>CM024571.1:17907029-19186819 GCA_014182515.1 Eucalyptus microcorys | reverse complement strand
TTCACCTATTTAATGCAATTATCCTATTTATAAAAATTGTAGACACATAATTTTTTATCTAATGTCTAATAAAAATTTGACCCACATTTATTGGAAATAGAACTCCCCTAACAATTCAATCTAAGGGTATAAGAGTGTTGTACTCATCAAGTGATTACCAACAAACCACATTTGCCCAAATTGAATGATGAGTTTTTAAGACATTGCAACTTTTAACCACAGTTTTCTATTCTTGAGAAGTTGGGAATTTTGTGATTTAACCAGATCAACTAAATTATATCGGAAAGACCAAACAAACTTTATGAATTTGCAAGAATCAAGTTGATAAAATATTTAACGTAGAAAACGTCATAGACTTTTAGTACAATTGTCTGTTTAGGTCAATTTTCGAAAATCCGCTACTTGACATATTTAGAAAATTAGATTGTGTTTTTGGGAAGTTTAGGAACCCAAAAAAAGACTTAATTTTATTTAATAGAAAAGATATGCTCAATCAAAATTTTGATCAACTTTTAAAAATACATATATAATTCCACGAACCAAAAAAAAAGGGACGAGAGAAATCGACGCCGGTGATAGGCGATGGCAACACGAGCCCAACACGCTTTCAGCATTGCACAACGGCAACTGGGCGCGGCCCAACCGCCCCTTTTTGTTGCACAAGGGCTTCGACATTGTGGCCCAGGGGTCGTCTGTTACACTGTGGAAAGCCAATGCTGCCTTTGGTATGGCCTGAAAAGCCTTTTTCTGTAAGGCTCCTGTGTGGGCTTGTTCGGTATGGTATTTCCCTTATCCTTTCAAATCCAAGGTAAGTTCATTCCTCATTTGTTCATTTCTCATTTCTCTCTATCTTCAAGTTAATAATCTTCTTAGGGTCCTAAACCTTCTTCAAATAAAACTAGTATCGTAATAACGCTGGAAATAAAAATTACAGAATTCAATAAATGTAGCCGGTATTGTACTGGATCTTGAACAGACTTTTCTTAAATGGATAGGGTGCTGTTATGTTCAAAATAGATTCCAAAAAAATGCAAAATAAAAGTAAGCTTAAATAAAATCCGGGAGGTTTTTATACTTTCTCTAGATTGTAGCTCTATCTACTATAAAATTTGCATCTGGAAACCTTTTGCATGTAAGTCAACCCAGAGGTCGAAGTACCAAGCGGATCAAACTAGGTAGACCTAAAGCCGATCAGCCAAAATGATTGCCTGATCGTGAACCTAGGCCCCCGTGCATGTCATGTTTTAAAAAGTATATATTATATATTTTCAATATTTATGATATTTTCTTTAGAATTGTTTTAAGCTTTCAAACCTAATATTATATATAGTCTAAAACGCAAAAAGTATTCCTATCTTACTTGGCCAAATGATTACTTGGCTCCTTCAATTCAAAACTATATGCATGCATCATTAAATAAGGCGTCATCGGTCAATTACACATGCGTACAGATCGCACTCAAGACGCACGCACATTCGCCATGCAGATCTTGCACATTCCAGGCCGTAAACTGATGTGGAATTTTCGCTCGATCTCGTCCCGAAAAAAGATCAAGATCTTATTTACAACTTCGTTTTTCCCCCGACCCCAAGAAAAAAGAAACTTGGTTTTTTCAGTTGGGATTGGCTTGGAAACGAGGAGTGACTGAGTGATAGAAGAAAGGCCCGAATGGTCCAAACGAATCTATATGTCTCACGGAAATGCAAACAGCTCCATGGTTTGGCTAGTTGGCCCATCATAAGCTTTGACGATTAAAAGCCAACTAAATTGAAAAGTGAGCAAACCCTGAAAAACCAAGCATATCACAGGAGGGTAACCAAACACTTATGCTACAAACCACAGAGATGGAATTGGCATAATGACTAATTGGTCATTTGTCCTTCGCGAGATCAATTATTCGATTTATATTGTGAGCAAACCTTTGAATGGCTCGCGATGCTTTGCCCAAATCCGACCTGCCTTGTACTGCTGAGTTGGACGAATTCTTAAATATGGAAGACATTGGTAGTGAGATATTTGGCTCGGTGATGATCAAGAGGCTTTTCTGATTGCAAACGTCTTGGTTGGGTTGCTTGCTGACCTTAATCTACGGGATGCTGGTGGTATATTAGCAATGGCTTAATCTAAGCATTTCATAATGGATGCGGGACACTTATATTAGAGCCCATGTTGGTTCTGCTAGTGCTGGCCACCCCTCCTCTCCCTTTAGCTTATAAAAAAGAAAACACCGACACAAGAAGACGAATGTCATATCGACTACGGCCTTGATTGTCCCTTGATATTGTCTCGTGTGTGCACGCGCATATGCTTGAGTGTGAGAGAGACATTGAAGTGACTATGCTTGGGAGCATTGCAGCAACCACCTTGCAACGGTCATCGGTCGTGCCATTGCGCAATCGCTATTTCTTTCTTTAAACAAGAAGGAACTTTGTTCATTCATTCCTTTTTATGTTTCATGTATTTAATTTTGACAGAGCTTGATAATTTTTCCCAAACATAGATCTCAAGTAAGTTATTTGGCATCCAAACTTATTTGGCTTGAAGTTCTCCACAAAATGCGGAATAGTCTTCAATCTGAAAAACCAAAGTAACCAAACATACCCCTAAAGCCCTAGCCTCCCATGATGCACTTCAAAGTCTCAATTTGTTTACCTGAATAATTAAATTACAAAGAGAATGTTCATAACGACCGGAACCCTAAATCAGGAAAACAAATTGAGCCCACTAGTGACTCTCAAGGATCTGGTCCCAAATCACATAGGAGTAGGAATCCAAGTCAAAAATTGAGATCAACCGAGTACTTTTGCTTCAAATTCGAAGGGAGAACGGTATATTTACAGGGTCCAAATGAATGGAGATTTTCACTGTTGAGGTGATTGGTCTAGTGATAAATGAATTATCTGTGTTCCATGAAATCACGAGATTTGAGCGAACCTTTTGAACGGTTCCTGCTGCACTATCTAATTGTGGCATATCTCGAGAAAAATCGCTAGCACCGGTCCCCTCCTCGCATTTCCAAACGAAAAAGAAAAAAATTATGTGGAGATCTCGATTTCTTCTGTCATCTCAACCAAAGAGGTGTTGGACCAGACGCTGAGCTCCATAATGGCACTTAAGGGGTACTTCATTGGTGACACCGAGTTGATGGGGACGAATCATAGGCCACGCCACGCGAAGCACATCGCACAGGGCTGATACGGTACCATCACAAGTCCTATGCATCAGCAATTTTTCAGAGTCACCACGGCCACACAAATAGATATCATCGTACAATTTACGTTTCATGTTTTAAAGTCACATTTAAAACTATAATGGTCGCGTGAATTAATTTCATCGTACGTCTTATCTTTCACATTTCAAAGTCACAATGGCCACGCAAATAAGTGTCACAGTATGTCTGACGTCTCTAATTGCAAAGAGTCACGACGACCACACAAATAGGTATCATTGTACATTTCAAGTTTCACATTTCAAAGTCACATTCAAAGCCACGACGGTCATGCAAGTTGAGGTCATTGTAGGTCTTACGTTTCACATTTCAGAGTCATGACAGCCACATAAATAGATATCATCATAAGTTTGATATCTCAGAGAGTCATGACGGCCACATAACTAGGAGTTGGTTTTCAATGATTTTGGAAAATGGATGTCCCACCTTTCGATAACCGTTCGACAAGGGGAAAAAAAAAATCTCATCTGTTAATTGCAAATTTTTTTATAATTTTATGTGCCACGGTATTTTTATGTAAAAGTTACAGAGAACGGAGTATTTCCATCTAAGAATAATCCATGTAGTGATTCCAACTTCGGACTTTCCTCTATTTATGATGTGGAAAGTGAACATAATTTATCAAAGCATCGTTTCGTGTGAGATCAGGAGGCACCCTTGAGACAAAGTCTTCTCACTGGTGGTGTCCCTCGGAGCTATGCCGATGTTAAAGAAGGTATTTCGCCCGTATGAGTTATTTCGCCTTTATAAGTCTTCTTACATGATTTGATACCTAAATATTCTAATCCTCCTTTTCATGCATAATCTGGACTTTTGACATAACCAGCGTGTTTATTTTGCGAAAAATAGTGATTTGGATTTTTTTTTCCTAAAATGATCAATTGTATCACCTCAAAAAATAAATTAAATAAAAATATTTTCATCATCCGCAAAAGAGGGAGAAGGATACCAAGTGTCGAAAGTTGTGTACATAGCTCATTTTAGTACCAAAAGTTTTTAAATGCTAAATTGGATAAAAAAATGATTATTTAAGTGCCAATAGTGAGAAATTTTAGTCAAAATTAATGTGGTTTTTTTAATTAATTTTTTTATATGAGTTGGCATTATATGAAAAATCTCATCCACGTGGACTTGCAAAATGATGCTGCTTCATCCAACATAGCACCATGGTCCCAAAACGACCCCGTTTCATGGGTCAACAAAAAATGATGTTGCATCAGTAGTCCCGAAACGACGCTATTCCATGGCTTAACAAAAAATGACGCCTTTCTTTCCATCATGTTCAATTGGCAGTCATCGTCACACCTCTCCCTTTGACAGTCTCTAGCTATTTGAGCTCGAGTCTCGCTGGCCTGTGGTGAGGCTCCAGCTCGCCTCTAGCTAGTCGTTGGCTGCCCTTATGGCCAGTGACCAGACAATGAAGAAGACGAAGAAAAAGAAAGAAAAGCAAAAAAGGAAAAGAAAAATATCACAATTTTTTAAAAATAAAATGAAAAAAAAAATTTAGATTTTATTGGTTTGGTATGGTTAACTGAACTAATAAAAACCAAATTGGTTAAAAAGTTTTGTTTTTTTTAATGAAAACCGAATCAACCAAAAAAAAAAACCGAAAAAGTTATGTCCGGGTCGGTTCGGTTTTTGACACCCCCCTAACTTCTGGTATCATTTTCCTTATGAAAGTATTTAGACATAAATTGTTATTGACAATGAAATTTTTTATATCAACCAATTATTTCGAGCTATACAAGGGATTATTTTTAGGAACATATTTTCTAAATTATTCATTTCAATGAAATAAATGGACCCTAAATCGTGAAAATACATTTGGAGAGAAAAAAATTGGGGATATGAAAAAATTGATACTCTGAACCTCCTGAGCTAATATCTTACTGCATTTCATGGAACCTCCATGAATTAATATGAAAGTTAAAACTATAAGATGCAGTCGTGATTTAATATTTGATACATCATGCTTACAAAATCTTGGCTTTTGATTTCTCAAACCAATTATGTATTGATATTCATTGTAGTTTTGAGCATGTGTTCATAACTGATAATGCATGTGATAACATACTAAACGAACATGCAAGATGTGTGGATTGGTGATACCATCTGGACGTGTATAAGTATCCTGTCATTTTTACTAATTTTACATGCATAAAAATTGGGGTAAGTACACTATTAGTGCTAAAACTTGTGTATGACGCTCACTTTGGTACACAAACTTTATTTTAGATCACTTAAGTGCCAACAAATTTGAAAAACGATCATTTCAGTGCTAACGCCGATTAATTTGGTCGGAAATCCGACGTGACACTTTTTTATTAATTTTTGAAGCGATGTGGTTAACCGGAGAGTATAGTCGTATTTAAACAACAAAACGACGTTGTTTGGTGTTTTTCCCCCAATTCAAAACCCTAAATCCCCAAATTGAGAGAGAGAGAGAGAGAGAGAGAGAGAGAGAGAGAGAGAGAGAGAGAGAGAGAGAGAGAAGGCATGGCATGGGCTTCCCGTCGTCTTCTTCCCGAAGAACAGCACCAGCACTAGCTAGCAGCGACACCAGTAGCGACACCAGCAGCGCACCAGCACAACACTTTTCCAGAAAAGAAACCACGCGCTCGCCTCCCCCAGTAGTTTTCCCCCATTTTCAATCACCTTGTCGACCTTTCAAATCCCTGAATCTCATATCCACCACCGCCTTTTCCCAAGGAATATCGCCGGGCACAGAGAAAGTGCGAGCTCGAAGAATCTCCAGAAGAATGAGTGATTCGGCCAATGGTAGCCATGAAGATCTAGAACGCCATGGAGGTCGCTAGCGAAGCCAGCTGCGACGATGGCGGCCGTTGTGGCCCTGCCATCCCCTCCTCCACCCTCACCGTCAACACCTTCCTCTCCCTCCCCGAAATGTCTCCTTGCGTCGTGTGCGTCCCTCCCCTTCCCCTGCTAGCTCTCGCATTCCTGTCGTCCGTCATGATTTCGTTAGCTTAGGTTTTGGTTTTGGCCGATTCGCATGCTGTGTTTTTCCTTTATCATTTCATGCCGAGCAGATGTCTCGTCGTGTGAGATTTGGTCCTCTCGGGATTTAATGTTCATTTTTTTTTTTGTTTTTTTTTTGTCTTGCTGTGGCGAGCAACTACGACGAAGGCCGAGCGACGGCGGCCGAGGGACGGTGGCCAAGGGACGGCGGCCAAGTGATGGCGGCTGAGCGACGGTGGCCGAGCGAGCTAGGTCGGCGTTGGGCAAGGATCGGACAAAACCCCAATTTCAATCCCAAAAAAAAAAAAAAAAAAATCCCCAAATGAGTTGTACGGCGTCATTTTCGTGAGGCCATCCACTTAGGATGGCAAAACGACGTCGTTTTCTTAAGGAGGATGGAAAATGACGTCGTTTAAAAGCAATTTTGATTTTTTTAAAATATAAAAGCCACATAATCATTTTGGCGAGTCTCTTGCCGGTGATACCAAAGTAATTGTTTTTTCTCCGATTTGGACTTAAGTGATCCGACGGAAACCTTTGGCACCAAAGTGAGCGCTGTACATAACTTTTGGCACTTTTTGGCACTGATAGTGTACTTACCCCCATAAAAATTTATTTACTTATGCAAGAAGAAAAATCATTGAGAAACACTCATTTGTAGATGATAAGGTGCATACGCACAATTTCGACGCAGAAAATGTGTAGACACGTGGGTGGCATGAACGCGCACGCACGCGTGCTGACACATAGAGGCGACATCGGCGGTGTGGTCGCAGCTGAATTGGAGGATCAATGGAGGTGGTGATTAGGAGGCGGAGGCGGCGGCGGTGGCAGCGGCGGCCGTGTCACCAAAGGCGGGCTGTCGACTCCAAGCAAGTGGAAGAGAGAAGATGGCAGATATTACGGAAACATTGGATGTCTTACGTGCTACGCGTCAGAGCCTCTTGAATTGCTCCCTATTTAAAGATCTGGTGAGAAGCGGCTTTGCCTGTCCACAGAAGCTATAAATTGGAAGCCTCGCACACCCCGCTAGCCCGTGAAAAAGCCTCGTGAATTGCTCGGATGGTGGGCAGTTTTATCAGCGCCACTGGCTCGGCCAAACCTTTCCCAGGCGAGAGCGACCGCAGTGGTGGCAACACCGAGATCGTCTCTTCTCAGCTGACGATTCTTCAGGTAACCCCTTTGTTCTTGAATCTGAGTTTCGGACCACCGTAAATGAAAGCCGACACTTTCGTACAGCATTCGTCTACTCAAGACCGAGACGTTTTATGCACCGAACCTCGTAACAATCCGTTGGAAGATCACATCTGTCTCCTTAATCTTTAGTACTTGCTGTATAGTTTCTTTTCCTAATTCTCATTCAATGAAAAACCTATGTACATAATAAGCATGTGCGTCCTCTCTCTCTCTCTCTCTCTCTCTCTCTCTCTCTAAGAAAGCTTGTAACCAGGTATCTTTGATCTTTAGGAAGATTATGCGCGTTTGAGAGTGTAATTTTCACAATTTTCTTCCGATTCTGGCCATTTTGTTTGCAGGAAACGGAAATCTGGATGGGCAAGTAGCATGTTGCTTTGGAACACTCATTTGAGCAAGAGAACAAGATCTGCTTATGTCCTTAGAGGGCTATAAAATTAGATGGTTGCTGTGCCTCAACCTCGGACATTCGTCATGGTTGAGAGATTAGCAGTAACTTTTTTATTAGCATGGTTTTATGAATCCCTTTTACACAGAAATAAGGACTTGATTTGTCAAATTGTAAAACTCCTTAATATATGTACTCTCTGATGAAAACATTTAGAGGTAGGATAGAATGTATAGTCTAAATATTTGAATGAAGATCGCATCATCGAGTTTCAAGAGGGGTCAATCTTCTCTTCCTCTTTTCGATGTGAAGCAAAAAAAGATAAAATCCCTCTCCTTGATGATAGCTAAATATCGTTGAATAATACCAGGGTTCCAAAGTCTCAAGTATCGTGTTAAGATTAGGTATGATTGTAGAAAAAGATGCCATGAGAAATAAAGAAGGAAAAATGAAAATTGGAGTGACTGCAAGCTGAAATAGCTAACTACCTGTTTGCAACGATTATCTCTTGAAATCCTAGACTAATTAGGATACTTCCAATAATTGTAGCAATCCACGTATGTATCTATCCCATTAATCAATACCGATTGATATAATAAAATGGAGATTCTACTGTTTTGTCGATGCCAAAGGCAAAAGAAAAAAAAAAGAAAAAAAGAAAAAAAGAAGAAGAGAAATCCCCGTTAGGAATGAAATGGTTTCGAGAGCTGTTTCGTGGTTGTACGTACATCAGCTTTTGGGGCAATGATATGTGTCTTTTTGGAAACCATAGCCTGGTGTTATTACATGGGATTTCGATAGCATTATGTATCTCTATTGCTATATAATGTCATTAGCACAATTGAGATGGAAATGCGCATGCCATGTTCTTCCAACCTAAGGACGCATATTGTAACCAGTTTGTCCAATCCAAAAATGTCTTCTGTGGAGTTAGCCAAAGTATGATATTCAAATCAAGCAGCTCAACAAACAGAAATAAATCTATTAGTATAGATTATCTTTTAAAGGTCGCTAAAAAACTCGATATCCAAGACTCTAAATAGCTAGAGATGTCTTCTATTCATTGTAAGAGTAGTTTTTATAGAATTCTCCACGAAAAGGGTTGTCACCCAGAGGTCACCTAAGCAATTGAAAAAGTTTTTCATAAAATATTTTCAACCAAGGGCGAATCAATTATGTAACTCCCACCATCTCGAAATGATTTATATCGATAGTCATCATAATTAAGAACTTTCTAAATGTTATTAAGTGTATGATTTAGGCACGTACATGTAGTTGATATGATATTTGGACTATGCTTTCGAGTTTTTCCTATAAAGTTGCGGCTCATATTCTGCTTTTTCATTTTTCATTATGACAATATGCATCGAAAATATACAAGGACTTTGTTTCTAACATTCCTTGCGAATTAAATTCGATAAGGGACCGACCAAAAAAAAAATTTCATAAGTGCATCTAAAATATTCAGCTTTAATTGGTAACTTTTCATGTAATATTGCAGTATTAACACTCTCAAATATCATTAGAATTGCCCAGTGCAATGCGTAGGTTGCTGTTTAGTAATGATATGAGCCAGAGTTATAAATCAAAAGGTTCTTGCCTGTTTAGAGGAAAAATCTTCCCATCCCAGTGAGCTTCATGTCGCTACGTTGATCGCTTCAGCAGGATACCGTTTCTATTATGACAAAGAAAGTCCTTCGCCAATCAAATTTTTAGGGGAAAAGATTATGGAGAAAATTACCAGTATAATTCTAAATTTATTGTTTGAATGTCATTTAAATTTTAAACTTTTCAATTTTTTCAATTTAGTTCTAATTTTTCGCACAAAATTTTAATATCTTCTAATTATTGCCACTAGAAATTACTAACATGGCGATCCATAAATTGTCTATATTAGCATGCTACGTAGGACGATCGGTGATGACTAGACACTACATCAGTAATTTTTGGTGGCAATTGATCGAATTGACTGCATGGATATTTCACACAAAAGTTTTCGGCTACATTGGAACAAATGAAAACTTTAAAACGATTTTTGTACAATTGGTTTAGAATTAATTTCCATGGTGAACATTTTTCTTTATTATGAAGTTTTTAGTGAAACAAATGTACCCTTAATCTAATAAATAAAGGTGTAATTTAATATTCAAATATTTTAACATTTTCCTTCATGCTTCAGTATGGAAATATATATGGGGAGTCATATTTGGGACCTAAAAATATTTTAACCCTAGACCTTCTGCTCTAATATTTTCTAAGATTTTGTTGGACCTTTCTAATATCGTTCCACTAGAATTTAATTTACGACTCTTTTCCAAAAGTCATTCTTTAGCTTTTAATGAGAGGAGATGTGTTCTATGGCGACTCTAGACAAAAAATATCCTGGCGGGCAATAAATAATTACAAACCTTTATTTTGAACTTCGAACCAAACTATACATACAAACCATGCCGAAATTCAATTGACAAGAAAGCTTGAAAATATAACCACGTCCATGGCAACACAATACACAAACTGCATCGGAATTTAATTGATGACAAAACTTGTGAACATGCAAATATGTAACGCCTTAATTGAATCGATGGCAAAACATCCAGAATAGAGATACATGTCAGAATTTAATCGACGACACGGTACCAAGATAGATATATGCATCGGAATTTAATCGATGACGCGAGTCGGAAAGCTATAACTAAGGAAAAATAAAGTGCAAGAGAGTAAAGATAATAAAAGATTACATTTTGATTGTCCAAGGGATCCTTTCCAATTGATGAGAACTTGGTATATATGGACCTTCTATCATAACCGTCTGAGAGTAGTTTCTCCGTGGTTAAATTATAGTTTGACGCTTCCGAAAATAACGATCCCATATTCCCACATTGTCAACTCCTTTCAAAACAACAATCTTATCTTCAAGAAGTTGTTCATTTCCCACGTTGTCAATTCCCTTCAAAATAACAACCTCAGTCTCTATTTTCACCTAACTATTCTTCACGATCTCCTGAATGGATTTACACATACCTGAGCCTTAGATACAATCCTCTAAATCGATCATCCGCTCCTTAGTTGACACACTATCAACAACTTTGGTAAAATAATCTACCATCATTTGCCACTAGGTGACGTGTGCTAATACTTTCATCCAAGTCATCAACTACATATAAAATCGATCAATTTTCAATTCATTCAATCGATTTCCTCCACGAATGACTAGACATACCTGGATAGGATATTCTCCATTCTTTTTCCTTTTCTTCGCTTATTTTGACAGTTGCATATGAGGTTGTCGAGTATATTTTTGTTGCTTCCGAACAATCATTGCATATCCGATAATAACTAAAAATCGAACATTTTTGAGTGTCAATAGAAATGTTTAAAAATTAGAACTACTAAATGATGTAGTGATCTATTATTAAATAATTTAATACATCATACTTGTGATATCTTGACTTTTGATATCTCAAACCAATTATGTATTGACATTCATCGTAGGTTTTGAGCATGTAATCATAACATGGAAAATGTGTAGACCATGGGTGGGCAATCACAGCCCCGCGCACATGCGGGCGAAAGTTACGACCTTAGTCAATTTTGAGGTCGCTCACCTCAAGCAAAAGTTACGACCTTAGCGAACGTGCGGGCGAACGCGCGCGCGCAGAAGCGGCGCCGGGGGTGTAGTCGTGGCTGAGTTAGAGGTTCGATGGAGGTGGCGACAGGGCGGTAGCGGCGGCGGCATCAAAAGGCGGACTATGGACTCCATGCAAGGGAAGAGAGAAAGATGGAAAATACTGAGGGTCCGTTGGATGTTTCGCGCGCTACATGTCATGCCTTCGTGTGGCTTAGCTAGAAAATATCTAATTATTGGTAAATATAATTCATACGTGTCGATCGAGCAAATGCGTGGATAGTGACTAGCTTAGATACCCGGGATTCCAAAAATAGCAATTCCGGCTGTCACTATTCCGGGGCCCAAGCCCAAACAAGCCAATAACGCCTAATCGGTAAGAATTTTCCTTGATGAGGTGAGATTCCTTATCCACAGCAGCTATAAATCGAAAGCCTTAGACATCCCACTAGCCCGTGAAAGAGCCTCTTGAATTTGCTCAGATGACAGGGAGTTTTATCAGCGCCGCTAGCTCGGGCAAAAGAAATGGCGAAAGCGATCGGAATGGTGGCGACGCCGAGACTGTCTCTTCTCAGCCGACAATTCTTCAGGTAACCCCTTGTTCTTGAATCTGAGTTCGGACCGACATACTCGAGACTGAGAGGTTTTGTGCACTGAACCTTGTAATAATCGGTTGGGAGATCACATCTGTCTCCTTTATCTTTGGTACTTGCTCTGTCCATGGAAAGTTAGAAAGTTTTGCTCCACCAATCTCTTTTCCTATTTCTCCTTCAGTGAAATACCTCACGGTTTGTAATCAACTATGCATATACAAATAAGCATGTGATCTCTCTCTCTCTCTCTCTCTCTCTCAAGAAAACTGTAACTTCTAACCAGATATCTTTGACCTTCAGGAGAACCTTTTGAGTCAAGTAGCAATTGTGTGTCGTCCGGGCGCATGTGTGTTTGAGAGTGTAATTTCACGATTTTCATCTGACTTTGGCCATCATTTTGTTGTTTGCAGAAAAAGGATATCTGGAAGTGCAAGTAGAATGCTTCTTTGGAATACTCATTTGAGCAAGACTACATGATCTACTTGTGTTCTTAAAGTCACTACATAAGTAGATAGTCATTGGGCGATCTCGGACCATCATCATGGTCGAGGCATTGCGAGTAGCTCTACTACTAGCTAAGGGTCTTATGAAATTCACGAGATAAATGAGGACTTTACTTACTTGATAGTAAATTCTTGCAATGTATGTACTCTTGGATGAAAGTATTTGAGAGTAGAATAAGATTTAGAGTCTATCTTTCAGCTTTTTTTTTTAATGAGTGATTTAGATCACACTATTAAAATTCAAGTGGGGTTAATCTTCTATCCTTGGTTCGGTGTAAAGCAAAAGGGATAAAATTCCTCAATCATAGCTAAATGTTGTTGAATAATGCTAGGGTTCCAAAGTCCAAAGTATTGGACTAAGATTAGGCAGGATTCCTAAAAGAAGATGCCATTTGTTTGATGAGAAATACAGAAGAATATGGAAAATTCGAGAGACTGCAAGTTGAAACAATCAGCTACTTGTTCACAGAGATTGGATTCGAGAGCTTCGTTGTACAAACCTCATTTGTTGGGGCGATATGTCTTTTCAGAAGCAAAAATTTGGTGTTATGTTTTGTATCTCTATCGTTACACCATGCCATCAGCATCAATTGAGATGGAAATATGTGCATACCTTATTTTTCCACCTGAGTAAACTAATTGTAACCAGCACAAAAAGTTATCCAATCCAATTATTAAATGTCCTACACAGAGTTAGCTAAAAGTATGATATTTATACCAAGCACTTCAACGGGTAGCACGTCGGCCGCTTGGACATATACGAGTTAGCTTAAAAACTTGGCCCCCACAATTCTAAATAGCTAGAGATGTCTTCTCTCCATCCCAAGAAATAGGGTTTATTGCCTTCTCCACAAAGTGTGCTGTCACCTAAACAACGTATAACAGTTTCAAGAAATTTGCCGTTGCCTATTTTCAATCAACAAATAATCAATTATTTAAATTATTTAACTCCTACCACCTCTAATTGATTTATGTCATTAATGAGTTATTATATTTAGAGTTAATACAACAAAAATTTCAAACTGGTATACTTGTGTCACATTTACTCAAAATTATTTTTGTATCATAAAAAATCTCAAACTAGTATTGTTGCAAAAGTAAGTGACATAACAAGAAAATAAATCTGATATTAAATTTACGTAATTTGATCGTAATAACCTATGTCCACGGAGAAATCAATAACGAATTCTATTAAAGATCAAACGATAAATAAATATTATAACCACGTTCGGGTCATTCAAACACTTAATGTTTCCCAGTCCTAATTACATTTAATAGCTCACATAGTATTTAATTCTATAATTTCTCACAAAATAATCTCTTAATCTCACGAAGGAATTAATAAATCTTAATACAAGATTTTACTTCGCTAGAACGCTCTTCAATTGAATCACAGTGCAATGTACGAGAAGAGTTGCCGCTTTGCACACACAGCACACCTCTGCTCACATCAACAACAGCCCACACCCACGAGCAAAGAATATGTTATTATTTATGGTCGCCGAAAATCGAGTAATCGACTCCAATTATGGAAACGTGTATATCCTTGCGCTGAAGCAAATTCGGTCAACCTCAGCAAAGTCCAAGTCTCCCTTTTGAATTCTCCTTGGCGATTTTAATTAGGACATCATTATCTTTTATTTCCTTTTATATTTTCTTCCATGACCAGCTCTAATTCACCAAAAGAAGTTAGCTTTGCTCGATTTTGGATGTCCATAAAATATCCAAAACTTTTGACTTTAATAGATTGGGCTTTCTTGCAATTTATCTTAGACAAGGTTTTGTTTACGGGCTCAAACTCCATACATATTCTAACAATTTCTTCCTTAACTCGACATTTGAGCCAAGTCATAATTTTGAAATCTGACCTTTATTTGGCTTGAAGTGCATACAAAATGCTGGATGCTACAGGTCACCCAAAAAAAAAAAAAATGCTGGATGCTACAATTATTTATCTTATCTGATCTCTAATCTGAACAATCAAAGTAACCCAATATCACCCTTAAAGCCTTAAATGGGAAAACAAAATAAGCCGGCCAATGCTACCACAAGGGTTTCCTCTTCCACCTTAGACCATACAAAATGTTCCCAATCAGATTGCCGACAGAAAAATGATCAGATCGGCTCACGAATCACATGCGCATAAAAATCCATGTCACGGTAGAGAACAACTCGGTACTTTGCTTCGAATTAGAATGGAGATTGATATACTATAATTCACAAAATGAATGGGGATTTATCCGCCAAGGTCGTTGGCCCAGTGACAAACGTGTGGCTCCATTTCGATTTATCTTGTCGGCTCAATCAAACAATTGTTCGGACCGGACGCTGAGCCCCACAATGCACTTGCAGATGAAAATGATCGGTGAGTGCTTGGCGGTCGGCGCAGCATGATGTGGACGAACCGGAGGCAAGCCCACGTGAAGGGCGTTGCGTGCCGCGTGCGTGTGCGATGCATCCCATTTCGGAGAGTCGCGAAGGCGCACGAGGAGCTGTTTTCGAAGGACTCGAAAATTGACTCGTGCAATTCATGATGTAGAAATGCCTGCATGATTTTATTTGTCTCTGTGCACCGGGCCATGTGCACGCGGTTCCCTCAAGAGATAAGCCTCTTTCAATGATGGTCCCCTGAGAGCCTAAGTTGCTGATGTACCAAAAAAAGAAAAAGCATTTCGTGTGAGGTTATTTCGGATCCTTACTAACTTTTCAAAAGATTAAGTTGGTAAATGAATGCGTCATTTTAACGTTTTATATTTTTGACGTCTGCTTATCCGTAGCTTAGACTCTGGCCTTAGATTGAACAGTGGAAATAATAATTTAAGACCTGTGAATCGCGATGCATGCCACATGCATCTTATGTCTGGCATTCCAGAGAAACAAGGTGCCACACAAACCGGGATTCATCTTAAGCATCCTTGAGAAATGAATCTCGATGTTTCGATGACCGTCCACTGAACAAAAGCACAATCTCGCTCATCAATCATAAAATCTCTTATATTTTCGCGTGTCATGACATTTTTCTGTGTGAGAATTGCGAAAAACTATGAAGAGTTACGATCCATTATAATCCGGAAATCCGTTCTTCGCAACCTAGAACTGCCAAACAGAATAAGAGGGGCGACATTTTTGGTCACCATTGATTCCTCATCCGCCATATTTAGGAAGGACAGCTGGGCTTTTGGAGTGACAGACTATCACTCAACCACTTTCGCGGATCACATTTATGACTACTGTGCCGAACTAACCTAAACATGTGTTAGTGCTTTCGGCTCTTTTTACCGACCGGCCCATCACCCTGAAAGCTATAATAGCCATTGTCGATGTGATCATATTGGGTAAGTAGAGAAATGCCTAGAGGGGCTAGATAAAACTCTCTAAAGAACTCGGCAAAATAACCCCACAATTTGCGGAGAAAAGATGTCTCCTCACAAAGGGGCTCACAATGACCAGGCCGGAGCAATTATTTACCAAAAATACAGATCTCCACTAAGTTGTAAGACCTTGTATGGGGGCTAGCGCTTGCTCAGTGCTGAAAGATTAAGAAAGTTGGTCACCTGATGACGGGGGAACCGGTGACCAAAGTCCAGGTGAACGGCGGCCGTAACTATAATGGTCCTAAGGTAGGAAAATTTCTTGTCGAGTAAGTTCCGACCCACATGAAAGGCGAAACAATTTGGGCACCATCTCAAAGAAAAACTCGGTAAAATAGACATGTCTGTAAAGATACGGACCATCTTGGAAAGAAAGAATAGTTACAGTAATATGTGATTCTTGAGGGATTATCTCCTTCTAAGAGTTATCAACTTAATGGTTTGAACTTTATACTGACAAGTCATGATGTAGAAAGTCTAAATGATTTATTCAAGCATTGTCACAAGAGATATCATCCAATCTATTGGAATTAAGTGCACAAACACAATGAAATAGAGAGTAAAGGCAAAAATGAGAAATCAAGATACAAGGTTTATTTTGATTCATCCTTAAATAGGGCTATATTCACTAGATGATTCTACTATAATTAGCACCCTCACTTCTTTGTTATAGCTTTCAATTATAAGAGAGAGATTATATATAGGCGAAAGCAAAAAAAAAACTAGAGGTCAAGAAAGCTCGAGGTCACTCAATAGCTACTCATGGCCCCAGCCAAACTATCAACAAAATATGGGGCCAAACTATAAAAAATCTTTGACGAACTAAGAGTGCTGCCCCTTGCAAGCTTGGCCCACTCACTAGAAAGCAGGACCCCTTATGCTTTCCTGTTGATAGAGAGTACGAACCACATTCCAACAAAATGTTCATTGGTGTTTGATTGAGCCATTATTTGTATCAGTGTGCCTGCGGATATATGCACGCAGTTCACCCTAGAGGAAAAGTCTCTTCATTTATGGTTTTTCTTAGAGCTTGAGTTGCTAATATGAAAGAGTATTTGGTATAAAGTTATCTCATCAAGTAAAATTTTGTGAGACCTTACCAACTTTATTTAAAGTTTAGGGTCCATTTGTTTGAAGCAAAAATTGTTTACAAAAAATTGTTTTCCGAAGTTTTTATATTTGAATGACAAAAAACTAATCGAGATATGAAGAACGTTTTCATTGACTGAAAACAACAAGTTTGGACTATGGGAAAACAACTGCCATTTCTTGCAAGAAGGAAATCACTTTACCCTCCTTTGTCTCACTCAAGTGAATTGGTTTCAAGAGCATTCCGCCACTTTTTGGCGACTTTCGCTTTCAATCCAATTCACCGCCTACGTGCCCTTACTACCGAACAAATGAAAACTAACAATTTTCCTTGAAAATGATTTCCATGGAGAATATTTTCCTTTATTATGAAGTTTTCAATGAAACAAGCGCACCCTTAAGCAGATAAATAAAGGCGTAACATAATACTAAGACATTTTAACATTTTCCTTCACGCTTTATTTGGTCTTTATCTTAAGATTTCAGTGTGGAAATATATTTGGGAGTCATATTTGGGACCTAAAAATATATGAACTTGGACCTTCTGCTCTAATATTTTTTTATATTACGTTGGACCTCTACCAACTATTCTAAAAATTAAAACTATTAGATGATGTAGTGATTTAGTATGTAAATAATGCAATACATCATACTTGTAATATCATGGCTTTTGATATCTCAAACCAATTAAGTATTGACATTCACCATAGTTTTTGAGCTTGTCATCATAATTGATAATGCACGTGATAA
Organism: Eucalyptus microcorys; assembly: GCA_014182515.1. Taxonomy (NCBI): domain Eukaryota; kingdom Viridiplantae; phylum Streptophyta; class Magnoliopsida; order Myrtales; family Myrtaceae; genus Eucalyptus; species Eucalyptus microcorys. Next base: position 19,169,101 of record CM024571.1, on the reverse strand, counting down.
CACGGGATGTGTTTAGACACATGGGTGGGCAATCTCAGGCGCGCGCATATGCATTTAATCAATTTTGAGGTCGTTCACCTCAAGCAAAGTCACGACCTTAGTGTCCAGGCGGGCAAACGCGCGAGTGCGGAAGCGGCGCCGGTGTTGTGATCGCGGCTGAGTTGGAGGTTCAATGGAGGTGGTGACAGGGCGGTAGCGGTAGCGGTAATGGCATCTAAAGGCGGACCATGGCTCCAAGCAAGGGAAGAGAGAGAAAATGGAACATACGATGCGGCCATTGGATGTTTCCGGGATAAGTACACTAAAAGTCTTAAAGTTGTGATGACACTCACTTTGCAGTACAAAAAGTTTATTTTAGATAACTTAAGTGCCAAAAATTTTGAAAAACGATAATTTCAATACCAACATCGATCCAATTGGTCGGAAATTCGACGTGACCTTTTTTTTTTAAATTAATTCCTGTTCTTTCCATGTAAGTTGAATCTTGACTTTAACCACCACATTCTATTGTATAATCTATGAAGGGATTATATTTCTTTTTATTTATTATTCAACTGGCCATTTTCCTTTTTGGCCGAACGTCTATCAACTGGGTTGAGAGTCAAGGTGGATGTCACATGTCCGTAGCATGATTATATGGTATTGAACAAGTTGAAATGGGATTATTAAGAACTTGGGGGTTTTTCTTGGTATTACCTGATCGAGGTTCGTTGAGCATGTGTAACGTCGAATGTCGAAAATTGGCATCTTCACCTTTTTACGTGTTATCGAATGTCATAACAACCAATGACTGCATGAACCGCATGTCAATCTGCCAGTTCAGGACTTGCTAAAATGATGATTTGTCATAAGGTTGATACTCCACCGAAGTATTGTGGGGTTTATAGAAATGAGTAATGGTCATAAAGCTAAATTAAGACTTATGTAAAGTTCCTGAATCATGATACTCCTCCATCTTGATTAGGAGCAGGAGTAACGCATAGGGTTTTGTTTATGCTGGCTTTGATTCAATATGCTTCTTTGTTGTGGTTCCCATCGTGTGTACTTGAAGATATGTTGAGCTTTGGACTAATAATATCTGCGTGCACTTGTTCTAGGTTTTTAACGAAGTTTCTCAATGAGGATTTGCCTAAGCTATTTGTAAGACCAAAGAAGATTGTTTTAGATTTTCAGAAAGGAAAAGCAGTTGGTATGGTCACAATGATTTCAGACCTGGAGAGATGAATGAAGGAAACAAGGATTATGTTGGAGAGTTATCTGTGACCCTGGTTGATGCTCGGAAACTTAGTTATTTCTATGGTAATTACTTCCTGGTACTTGTCATTAGTAACGGCTATAACTGCCGGTCATGGACAGTAAAAAATTTTCTAATTGCAATTGTGCATTAAACTCAAGTTGTTAGTATGTTATACAAGATTGGACCTCTTCATTGTCATTTAGCCATTCTTTACTGCACTGGAAATATCACTGTTCTCCTTCTGGAGGCAGGCAAAACTGACCCATATGTTATCCTAAGCTTGGGGGATCAAATAATTAGAAGCGAAAAGAACAGCCAGGCCACTGTCATTCGGCCTCCTGGAGAGCCAATCTGGAATCAGGTAAAGCTGTATGCGCTGGTTTGCTAGTTTTGCATGATACTCGTACGTGCATGGTATGTCTCATTATAATCACTTCATTTGGCAGGATTTTCATATGCTCATTGCAAATCCTAGAAAGCAAAAGCTGCATATTCAAGTGAAGGACACTCTTGGATTTGCAGATCTTACTATTGGCACAGCTGAGGTATAGTAACCATAAAAGCAGTATCACTATGATAAGTTTGCAGTTCGTTGTGGACATTATTTATGGTACTTTGCAAGAAAAAAGTGATTATTATGATACAGTTTGGTCTCTTTTGTCCTCATGTTGTATGCATCTGAGAAAAAAAATCCCAGGGGTTACACTTAACTTGGTCCGCCTTCTTTCAGATGCATACTTTTTAGCTTAGTTTTTCTTGGGTCTATTCCATCCTTGCAACGATCTCAAGCTTCACCTTAGCTTCTAGCTACATCTATGGTTTTAGACATTTATCTCGCAGTGCCTTTGCTTTTTGTAATAACTGGTTTACAAATTGCTGCAGTATTATTGCGCTTTCTTCCTAAGTCATGCAGAATCGATTTGCTTTTAAATTGTTGAAGTGTCTCACATCGCTTATCTATAAGGTTTTGATAGGCCTTATATTTATGTAGTCTCCCCCCCTATCAGCTTAAATTTTTAGGTTGGACTCTAGCGTAAACTAGAGCTGTTGCGAATGTGTGTGGGGTTTATAAGCTGCATATATATGTGCATGCGTGCATGTGCATGCATACATATGTCTAAGTATCTCACTTCACTTACCCATGGGATTTCAATAGATTTTATGTTCACATAGTCAACCCTCCACTGCTTAATAGTTCACACTCAATTTGCATGGATTGATTAAAAAAAAGAGGATTTTGAGTAATCATGTTATGATATTATATGGATGCTAGCGAAATAAAGAATGCATTATGACAAATAATCATTTTATCTACTTATAAATAGATGTAAAAGAAGGGTATAAGTGAGAAAGGAGAATAAATTTATTTGTTAATACACAAATCTCTCCAATTCCCCACTGAAACCCTCCATAATCTGGACAGATTCGCAGAGATTTAAATTAACCAGACTGATCCCTCCTAGTCTTTCCTTATCCATCCCAACACTTCCCCTCCATCACCTTCTCTCCATCCAAACACGTTGTGGGGGATTCCCTGTACATGTCCTTTCGACTCAGAATATGACTATGGATCATCGTTCTGGCTTGACATCTGTTTGTAGTATTAAGTTCTTAGCTATAAACAATGAAAAAGAATTGGAACAGAAACAGCTGGTTCATGTTGACTTGCTAATCGATAGCATATGGACTTCATTCCCATATTACTATATTTTGACCAAATCTGGATGGAAATGTAGAAACTGCGATCCTAGTAAGCTGGAAAGTCCCAAATTTGCACAGGTGATGGGCACAAAAAGTCAAGATTCGACTGTGATTCGGATCCTGCCCTGAGTCCATTTTAGCTCAAACTTCAGAATGGTTTTGGATGTGGAGTGCTTTGTGAATCTTGTCGAGGATAATGATATGTTAGTCTCTAAGGATAATCCAGAAATTTGGTTCACCTTTTTTATTAAAATTTTTAGAATGCTCTTAGGTCACATTTATGAGCTCTCCATAGAGACAAGAGACAGGAAGAGAAAAATGTCTTTCTGATATGAAGTTCAAGTTGCTTTAGAAAAGATCCCTGATCTTGACTCTATATAGATTCTAAATGACTGAAAATTGGGCTGGGTATGTGTCTACTATTTCTTCTTCTGAACCTCAGCATTTATCAGAATGCTAAACACTCGAGATATTAAGGTTAGACATGTAATACAGGTAATCATGTGTGGCACCCTGAACCACCTTAGGTCGCCACAGGCACCTAATGCTACACCTAATGGAACACTAGTTACATCTCTTAGAAGAAGCGTCGTAAATCATAGACATTTTTTTTTTTTTTTTTTTGAAAACGGTCCCAGCGCGACTCATTAGCGGAAGCAAAATATAATATCGCCATCTCTCCCTCCAACAACCATGATACAATTATGATGAAGGAACAAATTCTTAGGACTAAAAAGATCCCTCTGGTTAAGGTATTATGGCGACATCATGATATGGAGGAAGCCACGTGGGAAAGTGAAGATCAGATGAAGGAAAAGTACCCTTACTTGTTTCAAGAAGGCACAAGTGGTGTCTAATTTCGAGGACGAAATTCTCTAAGGAGGGGAGAATTGTGGCATCCTAAAATTCTTTGCTAGCCATTAGGGGTGCTCCAATTAATGTCTTGTATTGAAATCTATGGCCGAGCTTAAATGGATAGATCTTGGAAGAGGATGACTTATCTTTGGCCATATGTATCGTGAATTAGAATCTATGGATTTGTAATTTTAAGTGTTTAGTTATTTAATATTACCCTATAGTTCAATAATATTTAATTAGTATTTAAAAAGGAGATTAAAATTGATTTTTATTTAGGTTGGGCCTTAGGCCCAATAGCTTGAGCTCTTGGTGGGCCGAATGGCCGGCCCATTGAAGCCCAAGGAAGTGTGACCGTCGACCAAGGGGGAGGAGTGGCCGGCCCACTTCTTCCAAGCCCAAGCCCACCTTGCATGAGCTTTGCCAAGTGGCAAAAAGAGAATTACATGCATTGGCTTGTGGAGAGGCACGTCATGATTGCCAATGATGGAGTTTTGGGGAAACAAAAGGGGGAGAGAGAGGGTGGCCGGTTGAGAATTCGGCCAAGCCAAAGAGAGAGAGAGGGAGTTGCGAGAGAGAGGAACCGAGAGGGAGGAGAGGAAGGAGCTCGCCGTTCGTCCGCCCGCACGCCGTCCGTCGCCGGTGTGCCGTCCGTTTGCTGTCGTCCACTTGATCTTAGAGGCAAGTTAGGATCAATTTCTACTCTTGCATGTGTGTCTTGCATGTGTGGTTGAATTCTTGGGTGTTTAGAGGTACGGAACCGAAGCTAATGTGGTTTGTTTTTGAAAATGCTTGCTGTTCTCGTGTATACCGCCTGACCCAGAAACCTGTAGAGGCTTGCATGCATGTTTCGAGTTGGATTTTGACTTCGACTCCTTCATGAAAGTTGTAGACAACATCTTAAACTACAACATACTAAAATTTGGGACAAAATTGTTGAGATTTAAGGGGAAAAACCCTCGTCCTACGAAGACACTAGATCTGGAACAGCTTTGCTGACCTTTTGGTAGTCTTGTGGGCTGCATGTTGATTTTTACCGAGAATATCACTTCGACTTCTTCACGAAACTTGTAGAGAACATCCTAAATACTAACATACTCAAATTTGAAGTAAAATGAGAAAGTGTAGCCTAGTGAATCGACTTACTCTTGAAGACGGTAAATCTGGAAACACGGTACTGGACACCAGAGACTTCTTGGACCCATATGGTGACTATTATTTGGAAATTTCACTGAGTTCCTTTGATGAAAGTTGTAGGGGACCTCTTGAAGCAAAACATATCCAAATTTCAGATGAAACAAAGAAGAATAAGTGGGTGAAAACTCGATATTTCGGAGATAGCTATACTGGACGTTTCGGTGCTAGAATCAGGAGCTTCGGACGTCTATATAAAATGATCTAGAACGAATCTGGCCTAGATGTCTTCATGAAAAATCTACTTTAGTGTCTTAAATATAACCTGGTAAAATTTCATAATTTTCTGAGGTCATTCGGGTATTTTAATCGAATTATTTCAAAAACTGTGCAATCTGTTTCTATCCGAAATTGCATGCTGTAATTGTGTGGATTATATCTTTTTGTGTGAAACTCTTTTAGGCATGTGTTCTTCATGAAATTGTTATATTATTGTCTTGTCTATCATATGTCTTGATTTCATGATTTTTGAGAATCATATGGATATTTAATTTAAATGTTTTCAAAAAAGGTACAAGCTGGAATTTTGTAAACTTCAAAAAGGCATGATAAATGGACTATTCTAAATTGTATGGACTCCATGAATTGTATTGTTATGAATGATTGTGTATTGCTGCATGTATGATGATGATTGGAGATGCATGTATGAATTCAAAGGATGAAAATGATCTTGATTGCCATCACATCACATGCCATGTTAAAATTGAATTATAATTGAAGATGTGAATTGAGATAAATGAGAAGGCCGTCGGAGGTGTGAGCCGACGATGCCCCGGGAGTGTCGGGATGCTTGGCTAGAAGGGTACGGCCGGTTGCTCGGTGGCCTTGAATGGCCGGATACCGGAGGGTCCTCGAGAGTATCGGGATGCTCGGAGAGTGGGGGAGCCGGAAGCTCGGCAGGTATTGTGCCGAGGGATGCCTCGCGATGCCAATTGGGGTGCGAGATACCTGGCTAGAAGGGTACGGCCGGTTGCCCGGTGGTCTTAAATGGCTGAATGCCGGAGGGTCCTCGTGATGCCAGTTGGGGTACGAGATGCCCGGAGAGTGGGGGAGCTGGATGCCTGATTGTATCTTGGATACATGTGGGATGCAAACATTGGTCCCGGAAAGAGAAATGTGGCGGTCCAAAATGAAAGGATGAAATTGAGAAATTGAAATTGAATTATGCATGCTGATATATGCATGATATGATGATGAGTGCATGGATGCATGGTAATGATGATGGTACATGTGATATGATGATGAGATGTGCATGGATGCATGGTAATGATGATGATACATGTGATATGATGATGAGATGTGCATGGATGCATGGTAACTATGCATGATGATATACATGATGATGGTAAGTGTATGTCATGATGGTGATGACTATATGATGATGTATGTACATGAGGTATGATGAAATGTGCATGATACCAAGGTAAGTTGTGCATGGATGCTTTAATGACATGTGATGCTATGGTTGTGATGATTGTGTGGCATGATGCATTGAGTGGTTTATTGGTCCTTTACCTGCTGAGTGGTTGTACTCACCCCTTCGGGGACCAACATTTTAGATTAGCAGGATGCCGCTCCCTGCTGTCACGCGAGGCGTCTTTTACGGCATTCCTTCAGATGTAGAGGTCGAGTGTGTGGAGATCGATTGTCCCACCATTCTTGGTCTGACATTTATTCGAGTTTGCGCCTTAGTGATGTATGACGTGGGCCTGGCTGGGGGCCCTGTCATTCAGGAGTTCATATCCGTCCATGTTCTTCGAGACGGAGTGATGCGTGGGATGTTGCCGCCGCCACCGCCTGATGCACCGGGATGGGTGTGAGGGCCCGTGCGTGAGAAGTAGGAGCTGTAACTTTTTGGGATGATTAGCCGACACTAGTTGATGGGGGATCTTGCACGATAGACATAATGGGTCGAGCGTTTCTTTTTGGGTTATGGCCTTTCTTTTGATGTACCGACCCAAGGAAACCCATCATGGAAAATATGTAAATAAAAGTGTCGTGGCTTTATCTTTTCTTATGATGTTTAGTGGTGTGCAATTGTATCATGGTTGTTGGAGGGAGAGATGGCGATATTATATTTTGCTTCCGCTAATGAGTCGCACTGGGATCGTTTTCAAAAAAAAAAAAAAATGTCTATGATTTACGACGCTTCTTCTAAGAGATGTAACTAGTGTTCCATTAGGTGTAGCATTAGGTGCCTATGGCGACCTAAGGTGGTTCGGGGTGCCACAGCCGCCCTTTTTGGTATCCGCCATCTCTCCCTCCAACAACCATGATACAATTGCACACCACTAAACATCATAAGAAAAGATAAAGCCACGACACTTTTATTTACATATTTTCCATTATGGGTTTCCTTGGGTCGGTACATCAAAAGAAAGGCCAGGACATGTAGCCACACTCGGCCATAACCCAAAAAGAAACGCTCGACCCACTATGTCTATCGTGCAAGATCCCCCATCAACTAGTGTCGGCTAATCATCCCAAAAAGTTATAGCTCCTACTTCTCACGCACGGCCCTCACACCCATCCCGATGCATCAGGCGGTGGCGGCGGCAACATCCCACGCATCACTCCGTCTCGACGAACATGGACGGATATGAACTCCTGAATGACAGGGCCCCCAGCCAGGCCCACGTCATACATCACTAAGGCGCGAACTCGAATAAATGTCAGACCAGGAATGGTGGGACAGTCGATCTCCACACACTCGACCTCTACATCTGAAGGAAGGCCGTAAAAGACGCCCCGCGTGACAGCAGGGAGCGGCATCCTGCTAATCTAAAATGTTGGTCCCCGAAGGGGTGAGTACAACCACTCAGCAGGTAAAGGACCAATAAACCACTAAATGCATCATGCCACACAATCATCACAACCATAGCATCACATGTCATTAAAGCATCCATGCACAACTTACCTTGGTATCATGCATATGTCATCATACCTCATGTACATACATCATCATATAGTCATCACCATCATGACATACACTTACCATCATCATGTATATCATCATGCATAGTTACCATGCATCCATGCACATCTCATCATCATATCACATGTATCATCATCATTACCATGCATCCATGCACATCTCATCATCATATCACATGTACCATCATCATTACCATGCATCCATGCACTCATCATCATATCATGCATATATCAGCATGCATAATTCAATTTCAATTTCTCAATTTCATCCTTTCATTTTGGACCGCCACATTTCTCTTTCCCGAGACCAATGTTTGCATCCCACATGTATCCAAGATACAATCAGGCATCCGGCTCCCCCACTCTCCGGGCATCTCGTACCCCAACTGGCATCACGAGGACCCTCCGGCATTCAGCCATTTAAGGCCACCGGGCAACCGGCCGTACCCTTCTAGCCAGGTATCTCGCACCCCAATTGGCATCGCGAGGCATCCCTCGGCACAATACCTGCCGAGCTTCCGCTCCCCAACTCTCCGGGCATCCCGATACTCTCGAGGACCCTCCGGTATCCGGCCATTCAAGGCCACCGGGCAACCGGCCGTACCCTTCTAGCCAGGCATCCCGACACTCCGGGGCATCGTCGGCTCGCACCTCCGACGGCCTTCTCATTTATCTCAATTCACATCTTCAATTATAATTCAATTTTAACATGGCATGTGATGTGATGGCAATCAAGATCATTTTCATCCTTTGAATTCATACATGCATCTCCAATCATCATCATACATGCAGCAATACACAATCATTCATAACAATACAATTCATGGAGTCCATACAATTTAGAATAGTCCATTTATCATGCCTTTTTGAAGTTTACAAAATTCCAGCTTGTACCTTTTTTGAAAACATTTAAATTAAATATCCATATGATTCTCAAAAATCATGAAATCAAGACATATGATAGAAAAGACAATAAGATAACAATTTCATGAAGAAGTCGAAGTGAGATTCTCGGTAAAAATCAACATGCAGCCCACAAGACTACCAAAAGGTCAGCAAAGCAGTTCCAGATCTAGTGTCTTCGTAGGACGAGGGTTTTGCCCCTTAAATCTCAACCATTTTGTCCCAAATTTTAGTATGTTGTAGTTTAAGATTTTTTCTACAACTTTCATGAAGGAGTCGAAGTCAAAATCCAACTCGAAACATGCATGCAAGCCTCTACAGGTTTCTGGGTCAGGCGGTATACACGAGAACAGCAAGCATTTTCAAAAACAAACCACATTAGCTTCGGTTCCGTACCTCTAAACACCCAAGAATTCAACCACACATGCAAGACACACATGCAAGAGTAGAAATTGATCCTAACTTGCCTCTAAGATCAAGCGGACGACAGCAAACGGACGGCACACCGGCGACGGACGGACGGACGGCGTGCGGGCGGACGAACGGCGAGCTCCTTCCTCTCCTCCCTCTCGGTTCCTCTCTCTCGCAACTCCCTCTCTCTCTTTGGCTTGGCCGAATTCTCAACCAGCCACGCTCTCTCTCCCTCTTTTGTTTCCCCAAAACTCCATCATTGGCAATCATGGTGTGCCTCTCCACAAGCCAATGCATGTAATCCTCTTTTTGCCACTTGGCAAAGCTCATGCAAGGTGGGCTTGGGCTTGGAAGAAGTGGGCCGGCCACTCCTCCCCCCCCTTGGTCGACGGTCACACTTCCTTGGGCTTCAATGGGCCGGCCATTCGGCCCACCAAGAGCTCAAGCTATTGGGCCTAAGGCCCAACCTAAATAAAAATCAATTTTAATCTCCTTTTTAAATACTAATTAAATCTTATTGAACTATAGGGTAATATTAAATAACTAAACACTTAAAATTACAAATCCATAAATTCTAATTCACGATACATATGGCCAAAGATAAGTCATCCTCTTCCAAGATCTATCCATTTAAACTCGGCCATAGATTTCAATACAAGACATTAATTGGAGCACCCCTAATGGCTAGCAAAGAATTTCAGGATGCCACATCATGCTTGATTATTACTCTGTCCTCCACAATGCAACCCATATTTGGCTTTGCCTAATGTCATTAAGAATTCAAGTTCCATTCAGTGTCTTTTGGAGATTAAAATTTTGTACGTGATGTGAAAATGCTACCACCAAGCTTCAAATGTGTAAAATGTTCTGATGTGACAACCAAGTTAGACCTTTTTCTCATCCACCAGATAGTTATTTTCTTGTTCATAGAATTTGTAGCTTAAGTTGAATCGTATGATGGCAAATTACCGACTTGCTAATAAGATCAAGTTAGTCAGTTTCACATACGTATCTTTCCTCGAGTGTATCACATTTTCATCGGGAAGAATTTTCTGAATTAGACTGCATTTGTGAGTTGACTTGGGCTCTCTCCAAGATACCGTACCCACAGATAAGAGTTGTGGTCTTGCAAGGAGGTTGGGGAGTTTTTAGAAGGGGATCCTCAAGGGAGCTACTGCTTCGACTTACATATAAAGTAGATGTGTCAAATGGGTGGGTCGGGTCGGGTTTGGGTCGGGTCATTAATGGGTCGACCCAAATTAACCCATTAACCCATTTATGACCCCTTTAAACCTAATGTAAATTTTTTGACTCATACCCAATCCGACCCATACCCGACCCGACTCATATTAATAAAATATTTTCATATTTAACCAAATTTAGGAAAACTTATTCTTATGTTTTTTTTTTTTTTAAGATTATATTACTAAAAACTTCCAAGCTTATTTCTTATATATATATATATATATATATATATATATATATATATATATATATATTATTTTTTTAAAAATGGTAATGCTAAAATAGTTTTATACAACACAAATTTAATGGACAATTTTTATAATTTTTAAAATAGTTATTTTAAAAAATAGAATTTTAATTATTTTTTATTTTAAAAAAATTAATTTTTTAATTAATTTTATTTTTATTTTTAAAATATAATTTTCTTTTTTCTTTTTATTTTTGGTTCTTCTTCTTCTTTGGTTGGCCGCCGGCCACGACGACGGCTAGCGACCGGCCACACGGGCGAGCCTCGAGCTCGCTCCTCGCCGGATCCGGCGAGGCTCCCTAGCATCCGGTGAGCTCGAGTTCGCACCTCGCCCGATCCGGCGAGGCTCGAGCCTTGCTTGACGCCGGAGAGTTTGAGTCTCGCTAGATCGGCGAGGTTTGAGCCTCGCCCGGGCGTCGGCGAGGTTTGAGCCTTGCCGGGTGTTGGCGAGGCCTCCGCCTCACCGATCCGATGAGCTCGAATTTGCCCGACACCGGCGAGCTCAAGGCTTGCCCGGCTGGTCGCCGCCATTGCCGTGCTTTGGCGATCGGAGGAAGGAGAAAGAAAAAAATGAAGAAAGAAAAGAAAAGAACAGGAAAGAAAAAAAGAAAAAAAGGAAAGAAAATTAAAATAAAAAAAATAATTATAATTTTGGTATTTGTAAAAAAATATTCTTGTAAAGTTAAAGAGAAAAGAGAGAGTCTCTCTCTTAAGACCCACTTAAAACCAAACCCATTTAAGACCCATTTAAGACCCACTTAAGACCCACTTAAAACCCACCTATCAAAGTAAACCCATTTAATTACTTTTTGTAAAAAACAAGTGATCCATTTATGACCTATTTATGATTTAAATGGGTCATATATGGGTCTAAGACCCATTTTGACACTACTAATATAAAGGTTATGTTGAGGATGAAGAAGACAGGTGGATTCCGGAAGAGTCGATGAATTTCGGCCGTTAATTAATGAACCTTGTGTGCATGAGTTCCTCGCATTATGAAATGGATTTCGGTATGCTTGCATATGAGTGAGGCGTGAGTTCCTCATTCTTTGGAATGTATTTTGTTTATGCATGTATAATATTGAGTGAGGCATGAGTTCTTCATGTTGTGGGTGGATATTGGTTTATGCTTGCATACTGTTGATTGAGGATTCATCATGTTTCATCCAAGACAAAGTTTTTGTTTTGCTATTGATCTGCCATTGACTAATGTTTTGGATGAGTTATGTGCTTATTGATAGGCGAGGCATCCTCCTACCCGAAAATTAGTGGGTTTTACTTACGGAGTTTTCCCAAAACTCACCCTTCATACTTTCAGTCTTGTAGGCATTGAGGTCTCTCACTAGTGCTGGAGTTGCAATCTTGTTAGAGGGGCTAAGGTTTGCTCAGCCTTTGGAGCGTAGAAAATGTAGTGGTTATAAATATAACGGCTCGTGACAAAGGGATATGTAAATGTAACTGATGTAATCGTATGTTTTTAAATGGTTGTTTTCCTGGCTGCTTATTGTTGTTTGCGTGTTGTTGTAACGCTTCCGCATGTGTTTAATGAAAAGATAAAAATAAATGGGACGGTCATGTGCCTAGGATGTCGCAAAAATAACCCCATCGCTCGTGACCCTAGAGATGGAGTTGGGGTCTTGACACTTATAGTCTTATATTTGGTGTTTATGATTTTAGTTATATTGAGTTGTTTCTTAGTTTGTAGGAGATATGTTTTTTTTCCCTACTTTTTCTTTTTTCTCATTTTTTTAAAAAGGTTTTTTGAGGCTAGCTATAAGCTTTTAATGTTATCTTTTTGGATCTTTCGATTATAGCCATGACCTGAAAAGAGGTGGATATGGCTCGAAACTTTATCTATATGTTGATTCCCAAGAAAACCATTATCTATAATACTTTTTCCTTCTGTCTTTTATTTTCCTAGATAGTTTCTCTGTCTCTTTGGTAGAAAACCTAGCCATGAACTTAAAATGAGCCTTAAGTTAAGACAGTTGGCATCTACTACTTTATATGGACATAAACATGAATTTACTTTGGTTAAAATGTAGCTGGCCAATACTCAACAAATGTAATGTAATTTATAAATGTGAATTATTCAGAGATCGTTCGTTAACGTGATTAACTGTCATTGCATCCTTATGACAGCTTGAAAAAAAAAAGCGAATGAATTTCGAACTTTATGCTTTGTTCTAATTGGGCATTTGTTTGATTTGGTATTGGACCTGTGATGAAATGGAAACAAATGAAAAACTTGTAAGAGATCAAAAGAATTCCTATTTCAAAGTGAATATATTAAAATTGAGGATATTCTAAAAACGTTTGATGTCCAAGGGGGTAATCAAAAGATTATTTCAAAGGAACAAAAAAGATTATTACAATGCATAATCATGAAATTCGATGAGAACTTGTTAATTTAAAAAAAAATATTATTTTGGATGATTTTGTTTTTTATAAGCTATTTTGGATGATTTTGTGAATATTAAACTAGCAAATTTGTACTTGCCTAATGTTATCGTTTTTAAAATATTCAATTTTAAATCTGTAGTTCACTAAACGATAAATTGAATAAGATATGAGGATATCTGATTTTAAATCCGTAATTTATCAAACGGTAAATTAAATAGGATACGAGAATATCTTATTTTAAATCCGTAGTCCATCGAAAATATCCTTTCCTATTTAATTCTATCCTGTTTGAAATTCCGGATTATCAAACGCAGCCAAGGCTTTCATTTGGAGTCGGAAATTGGCGGGAGCTCGGATTATCGCTGAAATCTCCCCTATTCATCTCGCCGGGAGAATCTCTCCGTCGCCTCTCCGCTCGCTCGAGCCGGCCGGCTTCCGCCTCCGGTGACTGAATCGGCTATGCCTCCGTCTCAGGTGCAGGTGCGTTGCCTTAATTTCTTTTCGTCGTCTCGTCTCTCGTCTCTCTCTCTTTTTTTTTTTTTTTTCCTTTTGGGTTCCGTGTATTCGAGTGTTGTAGACGACGAGGCGATTGCGAGGCTGTCGATCTGGTTGTGGCAATGGCTACGCCGCATTAGTTCCGCTTGAAGGAGTGAGGACGGCTCGGTGGTTTGGGGCGGGACCGTGTGAGGGCTTGGTGCTGGGCGGGGCGGGGAAGTTTTGGGGTCTTCCCTTCTGTGTATGATGTGCGTATTACTAGATGAATATTGTCGAGACTTTGTTCTGCAGAGTTTTTAAAGTTTTTAAGTATGTATTTGAATGAAAATTTTCGGAGGGACTGCGGTTTGTGTTAAGCATGCTTGATTAGCCCTCCTGTGCTCAGTCAACTTGTTGTTTGGATCGAGAGAATAAGAGTGTGGTGCCTTCATAGTTGGCTTTATGATTGATATGAGTGCCATGCGTCGGAAATTACCAGTCATACCGTCAGCCATACTGTCTCATCATACCATCAGTCAACACTGAGAATGTTCTCTCCATTTCAATTCTTTGGAAGATACGCTCGCCGGGTGAAATATGCCGCATTGCTTGGAGTCCTGGATTTCTAGATCTGTTTCTCTAAACAGATGTGTCCGCACCCCTTGTACCTTGGGACTAGCTTTGCACATTTCTGAAACTTACTACATGATAAATATCTTGTCTGATGGGAGGTTATGTTCATAGGAATGAGATGTTTGTCATATTATCTAAATTTTCTCTTAGCTGACAGCAGGTGCAATGAACTATATAGCCAATTGCCACTTAGTAAAAAGATTCTTCTCTCTTTTTCATAGAACATGCCTGCGAGTAATATCTCTTCACATTTACGTCTGTACAGATTTTGGCTGGAGATCACAACATTCTCCCTCTGAATCCTGCTAGTGCAAATCAGGCGATTATGAAATATCCTGAGGTTGCGACCCTCCCTTCCATACATTGAAATGTCATGTTATGGCCTTACTCTTTAGCAATACATGAAAATCTTGCTGCAAGTAATATTCTTGCTTTGTAGATCCGAGCTGCTGTTGTGGCGCTCCGTGACACAAAGGGCCTTCCATGGCCAGTGGACCACGAAAAGAAGCACGATAGAGACATTCTTGATTGGCTTCGGGCAATGTTTGGATTTCAGGTATGTGGACTTAAGCAACTTCCTCCATTTACTCTTCTATTAGTTTGCTTTCGTTTCTCATTATATTTTGTAGCTGATAAGCAGTTATCTCCAGACTAATTCTGGGTCCTTGGACTGTCCATCTACAGAAGGATAATGTGGCAAACCAAAGGGAACACTTGATTTTACTGCTTGCAAATGTGCACAATCGGAAATTTCCAAACCCTGACCTGCTACTCCAGGTGTCTTGCCCACAACTAATCCTAGAAGATGCATCTATTTTGTCCTTTTGCGAGTAAATTTCTACAGTATGAGATGTCTTTTTGCTGGATTGTTTTCGTATTGGTTCGAGGGGGAGGTTTCAATCATTTGCGTATCTGCTATTAGGTTGTCTAGAGAATTAAGTGATGTAACTAATTCAATCGAATACCTGTTAACTGCCCATCCTTCTAGTGAGAAACCCTCTTGTTGAGTTGGCTTGTTTTGAGCGTCTCACACTTCCTTGACCTTTTTTTTCTGACTAACGTCATAAGGGGACCCCACCCAGTCAGCTCGTGTCACCCTTTATGCTTGCTTCTATTCTTTTACTTTTTGAGAATGAGTAAACCTTTCTTTGGAAGGTAAGCTTTGAACTATGGCAAACCCATTGATATCTTAAAGTTCCGCCTGATTCTGTGGTTGATGAATCCTTCTTATTGTGTATAAAGGGAGTGCAAGCACCATTTAGACGTCTCTACTGTCTTGGGCATTGAGAGTTTATCATCCTGTGTTCCTTTTTCCATGGCTCGTGCTTGGGACAACCATATCTTTTCCTTCCTTGCTGTATTGAAGGCAATGTAATTGCAGTGCTTGTGATTCTGTCTCATTAAGGATTCAGTCTAATATGACGAGTACTGCTAGCTGAGGCTGTTGTTGTTTTCTCTGTTATTCTGGTTCTGCTATATCTTATCCACTTTATACTATCACTATGCGATTTTGAGCATAAGCTGCAGCGATGACAGGCTCTAATGAAATGAAGGATCTAGTCTAATATGACAAGTAAAGCTAAGGCTGTTGATGATGCCGTTTTCCTTGTTTCTTTGGTTCTGCAACTTTTTCCACTTTATACCCTATCTATTTTCCACTTTATATCTTGTTGTTATCTGAATAGTATAAGCTGTATCAATCATGGGCTGTCGGAACGTTTCCCTTTTCTCCCTCTGTGGACAGAGTTCTCACCTATGTAATATGTAACTTAGAGCCTAAGCTGCATGAGTCATGAATCGTAATAACTTTTATTTGCTGTCCAGTCTTAGACAAGGTAGTTGTTTGTCCTTTTTGTTTTGGCTAATGGTATTTATACTAATAATCGTGATTATGGCCTTCGCAATTTTAGTATGCTGACATGCTTGTTTCTCTTCTCGGTTAGTTGGACGATCAAGCACTCGCAGAAGTGTGGGAGAAACTTTTCATGAACTACAACAAATGGTGCGAGTTCTTGAAAAGGAAGAGCAGTCTTTGGTAATGCTTCTTCTGCTAATTTATCTGGCGAGTATGGCTGTTATGTAGAGCTATTAATGCTTTAGTAGAAGACTGTGGATGTGCTTATTAGGGGTTTCTTCTAGGCAAAAATGGGATTAGAACTTATTTTGTGGGGACGATACTAAAGGATGAAGTCCGACTTTGGTTGTGTTGCGCTGTTTCTTAAATTTCATCCTCGAACTTCTTTGCTCTTAAATGAAATGTAACTTCTTTAATGTTTGACAATCAACTGTTGCATGGCTATGCAGACGTGGTGCTTCTGATGTGGCAATTTGGGCTACATGGGATGCTTACCTGGACAGGAAAAGAAAATCAGAAAAGAACTTACCTTAGATATCCACGTCTGTATTACTAGGTAAACTTATCGCATGAAATTTAAGTAATGAAAAGTGTAATGCAAACTTATATTAACACGAAATTGGGGTGACTTTCGATAAGATGCAAGGTCCTAAGTCAACCTTGATGAGAATAAGAGAAAACCTGTCGAGAGAAATGTTTATATTTTGAATAAAGCAAAATTAGAGAACATAACTTGAGGTGATGCACCCAACCGTGGGTAGCTGTGTTGGTTGAGAGTCTCTTCTTCATCGCCGAGGTCGAGAGTTCGAAACCCACAGTTGCTAGCGTTGTAAGTGGGGGGCCATGGTGTTGGGGTCCTGTGTTAGTCTCCCCCGAGGTATAGGAGCCCAGCCCTTCGGTGCCGTCCGGGCACGGGGGGCCCGTGGTGGAGTCCTCGGTTATCAAAAAAAAAAAAAAAAAAATTGAAAAGAATGTACTTTGTTGAACTATTTTGTTGAACTAATCTAACTATCCTCGTCCCATGAAAACCTTGCCTATATCCCTTGAAGTGCCCTATCCTACCCTTGTCCATCCTCTACCAAATGCACACAGCACACATGTACACCAATAAAACCAAAAACACTCATCGATATCAAAACCATATTCTGCGCCATCTAAATTTCAGCAAGAGGAAATGTGTTAAAAGGGGCAGAGAAAATTCATTTTCAATTGTTATTCAAGTATAGTTTCAACTATTGAGATTGGAATTATTATTTCAAGTTGTTTGATTAAGAAAAATGTACAACAGAAATGAAAAATGGAAGGGGTCAATGGGGTTCTACTGGACTTTGACCAATGGCAAGAGGTTTTGCAATTTGATTGATGGCCATTGGATCCAAATTGTTGAGGTGATTAGGGTAAAGATATCCATAATCTGGGTTCTGCAGCAGTCCACTTAATCTCGCCACTCTAGCCCCCGCTGGCAGCTGGCAGAGGCAATGTCAACCCCTTCACTCTCTCTTATGTTCTCCTTTTTGTTTCTGATATTTTGTTGTATTGCTGATGCACCATGTTAGCACATGTTTACTGAATTTCCACATGAGCTGCACTTTGAAAGTGTTCATGATAGGACCGTATCACACAAATTGAGGAAGTTAGAGAGCTGGATTGTGTAGAAACGGTTGACGAAATCGAAACATAAGGGTACAAGTTACAGGACCTGAAAAGAAGAAAAATCTTATTGCATCCTTACATTTGCTTGGCTCCGTGGATTGTGCGGAAGCCAGCCACTATCATAAATTAATTTCACCTTATGTACTGGTCATCAATTATATTGATGGAATGGTCTTTTCTTAGTTCTTGATCTGCACCAGTAGTGTGCGCATCTGATCTCAATTCCTGATGAAGAGTGCCTATCTTCATGTGCAACCTTGGTTCTAAATATGCAGGTTACCGAATACCCAGCAGGAAGTGCAGAAGTATAAACTTCTGTACATGGGTCTATATCTTCTTATTTGGGGGGAAGCAGCAAATCTGAGATTCATGCCAGAGTGCCTTTGCTATATTTTCCATCATGTATGTTTCTAATGATTCATGCTGCTAATATTCTGTTCATGCTTTGGAAGGTTATTGTTGATCTATCTGTTCCTGTTTTCTTTTCCCCCTGAAATTTGTTGACTTCTAACGGTTGATCTGCTTCTTATTTCGTAAAGCTGAGATCATTAATAAGAAGAGGGGGAGGGGGGGTGATGCGGAGGATTTTGTCTTACATTAAAGGAAGGAAGCCGCACTGAACTGTGTTGTGTCGTGGGCCGTCGCTGAACTGAAATTGGCATTCCTTAAGGCTCCGTTTGTTTCTTGGAAAAATGAATGATCTGAAAAATATTTTCTAAAAAATGATCGCTTGTATCACTTAAAATAATTAGTCAATGAAAAACATGTTCATTACCGACAACAATTTATATCTAAACATACAAGTGATCATAAACTCATTTTTCGCAAAACAAACGGGCACTAAATTTCTGCAAATTTTCTACAAGGATAAATTTTAACCTATTTTGAATTTTATCCTCACTACCAAACGTAGCCCAAGTGCTTCAGTATACATACTGAAACAGTCTTCTGGATCTGAACTTGTCTTGATATGGGAATGACACATGAAGTTTATGCGTAAGTGGTGGCATGTTGATAATGGATAGTGTTAGTAGTACTTAACATGCTAAGAAAGAGCTTTCTTTCAAGTGAAATAATTTTATCAGAAGCCAGTATAATACCAATATTGGAGCATCTACATTCTGTGATTGCTCTTCTTTCCTCGTTAAGAAGCTTTATTTAATATTTGGTTGTGCTTCTTGTAGATGGCTATCGAAGTGTTTGGTTCGCTCAATGGTTATGTCAATCCCATGACTGGAGAATGTGTAAAGCGCGCTTACGAAGGTGAAGAAGAGGCCTTCTTGAGAGAAGTCGTTACTCCTATTTATGAAGTGATTGCAAAGGTACTTCACAAAATATGTATATATACACAATTTGTCTTATCTCTTTTCGCTTTGGGTTTTTTATGCTACTTTAATTCCTAACCAGGAAGTGGAAAGGAGTAAGCGTGGAAGATTAGCGCATTCTCAGTGGAGGAACTATGATGATTTAAACGAATACTTTTGGTAATTCACCTTTTTTCACTAGCTTCTCCTTTCACTTTTGGCGGATGTCAACTTCCTATCTTTTGACAGGTCTGATGAGTGTTTCGGACGGTTGGGTTGGCCAATGTGTGTGGATGCTGATTTTTTTCACCTTCCTGCTGAGCAGATACAGTTTGAGAAAGCCGTGGTACATAATATTTCTTCTTTGCTTGCAAGTTTTTCTTTTGGTTGCTTTAAAGCAATGAGAGAATCTCATGCTTGTTACGTCACTCGCCACATGTATGTTTCTATATTACAAAATACTGTTTATTACAACATATACGCACAATCAAGGAACATTAAGTGCTCTTATTATGAAGGGTGGCTGGGCTTTTATCATAGAAGGCACCAAGGGTTTGGTCTTGTGTACGAAACAACTTCCTAGGGGAAGCCACCCATTAAATAAAATTATTAAGAGATGGTTTCTGTCTAGTGCAACAAGCTATAAGTATGAAATTGAATTTTCCCACCATACCTAAAGTGAAAGTGTAAAGCCACTGATCTCTAAAAGAATTCCATTGGGATTCACCTCATCTAGGTGCCCTCCTGTTTCTTTCTTTCTTTCCGAATGAACCAAGAGACAAATCATCTTGACAACTTTTTGTCGTTCCTGCTCATGAATTGACAGCCTCCTGAGCCCAAAGTTCATCTTGCACTGATTTTGAAGTACCTCACTTTATCCTAAAGTTGCGAAAACTATAGTCCATGCTGTTTGGTACGACTATGATGCAACAATTGGAGGTTCACGCTCACTCCATCTTTCTTACGTAAGAAAGCATCTGATTTGCGGAAAGTTTTCCTTTCTTCTGAAGGTTATCAAAAGTTAGATTGCGTCCCACTCCCCGGGCAGTGCTCTAGGAGAAAAATAAAGCCTTCAAATGACCTATAATTTGCAAATTGACTTCCATGGGAAAAGCGCATTCTGTTGCATAACTTATGCTGAGGTGAGATCCAAGCAGGAGCTAGAACAATATCTCAATGGCGGTCATCCTTTTCCACGTCTAACTTCATCATGTACAGCTCAAAGAAATTATATAAAGCTTCTAACTTCCTGTCTTGAGCCTGACGTATAAAGTCAACTCTGTTAAACCATTTTGCCATGCTAGCCTTCTTGCTATCAGCCGCTTAGCTTGCTTGTCTGTTTGTACAATGAACAAGTGAACATATTAAGGATGTTCCCATTTTAGCCGTTGCCCACACTAAGGGAAAATTTTCTTTTGAAATGATACCACTGCTGCCCCCTGCACTCCACCATCCGCCTTCATGATTGAACCAAATTTTGCCATCAGCACCTCCTCCAAAAATTTGGATAACATAGTTCTCAAGGAACGTTGAGTTTGATGGTCCAAAACTATTAAGAAATCATACATTTTTTTTACACAATGATGAAATTATGTATACTTTAATAGCTCGCTTATTTACATCTAAATCTTATTATTGTCAGTCCTCTGTATTTACTAATACTAAGGAAGTCTAGAAACATAATGTAGGATCATTTTGAGGAATTTCTGTTGTAGTCAAAAAGAGAGGAAAAGTTACAAGTTTAAGCGCCTTTGCAACTTGATCTACAAGGGGCGCCAGCCAGGCAAACTCATTGTTGGCCTCCTGTTAATTTTGTCTTTTGAAGGCCCTGGTTTATTATTTTTATTACTTTTTTGGGGGAGGGGGGTTTGAAGCAGCCTGCAGCCCCCCCTCTTCTCTGTGTCAGCCGAATTGCATGCTTAATCTTTCCCCTTGCTCCTCCTTTCTCGCTCTGTATCGGTGAAAACTCACATGATTAGTGAGGGAGTGAGGATTGCTAGTTTGTTTGTTTGATGAAGCTATGAAGATCAAGTGGATGTACATGCGCTAATCTTGATTTTCTTGTGTCCGTACATGTAGGATTCAGAACCTGCTTATCCCAAGCAATGGGTAAGAAAGGTGAACTTTGTTGAGATACGGTCTTTTTGGCACATTTTCAGAAGCTATGATCGGATGTGGAGCTTCTTTATTCTATGCTTACAGGTTCATGTTTACGCTTTCTTGGTGCTTGGGACACTAGGATTGTCTATGCAAAATTTGACTGAATTTGACTCTGATCTTTTTTTAGGCATTGATAATTGTCGCTTGGAATGGCTCTGGGGATCCAACTGCTCTCTTTACGCCTGATGTTTTTAAGAAAGTGCTGTCTATCTTTGTAACAGCTGCTATACTGAATCTAGGACAAGGTACTAGAGATCAGCCTTACTGGGGTCAATTCCTTTGTTTTCCCTTTCCTACGCTTCTTGTACTTTGCTTGTACATAATCATCTGTATCTTATTCATCGTGCCTGCTATTCTACAGCAAGACTAGCGATGGTATCTGGTCCATGTTTTGCAAATGACGAGCATTACCAAATAGAATAACATGTGAAACTACGTGCTTAGGAGATCTTTGTTCAGCGTATTAAGTGCATGTAATCTCTTCTATGATTTCAAATAAGTGAGTTTAGATCATTTTATGATCTAGAATGCATATAACGCTTAATTGACACCGAATATTGAAGCAATTCCCAGAGTTTTGGGAACCATGCTTTGCTGCTCATGTGAACATCAAATGTCTGCTTATTTATAAAGTACACCTGCTTTTTAGAAAATTAAGATAATAAGTGCCAATAAATTGTGGCCTAGTTAAGTCCATTAACGTACAGAAATTTCCTGTGGAATTGAGGAAAAGAAATGTGAGCTGGCATGAGAAGGGAAGAATTTGCTTCTGCTGTGCAAGTTTCAATTTTCTTATGGAGACATTACTGGATTTAGGTGGAGTCTCTATCTTTGTTTTCTTTCTTAGAGTTTTTTACTAGTCCATCTGCTAAAGTAGACAGCTGCTGTTTTATTTTTTTAAAATCGTGTTGGTTAAGGCAGGCTGTCCTAACCTAAGTCTACTATTACTGTAACTAAGTGCTTATAGGATGGAGTTTTGTTATACTCATAACTCTTACAGGATATTAACATGGAAGAATAATCCTTTTTCTGTTTTTGGGTGCAGCTGTGCTTGATGTAATTCTCACCTGGAAAGCACGACGGAGCATGTCTTATGATCTAAAGCTAAGATATAACTTGAAGGTCTTTTCAGCTACTGCTTGGTTTATTATTCTCAGTGTAACATTTGCTCATCCTTGGGAGAATCCTCCTGGATCCACTCAAACCATCAAAAGCTGGTTTGGCAATGGTTCAAAGTCACCCTCCTTGTTTATCTTAGCTGTTGTGGTATACCTCTTTCCAAATATGCTTGCTGCATGGTTATTTCTCTTCCCTTCGATCTGCCGATTCCTGGAGAGGTTGCCCTATAAGATTGGGAAGCAAATGATATGGTGGTCACAGGTATGCATAATGTTCATCCTTCTTATTTCATTTTGCAATTAAATGCTGAAACAAGAATTTAGAGTGCGCATGATGGATTAAGTAGATTCCTGATTGTTATTTATGGATGACTGGCTTTGATGGTTACCTCGTGAATTGCAGCCTCCACTCTATGTTGGGAGGGGAATGCATGAAAGCGCATTCTCTCTCTTCATGTAAGACTTACTTTCTTGAAAGACGTACACTCGATACCTCCTTTTTCATTTTTTTATTTTTGGGCCAAAGTTTGACATTTACTCTATGGCGCCTTTGTGTTAGGTACACGTTGTTCTGGGTTTTTCTAATAATTACAAAGTTGGCTTTCAGCTATTACATAGAGGTATGTTGGGTACTTTACTGTCTTTAAACTCTTCCTGTGGTACTTAGCAAGTATATCTAGGGTAAAGAAATAATCAGGAAATGTTTTCTTGCAATTGAAACCCTGTGATAAAATCTGTGAAGTTAGTCAACGGCGTTTTGTGGGGTTTGGAGGTGCTGTAATGCAAACTCTTGAAATCTTTTTTTTTTCCCTGAGAGCTCAAGAAATATGTGTGACTCATTTTAATGGCTGCTACTTGTTTAGATTCCTAAGAGTGCATGTTTTTTCCTTCTTAAATGAGAAGCAGATAAAGCCTTTGGTGGGTCCTACAAAAGCTATAATGAGTGTTCGGGTGACTAAATTCCAGTCGCATGAATTCTTTGCACAAGGTAATGAAGCTTAATATTAGCATGTTGTGTAAATCCTTCTTAACAAGAATCAAGAATCTGTATTTATGTATGCTTCTTAACTTTGCAGCAGACGACAATATTGGTGTTGTGATTTCTCTTTGGGCTCCTATTATCCTGGTATAGGCTATACTGCTTCTTTCCTTTGGGTATACCATCATAACTCTGGTTCAGCTTATGTGTCTACCACTTTTTGATGTAGTTCTTTTCTCTTTAGGTCTACTTTATGGATACTCAAATATGGTTTGCCCTATTCTCCACTTGTTTTGGAAGACTTTATGGTGTGGCTCGTCGGCTCGGAGAGGTAAGTGGAAAATGTCAAATAGTGGTTCTTCTGGGTTTGCTCATATTTGTATTACGTAACTCTTTTTGGGCGGTTCTATTTCCATCCCCATTTTGGCTAAAGCACTCATTTTTTTCAATTAACTGACCAAAATACCATTCTCTCTTCAATTTATTGTTTCCTTTTTTATCAGGTTAACCAAAATAACTGCATTTTGTTTCTGTTTTTTCTCTATCTACTTCATAACGTAAAAGCTCAATTACATCTAACAAGATATCATCTCATCCTGCATCCTATTATCACTTTGTCTAGAGATGGTTTTTGATTTTTTTTTTTTTTTTTTTTGGGTCAGAATTCTTAATTTGAATTCATGGTCTCATATTTTATTCCCAAAAGACACATACAAAATGTTAAATTTCTATCTCAGGCAGCTTATAAACACATGATTAATTGCTGATTTTTTTATCAAATAATTTGAGCTTAACTTTATTTCGAAATTGAGATTAAAATTCAATCTAATTATCTAGCAGATTTTGACCTTGTGGGTTTTTGACGAAATAATATTTTCTGAAGTTAAACATCGTTTATTTTGTGCTTTCTTTTGATTTTTCGCATTTTGATCCAAATTGCACCATCCCTGGTACGACTCAGGACAACAGAAAGAACAATTTGTGTCCATGCTGCTTAATCTGTACATTGTACAGTGCACACTGTTAGGAACTTGTATTGTGGATATCTTTTTGATAATGTACCATAAACAATGGATTGATGTAGTTTTCTGTTCTTTTGCACTGCAATTTTTGTCTTCATTTGACATTTCTGGATCTGCATGTTTCTTGATTACCTGGTAACCCTTTATATGCATATTTCCCCAAATACATCCAAATAGAGTTGACTAAGACTTAAGCAGGAGTCCTCTTTGTCAGCAATATCGTTTTTTCCTCCTTAAGTTGCAGATGGTAACATTGCAGAGGAATTCTTAGTTTGGTTTTAATAATTTTCTTCCATCTTTCATTTTCTTGTTTCTTGAAATGCCCAGACAAACATATTGGGAATAGTATCTCGTTTTGAATCTTTGCCTGGTGTTTTCAATGCTCGTTTAATTGGAAAAGAGAAGGCTGAGCTGAAGAAAGATGGATCTGAGGCGACCTCATCACAAAGTAATGCTAGGGTGAGGTTTCTGCAATTCAGCATGGTTTTTTTTTTTTTTTTTTCAAAATGATTGATCTCATTTTAGTTGCTGAGAGACTTCAGCAGCAGTACTCATGTTGTTTATCTGGCTTTGCTGACAGATCCTATCGAAAAAAGAGAAAGCAAGATTTGCTCAATTATGGAACACAATAGTTACCTGCTTTAGAGAAGATGATCTTATAAGCAATAGGTCTTCGGTGCCTAGAATATTTTCTTATTGTTATCGTCTTCAATATTTTTTCTGCCAGACTCTACTGCAATCTCGTCTAGTAACAGATTATTTGCTGCTATCTTTCTTCTTTTAGTAATTGATATTTAATTGCTTCTGTGTTGCATTGCCAGGGAGATGAACCTTCTGATTGTTCCATATTGGGCTGATCCTGAACTAGAAGACATTATCCAGTGGCCTCCATTTTTACTAGCCAGCAAGGTTGGTTTGCCGATATCTCATTATGTATTGGAGTTCCCCTCCCTAACATCTGCTTTTCATATTATATAGATAGCTGCAGCAGTAGACCTGGCTAAAGACAGCAATGGTAAGGAGCGGGAGCTCAGAAAGATAATTGAGACTGACCGCTTTATGTCTTGTGCTATTCGTGAATGCTATGCTCAGTTTAGAAACATCATTATGCTTTTGGTTCAAGGAGAGCGTGAGAAAAAGTAAGTCTGATTTGCAACATTTGTTGTCACCTATTCCATAAATCTCTGTAAGACGACTGAAGCCTGCTGGTTCTAACATGCCCTGTTTGGTCTCCGATGCTGGGTCCCAGGATTATTCGATTGATCTTCTCTAAAGTTGACAAAAGTTTAGAAGATGGTAATCTTTTAAGTAAAGCACTTCCAAGTCTGTATGATTGCTTTGTTAAGCTCATCAAATGTCTGGTAACGATTCTATTCTGTTGGTATTTTTCCTTTCTTTTGGTTAATTTAGGGTCGATTATTTAATAATCATTTTCTTGTTTTTATTTTGTATATTTGCAGTTAGACAATAAACAAGAGGACAGGTTGAAAGTTGTGCTTCTCTTCGTAGAAATGCTTTGCATTGTCAGACAAGACATAGAAGTTCATACATCCAGGTCTGGCATCTTGGTGCAATCTTGAATGTGTTTCATCCCGGCATACCCTTATGATGTAAATTTATTTATTTGTTGATAAAGTAATGTTATGTTTACTTTTTAATGTAGTCTAAGTGACTCAGTCCATGGTGGATCGGGGCCCGAGGGAATTACTCCACCACTTCGTGAGCAAGTCAAACTGTTTGCATCTGCTGGGGCTCTCAGGTTTCCTATTAATCCAGCAAATGAAGCTTGGAAGGAGAAGGTGCCTTTCTTTTTGGGCAGGAAATTGTGTGTATTTCTGGATTTTCGAGCTGGCTATAACTTGTATCATTACTTATGCAATTTGCAGATTAAGCGGCTTGATTTATTGCTTACCGCAAAGGAATCCGCCATGGATGTACCTTCCAACTTGGAGGCCAGAAGGCGCATTTCCTTCTTCATTGATTCATTGTTTATGGAAATGCCAGCTGCTCCTAAAGTTCGCAATATGCTTTCCTTTTTGTAAGGCCTTTTCATAGTTGCTATGTTTTTAAGTTTCCTGAGAAAAAGCGTTGGATTTGAAGAGGTTCTAATCTGAGATTAACCTTTCTGTATGAGTTAGCATGTGTGGTTCCTATATGAATATCCAATAGTTGGGCCGTTAAGGTGGTTGTAGTTAAAAATTTAAGGAAGTGCTGTCAATCATAGACGGAATAACATCTGAACGTATGCATGCTGGTAACATACGAAAGGGCAAAGGGAGGTAACCTAAACTAGCAATTTCTGTACTCGCAAGAACAACTAAACAATATCCTGCCATTACATGGATGTCAAAGCAACGTTATCCCCTTTTGGAATAGGGATGACAATTTTCGCGGCCTAGTGTATATCTGAACTGCCCTACCCCGAATGGCATGGATAGAACCCGCAATCCGTGGATTTTGGCATGGGGATGGGGCAAAGTTTTATGCACCGCAAGCAAGGCAGGGTGGGGATGGGTTTGGTCAGCCCCACCCTGCTTGACGACCCTACCCCACTCCGCCATTCTTCATTTTGCATATTCCTAGTCCTAATTTCCTTAAATGAATTGTTCGACTTTTGGTAATATCATTTCTTTTTTTTATTACGATCGTTTCCCAATTCAATTGTGAAGGCTTTCATTTATAACCGCTTTCTTATTATTATTATTAACTTTGATATTGTAAGAATATTTTATTGGATAAAAAGTTGCAAAACCCATGGGTTATGTTGAAAATCTGCACACCGGTGGTGTTAGGGATGGGGTATATAAACTTGCCCCACACGGGGCATGGAGCGGGGATGGGGCACCTCCAGGAACTGCAGGGCCAGGATGGAGGTCCAACCCCTTCTCCCGCCCCTCCCATTTGTCGTCCCTATTCTCAAACACCAATTAAAGCCTCTTGAACCTATTTCTCCATTCCAATGCCAAATGCCACAACCTAAGCATGAGCCACAATTTCCAGATTCTTCTTCCCTTTTTATAATGTTTAATAACATCTCTGGTAGCCTGCACTTCCTTCACTGATTTTAGCTTGGTGAATGAATAAAACGAATACTTTGCCTTTGTGTGGCTACGTTGCTGACATTTAAAGTAGTTTTCTTTTCAATTGTCACATATTAGTCGGGGTTTTACTGAAGATCGGACTTGAGATTAAACATTTGTACATACATAGTTTAAATCTGTTGACAGCAGCAGATGACAGCTGCATTAAAAGTTACCATTTGTGTGCGGTTCTATCTTTTTACTCTTTTCTGTAATCAAACAGCTTCATGCAATCCAGGAAACTGAATATGTTGCGATGTAAGTTTATTTTGCCATGTAAATGTAGATGTGCCAGAAGCTTAACCCTTTTCCTCCTTTATGAATTGAATATGATGTTAGGTGTTAATAGTGGCTATATGGGAACTTTATGCCATTGTAGTATTTTGTATTTTCATATTCAGCAGACAGCAATTTAGCTATTAATTTATACATGACTCATGCATAGATCAAATACCAATTAGAGACGAGCAGTGCCTGAATTTTGGATTAAAAAATCTTATGTAATATAGCCCTGAAAGCGCATGTCTTTTATATGTTATCAATGGTTAAAGTGAATCTGCTTTCTTATCGTCTCTAATGTAATAATCCATGACAGCGTTTTGACTCCTCACTGCAAAGATAAGGTTCTCTTCTCCGCACAAGAATTGCAGACAGGCCACAAAAAGGGTGGTTCAATACTCTTTTACTTGCAAAATACTTTTCCAGGTTTATTCTGCTGTCATGCTACTCGCATATTTCTTTTGGTGTGTTTTCTTCTTTTTCTGAGATCTGTCACCAACTTTACAGATGAATGGACCAATTTTCTTGAGCGGCTACAGTGTAAAAATTTAGAGGAACTTAGACAAGCTGATGAACTGGGAGAGCAACTTTGTCTTTGGGCATCATTGAGAGGCCAGACCTTAACTCGATCCGGTCTCTCTCTCTCTCTCTCTCTCTCTCTCTCTCGCCCACAGAAAGAAAAAGAGGAGAAAAAGAAAAGAAGAAGAAAGATTCACTTGTGCATTTATCATGTCCTCTCCGCATGTATTTCTTTTCATTCGATTCCTTAAAATATGCTATTGATGACAGTAAGAGGTGTGATGTATTACCGGAAAGCTTTGGAGCTTCAGGCTTTTCTTGATATTACCACAAATGAAGGTGCGTGCTCTTTTCATTAGCTATGCGGAAGTTTTGAGTTGCTTGAGACTTATGCGGTATTTAGCTGGCTTTTCAATCTTCTCTGGAAGTCAGTGTCTATTCTCATATTATGCATGTTCGCATATTTATTCTAACATAAAAAAAGTGAATTATGGTCGTTTGGATATCACAATGTGTAGAGTTAATGGAAAGTTGCAACACTGTAGAGCTAAACACAGAGGAGCACCTGAGAGGTGATGAATCACTGTTGGCCCAATGTCGAGCAGAAGTTGACATGAAGTTCATGCACGTGATCTCATGTCAGCAATATAATTCTTACGGAAGATCTGAGCATCAACGTTCCAAGGATATATTAAGGCTTTTGACTGCGTATGTGTGCATTATCGCTTAAATCTTTCAGCTTCAACTTGTTTGTTGCTGTATCTGAACAATTTCGATTTTTACTCGATTGCAGGTACCCGTCAGTCCGCGTGGCTTATATCGATGAGGTCGAACAATCTAGCCAGGCCAGGCCTGAGAAGGCTTACTATTCAACTCTAGTGAAGGCTGCTTTGCCGAAGTCAATAAGCTCTTCAGAGCCAGCTTCAAACTTGGAACAGGTGGAGCTTGCTCTTGACTTAAGCGAGAAGAAGACAAATTGTGGACACAATCTTGAGATTTCTCTTGCTTCCATTTAGTTCCATGCTTTTTTTAGAAATTAATAATCTGCAATGCTTTCGAAGTAGTAATTCCTACACCTATTAGAGATTGGTTAGTGTCTGACAGAAGTTCAAATAGCTCAAAGTTTACACTCAATGCGATGGAAAGGACCATGGCAAACTCAGCTACTGATATATTGGACTTTTTAGGTAAAGTTTTGAGAGATGATTTTGGCGCAATTTGAACCGGTCTTCTATTTTTTTTTATCTTTAGGTGTTATTTTATCCTAATAGTTTTGAAAGTGCTTGTTCTATTGAACATAGAGTCTCATGAAAAGCAGGGAGGACAGGGAAAAAGCTTCACTTTCGATAAATAACAAAAACGAATAAATACTGTAGAACTTGAGTGTAAATAAAGTATAATTCTTGCATCTGAAGGTTTCTGAAATGAACAAAGGAAGAAAAATGAAATGGAGACAACAAGAAAATGAAAAGAAAATGAGAATGTAATTGGCTAGGGCAGAAATGTTAGGAGAGAGGAATCTAACTGGTGGATTCATACCCATGCCTGTGGGTTTGACTCCTCTACCAATTGTGAGCTAGGCTACATTAAAAGGACCGCAAGCCTGCAGTGGTTAAAGGGCTTTAATGTAGTTATATTCTTCCTATCGTGGGTGTCCTACTCGTGCTTCTAGAAACAGCAGTCGTTGGTGATTGTTGGTCCTAGATGATTGACAATATGTTGCCATTTCTGTGCTGTCCTAGATCTTTATGCTGCTTGTATTGCCTGCCAAAGAAGAACAAAAGAAATGCTTGACACTTATGTTGGGGGCAGGTTATATATAGGATAAAGCTTCCAGGACCTGCTATTCTGGGTGAAGGAAAATCTGAAAATCAGAATAATGCCATTATATATACTCGTGGAGAAGGCTTGCAAATGATCAATATGAACCAGGTATGATGCATTTTGCTTATCGAAAAGAAAGGAAAAGTATTGCCCATTGCTTGTGGTCACTTCACATCCTCCTTTTTTCTTAGGATAACTACATGGAAGAAGCACTGAAAATGAGGAATTTGCTACAAGAATTTCTCAAAAGGGTGATGGTGTGAGGTATCCGACAATTCTTGGACTTCGGGAGCACATTTTTACTGGAAGGTGTGCTTTGCTGATATTGCAATGTCTTATTTGGTGTTGTTGATAATATATACTATTATGCAATGCTGAAAGTTGTTTACAATTTGCTGCAGCGTTTCATCTCTTGCTTGGTTCATGTCGAATCAGGAGAGTAGTTTTTCTTCTATTGGCCAAAGGCTGTTGGCCAACCCCTTGAGGTAAGTCATTTGTTTTTGTAACCTGTCATGGATTTGAATGCACAATGTGCCTTCGACCAAAAATAGAGAAGAAAAAGAAAAAAGATGTACAGTGCGCCTGAAGAATTTGTAGTCTGTCATTACTGTTGTAGCGGAGGAGATTTACCGTTGTACATGATGAGTCCTATAGTGTAGAAGGCCAAGGCCAAATGTGCAGCCTTTCAGATTTCATATTCATTGTCTTTGGTCCAAAAAAGAGCTCAGAGCGCTTGAATGCATCTTACTTGATATCTAACCCATGTAGACTTTGTCATATGACTTTGTAAGTGCACGAGTTTTAGTAACCTTAGGATTACACTTTGTATCTAATGGCATAATCACGAGTAACCGTTGAATCTTATTTGCTCTATTTGTTGCTTGTCATGAAGGGTTCGTTTTCATTATGGTCATTCTGATGTCTTCGATCGGCTGTTTCACCTTACTAGAGGTGGTGTGAGTAAGGCTTCAAAGGTTATCAATTTGAGTAATGACATATTTGCCGGTATGTGGGTCTTCAGAATTGCCTATTATAACTATTTGGCTTTAGCTTTTCATATATATATATATTTAAATTCTCTCTCTTGCAGGCTTCAGTTCTACACTTCGTGAAGGCAGTGTGACTCATCATGAGTATATCCAAGTTGGAAAAGGTAGAGATTTGAGTTTAAAGCAGATATCCATGTTCGAGGCTAAAACAGCCTGTGGAAATGGCGAGCAGACTTTGAGTAGAGATGTATATCGACTTGGACATGGTTTTGATTTCTTTAGAATGTTATCATGCTATTTCACCACCATTGGCTTTTACATCAGTACTCTGGTAAGTCGGCCTTTTCCTCCTATTGTTGTGTTTTTCTCCTTATGCATATCTCAATTCTGAACTGTCTCATTATTTTTGTGCAGATTACTGTGCTCACAGTATATGTCTTCCTTTATGGTCGTCTTTATTTAGTTCTTAGTGGGCTTGAAAAGGAATTGAGTACTCAGCCAGGAATTAAGGACAATAAGCCTCCCCAGGTGGATCTTGCCTCCCAATCATTTCTCCTTATGCATATCTCATCGGTACTGCCTATGTTGATGGAAATTTGCGTGGAAAGGGGATTTCTAATTGCACTTAGGGATTTTGTGCTGATGCAAGTGCAAGGTGTCCCTGTTTTTTTAACATTCTCTCTTGGAACGAAGGCACATTATTATGGAAGAACATTACTCCATGGAGGTGCAAGATACAAGGCTAGTGGTCATGGTTTGGTAGTGTTCCGCATCAACTTTGTGGACAATTATAGAACGTACTCGCGCAGTCACTTTGTTAAAGGATTTGAGTTAATGATTTTGCTGCTTGCGTACCACATCTTTAGTCAATCCTATAGGGGTGCTGTTGCTAATAACCTGTGGACAAAATACATCTGGTTTATGGTTGGGAGTTGGCTTTTTGCCCTTTGCCTGTTTCATCCTTCTGGTTTTGAGTGGCATAAAATTGTTGATGATTGGAGAGGTTGGAATGAATGGTTACGCAAGAAAGGTGGAATGAATGTACGTCCAAAAAGAAGTTGGGAAGCATGGTGGGAAAAGGAACAGGAGCATCTTCGTCATTCTGGAAAGTGTGTTATCATTGCTGAGATTGTATTGGCACTGCGTTTTTTCATTTGTCAGTGTGGTCATTTTTATCACTTGATCATCGTGAAGCATGCCAACAGTGTCCTGGTATATAATTCCTTCGATTCTATTTCTTCTTATATCAAAAGTAAAATCAACAAGAATAAGAAAGACCCACACTATAGTGGCAACATCAAAGTGTTCATGTTTCTCTTTGACACAATTGCAGGTTTTTGGCATATCATCGCTCGTGTTCTTCCTTGTATTGTTTGTGATGCAGGTGAGGATACATGATCTGTCTTGTTCCAAAATTTCTCGTCGGTGCATTAGTAGAACAAGTTTTATACAATTCTGTATTATTACTTTTATGAGCTTATGATCTGTCTTGTTCCAAAATTTGTCATCAGTGCATTAGTAGAACAAGTTATATACTATTCTGTATTTTTACTTTTATGAGCTTTGCTGTAGTGAACCCAAAAGCTTGAGCTACATCCAATATCCTGCTTTTATCTTGCAGTCCACATTATTATTATTATTGGCCATACTTATCTTGTTTAGTTGGCTAGCCAGAAGTTTCGAAATGTGTTGGCCAGCTCCATGACTTATCTTTCAACTAACATGAACACCATCAAAAACAATTTCATGCTTCTTTTCTTAGGACACTAGATGCCGAGGGAACACATGGCTGGCGTATAACGTTCTTGTTTGTATTTTGCAGATTGTTTCTAATTGTCAACAAAGGGGCAAGGCTGAATTGTTGATTTTCATCCATCTAATTGTGGGATTTTTGGTTCTGGTGGTTACATTTATTACACCCACCTACGTGTCACTGCAGGACATTATGGCTTGTATTCTTGCGTCATTACAAATGGGCTGGGGAATGATTTTGGTTCGTGACGCCCCTTATTCTTCTGCATGAATGCTTGTCATTATTACATAGATGTGTGGTCTCATATTTTAATTTTGAAGCTAGTGGGCATTGCATTTGCATTTCGCTTCATGTTGGAACTTCTTTTATTATTCCAAATTTTCATTTGAGTGATGACTTTACGTGCTTATCTTTACGCAGATCGCACAAGGTTGTGAACCTCTCATTTTCAAGCTTGGAATTTGGGGAGCAGTTAAGACCTTGGCCCATGGTTACGAGATCATTATGGGTTTCTTTCTGTTTGCTCCAGTTGCATTCCTGGCTTGGTTTTCATATGTCTCAGAATTACAGACCCATATTCTCTTTATCCCAGCATTTATTAGAGGTTTGCAGATTTGGCGTATTCTCGGCAGGCCAGTGAAAGAAACGATTACAGTCTTCTAACAAGAATGAGTGACGAAAGAGACTTTTTTTATGTTTTGCTCAAGAACTTTCATGTCAGAATTCAATTTGATATGTTTCTCAGACCTGATGACTCCTATTCTTATTCGAAGGTAGAGGGGGCGCTGTTAGTAAAAATGTTTGGGAAGAACGAGTTGCCAAGATGTAAAATATGCTGTAGGAACTCCAGTCCAAAATATAGCCTCTCAAATATTTTATGTTCATAGTATACCCCTACTCTACTTACTACTATGCATTTGGTGGGTTTCCTTGGCTCCAGTAAAAAGAAATTAATAAGAACAAACTACTACTTAAATCGGTGACAAATTTCGAAAGAAGATTTATATTGTTAATCCTCTTCTTGGAATGATTAGCGACCAGCATGATAATTCACAATTTCAGAGAAGAGGTCAGCATGTAATCTTCGGGTAGTTCACTCTGCTTCGGTAGTCGTATCGGCTGAAAATGGTAGCCTTGATGTATCTACTTAAAAGACATGAAAGCCGTGTCTTCTATAAACGCAATAAGAAGCGTGCAAGCATGGCGTCCTTTCATTTGATGGGTTAGAAGGGGAGACCCCATAAAGAAAGAAAGAATATAGTATTCAAACACAAATTTATTTGATTACAATGATGTGCTCTAATCGAGCACTAATGCGCGGTCACGGACTATACGATCGCGTGGCTGACAAGCAACGTTGCGCAGTATTCATGGACCGATTTGAACATCCCTTGTTTTGCAATTACCTCCACCTCCTTGTCATCGCATCAAATGTACTATGTGTTCAACTTTGTCAAAGTAGATAATCTTTTTCCAGTTATATGCAGGTAATAAATTGTTGTATATAAATATTTCTTTGGAGGTTTTGATTGTCAAAAAATTAGCTCGGGGTACACGTGTACCAATTTAGGGTTTTTCAAGATATTAACCCAATTTTATATTGAATATTAAATCTATTTTTTAACTTAAGAAAATTTGCATCAATCTAAAACCTAGTAAAAATGTGATTGATGGCAAGTCAAAAATATAATGCTAAATTCATGTTTCAAACTCACAATGCCGCAGACGTACCCCTGATTTGGAACTTTTATTTCTGTAGTAATACAAAGTCCCAAGGTTGTCAAGGACAAAAATTTCCTTTTCCAATCACCTCTCAAACTTGACGACCTTTTCAACAAATATCCCTACTTGATAGTCTGGACCTGGAAAAAACGAACTCAAATGAGTAACGAGAATCTTCCCCAGTCAATCTTTTCAGGAAGTGATTCTCAGATTTGAGAGAATGTTCCCTGATGACAATAGAGAAGACTCCAATGGTAACAATTATATTGTACCGAGCATCATAATCTTCAATCAACTAACATTTCATTGATAATTATCTAAAGCATTATTGATCAAGAAACCTACGAGATAAGTAGATAAGAAAAATCTAATTATTCATCTAGTGTTCAATAAGTAACATCATACAGGGACCATGAATAGTGACTACTTGACAAGTAGATATGAATGTGGACAGTTTTCTTCCTCGCCCTGCTAACACTAGATCTGCTCCTTATTGGCTAAAATGGTGAAGAAAGATCACAAGGGACAAAATCCTCAGGATAAAGTTTCTCTGTAGTTGGGTAGAACAGTCCCTTTGTTCAGGCCCTTCTGAAAGATGCCAAAAGCTTTAAAGCAGCAGCTAACTCAAGTGTATAATGGTGTTTCAGAGATGTTCTCTTAGAGAAACTTGGAGTGGGAATCTGTCGCACAATTCACACTATAGAGGAAATGCAAATTAGAATCAGAACTCTACTAATGCAAGTACAAGTGAAGGGACAATAAGCTTTTCGTATAATAATAAGAAGAGGTTTTGCTTTGAGCCCGTATCTTGTTAGTACAATTAAAGGCAAGCTTATTAGCAAATTCAAGATGTTACATCAGTATATGGTTTTAAATAGAGATGGCAAATGCTTGGATCAGAAATGCCTTTTGAGATGGTTCAGACAAAAAATTTCGACAAACTCTTTCCCTTTTGTATTTTAAGGATGAACGACATTCTATTAAAATCGGTACTATGCGGGTACTAACCCTATAAAAAATGACAGTCGGAGGGGAAGCCACCCCAATACAAAATTTAAGAGCAAGAGCCTGTTTTCAATCATTTCCCCACTTCATGTAATGTAACATGCACAACCAATAGCAGCTCGATTGATTCCCATATTCAGCATATCAATATAGAAATAAAACTTCCATAAAATGATATCCCACTTGGCTGAGTGAAATGTTGGCTGTTGTTAGAATATCCAACCCAAAGGCTTTAGCTTGCAAGCCACAAAAAATCCACAAACAAGCGATGAGAGATACTTTAACAGCTATTAACAAATTCATCATGCAGCATACCTTTTCTTTTGTAGTTGGAATAAATGTGAAAATTTATACAAAAACAATGAATTTGCCAACAACGTGGTTGCAAGCTCCGGCTATGAGAAGCAGATTTCAAATGCTAAAGTTAAGCATCAATCAACAGCCTTGCATTATCTTTAGACTTAATTGCTGCGTGCAATAAACTTAAATGTGAAGGGAAGAAAATCGATTTAATTAATTTAATAATTTGATGGTAGATCTTCAACCTCCAAACTTCCTTGACAAGCCCAGCAAAATATCATTCCTTTATCCAGTATCTCTTAGGATAAGGACAAGGGTCGAAATCTATCATTAGCATTAACAGAGAATTAGAAGCTTGCAATCACAAGCTCACATACATATCGACTTAGTCAACAACATATATTACACAAATTCATGAGAACACATGAACAAATGTACATACTGAACAGTGCAATCGGATTACCTCTCCACCTCTGGTAGATGTCATGATTGTTTCAATGTCTTTGTAAGAATTTGCGCCAGTAGCAGGGGTTTCAATACCACTTGAAGCACATAAGGAGTCCAATTCAGCTTGGGTACGAAATTCCTGAATCCTTTTGGCAAGTCTGTCTTGCTCCACATTAGCCATCTCTTTCGATTGTTGAGCTATGTCAATACCTGATTATAAGGGAGTCATCATTTCATCAATTAACATCTCTGTTTATAACATGGGAACATATCTATAGAAACGGGAAAAGTTGACTTTTGGCCATTGCATTCATCTACAATTGTAAGCCCTAACTTCTGAATTTGAGTATAATCCTCATAGTTCCCCCAGTTCCTTCTCAGTATACTACACTGCCGAAGATAGATAAGTCAAACAGACTTTTTTTGAACTTCTGCCTATAATGCGTTCTTTGCAATGATATTACTTGTGAACTAACCAGAGGGCTAAGGCTCTACATCAACCTCCCTCCTAGAAGAAAACCAGAGAGAATTTTCTGAATTGTGCAGAAAAGGGTTCTCTGAGGATTAGATTGTAGCGTTGGTAATCTTAGGTTTAACGAGAACAGCAGGGCAGCAGCGTAATGAAAATAGCTTTAAGGTGATACCTCAAACTAGTAGGCTCCAAATAAATCATTTAGCAGACTCAGGAATAGACACAACAACTCGTGGGAGTAAATTACAAGAATCACTTGTCTAAATTGCTTTTTCCCTATTCTTCCACCCAATAAGTACTTAGCTCAGAAGTCATTGACAATTAATTCTTGGTTTCCATACTACCCATTTTGGATTGTGCTTAGTTTAACTCATGTTTCTCTCTTTTTCTCTAGATTTTTTCAAATATGGATCTACACATGAACGCCACACGACGACGTTTAGATTACAAAAGGATAGATTCAAGAAAGCACCAAGAGTAGACATAGACCCCCTTACTTCCTTCCCCTTTTTAAATCCATTCTTCGTTTCTTCCACGCGCATATCTATATTTATGTCGCATAATGAAGCCAACCTATAATGATTGAATTAACATCTCTAAGCAAAAGGCTACTAGGAGGAAGGCCCAATGCCAGTCAACGAACCATCTTTGGTCATGACATGTTCTCATATTGGCAACCGTTAAATGTAGTTGTATATAGCAACATGCTTATGATTCTATACTTCAATCTATAATCAAAATAAAATATTTGAATAATGTAAAATAAAAGACAATTTTGATGGAGATGGTTACAGTGATGCTGTTATTTTGAAAAACTATGCTACACTCGAGGATGAGTTTGGCATTTTCCATTTTTATCAGCAACTCTGTAGGGTAAATTATTTTGATGGACAAAGACCCCATTTCACATGGCATTGTCACCTATGCAAAGCCATTTGAAGATGATAGACAAGCCACAAAACTTCCTATTCATATGAAGGCACAATTGGGGAATATAATCTGATTTCGATCGAGTTTCAATTGTGACTGTACCTGGTGGATAAATGGCTCCAATTGAGTCAATAACTCATAACCCTGAAGCATGAACAGCACAAAAGAATGAACGCCAACAAATGATGGTCAAAACATGGCATACAGGAAAAACAAAAAGCACCCCACAAAAGCTGAAGAAGTAAACCTGCTTGAAATATCTCAGATGCACATCCATGATTGCACTTATAGATTCCAAAAATCCATACTTCTTTTTCATTTCAATATTCATGAATGCACGCACCTGCATTCCTTGAAACAATGATGGAATAACAATCAGAAGCAATAACATTGACCAAACGAGATAATTTCCAAGTAGAAAGAAAACAAATGAAGATGATATACAATAAATTTACTAGATTGAAGCGGCTTCTCTCAAATGCTGATTTGGAGTTATGTAGATCCTGTCATTGCTAAGAAATGTAATAAATACCATTACCCTAGTAATCCAATTAATAGATTATTTGACCAACAGTTGAAAGAGGCCATCTCCAGAAGAAATAAGAGCACTCGTATATGTTAAGTTACTTTAATTGAGTTTCCTTTATTATTAGAGTTTTATTTCCTTTTTTACTTATAAAAGGGTATTATTGTCATATACAGTTTATATTCAATATAAATACAATGGGTGTAGGGTTTCTATTAATATAGAAATCTACAGCCCCCTCTTTGTTTCTTTTTTTTACGTTCTCCTTCTCCTCTTCTCTATTCCTTCTCCCTTCTTCTTTCTCTCTTACCATTTGCTGCGGGTTCTCTAATCAGCTTTGTGACATGGTTTCAGAGCAGGTCTAACTACCTGATTACTTGATCTTATTTCTGGTTTGAGAGTCGCCTAGTAACCCTACTTCTTCTCTGGTGCACAGCCACCTAAAGCTGTAATTTTTATTTATTTTCTCTTCAAGTCTTAATACATATGAGATCGGAAGATATCAGATTCATTAGGTTCGGTTTGTGAACATGGATTACAACACTTACTAATAAGCAGATTCAAGAATCGGAGTACTTTATTGATTATGGTTGACTGGTCTTGTTGGGTTTCCGTCAAGCATATAATTATTTGAATCGAGATTTATGTGGTAGATAAATTTATATTGAGATTATCGTCATGAGTTTTGTGGTAGATATATTTATATTGAGATTATCGTCATGAGTGATACTACTACGACTCCTGCTACTGTTGCTGCTGCTCCTACTACTACTACCGTTGCTCCTACTACTATTGCTGCTCCTACTACTGCTGCTACTATGGCTGCTGCTACTACTTCCGTTGTTGCTACTACTACTCTACTGCTGCTACTTTTGCTGCTACTTTTGCTGCTACTACTACTGCTGCTACGATTACTACTACTTCTACGACTACTACTACTACGACTGCTGATTGGTCTCTACTATCTGTAGGAACCTTAGAAATTTGGTTACTTGGAGAAGCAATAATTAAGACTACCATTGCTAGGTCTAGTGCGGAGGCTGAATATCGTGCTATGGCACATATTGTGGCCAAATTGTTGTGGTTGAAATCTCTTCTCCAGGAGCTTGGATTTTCTATTAATCAACCTATTGATATGATGTGTGATAATCAAGTAGTTATTTATATTGCTGGGAATCCTGTTTTTCAAGAGCGAACTAAACATATAGAAGTTGACTGTCACTTTGTTCGTGATGCTGTGAAGCAGAAGCTAGTTGCTACTCCTTACATTGCCTTTAGAGATCAGTTTGCTGATATGTTTACCAAAGCATTATTTTGTCCTGCTTTTGTTGCTGGTTGTTACAAGCTGGGCATGGGTGACCTATATGCTCTAGCTTGAGGGGGAATGTTAAGTTACTTTAATTGAGTTTCATTTATTATTAGAGTTTTATTTCCTTTTTTACTTACATAAGTGTATTATTGTCATATTCAGTTTATATTCAATATAAATACAATAGGTGTCGGGTTTCTATTAATGTAGAAATCTACAGCCCCCTCTTTGTTTCTTTCTTTTACGTTCTCCTTCTCCTCTTTTCTATTCTTTCTCCCTTCTTCTTTCTCTCTTACTATTTGCTGTGCGTTCTCTAATCAGCTTTGTGACAGTATCAACAACCAAAAAGGACAACAAATGGAGAGAGAAACCCTTTCAGAAAGGGAGGGCCACCCAAGAATTCTTCCAGATTGTTTTAAAAAATTAAGCATTCAATATTTCCTTTTTTCCTCTTTTGTATCATCAAGACAAAGTGCCAAACATTCTCAGATTAATGTGATATGTGATGAGCAAAATAAACAATTTAGGGATATTAAAGATCCTATATCAAGAATTACCTCTTCTAGTTCAGCAACAATGTCTCCTCTTGTACTCCTCTTCAAAGGCATAAACTTTTCACAAGCCTGCCAATTAGAATATACATAACCCAAAATTTCATGATGAGGAGAATAGATTTCTAGAAAGAGAATAGAAGGCATCTATATATAAAATATCCAAATTAGATTATCGTTCCAACATGATGGCTTTCTGTGTGCCATCATTCCTTCTCATAAAACCACGCCAACAAGCTAAGCTCCAAACTAAATGAGAAAAATAGAGAGGCCAAGAGTGAAGGACTGACCAATAAATGACATCCATTGACGGTAATCACCTTCTTGGACACTGAAGTATAATAGCCTAGATTCCTACTGTTTTTCGTAGTTTGTGTAGTGCGACTATTCTACTGATGGGACTTAGGTACACCTACATTAGGTCCATGGCGATGGCTTGGTTCCTCATAACCTAGGTAGCACGGATATGGCGACACGGACACGAGACATGACACGACATGACATGCGACACGTTATTTTTCAAAAAGTAGAGAATTCCGACACATTATATATATAAATGAATATTTTTATTTTTAATTAATTTAATTCAAATTCAGTATTTTTATTTTTCAAAATTATATTTTAATCTCATTTATTTATTTTTCTATTAAAAAAAAATCTCCACTAAGGTCCACCCCACCCTCTTCTTGTTCTTTCCCTCGTCCATTTCCCCCTCCCCCAAAATTTATTTTTCTTTCCCTCCTTACCATCATTCGTTTCCCTCCACCCCAAATTTATTTTTCTTTCCCTCCCCTTCACTGACAGACAGGCTGTCCCTGTCTCTTCCCCTTCCCCAATACGCAATGGCCCATCAAAAACTTGTCCGTCTCTTCCCCTCCCCCAATATGCGATGGCCCATCAAAAACCCTTCCTCTTCTCGTTCCTCGCCGCTCGCCGCTTGCTGCACAAACCCCTTTCCTCGCCGCTCACTGCACAACCCCCTTCCTCACCGCTCGCTGCTCGCCTCCTCTCGCCGCTCGTTGCCTCTCACCGCTCGCCGCACGACCGCCTTCCTCTCCTCTTCCTCTCGCCTTTGGCCCTTTCTCCCTCGCAGCTGCAACCTCGTTGGATCCGTCGCAGCATCATAGTGGCGGCCGTCTCTCGCCGTCGCGGCCTCATCTCTACTCCCTCGCCGTCGCTTCCACCCTCCATCATCTTCCGGACACGCGTGTCGAAATGTGTCGGGCACACGTTGATCGCGTGTTGGATTTCCGACATGTGTTGACCGCGTGTCCGACACCCTCCGACACGTGTCGGACACGACATGGTAGCACCGTGCTACCTAGCTCATAACACCACAAGTACCTAGGCCATAATGACACCCAAATTCAATATTCATTTGAGAGGAACCTCTTTAAAAATGTTTAGGTCAAATGCTGATGTATTACAACATCTTGTCAACCAAAAGTAATATCTATGCGCAATTCTTTGTTGATAACTATCCCTGAGAAGTGATAGACCACACTAACTATGCAAGATGCTCAAAAAGTCATCACTGTACAACTCGTAAAACATGCCAGGCTCATGTGTTCCACTAGCAGGACTTTGAGTGGTGCAAGGGATCCGTGAGTCACTCCCTTGGATGTACAAATGAAAGAGTCACAAACAAGCATTAGCATAACTTTTTTTATGGGTAAAAAGATCAACCGGGTACAAACCCATATACAAAAAGAGTCCAAAGAAACAAAAGGGAGCTCAATTACAGGACAGGGCATCTATTATATCAACCAAAGCATTTACATCCATACGCAAGTTTCCACTTCATAAAAAGTGTATATATTTAAGCTATTTTCCAATAAAAAAGCAAAAGACTACTCTCCATCAAAAGCTCTCTTGTTCCTCTCCTACCAAATCAACCAAAAAAACTGAGAGGAATTGAGGTAATCCTTCTTTTCTTGTTGCCCTGTAAGTGAATGCCCTGCCAGGCCCATAGTTCTAGCTCAATAGAACCTCCAATAACCCAAGATAAACCAACGCAAGCATGGGAATTTGTCCAAACCATTCTCGTTCAAGAAAATAAAGAAGGAGAAAACGCATGGTCTCTGCCTCCTTTTTGCAGAGGAAACACCTATGATGACCTGTTACTTTGCCTCTTTGTTGTAAGTAATGATTCGTTCCCAAGTTGCTTCCCAAGTGAAAAAAGAAACTCTCGTCAAAACCCTTATTTTCCAGAAACCTTTCCAAGGAAAACCTATACTACCACCAACAACGGCCCCACCTAGCAACTTTGACTTGAGCTCCAATACTAGTTCTAGTCGGCTACTAACACTTGAATAGCTTGTGAGCACTCGAGTATCTAAATTTTCAAATTAAAAAGTATTCAGATACACAGCAACTTCTTGTAAACTATTTTGCATTAAATAAATTCAAGTTCTTTAGACTGTTAAATTTATAGTCTAAAACCCAATTTTCATTTATGATTCCAAACTGCGAATGTTTTCTCTAAGTACGGCAAGAAAAGGCTTCTGTTTTCAATTCAATGCGGATTGCAGGTTTAATCCTAAGTTATAACTGTAATTTCTAGGTTCAATGATAAGGAATATTATTCTGTGATGTCGAAAGTTTGACCATGTTTTTGGAGTCTGGTCTCTAATTTTAGAAAATGAGATTTTAGTCTTTAAACTTTCGTTTAAGTCCTAGACTGTAATTGTTGTCAGATCTGGGCAACAAAACTTAACAGAGAGTTGACATTATAACATAGGTCATAATTAATACAGAGAGTCAAAAGGTGACCCAAGAATATCCTCAAAACTTTTGTCATTTCCAATATTCACATCACAATAATGAAACTTCAGGGGAAAAAAGCTTAGCTTTAAATATTGGGGACCAAGCTATACAAAATGGTCAAGTATTGGGGATCAAAGTGTTATTTTCCCTACTTTTTAAGTCGAAATCTGAATAATTTGTATTCTCCTGGTTTAATTGTTCCTTCTTTTTATTTAGTTTTTTCCGTAAGTTACTTAGTGTCCTTTTCACTAGACATTATTGGTTTCTCCAACTTTAGAATTTTTATCTTTATTCTAGATTGAATTCTTCCAAATTAAGCCCTTATTTCGGTTCTGTTTTTACATCTCTAATTAGATCATATTAGTTATCCAGTCTTTTCATAAACAATATTTTGTTTCCTTTTTTTTTCTAATATAAAATTTTTCACAATATCAAGAACTTTTTAAATTAAGTCTCAGCATTTGTCGTGCGTTATTCACATATAAGCAACATCATTTTATTTGAGAGATGATCAGATTTGTTGGAAAACAATCATGCTGCCATTTTTGATGCAAGGCAGGCTGGTCAGGTAAGGCGTTTCACATGGGTGTGTGCATGCGTGCACGCCCCATAGGTGCATGTCGGAGAGGGGGGGGTGATGCGTGATGGGGTGAGTGATTCCAGAACGTAAATTTTTGATGAGGGGATTTTTGTGGTTAAGTGTATATGGGGAAGAAATGAAAAGGAATAAGAAAAGATAGAATGATCTCTTTCTAAGGTATAAAGGCCACGCCACCAACCGAGAATGAGGATCAAGATCTATGAAGTTCACCACCAAGGCCTAAAGCTTCCACCAGCCAAGGATAAAGGACTTCGGGATAGGAGAAGCTCACCACCAAGGCCTAAAGATTTCCACCAGCTAAGGATAAAGGGCTTCTTGGCTCACCACCATGGAGTGATCAATAAAGAAACCAAAAGGAGTTATCCACTCTCCATAGGAGTTCACTCAAGTAGAGGAAATCTCACCATTTTCATTTATGAAATTCGTATATCCCATACATTGGCTAGTTTTCCCCTCTTTATAGGAGGATTTTTAGCCTTAATACATATTAAAAACAGACCTTAATAGCCTAGGAATGAAACCTTCGACTCTCGGACTGCATAACAATAAAGACACATAGGAACTTAATAAAAGCCTTTATTAACACGGGAACTAAATGCCTTTAATCTTCGGCCTTCCGCATTCTTGAGCCACATTCTTGAACCTTTGGCTTTCCATATTCTTGAACCGCTTTCATGAACCTTCAAATTCGAGCTCCTCCCTTGACCAGAAAATAATCCTTTTGAAACTTCATCAACTGATCATACAAGACATTTAAAATAGCCTCCCATTGATAGTTATTGATATATCACAAAGTATCGATAAATAATTGACATTATTCATTCAAAATGATCCATCGAAGCACATAATGCCCAATTTCTTTCTTGGCTTGGATAAGCATTGATGGTTCTGAGTTGGTTGATGGAGTTACGTTGGATGCTCCTGCATCATCCTCCCTAGGTTGTTTAAGATTTGTCCTCAAATCTAGAACGTTTCATCCTCCAAGGAAGGAGAAAGGTCTCCCACTTTGAATGTTGCCGAAACTCCAAATTCTCCAGGAAGGTCAATCTTGTAAGCATCGTCACCAATTCGCTCAATAACTTTAAAGGGACCATCAGCTCTAGGCATGAGCTTGTTCTTTCGTTGAAATAGAAATCTCTCCTTCCTCAAGTGAAACCAT
This sequence comes from Eucalyptus microcorys, assembly GCA_014182515.1. Lineage (NCBI taxonomy): Eukaryota > Viridiplantae > Streptophyta > Magnoliopsida > Myrtales > Myrtaceae > Eucalyptus > Eucalyptus microcorys. The sequence goes on along the minus strand of CM024571.1, from coordinate 19,124,538 downwards.
ACAAGATTGCCCGGTTGAAATTGAGTCTTCTTGCGATGTTGATTAGCTTTCTTCTTGTAAGATTTGTTGGCCTTTTCAATCTTGGATTGAATCTTCTCATGGAGCTTCTTCATTGATTTAGCTTTTTTCTTGCCATCAAAGCTTACTTGAGAGTTAGATGAAATTGGAATCAAATCAATGAGTGTGAGAGGATTAATTCCATACACAACTTCAAATGGCGATCGACCAGTAGTATAACGTGGTGATTGATTGTAAGCAAATTCAGCATGCGCGAGCTTTAAATCCCAATCTTCTAACGATTTACTCACCATACCACGAAGAATAGTGGTTAGAGTATGATTTGTTACCTCCATTTGGCCATCAGTTTGGGGATGACAAGTTGTGTTGAATAAGAGTCTTGTACCAAGCATTCTTTATAGAGTCCTCCAAAAATAGCTTAAGAACTTGGAATCACGATCCGACACAATGGTCTTTGGTACTCCATGAATGCGAATAATCTCTTTGAAATATAATTCAGCAATATGAGATGCATCACTGGTCTTGTGACATGGCACAAAATGAGCCATTTTAGAGAACCGATCGACAACCACCGTGATAGAATCTTTTCCTCTTTGAGTTCTTGGTAGAGCCACAATGAAATCCATGCTAACATCTTCCCAGGGTTGCAATGGTACCGGAAGTGGAGTATACAAACCTTGATGGAAATGGCTTTTTGATCTTTGACAAGTTGCACACCTTGAGATGATAGCATGCACATCTCCACTCATCTTTGGCCAATAGAAATGTTTTTGAAGAACCTCAAGAGTTTTGTTAATACTAAAATGACCTGCCAATCCTCCGCCATGCGCCTCTCGAATCAGCAATTCGCGAAAAGAACTCTTTGGCACACATAATCGATTTCCTTTAAAAAGAAACCCATCTTGCAAAGAATATATACCTTGAACTCCACGCTTGCAATTGTTGATGATGGATGAGAACTCCGCATCTTCAGAATAAAGTTATTTCATTGATTGAAATCCGAGAATCCTAGAGTCCAGAACAGCAAGCATAGAATATCTTCTCGATAAAGCATCTGCCACAACATTAATGTGTCCGGGTTTATATTTTGAGACGAAAGAAAATGATTGAAGAAACTCTACCCATTTTGCATGTCTCGAATTAAGCTTGCGTTGGCCGCTAATAAACTTAAGCGCCTCATGATCTAAATGAAGGACAAATTGCTTTGGCCTCAAATAGTGACTCCAATGATCAAGAGCTCGGACAATGGCATAGAACTCTTTGTCATAGTTGAATAATTCCTTTTGGAATCGGATAACTTCTCGTTGAAATATGCCAATGGCTTTTGTGCTTGCACTAGAACGGCACCAATACCAACTCCGCTTGCATCACACTCAACTTCAAATACTTTATCAAAATCAGGAAGTACAAGAATAGGAGACTCACAAAGTTTCCACTTGATTACCTCAAAGGCGTTTTGAGCAGCCTTTGTCCATTCAAAAGCACCATTCTTCATGCATTCAGTTATAGAAGCCATGACGGTACTAAAGTTTTTGACAAAACATCGATAAAAGGAAATAAGTCCATGAAAACTTCTTACATCAGAAATGGACTTTGGAACCGGCCAAGTATTCATAGCTTCCACCTTGGTTTGATTAACAGAGATTCCATCTTTGGAAACCACATAACTAAGAAACACAATGCTTGGAGAGAAGAACTCACATTTCTCCATTTTAGCATATAGTTTTCGTTCTCTCAAGACATTAAAGACCTGTTTTAAATGAGAGATATGCTCCTCCTCGTTCCTGCTATAAACAAGAATATCGTCGAAATAAACAACGACAAATTGACCAATAAAGGAACGAAGAACCTCGTTCATAAGTCTCATGAAGGTACTTGGAGCATTAGATAATCTGAATGGCATAACCAGCCACTCATAAAGGCCTCCCTTGGTCTTGAAAGTCGTCTTCCATTCATCACCTTATCGCATTCTGATTTGATGATAACCACTCCACAAATCTATCTTTGAAAACACAGAAGAACCATATAATTCATTAAGCATATCATCAAGTCTAGGTATAGGGTACCTATACTTAATGGTGATATTGTTGATGGCCTGGCTATCAACACACATTTGGTATGTAGCATCCTTCTTAGGTATAAGTAGAGCCGGAACAGAACATGGACTCATTCTTTCTTGAACGTATCCTTTGACGATAAGTTCATCGACTTGTCGTTGCAACTCCTTTGTTTCCTCTGGATTGCATCGATAAGCTGGCTTGTTTGATAGGGGAGCACCGGGGATCAAATCAATTTGATGCTCAATACCTCTTATGGGAGGCAATCCATGTGGCAAATCTTCCAGGAACACATCTGCAAATTCTTTCAACAAGCGATGCATTTTTGGATGTATGGGTCGCTCTATCTCACTCTTTTTCTCGACCACAAGCAAAGCAAATACATTCTTTTGTTTGCTAATGGCTCTCTCAACCCGTCTTTCACTCAAGAACAGATTTTCCTTACAAGTGTTTGCCTCCCAACTTGATTATTATGTATTGAAGAAGGACTCAATGGTAAAAGAGTAATGCATTTTTGTTCCTTATGAAAAGAGTATGTGTTTTTCCGACCATCATGCATTGCATTTATATCAAATTGCCACGGTCTACCCAATAACAAGTGGCATGCCTCCATAGGAATCACATCATGTACAACCTGATCTCGATAGTTCTTCCCAATCGAAAATGATAGAAGAACACGTTTGGTTACCTTGAGTTCATTTCCTTGATTGAGCCATTGGAGCTTGTATGGTTGAGGATGTTTCGTTGTTGGAAGCTTCAGCTTGTCGACAAGAGTTGTCGAAGCAACATTGGTGTAGCTCCCACCATCAATGATCACCGAACACACCTTTCCGTTAATAGTGCAACGGGTGTGAAATATATTCTCCCTTTGCTCTTTAATAGGAGAAACTTCAACATGCAATGCTCTTCGGATGATTAACAGCTCGCCATCATCGGCTTTCTCCATGACTTCTTCTTCTTGTTCAAATTCATAAATATTTTGGTCTTGATTGCCCTTAGCCTCTTCAAGCGCCGAATTGATCTCCTCAATTTCTTGAAGAGTCATAACTCTCCGATTTGGACAGTTTGCTTGTAAATGCCCAAAACCATGGCACTTAAAGCATTTCCTTGCATCGCCTTCAAACTTCTTTTGGACTTCTTTGGAGGGCTCTGCAAGTTTTCCCTTGCCTTTGTCTTTTGTCGACATACTCTTGCCCTTGCTTGAGGAAGCACCCTTAAAATAGGATATCGCCCTTGTTGAGGTTCTGGAGGAAAACCTCTTGCTCTTCAATTGCTTTTCGACTTTTATAACTAACTTGCATACGTCTTCAAAGGACCAATAAGGTTTTCATCAATCGCTTCTATTGCCAAGTCAAGCTCCACAATACCAGAATGGTGTTTATGAAACAATGGAACAAAAGCCAATGCAATTATCATGTCTGTCAGAAAATTATAAACCAAAACCCAAATCCTCCTAAAAGCTTATGCTTGTATTCGTTCTTTTTTGAAATTTCTAGCTGATATCGCACACCCTCTTTAGTAACTACTTTAGAATAACATTTTTCCCCTCATGTTCCAGCCTTATAAGGTAAATCGAAGCAGCTAAAAATCCAAAATCCTCAGTGGGGCCACTTAATCATATCAATTGAAGATACTCCATCGAGCCAATTAATCATACGATTCCCAGGCCCAATAGCATCAGAGAATGTACAGAGAAAAGTGCCACAAGTAAGTTTTGCGAAACCAACAAAGCTCCTAGGCACAATAAGGAAGTGTTTCATGCTCATATGAAAGATCCTAGAGCTGGTTATCTGTATTCCATAGAGATAGCAAGAACAGACAGTTGCCCGCATAAGGCATATGCCTTATAATTTTAAAGAAAGAGAAACGTTTTGGAGGCAGGGGATGCGAGGAGAGAGAGCATAGTACTGCAGGGGAGTCCATAGTATATAGTAGCAGATATGACAGGATGTACTTTCCATTCAAATGCACATAAGCATCCTCATACTGAAGCACCACTGGTGAACTATATATTATAAAATGTCCACCAAAAAAAAGTTTGCCATCCAATCGACAAGACAATAGAAACACTATAATGTAGATTGATCAGTATGGACCTTAGCATTGCAAACAGGGAATTGACCTCAAGCATTCCAATTCGTTTACGAGCCAGCCCGCCGCGTACTTCCACAAGTGGAAAAAAGAAAAAGAAAAAGAGTGGCAAGGTATAAGCCACTTACACAAATTTTGCAGAGCCTCTGTATAGCCTCTGGTAGCGCTCTTTCAACTCCTCTGCCGTCCGTTCTAGTGAAAAGATCTATTTAGCACAGTGCCACGAATTAGCGTAACATCGAGACTTCCACAGAGGAACAAGAATTTCATTGCCAAATTCACCGAGCAGATAATCCGATGTCAGGAGAAAAAACAGAAAGAAAGCTGTAGGCACAAGTCCCGTCAAGAGCAGGATTGATGATCCAACCCGCGAAACCAATCAAAAATCAGCCGAACCAAAAAAGTACACAAACGGCGCCGCCAAACTTGGCAAAAGCATAAAAGGAACAGCGCGAATGAAAGCGAAAGACGGAGTGATGGTTTTATTAATGTGATGATCCTAAGTTGGCCCGTCCGCCCATGTTGGGCCTAAAAGCCCGGCCCACAATATTAGGGCCCATGGATAGAGGGATGTGATGAAGGGACACGTTTCTTTTTGGAGGGGACGTATATAAGGGGGAAATAAAGAGGGAGGAACGCACCTTTTGGCAGAACGTACGTTCCTCCCTCTCTCTCCTTTGAGACGCTCCAAAAAGAAAGAACAGTAAGCAAAAGGCGACACCCATCTTCCCTTCAAGGCGAATTGGCGTCATCGGATCGAACAGGGCTAAATTCTCTTCCTCATATCGGCGTTGGTGTTTAATCTGTGGCTAACAAGGTATGTTTGATTCTGTGATGTGCCTTAGGATTGGTGATGCATGTGTTTTTCCCGGGCTCGTCTTCCGCACAAGTTTAGGGGTTCGATTTAGTGTCGAATCCGGTTTTTGGGAATCCGACAAACCCTACATTGGTATCAGAGCCGTAGTTCTTGTTTCCCGATCCTTTTCCATGTTTTTCCCAACCCCTTTCATGTCTATGGATGATTTCTTATTGATTTTTCGTGAAATTAATCGGTTGACATTGATCGGGGCGAAAAAATCTTGACACCCGAGCACTGTTCATCCATTTTTTCGAGTTTCTGTAAGTCGAAATCCATTTTTGATGACGTTGGATGGAAGGTCTCATCGAGATGAGCGTGACGAGTGGCGGAACGCCGCCAAAGGCCGCCGGACGCGCCCCCACGCGCAGTCGGAACGAAACGGCGTTGCACGAGCCGATTTGCGGGGGCAGGTGCATGCATCGCATGTGCGCGCACGGCCGACGTGCGCACGTGCGCGTGTGCCATCGCTGGCTCGTGCAAGGCACGCGCCAGCTGACGTCATCATGACGTCAGCTGCCCACGCATGCCGCACGTGACGGTTGGTTTGCCCGACCTGCTCGACCAGTTCGTCCGGTCCGACCCGGCTTGTCCGGCCCGACCCGACCCGGCGACCCGACCCGTCGACCCGTTGACCGTTGACGATCGTTGACCGACGACTGTTGACCGTTGACCCAAAAAGAAAAAGAAAAGGAATGTGTTTCTTTTTTCTAATTAAGTCTATGTGGATTATATGTAATCCCTTATTTGTTCTGCATTTGTTGCAGGAACAATGCCTCCCCTTCAGTTGCGCACACCTATTCGCGCAATCACCGATGAACAAAAGGAAATGCTTTCTAAGTTGATAGTTGAGCTGATTGATCATTGATGGGAGAGTTGCGACTTAATTGATCACGTTCTTGAAGTCAACGGGAAAATTCAAAAGGTCATATGGAATTGTCGTCCCATGCCACAGTCTGAGATGGTGCGATTTTTCATGAACACTCTTCCACCTGAATGGCAAGGAGTGTTGAATCGCATATGGGATGTCAACAAAGCCGCTTCATATAGGAAAATTGTGATGGATTTTATAGATGATTATTACTGGATTGTTACAAGGGAAAAGATCATGAAATTGAACAAAAAAGGAGCTTTCCCAGTTCATATATTGACTTGGGTTTAGATATTTCAAGTTGTCTTTATTTTACTATATTTTATGGATACCTTATGTAAACGTTTTAATACCTGGTTGTTGTTGATGTAGCAACTGATATGTAAGGTTGTATTATGTAAAGTATTATTATTCTATTGAATGTCAAATATTATTTGCTTTATGTTATTGTTGACTGCTGTGGGTAGTTCATAGAAGTTTTTGTAGCTTCATAGAATTTATTTTGCATGAACAATTATATTAATGATAGTTTTAAGTTAGGATTTTTGGAGGATGATTGGAAACATAGTGACCTTTTGATTCTGAAACCTTACTTGAAATTGTTCATTAATATGATGAGTCTGTTCAAAGTGGATGCATAAATGATAGGCATTAATTATTCGTGCATATATGTCTGATGTGTTTAGATCAATGGCTTTAGCCACAAAGAGCATAGTTCCGAGCTGAACAAAGGTGAAAAGCTCAATGGCGATAACTATGAAATCTGGCACATGAAAATCCAATATGTGTTGGAAAATCAAGAGGCACTAGAAGCTCTTAACCTAATCATGGAAGAGCCTGAAGATGGGAACACTGCACAACACAAGAGAAATAAGGATGCATTTGCTGCCTGGAAAAGAAAGAACTCTCTTGCTCGCATTACGTTGCTGAGTAGCATGGAAAATGACGTCATGCGAGAGTTTAGGCGTTTTGAGAATGTCAAGGAAATGTGGGAAGCATTGGCAGCAAGATTTGGTCATATTTCGGTGACCAGACTAAGGCAGCTCACTATTAGGTTTGACTCTTATAAGAAGCCTCATGGTCAGACTATGAAGCAACATCTTAGAAAGATGTCAAACATGATTAATGAGTTGAAAGATGCTGGCCATGTCCTGACTGATGAGCAGCAAGTGCAAGTAGTGATTCGTTCCTTGCCTCAGAGTTGGGAGCATATGAAGGTGCACCTGACCCATAATGAGAATATCAAAACCTTTGAGGATGCAGTCCGTCATCTTGAGTTGGAAGAGGACCGCCTCTTGGTGGCTAAGCCGGAAACTGAAATTTATCATGCTGATTCCAGCTCACATGGAGCTTCGAGCTCCAAGCGCAAACGTCCTAACTGGTTTGATAAAAGGAAAGGCAAGGGAGCAACTTCTTCGGGGAAGAAACCAAAGGTTGACCAACATGAAAGAGGAAAGTGTCCTCGAATGAAGAAGCTGACAAGGGTGAAGTGTTACAACTGTGACCAGAAGGGTCACTATGCTTGCGACTGTCGCGAGCCAAAGAAGGTACACACCCCTTGTACTTTTGAGAACTTTGCTTATGTGTCAAGTTCTATATTCTTAACTGAGTCTAATCCTTTGTGGACTGTAGATTCAGGAGCAACAGACCATGTAGCGAAGGATAGAGAATCCTTCGTTAAATTCCGACGAGTACCAACTGGAACTAAGTGGATCTATGTTGGAAACAACTCTAGAGCTGAAGTAAAAGGAATTGGCACCTGCCAACTAAACATGCGCGGTGGACGCACTTTGTTCCTACATGATGTATTGTATGCTCCGGAAATTCGTCGGAATTTAGTGTCTGTTTTAGTGTTGGTCAAGCTAGGTTTTAATATGAACTTCCATAATAGAGGTGTGGATTTGTTTTTGGATACAAATTTCTATGGTTGTGGTTATTTTCTGGATGGTTTCATTGTATTAGATATTGACTATGTTAATGCAAATGTTTGTTATTCCCTTTTCACGTCTCCTAATTCATATGATAATGATGTGAATGTGTGGCATGCTAGACTTGGTCATATTGGCCAACAACGTATGAATAGATTAGCCAAAGAGGGCTTGTTGGGCAATATTGAAAAAGTCGATTTGCCCATATGTGAGCATTGCCTAGTGGGGAAAACGACAAGGAAACCATTTGGAAAAGGTAAAAGAGCTGAATTTCCTCTGCATTTAATCCATTCTGACGTCTGTGGTCCAATGAATGTGAAAGGAAGGCATGGGGCTGTTTATTTCATCACTTTTATAGATGATTATACTCGATTCGGATATGTTTATTTGATTTCTCATAAATTTGAAGCATTAAGTTGTTTCAAAAGGTTTATGAACTTGGTAGAAAATCAATTAGACAAGAAAATAAAAGTATTGCGATCCGATCGAGGTCGAGAATATTTATCTGATGAGTTCAGAAAATTATGTGATGAAAAAGGAATAGAAAGACAGTTGTCTATTCCATATACTCCTCAACAAAATGGTGTTGCGGAGAGAAGAAACAGAACCCTATTGGAAATGGTTAGGTCCATGATGGCGCATGCTAACTTACCAATCACTTTTTGGAGTGATGCGTTGTTAACTGCTGCCTATATACTTAACCGAGTGCCTTCTAAATCAGTTACTTCCACTCCATATGAGTCATGGATAGGTAGAAAACCTGACTTAAGTTTTCTTAAGCCATGGGGTTGTGCTGCCTATACTCATGAACCCTCTCACAAGTTTGGGAAATTGGGTCCCAGAGGAAAGAATAGTATTTTCATAAGATATTCCGAACACTCGAAAATGGTATGTGTTCATAGGTGAGCAGGAAAGTGGGAGTATAACTGAATTTGAATCACAGGATGTCACATTCTTAGAGGATGAATTTCCTAAGAAGGGCGAAATAGGTGAAGATTACTCCCTATTTGAAACCTTGGATCAAGATAATGATATTAGTGGAGTTCGTCCAAGTGGGAGTAATATGAGAAGTGATGAATTGAATTCAATTCATTCTCAATTACAACCACATGATGAGACGACATCATCATTATCTAATCCTAGTGGGAGCATAATGGGGAATGATGTGCAAAGTGTACAATCTCCCATACGGCGAACAAGTTGCAAAAGTATTCTCCGTCGACGTTTTGACATTGAAGGGGAAACTTTTATGATTGCTCCGCAAGATGAGGATGAGGCAAGAAATATTAATGAGGCTTTAAATTGCCCTAGTAAGGAAAAATGGATTCATGCAATGGAAGAGGAGATTGAGTCAATGAAGTCAAACCAAGTTTGGGAATTGGTTGATCTTCCAAAAGGATGCAAAGCTATTGGGAACAAGTGGGTTCTCAAAATAAAGCGAAAAGCTAATGGCTCGATAGAAAGGCATAAGACTCACCTTGTGGCGAATGGGTATAATCAACAGGAAGGAATTGATTATGAAGAAACATTTTTTCTGTAGTGAGATTTACCTCGATTCGCATTATTCTGACAATAGTGACTAGTATGGATCTTGAGTTACATCAAATGAATGTAAAGACTGCTTTCCTCAATGGAGAATTAGAGGAAGAAATATATATGGAACAACCTGCTGGTTTCATTAAAGAAGGCCGAGAAGGAAAGGTATGTCGACTTTTGAGATCGATATACGGCCTTAAGCAGTCATCGAGACAATGGTATATACGTTTTCATAATGCTATAATGGCATATGATTTTACAATGATAGATGATGATCATTGTGTATATATCAAAAGATCCAAAGATCAATTTGTGATCATATCATTATATGTTGATGACATACTAATTGCCGGAAGCAATATGGAGTTTGTAAATAATGTGAAGAGTTGGTTATCTTCCAACTTTGAGATGAAAGATATGGGTGAGGCTGCATACATTCTTGGAGTTAAGATTTCAAGAGATCGTTATCTCTTTCGCAAGAAACATATATAAATAAGGTTCTTGAACGATTTCGTATGCAAGATTGTAAACCCATAGACACTCCTATTGCAAAAGGTGAAGGATTGAGCCATAGACTGTGTCCAAGGACTCCACAAGAGAAGGAACAAATGAAACATTTTCCTTATACTAGTGCTGTTGGGAGCTTGATGTACGCTATGATGTGTACAAGACCTGACATAAGTTTTGCAGTTGGAATGGTGAGTAGAATACTGAGGTATCTGAAGGGAAAGCCGATTACCAATCCAATCCAGGTCAAGTACATTGGAAAGCCGTTAAGAGAATATTGAGGTATCTGAAGAGAATTGCTGATTACAAGCTGAATTACCAAGGAACGGATCTGCGACTTGAAGGCTATTCAGATGCTGATTGGGAAGGAGATTTAGATGAAAGGAAATCTACCTCTAGATTTGCTTTCTTACTGAACAATGGCGCCATATCATGGAGCAGTAAGAAGCAAACGTGTATAGCCTTGTCCACGATGGAAGCTGAGTTCGTGGCATTATCAGCAGCGGTACAAGAAGGAGTTTGGCTTAAGAGATTTTTGGATCATTTAGGTGTTATTGAGAAAGCTGCAAATCCATTATTGGTTAACTGTGATAGCCAAGCAGTTATAGCGTACACCAAAGATCCAAAATATCATGGCAAGACCAAACATATAGATACCAAGTATAACTTTGTCAAAGACATGGTTGCACGAAAGGATGTGAATTTACAGTACATATCTATGCATAGAATGGTAGCAGATCCTATGACAAAGCCAATACCTAGAGATGTGTTTTGTGGTCATGTAAAATCTCTAGGATTGCGTAGAGTCTGATGTACTGGATATTGTAATTTCCCTAAGTTGTTCACATTTATGAACTTGTGTTTTTTCATTATTAATGCCTATGAATCTTTGTTTGATCTTTATGCATCTTAATGCTCAGTGCATTACTTTAAGTTGAGAAAGTATGTCGGACAGATATAAGATTAGCCCACTCACACGGGTAATCGCCTCCATTTACTATGTGATAAATAGAGATGAGACTGTTTTTAAGCTTATTATCTAGGTGATAATCGAGAGCTCAAGCTTAAAATATATATGTTGCCTTAACTAAGTGTTAAGATGAGGACATGATATGTACTATGTTCGAAAGTAAAATACCCCACATATTTTACTTTATCTGCCTAAGATGCCAGATGTGAGTTCTGATGAATTATGTGAATGAGTAGATACGTGAACTCAAGTTAGACATGGGTATGTTTGAACTATCATCTCTACGGTATTGAAGGTGTAGACATACGCTCCATGGGAAAGGAGTTAATACCGTAATACGTATTTCATACTACGTATGCATGAGACGACCAATAAGAGTGGCAAAAGTTTGATCTCAAATTTTATGCCGTGTGAGACTCTTGAGGAAAAGAATTCCTCATTTTTAGTGCCCTCATGACTTTTACTTATTCTCAAGATTTCTATTTAGTGTTTGCTATCTTAGGATGTTGTCAATGATCATGAGTTGATTCGATCTAATGAGACATTTCTAGAAAAGCAAGCTGAACTGAAATTGAGAGTTTGAAGGAAAGAGGAAGATCGAATTTGGAGAATCACATTGTAGTTTTGTATTCACTGGTCGACCAATTATGACTGTCTTTGGGATAATCATAATTGTGAATACAATATATATATATATCATTGTTTAAAAGAGATCAAGAGAGATATAAATGTGATTGATCGATCTAGGGTACTGCATACTAAATCTACTCAGAGTGTGATGCCCATTATGAGCTGCTATATATTCCTAACAGATGTATAGCAACGAGCTCTCAAAGTATGCTGGTCGCACGGATTATTCACCGGTATGAATGTTGAAGAGAGGTAAAGAGAATCCTGTTCGGCCCACCATGTGCGAGTGGGAGATGATGGTTTTATTAATGTGATGGGCCTAAGTTGGCCCGTCCGCCCATGTTGGGCCTAAAAGCCCGGCCCACAATATTAGGGCCCATGGATAGAGGGATGTGATGAAGGGACACGTTTCTTTTTGGAGGGGACGTATATAAGGGGAAAATAAAGAGGGAGGAATGCACCTTTTGGCAGAACGTACGTTCCTCCTCACTCTCTCCCTTGAGATGCTCCAAAAAGAAAGAACAGTAAGCAAAATGTGACACCTATCTTCCCTTCAAGGCGAATTGGCGTCATCGGATCGAACAGGGCTAAATTCTCTTCCTCATATCGGCGTTGGTGTTTAATCTGTGGCTAACAAGGTACGTTCGATTCTGTGATGTGCCTTAGGATCGGTGATGCATGTGTTTTTCCCGGGCTCGTCTTCCGCACAAGTTTAGGGGTTCGATTTAGTGTCGAATCCGGTTTTTGGGAATCCGACAAACCCTACACGGAGGAAGCAATCCACCTACTCCTCAAATGCGTCAATCGAGTAAACAAACTAATTGCTCCGTCGCGGTCGAGCAATGGCCTCCGCCCGCCGAGGATGCGCGGAGCACGAGGAGAACGATGAATCGAATCGAAATCGAGAGAGAGAGAGAGAGAGAGAGAGAGAGAGAGAGAGAGAGAGAGAGAGAGAGAGAGAGAGAGAGGGACGACGGCGAAGACGAGGTGAAATCGACAGAGCAAGCGAGCGAGCGAGAAGACCAACCTGCTTGTGAAACATGGGCGAGTCCTCGAGCTTCATGAATGCCGCCATCTCTCTACCTCTCTACGAATGCTGGTCAAGCAGAGGAAGACGGAGATCTGAGTTTGAGAAGGTGCAGAGATCGGAATCGGAGCAACGTCAGAGGAGGAGGAGGAGCATCGGGAGACGAAAATGTAGTGTCGTCTTCTGGCTTGCGCGCGGTGGAATGCACAGGTCAACATCGCCGCGCGCGACCGCGCCAATTTGTGCAATCAAATCCGTTCGGGTTTTAGATGAAATTTGAAATATATCATGTCACAAGTTTCGGAGTGGTCCTAAGGTAGGTTCTTTGTCTATTTAAATTTTACGTGTATTTTTAATTGAATGATTGCAATAAATTATCGCTTCTAATGACTAACATTTTCTATAATTCACTTATCACATTCCATGTTTAGATAAACGAAAATTATGAAGTATTAACAAAATAAAAATCTCAAGTCCGAACACATAATTTCAAATTACACACTTATAATTGGACTCCACGGAATGTTGTAGAAAAACATAAAAAAATTATTTCATGTTCCAAGTTTCCTATTTCACTTGTAACAAGTTCTCAAATTTTTTGAACTTATAACTACCATGCCTAGCACTTGAGAACTTGGAACCAATCCAGTTCTCAGGTTTCCGATTCTGTCTTGTAATCATACCCACTCTTAAATATGACGACAAGAGAGGTAATTTATAATATTTAGGAAAATAGGAAAAGATGACAGTTTATTATAAGATTGCCATTGAAGTGTTTTCCAACGTGAAATTCAGGTTTAACAAATTAGTAGATTTTACAAAATAACAAAAATAATATTAAAAGAAACAGTAACTAACATAGTGGAAGTGGAAGAGCATTTGAGAGAGAGAGGAAACAAAGCCCCCTTTGCGATGTCCCATTGCCACCAAACAATGTCACTTCAAACTGAGAGAGAGAAAGAGAGACTGGGTAGAGTGAAGGTCAATACTTGGTAAAAGTAGGAACTATTTTATGATTCGTTCGTTTCGCAAAAAATATTATGGTTCCAAAAAGTATTTTTCCGGAAGCTATATTTCAAGAAAATGATTATATTTTTCTACGTTTGGTTGAGACTTGAAAATGAAGTGGAAAATATTTTCCACTTATCATCATTTGATTTGATTTTTTGAAAATAAAACCCAAAAAAATCAATTTAAATTTTTTAAATTGACTAAAAATATTTAATTTTAATTTTGATATAAATTTTTAAATTGAATTTTTAGTTATTTCTATTTTAAAAAATAGAATTTTTATTAATTTTCTTTTTCTTTCTTTTTCTTTTTCTTCCTCTTTCTTCCTCCTTATTTCTCTGCTGCCGTGTGCCTCGACAATGGCCAGCTACCTGGTGACTGACCAAGACACGGAGCGCTAGATCCGACGAGCTTACGGCTCACCTAGATTGGCCGAGCCTCGAGCTCGAGCTCCACCGAGGCCGACGAGCTTGAGGCTCGGCCTATAACGACCTAAACTCCATCTCTAGGGTCATGAGTGATAGGGGTTATTTTTGCGACGTCCTAAGCTCGTTGCCATCCCGATTCTTTTTATCTTTTTAGTATGAGCATGGGGGAGCGTGTACAACATCAATCTCCCAGACAACAGACAAGTAACTGGGGAAGAACAACATATACCACTACTTTTATATCATATTAGCACATTTACCAACCCTTCTTCTATGGATCTTTTTCTTTTTACATCATCCTTATATATTCATGTAAGTCAAGGAAACTCTATCTCCTCTAACGTGACTGCAGCTCCCAAATTGGTGTGAAGCTTCCATACTTGCAAGTCTAAAAAACAAAGAGGTAAGTCGAGGATTCAGTAAGTAAAATCATTAATGCTCATCTAGGAGGATGACTTGTCATTGAATCAAGCACACAGACATCTCATGCACTACAACATCGATGAAAGATCGATAGTAAGCTGTTACTTTATCTCGACTATATGCATGTGATCCACTTTCAACTTATCAAACAAGCTACCATCAACTTACTAAGCAAGCTACATTTAACTTACCAAACAAGCTATCTTATAAAGCTAGCGACCTTCAACTTACCAAACAAGCTATCTTACTAAGTAAGCTACCTTCAACTTACTAAATAATCTATCTCACCAAGCAATCTATCTTCAACTTTCTAAACAAGCTACTTACCAAGCAAGCTTATCAAACAATACATGACAACATATATGAAAGATTTGTTAATTGTCTCAACAGTTCTTCCCATATTGTCAGAAGCTTTTCGCTTTTAGCTGGGCATCCGGCCTTAAGCCAGGCATCCCATACTTTCAAGGGCTTCCTAGCTTAACTAGGGCAACTGGCTATCAAGCCAGACATCATATGCGTGTGAACCATTTCAACTTCCCGTCAATGCATGCTCTACCTTAAACAAATTCATTAAACAACACACATGAAAGCATGCACAAAGAAATTCATTCATCAACCTAATCATTCCTACGATTCATCCGGAATCCACCGAGCATTCGAAATCCACTGAGCATTCAGAATCCACTGGGCATCCAAAATCCACTAGGCATCTGAAATCCACCAGGCATCCCGCTCTCATGAAAGAGGCATCACCATCAACACTATGTGACGATGGGTCTTATCTCTCATTTAGTAATACACGTTGTATAACACATTAGCCGGTTTATCATTTTTCCTCTTAGCCCATGCATACAAGGCTTGATGGCATGTTCATAAAAGCTTGTGCTATTATGTTCCACAATACCATAACTACATAATATGCCGGGCAAAGCACAAGGTTTGTGCGACCCATTTAGGCGCTGGCCCTCCCCAAGCGAGGCTCGGAACATGCCTAACTATCGATCCAAGGCCCAATAGGGTTCGGTTCGTCATGCCTCAATGCCAACCCAAGGCCAAGTGAGACATGTCCATAGCCCAGGGCGTGCTTCCACTTGTGGATCCATAATCATGAGCAAACCATAGAAAATATTGTAAGAACAAGTCAGAGAATAACCAAAACACACAAGCACAGTTAAGAATACAACTAGCTCAAACAACGTACCATAACGCCTTAGCCAAGGGTTCAGGAATCCAGTTACTCATGCAAAGACATGACTATCATGTTCACAGCCCAAACCCAACAATGTAGTGCATCGCCCTAGCCAAAGATTAGATATTCCACTTACCTTGATGAACCTTAAGAGCTAGAGAGGCAGTTCGGTGAGGGTGGGCATGCATGAGGCCGAGAAAAGGGAGAGGGGAAACATGCAAGGCAAGAGAGGAAGAAGGCTCCAAGGGTTAGTTAGAATGAAGGAGGTGGCTCCCTATTTATAGGCCAAACCTACTTAATCTATAAAGAAGATCTCATGGCAATGATGACCACATCTTCATTAACTTCCTCCCCAAGCTAAATCGTTCGTAATGATGACCATATCTTCACTAACTTGTTCTTCAAGGCGCATCTACTAGAGTTCTCTAGCCACTTCTCTTCACTTATGAACTAACTTCCAAATAACATGTGCTAATTGTTCTCCAAGCCAATCCTAATGCCATCATGACCAAATCTTGTGCAATTGATGGCCATAGCCACCTAAGGGGTGATTCATCTATTCTCATTAAATGCTTAGATTTTGGTCATCATGAAACTTAGGTTTACTCACATGCTTCTTATCAAAACTTGCTCTCCAAACCGAGACAATCTCTAGAATCTTCTATTTTTCCAAAAAATGTAGCAAACATGGGAAATAGACCATTGGAAGTGCTAACAGGGTCAATTGAGAGTTTCTCATCTTCATTCACGATCGACTATCCCATTCGAATCGAGGTTGGTAGCCAAATCACCCTTGGTTGGGTTAGTTCGTGGTCAAACTTACCTAGCATAGCTAAGTCGGTGGCCCCATCTCGTGGGCCAGAATCATGCATGTTACACGGTTGATCCATGTGAGCCGCAGGCTTGCTAGCCTCGATAGACCTCGAGGTCACCGGATATGGTGAGCCACGAGCTCGCCAACCACGGTGGAGCTCAGACTCACTTGAATTGGGCAACCCTCGAGCTCGTCGATCCGATCCATGTGAACCAGAGCTTGCTAACCTTGCATCGACCCAATCCTAGCAAGTTGCGAGCTCCGCCAAGCTAGGGAGCTTGCGACTTGCCAGATTTGACAACTTTGAGCCTCGCCCTCACCGAATTTGGCCTTGAGAGAGGTTGGAGTTGGTCAGCGACGGCCAAGGAAGAAGAAAAAGAAATGGGAAGAAAAATAAAAAGAAAAAAAATTAAAAATCAATTAAAAAAAAGAAAGCATAAAAATAAAATAAGAATGTTTTTGGTGAAAGAATGTGAAGTAGAAGAAGTTACGGAAATTAATTTCCATTTTTCAAAAATGGAAAATATTTTCCCTACTTTTGAAGGTGTCTTTTCCAATAATAGAAAATGTTTTCCTCGACTAATTCATTTTCCGTGAGACATGCCCGAAATTTCAAAAAACGTTTACCTGAAAGTTATTTTCTGTGAAACGAACGGAGCCTTAGACACAAAAGATTTAGGAATAATTTTCAATAGTGAGTAATTATAAAAAAGATCATGGGTGATATTATCCTGTTATTTAATAGCGTCGAGAATATGTTATCTTGCTCGAATAGATTAAAAAAATTATCAAATATGTAAAAGAAAATAGAGATAGAATGGAGAAAAAGCATATAGATTGCACGA
Source organism: Eucalyptus microcorys (assembly GCA_014182515.1). Taxonomy (NCBI): domain Eukaryota; kingdom Viridiplantae; phylum Streptophyta; class Magnoliopsida; order Myrtales; family Myrtaceae; genus Eucalyptus; species Eucalyptus microcorys. The sequence continues at coordinate 19,107,337 of CM024571.1, read as the reverse complement.
ATCAGGAGTGATCATTTATGTAATAGGTGATCGTCAGCTCTCAGGTGACTGCCTTTGCCATGGTCACTTAGGATTATTTCTCTCTCTTGTGAATCTGTGATCACAAATTTGCATTAGGTCTAATCATCAAGGCGGTCACACTCTTTGAACTGCATCATCTTTTGTGCGGTGGTCGCTCGAGTTGCTGTCTTCCCCCCTCTCTAGATTGATCTAGGATTTTCATCTTTTAAAATTTTATTTGTCCAATCTTTTTTCTTTATGCCTAAATTTTGTTATGGCTAGATCTATCATCTATAGTGAGGTGAATTGGTGATATTATGGAAATTAAAAGAATTTAAATTAATATTGCAACAAAGCAACTCTTGGTGACAGAGAGTGTAGTGGTCAGATTTTACCTATGTGCAATTTTATCACTATTATAATATAAAGAGTAAGGGAAAGATAATTGCACACAAAAGATTATAGTGGTTCGACCTTTGCAAGTCTATATTTACTCCCTCGCGCTGATAGCTTATTGACTAAATTTCACTATTAAGAATCAATCATAGGTTGTAAGATCTGAATAATAAATACTTAAACTTGTGTGAATAACTCCTCACACACTCTCAATCTCTAAATGATTACACAGTTTTGCTCATAGAGACGAATATATTTGATCGAAAAACACTCTTTAAACTTTAGAATTAAAAGCTTTGATTCTCTCATATTGCGTTAATCCTTTCAACTTCGAGATCTCCTTTTATACTCCTCCCTGTCCAAGTTGACCATTGGACATATTTCTAGGAAGATTATCCAGCCAATCTATCCGTCGGCCTAGATCTTACTTAGAAGATCTTATTGCTTCAAGGTCTTCGAGGATAAACCTTCCCATAGATTCTGCTGCCCATATAGTAGTTTCAAGGTCGCCAAGGATAAAGCTTCCCATAGATTATGCCACTCATACAGATTTCCATAAGTCAAGTGCTTCAACTTGAAAAAAATGCTTCACCTCAAGTCTAACGTTCCGGGAAATCTAAATCTTCGAGCGATATTATGGGAAATTTTCATTTGGAACTCCTTATATATAAGGCAAGAAATCCAACCAATTGCCACTAGTCATTGCACGAGGATATTATCTCTTTCCTTGCCGTTTGATAGAACATATAAGGAAGTGTTGAAACCTAATTTATACTTTCAAGCACATAAAAAAAAGGAAAAAAAATTGATTTAAAAAATATATATGTTAAAAAAATTTAAAAAGAATTTTTTTTTTTAAAAAAAAAAAAAAAAAAAAAAGCGCCGCACCCCTCTTCCTCTTTTCTATTTTCTTTTTTTCCCCACTTGGGCCTAGGCCCTGCCTTCCTCCTTCCCCTTTTCTTTTTTTCCCTCGCGCAGACTAGCCCCCTTCACCCTTTTGGCCCGGCCCGCACCTCTGTCATCTCTCTTAGCCGTTGGCTGCACGGGGAATCCACGAAGCAAAAGCAGAGCCACTTGGAGCAGAAAGGAGTGGCGACAGGGGGCAGCATGATCGCATGGCAGGTGAGCGGCGTGATCTTGGGGTCAGAGTTGGCTGGCAGAGGCTACTGGTTGGCCAATTGAGGCCATGCGTGCGAGCGGGAAAAAGAGAAAGAAAATGGGGAAACGAGGGGGAATGCCAGGAAGGAAAAGAAGAACAGAGAAAGAGAGAAGAGAGAGCGACGGAGGGACGGAGAGAAGAGAGTGGGATAGCCGTTAAAGAGCAGCCAAGGAGTAGGGAGCCCCCAGGATGCCTCGCCACCGCCGGAGAGCCGCTTGTTGGTCACCAACCGCTGCCGTCTTCCTCAGAAACCAGGTTGGCCTTTTATCGAACACTTGGCGCGCAGCTTTTGAAGTCGAGCTGGCTGGAGCTCGTTCCGTTCGTTTCGGGGGAGCTCTGGCCTCATTAGGTCCTCGGCCACATCTCTGTTTGTTGTTATTTGATTACTGAGGGTCAAAAGTCCGCCTCGAGTCTCGGTCGGACCTGAGGCTCCTTGGTCTGTGCGCGTATGCCACCTGCTCGATGAAATGCTCGAGTAAGCTTCGCCTCCCGACTCCTCAGTGTAGAGCCTAGCTAGGATTTTGGCCACGGAGGGCAGGCATCATTTGCCCGGAAGTTGGCCTGCATCCCGTCGGACCGAGGTGGCGCCGTCACGGCCCTAGCCGAGGACTACTTGTACCCTTCGCCCCTACCTTCTTCTTTGTTGCCGCCGAATAGCCGCTGAACGGGTGGTCGCAGGCTAGCAGAGTCTTCGATCGACGCCTCGCCGCTTTGGTGGAGCCCTGACCGGCGGCACCGCCTTCCTCAGAGGATTCCCATGGGTGGTGCGCCATCGTGGCCTCCCTAGTCGCGATCGAGCAATTGCTGCCAAGGGCTGCAAGCCGAGCTCGGCCGGATCCGAGATTTGGCCCACTCGGTCTCTTCCGCCCCGCAGGCCAACAACCCAGAGTTAATCTGGGCCGTGGGCCTGCGGGGAGGTAGTCTCATTTGCGAAAGGGGGTTGGGCTCATCAGTGGGCCCAACCCCAATTAGAGAAATGGCCCGACCACCTCTAGTCGGGCCAAATCTCTTTTCAGAGCGGGCCAACCAGCCTGCCCCCAGTTGGACTGAACCTGGGTCCAGTCTTCAACGGGACCCGACTTCCGCTGACCGGGCTGAATCGGGTCAGGTCAGATCGGACACGACCCGGTCCGGGAAAAAAATTATTAAAAAAATAAATAAATTTTTTTTTGAAAAAAATTAAATTAAAAATTAAAAAAATTTGAAAATCCATAAAGTGTAGGGTTTGGTTAGGAATTGCTATATTTTGTATTCTTAGTGTAATTAGACTCTATTTTCTTGTATGTTGATTAGATCATGTGTGTAATTTACATATCTATTATGTTTAATAGCACGTGTTTAATTTTGCCGCAATTAGGATCTTGGTAGTTATGGTCGTTACTTAATGATTGTGCATCCGCATTATCACCTCACATGTTAGCAGATATGTATAAAATCATTCCAAACCGCCTGCCAAAAATTATTTTGATAAAATGAACAAGATTATGTACCGAAATGGCATTAATTAATCAATTAATGTAATCAAGTCCTCGACCCTAAATTCTCTAGTTGTGTAGGAAGTAAGGTACACTCCCATACCTCACTTGGTTTCTAGCCGACTCTAATAAGCTAGTGGCAACTCTTTTTTGCGAAATTTTTAAGAATATCCCAACGTCTCGCGAGGTATGGGCTTGGGAGAGCCTGCGCCTAATCATGGGCCTTAGGCCTGTTCTTTAGGCAATACCCCTAAACCCATTCCCTCCCCCCGAGGGTAAGTCGCGACAGCTTGGCGACTCCACTGGGGACTCGGTTTTAGACCTTAGAGGACTTACGCCAAAATTAACCTTGTTTAAAAATATTTTTATTTGGCAGCGAGGATTCTAGGTACGCTCCTAATATGTGTTAAATATTTTTGCAAAATGGGAGGTATAAGAGGAAGTGTTTGCTCACATTTGTCTTGTAGGAAGGTGTAGAAATATATGGTTTATTTTTTTATGTACGGAGTGTTGTTTGCTTATAAATTGTCATGCTTGCGTTCCTTGCATTACACTACACCATAGCACACACTACCTGCCGTCGGACCTGGGCTGCATAGGATCACTTATGATGGTGTTGAGATAGATATCACTCCGACTACAACTATGTAGTACGAGTTGCCCATCTCTACCCTGAAATTTATTTCTTCATATCGAAGGTACCTACCCCGGTATGCAATTGCGCAACACAGGTCGGTTCTTTGGCAAAGCCGGAGTCATGGGTAACACGACCTAACTGCAATTTTGTTAGTTTAGTCCGGTAATCCTATGACTCCATTTTGAGCCGTCTAGAGTAGAAATCGAACCATCGCCCATGCGCATGTTTATGTCATTGGCATTGATACTCAATGAATAGAGTAAGTTTTTCGAATTATTTTTTGTGCAATTTATTTATTTGCTTTCTTTTTGGTCGGTCCATGACAAATTAGGTTTGTCGTAACTTTGGTTGACATACAATAGGGGTACCCGAGCTTCACATCATTTTCATCCCAAAAGCCGATCTCTGCATGTGGTGGGATAGACTAGATTTGACTAGCCGTGAGTGGGTGCGATCTTACGTCAGACGATTACTCCCCCTTTTAGAGATAGAGACTCATTTTGGTGTCGTGCGAGCGTTAGCACATGTTTGGTGCCCTACAACTTGCACATTCATATTCAGTGATCACGAACTCACTTCAACCTTGGAGGAATATAGTATTGCCATTGGAAACCCCTTAGTGACGGAGTTAGTTAGCCCACCTGTAGGAACTGAGCATGCATCGACCATATTTGAGTTCCTTAAAGTTAAGGGAGAGGATGTGAGAAAAGTTTTGAAAGCCAATCGCAAAACCTGTCCGTTTTCATTTCTAAGATTGCTTTTTCAAAATGCCCCATCTTTCCAAAAGAACAAGATTTTCCTGCTAGCTTTCTTCGAGTTTGTGATATTCCCACACTGTAGGAATGCTATTAGCCCTTCCGTAGCGTGGGTAGTTCATGAAGTATGTATGGGAAAGGGTTTTGTTAATGCCATCTTGATTGAAACATTTCTTTCCCTTACTCGTTTTGAAGAAAATAAAGTCAAAGCTTTCCATGCTCCTCTTGCACTCTTGCAAATTTGGTTCTTCTCTCACATTAAGGGGTTTAGTGGCTTGATGACTGTGAGCGGCATTTCTGACTCTAGCCACCCTATCCTAAGGTTTAGAGATAGGAAAATGTTTGCCCTTGATTATCATTATTATGAGTGGTTAGTTTTCATGACCAACCTGGGATCTGAGGATTTCCAATGGCATGCCAAATGGCTTTGAGTTCAAGAAGCGTGGTTCGTGTGTGGGCTTACCGGACCTATTCCTTTGTTGGGAATCACTGGAGTCACCGAATACTACCCGACCCGAGTCACCCGTAAGTTTCAAGAGGTTTAATAGCTTCCGTTATTGATTCAGGAAGACCTGCTCAGGATAGACTTCCTTGACGGATGCCAAGATCATGAGGACTCCGTCGCATTGGTCAAGTCGATGTGGGATATGTGCCACCCCCGGAAGCTAATTTGGCCCGAAGAAGAGTTTGAGGGGCAGGAAAAGACCTATTATGCCTCAAAGGAGTACATCCTTAGGCACAAGATCCCGGAGAGCCTACGCTTGAAGATTCCTAAAGTGCCATTGAAGATCACCCATCGAGTCAAGATCAAGCACCTCAAAAGGGAGCTCGAGGAGGCCGAGGAGCGTGCTTCGAAGTTAACCCGAGTTAGTGGAGCTGCCACAAGTGAAAGCTGTTCTTATTAGTTAAATTGAGTCCAGTGCGATTTGTAGCGGGATCATACTCACATGCTTTACAATGTTAAAGAATTTGTCTCGAGTCTCAATGTTAGGAGTTAAGAGAGTGTCTTTCCATCTTTGAAGTAGCTTCGTTGTTTAGGGTTTTTCTCTCATGTTTTTCTTGTATTATGTGGCAACTTGGCTTTCAATGAAATAAACAAATTGGGGCGATTAGATCTTTGTCATGGGCCAACCGCCTAATTATTACTTGTACTTATATATGCTTATCTACCATTGCTTCAGGTGCTAGCCGATCGATTGTCTTCTACCGATCGTCGGCACGGCCAAGCGGAGATCCCCGATTTGCATGCGCGTGAAAGTTAGAATGGAGAATGAGGACACCAACGTGCGCATGGCCAAGATGGAGGACCAACTAGCCCAACTCACCGCAATGATGCTTGAAATAAGCCAAAATTTAAGGAGCCCCCCGTTGTAATTGTCACTGAAACATCCACTCCTACGTCATCAGGATACATTCCCCCGTTGACGGGAGGCATGCACATTGCTGATCTCCTCGAGAAAGAAATTGCTGGAGAAGCTCCTTTTGTCACACCAATCATCGTCAATTTGGACCCTTCTCCGAAGGAAAACCCAACACCCCGCCTAAGTGAAGAGAGTGAAAAAAATTTGGCAAAGATGGAGGAGCGACTGTGTGCCTTGCAAGGTTACGAGCTAAAAGGAGCTGATAGGCTGTCTCCATACACCAAGACGAACTTCCCTGAGAATTTCGAAGAGCCTGAGTTCACAAGAAAGTATGACGGAATGGGATGTCCCAAGACCCATCTTAGGTATTACATGAGGAAAATGGCTCGCTACGCTGACAACGTGCCATTTCTCATACACACATTCCAAGATAGCTTGGAAGGCATTGCCCTGAGGTGGTCTATTGCACTGAACATTGAAGAATTCACTAGTTGGGACGATTTAACCAATGAGTTCTTGCAGCAATACCGATTTAATACCGAGCTCGCCCCCACGAGGGAAGAGTTGACCCATATTGAGAAGAAGAGGAATGAGTCATTTAAGGCTTTCGTGCAAAGGTGGAGGATCATGGCCTCACAGGTTAAGCCGGCCTTGAATGAAAGGGAGATGAAGCAACTATTCCTCAAGACATTGCCCTCTGAATACTTCCAAGGATTAGTGTTCTCGGGTTGCCAGATGTTTTCACAACTGGTAGAGGTAGGTGAAGGAGTCGAATAGGCAATTATCGAGGGGAAGATATCTACCGGAGGCACGAAGAAATTCCTGGAGAGAAAAGATAAGGAAGCCGCAATTGAGGTAGCACTTGTGCAAGAGCCACTTTTCCCTTGATCGCTCACAGCACTCACGCACAGGCCTGCAGTGGTTCAAGGGAGCTCATCACGAGCATATGACAAGGGCAAGAGGTCCATTCGAAAGGATTTTGCCCCATTACCACGCTTGTTGTCCAAACTGTTGTCCATACTTCTCAAAAAGAGGATGGTTGCGAAAGAGGTACCTAGAGATAATCCCGCGAGGTTTGTTGAGTTCGATGTGACCAAGACCTGTGAGTACCACATATGAGAAATGGGACATGATGTAGATAATTGCCACGTGCTGAGATACCAAGTTCAACAGTTGCTAGACAAGAATATTTTGACTTTCAGGGAGGCTCAGCCTAATGTGCAACAGAACCCCTTACCAAACCATGTAGAGGGAGTGAACTTAATTTTTGAGGAGGACATCATATGCACCATCCTGACATTCAAGGAAGTTAAGTCCTCCTAAGTCGTAGCTGTCCCTCCAGAGTAGGGCGGTTCTCATTCAGCTTAATCCTTTTGTCTTATGTCCAATCCCCTGCGTGGGATCTTCTGGTTATTTCTTTTTTGTCTAGTGTGAACGATGGTCAGCCCTGATCTTGAGCCGTTGGTCGGGGGTGGTGTGTGTTAAAATACGGCATTATCTGTTCTCATTCAATAAAATAGACACATGTTTTATCAATGACATGTGGAAGCACATCAAACTAGTCCTATGATGGTCGTTGAGGCCTGGGCCTCTACATGCTCCAAAGTTTGACTGTTTTGCAAGAGTGAGGAGATCCAAGGATATGAGATGAGTTCTTGAAACCTTTTACGAAAATACTTCAAAAAAAAATTCAAAAAATTACATGGCATCATTCGCATGACTTGTTTCCGGTGTCACTATGTGTGCTTCATGTTGGTGACCCTCGAGAAAAAAGGGTTTGTAAAAATGTTTTTATTCGAGCAAAAAGGTGAAGCACTAACCATGCCAAATAAGAGGTGCTTAGAATGAAGAAAGGCAAGCCATTTCCAAACATGTCCTTCAAACACTTTTGAGAGTTGAGTAAAAAGTGACATTCTCTTAAGACGAAAGATTCATTCGCATTGGGCACAAAAATCGAAATGACAAAGGCGTTTCATTCATCAATCCTAGGCGTTGCACTGATCTCTTGCTAACCTTTTAGGCCGAATAAAGATGATCATTCAAAGTACCCCTGTCGAGAAGAACCCTACATTGGGGCAGTATAGGAGGTTATGGTCGAGATAGCGAAAGATTGAGAAAGATTATATTACTTTCACTTGTATCAATCTTCTAGTGATAGCTTCAAATGAATTCTCATAAGAGCTTGACTCATCCCAAGGTGAAAAAGAGCATTTCCTTATTTGCCCAAACACATGATACCGATTGCTTTAACCAATTTAGGCTTGATTATTCATTTCTGAACCCCGAGTGGTGATCATCTCCCTTCACTAGGGCAAGGCGTAAGAATTGACCGAATACAATTAATAGTCACGAGAAAATGTGAAAAGCATCTCGAAAGTCATAAGAGCTATAAGAGTTCAAAGAGCAAAAAGTTCGACAAACTAGGGGGCATGAAAAAACAATGTGCTTGATAAAAGTAAGCCCAATGCCCATCAAGAAAAAGAGCCAAAAGGCTGCATCTTACATATATATATCAAAGTCCAAGTGCATGCGTAAAAAAATCATCGCAAATGCAAAGGAAATTATAAAAAAGGAGCAAAGCTCCATTGCAGAAATGAATAATAAAGGGACTTGCAAGATGCGCTATGTTTCAAAAGCCAAATGATTTCGAAAGGTCGAGTGACCTGGTCATGACGCCATGATGATCACCGACTCTTAAAAATCCTCGTGAAAATTTTAAGCTTTTCGAGCCTCTCCCGAGCCAACATTACAACCCTCTTTCGAAGTCTCTTCTGATTGGGATGGTTTGAGTGAAAATGAGAATACCACCAAGAAGCTATTGCTTGAAGGTGTGAAAGTAATTTTATTTTGTTTTATCTTCCAAGTTCTTGACTTGTAAACCCGATGAAGATAGCGACAATTGTTCATTTATTGGCCTCAAAGCAATAATCCCTTTGTGTAAGCCCTAACCAAGCCTATATTGCGATCCTTTCAAAAGACCTTTTTGATCGATCAGATTGTGCTCATTGCGAATGTTTCTGAAAGCCTTTGACATGGGTTATGTTTGATACTCTCGGCAACCAGTTATCTCCCACATGAATGGATGGGATTAAGTAGTCATTTTATCAAGAGTGTGTGAGAAATCATGTCTGACTAAGAAGCTCTAGTTTTGGCATGCTTAATGAGCCTTTTTTATGAGTAGTAATCGTTCTGATAAGAACTTGACTCCCAGAGAATTTGATGATATACATCCTTGAACAAGGTGATGATTTTGCGCCATATGATGTTGATTGACATCGAATTTTTTTTTTAAAAAAAAAAAGCCAGTCGAACTTAGCTTTATTAGCTTGTTCAATTAATGTTGCAATATTGTTAATACATCTCTTGATGACGTCTCTAATGACATTTGCTCAAGTTGAGTTTGACAGGATTCCTCAATGAAGCCATGCAATTTTCAAGGGATTAGTGGATATTTCCCTAAAGACCACAAAGATTCATGGTTGACCTTAAACCATGTCATCTACAAAGGTTCACGGGTTTTCCTCAAACCATGTATTTTCAGCCCGGTTGAAACCCGTTGTTTCACGGTAAGACTCCATCTCTCTTTCTTCTTATGACATAGAGTGCTTCTGTAGCCCGGAGTTTCTTTTTCTTATGACACAGCGTGCTTCTGTAGCTAGGGGTCTCTCTTTCTTCTTATAACACGGCGTGCTTTTATAGCCCGGAGTCTCTATTTCTTCTTATGACCTGGAGAGCTTTGTAGCCATGAGAGCTTTTGTAGCTCGGAGTGCTTTGTAGCTCGGAGTCCTTCTTTCTATGACTCGGAGAGCTTTATAACCTGGAGAGCTTTTGTAGCCCGATGTGCTTTGTAACCCGGAGTCCTTCTTCCTATGACACGGAGAGTTTTGTAGCCCGGAGAGCTTTTGTAGCCCGGAGTGCTTTGTAGCCTGGAGTCCTTCTTCCTATGACACGGAGAGCTTTGTAGCCCGGAGAGCTTTTGTAGCCCGGAGTGCTTTGTAACCCGGAGTCCTTCTTCCTATGACACGAAGAGCTTTGTAGCCCGGTGAGTTTTTGTAGCCCGAAGTCCTTCTTCTTATGACCTAGTGGGATTTTGTAGCCCGGAGTCCTTCTTTTTCCTATTGACAAGATGTGCTTCCATAACTTTGAGTCCTTTTCGTCGACTTGATACGTGCCCATGCACCTAGGGTCTCTTTATCGTTAAAATAATTTAGGTGTCTTTTGTCTTTGATTGCAACCTCTTCAAGGCTACATTTAAAGAGGGGCAGCTGTTGACACCTAATTTATACTTTCAAGCACATAAAAAAAAAAAAAAAAAAAGAAAAAAATTGATTGAAAAAATATATATGTTAAAAAAATTTAAAAAAATTTTTTTTTTTAAAAAGAAGCCGCGCGCCGCCGCCCCTCTTCCTCTTTTCTTTTTTCTTCTTTTCCCCACTTGGGCCTAGGCCTTGCCTTTCTCCTTCCCTTTTTCTTTTTTCCCTTCACGCAGCCCAGCCCCCTTCACCCTTTCGGCCTGGCCTGAGCCTTTGTCATCTCTCTCGGCCGTTGGCTGCATAAGGAATCTGTGAAGCAAAAGCAGAGTTGCCTGGAGTAGAAAGGAGCGGTGACAGGGGGGCAGTATGATCGCATGGCAGGTGAGCGGCGCGATCCTGGGGTTAGAGCTGGCTGGCAGAGGCCACGCGCGTGAGTAGGGAAAAAGAGAAAGAAAATGGGGAAATGAGGGGGGAATGCTAGGAAGAAAAAGAAAAACAGAGAGAAAAGGAGAAGAGAGAGCGACGGAGGGATAGAGAGGAAAGAATGGGATAGCCGTTGGAGAGTAGCCAAGGATTAGGGAGTCCCCAGTACGCCTTGCCACCGTTGGAGAGCCACCCGTTTGTTGTCGACCACCGCCATCTTCCTTGGAAACCAGGTTGGCCTTTTATCGAACACTTGGCGCGTAGCTTTTGAAGTTGAGCTGGCTAGAGGTCGTTCCGTTCGTTTCGAGCAAGCTCCAGCCTCATTAGGTCCTTGGCCATGTCTCTATTTGTTGTTGGTTGATTGCTGAGAGTCCAAAGTCCGCCTCGAGTCTTGGTTGGACCCGAGGCTCCTTGGTCCATGTGTGTATGCCACCTGCTTGATGAAATGCTCGTGTAAGCTCCGCCTCCCCGACTCCTCAGTGTAGAGCCTAGCTAGGATTTTGGCCACGGAGGGCCGCCGTCGTTTTCCCGGAAGTCGGCCTGCATCTCGCCAGACCGAGGTGGCGCCGTTGCAGCCCCAGCAGGGGACTGCTTGTACCCTTTGCCTATGCCTTCTTCTCTGTTGCCCCTGAATAGCCACTGAACAGGCGATCGCGGTTCAGCGGAGTCTTCAACCGATGCCTTGCCGCTTTGGTGGAGCCTCGATCAGCATCGCTACCTTCCTTGGAGGATTCCCATGGGCGGCACGCCATCGCAGCCTCCCTGGTCACGACCGAGCGGTCGCTGCTAGGGGCCGCAAGCCGAGCTGGGCCAGATCCGAGATTTGGCCCGCTCGGCCTCTTCCGCCCTGCAGGCCAATAACCTAGAGTTAATCTAGGCCGTGGGCCTACCGGGGGGGGTAGCCTCATTTGTGAAAGGGGGTTGGGCTTGTTGGCGGGCCTAACCCCAATTAGAGAAACGGCCCGACCACCTCTAGTCGGGCCAAATCTCTTTTCGGAGCGGCCAATCGGCCTGCCCCCAGTTGGACCGAACCCGGGTCCGGTCGTTGAGTCAGACCGAACCCGACCCGGTCTAGGAAAAAAAAAAAATAAAAAACTTTAAAAAATAATTAATTTTTTTTCAAAAAAATTAAATTAAAAAAGTTTTGAAAATCTAAAAAATGTAGGGTTTGGTTAGGAATTGCTATGTTTTGCATTGTTAGTGTAATTAGACCTCTATTTGCTCGTATGTTAATTATATAATGTGTGTAATTTACATATCTATTATGTTTAATTGCACGGGTTTAATTTTGCCGCAATAGGATCTTGGTAGCTATGGTTGTTACTTTAATGATTGTGCACTCGCATTATCATCTCACATGTTAGTGGATAGGTATAAAATCAATACAAACTGCTTGCCAAAAATTATTTTGATAAAATAAACAAGATTAGGTATCGAAAGGGTACTAATTAATCAATTAGTATAATCAAGTCCCCGACCCTAGATTCTCTGGTTGCGTAGGAAGTGAGGTACACTTCCATATCTCACTTAGTTTCTAGCCGACCTCAATAGGCTAGTGGCGACTCCTTTTTGCAAAAATTTTAAGAATATCCCAACGTCACGCGGGGTATGGGCTTGGGAGAGCCCACGCTTAATCATGGGCCTTAGGCCCGTCCTTTAGGCAATACCCCTAAACTCGTTCCCTCCCCCCGAGGGTAGGTCGCGACAGGAAGGAAATAATTAAGCCACAACTCTGGTTCTGATTGATATTGTCTAATCATATTCTATTAGACTTTCCACTTGAAAAAAATCTATCATCATAATCAAAGTTTTTACTCTGGATAAATTTTGACAATCTTCAAAATTACTTTAGGAAATGTTTTCTCAACAAATTTAAGATTACTGGAAAAAATGAGCTAAATTTGAAAGTCAACTGCAAAACTTTACATCAAAATGGAGGGGTTTCAAAATATAGACTTTGCAGAATAAATGGAATCGTTTGAAAAAAAAAATGCATGGTCAATGAAAAAACTCAAGCGTTCACCATTTTGCTCGATACTATGTAGAGATAATCATATAATAATCGAATTCTTTTACAGGCTGATCGCCTGTATTTTTTTTTTTACATTGATGTTCCATTCAATGAAAATTTAAATTTGGGTAGTAATTTTAAATCTTTTTTTTTATTAGATTCATGAGCCGGTGTATACCTCTTTTTCTACATATTCATCGTTGGTTGAATGACACATGAACGAATTTAATTATGAAAGGGAAAATTCTAAATAGGATCCTAAAGTGGACTTAATCTCAAATACATACACAAAGTGGTCATTCAGTCTCAAATAAGACTTGACTCACCGACTGGTCAAACTTTCGTTGGTTGACAAGGATAAAGGTATTTTCGTCTGAAAGACATTTTATTTTCTCTCTTCTAACCTATTCATCTTATTCTTGATCCGAGCCATGGTTGTCCCTATTCATTATCTTCTTTGTCAAAGTTGAAGATAGGCATGAGATTAATGCCCAAATTAATGCTTGAAGAGCTGCTCGAGATCAGTGGCATCGGTGGTCTCAACGACAAAGATGCTGTAGAAGCAGGAGTCGGGGTATTAAGGGACATTGCACCCGGCCTTAAGAGACGCAGAGGGGGTCGGCTTGAAGATAGGAGCGATGGAGTCATCATTAGAGCTGGAGTTGTTGCACTGATGAATGAGGGTCCCGACAACGATGGTGACGATCATGGCGAGGAGAAGGATGACAGAGATGACAAGGACGAGGAGGCGGCTACAAGTTTGCTTAGCGGAAGGCTTGCTCCTCCACCTCATCCTCCTTGGCATAGCCCTTGAAGGACTTAATTGACTTCATTGAATCAAGAAAAGTGTAAAACAAGTCCTAAATCTATTACATTTATATCAACTTAATTATAAACCTTTTATTGATGCAAATTCAATCATAAACATTTCAACATAGCGTCAATTTAGTAATTCCAGCTGATAGTGGCTGGATATTGCTAACGTAAACACCAATTAGCCTATGGGCCACGGTCGACGCTAACGTAAATAACTTTTAATAATTTTTTGAATATTTTATTTTTCTTTTATTTTTCTTCCTCTTCCCCCAACCCGTCACTAAGGTCCAGAGGCCAAGGACCTTGTTGGCCTTTGGCCAGCCTCACCAAATTTGGCGAGGTCAAGCCTCACCCATGGTCGGTGAGGCTCAACCCTTGTCAAATCTAGCAAGGGCGAGCCTTGCCTGCCAACGCGAGGCTGCCCTTGTGTCCTTTGGCTAGCCTCTCCAATGGCTAATGAGGTCTCTCACCTCTGGCCAGTCGTTGAGGTCTAATGACTGGTTGAAGAGGACAAAAAAAAGAAAAGAAAAGAAAAGAAAAGAAAAGAATAAATAAGAAAATCGAAAAATTATTAAAATATTTTAGAAGTTGTCCACATTAGCATTGGTAGTGCCATATAGGCGGATTGGCTTCCGCATCAACAATATTCAGCCAAAATTAGTCAGAAAAATTAAATTGACATTATTGAAAAGTTTATAATTAAATTTGCATAAATGCAATAGGTTTAATAAGACTTTTCTGACACTTTTCCCTTATTGAATCCATTCTTCACCTTCTTGTCTCATTTTCCCTCAAAAAATCCAATCAAACCCAAACTGAATCAAGTTCCTTCGCACTATGTACATCGAGAGCAAGCATGTGAAACGTAAAGTGTTAGAGAGATATATTGTGATTTTGAAAGACATTTGATCTGGGCATTTATCTCATGCCTATCTTCGACATTGATGGAGAAGATGATGAGTAGGACAAGCATGGCTCGAATCAAGAAGAAGATGAATCGAGTAGTATGTTTTTGGACGAAAATATTCCTAATCGGGCTACCAACATACAAGATGAGACGCATCTGCTTGCTGGCTAATGAAAGTTTGACCGGTCGATGAGTCAACTCTTATTGAAGAGTAAATGACTATTTCGGGCCTTTACGGAAGATAAATTCATTTCAAATCTCTTTTTGAAAAAATGAGGATAATTAAAGCTCTTATTTCGAATTTTCTCCTTATCGTGATGTATAACGCTTGAGGAGCAGATGATGGTTTCCACCACCTCGATATCCGTCTCCGTGGTGGACGGTTTCGAGGAGGAGCGCTGCGCTCGCGATGTGGCGAGCCTGGTCGAATTGCTGCTGGCCATCGTCAATCGGCCAAATCACGGGCCGGACCGGCAGACGAGGGCGATGGCCTGCGAGTGCTTGAGGCAGCTGGAGAGGAATTGGCCTTGCTTGTTGGCCAAGATCGCGGGGGCACCTGTGGAGCTTGTGCGAGAGCGAGCGGACGCACGCTTCGCAGAGCTACATTCTGCTCTTCACTCAGGTAATCCACGATATCGTGACTCGCAAGGTGGATGTGTCGATCTTGAACACTTCGGTCCCTTTGGTCCCATTCAACTTGCCTCAATGGGTGTTGGGTCCGACGAGGGAGGTTTCGGCTTTGAATTACAAGGATTTGAGGAGGGCCATGGCGTTTTTGCTTAAATGGCCGCAGGTTCTCACCCCTTGTGGAATGATTGGAGTTTATGCATATGATAATACCCGTGGCGGTTGCTTTGGAGTTGCAGGCTTCAATGTTGAAGGTCCAGTTCTTCAGCATGATTTATTCCTATGATACTGTGCTTTGCCACATGGTTTTGATGTTGTATTCACGTTTCTTAGATGCTTTTGATTGACAAGAGCATCAAATTGCTCGACGGCTTGTCTCAGTTTCACGGGAAGCCTAAGGTCATCCAGTGTTTCGGATGCTTGCCCTTCATTGGTTGTTGGGGTTTTTCAGTGGCATTTCGAATCGTGTAGTTGAGAGAAACAACACGGTTGTCGATATGTCTTTGAGCTTCTATCCTACCGTTTTTTTTTATCGTTTCGCCGTGAAGGCACTGAAGCTCGACCGACCTTCTTGCCTTGTGCTCATTGTGTCTTGAAAGCCAAAAATCTGAGGATGTTTCTCAAGCGGATTCATTGTCTGTAGCGAATCTATTCAAGGATGGTCTTGTCTCTGTGTCCGCATTTAAATGGATGCCTCCATGGAGCACAGAAACTGCGGTGGCATTTCGCACCTTCTATAAGTTCTTAATAGGCACGCTCTCCCATTCTTTAGATGATTCCATCAAAGCGAAAATGCTTATGGACTCCACAATCTTCCGTCTCTTCCCGGTACATGATGCTTTAGATTCCCCATCTCCATCCCATTTCTTCCTTTCCTTAAGCCAGATTTCACATGGCGGGTTTATATTTGTTGGAAAATCTCCTATAATCTCTCCCAAATCATTTGGGATATCATGTGATATTATTTGATTTGATTTGATTATGTGATATGATTTTGTTAGCTGTAAATTAGCTATTGACAAAGATTAGGTCCTCTATTCTTGATGTTTTCACCTAATTTAGATCTTCTATTCCTGTATATATATACCATGTAATCACTCAATGAAGATATGAGAAAATGCAGATTCTTTTCTACATGGTATTAGAGCTAGTTTTCTGATTAGTATTCCTACCTCTGTTTCTTTTCACTACTGTTGCTTCATTGCAGCCTTTTTATCAGTCTTATCATTGCTGTTCTGTTTTAGCCTTATTGCTGACTTAACCAGCCTTATTGCTAGTCTTCAATTGTGTGATAACCACCCTTGTCCCTCGATTCCTTCTTAGTCTCCTCCTATAATTTGTCCTTAAAGTTGCTGGAATGGAAGATTCAGGGAAGGCCATCTTCAACCAAATTGAGTCCTCTGTTCAAAATCAATCCAACTCATCGTTTGGAGATTTTTCCCAACATGAAGGAGTACCGATTAAATGGAAAAAATTATTTTCAGTGGGCACAGATTGTGAGGACATTTCTTAAAGGAAAAGAGAAGCTTAGTCATCTAAAAGGCACTGGTCCAGGACAAGATGATCCCAAGTTTCAGACATCGGATGAAGAAGATTCCTCAATTATGTCATGGTTGTAGAGCTCAATGCAACCTGAAATCAGCAAAAACTACATGTTTCTCCCTACTGCCAAGGACATATGGGAGGCTATTTGTTAGTCCTATTCAAAAGTCCAAGATGCAGCAGTAATTTATGAACTCAAGACAAATGCTTCAACAACAAAACAAGGTAATCGTTCTGTTACAGAATACTGCAATCTCATGAGAGGTCTTTGGCTTGAAATAAATCACAATCTGAATATCTAGATGAGGTGTCTTGAAGACATTAATACTCTCCGAAACCATATGAAGAGAGATAGGATTTTTGAGTTTTTGACAGGTCATTAATAAATGACTCTTATGTCTTACTAAATTAAACTAATGTCAGATACGACTTGGGTTCATGGTTTGCACTTGAAACCGTTCACTTTGGCTTTAGCATCAACTCGTGACTTGTCTCGAGTAATAACGTGTCTCAATGTTGTCTCGAAATCAAGTGTGGGTCGCGCACCCACCTTGGCGCACGTCCAAAGTCACATGAGACATTTCCTTGACATCCGAGTATACTCGATATCCATGTGAGACCATGACCTTACTTGACGTAACAACAAACAAATAGAACACAACAAGCATAACAATACAAAACCAACACAAGCAAACGATGACATGATCCTAAAATTGATGTGTGTAACACATTGTCCTATCGAAGAGTTAGGAAAGTTTACTTACAACTTTAAAGACCTAGCTCCAAGATGCTTCTTTGTTGACCGGATAGCTCCTAAAGCAGCTTGGTGAGGAAGGTGTGAAAGAGAGGAGAGAAAGGGAGATGAAAGGAGAGAATGGTTAACTCTTAAAAATGCGAGGATGCCGTCTCCTATTTACAGGCCTCTTCCTTTTAGATTTTTCTGCAAACTCATGATTAAGTCTAAGATACGAGTTGGCTTATCTAGTCTCCGTAAGTTGGCGCCTATGCTTATTTGTGTTTAATTTTGATTGGTCCATCTATTTGCTAATCCTTTAAGGCTCATTCTAGGCTCATTATTGCCTATGGTGCCTAAGGGACACATAAGCCCCTTTTATGCCTAATGTCTTCTTCTAATTGGTTGGTCCTTGTCTTGTTCACCAATGCTACAATCTAGGCCATCATAACCTAAAATTCACCTAAGATTCTAGAGGACACCTAAGTAGGTGATTCATCCATGTCATTAATGAACTAAAGTCCAAAATCATTAAATGAGACATAGATATTTTTGCCAACTACTTGGCATGCAAGTTTTCTCCTTTTTCTTGCAAAGGGCATGTGGCACATAATAGATAAGGATGAACTAAGTCAAAAGATTATGGAAGATTTTAGAACCCCAATCACCTCTTGAGATTTGTCCAATGATTCATCCCCACATTAATAAATGCGTGTCCAAAATTCATCCAAGGCATTCATAAGACTAACATAGGGTGTTGCCTAATTGGAGAAGTCATTCATATTTGTACACGATCAATGATTCTATGAGAACTGAGGTTCATGCCAAAATCTACTAAACTTTAACCAAATGATGGCGACTAAGTGGGTAGTCTTCTTAAACTTGTCAATGACCATTTTCCATTAGAATTGGTCCATTGGATGTCTTCAAGTAAACCTTGTGGTTGGTCTTGGTTATTTGCCCTAACCGGGTCTCGATTGGTGGACTAGGTCCATGGCCGAACATGCCATGTCTTGGTCTATCCAAGGTTTATGTCATTGATTCCTATGATTGAACCTCGTACCTTATTCTCATGGCATGGAATTCGACAATGTTACACCTTGCGTGATAGATGTGTGACATCCTGGATTTGGATCCCCATCGAAACGACAAGGAATGGACTAAGGATTGGTATGTCGCAAATTAATTCCAACGTGGTGGATTTCACATTCCTGTGGCTAAGGTAAGGTTTGGAGCATGACAAGATGGGCTACTAAGCAAGCTTTAACTACTAAAAGGTATACTGCTAAGAAAGAGAAGGAACCTGCCGCTGAGATTAATTTGACCTCTCAATCGAACGGTACTTCGATAATCCAAATTGCTGGGGTGTAACCAACTGGAGGGGGGGGGTGCTAATCCTCTGGTTGCCAAAATAATACAAAACGGTTTATGCCTCTTCCTGGCCACTATCCAATATTCGTATTCCATGAATATGATATCTATCTAGTATGATCCTCTAGAAGAAGGGCTTCCATTCCAATGAGCCAAAGGAGCCTAATCCTAAGCAAAGCAATTCGAGTAATTTTTCAATCATGACCCGTGAAAGACTTGTGATTACCACATGGAAGAAATAGAGCATTCAACTAATGATTGCCTTACCCTAAGGCATAGAGTCCAAAACCTCTTAAACATGAAGGCATTTTCCTCATAGGCCACTCAACCAAATGTCCAGAAGAATCCATTGTCCAATCTTGCAAAAAAAATATGTGAATACCATTTTTAGGTTTGATGCGGGAAAGAGAAGAATTTGAAAGCACATGTCATTGACATTTATGATGGATTAGTTAGAGCTAGATACTACCTAAAAGATGAAAATCCTTCTTTCTCTTATGAAGGAAAGGGTTCGATAGATGGTCCAAACTAGGATGATTGTATATACTGACAACACCGGTATATCTCCTACTATCATCCAAGTAATTATTGATTAGGACGAGGAATTCGCTGCACTGAATATCGGAAAGGACAAGGTAGATCCTTTGCTGATTTATATGCTGCCACATGAAGACGAATCATACCATGAATAATCAACAGTTGATGTGCCACCAATCGATAAAAGGATAATGATTGATGTTCCACAACCCTATGCCTATGCTCACAACAAAGCAATTCCTTGGTCATGTGGCATGGATATTAATCTACTTACGAGGTCTGGGAGTGCTTATGCTCAAGCCTACTCATAACCTATCGAGCTATTATTGGTGAAGAGCCGAAGAAATTCCCAGCCACAATCAAGGCAAGCGACTATAATGTGGTAGACCAATTGCATAAGATACTTGTGCAAATCTCTCTACTCAAGCTGTTGTAGCTTCTGTTAAATACCAAAAGTCCTTCATGAAAGTGTTAAGCAAAGTACATGTTCCCAAGACAATCGAGCACGACAAAATAGAGAAATTCTTGGGATCCATCCTGCTCAAAAATCAAATAGCCTTTTCCAACAGAGAATTCCCTGTTGAAGAAAGGGGCATGTAAAAGCTCTCTACATTTTGGTTAAGTGCAAGGCTACTCATCTGGTTTGAGTGCTTATTGATAATGGATCCGCTTTAATCATATGTCCTTTGGCGACTTTGCAATGCCTTGGTGTGGAGTTGTTCAAAATTTGTGCTGCTAAAACTTTCTTACGAGCATTCGATGGAACGAAGAAGGAGGTGGTGGGTGAAATTAATCTTGACCTGCAAATCACTATTCAATATTAAATTCCAAGTGTTGGACATCCCTACTACTTTTAATTTCTTATTGGGCCATCCATGGATCCACAATGTGGGTGCCATACCTTCAAACTTGAATCAAATGGTGAAGTTTGTAATCGAAGGGAAGCTAGTCACGATTCATGGTGAGGAAGACCAAAGAGTTTATCATGAGACGGCTATTTCCTATAGGTGATGCCTAAATTTTAGCTACCATATTTAGTCTTTTTATATTAAAGTAAAGATAGACATTAAACATTCCATGGCATCTAGAAAATGATAGCATTTATAATTACCTTATTTGCACCGATGATGTTAGAGGGACTAAGGGCCCATTTGGTTCGGCTTTTAGGGAATGCATTTGCAAAAATGCAAAAATACCTTTGGGTGAATGGGGTTTTCCAAAATGTAAATATCGTTTGGTAAAATTTGCATTGAAAAACAACTTTGGCCAAAATACCGTTTGGTAAAATTTGCATTTGTAATTGACTTTTATTAAATTAAAAAAGAAAAAAATATATTTGTATTTTTTTTTAATATCGGCCACTAGACCGACGGATCCGGCCGCTAGATGGCCGAATCTGGAGGCTAGATGGCCGGATCTGGCCCCCGGATGGTCGCCAAGGTTGGGCGACCCCAGGCGATGGCCTCCCGAGGTCGGGCGACCCTAGGTGACGGCCGCCCGAGGTCACGCGACCTAGGTGGCCGTCGCCTGGGTTGCGTGACCTCAGGCGGCCGTCACCTGGGTTGCGCGAACCAGGTGGCCGTCGCTTGAGGTCACGGGACCCAGGTGGCCGTCGCTTGAGGTCACGAGACCCGGACGGTCGTCGCCAGGGGTCGCCTGACCTCGGCGACCGTCACTTGAGGTCGCGCGACCTCAGGTGGCTGCCTGGGTCATGCGATTCAGGCCATCAGTCGCTTGAGGTCTAGTGACGGTCGCCGGGGTCGGCGACCCTCAGGCGGTGGTCACCAGCGCGTCGCTGGCGCGCGTGACCCTTGGCTGGCGGTCGTCGACCTCCGATCGGCTTCTCCACCAGCTACATGAACAGTGATGATGAACAGTACAACTTGCATTCCGAAAATGCAACTTCCCAATGGACCTCTACACCTCCATTCCCTCAAAGGCCTTTGAAGTCCCTTGGAAATGCAATTGCATCTCCCCAAAGTCCTCAAAAAATTGAACCAAACACCACATGCATTTGCCCAAACCCCTTTAGGGCCCCAAAGCCCTTTCCCAATGTTGAACCAAACAAGGCCTAAATGGGTGATCATCAATTTGACTGATTTAGTCCACCATTAAAAAAAATTGTGCTCAAAGATTGGGTTACATATGGACTCATTGAAAGATGAATTTAAATAATATTTAGATTGAAAAATCATATTTGGACCAAAATGACGTCATTTTAATCTTATCTTTTATGTATTAGCTACGTTAGTGCCAAGTAAGGAAGAGAAAATAAATAAATAAAAGTTGTATTAGCATTTTTCATTAGTCAAGATGAATGGAGTTAACATAAAGATTTGATTGTATATTTTGAAAATTGTAGGACTCAATTGTACTTTCTTAACAAATTTTAGGACCTTGAGTACGTTTACTCCTAAAATATATATGGTTGATTATCCGTCGTTTCTCTTGCTAGGGTTATCCGCTAAATAAAACGCATAGAATTTCTGTGAGTTTCAACTATCCTTTTTGAAAACTTAGAGATAGTGGACTCTTTTTTTTTTTTTTTTTGCGCGGAAATTTTGAATTTTTTTAAAGTAGGTTATTTAGGAAATATTTTCACTTGATCGAGTGGCTTTAAAAGTCATTTTTAATGTTTTTATCCAACTTTTCTAAAAAAAATGCTTTCCAAAAAGTCCTTTTTTTTTTTTTTTTTAATTTCCAATTCTCAGCCGTTTGATTTGGCGATATCACGCAAAAAAATCGACATGAGAGGAGAACATTATGTCGACAGAAAGTTGACAGATATTCTTTTGACCAACGTGGTGTCAAGGACTGCCGCGCAATCTTTGCATGCTATCTTCTTCCTCATCACTTATTCCTCTGCTTTAGTCTAGTCGGTTTCCTTTTTGTTTCCCCCTTTAATTTCTTTCTTTTTTATTTCGTTTCTTTCGAAGAGTCACTTCAGCGCGGAGTAATGGGTCGGTCTGGTCATCCGGAAAAGAGAAAAAAAGAAGGGATGCTATGGTGAAAAGCATGGTTGACTCCTGGTCTTTTCATTCCCATTCTCTGGTGTTCGGGAGATTATTATACGGCTAGGATATTTAAGTAAGTGGGATCTCGATAATTGAAAATGATTGGTCCCATGTAGAGCCTATTAGATTTGACATTCAAATTGAGTTTATTATATGTATTATGTGCTGACACTTAAATTTTGACTAACCATTTGAAATTGATTGCATAAAAATAAAAAAAATTATAATTAAATTGCTAGTATATAATTTTAAGGAGCATTGAATGGTCCTAAATCAGTAATGTGGATTGGGCCTGTACTACAAGCAAGATTTTGGCCAGCACAAGGGAAGCAAGTGGCCGAAATTTTCAAGCCAAAATAGCAATTAAGTTTTAATTAAGTTGAATTTAGCTCCTTAAATTAAAGGCTTTGAGTTTAATCAAAATAAACCCTAAAGGAATCAAGTCTATCATCAATTGAACCCACAAAAAGTGGAATTTGGCCAAGCTCATGCACACTAAGGGCTGGCCGAAATTCATAAAGATGGGGAGGGCCTTAATTGAGCTCGGTTTAATCAAAGTTCCACTCATTTACATTCAATGAGAGTTAGCCCTTGTGATTTAAAGTCCATTGTTTAATTAAGGCTGAAATTGAAAGAATGTGAAAAACCTAGATTTACACGATATTAAGACATTAGGTCTTCATAATTTGAGGTCGGCAATTCCTAATTCGAAAACAGACTGATAATTCAGAAAACACATATAGAGACACATGAGATTGTTTTATTCCAATCCATTCTAAGCTCCAAAACCTTCATAGCAATTCATCCTGCTAATCCCATGGCTCCGAAAACCGAAAACATTACATTTAGGTCACATGCATACTTGATTATCTTCGACAGACTCAAAATGAGGACGAACATGGGAATTATCTCCAAGTCCTCGACTAAATTGACGAGTTCCGGGATAAGTGATTTCGGGCCCTTAATTTAAAATGAGTTAATATCATCAAAATCCCTAAATTAATACATCTATGAAAAATTTGCCCAAATTGATACACTTGTAACAAATTTACTTTCCGTTAGTGTCCATTAAATTTTACCATAAAATTGCCAAGTTGGATATACGTGGCAATTGATGATTTTTTGTGATATTAATCCAATTTAACACCAATTTGTAATTTTTGATGATAAAAAAATTAGTTTTAGGTGAATTTATCATAAGTATACTGGTTTGAGGTTTTAGTAGTCAAAAAATCAATTTGGAATAAATATGTTACAAGTGTACCGATTGGGGTTTTTCATGGTATTAATCCTTAAAAAAAAAAAAAAAACATATTCCTCGGCCATTTAGGTCCCCTTTCCCTTAGGGAGTGTGTGTAATCTCCCAAATCAGGCAAGTGCAGGGCTTTTCCTTCTTCCGAACTCTCATTCTATAAGTGGTATTTGAGATTAAAACCCCGAGTTGGTACTATTTGGGATAAGGTCGAGATTAGCTCGCAATGGCTAAACTCGCGCAAGTTTTCTTTAAGGGCTTCTTCAGGGCTTTTTCGCTTTACAGCCAACAAGAAGTTTTCCATTTTTTGAAGCGGAAGGCAGTTGGAAAAGTGATCTAAGAATAGATCAACCACTTCACAAAACGAGCTGATAGAGCGCAGATGAAAGGTGACTATACCATATTCTCGCCGCCTTGGTCAAAGTGGTTGGGAAGGCACGGGATATAATCGCGTCGGGAGCGGCATGTAACATCATCATGGCCCGGAATGCCTCCAAGTGATCAAGGGGATCTCTCGGGCCATCATAAGTATTTAAATGAGGGAGTCTAAACCCGTTCCAGAGATTAGCCGTTATTATTTCTTCGATAAATGGAGATCATTATAGCCAGAACTTGACCCCGACGGCTTTGTTTCGTTGAGCCTCCGGAGAACATCTAGGATCTTACATTCCATTTCTTTAAAGCGGTGGTCGGCCCTTTGCTTTCCCACCGTGATTGACCGTTCTTCCCTCACACCGGACTCACTCCCAAAACTCGTACAATCATCTGTTAAAGCATTTCCAGGAAACGTTAGTCCAGGAACTTACATCTGGGCCCTCCAGGAAAAGCTATCAGAAGCTGATCCACATTGCTTTCCAGCAAGTAACATAATTAACCCCGAAGAGAGGAGCACAACGTGGAGGAACATAGAATTCATAACCGTAAGAAGGTTGTGGAGAAGGGTTCGGAGGATGATGGGGATAGCCTTATGGCCCACTATATGGTAGGGAAAATTTTGTTGAGAATGGTGGAGACATTTGTCCGGGAATCTCCGGGTCAGTCTTGGTATTTTGAGAACTGAGAAAGCAGCATTGGCCATCCATCCCGGAACGGAATAACAAAAGACTACGGAAGGAATAGTTTTGAAATTCTAAAGAAAGACAAAACAGCTTAGCCATTTCGTAAGGACGGCACCAAACTGCTAATGCTGAACTTCTAAAATGGATCTGCAGAACAAATTCGAGATAAGGCATCCGGGTTTAGAACCGGAAGTGGCGCCTTGGATGATTAAGTCGGTGATTGGATGGGAAGGAGGATGCTAATACTCAAATTAGGATTTTAAAGAATCCAACCCCTTACCTAGATGAGTCTCTTTCCTTCTATAGACAACTTTCTAAGTGGGTCATTGCGGCTGGCAAGGGGTGACTTTCGTCGACAATTGTCAATATATATCTACACAAATGTCCGCCATTAAGGACAGTTGGCATCCTGACAATGTAAAATGCTCTGTAGCGATCAAATTGTTCTGAGAATCAATGCGCGCGTAACCTTTTAATTAGTTGAGATATCGTTCTGGTTGCTAATTATATGAGGTTTTTGTGATGTTTAATTTAGATGCCATACGGTTGGGTGTGCTTTATTTTCTGTCAACCTCTTCTCGTAAAGTTGGTTTAATTCCTTGACACGTGGGTTCTTTTGACAAGTCATTCAAAACTCCTTCAACGCCATTGTCAAAAAAGAGGTGAAAAGAGAGGGGTATTTGCACAATCAATCATAAACCTAAGAAAATCAAGTGAGACCTCAACCTTTTAGTCGAGTCAACGTAATCCTAAATAAACAGAAAATGTAATCAAGACATCTCGGTCAAATCTTGTCTAATTTATCTAACTTGGGAGTCCAGATTGTCAACCCTCCTACGTATATCAGTGACGGCTTGATATGGACTATTTTCAATTGAAATGATGCCATTTTTTTACTGAATCTTTTGAAATTCTTTTGCATTTTTTCTGTCTTATTTGCTTCTTTTCCACACATGAGCTTCTCTTTTTACGTTCATCATCTTCTCGATCGCTCCGCTAAGGCTCCTTCGATGCTTGTCCGCGCTGCCTACACCCGCATGGGCCTCTAGCGGTGTGTTGCCACAATCGCTGGCCTTGCTCGAACAGCCGCAGCCACCATCGTTGTACGAGGCCGAGAGCCTCTACCACTGTGATTAGTCTCTCTGACTTTGTTTCTCTCACCCGCGAATATGGAGTTCAAGGTCGCCATTTGTGGCCATGGAGGTTGCCAACACCCTCTTGAACTTTAAAAATAGAGAACCAAAAACATGGGCACTCGCTTTGGCTCATTGGAGATGACGACGATGGGTGCCGACGGTTGAGCAAGGTCAACAGTGGTGGTAGAACGCCGCCCAAGTTCCAGGCAACATTGTGGGCAGTGATGGACAAGCAGGAGATGAGCTTTGGCAGAGCGAGCGAGAGCTTCAAGTAATGAACAATAAGAGGAGCTTGTGCGTGATAAAGAAGGAAAGATCAGAAAATTACAATAGAAGTGTCATAACTCACTTTGATGCTAAAATATTCATTAGATCATTTAAATGCCCCAACGACAAATTCTAGTTAAAAGTTCAAGATAACTTTTATAATAAATTTTCTAGTTTGATGTGGTTATTTTAAAACAAATTCAAGTCCAAAGTGGAAAATGAAGAAGATGATTTGGCAAATGGGACTAAACGGTCACCTTTCATCTTCTTGTCTCCTTCTTTCCCTCTTTGTGTGATCTCAATATGCATTTTTTGTTTTTTGCCGTTTTTGGTCTTCTCTATACTACTCTTGTTAGTTCACTACTAATGACATAGCCGAGGATATCGTGTTCCAGAACTCCGACGATGACAACAAATTGCCTAACAATCTTCTCAATTATGTGTTGCAGAGAGCAGTCGAAGGCAAGTTGATGGAACAAATCGAGAGGAATCACATTTAGGTTAAGTTGGAAAAATCAACGATATAACATGTCTAATTTGTTTCGCGTTACATGATTATGGGCTGATTCTCCTACTCTTGCTCTCCATTGCAAATTTTAGAAGGTAATTTTGCTCCAATTTGAGCAATTTGGGTTAGGGTCTTTTGAAGAAGATAAGCAATTTTGCCCCCATTGTTTTTCAAATTTGTTTCTGGATTCACTGGAACTATTGGTGATTTTTCTTTCACATTTTGTTGCTTCGTTTTTACCCATGAATCAGTTTGATCACTTTTTCATTCAGTCGTCTCCATATGCTCGTTTTGTGCTAATGGAATGAGAATATGCAATAAAAAAATGGTTTTTCCATCGTGAAGGACAAGGGAAAATCGAACCGAAAGTGGCTGAGAGATTGTTTTATTCTTCTCTGGATTGATGGCTTGGTTACGCTTGTCTAAATTGGCTTCGATTCTTCCTCTTTAATTTGGTTAAGCAATTTTTTGAACTTAGCATTTGTTCAGATATTTGTTTAATCGATAGATCTAAAACAATATCATTTCTTTGTGGTTTTTGCTGATTTGATTTCTCCGATGAAGCACATAAATGAATCTGCAATAAAATAATGCCATGTCATATTTTTTGGCATTCCATATCGAAGTTGGCACTTAAATTATTGTTTTTTTAAGTAACGTTTTAGTAATCCAATAAAAAAAATTTGGCATTAAGGATAGCGTTATACGAAAGTAATGACACTTGTGTTAACATTTTCTCAAAAATAACTACAAAAAATGGCATCGTTTTATTGAAAATAGCCCACGTTATGTTGTCGCCACTACATGTACAATAGCCGGCAATGATTAGGTTATCATGTCATATAAATTAGGCAAGATTTTATTGAGAGGATTTGATTGATTTTTTTCCATGGTTCAATTGAAAAATTGAGAACTGGATTAGTTTTCATACAATATGTTCAAAACTAATTCTGCAATCACCCTTAAAAGAGAAGAATGAAGATGTTGTTGAGTAGAAGTTTCAAACACCGTAATGTCATTAGGAAATCCTTTATGCTTGTGGTAAAGCAAGTACACATAATATACAAAAGTTACATACGCATCTGAGAACGCTTATCATTTGTGATCGATGCTAGACTGTACCCATGCTGATGCAAAGAAGCCGTAAAGTAGAGAAAGTAATGAAATGATGACAAACTGATTGACCTTTTCTTTTATGAGAAGATGACAAATTCATCGACTTTACAGAATAATGCACCTATAGAGATAATGTACAAATGTGACCAATGAAGAAAACTGGCTGACTGAAAATGACCAACAATCACCACCATGCCTCCTAGGTCCTGACCTCCGACACAAATAAAACATGTACCATTTTTAATTGACAAAAGAAAATGCACCCAGCTTCTCTCATTTTGTTAGCGATCATTGATTGATGAAAGCTTTGATATCTGAGATCATCTCCTGAGTTCTTGAGCGAGCTATCTGGGACTTGTGCAGGACTTGGAATGCATGTCCCACCCCTCTGTACATGACCATTTCCACTGCCTTACCCATGTTGGCCAAGGCATTACATAGCTGCGAGTTCCGGTCCTTCAAGATGTCGAGCTCCGACATGCACACCATCGCCGATGGGATGCTCGAATTGATCCTATTCGACAAAGGATTGCACCAGGGATGGTCCCTATTTGCCCCTGAAGGAAGTGACAGCCTCCAATAGGTGTCAGAAGCAGATAGAGTCAGTGCCGAATTGGGCGGCTGAGAGGCCATCTTTTCAGACCCGGTCCGGATCTCTCCTCCGAAGAAAGGTTGGATTAAAATAACACCCTTCAGATGCAATGGTTTGATGGCATTGGACACAGAAGTACTGATGTTTCCTAATTGAACAGCGACGTTAAAGGCTATATTAGCGCCGGCGCTGTCGCCAACTAGGAAAAAGTTGGACAGATTGCACTGGCTCAGCCACCATTTGTGCTCGTCGGATCCATTGGCAACTTGCCTTTTAACCCACATGATCGCATTGACTCCGTCCTCGTAAGCAGCTGGGAGACGGTTCTCAGGTGCAAGGCGGTAATTGACTGATACGATCACGCAACTTGCGGTGGACGCCAGATTGGCCAGGAACTCATGGTAGCAGCTCCACGCAGCTGATCCAACGCAGAATCCCCCTCCGTGGAAGTAAACGAGCAAGGGGTACTTGCCGGGCCGGTTTGGAACATAGACACGCGCCCACAAGTTGGTGAACTTGTCGATTGTGACGTCTCTGGCATGCGTGTCGACTCCTGAGGAAATTGTGCAGGAGACACTAGGGATGATGGGGAACCTCTCGACTCGCCCATCCTTGTAAACCCTAATTAGGCCTTCAATCTCTTCGAGGACCAATGATTGTTGTTGCTGATGGCTTTTGCTCAGTTGGAGGTTGAGCCTGGCATCAAAAGATAGAGAAGCCATTTTTTTCTTCTAATTAGTGAGAAGACGGACTTATTGGTTTTGGATGGAAAATTTGCCAATGTAGGGTTCTTTATATAGGAAAAGAGTTTGGGCAAAGACCATAGAGAGATCTTTCAATGCGGGTAAAAAAAGTTTCCAATCTCTATTTGAGGCAAGTGGGTGGAGTAGAACCTCCCCCTATGTCATCAAATTGATTCCCTTTTTTTCTTTATTAAATGGATCACATTCTTTGCAGTAACAGTTTGTCATGTTTTCATGAAGGACTGATGTCATAAACACTTATTCCATTTTTTCAATTGTTAGCCGACATAGCAAGGAGATTGCATCTTGATCATCTATTATAACTAAACTGCCTCGTTCTTCATGGCATTTAAAACTTTAGCATGTGATTACATTGTTGGGAGATCATTAGCAGAGGGTTCTGTTTCTTGTGCCAGGACTCTGGACAATGCCATCTTGAGTTGCTCGATAAGTTTCATATGGAAAAGTTCTCATTTTTCAGAAATATGTGAGGGATTCTGTAAATTGCAAAGAAAGCTCGTTCATTACCGTTTGCCTAGATTTTGCTGTGCCTATTCCCAGCCAGAGATTGGAAGATTGCTCCAATTCATGCCATGTCCTCATGTTTAAGACACGGTTGACTTACACTGTTATGGGTGGAACTTGAGTCAGGAAATACATATATATTCCACAATCTCAACATTCAACCCCAAAACGAAGGGTGGACTCTTATATTCTTGAAACTATCCTCCTCCTTTTTATCTTCTCCCTAAACCTTTGCTTTTAAGGGTCAGACACAAAAGTTTTCAGATTTCCCCAGATGCTTCTTCCATGTAGAACATTTAGATGCTGCGGTGAGTTATATACCATTGATAAAATATTTGTCTGAACTCAAAAATTGTTTGAGACTTTTAATGCTCTTCTACGGTGATCAAAGTTGACCGGGTACGTGGCATCTGATCCCCAAGATGCTCCAAAAATCATCTTGCTGACGATAATAAAGAATTTAGACATCGCATGTCACGGCTGCATGAATATGATTCCCCACCAAAACGTAGAGGTCATGATCGAGATGAAGAACACGGTTTGTTCCGAGACTTTTTATCGGTATCACTCTTTAGGTTTAGAAAAAAGAACAGATCCATTGAAAGAGAGGTCCATAATGTGGGACTGAATCGTCAAGATTTTGTTCTTCGTACTTGCCTCAAGAATCTAGACCTCATGTCCATCTTCTCAAGTCTCTCAATCTATTTCAATTCTGAACGAGTGACCTGGTGAATTGAAGCTCCAAATTCTGAGTTTAATGGGAAGGGTAGGGAAGGCATTCCCAAAAGCAAGATCCACAGAATATTTTCTTGATAGTCCACCTTCTTGGGGAGCTTTGTAAGGAAAGTAATTATCACAATGCGACAATGTGAGACAGTTCTCCATTGATTCTGACATATATTCTATGACACTTTCCTCACATTTTATTCTTTGAGGCGGCATCAATGTTTGTCCAGTTCTGTTGGGCTGAGACATGGGTGTTGTGGCACCAACCACCACATTCTAAGGAAGAAAGTAGACGAACGTGGGAGTCGCATTTTCTTATCTAGTCCAGCTAGAAGGCATGCCATCCACTGTTCGTTTGGCCTAACCATAAGAAATTACTTTATGAATGTGAATCAGCTCAAATTATCTGTACTCAACATATTCTATAGGTTGATACAACTGAAATTACATGGGATTAACATGATTTTTTCTGGGCCAACATTGCAGAAGTCCAATACTTTCATCCTAGGAGTGTTAAGGTGTACATATGAGGGTGTTAGGCAAAAGAAGTTTCACATCAAGGATGTACGGTGATGTATAGTTAATATATTTTACTTGGATCATTACTCATTGGCTTAATCTTTTAAATGAAAGTGGTTCCAACGACATATGTTGACAAGCTCGAATCTAGACTCTCTTCTTTGTGATCCCCCTAGATGAAAGTATTAGACTTATGCTGCGTCGGCCCAATAAATGGTCTCAAAACTTAAAATAGATTAGTGTGCCCCCAATGTAAATATGTGTTTGTTGAAGATCTCAAAAGAAACAATTTCAAATGTGACTCTTTAACCGAGGTGGCGCATCGTTCTTTGAGTCTACAACCAAATTTGGTTGGGCTAACTATGGCGATTGAGGTGGAATCGTAAAGGTGAATTTTGTTCATGTCTCCGACATTTGTCAAGCTTGATCAAGCCAACGTGGAAATTCAAGTTGAGATAATGTCAATGCAGAAGAGATACCTAATTAAAGGGGAGTGGGTATAACAAAAAGGCTCACATGTGAGGAGGAGATTCATTAAGTTACGCATATGTCCAATTAGATTTGTTGATAAGATTGAACTTGAGCTCTCTTTTTATGATCTCCATAGATAAAGATATTGGGCTTTTGCTACATCAACTCAACAAGGAGATCACTCTCAAATCCTTCAGGATAAGCTCCGGCTAGGATACATCAACCGATTCATACCACACCACATCTACAATGTGAGACTTTTTCTCACCTAACATCTCATATGGGCACCACATCACTTTGCCATCGAATTATCGCAACAAGATTTTATACCATATGCTATGTCTGTTACAAACGCATAATCTTGGACATGGAACCATGCTAAATCGAGTCATCGAGATACCACAAAAGAAAAAAAAAAAAAGAAAAAAAGAAACGTTTAAAAAATCCAACTGTAGGATCAGATGACCCGCCTAGACGGTAAAAGCTAAAGATTCTTTGTCATCCCATTATTTTAGTCTCTTCAAACCAGGAGGTCTTTTCAAACCCAATAGATAAGCCAATTACGGTTGTCATCTTTATTCCCATCACATATTAATATTCTCCTTCTCCTTTCTTCTCCACCTTTTTGACCAAGCATCAACCATACGCGACCCGTGACGTGGGAAGCCCTCGAGAACAAATGGATAGCCAAATGGCATATTTCTTCTTTTTGGTCAATGAAGCTTTTACTTCATTGTTTT
This sequence comes from Eucalyptus microcorys, assembly GCA_014182515.1. Classification (NCBI taxonomy): domain Eukaryota; kingdom Viridiplantae; phylum Streptophyta; class Magnoliopsida; order Myrtales; family Myrtaceae; genus Eucalyptus; species Eucalyptus microcorys. Next base: position 19,075,667 of record CM024571.1, on the reverse strand, counting down.
CACACGTTGCCCTAGGTTCTTGGTAAAGGGACGGTCAAGGTCTTTGATTAATGAAAACAAAAGTCATCTAGAATGTGGGAAAAGGCATGGAAAAACTAAGAGTGAAGTTCATCAGCTTCATTCTGATTCTGGAAGAAAGAATACATTTGGAACTAATTTTGCCAAACCTCCTTTAAAGTTGCTTTGAACTTTTTGAGTGGCATATGCATTAGGTTTACTAGCAACGGCCGTTTCAGTTAAAGAGGCTTACAATTATTGCTAAGAAATAATTCTGCAGTATCTTGCCAAAAGAAATGGCATACTTTGTCGTAGTAATATATCCCGTGAGAAAAATTACCAATTCAATGCTAAACTTATTGTATGGATGCCAATTCAATTCTAAATTTTCAATTTTTCTAATATAGTCATAACCTTTATGTGGAATTCTAATGTAGTCCTTCCAGGCCATCGAAAATTGCTGACATGGTAAACCACAAGTTGTCCACGTTAGCAAGCCACTTAGGAGAACTAGCAACGATTGGACATCATGTTAGCAATTTTCACGGGCAATTGGCCAGAAAATTGCCTAAAAGGACTAAATTGAAATTTCGTAGAAAAGTTTAGTACTGCATTTACATAATTAAAAAGTTTATAATTGAACTAACATCTATATAATATGTTTAGGACTAATTAAATAACTATCCCATATTCTGCATTGCTCATTTTTAAGTTTAGATTTGAATACAAATATAAAGAACGATAATTAATATTGAATTATCAGAAGTTCAAACTTTTATATACGTTATAATTAAGTGTATTAAAAAGGGTGTTGTCATATGTAATTCAAATGATTATAACAACTCAATTCGTTCCACGTGGACTAAATCCTCTGAAAGGAGTACTTTGAATAACCACATAAAGTAGTGGCCATTTGAGGGTGGACGTTGAATTATAAATAACTCCATATGGTCTTTTTCCCAACTAATATGGGATTTAAGATTTCACAAACTCCCTCACATAAAGAACCATTATAGTATGTGATAACATCAGTGTTGGCCTATATTGCCTAGTGACACTCCCTTAATCCAATGTGTGGTCTAGTCCATGCATGGTCCCTCCACCATTCTAGAAGCCTATTGAGAGTAGCACCTTGTTCCCCCTCACTCCCACCATTGCTCCTTGCCTTTATCAGATCAAGTATGGGCCTATTCCATTAATGAACCACACATCTATAAGAGGGAGCCTTGCTTTGGTACTATTTGTAATGAGTCAACTCGTTTTATATGTGGCCCAAACCCATGAAATCAATCACAGTAATTTCTTTTTAAAAAGTATTCACTGTAAGTCTTCCGGTTACAAAGCTCTACCAGACTAGTAAGGTGCACGTCGAAATAGTAGCTGGACAATCGGAGTAAACGTGCTACATTAAACTTTAGCGGCTTTACTTGGCGCCGTTGTGGCCAATATGGTGCCAAACACGCTGAGAGCAGCTTGCGTGCACGGACGTGTGTGTCTGCTTGTGCGTGTTCGTGTGGTGTGTAAGATGGCAATCAGCGCGTTGCGGTCCGGTCGACGAGACGGGATCCATCTCCCGTCGCTTATCTGTTGTGGAAACTGCAATCACCTCACGGTAATCATCCTTTCAGATCTGGATCTGAGAGTTCTGTGCTCTGCGTAATTCCATTAAATTAGCGAATTAAGAAAGTACGAAGTTCGGAAAGTTTTTCAAAGAACCGATGAAACTAGTGAAACAAGAGCACCTCCAGAAAAATAAATCACGCCACATGAAAACAAACGTTGTTATGAATGTAATGGACGTCACAGAATTTTTAAAAGCTTCATAATCTTAGATATATGAGTTTGGAACTGCCTTAACAGGTAGAAAGTGTTCGTAGTTTGTTTGTAACAAACAAAGAGTGCCTTGTCCCATATTGAAAAGATGTGAGTACGCACGTGGACGTGATTTGATACTAATTAACATCATTATTTTTTTTTTAAAATTCGAATTAATAATTATAAAATAAAGATTATGTCCTATTGAAATAGTGTATACTGTTCCTAATAGAGTGACGGTTTTTTAAAATTATTTAATTTCAAATTTATTATTTTTGCCTAACGGTTATTAGGCACTCTTACAACCTTTGAAAAGTTGTGTTTGTTCGGAAATAACTTCTTCATCTTTGAAAGTTGTATTTGTTCAAATATATTTAGTCAACATTTGTGTTCAATTCTTTGCAAAATTTTCAAGTCTTTTCATGATCTTCCTCTTCCCATTAAAGAATATACAGCCATTATTTCCAATTGTTTTGTAGAGAGACATTGGAGATATATTAGAATTGTTGTCTAGTATTTTCATTTGAGACTTTGTTGTATCATGAAGGAAATTTTTCGGTGACTAATAGCAATATTGTGGGGCAAATAAATCCTTAAAGAAAGTGATATCACGTCTCAACATCCGACTTGATTGCTCTAAAGATCTGACTTCATTATTCTACCCAATTCATAACCATATTTTCCTAACAATTTTAATGATTTATTTTGCAACAATGGAGTTAGGTGGATGAAGGTTATGAATCAAGACATGTGACTCAGGGAGATGCAGAGAAGCCAAGCGTGATCTGCAAAGAAGGCGTTGAAGGAACTACCCAACAGGCCACGTTAACAGAACAAAATGGGCAGAGGCGTTTGATGAGAAAGGATTTTTCAAGATTTCTCTAGTGGCTTTCTCAGTGATTACTGCCAAACTCCTCCCACCTCTTAATTGCCGATTGTTGCCTTCCCTTGTGTGCGTGTCGTCTGTTCACTCATCCGTTACAAGGATGCCCTGTTCAGTCCTATCCTTGGTCTTGGAGACTCAAAGCGAGTTGTTTGAATCCAAAGCCCCATATCCGTTTCCCACCTTCACAAGCAACATTGCCCAGAGTTTCCTTGCGCTAACTGGACTATTGACGGTACCTGAGAATATATCCTCGACAAGCGCATAGAACGGTTTGTCAAAATGCCCTTTAGAAATCCATGCGAAGTAATTTGCAATTTTGTGTAAATCTGAGGATGTGATGTGGTTTAATAATCTCATTACCGCGTAGACTCATTTTTGCTTACGTTTCATTGTTGTTAAGAGGGTAAATCTGAGCACATTTTTTTTGTCATTCTTTGTTTCTCTGTATCTTGGAGTATTTCCTTGTCCGTCCATGGTGATCGTCGGAGAGAGATGTCCGAGGGGTGTGGATGCACATACAGAGGAATCGATGGCTGGAAAATGAGAGAAACTGATTGGCGATACTGCCAAGAACCAGGTTGCCATGAATCCCACCAACACCGTCTTCGATGCGAATCGGTTGTTCGGGAGGAGATTCAGCGATCCTTCGGTCCAGAGTAATAGGAGGCACTGGCCGTCCAAGGTCATTGCTGGTCCCGGCCTCAAGTCCATGATTGTCATCATTTACAGGGGCTGTCAATCACAAGGGTAAAGAGAAGCAGTTTGCTGCAGAGGAAATCTTATTCATGGTCCTCACAAAGATGCGTGAGATGGCCGAGGCTTACCTCGATACATGATGGATTCACTTTTCTGAAGACGCATTTTCATCTCTTTCGCTGATTGGCATTTCGGATCCATATCAAGTAGGAGTTACTTTCGCAGGTATGGCCCAATTTTCAATTTTTTATTTTTACCGCCTCGAGGAGTCACATTCTAGATTTGTCTAAATGGCCGCGGATTATGTGAACTCATGGGGATATTGTTTTAGTTAAAAAAAAAAAAAATGACTGAATTCGGAGATGGCAGTGTCGGAGAGATCAGGAATGCGGTGGACCATGCGAAGGAATTCGCGAAAGGAGCTGCAGAGATGAGGGTGGAGTTAGCCAAGGGTTGCGGGGACATCGTCAGGCAGAATTTCGGCAACGAGAATTCCTTCCTCCCCAAGTACTTCGGGAGGGACTCGTACGTCATGGGCAGGCTCCAGGGGCCGTGCGTGAGGACGTTTATGAGATTGGAGTTCTAAGTGAGTACTTTCCCCAGGACAAGAACCCGACGCATGTCTGGTCGGTCGTGTTGTTCATCTCTTTCGTGGTTGTTGCAGGTTGGTTGGTGATTCTCTGTCTAGTTCTTGGTTTGAGCGAAGAAATCTTTGGATTGAAATGCATCATATCATATTCTGTGTATTGGTGTTGTTGACCCATTATGACCTTTTTTTTTTTTTTTTTTACTATTGTTTGATCTTTCTGAGAATGAGAAATTGGAGAATTCGATTGACTGTCCTCTTAGTGATCTAAATTTGCATACATTTCTTTTGGTTTTGCTGTTGACGAATTTGGATGCCCACAATTGAAAGATCTTACTGAGATGATGAGTCGTCATAATGATGGGGCAATCTTTTGTTCTACCGTCGGTTTGTCTTGGTGAAGCTATTGGAAAATTATTTGCTATATGCTTCTGTTCTCACAAGCTTTTTGATTGTTAGGGGTGGTGTATAAATTGCTAGAATTTATCCGTTTATTTTTACTTGTTTCCCATCCTTGTATGGATTTCTATACTGGGTTTATTATTAATTGGATATGATGATGAAACATACGTTATCATATTGACTGCCTATGCTAGCCCTTTTAGATGTTCACTAGAAAACTTGTCTTTTTGCGACCAACCCTTCATGATAATGCTTGGTCGAGCTTGCTTCTTGATTCCCTGGGTTCTTGTCTTTGTGCTAAATGTTCTTCTGGGGCTTTAAAGCACCAGAAGGAAAAGGTGAAGGCGGCTGAGACAAAAAGAAGCCAAATAAGCATTTCTTCGTGGTTTCTTTGGAGCCATGGTAGAAAATATGCTTATTTTAGAACCAATATGACTGAAGTCACTGAGATTAAGAAGTATCTAACTTTTATTTTCAAAATGAAAGATTTTGGAGGAGTGGATACTATCTTGGATATTGAAGTTAAAAAACATAGTGGGGGTTATACTTTGAGTTAAAGTGAAAATGTTACAAATTTTAACGTGTTGGTTTCAAAGAAATGAGTACTCCATTTGATTCCGATATTAAATTTAATTATAACACTGGTAGAGCAATAGAACAGCTTGGATATGTGAGTGTTATGGGACCTTAAATGCATGTGATGCATTGTATTAGACCTGATATTGCTTATTCAACGTACAAGTTGAGTAGGTATACTAGTAATCCAAGTATTGAACATTTGAGAGTTATTACCAGAATTTTTTACCGTCTTAAGTGAACTAAAAAAAAAAAATTGGAATTGTTCAACAGTAATTATTCGATTATATTATAAGAATGCCCCAATAGTAGTTGGATTACAAATGTGAGAGATGAGCATTCCACTTCTAGATGGATTTTCACACTAGGTGGAGATGCTGTATCTTGAACTAGCAAGAAACAAACATGTATAATTCACTCAACGATAGAATCAAAATTCATTGTTTTAGTGGCAAGGGGGAAAGAGGCTGAATGGATTAGGAGTTTGTTGTTATATATCAAGTTATGGCCTAGTCCTATGCCTCCTATTTCTATCCATTGTGATAGTCATGCCACTTTGGCAAGAGCTTAAAAAAACACCCACAATGGCTTGACAAAGATGGTACCACAACAATTGTCTATGTGAGGTCAAGCAAGAATTTAGTCGATCCCTTGACAAAGGCTTAACTAGGAATGTGGTAAAGATGACCTCATAAGAAACAGGACTGAAACCCTTTAATTAAAATCACCAGTAATGGTAACCCGACATTTTTCTAGAACATCACTAATAACAAGATTTAATGGGTAAGAACAAGTTATTGAATGTGATTGTTTGATACTGACGCTAGCCCTGATATGAGAAGTTAGTATCATCTATTACGTTTTGTAGGTAGAGTTGAATTTTTAATGAAGTATAGTATAAATTTATAATGTGTTAATAGTAACAGAAACACATGATTGATACTTCACTATCGTGACCTACCCTTAGGGGGAGGAAACAGGTTTAGGGGTATTGCCTAAAGTATGGGTCTAAGGCCCATGATTAGACGTGCGCTCTCCCAGGCCCATACCCCGCGTGACATTGGGATATTTTTTAGGAATTTTTGCACAAAAGGAGTCGCCACTAGCCTATTGGGGTCGGCTAGAAACCAATTGAGATATGGAAGTGTACCTCACTTCCTACGCAACCAAAGAACCTAGGGTCGGGGACTTGATTACACTAATTGACCAATTAGTGCCATTTCGGTACCTAATCTTGTTCATTTTAACAAAATGATTTTTATCAGGCAGTTTGGATTGATTTTATACTTATCCACTAACATATTAAAATGATCATACAGGTGCAATCTAAACACATACCATTAAACATACCATAAGACTACACACATACCATTAAACATATCCACCAACAATCATAGCTAAGAATGTCCTAATTACCATAAGACTACACATATACCATTAAACATAACAAGATATGCAATATAAACATGCGATGTAATCAAAATAAATGCATAATTACACTTAAAACGAAAATACCTAGTAATTCCTAACCAAACCCTACCATTTTTGAATTTTGGAATTTTTTAAATAATTTTTTAAATACTTTTTAAATAATTTTTAAATTTTTTAAAAAATTTGATTTTTTTTTTGAATTTTTTGAATTTTTTTTTTGAATTTTTAATATTTAATTTTAATTTTTTTGATTTTTTTTAAACAATAATTTTTTTATTTAAAAATGGGTGAACCGGGTCGGGTTTGGTCTCGACTGGACCCGGTTTAGCCCGGTCAGTAGAGTCAGGACCGTACTCGGGTTCATTCCGGCTGGGGAGATGGGTTGATTGGCCAGCTCGGAAAAGAGTAAGGCCCAATCGGGCCTTCAATTAAATTTGGATTGGGCCTAACCAGCAGGCCCGATCTAGTCTAAGTTTTTTCGTTTTAAAACGAAGCCCACAAGCCTAATGTACTAAAACGGCCCAAAACGAAGTCCGTTTCTCTTTTCCTATTTCCTATTTTTTTTAATCTTTTGTCCTTTCTTTTTCTTTTTTTTTCTTTTACTCCTTTTTCGATCGTCTTCTTCGGGGTCTCTCCTCCCGCAGCTGCGACACGCCAAGGCTCCTACCGCTCCCTCGCCGGACTGACGCCGATCACTCCATGAATACCGACTGCCCTAAGGAAAGTCGCCGGACCACTGCCACTCATCGGTCATCCCCCTCGACCGGTGCCGACCCTCGCCGATTACCTATTTCGGCAACCACTAACCTATTTCCAACGGACGAGTCGTCGATTCAAATACATACCAATATCTCGCGCAAATCGTTCGAAAACACAACGAATACGGGCAAAGCAACAAGGATTCAGCAAGCACGGGGGTAAAAATGAGTGGGTTTGGCATTAAAATGCAAACTACTCCTCGGTTTTCTATGAGGAATTTTATCGAGCACATGGTCTGCATTACCGAACTCGAAGGACTCCGGCTCAACCGAGCGCCGAATACGCTTCAAGGGTCTTGAGGTACAATGTATAAGGAACACAGTAGCAAAGCACAAAGGCAACGTGGGCCGGAGCTCACACGAACTGATCAGCCGCGAGCTCTGACTTGGCGTTTTCAGAAACGAGACAACGAGGGTTCGGGGGACCTACCTTGCCTAGGAAGGGCTACGACGGACGACGGCGGGCTGATGAGCCTCTTGCGATGGCGAGCTGCTCCCTCAAGCTTCCTGCCTTTAGTTCGGCCTCTCCTCTCCTCTCCTCAGTGTTTCTCTCTCGCTCGCTCTTGGCTTTTTTGTCTCTCTCTTTTTGGTGCCGATTCCCCCGATTTTATCCTCGACCAGCAAGCGTGCATGGCCTCTCGCAATCGCTAGCTTGCCAGCCGGACTGCCCCCCCGACCCGTGGATCACGCCGCTCGCCTGCCACCAATCCCCTTGCTCCCTCTGTCGCTGCTCTGTTTCTGTCTTTTTTTTCTTTGCAGGTCTTGCAGCGAAGACCGGTTGGGGGAGACGACCAGCTCGCTCACGGGCCGGGATGAAGGAGGAAATGGGCTAGGCCGAGCCCAGCCAAAAGGAAAAAGAAAAGGAAAGGGGCAGGTCGAGCCAAGGCTGGATTCGGCCCGACCCGACCGATTTCATTTTTTTTAAATTTTAATTAATAATAAATTTTTTTAATTTTATTTTGACTAATTCCTAACCTTTAACGCTACTTTAAATTAATTAATTTATGTGAAATTTAGGTGTCAACAGTTGCCCTTCTTTGAATGTAGCCTTGAAGAGGTTGCGATCAAAGACAGAAAACACCTAAATTATTTTGGCGATATAAAGACCCTACGTGCATATGCACATATTAGGTCGATGGAAAGGATTCATAACTATGAAAGCGCATCTTGTCAATAAGAGGAAGAAAGACTCCGGGCTACAGAAGCCTACTAGGTCATAAGAAGGAGATGGATATTAGGCTACAGAAAGCCTACCGGGTCATAAGAAGGGGATTGAAGGACTCCGGGCTACGGAAAGCCCACCGGGTCATAAAAAGGGGGTTGAAGGACTCCGAGCTATGGAAAGCCCACCGGGTCATAAGAAGGTGACATGGTTTAAGGTTGACCATGAACCTTTGGAGATGGCATGGTTTAAGGTTTACCATGAACCTTTGGAGATAGCATGGTTTAAGGCTGACCATAAACCTTTGGTTTTTAGGGAAGCACCCGCTAATCCCTTGAAAACTGCATGGCTTCACTGAGGAATCCTGTCAAACTCAACTTGAGTGAATGTCATCAAAGACATCATCAAGAGACGTATTGGCAATATTGTAGCATTAATTGAACAAGCTAATCAAGCTAAGTCCGACTACTATGGAAAAACATTTGATTTCAATCAGCATCATGTGGCGCAAAATTGTCATCTTGCTCGTGGATATATCATTAATCATCAAATTCTCTAGGAGTCAAGTTCTTATCAAAACGGTTAAAACTCGTGAGAAAGGCTCATTAAGCATGCCAATTTAGAGCTTCTTAGTCAGAAAAGGCTTTTCACGCACTTTCGATAAAATGGCTGCTTGATCCCATTCATTCATGTGGGAGATAACTGGTTGCTGAGGGTATCTCACATAATCCAGATCAAAGGCTTTTAGAAACATTTGTGATGAGCACAATATGATCGATCAAAAATGTCTTTTGAAAGGACCGCAATGTAGGTTTGGTCATAGGCTTACACAAATGGATTATTACTTTAAGGCCAATAAATGAACATTTGTAGCTATCTTCATCGGGTTTACAAGTCAAGAACTTGGAAAATAAGATAAGATAGAATTACTTCCATTCCTTCAAGCAGTAGCTTCTTTGTGGCATTCTCATTTTTACTCAAACCATCCTAATCAAAAGAAACTTCAGAAGAGGATTGTAATGTTGGCTTGGGGGAGGCTCGAAAGGCTTAAAATTTTCAAAGGGGGTTTTTAAGAGTCAGTGATAATCATAGCATTGTGACCAGGTCACTCAATCTTTCGAAGTCATTTGGCTTTTGAAACATAGCGCATCTCGAAAGTCCCTTGACTAATCATTTTTGCATGGGAGCTTTGCTCCTCTCTAATTTCCTTTACACTTGCGATGATTTTTTTTTTATTTTTTATGCAGGCACTTGGATTTTGATAATTTTTCTTTCACATAAGATACAACTTTTTGGTTCTTTTTCTTGATGGGCATTGGCTTGTTTTTACCAAGCACACTGCTTTTTCATAATCCCTAGTTTGTCGAACTTTTTGTTCTTTGAATTTTTGTAGCTCTTATGACTTTCGAGATGCTTTTCACATTTTCTCGTGATTGTCAATTGTATTTGGTCAAATCTTATGCCTTGCCCCAGTGAAGGGAGATGATCACTGCTTGGAATTCAGAAATGAATAATCAGGCCCAAATTGGTTAAAGCAATGGATATCAGTGTTTGGGTAGAGAAGGGAATGCTCTTCTTCACATTGGGATGAGTTAAGCTATAATGAGAATTCCTCTGAAGCTATCGCTAGAAGAATGATGCAAGTGAAAGTAATAGGATCTTTTTTAATCTTTCGCTCTACAATGTGACCGTAACCTCCTATGCTGCCCCAATGTAGAATCGTTCTCAACAGGGATACTTTGGATGATCATCTTTCTTCGACCCAAAGGAGTAGCAAGATGTCAGCTCGGTGCTTGGGATTGATGAAGGAAATGCTTTTATCATTTCGATCTTTACGCTCGATGCGAATGAATCCTCCATCCTAAGAGAAGGTCGCTTTTCACTCAACTCTCAAAAGTGTTTGAAGGATTTGTTTGGAAATGGCTTGCCTTTCCTCATCCTAAGTATCTCTCGTTTGGCATGGTTAATGTTTCACTCTTTTGCCCGAATAAAGTCATTTTTACGAGCCATTTTTCTTGAGGGCCGTAGAGATGAAGTGTGCACAGTGACACCAGAAAATAGGTCATGTGAATCATGTCATGCATTTTTTGTTTTTGTCCTTATTCTTTTTGTTTGTTTGTTTTGTTTTGTTTTGCCCCCTTTTTTATCGTCTTGACTTACCTCTCGAAAGAGACATTCAACCGTTTGCGCGAAGACTTGATGGATTTTTGAGTCAGTTCTTTCCCCTGCCATTTCCTCGTCAGACGGTAAGGTGCCTGAAACACAAATAGACATGCGTGTATGCAACATATGCATGATATCTACAATGCTATGCATGATGCTATGCGACTTGAATTGTGCATGGAGTGACCTGTCGGCCTTGATTTCATTCATGGAAAATACTTCTTGACTGCATCAACGTTTACAGGTCTATGCAATTCACTGCCATCCATTTCAACTAAAATCATGGCACCACCAGGAAGAATCTTCTTAATGACATACGGCCCTTCGTAGTTCGGGGTGAATTTTCCACAAGGATCTGGTATGATCGGAAGCACTTTCCTCAACACCAGTTCGTTGACTTCGAAGTGTCTGGGACGCATCTTTCGATTGAAGGCTTTTGCGACTCGTCTCTGATAGCATTGACCATGACACAAAGCTTGCAATCTCTTCTCATCGATCATGTTTAACTGCTCATGCCTCTGTTGCATCCACTCAGTCTCATCAACGTAGATTGGGAAATGACCCTTAGAGAAGGGACTTCAATTTCAACAGGTAAGATTGCCTCCATCCCGTACACGAGTGAGAAAGGAGTTGCCCCTGTGGAGGTGCGGATAGAAGTTCGGTATGCCATTAGCACGTAAAGGAGCCTATCGTGCTAATCATGATAATTTTCAGCGGTCTTTGATAAGATTTTCTTTATGTTCTTTTTCGCCGCCTCCACTGCTCCATTCATCTGAGGACGGTACGGTGACGAGTTCAAATGCTTATTTGAAACTCACTAAACAAATCATCCACGACTTTGTTGTTCAAATTAGTGCCGTTGTTGGTAATGATCACCTCCGACACCCCGTAACGAGCGACAATGTCATGACGAATGAACTTTGCCACGTTCTTGGCAGTAACATTAACATACAAGTTTGTCTCGATCCACTTGGTAAAATAGTCTATTGCCACCAAGATAAATCGATGCCCATTTGAAGCTTTGGGGTTAATGGGTCTGATCACGTCAATTCCTCACATTGAAAAGGGCCAGGGTTGAGACATTTGGTGAAGTTCAATTGGAGAGGCATTTATCCTGTCTCCATAAATCTGGCACTAGTGACACCGTTGTACGTGCTGAATGCAGTCGGACTCCATGGTCTGCCAATAATAACCAAGTCGCATGATCTTTCTCACCAAGAAGTGTCCATTCATATGGGGGCCGCACTCCCCTTCATGTATCTCTTTCATCAAATGATCAGCTTCTTTAGCATCGACACACCTTAGCAATGTCGAGTCGAAGGACCATTTGTAGAGGACATCTCCACTAGTGAAGAATTTTGATGCTAGCTTTATCAAATGCTTTCTGTTTGCTGCTTCACTTCCTTCGGGGAATTTACCCTTCTGTAAATACTTCAAGATGTCATGATACCAAGGTTGTTCGTCCGATTCCTCTTCAACCGTCATGCAATATGTCGGGCACCTAAGGATTTCAATTCTCGATGGTTTAATGTCCAAGCCTCCAGCTACTTGCAACATCAAAGACGAGGTAGCTAGGGCATCAGCAAACTGATTTTGAGACCTTGGTAAGTATTCGAATGATATTTCTTAGAATTCTTCCGTCAACTCTCCTAGGAACTCATGATACGGAATCAATTTAGAATCATGTGTTTGCCATTTGCCTTCAGTTTGTAAGATGATAAGGGCTGAATCACCATAAACTTGCAACTTCCGAATTTTCATATCAATGGCGGCTTAGAGGCCTAGAATGCATGCTTCGAATTCAGTGATGTTATTCGTGCAAGGGAACGTCAATTTAGCAGCGACGGGGTAATGCTGTCCATCCGAGGAGATAAGAATTGCTCCAGTACCCGACCTGGCTAAGTTAACCGCACCATCAAAGTACATTGTCCATTTGTCGCTTGATACCAGTAAAATTCGCTTTTCTGTATCACTATCCTCATCAGATGCTCTGGACCTCTCGAAATTTTCTGCCAACATGTCTGCTATGGCTTGACCTTTAACAGACTTTTCTCCTAAGCTCTGAACATCAAACTCAGAAATTAAGATTTGCCACTTGGCCAACTTGCCAACCAATGCCGACTTCTCTAGGAGATACCTGATAGGATCATTTTCAGTCACCAACAAGATTCGGTGATGAAGTGTGAACTATCGCAGCCTGTGCAAGACCCAAATTAAAGCCACGCAAGTTCTCTCAACTTCCGTATAGTTCATCTCAGAAACAGTGAACTTATTTCTTAAGTAGTATATTGCGCATTCTCTCCCGTCATTTGGTCTTTTCTAGGCTAACATGGCTGCTAGCGACTCGTCATGTATGGTTAAGTACAAAATTAGGGGAATTTTAGGGAGTGGGGGCACTAAGATTGGTGCATGAGTGAGATAATGTTTTATCTTCTCAAATGCACCCTGGCACTCGGCATTCCAGTCAATCTTTGCATTCTTTTTCAGGAGCTTGAAGAATGGCTTCGCCGTTTCAGACAACTGACAAATAAATCTTGCCACATAATTAAGTCGTCCTATCAAGCTACAGACTTCTTTGGCGGTAGTCGGGGGTCGTAAATCGCAAATGGCTTTAACCTTCGACAGATCAATCTCTATGCCCCTACTACTAACCATGAATCCTAATAGCTTCGCGGATTTCGCTCCAAAAATGCATTTTGCGGGATTGAGGCGCAACTTGAACTTCCGAAGACGTTTGACCAACCTTCGCAAGATTTTAACATGATCTTCACCACGTCTCGATTTCGCAATTATGTCGTCGATGTATATTTCAATTTCCTTGTGCATCATGTCATGGAATAACGTGACCATGGCCCTTTGATACATTGCCCCAGCATTCTTTAGACTGAAAGGCATCACTTTGTAGCAGAAAGTTCCCCAAGGAGTTATAAATGATGTTTTGCTCCTATCTTCATCCTTCATACGGATTTGATTATATCCGGAAAAGCCATCCATGAAGGAGAATAACTCAAATCCCGCCGTATTGTCAACCAAGACATCAATATGTAGGAGCGGAAAGTCATCTTTGGGACTTGCTCGATTCAAGTCGCGATAGTCAACACATACCTTGATTCGTCCATCTTTCTTTATTACAGGCACGATATTTGCTACCCAATCAGGATAACGAGTCACTTCGATAAAGTCTACTTTCAATAGTTTCGTCACTTCTTCTTCAATCTTCTTGGATAAATCTAGTTTAGTTCTCTTGAGTCTTTGCTTCTTGGGTGGCACATTGGGATTCGTTGGTAAAGCATGTTCCACAATTTCAGGATCCAATCCCGGCATGTCGGCATATGTCCAGGTGAACACATCTTGATATTCTTTTAAAAGATTAGTCATTCTTTCCACTTCTGACTCTGAGAGACATGCCCCGATTTTTACTTCTCTGACATTCTTCGCATCACCCAAATTTATAATGATTGTTCGCTTTTCAGTCAATGGCTTCGATTCTTCGTGTCAATTCCATTCGTGCTCGATCCCCTTCTGATCGTCGTCGTTGGTGTCATCGGAACCTAAGGGACTTTCTTCACGCACATCTGAGTCACATGCGTCATTATCATGATTATGCATAATGTAATGCTTGAGATGAGATGAGATGAGTTAGAGTAATGTCAACAACAAAGATGATGCATGTCGTTTTCAAAAAGTTTTTGCAGTATTTTTTGTAAAAATTTCAAGAACTCGTCCTCATATCCTCTGATTTCCTCGTTCTTGCAAAACAGTCAAATAAGGGAGCATGTGGAGGCTTAGGCCTCAGCAACCATCATAGGGCTAGTTTGGTGTGCTTCCACATGTCCTTAATAAAACATGTGTCTATTTTATTGAATGAGGAAAGATAATGCCATATTTTAAAACACACGACCCTCGACCAACGGTTCAAGATTAGGGCTGACCATAGTTCACGTTACAAATGACAAAAATAGGAAATAAAGAAAGAAAAACTATGAGATCCCGCATAGGGTAGAAGACATAAAATGAAAAACCAGGCTAAACAAGAGCCGCCCTACTCTGGAGGGACAGCCATGACTTCAGAGGACTCGGCTTCCTAACACACCAGGATGGTGCATATGACGTCCTCCTCGAATAGCTCGGTCACACCATAGATATCCTCCTCTTTCTTGAACTACATCCTTGGGGGTCCTGGAAACGTCTCTTCCAGCAACGGGGGAAACGGGCTTTGATCGCCCTCGTCCTCTTCGGTCTGGGCAATGCGTTTACTTTGGTCTCTATACCCATCTCGGCCTCCTCGGGTACCTCGGCCTCTATGTCTTCCACGACCTCCTCGTTTGCCACAGCCACCTCGTTCTTTATGGCCTCCTCGCTTCTCGACATATCCCAAGCCTCTTCTTTTGAAGTTTTTATGAGCTTCAATGGGTTTTTGCACACCTTGGCCACACAATCCAAGACCCTCCCCAGGATTATATCCACTCGCCAGCATGATCCTTCCCGTAGCTATAGCTGGCCGAGACAATTCAGGGACCTTTGTGAAAGAACCCGCAGGCACATGAATCATGGACACTAGCTTTAACATTCGGGTTCCACATAAGGGATGGCTGTCTCGTGGTAGATCTTGAAGTCAAACTCTCTATGGACCGTGATAAGCCTATTGTCCACTACAAATCGTACCTTCCAATGAAGGCTAGAGGCAACAACCCGCCGTGTGAATCCATGACCTCTCTAGCAGAAAATTAAAAATGCTTGGTATATCTAACACTTAGAACGAGACTTGGAAAAGCACAGGGCCAATCAGCAGCTCAAGTTCAATTTCCTCTATCACCTCCTTCTTCATCCTATCAAAAACCCGTATAGTTGACTTGCTAGTACGGATTCTTCCAAGATCAATGCCAAGACAGTGGAGTGTAGCCAACAGGCATATATTGAGCACATAACCATTATCGATCAACACCTTGTAAACAAGAGTGCTCTCATGCTTCACCAAGATGTGTAGCGCTTTGGTATGATTAGGGCCATCAGGGGGGAGATCTTCATTAGTAAAGGAGATTTGGACTTTCAGTAGAACGACCCCAACAAACTCTTCCAATTAGACTTCATCGATTGATTCCGGCACGTGCACCTCATTAAGGACTTTCAACAAGATGTTGCTATGTTTCTTGGAAGATTTGAATAATTCTAGGAGGGAGATTTGAGCCGGCAGCGTCCGCAATTGATCCACCATATTAAACTCACTAGACTTTATTACGGCCAAGAACTGCTTTGCCTACTCCTCGGTCACGGCCTTCTTTTTTACTTCTTTATTAGGGGCGTAATAGAGGCCTGATCGCGTAATAGCATCTACCTCAGTTGTTCCATAGTCCTAAGGTACAGCTTTGGGATCGAATTTGGGAGGATTCTCCAACGCTATCACTCCATCTTTCTCCCGGGGTGGCAATTCTACCGTGACTGGCGTTGCGTTCCCTCCCGTGACTTCGATTGCCAACATCTCCTCGATCATAAGGTCGATCGCCATGGGTTCAGCGATTTCCATCTCAATATTATCGGCAGGCTCCTCATCAGGTAGTTCAATCACCATTGGGGTTATCATAGCTATCACCCCTTCTTCATACAAAGCTAGGGTCTTTGAAATTCCAGGCATAACCTTCTTTGCCCGAGATATACAAGCAAATTTGTAGAAAGATGAGCGGAATGACGATGGCATTATCATGGATACGACCTTCTCATCCTCTTCTCTGCGTCGGATTACCCCCATGGCTACCATCCTGCGCACGCGGTTCAGCTTCCCTTCTAGGATCACATCCTCCTGACCTCCATAGTATCCCGCCAGCACTAAGGACTCATACAACCTAGAAGCATCCACCACTAGAGGCTGTTGACTCACCTGCGTCTCCTCGAAAATTGAGTTCACTCCCCCTGCATGATTTGGTAGAGGGTTCTGTTGCACGTTAGGTTGAGCCTCCTTGAAAGTCAAGATCTTCTTGTCTAGAAGCTGTTGAATTTTATATCTCAGCACGTTGCAATCATCTACATCATGCCCCCTTTCTCCCATGTGGTATTCACAGGTCTTGTTCATATCGAACCCGACGAACCTCGGGGGATTGTTTCTAGGTACTTCCTTCGCGACCATTCTTTTTTTGAGGAGCATGGGCAACAGCTTTGACAGCGGACGTGGCAGTGGAGAAAAATCCTTTCGAAAGGTCCTCTTACTGTATTCATATGCTTGTAACGAGCTACCTTGGACCACTATAGGCTTATGCGCGGGTGTTGAGGACGGTCGAGGGAAATGCGGCTCTTGCACAAGCGCTACTTCAATTGCAACCTCCTTATCTTTTCTTGCCAGGAATTTCTTCGTGCCTCTGGTTGAAATCTTTCCCTTAACCATTGCCCATTCGACTCCTTCACCTACCTCAACTAGTTGCAAAAATATTTGGCAACTTGAGAACACTAACCCTTGGAAGTACTCAAGGGGCAATGTCTTGAAGAATAGTTGTTTCATCTCCCTCTCATTCAAGGCCAGCTTCACTTGTGCGGCCATGGTCCTCCACCTTTACGCGAAGGCCTTAAATGACTCATTCATTTTCTTCTCAATACGGGTCAACTCTTCCCTCGTGGGGGTGAGCTCGGTATTAAACCGGTATTGCTGCAAGAACTCATTGATTAACTCTTCCCAACTAGTGAATTCTTCAATGTCCAGTGCAATGAACCACGTCAGGGCAATGGCTTCCAAGCTATCTTGGAATGTGTGCATGAGAAATGGCACGTTGTTAGCGTAATGAGCCATTTTCCTCATGCAATACCTAAGGAGGGTCTTGGGGCACCCCGTTCCGTCATACTTTCTTATGAACTCAGGGTCTTGGAAGTTCTCGGGGAAGTTCGTCTTAGTGTATGGAGATAGCCTATCAGCTCCTTTCAATTCGTAACCTTGCAAGACACACAATCGCTCCTCCATCTTTGCCAAACGTTTTTCACTCTCTTCACTTAGGCGGGGTGTTGGGTTTTCTTTCGGAGGAGGATCCAAGTTGATGATGATTAGCGTGATAGAAGGAGCCTCTCCGGCGGTTTCTTTCCCGGGAGATCAGCAACGTGCGCGCCTCCGGTCGACGGGGGAGCGTCTCCTGATAACATAGGAGTGGATGTTCCAGTGACAACTATAGTAGGGGGCTTCTTAAGCTTCTGGCTTATTTCAAGCATCATTGAGGTGAGTTGGGCTAGCTGGTCCTACATCTTGGCCATGCGCACGTTGGTGTCGTCGTTCTCCATTCTGACTTTCGCGCACGTGCGAATTGGGGATCTCCGCTTGGCCGTGTCGACGATCAGCAGAAGACAATCGATCGGTTAGTACCTGAGCAAAGATAGATAAGCATATATAAGCATGGAGTAATGATTAGGCGGTTGGTCCATGACAAAGATCTAATCGCCCCAATTTGTTCGTTTCATTGAAAGCAAGGTTGCTACATAACGTAGGAGAAGACATGAGGGAGAACCCCTAAACAACAAAGCTAATCATGACTCTTATCTCCCGATATTGTGACACGAGACAAATTCTTTAACATTGTAACATATGTGGGCATGGGCCCATTACATATCACATTTGACTCAATCTAACTAACGAGGACAGCTCCCGCTTGTGGGGCCCCACCAACTCGGGTCAACTTCAAGGCACGCTTCTCGGCTTCTTCGAGCTTCCTTTTGAGGTGCTTGATCTCGGCTCAGTGTGTGGTCTTTAATGGCACGTCGGGAATTTTTGGGCATAGGCTCTTTGGGATTTTGTGCCTAAGGATATATTCCATCGAGGTATAGTAAGTCTTCTCTTGCCCTTCCAACTCCTCTTCGGGCCATATCAGCTTTCGAGGATGGCACATATCCCACATCGACTTGACTAACGCAATGGAGTCTTCATGATCTTGGCATCCATCGGGGAAGTCTATCCTGAGCGGGTCTTTTTGAATCGTTGGTGGAAGTTGTTGAATCTCTTGGAATTGGCGGGTGACTCGGGTCGGGTAATACTCAGTGACTCCGATAATTCCCAACAAAGGAACAGGTTCAGTAAGCCCACACACGAACCACGCTTCTTGAACTCGGAGCCATTTGGCATGCCATTGGAAATCTTCGAGTCCAGGGTTGGTCATGAAAACTAACCACTCAGAATAATGATAATCAGGGGCAAACGCCTTCCTATCTTTAAACTCTAAGATAGGGTGGCTAGAGTCAGATATGTCGTTCACGGTCATTAAGCTACCAAACTCTTAACGTGAGAAAAGAACCAAATTTGCAAAAGTTCGGGAGGGCATGAAAAACCTTGTCTTTGTTTTCTTTAAAGCAGGTAAGGGAAAGAAAAGTTTCAGTCAGGATGGTATTAACAAAACCCCTTCCCATACACACCTCACGAACTACCTATGTCACGGAGGGATTAATAGCGTTCCTACGATGTGGGAATATCAAGAACCCAAAGAAAGCTAATAGGAAGATTCTATTCTTTTGGAAAGATGGGGCGTTTTGAAAAATCTCATTCAGGAATGAAAACGGCAGGCTTTGTGATTGGCTTTCAAAACTTTTCTCACGTCTTCTCCCTTAATTCTAAGGAACTCAGATAAGGTCACAGTGTGCTCATTTCCTATAGGCGGCTAACTAACTCAGACACTAAGGGCTTCCCAATGGCTATGCCATATTCTTCCAAGGTGGGAGTGAGCTCGTGGTCACCGAACATGAACGTGCAAGTCTCGGGACACCGGACATGTGCCAATGCTCGTACAACACCGTAATAAGTTTCTATTTCTAAGAGGGGAAGTAATCATCCGACATAGGATCGCACCCAATCATGGCCAGTCGGGTCTAGTCTATCCCACCATGTGCGAAGCTCGGCTTTTGGGGCAGCAATGATGTGAAGCTCGGGTATCCCCATTGTATACTACTCACAGTTATGATCAACCTAATTTGCCATGAACCAACCAAAAGAGGAAAACGAATAAGTAAATTACGAATGAGAGAATTCGAAAATCTTACCCTACTCATTGAGTAGCAAAGCAAATGACATAGACATATGCATGGACAGTGGTTCAATTTCTACTATAAATGGCTCAAAATGGAGCCATGGGATCACCGGACTGAACCAGTAAGGTCGCGGCTAGGTTGGGTTACCCATAACTCCGGCTTCGTCAAAGAACCAATCCATGTCGCGCGGTTGCAGACCGGGGTGGGTACCTTCTACATGAAGAAAGAAATTTCGAGGTTAAGGTGGGCGACTCGTACTACACAGTTGTAGTCGGAGTGGTATCCACCTCAACACCATCCTAGGTGATCCTATGCGGCTTAGGTCCGGCGGCAGGTAGTGTGTGCTATGGTGTAGTGCAATGCACGGGACGCAGGCATGACAATTTATAAGCAATCAACACTTCATATATAAAAATAAACCAAACATTCCTACATCTCCTTGCAAGACAAATGTGAGCAAACACTTCCCCTTATACCTCCCATTAAGCATGAACATTAAACAACCAACTCGTTAGGGATGTACTTCGGATTCTCACTACCAAACAATAATATTTTTGAACAAGATCAATTTTGGCCTAAGTCCTCTAAGGTTCAAAATTCTTCCCCAGCGGAGTCGCCAAGTTGTCGCGACCTACCCTCAGGGGGAGGGAATAGGTTTAGGGGTATTGCCTAAAGGACGGGCCTAGGACCCATGATTAGGCACGGGCTCTCGCATGCCCATACCCCGCATGACATTGTGATATTTTTTAGGAATTTTGCACAAAAGGAGTCGCCACTAGCCTATTGGGGTCGGCTAGAAACCAAGTGAGACATGGGAGCGTGCCTCACTTCCTACGCAACCAGAGAATCTAGGGTCGGAGACTTGATTACACTAATTAACCAATTAGTGCCATTTTAGTACCTAATCTTGTTCATTTTAACAAAATGATTTTTGTCAAGCAGTTTGGATTGATTTTATACTTATCCACTAACATGTGAGGTGATCGTGCAGGTACACAATCATTAAAGTAATAATCATAGCTAACAATGTCCTAATTGCCATAAAACTACACACATACCATTAAACATAACGAGATATGCAAACTAAACATGAGATGTAAACAACATACGAGCCAAGAAATGCATAATTTCACTTAAAACGGAAATACATAGCAATTTCCAACCAACCCAACAATTTTGGATTTTTCGAAATTTTTTAAATAATTTTTTAAATAAATTTTAAATTTTTAAATTTAATTTAATTTAATTTTTTAATATTTTAATTTTTATAAAAAAATTTGAGTTTTTTTAATTTTTTAATATTTAATATTTAATATTTTTTTAAAACAATAATTTTTTATTTGAAAAATGGGCAAACCGGTCATCCCCGACCCGGTTCCGGCCGGTCAAGAGTCGGGGCCGACCGGGTTCGGTCCTACTGGGAGACGGGCTGATTGGCCCACTTGGAAAAGAGTAATGCCTAATCGGGTCTTCAATTAAATTCGGATTGGGCCTAACCAGCAGGCCCGATCTAGTCTAAGTTTTTTCGTTTTAAAACAAAGCCCACAAGCTCAATGTACTAAAACAGCCTAAAAAACGAAACCCATTTCTCTTTTCCTATTTTTTTTAATCTTTTTGTGCTTTTTTTTTCTTTTACTCCCTTTCCGATCATCTTCTTCGGGGTCTCTCCTCCCGCAGCCGCGACACGCTAAGGCTCCTACCGCTCCCTCACCGAACTGACGCCGATCACTCCATGAGTATTGACTGCCCTAAGGAAAGTCGTCGGACCACTGCCGCTCACCGGTCATCCCCCTCAATCGGTGCCGACCCTCGCTGATTACCTATTCCGGCAACCACTAACCTATTTTTGACGGAACGAGTCGTCGATTCAAATACATACCAATATCTCACGTAAATCATTCGAAAACACAACGAATACGGGCAAAGCAACAAGGATTCAGCAAGCATGAGGGCAAAAATGAGTGGGTTCGGCATTAAAACGCGAACTACTCCTCGGTTTTCTATGAGGAATTTTGTCGAATACATGGTTTGCACTACCGAACTAGAAGGACTCCAGCTCAACCGAGCGTCGAATACACTTCAAGGGTCTTGAGGTACAACGTATAAGGAACACGGGAGCAAAGCACAAAGGCAACGTGGGCCGTAGCTCACGTGAACCGGTTGGCCGCAAGCTCCGGCCCGGCGTTTTCAGAAACAAGACAACGAGGGTTCAGGGGACCTACCTTGCCTGGGAAGGGCTACGACGGACGAAGATGGATTGACGAGCCTCTTGCGACGGCGAGCTGCTCCCTCGAGCTTCCTGCCTTTGGTTCGGCCTCTCCTCTCCTCAGTGTTTCCCTCTCGCTCGCTCTTGACTTTTTTGTCTCTCTCTTTTTTGGTGCCGATTCTCCCTCCGGTTTTATCCTCGGCCAGCAAGCGCGCATGGCCTTTGCAACTGCCAGCTTGCTGGCCAGACTGCCCCCCCCGACCCATAGATCACGCCACTTGCCTGCCAATGATCCCCCTGCTCCCTCTGTCGCTGCTCTGTTTCTGTTTTTTTTTTTTCTTTGCAAGTCTTGCAGTGAAGACCGGTTGGGGGAGACGACTAGCTCGCTCGCGGGCTGGGCTGAAGGAGGAAATGGGCTGGGCGGGGCCTAGCACAGGGAAAAAGAAAAGGAAAGGAGCAGGTCGGGCCAAGGCTAGATTCGGCCCGACCCAACCGATTTCATTTTTCTTTTAATTAATAATAATTTTTTAAAATTTTCTTTTGTGACTAATTCCTAACATTTAATGCTACTTTAAATTAATTAATTTAGGTGAAAAATTAGGTGTCAACATTCACCTATATGAGCTTAGAAGTAGTGCTGCTTCTTATGAAAGTTAGGGTTGCTTTCTAAGAGATCTTGAAACAAGATCAAGTACAAGGCCATAATAGTGCAAAATAATATAGAACTTTTCGCTGAAGCATGAGATTAGTATATGTGCTATATGTCCGATCCTATTATTTAAAAGTATAAGTTTAAAGCCAAGCTACTTATCACTTTGATAGAATTTTAAGATACTTGCACTAAATAAAGGTTCAACTTAAAAGAGACTTTTATGTATGTATATTAATCTCATGGAAATTTTTGCTATATATTTTTAACGTTTTATTTATATTTTTGTTTTACAAACAAAAGTGGGAGATTGTTGGTAGTTTGTTTCTAAAACAAATAAAGAGATGCCTTGTCCCACATCGAAAAGATGTGAATGTGCACGTGGACGAGATTTGACACTAATCAACGGTCATTATTATTTTTTAATTAATAATTATAGAATAACTATTATGTCTTATTGAAATAGTGTGACTGTTCAGAATAGAGTGATGTCTATTTTTTAATTATTTAAGTTCGAATATATTATTTTTGCCTAACGATTATTAGGCACTCTTATAGCCTTTGAGAAGTTGTGTTTGTTCGAAAATAACTTCTCTATCTTTGAAAGGTTGTATCCATTCAAATATATTTAGTCAACATTTGTGTTCAATTCTTTGCAGAACTTTCAAGTCTTTTCATGATCTTCCTCTTCCCATTAAGAATATGAAGCCATTATTCCCAATTGTTTCGTAGAAAGACTCTAGAGATATATTAAAATTGCTATCTAGTATTCTCATTTGAGACTTTGTTGTATCTTGGAGGAAATTTGCCGATGAACATTAGCAGCATTGTGGGATAAATAAATCCTTAAAAAAAAGTGATATCGGGCCTCAAAGTTCGACTAGGTTGCTCTAAAGATCCAACTTCATTGTTCTACCTAATTCGGAACCATAATTTCCCAATAGAAAGAAAATAAAGTTCCAAAATTGCAACGATGATATTATACATGATACAAATGGGTTGTTGGACTATTGCCAGATATGCTCTGAAAAATTTTCTCTAGATGAGTTCTTCAAACCGATGGAAATTTTTAGAAACATCATGTTATTCATAAATGATGCATGCGTGGGTGAGTAATTCCAGAAATGAGGCTTATGGGTTGTGTGTATGAAAGGTGTATGGAGATGGATGAATTAATGTAATGTAAATGTTGTGGGATATGGAGGTTCAACATTAACGAATAAAGGCAGAAACCACCAGCAAAGAATAAAGAATCGACATAAATGGCAGCTCACCATCGAGGTATAAAGAATTGCTCCACCATTTAGGATAAAGAACTCTTTAATTCACCACCATCGGCATTAGATAAAGAATCAGATAAATAATTCAACTCACAAAGAAAAATTCTCATTCATTCAACCAGTCTACATTCCAATTGAGAGCTTTCCTCTATTTATATAGGAGAGACGACAACATGGGAACTACTTAAACATTAAAGGCATGGGAATTGGAAAGTAATTAAAGACCTAGGAACTTAGAACTTTGACTCTTGAAACTTACATAATAATTAAGATTCCTAAGAACTAAGAAATGCAGCTAAAGAATTAGTAATTATAACTTGCATGGAGACTTTTATTCTTAACTCTTTAGTATTGTGGTTTATCGTCAAAATTCATCCATCAACCTTGACCAGAAAATAACTATCTTAGATGATGAGTCTAATGGATGGCCAAGATTGGGTCTCTATTGGATTGATGACTAGAAAAGGGCATTCTGGTAATTTTGCACCTCGAGGGCATGTTCATAAATTTGATGCATGAGAGAGAGCTAGCTGCCAACCAAGGCACAACTAGTTCGAAATGGTCGCCGGCCACCTAAAAATGGTCAGAAAATGGCCACCGATCAATGCTAGTCAAAATAAAGTCAAACCGATCGGACCTGTTTGACTTGAGTTTGACTGGGTTAAACCAACTCATTCTTAGTCCTAATTTTGTTTTAATTTTCTGATTTTGTTTCCAATTAAAGTGAAATTAAAATTAAATGCAATTGGATTATCCCAAGCTGATTAATTGTGTGCAATATACTCAAATTCATTGAATTCCTATTAAAATAATGCCACAAGCTAGACCCCTATTCGCAATTGAACTTCAATTGGCCAAATTGAAGCTTAATTACTTAATTGGATCCTAGTCTAGAATTGACTTGATCTAACCTAGTCAAATCGACTCGATTGGACCACATTAGCCTGTCACTTCAGCAATAACAAAACTCTTGAGGTTCTTCAAGAGCAATTTTATTGGTCAAAGATGAAATGGAGATGTGCATGCTATCATTTTAAGGTGTGCGACTTGTAGAAAAGCAAAGAATTAGTTCCATCAAGGACAATATACTCCATTTCAAGTTCTAATGTAGCATCAAGAAGATGTGAGTATGGATTTTATTGTGACCCTATCAAAAACTCAAAGGAAGAAGGATGCTATTATGGTAGTTATTGATCTATTTTCTAAAATGGTTCATTTCATTCCATGTCATGAAGCAGATGATGCATTTCACGTGGTCGAGACATATTTTTAGGAGATCATTCACCTTCACTGAGTCCCAAAGACAATTGTGTTAGATAGAGATTCCAAATTTTTTAGCTACTTTTGGAAGACCTTGTGGAAGATGTTTGGTACCAAACTCCTATTTAGCATGACTTGTCACCCTCAAATGGATGGTCAAATAGAGGTAACCAACTACACACTCACTACTCTCTTTCGAAGCAGGGTAAGTAAGACTTTAAAGGATTAGGATTTAAAACTTGCACATGCTAAATTTGCTTATAATCGCTCTCCAAGTTACACAATGGGTCATCCATCATTTGAAGTTGTGATTGGAATCAATCGCCTCACAACTATCGGCTTGATCCCCATTCCATCCAATTGACAAGTCAATTATGAAGTTGAAGAGAGAGTTAAGGTGATGAAGAAGCTTTATGAGCAATTTTAGTCCAAGATCGGAAAGGAAAATGAGTCTTACCAAAGGAATGCTAACAAGCATAGAAAGAAGGCTCAATTTCAACCAAGTGACCTTGTGTCATGACCCAGACCTTCCCTTGCTGGGGGAACACGACATCTGCGGGATTAATTCGTAACATCCCAAGAGGCGTTGCTGTCTCATTATTTTTATCTTTCAATTAAGCACATGCAGAAACATACTAGTATGACACCCAATAAACAAACCATAAGTGGATAGTAAAGAAAACACATATATAAAGACACTAGTTATATATTGCTTTATTTAAATTGGAAAGTTTCATATATAAGCCCACTTAGTTGGGTTGTTTCGATTACAATCAAAAGGAGGTTAGAGAGTTAGTCGTAGCTCCTCTACAAGGTGACGATCAAAAGCGTTTCTCATCGGAAGGCCAACTTTTTATGACTTGGTCTCAGGGCCATAATTAGATTCGGAGTCAAGGTTGTCCACGGTGCCATCGAAAGGGTTCACCACCGAATCATCGAGGCCACCAAGAGGATCGTGAAACTCGCGAACAAGCTTGAAGACCTCCTCGTCGATCCACACGAACCACACCTCGTACAAATGAGAAACCAGATAACCTGAGCCCTCGTCCACCCATACCGTAATGGTGTGCTTTTGGCATGTAATAGGTCGTTACATCCTCTATGTCCAAGACCACAATTTCCATTTGTATAGGTAAACCGAAACGGACTGAAAGGAGACTCATGTTGCGACCTGGCCTTGTTGGCCCAATAAAAGGGAAAATGTCAGGTTTAGGGATACTTAACCATGAGAGTTCCCTCACGGTTCACATCCACAAAGATGTCATCATTTCCCCTTTCGGGATGAACCATTTGTGAGTTTGCTCAATTACGATCGCGAGCTCTTCCAAACTCATACCTCACGTGACAGCGAAAAGTGTCGTAATTTGCACCTACACGAGTGACACACCTCGAGAGAGAGGATCGGGTGTGAATATTGAATTTAGGGGTATCTTTACCACGATAGCCTTCTTGATAGTATGCTTCACCCATAAGAATGGCATCACTTCATCACTTGAGCTACTACCACATCAAGTATGCTAAATCATGATGAGCCTTGTCGAGGCCCATACCCCTCACGACGGGTTCATTTATTAACTAGTTGTTTAGACAACCTAATAAAGACGGTGGTCGCCACTAACCTCCTTTTTTGGAGTCAACTAGAAAACCCAATTAATGATCGAGAGTTGTCCTTCAATTTCTACGCAACTAGATATCTAGGTTCGAGGACTTGGGTTACGTTAATATTTCTATTAGTGCACTTTTGATACCTAATAGTTTGTCATGTTACCTAAGGTGTCCATGCATTTCATTTTACATTTTCAAGATTGAAGACTCTAAACTAAGTGATCATGTGTGGATGATTATTTTCATGCAATTCTATATATACAAAATAGAAAGAAAAAAAAAAGTACACAGTTGAATTTAAAGAGGGGATGCTAAGTAAACAGCCAAGTAAGAAGCAAGAAAAATGGTAAATCTACTATGCAATTCTAAACAACGAGAAAAAATAAAGTGCAAGAAATAAAACCCGAAGCTTATCGAGTGTTTATACAAATGAAGAAGCCAAAACATAAATTGAGAAAATGGATACAATAATATGATTAGAATGGACATCGACTTTTTGTCGTCTTCATGTCTTGATGGATCTCCATCTTTGAGGCCTAATCTAATTCTATCCTAAATCTAGGCTAGGTACATACAATAGGAAAGAAACAATCGTTCACAACAAAACAAAAAGCAAGAGAAATAATCAATCAAATGAAATAAGGGAATCATAATCAATCAAATGAAATAAGGGAATCATAATCAATCAAATGAAATAAGGGAATCATGTACTCAAATGAACAAAAATGGCCTCGGGGTTGGCCTTGCAATTTATTGATTGGTCCCTCTAAACATCACCTAATTTTATTTTATTTTTTTGGGTCGAAAAACATGGATTTTCATTGCTAAACCGAAGATGTTGAATTACAAAAAATTTCAAGATCCAAACATAATATTAACCAAAGGGGATGCGGGGGATGTGTAACCCAATTTGGCGGGAGAGAGCCGGCTCGATGGGCTTTAGCAACCCAGTCGGCCGCTTGATTAAAATCTCTTGACTCAAAACGGATGAAAACTCCTTTTAACTGGCTCAGAAGGTTAGTGCAATCTTGAATGATGGACCTGGAGGCCCATGGCGTTTCATCCCAACCCATTATGCATCTAACTGTCAATAAGCTATCTGTTGATAAGAGGACTTGCAGATCAGAGGAAAGTACAGCTACACTTTGTGGTTTACTTTGTGCGTTTCTTGCTTCTTGCTGCTGTTTAACCCACCAAAGTGCATCCCTCACAGCTAGGGCTTCTGTGATTGAGGCTGAGGGAGCGAAAATTTGCTGCACAAACCCACCTGTGAGCACTCCATCTCTAGCTCTACAAAGGACAACAGCTAAACCCTCCATAGTTCAGCTATTCCAGGCCACGTCCACGCTCAATTTGTAGCTGATCTGGGTCAGAGTGGGCTCATTTAGCTGTTCGCCAGGTTCTGCAAGTTCTTTTGCTTTATTTTGGGTGAGTTTGCTATCTACATACTTCGCAACTAGCTGAGTCATGTAAATTGCTTCCTCAATCATTAAGCTCGGGTTCGGTTTTTTTTCTTGAAAGATGAGGTTGTTTCATGCCTTCCGGATTCTTCAGACCAGATCCGCAATATGGCTTTTGCTTCTTGGGTATCTCGCATGGTAAGGTTCTCCCACACCCATCTGTCCATTCTATTACAAATCTGGGATGATAAATCTACTTTTATTTTCTGATCCGCCCATATTTGATTTGTCCAGGGACACAAAATGAATATGTGTTCTGTTGTTTCGGGCGCTTGGCCGCAAAAGGGGCATTCAAGTTCAGGTAGTATTTTCCTCTTGTATAAATTCTCCTTTGTAGGCAAAGCGTTGTTGCTTGCACTCCAAATTAAGAATCTGACTTTAGGTAGGTCTTTAGCTTCCAAATCTCAGTCCAAAGTTTTTTTGGTGGCTGGTAGGATGTAGATGGCTAGTTTACCGTTTGGGTTTTGTCTGGGTTGCGAAGCTTGTTATATCCACTTTTTACTGTGTACGAGCCTGAGTTGTTGGTTGTCCATATGAGCTTGTCTGGTTCGGGTGAGTGGCTTAGCGGAGTCGGTAATATTTCTTTGACATTTCTCTCTTCCAAAAACTCCTGCAGTAAAGGAACGTTCCATCCTCCTTCATTATGATTCATTACTTCAGCTACCAGGTGGGGTTCATTTTGGTTTGTCGGACCTCCAATTTTGCCTGAAAGTAGCCATCTATCCTCTCTAATTCTGATCTTGTTACCATCGCCCACCTCTCATTTAATCTATGGCTCAATTGTATCTCTCCCTAGTAGTAAGCTTTGCCAACCCCAAGAGGGTCGGGAACCCTTATTCGCTGTCCAGAACTCCCCTCTAGGAAAGTAGATCCCTTTGAATCCATAAAGCATTCGGGTCTTGAGTGAACCTCCAAGCTTGTTTTCCCAAACATCGCCTTGTTAAAGTCGACTAGGTCTCAAAACCCAAGCCCCCCCCACCCCCAGTCTTTTCTCTTTTTTTAGAGTATCCCATTTTTTCCAATGCATCTCTTTCTAGTGGCATTTTTCTTTCACCAAAACGAAGAAACTTTCTTTTCAATAGCTCTACAAATCGATATGGGGAGTTTGAAGATAGACATGACAAATTGAGGTAATGCTTGTACTATCGTTTTAATCAGAATCTCTTTGCTTGCCTTCGACATTAGCTTCTCTTTCTATCCTTTCAATTTACTATCAACTTTTGCAAGAACTCAGGAAAACATTTGCTTCTTTGTTTGTCCCCAGTTCAATGGAACACCCAGATATTTCCCTATTTTCTCCATGATTAGCACTCTCAATTATGTTGCTATATTCGGTTTTAGGCCTTGGGGACCAGTTTTTCCCAAAGTAAATGCCTGACTTGTTGAGATTGATAGCTTGTCCAGATGCAAAGCAATACTGATGCAAGATATTTGCTAAGTTTTAAGCCTCAGTGAAAGGACCATTTAGGAAGAAAATAGCATCATTCGCGAATAAGAGATGTGATAGTGTAAGGTAGTAGTGATTCAGTTTAATGCCCTTTAAGCTGCTGTCTTGTAAAGATTTTAGTATCAAGGAGGATAGAACGTTGGCCATAATAATGAAAAGATAGGGAGATAGGGGGTCTCCTTGTCAGATCCCTCTAGTCAGCTTGAAGTAATTACCCGGCTCCCCATTGATTTTGATGCTAAAAGACACCGAGGATTTACATTATTTAACCAAAGACACCCATTTGTCACAGAAACCCATTTGTATCATGCAATCACATAGGAAATCACATTCTACCTTGTCATAAGCTTTCTGCATATCAAGTTTGAGAATTGATTGGAATTTTCGCTTACTTTTCCTTACTCTCAGTTGATGTAAGAACTCCTGAACTATAAAAATATTATCTTATATTTGACGCCCCTCCACAAATGCACGTTGTTTAGGATATATAATTTCTGGGAGCCATGGCTTCAGTTTATTGGCCATCACCTTTGCAATAATTTTATAACTGAAATTACACAAGCTGATAGGCCTATATTGAGAGATGTTTTCAAGGATTGAGACTTTTGGAATGAGAGTTATATGGGTTCTATTTATTTCAGGGTTGAAGGTACCTTGGCGGAAGAAGCTGTCCACCATTCTGAATATGTCGTCTTGAATTTTTGCCCAAGCATTTTGATAAAATAATCCATTAAGTCCATCCGGTCCCGGAGCCTTTATAGCACCCAATTGAAAGACTGCGACTTTCACTTCTTCTCTCGTGACATTTTCCATTAGTGACTCGTTCATCACATTTGTGATCATTTATGGGCACTAGTCTAAAACAGGTTGATATTCTCTACTTCCCATTATGGTATAGAGAGATTTGTAGAAGTCCGTTATATGTTAGCTGAGGATGGAAGAGTCTCTACTCCAATTATGATCATCTATTTGTAG
Organism: Eucalyptus microcorys; assembly: GCA_014182515.1. Classification (NCBI taxonomy): domain Eukaryota; kingdom Viridiplantae; phylum Streptophyta; class Magnoliopsida; order Myrtales; family Myrtaceae; genus Eucalyptus; species Eucalyptus microcorys. The sequence continues at coordinate 19,045,328 of CM024571.1, read as the reverse complement.
CATAGAGATTTTATTGCGCTGCTTTCTCTATATTGTCGTTGCATGGAAATATTTCGTATTTTTGTCCCCCCATTTAATCCAATTAATTCTAGATCTCATGCCCAAATACATTTCTTCTTGTCTCCATAGGCCCTCGATTTGCTCAACGATTCTCGATATTCTTCCTGATTTAGGGTCCCTACAGTCCCGTTCGTCATCTTAGTAAGTTATGCTTCAAGTAAGTGGATTTGACGTGAAGCATTTTTGAATTTTGCCTGACTCCATCTCCTCAGTTCAACAACCACTTTCCTCATTTTGGTTGCTATATCCTATAGGTTGTCTTCCTCATTCCTCCAAGCTTTTTTGACTTCTTCTTTGAAATCTGGATTTTCTATCCAAAATGCCTCAAATATGAAATTCTTTGTTCTTTTAATCCTTACTATCTCTAAAGAGAATCGGACTATGGTTTGATCCAATAGCAAGTAACGCGTACGCCTCCGTAGTTGGGAATATAACTCTCCACTCAGGACTACAAAGAGCTCTGTCCAGCCTTTTTTTCACAAGTTTAGCCTCTTCCCTCTTGTTTGACCATGTGTAAGCGCACCCCTTACTCTCTATGTCCATCAATGAACATGAGCTTATAAAATCCCTAAAAGCCATCATTCTATACCTGTCCACTTCCCGTTTTCCAACCTTCTCCCATTGATATAAGACCTCATTGAAATCTCCAATGCGCAATCATGGAAGACTATTTGAGATATGAATTGAATTTACTGTTTGCCATAATTGTAATCGCTCTTGGTAATTTGTAGATGCATGGAGGAATGAAATCCTCATCATCACTCCATTATTTATATCTTTACATACAATATATAGAAGTTAATCAATGTCGGTATCCACTCTAACAACAACCTCCTCATCCCACAAGAGTGCTAATCCACCCCCAATCCCGATTGGATTATGAATTGCTGCATTTTTTAACTAAAGTCTATTTTAACTCATTCTACGATAGTTTCTTTGTTCTTGGTCTCCATTAGAGAGATCAAGTTGGGCCTCTCTCGAGCCACTAAGACTCGAAGATGCTGGATTGTCAAGGGGTCGCTCAACCCTTGACAGTTCCAACTTAATGCTTCATTTATACCCCGGTGGCTTAGGGCTAACCACCGAAGCCCGTTCGTTGACCCCTTCCCACACCTAGACAGGGGTATCTAGTAAATTCTCTTCATCAATTAAGATCCCTAGTTGCCCTCGCTTCTCATATGGTGTAAACCGTTTCTATTTTTTGGATGCCAGAGTTTTCTATCCAATTTTGCCTTTCTTTGATGACCCTTCGCTTCTATAGCATTCTGTGGAGGGAAGAGACAGTAACTGAGTTTGCTGTGCTCTTTTCCCCTTATGCATGGGTATATATTCTGACATTTGTGCATCATGTATTTGCTCCATAGTTGCTGAATTGTAGATAATTAGTGCTTTATTCAGCTCTGTCTTATCCTTATGTAGGTCAATTTCTTCAGCAAGGATAGGTGTTTCTGGTGTGACTTCCTCTTCTTCAAGGCTTGGGTCTATTTTCCCATAAAAAGTCATCCAACACATGCTGTGTTCTTTCACCTCCACCTTCAACCAAGAACCATATCTACCAGGTTTATCTTGGGCCAATCTTGTGTCTTCGTATGGATATTTTGGACAAAAATTTGCATAGTGCCCAATGCAGCCACAAGAGTAACAGAAATGAGGTAGTCACTCATATTTGAAATCAATCCACCATTTCCTATCTCCCAACTCAATAATAGTTCCTATCTTCAGCGGGTTTTCTAAGTTCAATAGCACTTTAACTCTATCATTTTTGCATGAGCTATTATTCCTTGCTTCTATTTTAACCTCTTCTACTTTGCTCAGCTTTGAGGTGATGTTTCGCAAGGCCTTTTCTGTAACCCAAGCACGTGGAATACCCAACAAATGTACCCAGAAAGCATAATGCTTAAATTTGTAACAATGTTAAGGGATATTGGGGTCTCCCTCTTGTAAAACAAGGAGATTACTAGCAAAGGACCAAGGCCCAGAGTCCAACACACGTTTCTTCTCCTCTACGAGAGGGGAAAACAAAAAGATAATACCCAAGTTCGATCATTTCGCATTTTACCAAATCTGTCTTCCACACTTTCTTCATAGTGCTGAAAAAGGCATGAAAGTTGACATTCGGTTTTGAGAAAAGTTTACCATATATAATAAGTTCACGTTCATGTCTTTCTGGTTAAGGCATTCCATCGACCAGCTCGGTTACATCCTCCTCTGACCACAAATCACCCATACTCTTGCAAAGTGCCATTACTCTAACCATTTGTGTTCTCGCATGGCTACTAACATTTATAAGTCCTTAGGATGTGTTCTAGGTGAATTCCAAGATTTACTCACAGAATCAAGCATTGCATCGAACATACATCTAAAATACACATGCATCAACAAGAATTAAACATGCAAGCAAGCTATTGACCCTTATTTCTCAAATAGTCAATCAATTTTAGTGAACTACTGGGGGTTCACTCATTCATTTAACAAGCACCAATCACAATCACAAACATTTCTAATAAATGGAGAGGTTTCATGCATGCGTGTGGTTCATGTGATGCTTCAAAAGGTTCAGATGTGTTTGAAAGGTCGAGAAAGGAAAAAGAGACCTTTGGACAAAGGAGTGTCTCAGTTATGAAACACATTTAATTGACAGGGTTAGTTTGGAGCTCGCATATCATGCACTCACAGATGTCGCATGCATTTTAAATACAGTCCAAACTTTGACAATCTCGATGTCAAATCAAGCATTTGAAAGATTTTAAAACATTTTAGATGGAGGAACATCTTGGCTATATAATGCATTTAATTGCTAAGGCTAGTCTAAAGCTCACATATCCTGCACTTACAGACATTGCAGGTATTTTAAATACAGTCCAAATCATGACAATTCCAATGCCAAATCAAAAGGTTTTTTAAAGGATTCTAAACAATTGATGTTGGAAGCATCACTTGTACCAAATTCATTTTGGTATGCAACATCAACATTTCATATCAATTTTGGAGGAAATGTGATCAAAAGATCATTTCATCTATTGAAAATTTTTTACAATGAAGATCAATGAATTTGGAATGGATTTCATGAAGATGATGAACCCTAATTTCACATGCAAGTCATCCTAAAAAATCCTAATAGAAAATCACAACAATAATTTACAATAGAACATCGCAAACAAGACAAACTGAATCAACAAAATTGAAAATGACCCATTGATGATTTGTCCTCGAGAACAAACTTTATTAAGAAATTTTTCTAAGAAAAAGGTATGCATGAATTTACAAAAATTCAACAATGCCTATCATTGTATCAAGAAATTGACAAAACAACAAGACATTATGGTATTACAACTGAGATTTGTCCTATCAAACAAGCTCTAAAAAATGCAAAATTTCACCACAACATAGACCAAATAGTGCAATCAAAGTTCGTTAAGGGTCCAACTCAAGAATCCCTATCAAAAAATCACACAAAAATAACAAAAGACTAACTAAACAAGGGTAAAACTCGGGCTCCAAATTTAACCTAAGTCGAAATTCTAACCTAACTTGGTAAAAATGGAAAATGGGCCAAATGATAAGCACATCACATAGAATCAGTGGCATTGGAAAGATCTAGATGAATCTTACGACTTCCTAGAATGGTATGAGTTCAATTGAGGTCGAATTAAAAGTTAAAAATTGATATTAGTGAAAGCGCGGATGTCATCCACTAAAAAGACAAAACATGGATTATATTTTAAAGTTCAAAAGATCACTTAAACAATGCATGAATGACATGAAATTTGCATACAACGAAAAATTGGATGCGACAATGATTTGGGTAAAATATCTAATCCCAGGTCAAGATGCGAGAGAATCATACAAGTCATTGCCATTGCAAAATGACTTAGAACTAACATGACTTACTTAATGATTTTCAATTGCAACTAGCCTAACTACGGCATGACGTTTGCACATCAAATGAGGTTCAATTGTGACATGACACATATGAATGTGACGCTTGTAACATACACTTCAAATATCAAGAATGTATCAATGCATGATCTGGTATTTAAGAGGCCATAATGAATGCATTTAAATATGCTTATGATAAGCCTATGATCTAGTCTCAACATCACAGAACATGCTCGATTTTGATTGTTTAATGATGTTCGAAAAATCCAACAAAAAATTATTTATGTTAAATGTGAAATCACGAACATTTTCATTGAAATTTAATTGAGATCACACAAATCTATGTGAAAAAACAATATAAATGCATGTTATGAAATTGTCTAATTGTAGCAGAACTCTAGCGCATTTGAGCACGCAATTGACATACCAAACGATGATCAAATCATGCAAATCGTGCAACATTAGAATGTATACAATATGCATTTTAAGTCTTATGAAGATCATGAGGTCAAATAAACTTATTTACATGCTCAATTTCACAAAAATGCAATTAGAATCAGTATGGGATAGAACAACATATAGTCAGTCCTAAGCGACTTTGCTTGATCAAAACATCTTCAAAAAATCTAGAAAAAATCTATGACGTACTCAAGATGATTTAGAATAAGTCTTGTGAAGAAGACTTTTTCAAAATTCACTCTTAAAAATCAACACAAAAATAATAAAATAAAAAATCTTTACAAGTCAAAAACACGAAATCAATATAAAACTACTACAGAATCGATCGATTTCCAAGGTGTTTTCCAAGGACCAAACATCATCCATTTGGGACATACAACCTATCAAATCAAAGCTCTTGAAGTCCACTTTCTAAGCCTAGGGATTGAAGTCAGAAAAGTTCATCTAGGATCTCATTCAAGCCAAAACATTAAGATACTCACTAAAGCACGAAAATTGGAGATTAACATAAATCATACCCAAACAAACTCAAGTTCATCTTCAATGAACATCAAATATCAGCAAATCATCAAGTAACTTCATCAACATTAGATCTAAGCAAATTATATAGATCTAATCTTGAATTTTAGCCCCGATCAAACACGCCAATCTCACCTCATCATATTCAAATTTGAGATATTTACTTTTTTGCGTTTATCTTCAATTTTGGACCCAATTGAATGAAATAATTGTTGCCATAATGGGATCAAGACCTCGAGGTTGTTAATCGAACCTCCATGGACCGCCAAAGGACCAGATCGAGGCCAAATGGAACCAATTCAAAATTAGATCGATGTAGGGCCTCTAGTAAGAAGATCAACCACCAAAGCTATTTCGCTAGCTTTTCGTCAAGGCCCTAATCACCAGCTAGTCGAGAACCCCTAGTGACTAATCGGCAGCAATCGGATCGTGAATGGACTGCCGAATCGAACCAATCGATGAAGAAGAATCCGCTAGTCTCAACATTGGCAAAAGTGCCGGTCTTCAAATTCACATAAAGAAGAAGGGCAGACGGGGAGTTCTAACCACTCTTGCAACAGCATGGGCTTGCGAATGAAGAGAGAGAGAGAGGGAGAGAGAGAGAGAGGTGAGGGAGATGTTAAGCGGTGGTGACACACAACAATCTGCCAACAAAGGGTGGTACTAGTGGCGATGAGCAGTGGTGCGTGGAGAGGAGAAACCAGGAGATGTTGGCAAGAAGAAGAGAGATGGAAGAAAGAGAATTTCTATTTAGAGATATTGTAATTTGTAAAAATAAGCCCCCCTTTGAAAATTGGAGGGAAAATCCCTTTTATACTAGTTTCTAATTGGCGAAGATTGGTGTCGATTCAATTCGACTATCAAAATTTGAATCTAGTGGCCAAATTAAATTTTTAAAAGGCTAATCACACTTAAGATATGTTTTATGACTAATTGGATAGGTCCAATTTGCGAAAATTGGGATTTAAAACGATAATTGCACTTAATGACCTAATTAGGGGCTAAATCGTAAATTCACGAAATCCATGGGTTGTTTTGCAAAATCATAAAAATGTGAGGGCATGAGGATAAAGTAAATACGGTGAGGATCTTGGAACTGGTTGCCTAAAGTCCATAATCGGCTGGCCTCCCTAGTGGCGATCTAACCGATTCTTAGCCAGTTTTGGACGGTTCTCAGCTATGTAGTTCTTGTGGGTTCAAATTTTACGCAATTTATAGAAAAAAATTGCCATATTTGAAGAGAAATTATCTGATTTTGATCCAATTAAGCAAAACTAACCCTGTAAATGCAATTTATGCATTTTTTATTGACTTAATTGAATGATTATTGTGAAAAATAACATATGGTACACATACTCGAGCATTATAGGCTAAACGAGTAATTTGGAATTCAATTAATATTGCAATAAACCTATTTGACTAATTACCCATGCCTAGGATAATCTATTGCATTTAAATTGACCTTGAATTAAAGTCACTAAGCTTAGGCCAAAAATGAATTAAGGTCTAATGTCAAAACGGGGCCTTGATTCATGAAATTGAACCTAAAACTTGAATGAATCAACTTGAATTTCTTCAATTAATTGTTTGACTTTCTTATATATAAAAGAGCGAAATCTCTCAATTTAGGAAGTTCTCGAGTGAATTTTTCAAAACGGATCCCGAATTTGGACTTATCTAAAAAAAATGAATGAAATACAATCGTTCGTTTGTAACTCATGAAAATCAATTTTGACCGCCTAATTAAGGCTTAAAATAGCAATTCGCCTTTTAACATGGAAATTTTCGAAATTGGATGAACGAATGGATTATAAATAGCCTTAGACCAAATATCGTAAAAGGAACTACACTTAATTATAACTAAAGTAAAAGTAGTTTTATTTATTATCGATTTAGAACTTAAAATTGAAAAATTCGGAAAACAAGATTCTTAATCAAATTTTATAAAATTTTTGACACAAAAGTTAAATTGACACTAAAACAAAATGTTTTGAGAATTTTTAATTTTTCTAATTTTTTGGTCAAAGGTTTAAGCAAAAGTCAACCTTTAAGTTAACTTTTCCTAAAAGGTTTATTTTTGAGTCAAAATTTTGAATTTTTGAAAACTTGATTTATCTAAGGTGAAATTTGGGCTAATTGACATCTTTTTGAGTAAAATATCAATTTTTGACTTGGACTTGACTTTTGGTTAAAGGGTTGACCAAAAAGTATATTCAAAAATCAATTGTTTAACTTTTCAAGGTTTTCTTAGAAATATATAGAAAACTGCTTCAAAGTGATCATGCAAGAGAAAGAAATGGACAACGACACTTTTTAGTCAAAAAACAGGTTTCGTCGCAATCGAAATCCCTAATCTCGATTTTTCTACCTTTTTGACGCGTCGACTAAAAATCAAGTATCAATAACTCATGCTTATGGGCTTGAAAAGGGTAAAACAACAACAAATAAGTTGAAAACTCAATTAGCAAATCGCCTAAACCTCATATAGGTGGATGCCTCGTATCGAAATCATGCGAACACTCGACGCCAACATATTGATGGCAGATCAATAGCAAAGCACTTGCTTTGTCTTAACTATGTATATGAAAGGGAGTTGTCAACTACCTAAAATACTCGCACGATCAAGGGCTCACAAAGTGTTCCATGCTCATAAAAATTATATACGGGCCTAATAATAACTTCTACTACAAGCACATGATTCTCAAGTCTTAAATAATGACACATAAATTACATATGTGTCTCTCAAGTCACAAATAATAGTATATAAAATACACATGTGCCAAATAATAGCTTCTAAAATATTCACGTGGCTCTGAAGTTCCAAATAAGGGCATCTAAAATATTCATGTACCTCTCGAGTCACTAATAATGACATATAAATACGTACGTGCTTCTCAAGTCACAAATAATGACACATAAAATATGCATGTGTTAAATAATAGCTACTAAAATATTTATGTGGCTCTCCAATGCCTCAAATATAATCTCAATCAAAAACCACATAATATTCCATAATATATATGCACCTGAGCATCCACAACATATCACGTAGCGTCCATTTATTACACACATAATCAAAATCCATAGGTTCTTCTGAATCCACTGGGCATCATCTCGCCCTACTGGGCATGGCAATGTCCTGAAATCCATCGGTGACAGCATCCAAAATCCGTCGGGCTTCGTTCCGAAATCCTATCTGTGAATGGTATTTGAAATCTATCAAGCATCGTCCCGAAGTCCATCAGTGATAGCTTCTCTCGTGTGACCACATGGATTAAGCATACAACCAATTCTTATCTTTTCTATAGTCCAATGCATGAGTGCCTTAATGGCGTGCCGAGCGAATTGTGTGTTGTGACTTTTCTATAGTCTAAATCGTGGCTTGATCCATTACATTTGAGCACTAGTACAATGTGCTAAGCACGAAACGAGAACCGTGGCTTGATCCATTACGTTTGAGCACTGGCCTAAATCAAACCTAGTTCAGAAACGATATGTGTAATATCCTCGATTCGTTCCCTATTTTGGGTGTGAGGAATGGATTAAGGATCGGTATGCTAATAACGAGAAAAGGCTGTGAGTCAATCCTAGGGATTGTTCATGAGCCAACTAATGGATTGGGGGTGGGGTGACTTAGGCTCAAGGTTACGATAGACCAGAACATTTGACTATGAAAAGATCGTTTGATCATAAGAATCGATGGGGACGATCATGTGTCATCATGAGTCGATCAATGGATGGGTATAGATCGATTCAGCTTGAGTATATATCGGTCATGGGTGACTCCACACGGTTTGTGACATCCCAAATTTTCGATCCTGTTTTCTATTGAATAAATCGAGCATTTCATCGACGCGCCTATAGAGCTATTCTCAGAGCTGATCACTTTCGAGATAACTAGACTATTCAACAAAGTCATTAAGGAATTTTAATGCAATAGACTTGAAAATTCGATTAGGAATCGGCTACTCGACTGTGCTTATTTTTAGAGGCCATTACGGCACAGTTAAAAATCGATTAGAGATCAGAGATAGATCGGTTCGACAGAGATGTGTGGCTAATCATGGGTGACACCACTAAATTGGAAAATTCTCGTTGGCCGACACTAGACTAATTTTTCTATCGTTTTGGTATCTTATGTCCGTATTTGAAACCTCGAGATTTTCACGACAACTAAAAGTCGACAATGTGTCAAGTGGGTTCCTTGTAGCTCGAAAAAAATCGACCACGGGTCATTTGCACTAAAAATTTCTTAAATCTACCCGGTAACCTAGGTGACGCTAAAAACGCGCCTGAGTGAAATTAACTGCGAATTTGAGTCTGATTTCAGAAATTAAAAATTCTATCATGTCACAATAAATTCTAGGAGTGTCGACTCAGTCTCAAAAGATTTTTCTACAACTTGAGACTTTATGGGAAAAAGTCGTCCTAGGGCCGTTTTTGTCCAGAAAAAGGCAGGGATCATTTTTGATCGCGCAATTAGGAAGCAAGTGGGATCAATTGGTGAGGAAAAATACTAATTTGATTATTAAGACACTAATAGAATTTATGAGGGCCAAATGAAATTGATTTGAGAAGGAACAAGTGTCCAATTGAGGGTAAAGACTTGCAAATTCGTAGCTCCCCCCTTGCCTAGCCAAAATGGACCAATTCAAGAGTTGTAGAGTATGCAAGGGTGGTTGAATTGCAACCAAGGAAGATGTGGGTGGTGTAGGTTGGTAAAGGGAACACTTGAATGGAAAAAAGATGGCTTGTGGCCCTCTTGTCCCCATTTCTTCCTCACGAAGGCAACCGACCAGCCTATCTTCTTCTTCATTGTGCATTTCGAATGCCAGCAGCCTAGGGAGAGAAGCTGAAGTCGCCAAAATAGCCAGCCAACCGAGGAGCCTCCTGTCGCCAATCGCACCACCACCTATCGCCGTCTTCGCCCTCACGCGCCCACCGCCCGCATGCGTGCTCCTCTGCCTCCCTCACGCTGTCGTTCCAGCCAATCTGCCGGTCCAACAGGCTGTTTTGCAGCCCAGCAGACCGCCGTGAGCCCCTCCGACCCCTGTGAGCCCATGTTGTTGGCCGTTCAGCCTTGCCGTCGCCTTCACCAGTCTTACTTGCCTTGTTCAGCCTTTGTTCTCTTTTTTGCAGCCAAGAACAGAGGAGAAACTAGTGGGTTTCCAACAAGCTTGTAGGCCAGATTTGAGGTGGTTCTGAGCCCCGAAAGCGTGGCCCGCCTTGAGGAAAGTCAAGCCCTGTGACGTTCCCATTGATTGGCACCGAACCGTTCGTTGAACAAGTGAGTTTAACTCACTAAACCTCACTTAGTATGTTAATCACGCTTAGGAGTTGATTAGATTAAATTAAGCATGTTTAGATGGATAGATTATATTAGATTAGTTAATTTAATTATCTGCCGATGCATGTTAGGTGGTTAGTTAATGTATTTAGCGAGTAGACACGTCATATTATTTATTGAATGAATCTTGGAATTTTTTCGTGCCCGTTCCGGTGTCCGATCAGGCATTACAGGCCTAAATTGGATTTATTTATTTATTTATATTTATATTTCAAAAATTAGGCTGATATAGCCGACGACTGGAATTTTATGCTAGTTATTGTGGTGCAGTCCATTTATTTATTTGAACTCTAATTTGTGCTGAATAAATTCAATTGTGATTTTAGGATTTTATTCTTAAATTATTTAATTTCACTAATTGATTGGAAAATAACCGAGCATCGGTTTACAATGCCAAAAATATTTCGGTGGACCATATGAAATGATGGGATTTATGGAAAGAAAATTATTATATTTTGGCTAAGGCCAACCGTATACCCACACACGGTTATTTTATCGGATATGATAAAAAGTGAGAAATCGATGGAGAACGAACGTTAGCTTGATGACCTAGTATGTCATCTCGCAGAAAGACGTATGATGTGTCGGCTCGATAACTCGGTATGTTATATGGCAGAAAGACATTATATTACATCAGCTCGATGACTAAGTATGTCATTTTGGAGAAAGACGTTATATTATATTAGCTCGGTGACTAGGTATGTCATTTTGGAGAATGCACGTGGGCTCGGTGATTAGATACGTCATCTTAGAAAATGCACGTGAGCTTGGTGACTAAGTATGTCATCTTGGAGAAGGCACATAAGCTCAGTGACTAGATATATCGTCTTTGAGAATGTATGGTATGGATTAAAATGATGAGGAATGGTCTGATTGACATGTAATCGACTAGGTCGATTGATCGATAAGTCGATCTGAGTGAATGATTTGAGGTGTTGATGTGACTCGATGAGATTATGAATTGTGTTGAATTGCAGGGAGAAACTGAGGCTAAGGTAAGTCCTTTGACTCGTGATTGTGCTTAGGTAGCCCTTAGGGCGTATTGGCTTCCTAATCGAGTCTTAGGGAGTAGAACTTGCCGATACATTATCTCACTGATTATTGTATAACCATTTTCAAGTTCGTAGATGGTGTTGGTAAAGGACCAGGAGCCCCGGAGTTCATGAGGTGAAGCTTGAAGAATCAGTGACCATGTCCGACTAGCTAGTCGTAGGACAATTCTCTTTTGTAGGGAACCGATTTCTTTTGTAAATCTTTGTGTATAGACCTGTGTGTTTATAAAAAGGTATTTTGTGAAAAAAAATTGGTCCTACCTTTCTATCCCATTGTTTTATTGTCTGGAGATTAATTATATGCTTCCGCATGCATATTAAAATGAATGGGTCGGCGATGCGTCCTGGGACGTCGCAATTAAATCAACCAGGTGAGAGATGGGTGCGTGCCCGAGGATCGGGGCGTGACACGGTCATTGTACCGTTCATGAACGACCATAATCCGATTCCGTGCAACCGTGATCTAAGGTAAGTTAATCGATCCTAAACGATTACATAACAACCGATGGTCATTCAATAATCAAATATGCTCAAACATGGGTTGAATCTGAACCAACCATGGGTCACGTGTAAAACCCTAAACAGGCGGCGAATTCGATTTGGGTCTGGCTACTCGAGGATCGTCGAAACAGCCCAATTCTTGTAGACCATGTTAAGGTCACTTCTGATCAAAACTTTGCCACAAATTTTGATCCGATTACGGTTGTCGATCATGGGTGATTATTATATATTTTTGTCCAATTAAAGCGAGTAGGTTTCTTCATGACAGTTGTGCATAACACACAGGAATATAACATATAAAATTTTCAAAACTTTCGAGATTGATTTGGCTAAGCCGATCGTGCTTAAATCGAACTGGTGCATGTTTGGAAATAACCTGTTCTTCCATGACTGTTGTTTGTTCTTCGATTTTTAAATGATGAAAGATAAAGGTATCAATTTTATTGGAATTTTTAAAACAAATTCGGTGTTCTTGGGAAATGAATTCCTAAACCCAGGTGCGGATAAGGACGGCACACTGATCGGGTTTTTCGAATGACCAAATGTGACTCAATTCCAATAAAATTGGTATCAAAAGAAAGCCGAGATCAATGTTCACAATTTCCGAATTTTGAAGTTTTTAAGAAGATGACGCTAATTTCATTAAAACCCTAAAACACTTCCAGGTATTTGATGAGAATTTGGGTGCGGATTAGTGGCACACTGATCAAATCCTCTTTTGAATACCCTAGGTAATTTCAAGTTCAATGAAATCAAAGTTCGAAACACTTTTTAACGATTTTACATGAGGTTATTTACCAAAAATCACATCCTAAAATTCCATAAAAATTTCACGAGAATTTCAAATCAGTTTTGGAAAACAAATTTCAGAGAGCCCTGCAACATTGGGAGGGTTGGTAAAAATATCAGATCAAGCTTTTATTTTCTAAATATTTTTGAAAATGAAGTTCAACATGCCATAAACAAATCTCAAGAACACGCCATCGTCTATTTCAATATACATGATTTTATAAAAAAATCACAAAACATACAAAGGTCAATCTATCCAGACAGTTTTCACAGAAACTAATTGCACGTTGTAGGTCCAATCAAACCTAAACCAGTGATCATTCAGCATGGAAATTTTATGGCAGATATAATAACATGTGAGGAACAACCTTCAAGGCGGAAGCATCTTAAGATTCCAACCACATGAATTTATAAAAACCCTAGACCAATAGCATGTCAATCAGAAACACAACATTGCAGCAGAGAACAAGGATGATCTATAGTCAATCTGCCATATCAAATGACCTTCAAATTTTATCAAACTTTGACATATTATAGAGTCAAATATTATGAACAAACTTTGTGAATGAACCATCCTCAAAATCTTTTACACAAAAAATTGTAAAAAAATAGATAGAAAATGAAGGTCACTAAAACAGAGTGAATGAAACCCAGTAAATGCTTTTACTAATTTTGGCTTGACTTTTTAAAAATGGTTAGACCTAGCTAACTTTGGCCAAATTAAGCACATCAGTCAAAAGGAAGCTTATGAAGTCTCCTATAAATCTCTAGAAGGCATCGAGTTCAAATGGATTCATTTTCCAGTTGAAACGAAGACATCTAACTAAAAGGTTTATATGAATTATGATTTCATAGATTAAATTTGATTATCATGCAATTAACCTAACTAAAGGACTTGCAAATTTCATGAAATTTTTATGTGATCTAGAGCTAGATGTCGCAGCCAATCTTCATTAAGACGTCAATTCTAAAATTATTATGAAAAAAATCATGAAAAATCAACAAACCGTATAGATCGATTAGTCATTATAATACGGCAAAACACTAGAATCAGTTATTGAACTTGCGAAGGCCTTTTGATAGGGCAAATGAAGTTCGATTCATGCATATTATATATCAATGGAAATCTTACGAAGTCAACTTCAAATCATATGAGGGAATCAAAGTTAAAAATCAACGTTTATGAGCTCATTTCCAGGCATCTATTCGGTCAGTCCATAACTAGCTACGATTTTTCTAGAAATGACAATCATGCACAATCAAGCCACCAACTCAACATTAACCATCCTCAGCTTATCATATGTCATTTATAGCATCTATATAAGCTTGATAGAGCATCATAAAGCTTGAATCCTGACCTTGGCTATCTAATATAGCATTGCCTCATCGGATTCGTATTTTAGAAAGTTTACCTTGATTTTCTTCAAGCTTGAGCTTCTGTGAGCTCGGCCAGCCACCTAAAGACACCGAGGATTAACCGAAATAGCTCCTTAGTAATGTAGATTGCACAATTAATTTAGGATTAGAATCAAGCACGAAGTAGCAACCTAGAAATAATATATTGAGTTTAAAGGACTAGATGAAGATCGGCTCAAGTATGGCTGAGCTCAAGTCACAATGGAGTCGATGATGAATTAAGAGAAGTCATTGTGATGATTGAGGGAGCTGAGGACCACTGAAGAGTCGCCGGATCACGATCGGGACTTGCTGGGATGAAGACCAAGGTGCTGTTATTTGGCGCCGAAGGATTAGAAGCCTCAATTGAGGCTCACCGGCAACGAGAGGGTTGATTAGTGGTTATGAGCTCCTAGGGGGAATGCTAATGGTGATTGAGTGGTCAGTAGTTCACCAGTGGGGGCTCCGGCGAGCAGTGGACGGCAACGCAAAGAAAGGGTGCCAAGAAGAGAGAGTTCGTGTGTGTGTGTGTGTGTGAGAGAGAGAGAGAGAGAGAGCGCGCCTGTGTTCTCTTGTGAGGAGAGAGAAACTAGATCTGCAAAATGAGAGCCCCTTCATTTTTGGAGGGAAAATTGATTATATACCCCTTGGAAAGATCAAATCTTACCTCTTGGATTGATCCAAGAGCAAGGATTTGATCTCCCCAGCTAACTAACTTGCCTAGAGACTAAGTTTGCTTATGATTGGATGATCAATGTGCACGTGTCAATTTGAACTGTTAGGATGGGTTCATAATGAACGACCATGATTAATTTTGAGATTAAAAGCTAATTGAGGGGTATTTTCATAATTTCACATACCCGAGGGCAATTTAATAATTTCATTGTGCAAAGAGTGTAAGGAGCGCCTGCTGAGGCTTGGCATGGTTGGAATTGTGCTCCGGCCACCGAAAAATGGCCTTGGCTAGCTGGCAATCAACGCCGGTCAACTCCAGGTTAACCAATACTTTATCGTGTTAAACCAATTTGGTCCTCCCTCCAATTTCGTCTTGATTTTATGGATTGTCCAATTAAAGTGAAATAAAAAAAAATGTTATATGTAAATTGGATGCAAATTGGATCAAATTGGGTTACTGGGGTGACTAATTATGCAAGAAACACCCTAAATTGAATTAATTTCTATTGAATTGTGATCACAAGCTAGACTAACATTTGTAATTAGAATTTATTTGGCCAAATTGAAGCTTGACAACTTCAATTGGATGTTAGTATAGGATGGGCCAAGTCAAATTGGCTTGATTGAAATACATTGGCACAAGAAAGTTAAATTGACCAAATTGGAATGTTCCCAAATGAATTTACCAAAATTGACCTCAAATTTGGATTCAAATTAATAAAACAAGTTGATTGGTGGTATAAGCATGCGGCTCATGAGGAATCTATTTGGACCCCTAATCGGAGCTGAAAATGGTAATTTTTAGCTCGACACGTCAAATCTCAAAGTTGATCTAACAAGTGAATACATGACGATCTTTAGATCAAATGCCGTAAAAGAAATTAAGCTAAAATATGAACAGAATAAAAGAAATTTTATTTTTGCTCGATTTTGAGCCTAAAACCAAAAAATTTGGAAATTGAAGTTCTTAATCAATTTTAATGCGAAAGTCACAATTGAAGCTAAAGTGAAGTAATTTGTGAGTTTTTACATTTTTCAATTTTTTTTATCAAGGATTTGACCAAAAGTCAACATTGTAGTGACTGATCACTTAATGGTTGATTTTGTAATCAAAACTTTGATTTTCTTGAAAAATTTTGTGGCCAAAGGGATATTAAGACTAATTGGGATCTTTTTGCACAAAAAGTCAAATTTTTGGTCTGGGGTTAACTTTTTGTCAAAGGTTTGACCAAAAACTTAACTCAAAAGTCAACTTTTTTATTTTTTAGGTTTTTTTTATGAAAATGGTTTGGAAATTATCCATAAATGATAAGCCAAAAAAAATGAGAAATTACACTTTTTGTTTGTAAAATGGGCTCTGTTGCAACTAGAAACCCTCATCTCTGGTTTTTACATTTACTGTTGCATTGACTAAAAATTATGTGTTAACATCCCTAACAAGTTAGCGATAAATCAACACAAGAAATTTATCTTTCCAATTTTCATCTAGAGCTATTTTTTAGTAGTTGATGGCAACAATTCTAAAATTGTTTTTGTTTTATTCTTATATATTTCAATTCCTCTTTGATTTACTAAAAATCCTTGGAAATTATCAGCTTTAACACTAAAAGCACATTCAACGAGTTCGTTTTCAGTTTAAATTTCTGCATTCATATGAAAGCTTGTTCCAAACATTTTTAGATGACTTCTTTGGTCCGATTTAACTTTGATGTCATTTATATAGACCTCCACGAAGTCGCCAATCAAATTGTGGAAAATAAAGTTCATGGCCCTTTGGTATGTAGCTCTAGCATTTTTCTAACCGAAGGGCATGACCAGCCATTTGAATGTGTCAATTGCTAATGGACACCTAAAAGCCATCTTGTGTACATCTTCTTCTGCTGTAAATATCTTATTATACCCAGAATGACCATCCATTTGGGACATAATTTTATTACTTGATGCTAATTCTACCAACATATCGACCATTGGCATTTGATATTCATTTTTAAGGGTAGCCACATTCGGGTTGTAAAAGTCAATGCATAACCTTAATTTTCTATTTTCCTTCTTGACTGGAACTACATTAGATAGCCATTCAATGTACCATGCAATTCTTATAAACCCTGCAGCTAGAAGTCACTCAATTTCTTCTTTGATCTTCTGCACGACTTCAGGGGCAAACTATCTTGGAGCCTATTTTGTGTGGTCGAAATCTCCTTTTAATTGGTAATCTATGTTCTACCACATCTCTGCCCAACCCCGGCATCTCATAATAACCCTAGGCAAAATAGTCTTTATATTTTCTCAACAAATCTACTAACCTACCCTTAAGGCTATCATCAATTGACACAATTATATATATTAGGCAATGATGCAAGTCATCCCCAAGATTGATTTCCTCTGAAAGGTCTTGCGCCTCAACTACTTTACCATTCTCTTTAATAGGTGAATCCTCAAACTCTAAGATGCCATCGACAGCCTCAGCTAGCTACTCAACCTGTTCGGCCCTATAGGCTAAATACCTCTTAATGATATCTTTTGACAATATAAGGTTCTCCATATACAACCTCGCTCAATTATTCCGCCAACTCACTCCGAACGACCTGCAATATTCCCCTTATCGAAGGGGCATATTGCTATATCCCTCGGGTCTATTTCTAGGGGTTTGCTAACACGTGCATTGTCCTCAGATGTTTGCCGGTTATCTCATGTTCATCCCAATGCGTGCACCCATGTTACGCGTGACTTAGGATTGGCTTTTATAGGGATAAGTATACTAGAAATGCTAAAAGTTGTATACAGTGCTCACTTTTGTGCTAAAAATTTCTTTTGGATCACTTAAGTTTCACTTAAAAAAAAAAAAAAAAAAAAAAAACGATCAATTAAGTGCCAACTCCGGTGAAGCTTGTTGTAAATTCGAAGTGACCATATTTTATTCATTTCTCGATCCTACGTGGCTTGTCGGTGTGCCAAGCCAGCATATAACACTTAAACGACACCATGTAGACAA
The DNA here is from genome assembly GCA_014182515.1 of Eucalyptus microcorys. Taxonomy (NCBI): domain Eukaryota; kingdom Viridiplantae; phylum Streptophyta; class Magnoliopsida; order Myrtales; family Myrtaceae; genus Eucalyptus; species Eucalyptus microcorys. Next base: position 19,027,660 of record CM024571.1, on the reverse strand, counting down.
GTTGAGGAGTGATCATTTGAGTGCAAAAAATTGTAAGTATGGATCGTTTGAGTGTCAATTATTGTTAAAAATTATTTCTTGAGTGTCAATCATTAGTAAAAAATGATCACTTCAGTGCTAGTCGTTGTTAAAAAGTGATCACTTTAGTGCCAATCTCATTTAAATGGTGATCATTGTGCAACGACGTTTTCGACGTGCACATGGACTAGATTTTTTTTTTTAGATGTGTCAAATTATATTAAAATTTTAATTATAAATGCCCTGTTATCAATTTGGCCGGAATATTTTGTCAAAGGCACTTAAAATTGTTTTTCTCCGATTTGGCAATTAAGTGAGCCAATGAAAGATCTTGACACTAAAGTGAGTACTATACACAACTTTTAGCACTTCTAGTGTACTTAACCCACTTTTACATATTCCACCTTATCACCATTCCAAAATGCTACCATCTAGTGCAATGTTGATGGCACGCATTGATTCCTATGAATCCAGTCTCCCCTTAGCAACAAGTTATTTGACCTACCAGCATCAATTACACGAAAGGACGTTTTCGAAGCTTTGGATCCAACAGCCAAATCTGCCACAAATATTCCTTTGATCTTGGTAACCTCTTCAGTAAAGTTTGATAATTGAATATTCGACGGAATTATTTCTTCGTCTCTTCTGCCCGGCCTTTTAAAAACCATATATCGGATAAGATTCAAAGTGGACTCATCATCGACCAATACCTTAGATGCTGGGTGACCATTTGTATTGGCACTAATGTTGAAAGCTCTTAGGTTATTGGAGCTACTCGCAAGTAACCTCTCGAACTTCATAACCTCTTTATTGTCGAAATGAAATTCGACTCCCTCTTTTTCACTAGTCAACACTTCAACCTCCTAAGACTTAGTAAGATTGACTCGAAAATCTTGAGGTAGTCTAACAGGGCCATGCATGAACTCAAAGGAGATACTGACCTTGACAATGTCTTTGGCCTCTACTCGTGTTCCCGAGTGAAATTATCCCTTTTTCGGTCAAGTGATAAGGACCGTTTTCTGTCTTCCTCATCCATACCAGGTTTTGGGTTCTATATGGCTTTGTGTCATTTACTGCAACCAATGTTGGCTTGACTTGTGTGATATGAATCTAGTTAACTTGTTGTTGCAACTAGCGCATTCTCCTCTTTCTTTGCATCCTTCTCTTTTGAGTTCGTGGTGTATTGCCCACTAAACTCTTATTTTCCTCCATTTCGTACCATTGGTCCTCTGGTGGGTCACAAGGTACCTTCAAAGTCCATTGTCGATATGGCAAGATGGGTGAACTAAAACCTTCAGAATGATGATCATCAAATTCCTCCCCCCATCTAGTAGGAACATAATCATGAGAGTACGAAGGTAGTGGTCCATATCTAACATAATAATCAAATTTACCACTGGGCTCTCCCAACGTGTCTACAGTAGGATCCCCATCTTCATATCTTTACTTGAATGACCTTGAGACTTTTCGATAGTCACGCTACCTTTCTGAATAAACCTTTCTATTTCCAAAATGAGTTCGTTCGCCAGCATATGGCGGATCGGCATCATAAATTCCTTCAACTATAGTAAGCTTTGGATCGTCTAACTTTTTAGGATAACATCGATGCGGCCCTTCAAGCTCCTATGTGCATTGTGCTCACAAGTTTAATGTTTGTTGTCTCTTGTTTTTTAATGTTAACAACACTATTCTTGTCATTATGGAAATGGATCAACGTCAACTTCCATTGGAGCCTTACCTTTGTCATTAGCGGATTTGATTTTCCCCTGACAGATTGCTTCTCGATATTAGGACTATACAATCGATAGTGTTATGACTTGATGAATAATGCCATTTGCAATACTTCTTGCCTATCAATTCATCTTTGTTTGGTATAGCTTAACCTTCAGTCAATCTTATTTGTTCATCCGCTCGCAGCATATCAAAGATTTCTTCAGTTTTATTAACATTGAAGGAATAATATGTAGACTCTTTGGCTTTGGCCATAATGGCCAATTGCTCTTTGATTCTTGGGGTTTTTAACGCCTGGCAAGTATATGGCTTACCTATTACCATCTTCGCAACAGCCACCTCTGCTAGCTCTACTCGTACTACTTCCTCATCGGATTCAGAGGTTTCGACGAAATTAACAACACCCCTTCACGTCTTTTATTAATTTCCTTTAGTAAACTTTCATATTTGGTTCCTATGGTGGATAACTGGAATAAGTTTGAGCCATGCTGTCCTACCATTCTTTCTCTTTTCTTTAATTTCAAACCATTGAAGGCTAGGTCAACAAAGCTCTTCTATAGCAAAGGAACTAAGCACTTTTTCCTAGCTCTTTCGAACCCTGATATGAACTAATCAAATAATTCATTCCCCATTTGCTTCATGGTCAATAAATTAGGGACGGCCCTTTGGAACTAACTATGAAAAAACCTTTCCATCTGTTCCCAAGAGAATACTGAATTTGCTGGAAACACCGTGTAAGATGTAAAAGCGGTTTTTGATAGTGAAAGGGGGAATAATCGCAATTTTCAATTATCCCCATGCACGGCATCACCACATAACGCAGTAAATCGATTAACATGCTCAAAGGTAGACTAGTCATCCTCTTCAGTAAATAGCGTAAATTCCGGCATCTTAAAACCCCTTGGATACTGCATCCATTCAATCCGGGTCTGCTTTCCTGTAGATGTTCCTAACAGGTCGCACATCATTGGCATACTGCCTTATCACCAGATCGACAATTATTTGGTTTTGACCTGGTGCGCCCAAGGGTAACTTCGCAGCATGTTGAATACGGTAATTAGGCTGCCACATTTGATTCACATTGACGCATAACTTAGGGTGGTTGTTGTTGTTGAAAGTTAGGCACCTTTTGGATTTGAGGTTGTGGAGGTTGCTCTTGAACCTGGAATTGTGAGGGCTTCATATTGTTTTGCAGATCTGGCAGGTGATTTACTTGATGCAACAGTTGATGTGGGAGATTTGTAAGAATGGGTTGCTGGGTTTGCTACGGGAATTGTAATGGGACATTTAAATGGATTGGTTGAAATCCTTGCTGAGGTAATTGCTACGCAGCATGAAGAAGGGCTGGTTGTGGAAGCTGCTTTTGCCCCCTTAGTTGAACTAACAACTATCAACAACAGTAACAAGCATAGGTGTAGGATTATGCTTATGAATAACACCATTAACTTGAGCATTTTCATTGGCTGGGAACCTCGTATTCTGGTGGGAAGACTGGTTAATAGTCCCATTACTGTCACGACAATTTTTCCTCTTTACAAAATCCTAGGTAAAAGTACGCTTCAAGTGCTAAAAGTTGGCACAAATGAATACTTAAGTGTCAAAAGTTACGAAAGTGACACTTAAGTGCCAAAATTGGAGAGAAATTGATCACTTAGGGTGCGTTTGGTAAAATTTCTGTTTAAAAATTGTTCCTGGGAACAGAAATAGAAAAAAGTATTTCATTTTGGGAACAATTTTTGAACAAAAAAACTTGTTTGGTAAATCTGTTCTAGAAATATAAAAAGAATAGAAACACGTTTGGTAAATTTGTATAATTTTTTTATTTCTTTTAATTTTTTAATATTTTTATTTTATTTTTTCTATTTTATTTTTTATTTTTCTTATTTTTTATTTATTTTTCCTTTCTTTCTTTTTTCTTTTTCCTTTTTTCTTTTTTCTTCTTTTGGCTGGCTCTTCCTCCCCGGCTCTTCCTCCCCGGCGTCTCCTCGCACGAACGGCTCTTCCTCCCCGGCGTCTCCTCGCACGAACGGTGACCCAGAGCCACACCGTCGTCTCCCTCCACCGCATCGGCGACCGCGCTCGACGCCTCCTCGCCGCCACCGTACCGGCCGTTCGTCGGAGCAGCCACTGCGCCCCCACACGCGCGATGCCGGACCCGCGCCCGACGGCGTCGCCGACCTCTGCGTCCCCGCATCCGTCGCCTACCGCTCCGTGTTCTCCCCTCGCGACACCCACCTCCACCCGAAGCCTCCGCCGACAACCCGGCCGACGCCGGAGCACCGGACCTCCACCCCTCCGCCTCACGCCCGATCGACGCAGGTCTCGAGCCTCCGTTCGCCACCGCCGCATCAGATCTCACCGCGCCATGACCCACGACTTCGAGATCCGCTCGATCGTCGACCCCGCGCCGGCATATTCCTCGACCGGCCGTCCTCGCCGCTCCCCCTGGCCGCTGGGCGAGCAACGGTGCCCTAGATCTGGGCGATAGACGCTCGCCCAGATCTGCTCGGACCTCGACCAACCGTCTCGGAGACCTGGGCAAGATCGGAGCTCGAGCGAGCCCTCACGCTCGAGCTCCGAGCAGCCATCGCCCAGCTCTGCGAGCGGTGGTGCTCGCCGAAGCCATCGGCGGTCGGTGAAGGAGGAGCAGGGAGCAGTTCACCTGGTGAAGGAGCAGCGGCTGTCGGCGCCGGAGAGTAGGAGGCGCCGGAGAAGACGACGGTGGAGACGATCGCACGAGGACACGCTCGGAGGAGGAGACGGCTGTCTTCGAGAAGTGTTCCGCGAGAAACAGCAAAGGAACAACATTTTGTTCCTTTTTTGTTCTTCAAAGTTGTTTCAGAAGTGAGAAACAAAAATTTTTTGTTTCTTACTTCTGTTTCTTTTTTGTTCCTGGGAACAAAAGAACAAAAAAGGAACAGAAACGCAACCAAACGCGTTTCTGTTCCTTTTTTGTTCCCAGGAACAAAAAAACACAAAAACTGTTTAAAAACAAAAAAAAGAAATGAAAACAAACGGGCCCTTAAGTGCCACTCTAGCCAAAATGCTGACATGAGCAATTTCCGGCAAAATAAGTGCAAAACGGTATCGTTTTTGCACGCCGACATGGTCAAACAATGCAAAAATGACGTTGTTTTGGTGCTGACGTGATAAAAAAATAATATAAAAATTAATTAAATTAAATTTAAAATTAAATTTATTTAAAATATTTAAAAATACAAATACAAATATTAAAAAATTAAAAAGGGGGAGGGGGCGGCAGGCTGTGGGCTACGATGGAGGGGAAGGGTTGGCGGCCCTCGCCCGGCCGAGCCAAGGGCCGCCACCCGCTAAGGGACCCCCAGGCGAGCGGCGGCCCTTGGCTCGGCGGCGAGCGGTGGCCCTTGGCTCGGCCGGGTGAGGGCCACCGACCCTCATCGAATCGGGCGAGGGCCGCCAACCCTCGTTGGATTTAGGCTAGGGCCGCGACCCTCGTCCCAAATCGGGGTGAGGGCTCGTAGGCCCTCGCCCGGGTCGACCAGGGGGTCACCGCCCCTAGCCAAGGCCTAGCGACCCCGGCCGACCCTCCCCCTCTGTCTCTGGCCATTCTCGGCGCGGCAACGGCCGAACCCTCGGCCGCCTCCCCCTTTTTAAAATTTTTTTAAAATTTTTAATATTAAAAAATTTTATTTTAAAATAAATTTAATTAATTTATATATATTTTTGGGATATGTACATTGGAGTCTTAAATGCAATTAAGTCCTAAAACTTTTAAAAAGTGCAATTAAGTCCTAAAACTTATCACAAAGTGCAATTAAGTTCTAAAACTTTCAAAAAGTGCAATCAAGTCTTAAAACTTATCAAAGTAATTCAATCTCCATTGATTGCATTTTTTTGAAAGTTTTAGAACTCAATTGCACTTTCGAGACAAGCTTTAGGACTTTATTGAACCTTTTGAAATTTTTAGGACTTGATTAAACTTTCGTGACAAATTTTAGGACTTAATTGTACTTTTTGAAAGTTTTAGGACTCAATTGCATTTTCATGATAAGTTTTAGGATTTCTAATGCACTTATCTCTTCTTTTTTTTACCACGTCAGCACCAAAACGACGTCATTTTGCATTTGTTTCGCCGGAAAATCATCACGTCAGCATTTTGGCTAAATTGGCACTTAAGTGATCTATTTTGCTCTGATTTTGGCACTTAAGTGTCACTTTCGTAACTTTTGGCATTTAAGTGTCCATTTGTGCTAACTTTTGGCACTCTAGGGGTCCCAGTGTCCAAAATCCTAGAAAGAGCTTTAGTAGGCATGCCTTATCCTATAGCACCAAAAGTTATCTGAGTACCAATTGAAAGAGAAACATACTTGGAGGTTGTGGCCACTAGCTCAGTTTGGGGCTGAATTGTCTTTACTGACACTTCGTGCTGCTCTTGAGCATACTCATGATAGGTATTAATGATTAATGGCCTGACTACATCCGTCATGCGTTTGACGGCATAATCTATATACTTGTTCTGAGTTTCTTCGAACGTTCTCCTTATAGACGATAAAATCACGGGGTAAACTCAGGTCAGCCTTCTTGGCTCCTTTGAGCATTTTCTCGGGACATCATTGTCCTCCTCCTGAGGATGGCTCGAGGGCGGCTGGGCTGATGACAACTCAACATGTCATAGATCTTCAGCCATTAAGGTTGGTGATTCGTCAGTTAAGTTATCGAAGTTGGGCGGACTTCTAGCTTGTGGCATAGTATCCTCTCAAAATAACACAAAGATCCAATCAGGTATGCCAAAAAAATGTTTCACTGTTTTTATTCTCGCAACGAAATATCTTTTATCGAGAGTTCTTCTTCAGCTTTATTTGTAAGGGACGAGGGTTCCGTGCTAAATCTGGACAGAGGATATCAAATGCAGTGCAAATGTTCAACTTCAACTTCAAACACCACTGTATAATCCTAATTGGAGTCCTGTTAATCCACTAACAAAACCCAAGCTATGCCAAAATCAAATCAACAGCTTTGTTTGAGGATGATAATAACACGACGCAATCTAATTGATAGCAATGTGCTGAGATAAAAAGTACAATGCCAGAATTTAATCAACAACATTGGACCGAGATATGAGGAACGCCAGAATTTAATCGATGACGGGAACCTAGTAACTACAACTAAGAACACTAGAACATACTAAAAATAACGTAGAGAAATAGCTTTTGTTTCTTATTTTCCCGAGGGGTCTTTGTTGGCTGACCTACGGTATTTATAAAGATACTTTCCAGTAGTCGCTCTATGTCATTTCCACATTCCATTCTTTTCATGGGTAATCTGTCTACTTTTTTGTATAACTGACCCGATCGTGTCTTGGTGCCCCCTTGTTTATCGATAATGGTCTCGTAACTAAGTCTTCAGATATCAACCGCTTCTCATTTCTTGGGACTTCGGGGATATCTTGAACTTCTTTTGCCGCCTACTTAATTTTAGTAACCACCAAGTAACCGCTGTCAAACCTCAACTTTTGAATTCATAGTGGAATCTATCTTTGCCATCGATTGTTGATTTTTTTTTTTTACGGGCTCATCGATCATACAGTAATATCCCCTTGGTAATCAATTGTGATTTTGCCTAACTTTCCGTACCTTTTACCCTCATGACCAACACGTGATGTTAGGGTTGATTTTGGATGTCAACAATCTTCAATGGCTTCTCGTTGCTTCCTCATGCTTCCCGGCTTCTTGTTTTCATATTAAATGTTGACTCCAACATTTTTTGTGAATGACTAGATGTCCGGTTGAGATTCTTTACCATAGCCTTTACTTTTCTTTTCGGTCTTCAACTTGTTATCATTGACAATAACAAATGACTGATACTATATGTGGCATTCCCCCATCCCATTTGCTTCTCAATGTAAGTATATCCTAAAGGCAGCGATGTAGATGGTTTCTCTATATCAGACCTTGTCTTACTAAATTTTGTTTCATCCGTCCTTTCCTCGTGGAGCTCAATTTATTTTATTGCTCAACTTTGTGTAGATTCTTTATAACAATGTCTCGCACTAGTCCCCTCATTTTGCTTGCGGTTTCATACTAATAACTCTACAAAAATAGAGTTATTTTACCTATTTTAGGCAACAATTAATGCAATATCTTAGAGAAAATATTTGGATTTCCTTCTGATTATTTGAATTTTCCTTGTTTATGCAGAATAATGAGATATGGAGAGGATAAGGAAAAGAATGTCAACTATCAGGAATTCAAATAAAAGCAGCAGTGGAAGATGGATATCAAATCAGGAAATTCTTAATTTTGTTCCCTAATGTTATCTGCAAGTATTGGGAGATACATATTTTGGATATATCCTATAAATAGGAGAACATGAGAGAGAAGCTAGGTTTTTTTTTTTTTTTTTTCAGTAAGATCGTTTTTCATTCTTCTGAGAGTTTTTCAAGTATTTTGAAGAGAAGACAAAAGCGATGACAGAATTCTTGTCCTTTGATTCAAGATGCTAGGTGTGATCTATATTTTTATTTTTTATTCTACTATGTTCTAATTTTCTTTTGTTAGGGCTACGATGTAGCCTAACCATGATGATGTGAATTTCATGATTTTTATGTTTTACAATTGATTTTATTCATGTGAGTTATATTTTATTGTGCGTAATGCTTTTGAGTGACTGGCCATCACTTGAATGATCTAATATGCATGTTTGAGACTGAGAAGTGATAATATGCAATTGCTCATTATAATATATAACCATGAATTAAACGTGGATAGAGATATACCGCGTTATTTATGTAGCTTTCGGTGATAAGGTGATCCAAAAGACTCATTGTAAGCCGGGAATATTCATAGCTTTTAATGCATTCATTTTTATTTTAATTCACATAGAGATATAGTGGATTAATAAACTGAGTAGGTTTGCTATACCTAGAGATAGGATAGTAAATAGATTAGGAAATTCCGCTATCACATGTTTGATATTGTTCTTGTACCCACAATAATCTGAAATTCATATCTAGTGATTATGGTGAAATCGGATACTCTAACATATTTATCTGATTGATTTTACTGCATTTAGTCTTCAAATTTTGTTTTTAATTTATTCTTAATTATATTTTGATTTGTTAGATAAATTTTAGAATTAGTCTATTTTAGTATTTAATTGGTTTATTAATCAGTGATCTCCATGGGACGATACTTTTTCTCATCATTATATTACTTGTTCGATACGTGCACTTGCGTTTAGAATTTTATGAACACATACATAAGTTGCCCCATCACGATTTCTAGGAAATTTTCTCATCTATAGCTAGATAACTCTTCCTCGAGCGTTAGATGAGACAAGAAACACCTACTCTACAGTATCCAAAACTTGGTTGCCCGTCTTTATCATATCATATCTGCATTCTCTGCTGAAAAATGAAGCTAAGGGCTTTCGTGGAAGTGGGAAGATCCCTCATCCAATGGACAATCCTTTCCTTCTAGTAAAATGGATCTTGAAATATAGATTCTATCCTGGCTTAGGACGAAATGGTGATCTCATTTTTGCCTATCAAGCAAAACCATCCATCTGGGATGACTCTAAAAGGTTTTTCAACAAATGAAAAGGAATTTTCAGAAATTTATATGGATTAAGAGTCAAATAGTTCATTAATAATATAACACAAGTCTATTCATTTGACTGCATACTAAAGCCACTTATTTTACACAAAATAATGGATTTGTCTTGACCAATATATGATTTTTGGAGCATAAGTCGGTGTTGACACCTAATTTTTCGCCTAAATTAATTAATTTAAAGTAGCATTAAAGGTTAGGACATAGTTACAAAAGAAAATTTTAAAAAAAAATTATTATTAAATTATTAAAAAAAAAAAAACAAAATCGGTCGCCGGGGCCCGAATCCAGCCTTGGCCTGACCTGCCCCTTTCCTTTTCTTTTTCCCCGCACCGGGCCCGGCCCAGCCCATTTCCTCCTTTAGCCCAGCCCACGAGAAAGCTGGTCATCTCCCCCAACCGGTCTTCGCTGCAAGACCTGCAAAGAAAAAAACAAACAAACAAAGCGGCGACGAGGGGAGCAAGGGGATCGGTGGCAAGCGAGTGGCGTGATCCGCGGGTCGGGGGGCAGTCCAGCCGGCAAGCTGGCAGATGCAGAGGCCATGCGCGCTTGCTGGCCGGGCATAAAAACCGGAGGAGAGATCGGACCACAAAAACACCAAGAGAAAAACACAGGGAGAAACCGGAGAGAGGACTGGCGAGAGGAAGAGAGGATCCCTCTCGAGCAGTCGACCACTACCATTGATTGTTGCCGGAGTCACCCTTCGCCTCCAACCCCACCTGAGCCCAGGTGGGACCGCAACACACGAGAGGCGAGTGGGAGTTCAAAGGGAGAGACGAACCCGAGCTCGAGGGAGTAGCTCGTTGTCGCCGAGGTCCGTCCGCCCGTTGTCGTCCGCTGTAGCCCACCACCAGACAAGGTAGGTCTCCTGAACCCCTTGGTCTCGTTTCTAGAAAACGCCGGACCGGAGCTCGCGGCCAACCGGTTCGCCTGAGCTCCAGTCCATGTCGCTTTTGCATTTTGCTCTCGTCTTCCTCGTACGTCATGTTCGAAGACCCCTAAAAGGGCATCGAGGCTCGGTTGAACCAGAAACCTTTGAGTTTGGTAGTGCCCAGTAGGCTGTTCGACGAAATGCCTCTTTGAAACGGCCGAACCCAACCCTCGATCAGAGCTTGGCTCTTGGTTTCTCTACGTTGCTCGGGATTATATTGTTGTCACGCACCATTCCCGCTATTTTCCTAGCTTTTCGATAGGTTCCGTCGCGCTGTTCGGGTGAGATGAAGCGCGCGCCTTGCCGGGGTCTACCCGGCGCCTCTCGGAATGCTGGCTGACTAGTGGCCGGCGGTGCTCGGCGTCAATCGGACAAAACCACCGACGCCGGGCGGTGGCCCGGCGACTTTCTTTAGGGCGGTCGCACTCATGGCATAAGCGGCGTCGATCCGGCGGAGGAGCTGCAGGAGCTTCCGAGCTATGGTCTGGGGAGGAGGGCTCGAAGAAGACGCCCAAAAGAAAAAGGGCAAAAGAAAATAAAAGAAAAGGAGAAAAAGAAAACACAAAAAGGGCTAAAAACATAAAATAGGAAATGGGCTTCACTTCGGGCCTATGCGGAGGGGCTGATTCATCGATGGGCCTCTCTTTTTTTAGGGAATAAGGTCTAATTTCGATTCGGGCTGGGCTTGTCTTTTTTTTATAAAAAAAAGAGGGGAAATAGGAAAAGAGGATCCTGGGCCGAGCTTGAACTGCGGGCCTGCGCAGTAGGCCCGGCCGGGTCCAAACCCGGGTCCGGTGAGCCGCGCCAACCGGGCTTAAGCCTGTGTCGAGTCGACCGAACCCGACCCGGTTCGCCCATTTTTTTAAATTAAAAAAAATTATTGTTCTAAAAAAATTAAATATTAAAAATTAATTTTAAAAAATTACTTAATTTAAAAAAAATTTAAAAATTTAAAAAATTAAAAAAGATTAATTATTTTAAATAAAAATTAAAAAAATTTCGAAAATTAAAAAATGTAGGATTTGGTTAGGAATTACTATGTATTGCATTTTTAGTGTAATTAGGCCTTTATTTGCTCGTATGTTAATTATATAGCATGTTTAATTTGCATATTTAATTATGTTTGTGGATGTTTGATTGTACGTGTTTAATTCTACTGCAATTAGGATATTGGTAGATATGATTGTTACTTTAATGATTGCGCATCCATATGATCACATCACTTGTTAGTAGATAGATATAAAACAATCCAAATTGCCTGCCAAAAAAAAAAAATCATTTTGTTAAAATGAACAAGATTAGGTACCGAAATGGCACTAATTAGTCAATTAGTCTTACTAAGTCCCCGACCCTAGATTCTTTGGTTGCGTAGGAAGGGAAGTACACTCCCATGCCTCACTTGGTTTCTAGCCGACATTAATAGGCTAGTGGTATTCCTTTTGTACAAAAATTCTTAAGAATATCCCAACGTCACACAAGATATGGGCTTGGGAGAGCCCGCGCCTAATCATGGGCCTTAGGCCCGTTCTTTAGGCAATACCCCTAAATATATTCTCTCCCCCCGAGGGTAGGTCGCGACAGTCAACAATCTTCCTAGAATGCCAAACCCATCGATCTAGCATCGATCGATTTTGCATACATTTCGAAGGAACAAATTTCTTTTACAATGCGCCACTCATATGTGTAGGGGCATTTCGCAAGTTACAATTCTTGTCCTGAAGAAAAGAAAAAACCCTATTTCATCCTCTATTTATTTTAGCGAAACCTTGCCATAAGCAACTTCAAGAAAAAACCAGGAATAGTTGAACTTGAATGTCCTTTACTCCACGAGCTTTGGGAGCGCAAGTAATCAAATGTCAATTTTACACAAGTCCATTCAACATTTGACATGTGTCACATTTGGGCCCACATGTCAAGAACCCTTGCATCCTCTTTCTTCAATTATATGTTTGTACTTTTTTCTTCTTCATTTTCTTTTTCCTTTTTTTTTTCTACTTCTTCCTCTCAAATTGCAAGGGACGATAGCAAACACCCATCAACTCATAATCACTTTCAACTTAATCACGTGAATCTCCTGCCACCACCACCTCATCACCTTCTCAGTCCTCTTTCATCAAGCTCGATCAGTGAATTTGAGCCTCTGCTTTTGGTGTTGGTATGCCCTAAAGCTACTATGTAATGGTTACATATTAGGGATTTCAGTTGTATTTTCATTATTATTATTTAATTAATGGCAATGACGTATTCATTCATTTGTTCAATTATTTTATATTTATGAATGATTCTATAAGATTAGTTGCAACTAGACCTATTCTTGAGACGTCAAGAATATATGTGACGAGTTCATAGTTAGACTGAATCTTTAAATTGTTCCCGGTCAATGGATTATTGAGTGGATATTAATAAACCTATTGAGACCGGTGTGTTCTTAACTTCGCCATTAAGTATTGGATACTTAAGGGAATGATGAGTTACATGTCATTGGGTATTATGATGCCTGAGTTAGAACACAGGTGTTTGTATTAGACAAATTCACTGAACGTGACGCATATGGAACGATTAGCGACATGGAAGCTTTTAGCGTGGTCAATGTCTGATTGTTCATGCTTTGATCTTGTGTAAATAATCCTTAAACCTGAGGCACAGTGTTAACTTGTGTATTGAACGACTATGGTTCACGGGTGTACATAATGCCGGGTCGTTGATCCATCTTTATACCCGATGGTCATAGTTTGTTCATATACGAAGTTACACGTGTGCGCAATATGGAATCTGTCTCATTGTTATATGCAAGGTATGATAATGATGTCCTATGCGATCTAATTGTGACACTGCATTGAAATCCTCGGCCGGGGTTGTAATTGAGAATAAATTGTTTATGTCTCAAATAAAATGCATGTCAATTAGATTTGTGCATATGATCGAATTAATAACTTGACTAATATTCCATGGTCTTTGTTTGATCGAAACATAGTAAGACAGAGGGATTGAATTACACTGTAGCCAAAGCTGACAGGTTCATTATGTTCTTAAAATATTCACACTATCTGGGTAGCCATGACATATTGCTAGATGTCAATCATGGCTTGTAGGACCCAAAGATTAATCGGGACAATTAATTCTTTTGGGAGTACTAATGTGTTAGTACAAGTCTTACTACCAGCTTAGTGATGAACCTAGGGATGTCACACACCATAAACAATTAGGATTACATGGAACAAGAGAGAAATATTATTGCAAATGTGTTTGCAATTACTACAATCGAATTGAGTCGATTTGAAATTAAATTAAATAAGATTTAATTTAATTTGTATTATAGTCACGAGCCTACTTGCATATGATGCACACGCATGCCCTAAGTGGATACATGTTAATGTATTCCAATTGTACATATAAAGATTATGTTCCTTTTATTTTTAAGGGAATTGATTAATAATTTATTTATTCATTTAATTAATGAATTAATTAATTAATTGATTAATTAAAGTGGAAATGGTCAGCAATTTTTGCTAACCATTTCACACGAATTCGTGCACATGCACGCGCGAATCGTGCATGATGGTCGGCTGTTGCGGACCATCATGCACGCATTTGTTGGCGCATGGATGGTCCGCAACCGCCGACCATGATGCACGAAATCGTGCTTGAACGGTCAGCGGTTGCTGACCGTTCCGTTCATGCACGATCGTCTCGATCGTGCATGAAAGATGAGGATCAGCAACGGTTGCTGATCCCACGATCGGCAACCGTTGCTGATTCGTTGAAGCTTTAAAATAAAAAATGAATTGCTGCAAAAAAGTTGCGAAGGGGATAAGGGCTCGTCGCCGAAAAGAGAGAAAAAGTGAGCGTGTGTTTTGTGTTTTTAAAAACGACAAAAGGCTGCAAAAGGTTGCAACGTAGAGAGAGTTTCTGTGGGCGTGCGTTTTGTGTTCTTAGAAACATACAAGGGGTTGCTGAAAAAGAGAGAGAAACAGTGTGTGTTCGTGTGCGTGTTCTTTCTTGTGTTGTCTTTGAGACGCAAGAAAGAAGAGGTTTCTCTCATCCAGGCTGTGACTAAAATATCAAGAATACGGCGGATTATCTCCACGAGATTGCTAGCACAATCAAAGTGGTGTATATCCGAAAATTCTCTCTTCCGTTCGACGTTCGTTGTTGGTGTGTCTGAACTAGAGGTCCGACGCTTGTGGGACTCGAACTGTAGAACATCCGAACCGATTCATTTCAAAGTGCGCTTCGAGAGGTAATTCGTTTAACTCCCTTTTTATGTTTAGATTTTTGATTAAAACGCACGAACAACGCCTTAGGAGAATCATGTATAAAATATATCTTTGTTTCCGCTGCGTTCCTTTTGTTAATTTTTCTTGTACATGATTCATGAAATCCCAACATTTGGATCTAAGCTCAAGCAAGCTCTAGACTTGTGATATAGAGGTCAGCTCGACCTCCAATCAACCTTGATTCAAGGTCGACCAGGGTTGGCCTAGGCAACGAACGAGGCCAAGGGGAAGACATTGTTCGTCAACATGGCAGAGGGCCTTACCTCTTAGCCAATGTAGACCCTGACATATAAGGCACAGGAGGAGTTGGACAGGAGGCGGTGGCGCTGAAGGTCTGAAAGGAAGTGGGTGAAGATGGAGGCAGAGATGGAGGTGACATGCTGGAGGCGATGAGTCTAAGCTCGGAATGCGACAGGTGGAACCTTGTGAGCAAGAGAGTACTTGACCAAAAAAAAAAAAAGAGAGATTGAGCTATTCTTTTTCTCAAAAGAAGCATAAGAGATAGGAGATAGAGTGTTGTATAATTGAAGAAAGAGAGGATGTAGGGGTCAAGTGGGCCCAAACGTGACACATGTCGTTCGTTGAATGGATTTGTGTAAAATTAACATGTCATCACTTGGTGTGACATCCAAAGTTTTTGTAATTGTAATACTATAATATTCGGAAATTTGCATTATGATAATGATAATTAGATCATTAAGCTAAGTGTTATTTGCCTTAACATTCGGACGAACACGTGAAAATTTTTGTCGAACCGTAAATTTCATGGGACGCGGCAAATAATTTCCCTAAACTTAAGTCATTCTAAGTCCAACGTGTTAATTGAATTATGTGTGCTCTAATAGTAGAACGGCATTAATTATATTATTGTCGTCCTAATAGTTGATGAGTGTTATAAATTGTGTAGACTTTACTTAATTATTAATAATAGTGGTTAACTTATGCTAATGAATGTTGGAAGAAGACGATTACGTTCCTCTTGTTATATTTACCTTACAAAATTTATTAATTAAAATTATAAGTGCCACATGTCTTTATAAGAACTCTTGCATGGCCATGTGTTTCTTCAAAATAATATTTTTTTAACACTAATTTTGACACCTAGAATAAGTGATGCTTACTTCAAATTGAGTCACTTCTTCTTACATTTCCCTCGGCCACAGAACTTTATTTTGCATTTATGCCACATCAAGTTGGTGATTAGCATGCATAGTTACACCTAACAATGAAAAACCTCAAATTATCTTAGTTTATTTTGATAAAGCTCCTTTTATCTTGCCGTAGAGCCCCCTTTCACTTCTCTAAAATCCAAACAAAAACTTGCATGTGCTATATTTGACTTTTCAATCCAAGAATTTCAGGAATAAAACTTAATATTTAAGAGCTACTGAGGTGGTGAAGGCATAATCCAAGAATTTCAAGAATAAAACTTAATATTTAAGAGCTACTAAGGTGGTGAAGGCAATTGATGGCTCGCAGTTTGCGTTCATTTGAGGTAAGTAAAGTTTCTAGATATTAAGTTGGCCAAATGTCCTTAAAACTTAACTTGGTTAGTTGATTGAAAATGGTGAAACTTTGATGTGTATGGATGGGTATGGTAGTTGTTAAATAACATTGATGGCATCTTACATGTTCATTCTATTTCTTTCTACTTTATTCTGAGAAGTTAGAATCTGGCTATTCTACCACATTTATCTTGATGACTCATTGCATGTTCATTTTGTTTCTTTTTGCTTCATTCTAGATAATTAGAATCCGATCAATCTGCCATATTCCTTTTGATGACCCATTGCGAGTTTGTTTTGCTTCTTCCTGCTTTGTTCTAGGTAGTCAAAATTTCGCCACTCTGCCATATTTATCTTGATGACCCATTGCATGTTTGTTCTACTTCTTTCTACTTCATTCTGGATAGTCAGAATTTGGTCGTTCTGCCATATTTATCTTAATAACCCATTACATGTTCATTCTTCTTCGTTTTGTTTCGTTTTGCATAGTCAGAAGCAATTCGTTATGTCATATTTGTCTTGATAACCTATTGCATAATCGTTCTAATTTGTTCTGCTAGAATTTCACTAGTCAAAATATGTTCGTTTTTCTTGTTCTGCTAGAATTTCCAATGATAGAATCTATTGATTTGTGAATCTGCCTTTTGCGAATCTACTCATTTGGTCGAATCTGTTCATTTGTGAATCTATTCACTTGTTGAATCTACCAACTTGTAAATCTATTTTTTCATAAATCTGTTTATTGGTTTAGACAGACTTTCTTACCGAGTATAAATATATTTTTTGTTGAATCTCGCTAACTTGTGAATATGTTCGTTGATAAATCTGTTTATTGGTTTAGACAGACTTTACTGAGTATGAATCTATTTCTTGTTAAATTTGCCAACTTATGAATCTATTTGTTAATGAATCTATCTATTGGTTTAGACATACTTTACTAAATATGAATCTATTCCTTATTGAATCTGTTTATTTGTTAATTATGTCCATTGTTGAATCTATTCATTTGTAAATATATTCATTATTGGATTTGTTCTTTTGTTCTAGAAGCTTCTATTAAGCCAGAATTTTCTCTTTTGATTGTTCAGACTTTACAACCAGAATGTACTTCTTGTTCTAACTTAGAATGTACCCATTTACATGTTCAAACTTTACGTCTAAAATATATTTATTCGTTCGGATGCTGCTTAATGTCCAGACTTAGAATGTACTCATTTGGATCTCCAGACTTTAACGACTAGAGTATGATTATATGTTAATTCATATGTGATTATTTGGCTAATATATTAAATTGAGTTGAGATATGTGTGATATGCTTGTAAGTATACATATAATATGGCTTTAAATGATATTAATCTGATTCTGTCACCTATATAGTGGTGTGTGATGATGGCCCATGATAGTAGTTTGTGGGATGTCCCGATGGTTGGGATGTTCCGAAGAATGTTTCGGGATGTCTCGGGAGTTGAGACGCTCCTGTGGTGGGGATATATTGTGTTGAAAGTTTTCACCTCGAAATTGAGATGCCCCAGTGATTGGGATGCCCGGAAAAGTTCGAGAGGAAATATTAATGAATAAAATGCATTGTCATGTGTAGAACCAAACATTATTTATATTGTTTGTGTGTTTGTGTGAAACATGGTGTGCATATGCATGAGTCTGGATAGACATATTGTTGATTAATAATTTCTATGATAAATGAAAATGGGAAATATAGAGTCTGCTTATGTTTTTATTGCACTTATTGGATAATTATGCATTCACTTTGTGTATACTAGATGAAGTGGTAAGAGAATTCTTTTAACATTAAAACTAGAGATTTCATTTACTGAGTTTCGGCTCATTCATTTTATTTTCAAACATGTAGAATGGACACCATTCAACCTTTGCGCTATAGAGTCTCTATGAGTTATGAAGGTCTTTATGAAATATGCTTGAACCAGAATCTGGAATAATATACATCAAGTATAGTTCTATTGTGTGTGTTGATGTAATAGGTTTCATAGAGTGGGTTTCTTTTCAATTCGTTTCCTAGTACCAGGACCTTGAAGATGAGTTAGTCGATTTGTTGAGAGGCTTCGATCTTGATGATGGAGATGCAGCAAACGGAGAAATTATCAACCCGTAATTTTAGTTTGGACATTTGTATAGGTAGACTTTAGGAAGTATAGTATAGTATAGTACAAAAATAGGTCTCCTCACCTCTACCCAAACTTTTGTTTTTTGCTTGTGAAGTAATAAAATTGAGAACTAAATCTTACCCTTTACCAAATAAAAAATAAATAAAAAAATTATGAACTCAAATGTGGTATAAATAAAAGAGATATAAGTATGTTGATTATACTTGTAAGGCCTTTAATTATTAAATGAATATTAGTAAATGTTTGATTACGCTTTCGTGTACTAAAATAGAGTAATAATATAATAAACACGTATCGGGGTAGACTTAAGCAGTTAATATCTTCTCATGGCAACTTCTCTGCGTCGTAACTAGTCATACTCTCATCACAAACATCATTGCTTCTGGCTCTGGTCGACGTCGCAGTTTCCCTACTGCTCTTCCAACCACCATCATCGCTATCAATAGTGTTGGACGCCTCATCGCTGCCGCTGCCTCTGATCGAAGCTGCGTCATGGTCGCTGTCATCGCTATCATGCACTGACACACCCACATGATCCGTCACTTCCAGCTCTGTGCTCACCTGTAGCTGCAGTGCGAAATTGAGGCCCCACACAACGTCGTTCATGGATGGCCGCTTGGCCCCCTTGTCCTGCAAGCAGCTCATGGCGATCTCGCAGAACTTGTTGAGGCACTCGGGGGTGATAGACCCCTTCAGGTGCGGGTCCACGATCTCCTCGACTGCCCCGCTCTTGCAGCAACTCTGCGCCCACTCAGCCAGGCTGATCTGCTCCATTGGGGCCATCCGGCTCACAGCAGGCCTTGCACACAGCACCTCGAACAGCACCACGCCAAAGGAATAGACGTCGGACTTGTCAGTCAGCCGCTGGTGCCTGTAGTACTCCGGGTCCAGGTACCCGAAGGTGCCCTTCACGGCCGTGCTAACGTGCGTCTTAGACTCACTCGTGGGTCCGACCTTCGAGAGCCCAAAGTCGGACACCTTGGCAACCCACTTCTCGTTGAGCAGGATGTTGGTCGTCTTCACGTCGCGATGTATGATGGTGTGCTTGGCACCGCTGTGGAGGTAGTGGAGCCCCCACGCGGCGCCTATGCAGATCTCGAGCCGCTGCTTCCAGGGGAGTGGGGGATTATCGGTGTTGTAGAGATGGTCGCTGAGGGTCCCGCGTGCCATGTAGTCGTACACAAGTATCATCTCTCTCGCGTCCTTGCAGAACCCAATCAGGGAGACTAGGTGGAGGTGCCGGAGCTGCGAGAGCATCTCGATCTCGATCCTGAACTCATGGAGGCCCTGCTGCGATCCCTGGTTCAGCCTCTTGATCGCCACCGGAGTGGCCCCGCCATCGACGTAGCCCTTGTACACGTTGCCGAACCCGCCCACGCCGATAATAAACACCTTGTCGAAGTTGTTCGTGGCCGCTCTGATCTCCGCCAGCGAGAAGTAGCGGCACAGATCCAACGGCAGGGACGACCACTGGGTCTTCATTGACTTGGTCATCGAGCGGGAGACCGGGCCCCACCATGAGGTGCCGTCGCTCGAGGTCGAATCCTTCGCTCTGTTTTTTCGCCGGTGAAGAAAGAAAGCCAGGAGAAAGAGCACAGTGCAGCCCAAAGTTCCACCAGCAACGATGGCAATTTTTGCTGCTTTGCTTGCCGGTGGAGTTGGATCCGGGTTCAGCCCTGCGAGATTCCTGTCTGGATTGCTGATCTTGAAAATCTCGAGGCCATTCAAGATGGCATTAGAGTAAAGAGTAGAACCATCTGGAAGCGCGCCCAACGCGACGGAGAGGTTGGTTCTTTTCTTTTGGCTGTGATCCAGGAGGGCTACTGCAAAATCTCTATAGACGGGCACGCCCTTCCCGCTCCAACTAATGACATCCGCACGATCCTCGACCAATTGTGAATCTATGAAAATCTCGAAAGCCCGATGTAAGGGCTCATTTATCTCTATCTGGAATTCGCAAAAGTGTAACCGGACCAAGTAGTAGAAGTTCACGTCCACCTCGACGGACCACGTGAGCTTGTAGCTCAGATTGATTCTTTTGTCTGTTCCCATGGTCCTTGCAGTATTGTATACACTATCTGGAGCCGTGTAATTTGGCACTTTCTCACTGTAATTGAGTTGGATAGTTGTGTTAACTGGCAAAACTCCGATGTTTGAGGAAGTCACGTAGTCGTCATCTACTTCCCAGGTCCTGTACATTCCCGTGTCATCAGCTGGAACGACAAACTGTCCTCCCACGTTCAAGCGCCTCACCGCTTCGAGAGCTTTAGTGGTATCGAAGGTGCGTGGCGACGGTAGACCTACCACCTCGATTCCCTCGGTTGAGTCGACGACGGAGTTGTAGTAGAGACTTTCGGGCATGGAAACGACTTCGATTCCATTCACGAAAGCATACGCGTCTGAATTACCAGGAGTGGGAGTGAACGTTATGTTCAATATCTGGTCCTCTCCGACACTTAAGCAAAACTCTTTAGCGAAGAAGCTCACGCAGCGGGTGTAATCAGCAAAGAGGGAAGCGCTGAAGTTGCGGAGCAGGGTGTAGCCAGCGGCCTCGACTGAGAAGAAGGAATCAACACGGCGGAAGTTGGGGTAATCCGAAGGAAAGAAGTGTAGGCGAACGAATTTGGGCCCTGCGGTGACGTGGAAGGTGTAGGCGAACTCGGAGCGGGAGAGGCGAGCCGTGAGGTATGGGACGGCGCCAGGGATGCTGGGAGATGAACTGCTTGCCTCTGCCGTGGTAGAGGAGTGAGTTTTCTCAATTGGAGAGTAGTCCGAACGGTCAGCGGCGTCTCCAATCCAATTCCGTCCACCCACAGGGGAGCTGGTGTTGGAGCCGCAGTCGACGGCGATATCATCGGTCGGATGGTAAGCGCCAACGTTGTCGCCAGTGACTGAGACCGGGAGTGCTTCGAGCGAGACGGAGATGAAGATGAATAATAGAAGTGGTGGTTTCATGCTCTTCATCTCGCTGCTCGACCACAGAGAGGACCGCAGTTGAATCGATGAATTGAAGTTCACAAGGAGAGCGGGTTCTCGGAGATGAACCAGTTTTGACCGTGGGGAATTTGGAAAGAGCGCGGAAGAGAAGGCCGGCACTAGTGACGAGATTAGCGGAAGACCAAAGTCGTCGCTAAGCCTGTCACAAGAAAATCAGCGGACGGGATTTGTGCCCTTCCGGGTGAGTTTTTCGTGGAAGGTTCAATTGCCAGTGGAAGGTCAGGTCAGGTCAGGGGTACGACTGCCGGGTTTCACGCAATAATGCTCTTCCTTTTCTCCTCTCCTCACTCAAAGCACCACCACCAAACCGTGTTTTCTATATCGCGTCCTTCCATTTTCAACTTTTGTCCTTTCAAGGAGGAAAATTATTTATGTAACGGAAATATTATCGAACGCATTATTAATATATCATATACCGGATAAATCCATCGATGCTTAGTCAGAGACTTCCAAGACTTTAATCTTATACCGTACCCCATAAATGTCAGCCGTTAGATTAAGATGGAAGGATCCCCATTGTCGAAAGTTAGATGTCCGCTACTAGAAAATGCACATCCGACGTACTAAAATGAAATTTATGATGCTTTAAGCACTAGCAAATGGGTGCCAAACCCGTAGAATATTGACGTCATGGCATGGTAAAAATCAAATTTAATAAAATTTTATGAGGTTATATTGTTAGTTACAATGATTGTTGCCAACCTTTATAAGTCATCGAAGTTTGAAAGTATTTAAATTCACAATGTTAAGTTTTTGGTTATAATGGAACGTTGAAATTTTTTAAAATCATTGTAATAAAAAAAGTTTAAAATTTGCAACATTTTGTTCATGGTTACTTTCGCAAAGCGTTGTAGTTGAAAAAAAAAATACAAGATTATGGCATTTTATCCTTATTTAGGGCAAACAAACATAACCCTTTGTAAATAGTTGTATTTGAAAAAAACATCCTAATCTTGGACGTTTTGCTCTTGTCATGACGTCACCACTCTCCGTAAAGAAATCCTCAATTTATGACAATTTCTTCTTTTCCATGACAAACGGTCATAAAAGTTGATAAATTTAAGATGTTTTGCACTTAGTGACGTCGCAAAATCGTAACACTTTGGAAACAACTTCGATTCCATTCACGAAAGCGTACACGTCTGGGTTATCAGGAGTGGGAGCCAACGTGACGTTCAATATCTGGTCAGCTACGATGGTTAAGCAGGACTCTTTGCAGAAGCTCGTGAAGCCGGTGTGATCAGGACATAGAGAAGGACAAAACTGTTGGTTTTGCTTTTGGTGCGGATAGCATCAAAGCACTCGTCTTGGTAAGCTCCCTCTTTTCTCCACCAACGATCTCATGCAATCAAATTTTTTTCTTTCAAGATAATTATAGGATGGTCTTGAGGCTATTTGACCCCAAAAATTTAAAGAACGAGGCTTTCTCTCGTATCTAAAAAATTGATTACTAACTTTTTCCACAACCGACTTAGAATAAACCCCAACAACAATATTGTCCATTGTACTTTTTAAAGAAAATTTTCTCCAACCAATTGTTTATAGACGAATCACAAATATAAACTATACTTACATTTAATTTAACTTAATTTTGGATGATGTTCGTGTTTCTACCCTACAAATCATATAACACAAAGGTTTGTTCATTCGCGGAAAATGATTTCCAGGAAAATGTTTTCCGGATTTTCCAACGTTCGTTTCACGGAAAATGAACTAGTCAAGGAAAATATTTTCCATCAATGGAAAAACTCTTTGCTGAAGTTGCGGAGCTGAGTGTAGCCAGCAGCCTTGACCGAGAAGAATGGATTGGCATGGCCAAAGTTGAGGTAATCCGAAGGGAAGAAGTGGAGGCGAACGAATTTGGACCCCATGGTGACGCGGAAGGTGTAGACGAATCCAGAGCGGGAGAGACGAGCAGTGTTGTGTGGGATGCGGTTGTGGACAGAGGGAGATGAACGGTTTGCACTTGCAACGATAGAGGAATGAGTTTCATCGATTGGAAAGTAGGTCGAACCATCCTCGGTGTCCCCGATCCAAGTCTGCTTGGACACAGAGGAGTTGCTGAGGGAGCTGCAGTTGACAGCGATATCATTAACCGGCAAGTATGCACCAACATTGTCGCTGGTGACTAAGACCGTGAGTGCTTCGAGCAGGACGGAGATGAAGAGGAATAATAAGAGAAGTGGTGGTTTCATGTTCTTCATCTAACCGTTTAATGTCTGAGAGGATCGCAATTGAATTCATGAATAAAAGTTCACATGGATAGTAGACTCTCGAAGATGAACCTGTTTTAATCATTGGGATTTAGGAAAGAACTAGGAAAAAGCGAGGGAAGGAAAGATTAGATCAGAGGGAGAAAATTACCAATTTAGTCCTAAATTAACGAATTCCAATATAATCTTAGACTTTTTCAATTCAATTTTTTTTTATACTCCAACATATTCTTTTCAGCTAATTTTATCCGAAAATGTTGACATATCAGTCAAGTCATCTCTAATCATCTTTAGTAACACAATCGGTCATATGACTTGGACAAACTGAATTGAAATAACGTGATTTTAAATATTTTTGTGAATTTTCTGATTTGTTCTGTTCTTTCTTCTTTCGCACTTTTGCTCATCTTGAATCTCTCAGGGAAACATGGTAAATCATTGCAAGAAAGCTGATTTTTCTAAAGTCAAGCTGAAGTACTACTGTTGATCCCGAATCTCTTTGGGAAACATGGTAAATCATCATAAGAAAGCTGATTTGTCTAGAGTCAAAGCTGAGCTGGTGGCGTGGCTGCCGGTGCTCCTCCATGGATTACGGAAAAGCATTCTCATTTGGTAGATCTAATGGCGGTGCTAACAAGCGCGTCTCGATAATCAACCCGATAATGCTCAATTTTCCGGTGAATAGTGCCAAAGCTGGCCACAAGCGAACCAGTCTCATAAATTCCCAGTGATCCTGGCCAAGCCCATTTTGCTGCGGTCAGCGCCAATCTGCATGGAGGCAAAAGAAATCAAGGCAAATGGTGAAGATTCATCAGAATCGAACGACTTCCCACCTGATTTGGCCACGATTTGGCCTATTGAGGGAGTTGCTCTTTGTAACAATTCAAGCAGTGGTTGTGGCGCAGAGATAAAGGGAGGCCTCAAGTGAAAATTGAAGCAGTGGCAGAGGCAAAAATGAAAGGAAAATTCCATACTTCACACGAGTAAGATCTAAAATACTGATCTCAACTTATAACATTTGTCACACACCCGACTCCAACAAGTATAAGAGATGATATGGCCGTCATTTCATCCAAATAATATAGCTTCAAACGTAACTATAACTCAACTTGATATCAAAATGTATACATCCATATATTTGATAAAGTGTTGTCTGCAGACATAAACAACTCATAAAAAAAAGATACCACTATCAAAATATCCTCCGGAAAATGTAAACACTTTTGTCCTATTTACGCCTACCTAAAGAACCTTAAAAAAGAAGTAAGATGAATGAAATGAGCAACAATAGGCCAATGAGTTGTACAAATCTCTTCTAAACAAATCGAGCATCCACTATAAATGTTTAGGACACGAAAGTGTAACTCATTTACACTAAATCCAATATATAACAAATTTACAAGATGAAAATGAACTATATTACTTCAACATAACTATATTCATAGCAGAAAGTACCAATCAATATCAAAATGAGTATTAACCAATCCAACCTTTATATTACAAACCAAAATATATAATCTTTCACAACTCAATTCATTGATCAAAATCCCTTTTTGTAAAGTATTCTCTAATATTTTCAAAAGTTATCTCATCAAGTATATTTACAAAACAATATACATGACCTTTCAATAAAAGTTTATCAAACTATCTTACAATAAGTAAACAATAATAAACACTTGATCTAGTTTTATGCAACAAATATGTTCTTCTTAGTTCAATACATATACACACACACATAAAATATCAAATTACTATTACTTTAAGACATGGGTTTTATAAAACTATAAAAGAGATCGACACCACTCATTTAGGAATGCTCAAAGCCAAAATAATGTAGCTATTCGAGTCTACAATTAAGTAATTCTATCAATTAAACGAGAATTGATGTCAAGACAAAGCAAAACACTACTTACTCTAAACTACACTTGTTCGTTGACCAATTGACTCCTACACAACAACGAAAGGCTTGTTGTAGTAGTCATTCAAAAGTATCCACTATGCCTAGCTTGCATGTCATAATTTTTTGCACCACAACTCTCTTCATTGAACTATGATTCTAGCAAATCTTCTATCAAATGAAAGACCTTTCGAGGTAATTAGATTCCCTAAGCTTTGCCGACTCTAAAGATAGCTGAAGATGGGCCATAATCATTGGTAAACAAGGAAATTCGCTAATGTTACAGCACGCGTGCATAATTTCAAAATTTTGTTTCGAGCAAACTATAAATTTGAATCGAGTTATGTAAAATCCTATAATTTTATAATACCCTAAACTATCAACGCCCCATAATTTCTCAGTTTAACAACTCATAGATATATATTTTTTTAATAACTCATAGGTTTAACCTACCGGCTTAATATTCACAAGGATCCAAAATTAGGGCTTTATTTCGAAAGTTTCTCTAATTAGATTAATTGAGCGCTGTGAGATAAAGTTAATCTAACTTGATGAGGTGCCGTGGCATGTACTTTCCTTTTCCTTTCCCTTTCTACTTTTTCGCCTTTGTTTCCATCATTTTCTCTTCTTTTTTTCTTTATTTTCCTTTTTTGAACGGGTTCTCCTTTTTTTTTTTTTATAAATAGAGTCCACTTTATTTTATTTTTTTGTTTTACTTGTCAATATTGACTAAGTCAAAAGCCAGCCATTACAACATACACTAGTTGAAACTCCCTTTGTCTATTATTGACTAAGTCAAACCATAATGACAGTATTGTAGTGCCATATTTGCAATAAGTTGGCTTAATAAGTGCTCGTTTGGAGCTCAAATGGCTATAGTCAACATCAGTTTTGCCTATGGAGGGGTCAAGTCCTCTGTTCTTAGGCTCTCTGTATCCCTCAGAAAGAGCACAGCATTCGCAAAAGAAGTGAGTGATCCAGTCAGGAGCAGGAGACTTGATGAGGTTGAATTGGTTCCGGAGCTTGGTTCGGCAAGTGCAGGACAACAAGCACGGGCAATCGATGAGAAACTGGATCCCACCATACAGTAGCCCACTCGTTCCACATGCTGCAAAGCAAACATCATTTTCAACCGCATTGGTTCAATGAGACCCTTTCTTCTCATATGCCGAAGTGCATAAAATATGTCATTCCGATTGCTCTCTCCCTCAGAATGTTGAAAACACATTGAATTTTCCAATCTCCGTTATCTGCTACACTAGTAGAATCAAGGATTTAAAAGTCAGTAAAAGCATCCTTACTAACATGTGCTCCCTCGGTCAACAATCTCCACTATCTGGCCGAATGTTACGCAGGGGAAGCAACAGGCCTCAACCACTGCAAACACGCAAGAAATACTTGGAGATTCTCCATGTGTTACTTGTCCATTTTATTATAAACTTGCCCAGGAAAAGCAAAAGGCGAATGTACCAATTAAAGCGTCATCCATGCAGTCAAACAACCCCGTTGTCCAAGGAGATGACGGAGCAGATGGTGGCAATTCAACTATAATCCCTTAAGGCATCGGAGGCACGTTATGCGGATGAAATGGCAATTGAGGATAGTCTAAACCAGCAGTATGAAAGGGTTGAGCCGGAGCATTCATCAGCCCTGTAGTAAAGCCTGGGACAGGATGCAATGGCTGGAAACCGGCTGGAACCTGAGAGCTCACGGGAATTGGTTGCCCTGACTACAGAGTCGACTGAGCCCCAAAACTTTGGTTCGCTTGTGGAATTTGTCCAGGACCAACCAGATGCTGTGGATTAGATTGCGGCGTAGTGTGAAGTGGCATCGTCTACTAATTTTGGGGCTGGAACTGTCCAGACTGCATCAGATTAATCGGACTGGTTTATACATTCTGCTGGAGCCGAAGCTGTTGCTGAGTCGAAGGATCGCTCACCTCCTCCGGTTGCATTTGTTGATAGACTGAACTACAAGGAGCAAATAGTTCGGTCAAGGGACGTCCCATCTTTTCTCAATCCTGATGATGAACGGCAAATTCCTTGGATGAGCCAAAGATCAACAAACTTTTCAAATGGTTTTCATACAAACCCATCTCCAGTCCTAAAGATTATGACATAAATGGACCCGTCTCCGCTTAGCGTGGCTGGCATAGCCAGAGTCTATTAAAATCTGTTTTAACACAAAAGGTGCCAAGCAGGACACTACAAAGGCTTCGTTAACTTCCGAGAAAATGAATGACAACCTGGTGCGTATATATTAAACTGTTCTTTGGTTGATTTTTTGCAGGATATCGGCCAAGCATAGTGGAAAGGGCATACCGACATTTTGGGGCTTTACAGCATGCCGTCTCAAAACCGGAAGAATAAAGTAGCTCTGAAGCTGGGGGCTTTCATAACAATCATTCAAATGGTGTATTCATGCCGCCAATATGCACATACCGGAGGCTTTCATGTCCCGTCTATTGACAAGGAAGCATATGCTCAGTTCTGGCATTGATGTCTACGACACTAGATTACATGCTCCATGTAGTTCAAACCTTCTTTTTTTGTGTTTGACGGCCGAATTTATGCATCGTGGGCCCGAATTGTAGTTCAAACCTTTTTTTGGTGTTTGACAGCCGGATTTATGCATCGTGTGCCTGAGTTTTCAAAGAGAACATGCTCAAGATGTTACTCATTACCAGTTTTCTCAGTTACACAAGATGGAAGGGAATTTTGGCTGTGACATTGCCAGGAACAGAAAAGCTTGTTCAGAACCGCAGTAAATCACACTGGGGAGGGCATGACACCTTGTATCGTGCTAAACAAATGTCCGGATTAGGAATGACCAGCGCACCGGCATGGTCCCAGCAAGGCCTACACGGCCTGTCCCGGGCAGGGCCGAGCCGTTAGCGAAAGGGGTCTTGATTGTTGCCTCTATTGAGAAGATATTAGATTTAATAAAAGAATAGAAAATACAAACCAGACCCGGACAGAATTTGCCTCGGCCTGACACGGACGAGGCACGGCCACAAGCAATTCATAGTAAAAATGTTGGGTAAAGTGCATATTATGGTCCTTAAGTTCCAGAATTTATGAGATTTGATAATTTTTATTTCGTTAAATCAAGTCCTCTAACTTTCTACATTTGTGCAAATTGGGTCCTTCAAGTTTTATTTTGTACAATTGAGTCCTTCAACTTTTTGAATTTATGTAATCAAATCCTTCGGTCAACCACTTCGACTAAACCAACGAATTAATCAATGACGTGACATTGTTTATGCGACAAAAATAAAAGGTGATGCTAATTTGCTTCCAAATGAGCAGAAAGCAAACAGGAAAAACAAGTAAAAGGGAAATCATAGTGTGACAGCATTACTTACAACAAGTAAACAATACACCTGATTGCACAAATCAAAAAAGTTAAGAAGACTTAATTGCACAACATAAAAAATAGAAGATCAAATCACACAAATGCCTAAACTTAGAGAGCCAAATTTGTACTTAATCCTCCAAATGTTTAGACTCATTTTTGCAGATCCCATCCACGTCATTACAGTCCAATTTCTTTCAAAAATTCACACAACTTTGATAAATATTACTGTTTGAAAACTGCAAGTCCGCCTAAGAATAAGCTGCAGAAGCGTCTTCAGTAGCTTGTAAGAGGGCATTTAATGCCCTCATATACCAAAGTCTGCAATTTGCAAAGGTTTTCAATTTCCAAATAGCCTCAAGATGGATTCATAAAGAGATGAAAGCTGAAACTCTGCACTAAGTTAAAGCTCTTTGATTGCCATTGAATCTAAGATAGTGAAGGATTTGTACCTTCTACTGAATATTAACACAATCATGCAGACTTATCAATGATTATTTAGCCAAAAATCGCTACATAGCCCTACACAGTACATCATTCAGTTTCCAAAGGTTTGTTCTGTTTCTTTCTACTTCATTCTAAGTAGTCAAA
This sequence comes from Eucalyptus microcorys, assembly GCA_014182515.1. Taxonomy (NCBI): domain Eukaryota; kingdom Viridiplantae; phylum Streptophyta; class Magnoliopsida; order Myrtales; family Myrtaceae; genus Eucalyptus; species Eucalyptus microcorys. Next base: position 18,998,416 of record CM024571.1, on the reverse strand, counting down.
ATCTAACTGTTCTACTACATTTATCTTGATGACCCATTGTATGTTCATTATGTTACTTTCTGCTTCATTTTAGATAATCAAAATCTAGCCGTTCTGTCATATTTATCTTGATGATTCGTTTTGCTTCTTCCTACTTCGTTCTAGGTAGTCAGAATTTGGTCGTTCTGCCATATTTATCTTGATGAGTCATTACATGTTCGTTCAGCTTCTTTCTACTACATTCTAGGTAATTAAAATTTGGTTGTTCTGCCATATTTATCTCGACGACCCATTACACATTCATTCTTCTTCATTTTGTTTCGTTATGCATAGTCAAAAGTAGTTTGTTCTATTATATTTGTCTTGATAACCTTTTGCATATTCGCTCTATTTTGTTATGCTAGAATTTTACTAGTCAGAATCTGTTCATTCTACTTGTTTCTGCTAGAATTTCCTATGACAGAATCTGTCCATTTGTGAATCTGCCTTTTGTGAATCTACTCATTTAATCGAATCTGTTCATTTGTGAATCTGTTCACTTGTTGAATCTGCCAACTTATGAATCTGTTCATTCATAAATATGTTTATTAGTTCAAACATACTTTAAATGAGTATGAATCTATTCCTTGTTGAATTTGCCAACTTGTGAATATGTTCGTTGATAAATTTGTTTATTGGTTTAGACAAATTTTACTGAGTATGAATCTATTTCTTGTTAAATCTGCCAACATGTGAATCTGTTTGTTAATAAATATATCCATTGATTCAGACAAACTTTACTAAATATAAATCTATTCTTTGTTGAATCTATTTATTTGTTGATTATATTCATTTGTAAATCCCTTCATTATTGAATCTGTTCTTTTGTTCTAGAAGCTTCTATTAAGCCAAAATTTACCTTTTTGATTATTCAGACTTTACGACCAGAATGTACTTGTTATTCTAACTCAAAATGTACCCATTTACATGTTTAAACTTTATGTCCACAATATATTTATTCGTTCGGATCCCGCTAATGTCCAAATTCAAAATGTACTCATTTGGATCTCCAAACTTTAACGACCAGAGTATGACTATATGTTATTTCATATACGATTATTTGCTTAATGTATTAAATTGAGTTGAGATATGTGTGATATGATTGTAAGTATATATATATTATGGCTTTAAATAATATTAATGTGATTCCGTCACTCATATAGTGCTGCGTGACGATGCCTCATGATGGTAGTTTGCGGGATGTCCCGAAGAGTGTTTCGAGATGTCTCGAGAGTTGAGACGCCCTATGGTGGGGACATTTTGTGGTGGAAGTTTGTAGAATACCTCGAAATTGAGATGCCCTAATAGTTGGGATGCACAGGAAAGTTCGAGAGGAGGAAATATTAATGAATAAAATGCATTATCATGTGTAGAATCAAATATTATTTATATTGTTTGTTTGTTTATGTGAAACATAGTGTTCATATGCATGAGTCTGAATGGATGTATTGTTGATTAACAATTTCTATGGTAAATGAAAATGGAAAAGGTAAAGTCTACTTATATTTTTATCACACTTATTAGATGATTATGCATTCACTTTGTGTATATCAGATGAAGTGATAAGAGAATTCTTTTAACTTAAAACTAGAAATTTCATTTACTGGGTTTTTGCTCATTCCTTTTATTTTTCAAACATGTAGAATGAACACCTTTCAACCTTTACGCTGTAAAGTCTCTATGAATTATGAAGGTCTTTATGAAATATGTTTGAATCAGAATATGGAATAATATATATCAAGTGTAGTTCTATTATGTGGGTTGTTGTAGGAGGTTTCCTAGAGTGAGTTCTTTTTAGGAATTCCTGGTACCAGGACTTGACGATGGAGACACAACAAACAGAGAAGTTATCGACCCGTGACCACGTTTATATAGGCAGACTTTTGGAAGTATAGTATAGTACGAAGATAGGTCTCCCCACCCCTATCTAGATTTTTGTTTTTTGCTCGTAATATAATAAGATTATAAACTCAAATGTGGTATAAATAAAAGAGGCATCAATATGTTGATTATACTTGTAGGGCCTTTAATTGTTAAAAGAATAATAGTAAATGTTTGATTACGCTTTGGAACATACGAAAGTAATAATATAAGAAACACGTAGTTTTGAGCGTCACACTTGAGCACCTAATATTTTCTCAAGGCAACTTCTCTGAGTCATAACTAGTCATAGTCTCATCACAAACATCATTGCTTCTGGCTCTGGTCGACGTCGCAGTTTCCCTACTGCTCTTCCAACCAGCACTATCGCTGTCACTAGTGTTGATCGCCTCATCGCTGCCGCTGCCTCTGATCGAAGCTGCGTCATGGTCGCTGTCATCGCTATCATGCACTGACACACCCGCATGATCCTTCACTTCCAGCTCTGTGCTCACCTGTAGCTGCAGTGCGAAATTGAGGCCCCACACAACGTCGTTCATGGATGGCCGCTTGGCCCCCTCGTCCTGCAAGCAGCTCATAGCGATCTCGCAGAACTTGTTGAGGCACTCGAGGGCGATAGCCCCCTTCAGGTGCGGGTCCACCATTTCCTCGACGGACCCGTTCTTACAACAACTCTGGGCCCACTCAGCCAGGCTAATCTGCTCCATCGGGGCCATCCGGCTCACGGCAGGCCTTGCACACAGCACCTCGAACAGCACCACGCCGAAGGAATAGACGTCGGACTTGTCAGTCAGCCGCTGGCGCCTGTAGTACTCCGGGTCCAGGTACCCGAAGGTGCCCTTCACGGCCGTGCTAACGTGCGTCTTAGACTCGCTCGTGGGTCCGACCTTCGAGAGCCCAAAGTCGGACACCTTGGCAACCCACTTCTCGTTGAGCAGGATGTTGGTCGTCTTCACGTCCCGATGTATGATGGTGTGCTTGGCACCGCTGTGGAGGTAGTGGAGTCCCCACGCGGCGCCTATGCAGATCTCGAGCCGCTGCTTCCAGGGGAGTGGGGGATTATCGGTGTTGTAGAGATGGTCGCTGAGGGTCCCGCGTGCCATGTAGTCGTACACGAGGATCATCTCTCCCGCGTCCTTGCAGAACCCAATCAGGGAGACCAGGTGGAGGTGCCGGAGCTGCGAGAGCATCTCGATCTCGGTCCTGAACTCATGGAGGCCCTGCTGCGATCCCTGGTTCAGCCGCTTGATCGCCACTGGAGTGGCCCCGCCATCGACGTAGCCCTTGTACACGTTGCCGAACCCGCCCACGCCGATAATAAACACCTTGTCGAAGTTGTTCGTGGCCGCTCTGATCTCCGCCAACGAAAAGTAGCGGCACAGATCCAACGGCAGGGACGACCCCTGGGTCTTCATTGACTTGGTCGTCGAGCGGGAGACCGGGCCCCACCATGAGGTGCCGTCGCTCGAGGTCGAATCCTTCGCTCTGTTTTGTCGCCGGTAATGGAAGAAAGCCAGGAGAGACAGTACGGTGAAGCCCGAAGTTCCACCAGCAACGATGGCAATTTTTGCTGCTTTGCTGAGGCTCGACGATGCTTTGCTTGCCGGTGGAGTTGGATCCGGGTTCGGCTCTGCGAGATTCCTACCTGGATTGCTGATCTTGAAAATCTCGAGGCCATTCAAGATGGCATCAGAGTAAAGAGTAAACCATCTGGAAGTGCGCCCAACGCGACGGAGAGGTTGGTTCTCTTCTTTCCGCCGTCATATGGGGCTACTGCAAAATCTCTATAGACAGGCACGCCCTTCCTGCTCCATTTAATGACATCCGCACGACCCTCGACCAGTTGTGAATCCATAAAAATCTCAAAAACCCTATCTAAGGGCTTATTTATCTCTATCTGGAATTCGCAGAAGTGTAACCGGACCAAGTAGAAGAAGTTCGTATCCACCTCGACGGACCACGTGAGGTTGTAGCTCAAATTGATTCTTTTGTCCGTTCCCATAGTCCTTGCAGTTCTGTATAAGCTATCTGGAGCCGTGTAATTTGGCACTTGCTCACTGTAAGCGAGTTGGATAGTTGTGTTAACCGGCAAAACTCCGATGACCGAGGAAGTCACGTACTCTTCATCTGCTTCCCAGGTCCTGTACATTCCCGTGTCATCAGCTGGATCGACAAACGCTCCTCCCACGTTCAAGCGCTTCACCGCTTCCAGAGCATCAGTGGTACCCAAGGTGTATCGCGTCGTCTGACCTGCCAACTTGGTTCCCTCGTTTGAGTTGATGGCGGTGTTGTGGTAGAGATCTTCGGGCATGGAAACGACTTCGATTCCATTCACGAAAGCATACGCGTCTGAATTACCAGGAGTCGGGGCGAATTTTATTTTCAATATCTGGTCGGCTTCGACAGTTAAGCAGAACTCTTTGTGGAAGGTCACGGAGCTGGTATAATCGGAAAACAGCGAAGCGCTGAAGTCGCGGAGCAGGTTGTAGCCAGCGGCCTCGACCGAGAAGAGGGAATCAACACGGCGGAAGTTGAGGTAATCCGAAGGGAAGAAGTGCAGGCGAACGAATTTGCGCCCTGCGGTGACGTGGAAGGTGTAGGTGAACTCGGAGCGGGAGATGCGAGCGGTGTAGTATGGGACCTGACCGGAGACGGTGGGAGATGAACTGTTTGCCCTTGCAATGATAGAGGAGGGAGTTTTCTCAATTGGAGAGTAGTCCGAACGGTCGGCGGCGTCTCCGATCCAATTCCTGTTCTCCACAGTGGAGCTGTTGGAGGAGCCGCAGTTGACGGCGATATCATCGATCGGATGGTAAGCGCCAACGTTGTCGCCAGTGACTGAGACCGGGAGTGCTTCGAGCGAGACGGAGATGAAGATGAATAATAGAAGTGGTGGTTTCATGTTCTTCATCCCGCTGCTCGACGACAGAGGGTCGCAGACGAATCGATGAAAAGCACAAGGAGAGCGGGGTCTCGGAGATGAACCAGTTTTGACTAATGGGGAATTAGGAAGAAGAGCGGAAGAGAAGGCCGGCACTAGTGACGAGATTAGTAGAAGACCAAAGTCGTCGTTAAGATATCTGCAAGGGGATAGAGCCCTCGCCTATCACAAGAAAATCAGCGGACGGGATTTGTGCCCTTCCGGGTGCGCTATTCGTGGAAGGTTCAATTGCCTTAGGAAGGTCAGGTCAGGTCAGCGGTACGACTGCCAGGTCCCATGCAAGAATGCTCTCTCTCAAGGGACCACCACCAAATCGTGTTTTCTATATCGCGTCCTTCCATTTTCTACTTTTGTCCTTTCAAGGAGGAAAATTATTTATGTAACAGAAATATAATCAAACGCTTTATTGATGTATCATATACCGGATAAATCAATTGATGCTTAGTCAGAGACTTCTAAGATTTTAATCTTATACCGTACCCCATAAATGTCAGCCATTAGATTAAGATGGAAGGATCTCAACTGTCGAAAGTTAGATGTCCGATATTAGAAAATGCACGTTTGACGTACTAAAATGAAATTTACGATACTTTAAGCACTAGCAAATGAGTGCCAGACCCATAGAATATTGACATCATGGCACAGTAAAAATCAAATTTAATAAAGTTTTATGAGGTTATATTGTTAGTTACATTGATTGTTGCAAACCTTTAAAAGCCATCATAGTTTGAAAGGATTAAATTCACAATGTTAAGTTTTTGGTTACAATGGAATGTTGAGATTTTTTTAAATCGTTGTAATTAAAAAAGTTTAAAATTTGCAACATTTTGGTCATGGTTACTTTCGCAAAGCGTTGTAGTTGAAGGAAAAAAATACAAGATTATGACATTTTATCCTTATTTGGGGCAAAAAACATAACCCTTTGTAAATAATTGTATTTGAAATCCTAATTTTGGACGTTTTGCTCTTGTCATGACGTCATTACTCTCTGTAAAGAAATTCTCAATTTATGACAATTTCTTCTTTTCCATGACACACGGTCATAAAAGTGGGTAAATTTAAGACGTTTTGCACTTAGTGACGTCGCAAAATCGCAACACTTTGGAAATAACTTCGATTCCATTCACAAAAGCACACGCGTCTGGGTTACCAGGAGTGGGAGCAAACGTGACATTCAATATCTGGTCAGCTACGATGGTTAAGCAGGACTCTTTGCGGAAGCTCGTGAATCCAGTGTGATCGAAAAAGAGGAAAGCGTTGAAGTTGCGGAGCTGAGTGTAGCCGGCAGCCTTGACCGAGAAGAATGAATCGTCACGGCCAAAGTTGAGGTAATCCGAAGGGAAGAAGTGGAGAAGAACGAATTTTGGCCCCATGGTGACGCTCGTGTGGGATGCGGTTGTGGATGGAGGGAGATGAACGGTTTGCGCTTGCAACGATAGAGGAATGAGTTTCATCGATTGGAAAGTAGGTCGAACCATCTTCGGTGTCCTCGATCCAAGTCCGCTTGGACACGGAGGAGTTGCCGAGGGAGCCGCAATTGATGATGATATCATTAACCGGCAAGTATGCGCCAACATTGTCGCTGGTGACTGAGATCGTGAATGCTTCGAGCAGGACGGAGATGAAGAGGAATAATAAGAGAAGTGGTGGTTTCGTGTTCTTCATCTTACCATTTAGTGTCCGAGAAAATCACAACTGAATCCATGAAAAGAAGTTCACATGGATAGTAGACTGTCGAAGATGAACCTGTTTTAATCATTGGGATTTAGGAAAGAGCTAGGAAAAAGCAAGAGAAGGAAAGATTAGATAAGATGGGGAAAATTACCAATTTAGTCCTAAATTAACGAATTCCGATATAATCTTAGACTTTTTCAATTAAATTTTTTTTTTATATACTCCAACATATTCTTTAAGGCTAATTTTATCCAAAAATGTTGACATATCAATCAAGTCATCTCTAATCATCTTTAGTAACATAATCGGTCATATGACTTGGACAAACTGAATTGAAATAACGTGAGTTTAAATATTTTTGTGAATTTTCTGATTTGTTCTGTTGTTTCTTTGCTCATCCTAAATCTCTCAGGGAAACATGATAAATCGTTGCAAGAAAGCTGATTTTTCTAAAGTCAAGCTGAAGTACTACTGTTAATCCCGAATCTCTTCGGGAAACATGGTAAATCATTGTAAGAAAGCTGATTTTTCTAGAGTTAAAGCTGAGCTGGCAGCGTGGCTGGCCGTGCTCCTCCATGGATTACGGAAAAGCATTCCAGTTCGGTAGATCTAATGGTGGTGCTAAAAAGTGCGTCTCGATAATCAACCCGATAATGCTCAAATTTCCGGTGAATAGTGCTGAAGCTGGCCACAAGCGAACCAGTCTCATAGATTCCCAGTGATCCCGGCCAAGCCCATTTTGCTGCAGCTGGCGCCAATCTGTATGGAGGCGCAAGAAACCAAGGCAAATGGTGAAGATTCATCATAATCAAACGAATTCCCACCCGATTTCCCCACGATTTGGCGTATTAAGGTAGTTGCTCTTTGTAACAATTCAAGCAGTGGTTGTGGCGCGGGATAAAGGTAGGCCTCAAGTGAAAATTGAAGCAGCGGCAGAGGCACAATGAAAGGAAAATTCTATACTTCACACAACTAAGATCTAAAATACCAATCTCAACGTATAACCTTTGTCACACACCTGACTCCAACAAGTATAGGGGATGACACGGCCGTCATTTCATCCAAATAATGAAGCTTCAAACGTAACTATAACTCAACTTGATATCGGAATATATACATCCATATATTTGATAAAGTGTCATTTGTTTACAAGATTAAAGTTTCCATAATCCATAAAAAGACACATTTTTATCTCCAACTAACAAATAAACTCATAGTTCAATGCATAAATAAACAACTCATATAAAAAAATCCCACTATCAAAATATCCTCCTGAAAATGTAAACACTCTTGTCCTATTTACGGCTACATGAAGAACCTAAAAATAGAAGTAAGATAAATGGAATGGGCAATTATAGGCCAACGAGTAGTACCAATCTCCTCTAAACAAATCAGGGATCCACTATTAATGTTTAGGACACAAAATGGTAACTCATTTACACTAAATCCGATATATAACAAATTTACAAGATGAAAAACTATATTACTTTAACATAACTATATTCGTAACAAAAAATACCAATTTCATCAATAATATCAAAATAAGTATTAATGGTTCAATTCACTAATCAATCTCATTAAATCATACGTCAATGGTCCATCACGTTCAATGCCCTATGATAAAGGCGACTAAGATTCTCTCCTTGGCTAGGTCTCTACTTATATTTCTAGTAGCCAACCCACAAAGATATCCTAAAACTAGTATACATACTTACAAACCCTTCAAATGGGCCCCTAGAGATGATGAACATCAACACAAACTCACAACATTATCCTCCAAAATCCACCAAACCTATCCAACCTCTATATTATAAATCAAATTATCTAATCTTTCGCAACTCAATTCATCAATCAAAATCCCTTTCTGTAAAGTATTTCTCTAATCTTTTCAAAATTTATCTCATAAGTATTTTTACGAAATAATACACATGACCTTTCAAGAAAAGTTTATCAGACCTTCTTACAATAACTAAAAAAATAATAAACACTCCATCTAGTTTTATGCAACAATTATGTTCTTCTTAGTTCAATAAACACACACATATATACACAAACACATATATAATATCAAATTACTATTATTTTAAGACATGTATTTTATAGTACTATAAAAGAGATCAACACCACTCAATTAGGAATACTCAAAGCCAAATAATGTAGCTATTTGAGTCGACAATATTCTATCAATTAAACGAGAATTGATGTCAAGACAAAGCAAAACACTACTTTGAACTGATGATCTAAATTATGCTTGTTCATCAACCAATTGACTCTTACACAACAATGAAAGGCTTGTTGTAGTAGTCATTCAAAACTGTCCGCTATGCCTAGCTTGCGTGTCACAATTTTTTTGCACCACAACTCTCTTCATTGAACTATGATTCTAGCAAAACTTCTGTCTAACGAAAGACCCTTTGAGATAATTAGATTCCTTAAGTTTTGCCAACTCTAAAGATAACTTAAGATGGGCCATAATCATTGGTAAACTAGGAAATTCGCTAATGTTATGGCATGCACGTATAATTTCGAAAATTCATTTTGACCAAACTATAAACTTGAATCGAGTTATGTAAAATCCTATAGTTTTACAATATCCTAAACTATTAATGCCCCATAATTTCTCAGTTTAACAACCATAGAATAAACCTACTAGCTTAAAATTCACAAGGATCCAAAATTAGGGCTCTATTTCGAAAATTTCTCTCATTAAATTAATTGGGCGTTGCGAGATAAAGTTAATCTAACTTGACGAGGCGCCGTGGCATGTACTCTTCTTCCTTTTCCTTTTCCTTTCCCTTCCTACTTTTTCACCTTTGTTTCTCTCCTTTTCTCTTTTTTTTTTCTTTATTTGCCTCTTTTGAACGCGTACTCCTTTTCTTGAGTCCACTTTATTTTTATTTTTTTCCTTTACTAGTCAATATTGACTAAGTCAAAAGCTAGCCATTACAACATCAATGACTTTTTATTACTAGTATTGTCAAATCAATCATCTATTTTTAAAGATGAAGAACAAAAAAAACTCCACCCATAGTGGCACAGTGAATTGGCTTTTGTAAATGCTGTAGCCATGGGTTAGGGACATTGGATTAACACCCAAAGAAAAGCATGAACGGTAGGGTGGAAAAGTGTTGGAGAAAACTTCCGTATTTGTTTTGAAGCTGACAAAACGTTTCCATCAGTCTAGTCTGAAGACTTACAGACTCTTTCGTCAAAGTTTGAAGACCGCCAGATCGCCAGACTCAAGACTCAAAGTCTACCCTCATTGACAATTTCTAGACCGTCAAAGAAGTCTTATCCAGATTCAAGTATCTCTTTAAGGATTTGATCCGATTGACTAAAGAAGATCTCACGGCTGGAGATAGCATCTCGGAATCTACTATTCTTGAATTTAATTCGGGTAATTTGAATCCATTGAATGGCGAAACATACTTGGAAGGTTCTACTTATGAAAACCTAGATCTTGATTGTATGGGCGAGCAAGATTTGTGGGCTATCGTCATATTCCTTAAATAACTCGAGATCTCCCTAATTGATTCTGTCCAACGAGTAGATTGGAAGAACTCCTTTGAAAAGTGCCAACAATTATGAAGGCATGGAGGAGTATATAAGGAAGACGCTCTAGTTATTTGGGGAAGTGCGCGATAGATAAATTTCAAAGTCTGAAACTCCTTATTCTTTGCCGATTCAATTGTTGAGCGTAAACTTATACTCAAAAGAGAGTTTATACATTTGTGAGACCTAGAGGAAGTGTAGCAGAGTCTCTACACTGTGGAATCAATGATGTGATACTATAACGACTCTTTTGATTCATAGTGAAATCCAGCCGGTGGGCTGTCAATGTGGGAGAGTGGACGTAGGCTTGGAATAAGCCGAAACACTATAAACCTTGTGTTCTTATTCTCTTCCCTAAACTCATTTACTTTGCTCGTAACTTTATTTAATTGTTAGAGTCTCTTTTCTTTTCAAAGTCTTCTGTCAAACAGACTTAGGTTAAAAGTAAAGTTTTACACTATACTTCTCAAAAGTTTGTTTTTGCACTTATTCACCCCCTCTAGGTACTCGTACTAGCATTTACAATTGGTATCAGAGCCTGTGTACTCATTTAAATTGAAGTATTTTTACTTCAGAGTTAACGATCCATGGCTAGTATGTTGGCTCCAGGTTTGGTTGAAGGGAAAAACAATACCAGACCACCTTACTTTGATGGGAAGGAATACAGTATCTGGAAAAACAAGATGAAGGCATTCCTAAGATCGAAAAACTCTCTTGAATGGGATGTGGTAAACAAAGGAATCATTCCTAAAACTACAACAGTCTCAGAAAGGGGAAAAGAAGCTGTTGAGTCCAGCGAGATGACTCAAGAAGAGATAACCAAGAGACAAACTCTTGATGCAAAAGCAATTTATTCTTTATATTGTGCATTATCTCCTATTGAATATAACATAATATCTTCTTGTGAAACAGCTAAAGAAGTCTGGGATAGACTGCACATCACCTATGAAGGAACCGATCGAGTGAAAGAAACCAGAATCAATATTCTACTCGGTCAATATGAAGCATTCAAGATGAAATTAGGAGAATCTATCACTAACATGTTTAGTCATTTTACAGAAATCGTAAATGGTCTTGAGTGTATCAAGGTCAACCAATCTCTGGACTCATGAAAGTTAACAAATTACTGCGTGGACTTTCCAAAGATTGGAATCACGTAAAGACCTCAATAAGGGAGACACAAAGGATCATGCCACTCTCTATTGACGAATTGGTTGGCACTCTTCAGTTTTATGAAGTGGAGCAAATCAATGAAGATGAAGATCCCAAAGGTAAAAAATCTATTGCATTAAAATCAATGATAATTCTGATGTTACAGATTCTGAAGACGATATGGACAATGAAGAGCTTGCTCTCATGATAAGAAGATTCAGAAAACTGAATAAAAATGGAAGAAGATTCAATTGGAAGAAACAAAATTCTCAAAAGTTTCAAAATAAATCAGCTGAGGATGATGAATCCAATAAAGATGTGATTTGTTTTGAATGCAAGAAAAATGGACACATCAGACCCAATTGTCCCATACTGAAGAAAAAGAAAGGAAAAGCTGAGAAATACAGAAAGGCTCTCAAAGCAGAAACTTGGAGTGATACCGAATGTGAAGAGAGTGATAATGATTATGCTAATATTTGTCTAATGGCACAATTAGAATCAGATTCAGACTCTGAGACAGACTCAGACTCATACAGTGAAATTGAGGTAAGTAATTTAAAAATTCATACTAAAGTCTCTAAATATATTAATGAACTGTGTCTTAGTCTCAAAACCTCTCTCAAGAAGATTTTCGAACTAAAAAGGAAAAATTCTGCACTGAAGCAACAAGAGATTGTTTGGAAAGAAAAAGTTGAAAATTTAGATAAAAGTGTTATTACTTTGAAAGAAATTGCAGACTCTCTTTCAAAAGAAAATGCACTTTTGAAAAATGATATTTCAAGTATTTCAAAAAGGTTTTCCATAGGATCTGAGAAATTAGAAAAGATTCTTTTAGCGCAAAGACCTTACTTTAACAAATCAAGCTTGGGAATGACTACTGAAACCATCACTCTAATTGATTTTCCAAAAGTAAAGGAAAGAATTAAACAAAGACCTACAAAAGACTTTTATAGAAATCATTTTCAAAAAGTCTTTATAAAACTTGTAGGCCGTAGTACTCTTAAATGTTCTAAGTGCAACAGCTCAGAACATTTTGAGAAAGAATGTCATTTGGTTTAGAAACCTGTTAAGAAGGTTTGGGCAAAGACCATATATTGCACTAACTCCATTGGACCTAAGAAAGTATAGGTACCAAAGAAAACTTGAGTTTCTTTTTTAAATGCAAGTCACTATTAAGAAAAAGGTTAAATGGTACTTGGATAGTGGATGCTCAAGATATATGACCGAAGACTCAAGTTGTTTCATAAAACTTATGCAAGTTAATGGTGGAAAAGTTTCTTTTGGTGGAAATAGCAAAGGCACAATTGTCGGATGCGGAACTGTAAAGATTGGAAGTCTCACAATCAGTAACGTTTCCTTAATGGAAGGACTCAACTACAACTTGCTAAGAATCAGCCAATTGTGCGACACAGGTTTCAAAATCAACTTTCAAGAAGTAATATGTTCAGGAACCAGTAAAGACTCCTCTCAGACATTCATGGGGCGAAGACATGGGAATATCTATCTTCTGGATATCAAACCAGAAAAATCCCAATGTCTAATTTTAATTCAAGAGGAAGCTAATTTCTGGCATAGAAAGCTTGACCACATCAACATGAAGCAAATAGCCAAGATCTCTGCAAAGAAGCTTGTTCGTGGACTACCTAACTTGAGATACCAAAAATCTAATTTATGCACACCGTGTGTACTGGGAAAATAGGTTAGAAATTCTTTCAAACCAATAAATCAAATTTCCATTAATCGTGTGCTGCAGCTCTTGCATATGGATCTCTTTGGACCAACCAGAACCCAGAGTATTGGAGGTAAGAAATATTGCCTAGTAATAGTGGATGATTATTCATGATTTACTTGGGTATATTTCCTGGCAAGTAAGTCTGAAACATTCTCTTATTTTATAAAATTTGCTAAAAAAATTCAAAATGATAAAGGGTATTTTATTTCAAGTATACGGACAGACCATGGAGGTGAGTTTGAAAATCAAGATTTTGCTAAATTCTGTGATGAATTTGGCTTTCAGCATGTGTTCTTCTCACCATACACTCCAGAACAGAATGGAGTTGTGGAAACGAAGAATAGATCGTTGTAAGAAATGGCTAGAACACTTTTAATTGAAAGTAACATTTCTTCTCGTTTTTTGGCTGAAATAGTTTCTACAGCATGTTATATTATTAATAGAGTCTTCTTAAGGCCTATTCTGGAGAAAACTCAATATGAGTTGTTCAAAGGAAAGAAGCCAATTGTTTCCTATTTTCATGTATTTGGATGCAAATGTTTTATATTGAAAAATGCAAATGATCGAATTGGTAAGTTTGAAGAAAAATCAGACGAATGCATCTTCCTTGAATATTCAACCACTAGCAAGGCTTACAGAGTATACAACAAAAAGACTCAATCTGTGGAGGAATCGATGAATGTCAAATTTCAAGACCTTATACAAAATCAATTGATTCAGACTCAACCTAAAGAATCTAAACCTACTCCAGACTCTTCAAAGTCTAAATCCCCAGAAGTAGCTCAGACTTCAAAAGACCAGCAACGAACGATCGTTGAAGAATCAAATGAAGAAAAAAATCAACAATCTGACAAACCAACCAGTAACTGAAAGCACAAGTCTAATCATCCTAAAGAACTCATTATTGGTGACATTGATGAAGGGATTCGTACAAGATCCAAAAGGCATGAAGAATCTAATGTTGTGGCTCTTATTTCTGAAATAGAACCCAATAGCATAGAAGAAACTTTAACTGATGAAAGCTAGATTGAAGCTTTGCAAGAAGAACTTAGGCAATTCAGTATCAACAATGTCTGGGAATTGACTCCTAAACCAAAAGGTAAATCTGTCATTGGAGCTAAATGGGTTTTCAAGAACAAGATGAACAAGAAAGAAAAGTCATAAGGAACAAAGCAAGACTCGTGGCCAAAGGATATATACAAGAAGAATGGATAGATTATGATGAGACTTACGCACCAGTAGCAAGGTTAGAAGCAATTAGATTATTACTTGCTTTTGCTTGTTATAAGAATTTTAGGTTATTTCAAATGGACATCAAAAGCACTTTCCTAAATGGATTTATCCAAGAGGAAATCTATGTTGAACAACCTCCCGGTTTTGAAGATCCAAGAAAACCAGATTCTGTATTCAGACTGAAAAAGGCGCTATATGGTTTAAAGCAAGCACCTCGAGCTTGGTACGACAGGTTAAGTAAGTTTTTAATTTAAAATGGCTTTGTTAAAGGTAAAGTAGACACTACCTTGTTTATCAAAAGAGAAAGCAAAAACTTTTTACTTGTTCAAATCTATGTGGATAACATTATTTTTGGATCACCTAACGAAAATCTGTGCGAGAAATTCTCTAAGACTATACAGGATGGGTTTGAAATGAGCATGATGGGTGAACTATCATTCTTTCTCGGACTTCAAGTAAAACAATTGAAGGAAGGAACTTTTATTCACCAAGAAAAATATGCTAAAGAACTTGTTAAAAAGTTCGGTTTGGAGAATTGCAAAAAGACTGATATACCAATGTTAAGTTCCTCGAAGCTAGACAAATATGAAGGAGGAAAAAAAAGTTGACCAAAAGCTATACAGGAGTATCATTGGTTCACTTCTTTATCTTATTGTTTCTAGACCTGACATTTTGTTTAGTGTTTGTATTTGTGCCAGATTTCAATTAGATCCCAAAGAATCTCATCTAAGTGCTGCGAAACACATTATCAAATACGTTGCAACAACCTCTAATTTGGGTCTCTGGTATCCTAAAGAATGAGACTAGTCTCCTTGGATATTCAGACGCAGACCTAGCATGATGTAGAGTTGATAGAAAGAGCATATTGGGTAATTGACAATTACTTGGTAATAGGACAGTATCTTGGTCTTCAAGGAAGCAAAGTATTGTAGCTCTTTCAACAGCAGAAGCAGAGTGTGTGGCTCTTAGAAGTTGTTGTTATCAAATCTTGTGGATAAAACAACAGTTAAGAGACTTTAGAATCAAAGACTCTTGCACTGAGATCAAATGCAACAACAATAGCGCGATTAATCTCACCAAGAATCCAATTCTTCATTTAAGAGCAAATCATATAGAGATTCGACATCATTTTATTAGAAATAATGTTCAGAATGGAGAAGTCTTGATTCAATTCATTGACTCAAAGAATCAACTAGATGACATTTTTACAAAGCCACTAGAGAAAAGTCAATTCGAGTTTATTTGATCCAGACTCAATATCTTAAAGTCTAAAGAAGTTCAGACTCAGGGATAAAAGTCTAAAGATACTCATAAGATCAAGATTCATGACTGTAAGTTATTTCTGTTTTAGAAATTTATCTCTCGGATAAAATCTCGAAAAGGTACGTTCATCTATTAATCTGTAATTGTTTGATGTTATCTTCCCCAGTTTTCATAATTACTGCAATCATTCCTTTTCGAAAAAGAAGTTATCTTTTTGACAATTATCTTTTTTTTTTTTTAAATGCAGTTATTTTTTAAAGGCATTTTCTATTTTTCCTTTTACGGCGATCCGTATACCCCGTTTCGATTGCTTTATATACTGTTTGCTTTCTTTCACTTTACTCATAAAACCCTAGAAAGCACAGAACATCATCTTCTCTCTTTTACTCTCTAGTTTAATCCTCAAAGTTTTCATCTTTCTTGCGAAACGAGTTTGGAATCTCTCAAAGACTGTGAGAATGTCTTTCCAAAGAAAGTCTTCAAGGATTGCGAACAGGGAACCACAGCACATGCGTGAGGGTCCTACGCATTTTGACCTCACCGAGGAAGAAGAATCTCCAAGACAGCAACAGAGTCCACAACATTCTTAACCGCGTCAATCTCCTCAAGCTAGACCTCAGGATATTCATCATCGAGCGGAGGAAGAAATCATTGAAGATGCAGAACCTGTAAGAACTCAAAAGCCTGCTTTTACCTTTAAACTCTACTCTGCCTTGAAGAAGGGAGGTACTCCCTTGAACTTTATTGATGAATTTTTAAAAGAGAAAGGGTATCGAAATGAAACCCACTTTTTACGAACGATGGAAGGATTGGGAGTTGCTCTTGCGGGGTCAGCAGAAAGATCATTTGTGAACATTCCAAGCGATCCATGTGTTGGAGGTCTTAATCAGCCAAATGGAAATGATGATGACAAGTTGTACACTTATTTTAAGCCTAGAATGGGTGTTGTGGCGAATATTCGAAGCAAAAGGACAGATTTGTTTCGCTTTGAGGAACACAATCAACTTTATTCTAAGTTGCTAAAGCGATGGGTGATCAACCCAAGGAGTGTGGACTTTGACTCTCTGAAATGTGAAGTTGCGAGAGAAATTCACTCTACTTCAGCTTGAATGATTTTGTTCCGAAACAACAGTGGCTCATCCAGAACTTACTGCGTATTTCTATACTAATCTAAGTTTCTTGGATGCGAATAGATTCTCTTTCAGTGTTCGAGATTAGGACTATGTAGTTGATATGGACATATTGGCTGATGTGATTGGAGTAGAAAGAGGGGCATTCCAATCAATTAGTGTGTCTGTTGATCGTGCGACGGTAGAGCTTGTTCGGGATGGAATGGCGAAAGGACGAATTTCATACTTGAGGATGAATGCCTCAAATATTTTGCTTCACAAGATTGTGATCAATTGCCTTAGACCCAAATCGATTTCGAAGACTGACGTCTCCAACTCCGAAGCAAAGCTAATGTATGCTATCAACACTGGCAAAAAGTTCTCTCTTTCACACACTATCATATTTCACATGTATAGATCGATGGTGAAAGACAAGAGCCAACTTCCTTACTCAGCATTTGTTACTAAGTTATTCAGACATTTGAATATTCAGCCTCCTAAGATTCTGTGTGTTCGTACCTGTGATCAAATGGTGGTGGGACTAAAAATGGTTTCTAAAATGCGTCTGAAAGAGCCGAACAAAGCTTTGGAGCGATTTAAGGAGAAAACCCCTATCAAGACTCACCAAGTTTCTATGGCTGCAAAATGGAAAGGGAAGGAGCCCATGACAGCTCCATCCAAGAAAAGAAGAGCATTCATCTTGCAGGATGAAGAAGATGAGGAAGATATCACCATTTCCGCTCTTGCATTGAGAAACTTACATCGTTCTGTTCTAGAGACAGAGGAGAGAGAGGATCAAGACAGAGAAGAGTCAGAGCAAAGGAGTGGAGAGAGAGAATCGATGAGAAAAGAAGAAGAGGACGAAAGAACTGCAGAAAAAGAGGGCAGAGGAGAACAAGAAGAGACAGAGCATGAATAGTACTTCTCTCTGCCTGAAGGCAATGAAACAGGGGGAGCTACTGAGAAAAGAGGTACCTCTTCAATTGCTTTTACTAGTGAAGATGTTAGCCGTTCACCTGCAGATCCATAAGATATATATGCATCTCAATTTCCTGATGAAGGTCACGAGGTTTCATCGCCAAATCTGGGTGCTCATGCTGAAATGCCATCATCTGCCAATACTCCTCAAACTGATCATGCAGAGGCAAGCACTCAACTGACAACTCAGCAGACTTTCGAAGACTGCTTGATATTCTTATGGAGATGCGAGGCTAGATTCATGCCCTGGGATGCGAAGTTCAGAATATGCAGAATGCCAGTCAAGCCTCTTCAGTTTCTTTGCATGATCAAATTCAGGCCCTTGCTTTTCAAGTTCAAACAAATGCCAAGGGTAAAGAAGTGGCGCAACTGAAGGAGGATTTGAAAAAGCTGGAAGGGATTGTCCAGTCGATGGGAGATTTCCAGCTTGTTCGCGTTCCAAAACAATCCTAATTTTATTCTCTTTTCATCTCTACCTTTTTAATGCTGACAAAAAGGGGAGATGGTGCAGATTTGAGATTTGACTCTTGGTTGATTTGACTTTTGATTGACTTTACTTTTGTTTGGTTGTTTGGTTGTAACTGGTTTGGATTTGGATTGTGTTTGATCGTTTAATGCTTGTGGTATCTTAAGCGCTATTGGTATTCATGGAAAAGATAGTTGTTTTTACAGGACTAACTTATCTCCTATGGATGTAGATTTAATACTATCTTTACTAATCCATTTATCTTTTGTGAGATATCCTTGTTTGCTTGAGTATTGTCTTGCAAGTCAAAAATATCCAAATCTATAGGAAAGTTTTGTCACCATAAAAAATGGGGAGATTGTTGGAGAAAACTTCCGTATTTGTTTTGAAGCTGATAAAACGTTTCCATTAATCTAGTCTAAAGACTTGTAGACTCTTTCATCAAAGTCTGAAGACCGCCAAATCGCCAGACTCAAGACTCAAAGTCTGCCCTCATTGACAGTTTCTAGACCGTCGAAGAAGTCTTATCCAGATTCAAGTATCTCTTTAAGGATTTAATCTGATCGACTAAAGAAGATCTCACGGCTGGAGATAGAATCTTGGAATCTACTATTCTTGAATTTAATTCGGGTAATTTGGATTCACTGAATGGCGAAACATACTTGGAAGGTTCTGCTTATGGAAACCTAGATCCTGATTGTATGGGCAAGCAGGATTGGTGGGCTATCATCATATTCCTTAAATAACTCAAGATCTCCTTAATTGATTCTGTCCAACGGGTAAATTTGAAGAACTCCTTTGGAAAGTGCCAACGGTTATGAAGGCATGGAAGAGTATATAAGGAAGACGCTCTAGTTATTCGGGGAAGTGCGCGATAGATAAATTTCAAAATCTGAAGCTCCTTGTTCTTTGCAAATTCAATTGTTGAGCGTAAACTTGTACTCAAAAGAGAGTTTATACATTTGTGAAACCTTGAGGAAGTGTAGCAGAGTCTCTACACTGTGAAATCAATGACGTGATACTGTAACGACTCTTTTGATTCATAGTGAAATCCAGCCGGTGGGCTGTTAGTGCGGGAGAATGGACGTAGGCTTGGAATAAACCGAACCACTATAATTCTTGTGTTCTTATTCTCTTCCCTAAACTCATTTACTTTGCTCATAACTTTATTTAATTGTTAGAGTCTCTTTTCTTTTCAAAGTCTTCTGTCAAACAGACTTAGGTTAAAAGTAAAGTTTTACACTATACTTCTCAAAAGTTTGTTTTCGCACATATTCACCCCCTCTAGGTGCTCGTACTAGCATTTACAAAAAGGAAAGAAAGAAAAATAAAGTAAATAAGAATATCTATAAAGTTGGAGGCTTCATAGCAACCTAATACTGCACATTCCGCATTATGGTGGTATCTTGTCCAATCTCTCTCACTTCAGCAATACTCCTTGCCCTTGTTGGATTGGGCATGAGCCTATTCATCCACAAACCGTAGATCCATCATAAGGAGACATGCTATGATATTATCTATGACAACTCAACCTAATCCAGACGCGGGTCAAACCCCAAAATGAGTACTTGAGAAAGTTCAAAAGGATGAATATTAATAAATAAAATGTATTGTCATGTATAAAACCAAACATTATTTATATTGTTTATTTGTTTGTGTGAAACATGGTGTGCATATGCATGAGTTTGGATGGACGTATTGTTGGTTAACAATTTATGTGGTAAATGAAAATACGAAAGGTAGAGTCTGCTTATGTTTTTATCACATTTATTGGATGATTATGCTTTTACTTTGTGTATACTAGATAAAGTGGTAAAAGAATTCTTTTAACTTAAACTGGAAATTTCATTTACTGAGTTTCAGCTCATTCCTTTTATTTTTCAAACATATAGATTAGACACCTTTCAACCTTTGCACTATAGAGTCCCTATGAGTTATTAAGGTCTTTATCAAATGTGTTTAAACCAAAACCTGGAATAATATTTATCAAGTATAGTTCTATTGTGTGGATTGATGTAAGAGGTTTCATAGAGTGGATTCCTTTTCAGTTTGTTTCTTGGTATCAAGACCTTGAAGGTGAGTTAATCAGTCTGTTGAGAGGATTCGATCTTGACGATGGAGACACAGTAAACGAAGAAGTTATCGACCCGTGACTTCAGTCTGGACATTTATATAGGCAGACTTTTGGAAATGTAATATAGTACGAAGATTGGTCTCCCCACCCCTATCTAGACTTTTGTTTTTTGCTTGTAATGTAATAAAATTGTGAACTCAAATGTGGTATAATTAAAAGAGACATAAATATGTTGATTATACTTGTAAGGCCTTTAATTGTTAAATGAATATTAGTAAATATTTTATTATGCTTTCACATGTTAAAAGAGAGTAATGATATAAGAAATGCGTATCAGGTAACATTTTGAGCGTCACACTTAGGGCGCGTTTGGTAACGATTCTGTTCTCGAGAACAGATTCTGATCAGAAATAATTCTTTTTTATTTTATTCTCGAGAACAATTTCTAAGCATTTTAAGCCGTTTAGTAACTGTCCAAAATTTCTGATTCTCGAAATAGAAATATTTTTGGTACCGTACTAATTGATTCTATTCCAAATCAATTTCTTTTAATTTTTAAATATTTTTTTAAAACTTTTTCTCCTTTTTTTTTTTTTTTTTTTTTCCTTTTTCTCCTTTTCTTCTTCTTCTTGTGGCTAGTCGCCGGACCGGCGACCGGCTAGATGAGGGGCCGATGACCTTACCGGAGCATCACCAACCCTCAGCGAGGCCAACCTGACCACCAACGAGGCTGGGCGAGCCTTGCCAGTGGTTGGGCTTGCCTTCGGCAAGCTCGCTGAACCTTGCCTTGGCCGAGCGAGCCTTCCAAAATTTCGATTAGAAATAGAATTGCATTTGAGTACCATACTAATTGATTATGTTCATGCAAAAGCTTTATTCCTTATGTGCATTGTCTCCTCTTGAATATAACGAGGCTAAAGAGAAGATTCAATCAAAGCACTTAAAGTATTAGAAATGACCCATGATAAGAGTGACAAATGTGAGGAAAGTGATGATGATTATGCTAATATCTGTCTCATGGCACATTCAGACTCAGATTCGGTGACTCGGATGCTAATATACGCAAAATCGAGTA
This sequence comes from Eucalyptus microcorys, assembly GCA_014182515.1. Taxonomy (NCBI): domain Eukaryota; kingdom Viridiplantae; phylum Streptophyta; class Magnoliopsida; order Myrtales; family Myrtaceae; genus Eucalyptus; species Eucalyptus microcorys. The sequence continues at coordinate 18,977,268 of CM024571.1, read as the reverse complement.
AGTAATTTTAAAATTCCTACTAAAGTTTCTAAATATATTGATGAATTGTGTCTTAGTCTCAAACCTCTCTCGAAAAGGATTTCCGAAACTTAAAAGGGAAAATTCTACACTAAAGCAACAGGAAATTGTTTGTAAAGAAAAGGTCTAAAGTTTAGACAAAAGTGTTACTACTTTAAAAGAAAATGTCGATAATCTTTCAAAAGAAAATGCATTCTTAAAAATTGATATCTCAAGTATTTCTAAAAGGTTTTTGATAGGATGGGAGAAAATTATTTATGTACAAAGACCTTACTTCAACAAATCAGGTTTGGGAATGATTTGAAACTTTCTTTAATTGATTTTCCTAAGGTAAAGGAAAGAATTAAACAAAGACCTACAAAAGATTCTTACAAAGTCATTTCCAAAAGTTTTTGTAAAACCTATAGACTCTAAAAAGACTCCCTATAATTTGGAAGCCCTGTTAAGAAAAAATATGGATACCAAAGAAAGCTTGAGTTTTCTTTTTTAAATGCAGGTCACCATCAAGAAAAGGTGAAATGATACTTAGATAGTGAATGCTCAAGACATATGACGTTATAAAGCTTGCGCAAGTTAATGGTGGAAAAGTTTCTTTTGGAGGAAATAGCAAAGGAAAAATTGTGGGATACGGAACCGTAAAGATTGGAAGTCTCATTATCGCAACGTTTTCCTTAGTAAAAGGACTCAACTACAACTTGCCGAGTATTAGTCGCCCATGCGACACCGGTTTCAAAATCAACTTTCAAGAAGGAATATGTTCAGAACCAAAGAAAGACCTCTCGGACTTTTTACGGAGTGAAGACATGGGAATATCTATCTCTTGGATATTAAACCAGATAAATCCCAATGTCTAATCTCAATTCAAGAGGAAGAAAATATATGGCACAGAAAACTTGGACACGTCAACATGAAGCAAATAGCCAAGATCTCTACAAAGAAGCTTTTGAGGACTACCCAATTTGACATACCAAAAGTCCGACCTATGTACACCATGCGTATTGGGAAAACATGTAAGAAATTCATTCAAACCAATAAATCAAGTGTCCACTAATCGTGTACTGCAGCTATTACACATGGATCTCTTTGGACCAACCAGAACTCAAAGCATTGGAGGTAAGAAATACTGCTTAGTAATTGTGGATGATTATTCACGATTCACTTGGGTATATTTTCTAGCAAGTAAGTCTGAAACCTTTTCATATTTTATGAAATTTGCTAAGAAAGTTCAAAATGAGAAAGGGTATGTTATTTCTGAAACTCCCAGACCATGGAGGTGAGTTTGAAAATCAAGATTTTGCTAAATTCTCAGAATGAATCTGGTTTTCAGCATGTATTCTCCTCTCCTTATACTCCCGTAACGAGAATGGAGTTGTAGAAATGAAAAATAGATCCTTTGCAAGAAATGGCTAGAACTCTTCTAATAGAAAGTAACGAAGCCATCATACTATATTATTAATAGAGTCTTCTTAAGGCCTATTCTGAGTTATTCAAAGGAAAGAAGCCAATTGTTTCTTATTTTCATGTGTTTGCATGCAAATGTTTTATTTTAAAAAATGCAAATGATCAAGTTGGTAAGTTTGAAGAAAAATCAGATGAAGATATTTTCCTTGGATATTCAACCACAAGCAAAGCTTACAGAGTATACAACAAAAAGACTCAATCAGTGGAGGAATCGATGAATGTCAAATTTCAAGACTTTATGCAAAATCAATCGATTCAGACTCAACCTGAAGAATCTGAACTTGCTCCAGACTCTACAAAGTCTAAATCTACAGTAGAGGCTCAGACTTCAGAAAACCAGCAACAAATGATCGTTGAAGAATCAAATGAAGAAAATGATCAACAGTTTAACAAATCAACCAGCAACTGGAAGCACAAGTCTAGTCATCCTAAAGATCTCATTATTGGTGACATTAATGAGGGAATTCGTACAAGATCCAAAAGGCGTGAAAAGTCTAATGCTGTGGCTCTTATTTATGAAATAGAACCCAAGAGCATAGAAGAATCTTTAACTGATGAAAGCTGGATTGAAGCCATGCAAGAAGAACTCATGCAATTCGGTATCAATGATGTATGGGAATTAACTCCTAAACCAAAAGGTAAGTCCATTATTGGAGCTAAATGGGTTTTCAGGAACAAGATGAACGAAAAAGATTTTGAGTTCTATTTTGCGGTCAAAATTATCCAAATCTACCATAAAAAGGGGGAGATTATTGGAGAAAACTTCCTTGTGTGTTTTGAAGCCGAAAAACGTTTCCATCGCCTAGTCAAAACTTGCAGACTATGTCATCAAAGTCCGAAGACCGCCAAATTGCCAGACTCAAGATTCAGAGTTTATCCTCATTGACAGTATCTAGACCGTCGAAGAAGATTTATCCAGATTTGAGCTTTGCGTTAAGAATTGGATTCTATCAACTGAAAAAGATCACTTGGCTGGAAATATCATGACGGAATCCATTATTCAAATCAAAGATTAATTCAGGGATATTGGATCCGTTGATTGGCGAAGTATACTTGGAAGGTTTTACTTATGAAAACCTAGATCCTGATTGTATGGACGAACAGGATTGGTGGGCTATCGTCATGTTCCTTAAATAACTCAAGATCTCTCTAATTAATTTTGTCCAACGGGTAGATTGGAAGAACTCTTTGGTAAGTGCCATTTGTTAGAAGAAATTTTTAATTTTTTTTTGGTTAAGAAAAGAGAAGAAAAAGAAGAGAAAATGAAAGAAGAGTTGGTTTTGATTCTTCAAATCTACTTTTCTACGTAAACAAAAAAATAAAAATTTGTTCTTAGAAATAAAATTTTTACCAAAGACAATTTTGTTCCTAAACTGATCCCGTAAACATTGAATGATTATCAAACAGTACCTTAATCACCTAATATTTTCTTAGGGCAACTTCTCCGAGTCGCATCTACTCATACTCTCGTCACAGACATCATTGCTTCTGGCTCTGGTCGACGTGGCAGCTGCCCTACTGCTCTTCCAACTACCACTATCGCTATCACTAGTGTTGAACGCCTCATCGCTGCTGTTGCCTCTGATCGAAGCTGCGTCATGGTCGCTGTCATCGCTATCATGCACTGACACACCCACATGATCCGTCACTTCCAGCTCTGTGCTCACCTGTAGCTGCAGTGCGAAATTGAGGCCCCACACAACGTCGTTCATGGATGGCCGTTTGGCCCCCTTGTCCTGCAAGCAGCTCATGGCGATCTCGCAGAACTTGTTGAGGCACTCGAGGGCGATAGCCCCCTTCAGGTGCGGGTCCAACATTTCCTCGACGGACCCGCTCTTACAACAACTCTGGGCCCACTCAGCCAGGCTAATCTGCTCCATCGGGGCCATCCGGCTCACGGCAGGCCTTGCACACAGCACCTCGAACAGCACCACGCCGAAGGAATACACGTCGGACTTGTCAGTCAGCCGCTGGTGCCTGTAGTACTCCGGGTCCAGGTACCCGAAGGTGCCCTTCACAGCTGTGCTGACGTGCGTCTTAGACTCGCTCGTGGGTCCGACCTTCGAGAGCCCAAAGTCGGACACCTTGGCAACCCACTTCTCGTTGAGCAGGATGTTGGTCGTCTTCACGTCGCGATGTATGATGGTGTGCTTGGCACCGCTGTGGAGGTAGTGGAATCCCCACGCGGCGCCTATGCAGATCTCGAGCCGCTGCTTCCAGGGGAGTGGGGAATTGTCGGTGTTGTAGAGATGGTCGCTGAGGGTCCCGCGTGCCATGAAGTCGTACACGAGGATCATCTCTCCCGCGTCCTTGCAGAACCCAATCAGGGAGACCAGGTGGAGGTGCCGAAGCTGCGAGAGCATCTCAATCTCGGTCCTGAACTCATGAACGCCCTGCTGCGATCCCTGGTTCAGCCGCTTGAACGCTACTGGGTTGGCCTCGCCATGGACATAGCCCTTGTACACGTTGCCGAACCCGCCCACGCCAATAATAAACCCCTTGTCAAAGTTGTTCGTGGCCGCTCTGATCTCCTTTAGTGAGAAGTGGCGGCACAGATCCGATGGCAGCGACGACCCCTGGGTCTTCGTTGACTTGGTCGTCGCGTAGGACAATGGGCCCCACCGTGAGGTGCCGTCGCTCGAGGTCGAATCCTTCGCTCTGTTTCGTCGCCGGTAAAGGAAGAAAGCCAGGAGAGAGAGTATGGTGAAGCCCGAAGTTCCACCAGCAACGATGGCAATTTTTACTGCTTTGCTGAGGCTCGACCGTGCCTTGCTTGCCGGTGGAGGTCCTGAAAGTTTATACGGGACCGGATCCGCATCCGGGTTCAGCCCTGCGAGATTCCTGTCAGGATTGTTGATCTTGAATATCTCGAGGCCATTCAAGATGGCATCAGAGTAAAGAGTAGAACCATCTGGAAGTGCGCCCAACGCGACGGAGAGGTTGGTTCTTTTCTTTTGGCTGTCATACAAGGCTACTGCAAAATCTCTATAGACGGGCACGCTCTTCCCGCTCCAACTAATGACATCCGCATGATACTCGACCAATTGTGAATCTATGAAAATCTTGAAAACCCTGTCTAAGGGCTCATTTATCTCTATCTGGAATTCGCAAAAGTGTAACCGGACCAAGTAGTAGAAGTTCACGTCCACCTCGACGGACCACGTGAGCTTGTAGCTCAGATTGATTCTTTTGTCTGTTCCCATGGTCCTTGCAGTTGTGTATACACTATCTGGAGCCGTGTAATTTGGCACTTGCTCACCATAATTGAGTTGGATCGTTGTGTTAATTGGCAAAACTCCGTTGTTCGATGAAGTCAAGTAGTCGTCATCTATTTCCCAGGTCCTGTACATTCCTGTGTCATCAGCTGGACCGATAAACTGTCCTCCTATGTTCAAGCGCTTTACCGTTTCGAGAGCATCAGTAGTACCAAAGGTGTATGGCGTCGACTGACCTGCCAACTTGATTCCCTCGTATGAGTCAACGACGGTGTTGTAGTAGAGACTTTCGGGCATGGAAACGACTTCAATTCCATTCACGAAAGCATACGCATCTGAATTACCAGGAGTGGGAGTGAACGTCATGTTCAATACCTGGTCCTTTCCGACAGTCAAGCAGAACTCTTTAGAGAAGCTCGCAGAGTGGGTGTAATCAGCAAAGAGGGAAGCGCTGAAGTTGTGGAGCAGAGTGTAGCCAGCGGCCTTGACTGAGAAGAAGGAATCAACACGGCCGAAGTGACGGTAATCAGAGGAGAAGAAGTGGAGGCGAACAAATTTGGGCCCTGCGGTGACATGGAAGGTGTAGGCGAACTCGGAACGGGAGAGGCGAGCCGTGTAGTATTGGACGGCGCCACGGATGCTGGGTGGTGAACTTCTTGCCTCTGCAATGATCGAGGAGTGAGTTTTCTCAATTGGAGAGTAGGCTGAATGGTCGGCGGCGTCCCCAGTCCAATTCCGATTCTCAATAGTGGACCTGGTGTAGGAGCCACAGTCGACGGCGATATCATCGGTCGGTTTGTAAGCGCCAACGTTGTTGCTAGTGACCGAGACTGGGAGTGCTTCAAGCGAGAGGGACATGAGGATGAATAATAGAAGTGGTGGTTTCAAATTCTTCATCTCGCTGCTCGACGACAGAGAGGGTCGCTGTTGAATCGATGAAAAGAAGTTCACAAGGAGAGCGGGCTCTCGGAGATGAACCAGTTTTGACAGTGGGGAATTAGGAAGAAGCGCGGAAGAGAGGGCTAGCACTAGTCACGAGATTAGTGGCAGACCAAAGTCGTCGCTAAGGTATCTGCAAGGGTATAGAGCCCTCGCCTATCCCAAGAAAATCAGCGGACGGGATTTGGGCCCTTCCGGGTGCGCTTTTCGTGGAAGGTTCAATTGCCTTAGGAAGGTCACGTCAGCTCAGCAGTACGACTGCCGGGTCCCATGCAATAATGCTCTTCCTCAAGGGACCACCTCCAAACCGTGTTTTCTAGGGGTGGGCGGCTCCAAACTTCTTTATAGGTTCCCTCTACCTTCGGATATAGATTTTTTATTTTTTGAAATCTAAAATTTATCCATTGAAATCTAAAACCTAGAATCTACACTGTAACAGTTCCAAAGTCAATTTCTTAGTTAGTTCCAAGGTCCAACGGTTTTTTTTTTTCCTTTCATTTTCAATTAAACAAAACGAAACTGAATGCAATAATAATAAACAAGTTTGTCATTTATCAAAGAGAATATAAAATGAACAAAATTATCAACAAAAGAAAATGAATTGTTAGCAAGGAATTCAACTAAATAAAAGTAGGGGTGAACAGTTTTAAGTGTCGTACAGGTTCCATATAAAACTTGGAACCTACCTATCCAAACAAGTTCCTCATTTTTTTGAAATTTGAAACCTACCTTGCATACTCTAAAACTTGGAACATATCCTGTCATAGGTTCCAAAGTCTACCTAGATCACACTTATATTATTATTTGAACGATTACAATTCCCTAATTATAACTTATATTTAAATACATGAAAAATATGAATATTAATAAAGTAAAAATCTTAGCCATAAAATGGAAACTCGAACTAGTGCTTTTAGATTATACACTCATTATCGAACATCATGGAATATCGGAAGATCGCACAGAGACATAGATCAAAAAAAATATTTAAAGTTGTTTCAGGTTCTAGGTTCCAGGTTTTGGGTCCCTCTAACTAAGAACTTGGAACCTATAACTAAAAACCCGGAACCTACCCGTTGAAATAAATTCATTATTTTTTGGAACTTGAAACTTACCCTACATACCTTGGAACCTTGAACCTACAGGTTCCTACCGATTTAGTTCTCAAGTTCTAGGTTCTACCTTGGAACCATACTTACCCTAGTGTTTTCTATATCGCGTCCTTCCATTTTCAACTTTTGTCCTTTCAAGGAGGAAAATTATTTATGTAATAGAAATATTATCAAACGCGTTATTGATATATCATATACTAGATAAATCCATTAATGCTTAGTCAGAGACTTCTAAGATTTTAATCTTATACCGTACCCCATAAATGTCAACCATTAGATTAAGATGGAAGGATCCCAACTATCGAAAGTTAGATGTCCGATACTAGAAAATGCACGTCCGACATGCTAAAATGAAATTTGTGATGCTTTAAGCACTAGCAAATGGGTGCCAGACCCCTAGAATAATGACGTCATGGCACAGTAAAAATCAAATTTAATAAATTTTTATGAGGTTATATTGTTAGTTACAATGATTGTTGCAATCTTTATAAGCCATTGTAGTTTGAAAGGATTTAAATTCACAATGTTAAGTTTTTGGTTACAATGGAAAGTTGAAATTTTTTAAAATCATTGTAATTAAAAAATTTTAAAATTTGCAACATTTTGTTCATGGTTACCTTCGCAAAGCGTTGTAGTTGAAAAAAAAAATACTAGATTATGGCATTTTATCCTTATTTAGGGCAAACAAACATAACCCTTTGTAAATAGTTGTATTTGGAAAAACGTCCTAATCTTGGACGTTTTGCTCGTCATGATGTCATCACTCTCTGTAAAGAAATCCTCAACTTATGACAATTTCTTCTTTTCCATGACAAACGGTCATAAAATTTGGTAAATTTAAGATGTTTTGCACTTAGTGACGTCGCAAAATCGTAACACTTTGGAAACAACTTCGATTCCATTCACGAAAGCGTACACGTCTGGGTTATCAGGAGTGGGAGCAAACGTGACGTTCAATATCTGGTCAGCTACGATGGTTAAGCAGGACTCTTTGCAGAAGCTCGTGAAGCCGGTGTGATCGGAAAAGAGGAGAGTGCTGAAGTTGCTGAGCTGAGCGTAGCCAGCAGCCTTGACCGAGAAGAATGAATCGGCATGGCCAAAGTTGAGGTAATCCGAAGGGAAGAAGTGGAGGCGAACGAATTTGGCCCCATGGTGACGCGGAAGGTGTAGACAAATCCGGAGCGGGAGAGACGAGCAGTGTCGTGTGGGATGCGGGTGTGGACAGAGGGAGATGAACGGTTTGCACTTGCAACGATAGAGGAATGAGTTTCATCCATTGGAAAGTAGGTCGAACCATCCTCGGAGTCCCCGATCCAAGTCCGATTGGACACGGAGGAGTTGCCGAGGGAGCCGCAGTTGACGGCGATATCATTAACCGACAAGTATGCACCAACATTGTCGCTGGTGACTAAGACCGTGAGTGCTTCAAGCAGGACGGAGATGAAGAGGAATAATAAGAGAAGTGGTGGTTTCATGTTCTTCATCTTACCGTTTAATGTCTGAGAGGATCGCAATTGAATCCATGAATAGAAGTTCACATGGATAGTAGACTCTTGAAGATGAACCTGTTTTAATCATTGGGATTTAGGAAATAGCTAGGAAAAAGCGAGAGAAAGAAAGATTAGATAAGATGGGGAAAATTACCAATTTAGTCCTAAATTAACGAATTCCGATATAATTTTAGACTTTTTCAATTCAATTTTTGTTATACTCCAATATATTCTTTTCGGCTAATTTTATCAAAAAATGTTGACATACCGGTCCAGTCATCTCTGACCATCTTAAGTAACACGATTGGCCATATGACTTGGACAAACCAAATTGAAATAACATGGTTTTAACTATTTTTGTGAATTTTCTGATTTGTTCTGTTCTTTCTTCTTTCACACTTTTGCTCATCCTGAATCTCTCAGGGAAACATGGTAAATCGTTGCAAGAAAGCTGATTTTTCTAAAGTCAAGCTGAAGTACTACTGTTGATCCCGAATCTCTTTGGGAAACATGGTAAATCATCGTAAGAAAGCTGATTTGTCTAGAGTTAAAGCTGAGCTGGTGGCGTGGCTGCCGGTGCTCCTTCATGGATTACGGAAAAGCATTCTCGTTCGGTAGATCTAATGGCGGTGCTAATAAGCGCGTCTCAATAATCAACCCGATAATGCTCAAATTTCCGGTGAATAGTGCCGAAGCTGGCCACAAGCGAACCAGTCTCATAAATTCCCAGTGATCCTGGCCAAGCCCATTTTGCTGCGGCTGGCGCCAATCTGCATGGAGGTGCAAGAAACCAAGGCAAATGGTGAAGATTCATCAAAATCGAACGAATTCCCACCTGATTTCGCCACGATTTGGCGTATTAAGGGAGTTGCTCTTTGTAACAATTCAAGCAGTGGTTGTGGCGCGGGATAAAGGGAGGCCTCAAGTGAAAATTGAAGCAGCGGCAGAGGCACAATGAAAGGAAACTTCTATACTTCACACAATTAAGATCTAAAATACTGATGTCAACTTATAACATTTGTCACACACCCGACTCCAACAAGTATAAGGGATGACACGGTTGTCATTTCATCCAAATAATGTAGCTTCAAACGTAACTATAACTCAACTTGATATTGGATTATATACATCCATATATTTGATAAAGTGTCATTTTGTTACAAGATTAGAGTTTCCATAATCCGTAAAAACAACACACACACACACACACATATATATATATCTCCAACTAACAAATAAACTCATGAGTTCAATGCAGACATAAACAACTCATATAAAAAAATCCCACTATCAAAATATCCTCCTGAAAATGTAAACACTCTTGTCCTATTTACGGCTAACTAAAGAACCTAAAAATAGAGGTAAGATAAATGGAATAAGCAACTATAGGCCAATGAGTAGTACAAATCTCTTCTAAACAAATCGGGCATCCACTATGAATGTTTAGGACACAAAATGGTAGCTCATTTACACTAAATCCAACATATAACAAATTTACAAGATGAAAATGAACTATATTACTTCAACATAACTATATTTGTAACAGAGAATACCAATTTCATCAATAATATCAAAATAAGTATTGATGGTTCAGTCCACTAATCAATCTCATCAAATCATACATCAATGGTCCATCACGCTCAATGCCTTGTGATAAAGGCGACTAAGATTCTCTCCTTGGCTAGGTCTCTACTTATATTGCTAGTAGCCAACTCACAAAGATATCCTAAAACTAGTATACATACTTACAAACCCCTCAGGTGGGCCCCTAGAGACAATGAGCATCAACACAAATTCATAACATAAACCTCCAAAATCCACAAAACCTATCCAACCTCTATATCATAAACCAAAATATATAATCTTTTACAACTCAATTCATCAATCAAAAACCCTTTTTGTAAAGTATTTCTCTAATCTTTTTAAAATTTATCTCATAAGTATATTTACAAAATAATACACATGACCTTTCAAGAAAAGTTTATCAGACCATCTTACAATAACTAAAAAATAATAAACACTTGATCTAGTTTTATGCAACAAATATGTTCTTCTTAGTTCAATGCATACACACACACACACACACACACACACACACACACATATATATATATATATAATATCAAATTGCTATTATTTTAAGACATGGATTTTATAAAACTATAAAAGAGATCAGCACCACTTAGTTAGGAATGCTCAAAACCAAATAATGTAGCTATTTGAGTCAACAATTTAGTAATTCTATCAATTAAATGAGAATTGATGTCAAGACAACGCAAAACACTACTTTAACTAATGACCCTAAACTATGCTTGTTCATCGACCAATCGACCTTTACACAACAATGAAAGGGTTGTTGTAGTAGTCATTCAAAACTGTCCATTATGCCTAGCTTGTGTTTCATAATTTTTTTGCACAACTCTCTTCATTGAACCATGATTCTAGCAAATCTTCTGTCAAGCGAAAGACCTTTCGAGATAATTATATTCCCTAAGCTTTGCCAACTCTAAATATAGCTAAAGATGGGCCATAATCATTGGTAAACTAGGAAATTCGCTAATGTTACAGCTCGCGCGCATAATTTCGAAAATTCATTTTGGGCAAACTATAAGCTTGAATCGAGTTATGTAAAATCCTATAGTTTTACAATACCCTAAACTATTAATGTCCCATAATTTCTCAATTTAACAAATCATAGATTTTACCTACCAGCTTAAAATTCACAAAGATCCAAAATTATGGCTCTATTTCGAAAATTTCTTTAATTAGATTAATTGGGCGTTGCGAGATAAAGTTAATATGATTTGACGGGCGCCGTGGCATGTACTCTTCTTTCTTTTCCTTTCCTTTCCTACTTTTTCACCTTTGTTTCTCTCCTTTTCTCTTTTTTATTTGCCTCTTTTGAACGGGTACTCCTTTTCTTTAATGGGGGAGCCCACTTTTTTTTTTTTTTTGCTTTACTAGTCAATATTGACTAAGTCAAAAGCCAGCCATTACAACATCAATGACTGTTTATTACTAGTATTGACAAATCAATCATCTATCTTTACTGAAAACGAAGATGAAGAACAGAAAAAACTCCACCGGCTCTTGTAAATGTTGTAGCCATGGGATGGGGGCATTGGATTAGCACCCAAAGAAGAACATGAACGGTAGGATGGAAAAGGAAAGAAAGAAAAAAGAAAGTGAATAAGAAAATCTTTAAAGTTACTCAAAATGAAGTCCTTTTGAATAAATTTGTCCATGTCAACTCTTTGGCTGTGGCACGTAGGACAGATAACGATAATTGGCTTGCCACATTGGCATTTTCAGGTAAAAGTTGGTTAGAAAGATTATACTAAAATTCCATGAAAATGTTTGAGATTATTTTGGTAAAATTAAAAATTTTAGAATTTCATTGAAATCTATACAACAAATATAGGATTGAATTGATAATTTTTTTCGAATTTAGTGAAAGACCAAAGTCGTGGCTAAAATATACACATTTAGTAGAGCCCTTTACCTATCATAAAAAAGCAGCCAATGGGACTCGTACTCTTTTGGTGTGCTTTTCATGGAAAGTTTCATTGCGTAGAAAAGCCAGGTCAATAGTAAGACCGCCGGGGACACTTTTGGTGTGTTTTTCATGGAAAGTTTAATTGCGTGGAAAAACTTTTGGTGTGTTTTTCATGGAAAGTTTAATTACGTGGAAAAATCAGGTCAGAAAGTTTAATTGCGTGGAAAAATCAGGTCAGTAGAAAGTTTCATTGGTAAAAGGCCAGGTCAGTAGTGAGCTGCCGGGGACTCTTTTGGTGTGTTTTTCATGGAAATTTTTTTTTTTGGAAATTTTTCATGGAAAGTTTCATTGTGGAAAGGTTAGGACAGTAGTGTGACCGTCGGGCCCATGCAAATAAGGTCCTACATGGCAACTTGCTAATTTTTTTGTTCTTTTGTTTTTTGTTAACAAAAAAAAAAATAGAAATCCATTTAGTAACATTAACTAATTTTTTTATTTTCTAGAATAGAAAGTAGTCCCGAAATGGATTTGGAACAAAAATAATAAATAAGAAAAAGTAGTTTCTTATTCACGAGAAAAATTTCTAGAAATAAGTCATTTTATTTTTATATATTTCTTCTTACTTGTCCTTTGCTGCTAGCTGGTGGCAGCCGGTGAAGAGAGGAAAAAAGAAAATCTAAAAAAAATTATTAGAAAATTAAAAAAAAATTTACGTTATAAAAAAAAAAAAAAATTGTGAGTTGTACCAATCAAATTTGCATGTTAGCAGTCTCTTAGGATACAATAAATATCCATGGAAATCTCCCCATATAGCCTCCCATCGATATGTTAATTAACTTCGAAATCAGCAACTAATATGGTGAGTCAATAATTTGAAGGGAAGAATCAGTGACTCCCTAATAGGTAACCGTTGATAGTCTCCTAATCGATATCAATAACATCATTCTTGACCCATTGAAGCACATTATGAACAAACTCTGCTTTGACTTGAATGAAAATCAAAGGTCCTGATTTGTTGATGGAGTTAAGTCAAATACTTCCGCATCATATTTGCAAATTGAAACTCCCTATGTCTATTATTTCTGATTCATTGGTAATTAAATTAGACAATGAATGAAGACACCGATAGTCCGATGGAATGTTCCTCATCAAGCTCTCTTGGGTTGCTAATTCATTGGAGGCTTCATAGCAACCTGATACTGCACATTTTGCATTGTCGCGGCATTTCCCTATACCATTTGCTATCTTAAAAGTTTGCCAAGAGCAGTACCTTGTCCAATCCCTCTCACCTGTGCAATACTCCTTGCCCTCGTTGGATTGGGTATGAGCCTATTCTATCCACAAATCGTAGATCTATCGGAAGGAGACATGCTATGATACTATCTATGACGACTCAACCTATTCCAGACGTGGGCCAAACCCCAAAATGAGTACTTGAGAAACCAGACAAGGTGACAATTTTTTTTGTAAAATGTGTTTGCAGTCGGCCTTCCAGTTGAAAAGCTCTATACATAGTGCTGAGGAGCACGTTGGAATAGTAGCTGGACAATCAGCGTACATGTGTTACATTAATTTTCATTGGCTCACGTGGCTCTTATGCAGCTAATATGGTGCCAAATAGGCTGAGAGCCGCGTGCGTGTGCAAGAGAGAGATGGCAACCACCGTGTTGCAGCCGACGAGAGGCCATCCATCTCACATCGCGTCTCTTGTGGTAGCTGCGATCACCTCACAGTGGTCATCCTCTCACATCTAGATGGTAGCCTTCTTTCTCGGTGTAATTTCCATTGGTTGAATTAAGAAAGCACATAGTTTGGAAAGCTTAATCCAAAGAAACGACTAGTGAACCGAGCACCTCCAAAAAATCATGCCACTGAAAACAGCTGATGTATGGATTCGATGGATGTCATAGAATTGTGAGCAGTGGCATGATCCTAGATATGAGTCTGAAACTAACTAGTGGAAAAGAAAGTAATGTTTCAAGATGCAACAACAATACAGCACAGAAGCAAATCAGTTGTTGGACTATTGTAAGATATTCTTCGACAATTTTATTTCAATTTGTTCCTCAAATCGATGGAAACTTTTAGAAAGAAATTTGTTATTCATATCTGCAAATTGAAACTTCATAGTTCCATTGGCATTCACTTTCTTGGACTCATTGGTGACTACATAAGAGGATGATCTCCGATGTGATGTTCCTCGTCAAGCTCTCATGGCTTGCTGATGCATTGGAGGCACCATAACAACCTGATACTGCACATTCTGCATGTTTGCCGCATTCCCCTGCCAACCTTGGCAAGCAACAAGAATAAACATCAGCAATTTCTTGCTGAAAACAAAGATGAAAATGCAGATTTTTCTTTGTTGGTGACGGTAATCAAACCATAATGACAGTATTGTAGTGCCATATTTGCAATAAGTTGGCTTATTAAGTGCTCGTTTGGAGCTCAAATGGCTATAGTCGACATCAGTTTTGCCTATGGAAGGGTCAAGTCCTCTGTCCTTAAGTTCTCTGTATCCCTTAGAAAGAGCACAGCATTCGCAAAAGAAGTGAGTGATCCAGTCAGGAGCAGGGGACTCGATGAGATTGAATTGGTTCTGGAGCTTGGTTCGGCAAGTGTGGGACAACAAGCATGGGCAACCGATGAGAAACTGGATCCCACCGTACAGTAGCCCGCTCGTTCCACATGCTGCAAAGCAAACATCATTCTCAACCGCATTAGTTCAATGAGACCCTTTCTTCTCATATGCCAAAGTGCATAAAATATCTCATTCCGATTGCTCTCTCCCTCGAATGTTGAAAGGACATTGAATTTTCCAATCTCCGTTATCTGCTACACTAGTAGAATCAAGGATTTAAAAGTCAGTAAAAGCATCCTTACTAACATGTGCTCCCTTGGTCAACAATCTCCGCTATCTGGCCGAATGTTACGCAGGGGAAGCAACAGGCCACAACCACTGCAAACACGCAAGAAATACTTGGAGATTCTCCATGTGTTACTTGTCCATTTTATTATAAACTTGCCCAGGAAAAGCAAAAGGCGACTGTACCAATTAAAGCGTCACCCATGCAGTCAAACAACCCCGTTGTCCAAGGAGATGATAGAGCAGATGGTGGCAATTCAACTATAATCCCTTAAGGCATCGGAGGCATGTTATGCGGATGAAATGGCACTTGAGGATAGTCTAAACCAGCAGTATGAAAGGGTTGAGCCGGAGCATTCATCGGCCCCGTAGTAAAGCCTGGGACAGGATGCAATGGCTGGAAACCGGCTGGAACCTGAGAGCTCACGGGAATTGGTTGCCCTGAGTACAGAGTCGACTGAGCCCCAAAACTTTGGTTCGCTTGTGGAATTTGTCCAGGACCAACTAGATGCTGACGGCATAGCGTGAAGTGGCATCGTCTACTAATTTTGGGGCTGGAACTGTCCAGACTGCATCAGATTAATCGAACTGGTTTATACATTCTGCTGGAGCCGAAACTGTTGCTGAGTCGAAGGATCGCTCACCTCCTCCGGTTGCATTTGTTGATGGACTGAACTGCAAGGAGCAAATAGTTCAGTCAAGGGACGTCCCATCTTTTCTCAATCCTGATGATCCATGGCAAATTCCTTCGATGAGCCAAAGATCAACAAACTTTTCAAATGGTTTTCATACAACTAAGTGAAACCCATCTCCAGTCCTAAAGATTACGACATAAATGGACCCTTCTCCGCTTAGCGTGGCTGGCATAGCCAGAGTCTATTAAAATATGTGTTCACACAAAAGGTGCCAAGTAGGAAACTACAAAGGCTTCGTTAACTTCCGAGAAAATGAATGACAACCTAGTGCGTATATATTAAACTGTTCTTTGGTTGATTTTTTGCATGATATCGGACAAGCATAGTGGAAAGGGCATACCGACATTTCGGGTCTTTACAGCATGCCGTCTCAAAACCGGAAGAATAAAGTAGCTCTGAAGCTGGGGGCTTTCATAACAATCATTCAAATGGTGTATTCGTGTCGCCAATGTGCACATACCGGAGGCTTTCATGTCCCGTCTATTGACAAGGAAGTCTCTTGTCGGTCACAGAAAGAGGAAGCATATGCTCTGTTCTGGCATTGATGTCTACGACACTAGATTACATGCTCCATGTAGTTCAAACCTTTTTTTTTTGTGTTTAACGGCCGGATTTATGCATCGTGGGCCCGAATTGTAGTTCAAACCTTTTTTTGGTGTTTGACAGCCGGATTTATGCATCGTGTGCCTAAGTTTTCAAAGAGAACATGCTCAAGATGTTACTCATCACCAGTTTTCCCAGTTACACAAGATGGAAGGGAATTTTGGCTGTGACATTGCCAGGAACAGAAAAGCTTGTTCAGAACCGCAGTAAATCACACTGGGGAGGGCATGACACCTTGTATCGTGCTAAACAAATGTCCTGATTAGGAATGACCAGCGCACCGGCATGGTCCCAGCAAGGCCTACACGGCCTGTCCCGGGCAGGGCCGAGCCGTTAGCGAAAAGGGTCTTGATTGTTGCCTCTATTGAGAAGATATTAGATTTAATAAAAGAATAGAAAATACAAACCAGACCCGGACATAATTTGCCTCGGCCTGACACGGACGAGGCACGGCCACAAGCAATTCATAGTAAAAATGTTGGGTAAAGTGCATATTATGGTCCTTAAGTTCCAGCATTTATGAGATTTGATCATTTTTATTTCATTAAATCAAGTCCTCTAACTTTCTACATTTGTGCAAATTGGGTCCTTCAAGTTTTATTTTGTACAATCGAGTCCTTCAACTTTTTGAATTTATGTAATCAAATCCTTCGGTCAACCACTTCGACTAAACCAACGAATTAATCAATGACGTGACATTGTTTATGCGACAAAAATAAAAGGTGATGCTAATTTGCTTCCAAAAGAGCAGAAAGCAAACAGGAAAAAACAGGAAAAACAAGAAAAAAGGAAATCATAGTGTGACAGCATTACTTACAACAAGTAAACAATACACCTGATTGCACAAATCAAAAAAGTTAAGAGGACTTAATTGCACAACATAAAAAATAGAAGATCAAATCACACAAATGCCTAAACTTAGAGAGCCAAATCTGTACTTAATCCTCCAAATGTTTAGACTCATTTTGCAGATCCCATCCACGTCATTATAGTCCAATTTCTTTCAAAAATTCACACAACTTTGATAAATATTACTGTTTGAAAACTGCAAGTCCGCCTAAGAATAAGCTGCAGAAGCGTCTTCAGTAGCTTGTAAGAGGGCATTTAATGCCCTCATATACCAAAGTCTGCAATTTGCAAAGGTTTTCAATTTCCAAATAGCCTCAAGATGGATTCATAAAGAGATGAAAGCTGAAACTCTGCACTAAGTTAAAGCTCTTTGATTGCCATTGAATCTAAGATTGTGAAGGATTTGTACCTTCTACCGAATATTAACACAATCATGCAGACTTATCAATGATTATTTAGCCAAAAATCGCTACATAGCCCTACACGGTACATCATTCAGTTTCCAAATGTTTGTTCTATTTTTTTCTACTTCATTCTAAGTAGTCAAAATCTGACTGTTCTACTACATTTATCTTGATGACCCATTGTATGTTCATTATGTTTCTTTTTGCTTCATTTTAGATAATCAGAATATGGTCGTTCTGTCATATTTATCTGGATGATTCGTTTTGCTTCTTCCTACTTCATTCTAGGTAGTTAGAATTTGGTCGTTCTGTCATATTTATCTTGATGAGTCATTACATGTTTTGGCTTATTCCTTTTATTTTTCAAACATGTGGAATGAACACCTTTCAACCTTTACGCTATAAAGTCTCTATGAATTATGAAGGTTTTTATGAAATATGTTTGAATTGGAATATGGAATAATATATATCAAGTGTAGTTCTATTATGTGGGTTGATGTAGGAGGTTTGCTAGAATGAGTTCCTTTTCAGTTCATTTCCTAGTACCGGGACTTGACAATGGAGACACAACAAACGGAGAAGTTATCGACCCGTGACTACGTTTATATAGGCAGACTTTTGGAAGTATAGTATAATACGAAGATAGATCCCCCCACCCCTATCCAAATTTTTGTTTTTTGCTCGTAATATAATAAGATTATGAACTCAAATGTGGTATAAATAAAAGAGGCATCAATATGTTGATTATACTTATAAGGCCTTTAATTGTTAAAAAAATAATAGTAAATATTTAATTACGCTTTCGCATGCTAAAAGAAAATAATAATATAAGAAAAATGTATCGGCCAACGTTCCGAGCGTTGCACTTGAGCACTTAATAATTTCTCATGGCAACTTCTCTGAGTCATAACTAGTCATAGTCTCATCACAAACATCATTGCTTCTGGCTCTGGTCGACGTCGCAGTTTCCCCACTACTCTTCCAACCACCACTATCGCTATCACTAGTGTCGATCGCCTCATCGCTGCCGCTGCCTCTGATCGAAGCTGTGTCATGGTCGCTATCATCGCTATCATGCACTGACACACCCGCATGATCCTTCACCTCCAGCTCTGTGCTCACCTGTAGGTGCAGTGCGAAATTGAGGCCCCACACAACGTCGTTCATGGATGGCCGCTTGGCCCCCTCGTCCTGCAAGCAGCTCATAGCGATCTCGCAGAACTTGTTGAGGCACTCGGGGGCGATAGACCCCTTCAGGTGCGGGTCCGCCATTTCCTCGATGGCCCCGCTCTTACAACAACTCTGGGCCCACTCAGCCAGGCTAATCTGCTCCATCGGGGCCATCCGGCTCACGGCAGGCCTTGCACACAGCACCTCGAACAGCACCACGCCGAAGGAATAGACGTCGGACTTGTCAGTCAGCCGCTGGCGCCTGTAGTACTCCGGGTCCAGGTACCCGAAGGTGCCCTTCACGGCCGTGCTGACGTGCGTCTTAGACTCGCTCGTGGATCCGACCTTCGAGAGCCCAAAGTCGGAGACTAGGTGGAGGTGCCGGAGCTGCGAGAGCATCTCGATCTCGGTCCTGAACTCATGAAGGCCCTGCTGCGATCCCTGGTTGAGCCGCTTGATCGCCACTTGGGTGGCCCCGCCATCGACGTAGCCCTTGTACACGTTGCCGAACCCGCCCACGCCGATGATAAACACCTTGTCGAAGTTGTTCGTGGCCGCTCTGATCTCCACCAGCGAGAAGTGGCGGCACAAATCGGACGACAGGGACGACCCCTGGGTCTTCGTTGACTTGGTCATCACGTAGGAGACCGGGCCCCACCATGAGGTGCCGTCGCTCGAGGTCGAATCCTTAGCTCTGTTTTGTCGCCGGTAAAGGAAGAAAGCCAGGAGACAGAGTAGGGTGAAGCTCGAAGTTCCACCAGCAACAATGGCAATTTTTGCTGCTTTGTTGAGGTTCGATGGAGGCCTCGGCAGTTTATCCAGGACCAGATCCGGGTTCAGCCCTGCGAGATTCGCGCCTGTATTGTTGATCTTGAAAATCTCGAGGCCATTCAAGATGGCATCAGAGTAACGAGTGAAAGGATCTGGAAGCGCGCCCAACTCGACGGAGAGGTTGGTTCTTTTCTTTTGGCTGTGATACGGGGCTATTGCAAAATCTCTATAGACAGGCACGCCATTCCCGCTACCATTAATGACATCCGCATATTGTGAATCTATGAAAATCTCGAAAACCCTATCTAAGGGCTCATTTATCTCTATCTGGAATTCGCAGAAGTGTAACCGGACCAAGTAGTAGAAGTTCGCGTCCACCTCGACGGACCACGTGAGCTTGTAGCTCAGATTGATTCTTTTGTCTGTTCCCATGGTCCTTGCAGTTTTGTATACACTATCTGGAGCCGTGTAATTTGGCACTTTCTCACTGTAATAGAGTTGGATAGTTGTGTTAACTGGCAAAAAATCCGATGTTTGAGGAAGTCACGTAGTCGTCATCTGCTTCCTAGGTCCTGTACATTCCCGTGTCTTCAGCTGGACCGACAAACTGTCCTCCTATGTTCAAGCGCTTTACCGTTTCGAGAGCATCAGCAGTACCCCAGGTGTGTGGCGCCGGTGGGTCTACCATCTTGATTCCCTCGTTTGAGTCGATGAAGGCGTTGTAGTAGAGATGTTTGGGCATGGAAACAACTTCGATTCCATTCACGAAAGCATACGCGTTTGGGTTAACAGGAGTGGGAGCAAACGTGACATTCAATATCTGGTCAGCTACGATGGTTAAGCAGGACTCTTTGCGGAAGCTCGTGAAGCCAGTGTGATCGAAAAAGGGGAAAGCGCTGAAGTTGCGGAGCTGAGTGTAGCCGGCAGCCTTGAACGAGAAGAATGAATCGTCACGGCCAAAGTTGAGGTAATCCGAAGGGAAGAAGTGGAGGCGAACGAATTTTGGCCCCATGGTGACGCTCGTGTGGGATGCGGTTGTGGATGGAGGGAGATGAACGGTTTGCACTTGCAACGATAGAGGAATGAGTTTCATCGATTGGAAAGTAGGTCGAACCATCCTCGGAGACCCCGATCCAAGTCCGCTTGGACATGGAGGAGTTGCCGAGGGAGCCGCAGTTGACGGCAATATCATTAACCAGCAAGTATGCGCCAACATTGTTGCCGATGACTGAGATCGTGAGTGCTTCGAGCAGGACAGAGATGAAGAGGAATAATAAGAGAAGTGGTGGTTTCATGTTCTTCATCTTACCGTTTTCCCTGGTGACCAACACGTGATGTTAGGGTTGACTTTGGATGTCAACAATCTTCAATGGCTTCTCGTTGCTTCCTCATGCTTCCGGCTTCTTGTTTTCATATTAGTTGTTGACTCCAATATTTTTTGTGAATGCCTAGATGTCCAGCTGAGATTCTTTAGCATAGCCTCTACTTTTCTTTCCTTTCTTCAACTTGTTATCATTGACAATAACAAATGACTGATATTATATGTGGCATTCCCTCATCCCATTTGCTTCTCAATGTAAGTATATCCTAAAGGCAGCAATGTAGATGGTTTCTCTATATCGGGCCTTGTCTTGCTAAATTTTGTTTCATCTGTCTTTTCCTCGTGGAGCTCGATTTATTTTATTGCTCAACTTTGCATAGATTCTTTATAACAATGTTTCTCATTAGTCCCATCCTTTTGCTTGCGGTTTAATACATAAGTTGCCCCATCACGATTTCTAGGAAATTTTCTCATCTATAGCTAGATAACTCTTCCTCGAGTGTTAGATGAGACAAGAATCACCTACTTAACTACAATATCTGTCGCGACCTAAATTTCGGGTGTACCACCTAAAACTAGGTTAATGCACTACTAAGTCTTTAAACTTAGTTCGCGCTCTCCCAAACCCATACCAATTCAAATATTTAACATTCAAAAAGATTATTATCTAGGAGTCGCCACTAATCGGTTTACGGTAAGTCGATTTGACACCTAAGTAAAATAATGGGAGGATTATTTTACTCCTACGAACCAGAGACTAAGGCTACGGGGACTTGGTTACACTAGATTTCTCTAATGCCTTTTCGGTACCATTTCTTTTTAATTTTCAAAATATTTTTGCAAGCAGCTTAGATTTATTTTAACCTTAATTATTATCATGCAATGGGGTGACCACACGGGTGCTCATCCATTATTAAAACATTCAAATAAAAATAATAAATAAATAAATTGCATCACACAAAGCAAGCAATCATTTTTTTTGGGTTTTCTCAGATTTTTTAAAATGCATTTTTTAATTACATGTCCTAATCTTATTAATATGCAAATTCTAATTAAATGGGCATATTATGCAAACTAGTTATTATGCACCGCATGACCTAACTTCACTAACGAACAAGTTCTGATTAAATGATCCTATTATGCAAACTAGTCAACATGCACCTAGTATTTATGTATTTATTTTTTTTATTTGAAATTTAGAATTAATAAAAAAACCTAATTAAACTATCTAAAAATGGATAATTTTCTAATTTATTCTAGGGATTAATTTGACTTAAACCCTATCCTATCTTAGAAAACTATTTTTTTGAAAAATAAAATAATTAAAATGTGTGAACATTATCTAAAAAAATTAATTTAGGTCCAACCCTAACTTATTTCTAAAAATGCAATCCTAAAAATGTAATCCTAAGAAAATTCTAATTTTCTAAACCTATATGTCTAATTTACTAAACTTATATGCTCATGCAGAATTTTGATTTTTTTTTATTTTTGATTTTTTTAGTTTTTTTTAAAGATAAGTAATTATTAAATCTAAATTATCAACAAAATAAAGAATTAAGATAATCGAAAAAATAACCTTTGTTGTCTCACAGGTCAAATTAACGATTATCCTAACCCTAATTATCACGACAAAAGATCAAAATAATTGAAAATCTGATCCGAAATCTTACGGATCAAATTAATAATTATAATGATTTAACAATTAATATTATACTAAAAAGCCCAAAAATTAATATAATTAAAAAATAATCCGATGTCTCGAATTAAAATAATAATTACAATAATTCCAGACAAAATCCTAGCGGATAATGCCTACAAAATGCACAAATATTAACATTCAATATTACAATTCAAATAATTAAACTAAAAGAATGCTATCAAATAAAGTAAACAGAAAAATAACATAAAAATAAAGACAGTAAAATGAACTAAACTACAAAAAAGGGAAAAGTAA
The DNA here is from genome assembly GCA_014182515.1 of Eucalyptus microcorys. Classification (NCBI taxonomy): domain Eukaryota; kingdom Viridiplantae; phylum Streptophyta; class Magnoliopsida; order Myrtales; family Myrtaceae; genus Eucalyptus; species Eucalyptus microcorys. The sequence continues at coordinate 18,954,901 of CM024571.1, read as the reverse complement.
AAATATAGAAAAAACTACCTAAGGGAGGGTAAGCCAACGTTAACGGGGAAGCGGATCGCAGACAGAGACGGTGCGAAGGCGCGACGTCGGCGAGGTCAGGAGCGGCGGGCTTCGGCTGCCGAGCGACGAGGGTGCGGGATCGCGGCGGCGCGGGACCGGTGCAGGCGCAGGTGTTCACGGACAGAGGCCGGCAGCAGGTGGCGCGAAGCAGGGTCGTGGGTCGCTGGGCAGCGGCGTCGACTGCAGGGCGGAGCTCGGCTGTGGGATCTCGAGCAACGGGCAGACACGCCAGCGACGGTGCTGGGCTGCAGGTCGCAGTGGGCTTCGGTGGTGATGGCAGAGGAGCAGATCGTCGGGCTGCAGGTGAGCAGCGGTGGCCGGCAGAGGGTCAGTCACAGCGGCGATGCGAGCGGTGAGCGGCGATGGTCGCGATGAGCTTCGGCTCGCTGGTGTGGCGAGACGGCGGCGTCCGGTGGGCAGGGGACGGAGTGCAGGCAAACGGCAGCAAGCACCGGAGAAGAAGAACAGTGTTCTTCTTTTCTTTTTAATTTTTTTTTCTCTCTCTCTCCTCCTCTCACGTCACTTCGCAGAAGTCAAATCCCTCTTTTGTCTTCCATATTTTTTTGACTTGAGAGAAAAACGAAGAAAGGGCTCTTTTGCACAAATTTTCTCTCCAATCTTTTTCACAAATTTTTCTCTCGATTTTTCTTTGCTCTGAAAATTTTTTCTGAATTCGCTCCCCACTTAGTTACGAAAAATGAACCTTTTTTTATAATGATTCTAAACAACCGCTTTATATGGCATTTTTCGAATTTCCATCTCATGTCGCATTAAATCAAATCTGTAAATTATGGCATAATTTCGCAATTACTTCGATCTTGCTCAAATTTTTTTCATTTTACAAAAATTATTGCCCCTTATTCACATGATTTTTAAATTGCTTCTACATTTGACAAAATCCGAATATCCATCAGAATTCCAATTTTCCCTGCATAATTCAATCAAATCAATTTCCCTTATTTTCAAAAATGCAATTTTATTTTTCCAAAATTAGATATCAATAGTATCCAAAACTTGATTGCCCGTCTTTATCATATCATATCTGCATTCTCTGCTAAAAAATGAAGCTAAGGGCTTTCGTGGAAGTGGGAAGATCCCTCATCCAATGGACAATCCTTTTCCGTCTAGTAAAATGGATCTTGAAAAATAGATTCTATCCTAGCTTAGGATGAAATGGTGATCTCATTTTTGCCTATCAAGCATAACCATCCATTTGGGATGACTCTAAAAGGTTTTTCAACAAAGGAATTTTCAGAAATTTATTTGGATTAAGAGTCAATTAGTTCATTTATAATATAACACAAATCTATTCATTTGACTGCATACTAAAGCCATTTATTTTAGACAAAATAATGGATTTGTCTTGACCAATATATAATTTTTGGAGCATAAGTCGGCAATCTTCCTAGAATGCCAAACCCATCAATCTAACATCAATCGAATTTGCATACATTCCGGAGGAACTGATTTCTTTTACAATGCGCCACTCATATGTGTAGGGACATTTCGCAAGTTACAATTCTTGTCCCAAAGAAAAGAAAAAGCCCTATTTCATCCTCTATATTTTATAGCAAAACCTTGCCATAAGCAACTTCAAGAAAAAATCAGGAATAGTTGAACTTGAATGTCCTTTACTCCACGAGCTTTGGGAGAACAAGCAATCAAATGTCAATTTTACACAAGCCCATTCAACATTTGACATGTGTCACATTTGGGCCCACATGTCAAGAACCCTTGCATCCTCTTTATTCAATTTTATGTTTTTACTTTTTCTTCTTCGTTTTCTTTTTTCCTTTTTTTTTTTCTTCTTCTTCCTCTCAAATTACAGGAGACAATAGCAGACGCCCATCAACTCATAATCGCTTTCAACTTAATCATGTGAATCTCCTTCCACCACCACCTCATCACCTTCTCAGTCTTCTTTCATCAAGCTCGACCAATGAATTTAACCTCTGCTTTTGGATCTAAGCTCGAGCAAGCCCTAGACTTGTGATATAGAGGTCAGCTCGACCTCGAATCAACCCTGATTCAAGGTCAACCAAGGTTGGCCTAAGCAATGAACGAGGCGAAGGCGAAGACATGGTTCATCAACACGGCAGAGGGCCTTACCTCTTAGCCAATGTAGACCCGGACATATAAGGCACAGGGGGAGTTGGACAGGAGGCAATGGCACTGAAGGTCGGAAAGGAAGTGGGTGAAGATAGAGGCAAAGATGGAGGTGACGTGCCGAAGGCGGCGAGTCTAAGCTCGAAATGCGACAGGTGGAACCTTATGAGCAAGAGAGTACTTGACAAAAAAAAAAAGGAGATTGAGCTATTCTTTTTCTTAAAAGAAGTAGAAGAGATAGGAGATAGAGTGTTGTATAATTGAAGAAAGAGAGGATGCAAGGGTCAAGTGGGCCCAAATGTGACACATGTCGATCGTTGAATGGATTTGTGTAAAATTGATGTGTCATCACTTAGTGTGACATCCAGAGTTTTCATAATTGTAATACTATAATATTCAGAAACTCGTATTATGATAATGATACTTAGATTATGAAGCTAAGTATAATTTGCCTTAGTATTCGGACGTGAAAATTTTTGTCGAACCGTAAATTTCATGGGATGCGGCGGATAAGTTCCCTAAACATAAGTCATTCTAAGTCCAACGTGTGAATTGAATTATGTGTACTCTAATAGTATAACGGTATTAATTAAATTATTGTCGTCTTAATAGTTGATGGGTGTTATAAATTATGTAGACTTTACTTAATTATTAATAATAATGGTTAACTTATGCTAATGAATGTTGGAAGAAGACGATTACGTTCCTCTTGTTATATTTACCTTACAAAATTTATTAATTAAAATTATAAGTACCACATGTCTTTATAAGAACTCTTGCATGGCCATGTGTTTCTTCAAAACAATATTTTTTTTAACACTAATTTTAACACCTATAATAAGTGATGCTTACTTCAAATTGAGTCACTTCTTACATTTCCCTCGGCCACGTGCAAGAACTTTGTCTTGCATTTATACCACATTAAATTGGTGATTAGCATGCATAGTTACACCTAACAATGAAAAACATCAAATTATCTTAGTTCATTTTGATAAAGCTCATTTTATCTTGCCGTAGAGACCCCTCTCACTTCTCCAAAATCCAAACAGAAACTCGCATGTTATTTCACTTTTCAATCCAAGAATTTAGAGAATAAAACTTCATATTTAAGAGCTACTAAGGTGGTGAAGGCAATTGATGGCTCGCGGTTTGCATTCATTCGAGGTAAGTAAAGTTTCTAGATATTAAGTTGGCCAAATGTCCTTAAAACTTAACTTGGTTAGTTGATTGAAATGGTGAAACTTTGATGTGTAAGGATGGGTATGGTAGTTATTAAATAACATTGATGACATCTTACATGTTCATTTTATTTCTTTCTACTTTGTTCTGAGAAGTTAGAATCTAGCTGTTCTACCACATTTATCTTGATGACTCATTGCATGTTCGTTCTGTTTCTTTCTGCTTCATTCTAGATAATTAGAATCCGGTCATTTTGTCATATTCCTCTTGTTGACCCATTGCAGGTTCGTTTTGCTTCTTCCTACTTCTATCTAGGTAGTCAAAATTTTGTCGTTCTACCATGACCCTACTTCTTTCTACTTCATTATGAGAAGTCAAAATTTGGTCTTTCTGCCATATTTATCTTGATGACCCATTTCACGTTCATTCTTCTTCTTTTTGTTTCATTTTGCATAGTCAGAAGTGGTTCATTCTGTCATATTTGTCTTGATAACCTATTGCATATTCGCTCTACTTTGTTCTACTAGAATTTTACTAGTCAGAATATGTTCGTTTTACTTGTTCTGCTAGAATTTCCTATGACAAAATCTGTTCATTTGTGAATCTACTCATTTGGTCGAATCTGTCCACTTGTTGAATCTACCAACTTGTAAATATGTTTTTTCATAAATCTATGTATTGGTTCAGACGGACTTTACTAAGTATAAATCTATTCATTGTTGAATATGCCAACTTGTGAATATGTTCGTTGATAAATCTGTTTATTGGTTTAGAAAATTTTACTAAGTATGAATTTGTTTCTTGTTAAATCTGCCAACTTGTGAATCTGTTTATTAATAAATCTATCCATTGGTTCAGACAAACTTTACTAAATATGAATATATTCCTTGTTGAATATGTTTATTTGTTGATTATGTCCATTGTTGAATATGTTCATTTGTAAATCTATTCATTATTGGATATGTTCTTTTGTTCTAGAAGCTTCTATTAAGCCAGAATTTGCCCTTTTGATTGTTCAGACTTTACGACTAGAATGTACTTGTTGTTCTAACTTAGAATGTACCCATTTACATATTCAAACTTTACGTCTAGAATATATTTATTCGTTCGGATCCTGCTCAATGTCCAGACTCAGAATGTACTCATTTGGATCTCCAGACTTTAACGACTAGAGTATGACTATATGTTATTTCATATGCGATTATTTGGCTAATGTATTAAATTGAGTTGAGATATGTGTGATATGCTTGTAAGTATACATATATTATGGCTTTAAATGATATCAATGTGATTCTGTCACCCATATAATGGTGTGTGACAATGCCCCATGGTGGTACTTTGTGGGATGTCCTAGTGGTTGGGATGCTCAGAAGAATGTTTTGGGATGTCTTGGGAGTTGAGACGCTCCTATGATGGGGATACCTTGCCGTTAAAGTTTTTAGGATACCTTGAAATTGAGATGCCCCAGTGGTTGGGATGCCCAAGAAAGTTTGAGAGGAAAAAATAAATAATAAACTGCATTGTCATGTGTAGAACTAAACATTATTTATATTATTTGTTTGTTTGTTTGTATGAAACATGATGTGCGCATGCATGAGCCTAGATAGACATATTGTTGATTAACAATTTTTATGATAAAAAAAAAATTGGGAAACGCAAAGTTTGATTATGTTTTTATCACACTTATCAAATGATTATGCATTCACTTTGTGTATACTAGATGAAGTGGTAAGAGAATTCTTTTAACTTAAAACTAGAGATATCATTTATTGGGTTTTGGCTCATTTCTTTTATTTTTCAAACATATACAATGGACACCCTTTAACCTTTGCGATATAGAGTCCCTATGAGTTATGAAGGTCTTTATGAAATATGCTTAAACTAGGATCTGGAATAATATATATCAAGTATAGTTCTATTGTGTGGGTTGATGTAGGAGGTTTCACAGAGTGGGTTTCTTTTCAATTCGTTTCCTAGTACCAGGACCTTGAAGGTGAGTTAGTCGATCTGTTGAGAGGCTTCGATCTTGATGATGGAGATGCAGCAAATGGAGAAGTTATCAAACCGTGATTTTAGTCTGGACATTTATATAGATAGACTTTTTTTATGAATAGTATAGTATAAAGATAGGTCTCCCCACCCACTCCATTGGTGGTCGCGTGATTTGTGCTCAATCCTTTTACTAGAAGGGAGCGAGTTCAAATCTCCGCGTTCGCTTGTGCGACTAAACTGCAATCCGTGGGAGGTGGGTCTCCGTAGGTCACCTCGGGTTTATGTCGCCGGCTGCCAACTGTACGGCGGTTCCCGGATCATCCAAAAAAAAAAAAAAAGATAAGTCTCCCCATCCCTATCCAAACTTTGTTTTTTGCTCGTAAAGTAATAAAATTGTGAACTCAAATGTGGTATAAATAAAAGAGGCATAAGTATGTTGATTATGCTTGTAAGGTCTTTAATTGTTAAATGAATATTAGTAAATGTTTGATTACGCTTTCACATGCTAAAAGAGAATAATAATATTTAAAAAACATGTATTCGCCGACGTTCCGAGCGTTGCACTTGAGCAATTAATAATTTCTCATGGCAACTTCTCTGCGTCGTAACTAGTCATACTCCTATCACAAACATCATTGCTTCTGGCTCTGGTCGACGTCGCAGTTTCCCCACTGCTCTTCCAACCACCACTATCGCTATCACTAGTGTCGATCGCCTCATCGCTGCCGCTGCCTCTGATCGAAGCTGCGTCATGGTCGCTGTCATCGCTATCATGCACTGACACACCCGCATGATCCTTCACTTCCAGCTCTGTGCTCACCTGTAGCTGCAGTGCGAAATTGAGGCCCCACACAACGTCGTTCATGGATGGCCGCTTGGCCCCCTCGTCCTGCAAGCAGCTCATAGCGATCTCGCAGAACTTGTTGAGGCACTCGAGGGCGATAGCCCCTTCAGGTGCGGGTCCACCATTTCCTCGACGGACCCGCTCTTACAACAACTCTGGGCCCACTCAGCCAGGCTAATCTGCTCCATCGGGGCCATCCGGCTCACGGCAGGCCTTGCACACAGCACCTCGAACAGCACAACGCCGAAGGAATAGACGTCGGACTTGTCAGTCAGCCGCTGGCGCCTGTAGTACTCCGGGTCCAGGTACCCGAAGGTGCCCTTCACGGCCGTGCTGACGTGCGTCTTAGACTCGCTCGTGGTTCCGACCTTCGAGAGCCCAAAGTCGGACACCTTGGCAACCCACTTCTCGTTGAGCAGGATGTTGGTCGTCTTCACGTCGCGATGTATGATGGTGTGCTTGGCACCGCTGTGGAGGTAGTGGAGCCCCCACGCGGCGCCTATGCAGATCTCGAGCCGCTGCTTCCAGGGGAGTGGGGGATTATCGGTGTTGTAGAGATGGCTGCTGAGAGTCCCGCGTGCCATGTAGTCGTACACGAGGATCATCTCTCCCGCGTCCTCGCAGAACCCAATCAGGGAGACCAGGTGTAGGTGCCGGAGCTGCGAGAGCATCTCGATCTCGGTCCTGAACTCATGAAGGCCCTGCTGCGATCCCTGGTTGAGCCGCTTGATCGCCACTTGGGTGGCCCCGCCATCGACGTAGCCCTTGTACACGTTGCCGAACCCGCCCACGCCGATAATAAACACCTTGTCGAAGTTGTTCGTGGCCACTCTGATCTCCGCCAGCGAGAAGTGGCGGCACAAATCGGACGACAGGGACGACCCCTGGGTCTTCGTTGACTTGGTCATCACGTAGGAGACCGGGCCCCACCATGAGGTGCCGTCGCTCGAGGTCGAATCCTTTGCTCTGTTTTGTCGCCGGTAAAGGAAGAAAACCGTGAGAGAGAGTACGGTGAAGCCCGAAGTTCCACCAGCAACAATGGCAATTTTTGCTGCTTTGTTGAGGCTCGATGGAGGCCTTGGCAGTTTATTCGGGACCTGATCCGGGTTCAGCCCTGCGAGATTCCCGTCTGGATCGTTGATCTTGAAAATCTCGAGGCCATTCAAGATGGCATCAGAGTAACGAGTAGAACCATATCGAAGTGCGCCCAACGCGACGGAGAGGTTGGTTCTTTTCTTTTGGCTGTGATCCAGGAGGACTACTGCAAAATCTCTATAGACGGGCACGCCCTTCCCGCTCCATTCAATGACATCCGCATGACCCTCGACCAGTTGTGAATCTATAAAAATCTTGAAAACCCTGTCTAAGGACTCCTGTATCTCTATCTGGAATTCGCAAAAGTGTAACCGGACCAAGTAATAGAAGTTCGTCTCCACCTCGACGGACCACGTGAGGTTGTAGCTCAGATTGATTCTTTTGTCCGTTCCCATGGTCCTTGCAGTAGTGTATACGGGATCTGGAGCCGTGTAATGTGGCACTTGCTCACCGTAATTGAGTTGGATAGTTGTGTTAACTGGCAAAGCTCCGATGTCCGAGGAAGTCACGTACTCGTCATCTGCTTCCCAGGTCCTGTACATTCCCGTGTCATGAGCTGGACCAACAAACTGTCCTCCCACGTTCAAGCGCTTCACCGCTTCGAGAACTTTAGTGGTATCCAAGGTGTATGGCACCGGCTGACCTGGCAACTTGATTCCCTCGGTTGAGTCGACGACGGTGTTGTAGTAGAGACTTTCGGGGATGGAAACGACTTCGATTCCATTCACAAAAGCATACACGTCTGAATTACCAGGAGTCGGGGCGAACGTTATGTTCAATATCTGGTCCTCTCCGACACTTAAGCAAAACTCTTTAGAGAAGAAGCTCACGGAGCGGGTGTAATCAGCAAAGAGGGAAGCGCTGAAGTTGCGGAGCAGGGTGTAGCCAGCGGCCTCGACTGAGAAGAAGGAATCAACACGGCGGAAGTTGGCGTAATCCGAAGGGAAGAAGTGCAGGCGAACGAATTTGGGCCCTGCGGTGACGTAGAAGGTGTAGACGAACTCGGAGCGGGAGAGGCGAGCCGTGAGGTATGGGACGGCGCTAGGGATGCTGTGAGATGAACTGCTTGCCTCTGCTGTGGTAGAGGAGTGAGTTTTCTCAATTGGAAAGTAGTCCGAACGGTCAGCGGCGTCTCCAATCCAATTCCGTCCACCATCCACAGGGGAGCTGGTGTTGGAGCCGCAGTCGACGGCGATATCATCGATCGGATAGTAAGCGCCAACGTTGTCGCCAGTGACTGAGACCGGGAGTGCTTCGAGCGAGACGGAGATGAAGATGAATAATAGAAGTGGTGGTTTCATGTTCGTCATCTCGCTGCTCGACGACAGAGGGTCGCAGACGAATCGATGAAAAGCACAAGGAGAGCGGGTTCTCGGAGATGAACCAGTTTTGACTATGGGGAATTAGGAAAAGAGCGCGGAAGAGAAGGCCAGCACTAGTGACGAGATTAGTGGAAGACCAAAGTCGTCGCTAAGATATCTGTCATCAAAGAAAATCAGCGGACGGGATTTGTGCCCTTCCGGGTGCGTTTTCGTGGAAGGTTCAATTGCCTTAGGAAGGTCAGGTCAGGTCAAGCGGTACGACTGCCGGGTTCCACGCAATAATGTTCTTCCTCAAAGCACCACCACCAAACCGTGTTTTCTATATCGCGTCCTTCCATTTTCAACTTTTGTCCTTTCAAGGAGGAAAATTATTTATGTAACGGAAATATTATCGAACGCGTTATTATATATCATATACCAGATAAATCCATTTTAGTCGGATAAGATTTAATCTTATACCGTACCTAAAATGTCATTAGATTAAGATGAAAGGATCCCAACTGTCGAAAGTTAGATGTCCAATACTAGAAAATACACATCCGACATACTAAAATGAAATTTGTGATGCTTTAAGCACTAGCAAATGGGTGCCAGACCCCTAGAATATTGACATCATGGCACAGTATCAAATTTAATAAAGTTTTATGAGGTTATATTGTTAGTTACATTGATTGTTGCAAACCTTTATAAGCCATCATAGTTTGAAAGAATTTAAAATTCAAAATATTAAGTTTTTGGTTACAATGGAACGTTGAAATTTTTTAAAATCATTGTAATTAAATAAGTTTAAAATTTGCAACATTTTTGTTCATGGTTACTTTCGCAAAGCGTTGTAGTTGAAAAAAAAACAATACAAGATTATGGCATTTTATCCTTATTTAGGGCAAACAAACATAACCCTTTGTAAATAGTTGTATTTGGAAAAACATCCTAATCTTGGACGTTTTGCTCTTGTCATGACGTCATCACTCTCCGTAAACTGTAAAGAAATCCTCAACTTATGACAATTTCTTCTTTTCCATGACAAACGGTCATAAAAGTTGGTAAATTTAAGATGTTTTGCACTTAGTGACGTCGCAAAATCGTAACACTTTGGAAACAACTTCGATTCCATTCACGAAAGCGTACACGTCTGGGTTATCAGGAGTGGGAGCAAACGTGACATTCAATATCTGGTCAGCTACGATGGTTAAGCAGGACTCTTTGCAGAAGCTCGTGAAGCCAGTGTGATCGAAAAGAGGAGAGTGCTGAAGTTGCGGAGCTGAGTGTAGCCAGCAGCCTTGACCAAGAAGAATGAATCGTGGCATGGCCAAAGTTGAGGTAATCCGAAGGGAAGAAGTGGAGGCGAACGAATTTGGGCCCCATGGTGACGCGGAAGGTGTAGACGAATTCGGAGAAGGAGAGACGAGCAGTGTCGTGTGGGATGCGGTTGTGGACCGAGGGAGATTAACGGTTTGCACTTGCAACGATAGAGGAATGAGTTTCATCGATTGGAAAGTAGGTCGAACCATCCTCGGGGTCCTCGATCCAAGTCCGCTTGGACACGGAGGAGTTGCCGAGGGAGCCACAGTTGACGCGATATCATTAACCAGCAAGTATGCGCCAACATTGACGCCGATGACTGAGACTCTGAGTGCTTCGAGCAGGACGGAGATGAAGAGGAATAATAAGAGAAGTGGTGGTTTCATGTTCTTGATATAACCGTTTAATGTCTGAGAGGATCGCAATTGAATGCATGAATAGAAGTTCACATGGATAGTAGACTCTCGAAGATGAACCTGTTTTAATCATTGGGATTTAGGAAAGAGCTAGGAAAAAGCTGAGGGAAGGAAAGATTAGATCAAAGGGGGGAAATTACCAATTTAGTCCTAAATTAACAAATTCCGATATAATCTTAGACTTTTTCAATTCAATTTTTTTTATACTCCAACATATTCTTTTCGGCTAATTTTATCCGAAAATGTTGACATACCAGTCCAGTCATCTCTAATCATCTTTAGTAACACGATCGGTCATATGACTTGGACAAATTGAATTGAAATAACGTGATTTTAAATATTTTTGTGAATTTTCTGATTTGTTCTGTTCTTTCTTCTTTCGCACTTTTGCTCATCCTGAATCTCTCAGGGAAACATGGTAAATCGTTGCAAGAAAGCTGATTTTTCTAAAGTCAAGCTGAAGTACTACTGTTGATCCCGAATCTCTTTGGGAAACATGGTAAATCACTGTAAGAAAGCTGATTTGTCTAGAGTTAAAGCTGAGCTGGTGGCGTGGCTGCCGGTGCTCCTCCATGGATTACGGAAAAGCATTCTCATTCGGTAGATTTAATGGCAGTGCTAACAAGCGCGTCTCGATAATCAACCCGATAATGCTGAAATTTCCGGTGAATAGTGCTGAAGCTGGCCACAAGCGAACCACTCTCATAAATTCCCAGTGATCCCGGCCAAGCCCATTTTGCTGCGGCCGGTGCCAATCTGCATGGAGGCGCAAGAAACCAAGGCAAATGGTGAAGATTCATCAGAATCGAACGAATTCCCACCTGATTTCGCCACGATTTGGCATATTGAGGTAGTTGCTCTTTGTAACAATTCAGGCTGTGGTTGTGGCGCAGAGATAAAGGGGGGCCTCATGTGAAAATTGAAGCAGTGGCAGAGGCACAATGAAAGGAAAATTCCATACTTCACACAATTAAGATCTAAACTACCGATCTCAACTTATAACATTTGTCACACACCGAACTCCAACAAGTATAGGGGATGACACGGCCATCATTTCATCCAAATAATGTAGCTTCAAATGTAACTATAACTCACGGCCATCATTTCATCCAATTAATGTAGCTTCAAATGTAACTATAACTCAACTTGATATTGGAATATATACATCCATATATTTGATAAAGTGTCATTTTGTTACAAGATTAGATAAAGTGTCATTTTGTTACAAGATTAGAGTTTTCAAATCCGTAAAAAACACATATATATATCCAACTAACAAATAAACTCATGATTTCAATGCAGACATAAACAACTCATATAAAAAAATCCCACTATCATAATATCCTCCTGAAAATGTAAACACTCTTTTCCTATTTATGGCTACCTAAAGAACCTAAAAATAGAAGTAAGGTAAATGGAATAAGAAACTATAGGCCAATGAGTAGGACAAATCTCTTCTAGACAAATCGGGCATCCACTATGAATGTTTAGGACACAAAAAGGTAACTCATTTACACTAAATCCAACATATAACAAATTTACAAGATGAAAATGAACTATATTACTTCAACATAACTATATTCGTAACAGAGAATACCAATTTCATCAATAATATCAAAATAAGTATTGATGGTTCAGTCCACTAATCAATCTCATCAAATCATACGTCAATGGTCCATCACGGTCAATGCCTTGTGATAAATGGCCACTAAGATTCTCTCCTTGGCTAGGTCTCTACTTATATTGCTAATAGCCAACTCACAAAGATATCCTAGAACTAGTATACATACTTACAAACCCCTGAGGTGGGCCTCCAAAGACAATGAGCATCAACACAAATTCATAATATAAACCTCCAAAATCCACGAAACCTATCCAACCTCTATATCATAAACCAAAATATATAATCTTTCACAACTCAATTCATCAATCAAAATCCTTTTTTGTAAAGTATTTCTCTAATCTTTTTAAAATTTATCTCATAAGTATATTTACAAAATAATACACATGACCTTTCAAGAAAAATTTATCAGACCATCTTACAATAACTAAAAAATAATAAACACTTGATCTAGTTTTATGCAACAAATATGTTCTTCTTAGTTCAATGCATACATATACACACACACACAAAACACATATATATAATATCAAATTACTATTATTTTAAGACATGGATTTTATAAAACTATAAAAGAGATCAGCACCACTTAGTTAGGAATGCTCAAAGCCAAATAATGTAGCTATTTGAGTCAACAATTTAGTAATTCTATCAATTAAATGAGAATTGATGTCAAGACAACGCAAAACACTACTTTAACTAATGACTCTAAACTATGTTTGTTCATCGACCAATCGACCTTTACACAACAATGAAAGGCTTGTTGTAGTAGTCATTCAAAACTGTCCGTTATGCCTAGCTTGCGTGTCATAATTTTTTTGCACCACAACTCTCTTCATTGAACCATGATTCTAGCAAATCTTCTGTCAAGCGAAAGACCTTTCGAGATAATTATATTCCCTAAGCTTTGCCAACTCTAAATATAGCTAAAGATGGGCCATAATCATTGGTAAACTAGGAAATTCGCTAATGTTACCGCTCGCGCGCATAATTTTGAAAATTCATTTCGGGCAAACTATAAGCTTGAATCGAGTTATGTAAAATCATATAATTTTACAATACCCTAAACTATTAATGTCCCATAATTTCTCAATTTAACAAATCATAGATTTTACCTACCGGCTTAAAATTCACAAATATCCAAAATTATGGCTCTATTTCGAAAATTTCTTTAATTAGATTAATTGGGCGTTGCGAGATAAAGTTAATATGATTTGACGAGGCGCCGTGGCATGTACTCTTCTTTCTTTTCCTTTCCCTTCCTACTTTTTCACCTTTGTTTCTCTCCTTTTCTCTTTTTTATTTGCCTCTTTTGAACGGGTACTCCTTTTCTTTAATGGGGGAGCCCACTTTTTTTTGTTTTTGCTTTACTAGTCAATATTGACTAAGTCAAAAGCCAGCCATTACAACATCAATGACTGTTTATTACTAGTATTGACAAATCAATCATCTATCTTTACTGAAAACGAAGATGAAGAACAGAAAAAACTCCACCGGCTCTTGTAAATGTTGTAGCCATGGGATGTGGGCATTGGATTAGCACCCAAAGAAGAACATGAACGGTAGGATGGAAAAGGAAAGAAAGGAAAAAGAAAGTAAATAAGAATATCTCTAAAGTTACTCAAAATGAAGTCATTTTGAATAAATTTGTCCATGTCGACTCTTTGGCCGTGGCACGTGGGATAGATAATGATAATTGGCCCATCACGTTGGCATTTTCAGGCAAAAGTTGATTAGAAAGATTATACTAAAGTTTCATGAAAATGTTTGAGATTATTTTGGTAAAATTGAAAATTTTAGAATTTTATTGAAATCCGTACAACAAATATAGGATTGAATTGATAATTTTTTTTCAAATTTAGTGAAAGACCAAAGTCGTGGCTAAAATATACGCATTTAGTAGAGCCCTTTACCTATCATAAAAAAGCAGCCAATGGGACTCGTACTCTTTTGGTGTGCTTTTCATGGAAAGTTTCATTGCGTAGAAAGGCTAGGTCAATAGTAAGACCGCCGGGGACACTTTTGGTGTGTTTTTCATGGAAAGTTTCATTGCGTAGAAAGGCAGGTCAGTAGTAAGACCGCCGGGGACTCTTTTGGTGTGTTTTTCATGGAAAGTTTCATTGTGCGGAAAGGTTAGGTCAGTAGTAAGACCGTCGGGTCCATACAAATAAGGTCCTACATGGCAACTTGCTAATTTTTTTGTTCTTTTGTTCCTCAAAAAAAAAATAGAAATCTATTTAGTAACGTTAACTAATTTTTTTTATTCTCTGGAATAGAAAGTAATCTGGAAATGGATTTGGAACAAAAATAAGATATAAGAAAAAGTAGTTTCTTGTTCTCGAGAGAAATTTCTAGAAATAAGTTATTTTATTTTTTTATATTTCTTCTTACTTGTCCTTTGTTGCCGGCCGGTGGCAGCTGGTGAAGAGAGGAAAAAAGAAAATCTAAAAAAAATTATTAGAAAATAAAAAGAATTTTTACGTTATAAAAAAAAAATTGTAAGTTGTACCAATCGGATTTGCATGTTAGAAGTCTCTTAGGATACAATAAATATCCATGGAAATCTCCCCATATAGCCTCCCATTGATATGTTGTTAATTAACTTCGAAATCAGCAACTAATATGGTGAGTCGATAATTTGAAGGGCAGAATCGGTGACTCCCTAATAGGTAACCTGGTTGATAGTCTCCTAATCGATATCGATAACATCATTCTTGACCCATTAAAGCACATTATGAACAAATTCTGCTTTGACTTGAATGAAAACCAAAGGTGCTGAGTTTGTCGATGGAGTTAAAGTCAAATACTTCCACATCATATTTGCAAAATGAAACTCCCTATGTCTATTATTTCTGATTCATTGGTAATTAAATTAGAGAATGAATGAAGACACTGATAGTCCGATGGAATGTTCCTCATCAAGCTCTCTTGGGTTGCTAATTCATTGGAGGCTTCATAGCAACCTGATTCTGCACATTCTACATTGTCGCATCATTTCCCTGCACCATTTGCTATCTTAAAAGTCTGCCAAGAGCAGTACCTTGTCCAATCCCTCTCACTTGAGCAATACTCCTTGCCCTCGTTGGATTGGGTATGAACCTATTCCATCGGAAGGAGACATGCTATGATACTCAACCTATTCCAGACGTAAGCCAAACCCCAAAATGAGTACTTGAGAAACCAGACAAGGTGACAATTTTTTTTGTAAAATGAGTTTGCAGTCGGCCTTCCGGTTGAAAAGCTCTATACATAGTGCTGAGGAGCACGTTGAAATAGTAGCTGGACAATCAGCGTACATGTGTTACATTAATTTCATTGGCTCACGTGGCTCTTATGCAGCTAATATGGTGCCAAATAGGCTGAGAGCCGCGCGCGTGTGCAAGAGAGAGATGGCAAACACCGTGTTGCAGTCGACGAGAGGCCATCCATCTCACATCGCGTATCTCTTGTGGTAGTTGCGATCACCTCACAGTGGTCATCCTCTCACATCTAGATGGGAGCCTTCTTTCTCGGTGTAATTTCCATTGGTTGAATTAAGAAAGCACGTAGTTTGGAAAGCTTAATCCAAAGAAACGACTAGTGAACCGAGCACCTCCAAAAAATCATGCCACTGAAAACAGCTGATGTTATGGATTTGATGGATGTCACAGAATTGTGCACGGTGCCATGATCCTAGATATGAGTCTGAAACTGTCTAACTGGTGGAAAAGAAAGTAATGTTTCAAGATGCAACAACGATACAGCACAGAAGCAAATCAGTTGTTGGACTATTGTAAGATATTCTTCGACAATTTTATTTCAATTTGTTCCTCAAATCGATGGAACTTTTAGAAAGAAATTTGTTATTCATATCTGCAAATTGAAACTTCATAGTTCCATTGGCATTCGCTTTCTTGGACTCATTGGTGACTACATAAGAGGATGATCTAAGTCACTGATAGATCCGATGTGATGTTCCTCGTCAAGCTCTCATGGCTTGCTGATGCATTGGAGGCACCATAACAACCTGATACTGCACGTTTCTGCATGTTTGCCGCATTCCCCTGCCAACCTTGGCAAGCAACAAGAATAAACATCAGCAATTTCTTGCTGAAAACAAAGCTGAAAATGCAGATTTTTCTTTGTTGGTGACGGTAATCAAACCATAATGACAGTATTTTAGTGCCATATTTGCAATAAGTTGGCTTATTAAGTGCTCGTTTGGAGCTCAAATGGCTATAGTCGACATCAGTTTTGCCTATGGAAGGGTCAAGTCCTCTGTTCTTAGGCTCTCTGTATCCCTCAGAAAGAGCACAGCATTAGCAAAAGAAGCAAGTGATCCAGTCAGGAGCAGGAGACTCGATGAGGTTGAATCGGTTCCGGAGCTTGGTTCGGCAAGTGCAGGACAACAAGCACGGGCAATTGATGAGTAACTGGATCCCACCATACAGTAGCCCACTCGTTCCACATGCTGCAAAGCAAACATCATTCTCAACCGCATTAGTTCAATGAGACCCTTTCTTCTCATATGCCGAAGTGCATAAAATATGTCATTCCGATTGCTCTCTCCCTCAGAATGTTGAAAGCACATTGAATTTTCCAATCTCCGTTATCTGCTACAATAGTAGAATCAAGGATTTAAAAGTCAGTAAAAGCATCCTTATTAACATGTGCTCCCTCAGTCAACAATCTCCGCTATCTGGCCAGTTACGCAGGGGAAGCAACAGGCCACAACCACTGCAAACACGCAAGAAATACTTGGAGATTCTCCATGTGTTACTTGTCCATTTTATTTTAAACTTGCCCAGGAAAAGCAAAAGGCAACTGTGCCAATTAAAGCGTCATCCATGCAGTCAAACAACCCCGTTGTCCAAGGAGATGGTGGAGCAGATGGTGGCAATTGAACTAATATCCCTTAAGGCATCGGAGGCACATTATGCGGATGAAATGGCACTTGAGGATAGTCTAAACCAGCAGTATGAAAGGGTTGAGCCGGAGCATTCATCGGCCCTGTAGTAAAGCCTGGGACAGGATGCAATGGCTGGAAACCGGCTGGAACCTGAGAGCTCACGGGAATTGGTTGCCACGACTACGAGTCGACTGAGCCCCAAAACTTTGGTTCGCTTGTGGAATTTGTCTAGGACCAACCAGCTGCTGTGGATTAGATTGTGGCATCGCGTGAAGTGGCATCATCTACTAATTTTGGGGCTGGAATTGTACAGCCTGCATCAGATTAATCGGACTGGTTTGTACATTCTGCTGGAGCCGAAACTGTTGCTGAGTCGAAGGATTGCTCACCTCCTCCGGTTGCATTTGTTGATGGACTGAACTGCAAGGAGCAAATAGTTTGGTCAAGGGACGTCCCATCTTTTCTCAATCCTGATGATGCCCGGCAAATTCCTTGGATGAGCCAAAGATCAACAAACTTTTCAAATGGTTTTCATACAACTAAGTGAAACCCATCTTCAGTCCTAAAGATTATGACATAAATGGACCTTTCTCCGCTTAGCGTGGCTAGCATAGCCAGAGTCTATTAAAATCTGTTTTCACACAAAAGGTGCCAAGCAGGACACTACAAAGGCTTCGTTAACTTCCGAGAAAATGAGTGACAGCCTGGTGCGTATATATTAAACTGTCCTTTGGTTGATCTTTTGCATGATATCGGCCAAGCATAGTGGAAAGGGCATACCGACATTTCGGGTCTTTACAGCATGCCGTCTCAAAACCGGAAGAATAACGTAGCTCTGAAGCTGGGAGCTTTCATAACAATCATTCAAATGGTGTATTCGTGCCGCCAATATGCACATACCAGAGGCTTTCATGTCCCGTCCATTGACAAGGAAGTCTCTTCTCGGTCACAGAAAGAGGAAGCATATGCTCTGTTCTGGCATTGATGTCTACGACACTAGATTACATGCTCCATGTAGGTCAAACCTTTTTTTTGTGTTTGACGGCCTGATTTATGCTTCGTGTGCCTGAATTGTAGTTCAAACCTTTTTTTTGGTGATTCGTCAATTAAGTAATCGAAGTTGGGCCGACTTCTGGTTCGTGGCATAGTATCCTGTCAAAATAGCACAAAGATTCGACCAGGCATGCCAAAAAGATGTTTCACTGGTTTTATTCTCACAACGAAATATCTTTTATCGAGAGTTCTTCTTCAGCTTTATCTGTAAGGGACGAGGGTTCCGTGCAAAATTTGGAGAGAGGATATCAAATGCAGTGCAAATGTTCAACTTCAACTTCAAACACCACCGTAGGATCCTAACTGGAGTCTTGTTAATCCACTGACAGAACCCAAGCTATGCCAGAATCGAATCAACGGCTTTGTTCGAGGATGATAATAACACAATGCAGTCTAATCGATAGCAATGTGCTGAAATAAAAAGTATAATGCCGGAATTTAATCAACGACATTGGACCGGGATATGAAGAATGCCAGAATTTAATTGATGACGGGAATCTAGTAACTTCAACTAAGAACACTAGAACATGCTAAAAATAACGTAGAGAAATAGCTTTTATTTCTTGTTTTCCCGAGGGGTCTTCGTTGGCTGACCTACAGTATTTATAGAGATACTTTCCAGTAACCGCTCTATGTCATATCCACGTTCCATTCTCTTCATGGGTAATGTGTTTACTTTTTTGTGTGACTGATCCAATCGTGTCTTGGTGCCCCCTTGTTGATCGAGAACGGTCTCGTAACTAAGTCTTCAAATATCAACCGCTTCTCATTTCTTGGGACTTCGGGGATATATTGAACTTCTTTTGCCACCTGCTTAATTTTAGTAACCACCAAGTAACCGCTGTCAAACCTCAACTTTTGAATTCATAGTGGAATCTGTCTTTGCCATCAATTGTTGAATTTTTTTTTTTTTTTACGAGCTCATCGATCATACAGTAATATCCCCTTGGTAATCCAGTGTGATTTTGCCCAACTTTCCATACCTTTTACCCTCGTGACCAACACGTGATGTTAGGGTTGACTTTGGATGTCAACAATCTTCAATGGCTTCTCGTTGCTTCCTCATGCTTCCGGCTTCTTGTTTTCATATTAGTTGTTGACTCCAACATTTTTTATGAATGCCTAGATGTCCAGCTGAGATTCTTTACCATAGCCTTTACTTTTCTTTCCGTTCTTCAACTTGTTATCATTGACAATAACAAATGACTGATATTCTATGTGGCATTCTCTCATCCCATTTGCTTCTCAATGTAAGTATATCCTAAAGGCAGCAATGTAGATGGTTTCTCTATATCGGGCCTTGTCTTGCTAAATTTTGTTTCATCCGTCTTTTCCTCGTGGAGCTCGATTTATTTTATTGCTCAACTTTGCATAGATTCTTTATAACAATGTTTCTCATTAGTCCCATCCTTTTGCTTGCGGTTTCATACATAAGTTGCCCCATCATGATTTCTAGGAAATTTTCTCATCTATAGCTAGATAACTCTTCCTCGAGTGTGTCGCGACCTTCCCAAATTCTTTTTTGGAGGTGAATTATTCGAAAGGCTAATGGATTACCAAGTCCGAAGACTTGGCACGGACCCTCCCAAGTCCTACCAATCGCGACTTGATGTTAAGAAATTAATCTATTTAAACATGCAATTATACTCAATTTGGAGCCGCCACTAACTAATTAGGGTTGGTTAAAAACCCAAATAAAGTATGGGAGAATACTTTACTTTTGCGAACCAGAGATTCAGTAAGTTCGGGGACATGGTTACGCTAGATTAATCTAACGCCCTTTCGGTACCTTTTATTTTAATTTCAAAAATATTTTGCAAGCAATGTTGATTAATTTTAACTTAAGCTACTGACATGCAAATGGTGGTCATGCGGGTGCACAATCAATAAAATAACATTCAATAAAAATGCTAATAAAAATGCATGCCCTAAACATGATTTCTAAATGCCATGACACCTAATTTTTCTTTTTCTTTTTTTTAAAATGTTAATTATATGCAATCTTAATTTAACTTAATATGCATGAATTTATTTTAATGACATGCGAGATGCAATTCATATGGTATGACTTAAACTTATCACTATATATATGCAATCTAATTTATATAATCCTGAATATGCATGTGCTACGTGATATGGGATGAATGACATGGTATTTCTACATGCATGCTCTTTTTATGACTTTTTTTTTAATGATGATTCATTCATTTTTTTCTAATGCATATATGCAACCTATGCTAAATAATAATGATATGAAATGAGATTAATTATGAACTAACCTATTAACTAACCAAGGAAATGATCTTTAGTTTTTTTTTTTTTTTAATGACATAATGTTTTTATTGAAAAGAAAGTAACTTAATAGTGCAATGATCATCTTTTAGCATTTTCCTTTTTATAAAAAAAAAAAAAAAACAATTAAACTATAACTCATATGGCATGCATAACATTTTTTTTTGTTCCTCTTTTGTTTTACTAAATGAAAATTGATTTAATCTAAAAATATCTAGGTGAGTTGCTTTAATATGAAATGTGTATGGACCTAAGTACCTAAGTTCTAGATATGACAATATTTTACTAATAAACAAATTCTAATTAAACCTATTATGCAAATTAACTAACACGTACCCAATTTTTTTTATTGAAATTCGGAATAAAAACTAATTAGACTAACTAAAGTGAATGATATTCTAATTTATTTTAAGAATCAATTTAACTTAAACTATATCTTATCTTAAAAGCTATATATAAAAAAAAAAAATCAAGACATGCCAACATTATTTAAAATTAGCCCTAACAAAAAATCACCCATCTAAAAGTATAATCTAAAATTATAATCCTATAAAAGCAATTCTAATTTACTAACCCTAAAAATACCATCCTAATTTACTAAACCTAAATGCTCTAATGCAATATTTAGATTTTTATGCACTTTTTTGATTTTTTTTTTATTTTTTTAATCTTTCCAAGCAAGTAATTATTTTAAAAAGAATGAAGATAAGAATTAAAATAACTGAAAAAATAATCCGTTGTCTCACGGATTAAATTAACAATTATTTTAACACTATAATGATTTAACGATTGAAATGTTATCAAAATTTCTAAAAATTAAAGTAATTAAAAAAATGACCCGACGTCTTACGGGTCAAATTAATAATTACCTTAATTTGGGATAAAACTCCTAATGTCTACAAGGTCTACAAATATTAACATACAATACTACAATTCAAATAATTAAACTTAAAAAAAAAAAAAAAAAGCTAACATAACATGGAATAAGTAAAATAAATAAATAAAAATATACTACCTAAGGCTTGGAAAATGGGAGCAACAACGGTGCTTCAGTGATGGGTCGTGGTGGTTGCAACGCAACAGCAGCTTCTGGTCAAGCTCGTGGAGGGCTTTGTGGGGGCAGCTCAGGCGCTTCGCACGGCTCGTCGTCGCTGGTGCACTTGCAGGGAAGAAGCAACAACGCACGGACAGAAACGGGATAGCAGCGGCTTTGGGCTTCTCGATCACGGAGGTACAGCAAGCAACGGGCGAGCGGAGGTACGCTGCGACCGGCGGGCGAAGATGGTGCGGGTTGCTGCAGGAGACGAATGAAGGTGCTGCGGTGGTGCGGCGACAAGCAGGTTGAGGGCTGCAACAGCGACGGTTTTCGGAGCAGCGTCAAATCTGGGAGTCGAGGCAGAGGCGGCGCCGGGGTGGCATAGATCTAGATCCGGCGGTGGCTGAGCTCGGGGCGGGCCCAACGGCGTCGTGGTTGTGGCGTGTAGAGACGGCTTTGCGGGCTACAGGCGAGGCGCGGCGAGGCTCGGCGTCGTGGTGGCACGGGTCGTCGGGGCTCGCGGGCGGAGACCGGCGGCTACGTCGGCGCGGGGAAGGCGTCGCAGGGGGGTTTCACCGGCGGCGAGCTGAGATGCAAATCATGGGTTGAGGTACGCGGGCGGCCGGTGGTGTCTCGACGGGGAGCGCCGGTGGTGCTGGTGCTCGGACGAGGGTGCGGGTGCGGGTGGTGAGACGAACGTCAGTGCCGTGCGGTGGCTGGCGAAACGGAAGTCCGGTTGCTGGTGTACTGACGAGGAGCAGCAAGGGGCGTGATCGATCGGGCAGCAAGTCGTAGAGGAAGATGATGAACAGTAAATGTCCCATCATTTTGTACTTTCTTTTGCTTTTTGCCCCTACTCTCTCTCACGTTACCTCCCTTTCTGCCCCTGTACACTTTCCTTTTCCCCAGAGAAACAAAGCTTTCCTCCCTTTTTCTCTCTTTTCACTTTTCTATTTTTCTTTTCTTTCGACAAAAGACCAAGAGAAACCCCCCCTAATTCTGAAACCTCGCATTCCTTTTTATAGAAGAATCACTCGACTTTGTTTTTGCAGGTGAAGATTTGCACATATTTGCTAACCGCTCAACAAAATAGTGGCTCCAAAATCCGACTGTTGAATTCTTTGAATTCAAATTTTTTTCAAAATTTCCCTCTAATCAAAGATTATCTTCTATTCCTAAAAGCTAAATTTAAATTAGGTGTCAACAGAGTGTTAAATGAGACAAGAAACACCTGCATAACTACAGATCCAAAAGTTGATTGCCCGTCTTTATCATATCATATCTGCGTTCTCTGCTAAAAAATGAAGCTAAGAGCTTTCGTGGAAGTGGGAAGATCCCTCATCCAATGGACAATCCTTTCCGTCTAGTAAAATGGATCTTGAAAAATAGATTCTATCCTGGCTTAGGACGAAATGGTGATCTCATTTTTGCCTATCAAGCAAAACCATCCATTTGGGATGACTCTAAAAGGTTTTTCAACAAATAAAAAGGAATTTTCAGAAATTTATTTGGATTAAGAGTCAAATAGTTTATTAATAATATAACACAAATCCATTCATTTGACTGCATACTAAAGCCACTTATTTTACACAAAATAATGGATTTGTCTTGACCAATATATGATTTTTGGAGCATAAGTCGGCAATCTTCCTAGAATGCCAAACCCATCGATCTAACATCGATCGAATTTGCATACATTCCGGAGGAGCAGATTTCTTTTACAATGCGCCACTCATATGTGTAGGGGCATTTCCCAAGTTACAATTCTTGTCCCAAAGAAAAGAAAAAACCCTATTTCATCCTCTATTTTTTTATAGCGAAACCTTGCCCTAAGCAACTTCAAGAAAAAACCAGGAATAGTTGAACTTGAATGTCCTTTACTCCACGAGCTTTGGGAGCACAAGCAATCAAATGTCAATTTTACACAAGTCTATTCAACATTTGACATGTGTCAAATTTGGGCCCACATGTATCCTCTTTATTCAAGTTTTTGTTTTTACTTTTTTCTTCTTTGTTTTCTTTTTTCCTTTTTTTTCCTTCTTCTTCCTCTCAAATTGCAAGAGACAATTGCAGACGCCCATCAACTCATAATCGCTTTCAACTTAATCATGTGAATCTCCTTCCACCACCACCTCATCACCTTCTCAATCCTCTTTCATCAAGCTTGCCCATGAATTTGAGCCTTTGCTTTTGGATCTAAGCTCAAGCAAGCCCTAGACTTGTGATATAGAGGTTAGCTCGACCTCAAATCTGTTGGAGAAAACTTCCGTATTTGTTTTGAAACTGACAAAACGTTTCCATCAGTCTAGTCTGAAGACTTACAGACTCTTTCGTCAAAGTCTGAAGACCACCGAACCACCAAACTCAAGATTCAAAGCCTACCATCATTGACAATTTCTAGACCGTCGAAGAAGACCTATCCAGAATTGAGTATTTCTTTAAGAATTTGATTTTATCGACTAAAGAAGATCTCTCGGCTGGATATAGCACATCGGAATCTTTTATTCGTTTTGATTCGGGTAATTTAGATCCGTTGATTGGCGAAACTTACTTGAAAGGTTCTAATTATGGAAACCTAGATCCTGATTGTATGGGCAAGCAGGATTGGTGGGCTATCGTCATATTCCTTAAATAACTCAGAATCTCCCTAATTGATTTTGTCCAACGGGTAGATTGGAAGAGCTCATTTGGAAAGTGCCAACAGTTATAAAGGCATGGAGGAGTATATAAAAAATATGTTCTAGTTATTCGAGTGTGTACGCGATAGATAAATTCCAAAGTCTGAAGCTCATTATTCCTCGTCAATTCAATTGTTGAGCGTAAACTTGTACTCAAAAAAGAGTTTATACATTTGTGAGACCTTGAGAAAGTGTAGCTGAGTCTCTACACTATGGAATTAAGGACGTGATACTGTAACCACTCTTTTGTTTCATAGTGAAATCCAGCCGGTGGGCTGTCAGTGCAGGAGAGTGGACGTAGGCTTGAATTAAGTCGAACCACTATAAACCTTGTGTTCTTATTCTCTTTCCTAAACTCTTTTACTTTACTCGTAACATTATTCATTTGTTAAAGTCTCATTTCTATTTTAAAGTCTACTGTTAACAGACTCAGGTTAAAAGTAAGGTTTTACACTATACTTCACAAAAGTTTATTTTCGCACCTATTCACCCCCCCTCTAGGTGCACGTACTAGCATTAACAATTGGTATCAGAGCCTGTGTACTCATTTAGATTGAAGTATTTTTTCTTCAGAGTTAACGATTCATGGCTAGTATGTTGGCTCCAGGTTTGGTTGAAGGGCAAAACAACACCAGACCACCTTACTTTAATGGGAAGGAATATAGTATATGGAAAAACAAGATGAAGGCATTCCTAAAATCGAAAAACCCTATTGAATGGGATGTGGTAGATAAATGAGTTATTCCTAAAACTACTTTTGACACCTAAATTTTGGCGACCTGTTTAGTCATTTATTGCATTAAAAAATTAGGGGTTAATTTTATTCTTGAAAAAATAGTCAATTGCATAGTATATAGTTTTAGGTGCATTTATTTTTTAATTTGCATTTACATTGGGTCGGTGACAAATGGGTTTGATTTAATGGTTTTAAACTTTAATTTGTTTGGTCGGACTAAGCCCACGAAACAAGTAAATTGGCCCAAGCCCGTTTTCTTTTAATGACAAAAATTACCTAAATAGAGATTTGAAATGATATTACGGTGGATTTTTGGAATTTAAGAAAATTGAGTTGCAATCTTATCTTTAGACGATAAAATCAGGAGATGTGGAAAATAAAAAAGTGATATTACGTGCGAAAAAGAAATCTTTGTGGATATTAATTTGAAAATGAAATTAAAACTCTGATCTTCAGCCTATAAAAAAAGTTTTTTACATAGGGTTTCGAGGGGGCACACAATAGAAAATACACGGCCACATCGAAGAGTTTCTCTCAGTTTCTAGGTCAAGAAAATTCAACGCGAAGAAAAGAAGAAAAGCTTCAGGGGCTTCCTCTCGGTTTTTCTTAGTAGAAGACTCGAAGTTCAAAAAAATAAAGAAAAAAAAGCTCTTGAGGGAAAAAGTCAAAAAGTCAGCAAAGGGCTGGAAAAATGAGAAAACTGAAGAGAGGGTACGGAGACAGGGAGGAAACGCTCGGCTACAGAGAAGAAAAAGGTTCACTGTTCTTCTTCCTCGCTGCTGGGTTCCTGCTGGTTGCTGCTACTCCGCTCGTGTCCGCACCGTTGCGCTTGCGACACCGCTACCGATTGCCGTCTGAGAAGTTCGATGCCTCAGCCACCGTAGCCGATCCCCTGCGCAGCTGCCGACTGCTGCGCCCGCGCCGCCGCGGCCGCACCACGGCGTTTCCCCCTCAGCAGCCGCGTCTTCGCTCGTCGACCACCACTGCTCGTCGCTGCCCTCGCCCGCGAGCTCGTGTCACTGCGTCTGTCTTGAAGCCCGAAGCCATCTGCCTTGAAGCCCGAAGCCGTCGCGCGCTGCCTCGCTTGCAACCTGCGTCGGCCCGCAAAGCCACCGCTCCCACGCCGGTCACTGCCGATCTGCCCCTACTCTGTCCGCGATCCGCCTGCAACCCACGCCGGTCTGAGATCTGCCGTCTTGCCCCGTCGCGCCTCCTCCGCGAGCAACCCGCGGCGCCACCCGAGAACCGCTGCTGTCGCCAGTCTGCTTGCCGCCGATCCCCCTCGCCGGACCTTCGCCGGAGCTCCGACCGCAACACCCTCCGACGATTGGGACCTGCTGCCCTTGGAAACCCACGAGCGTGTTTAGGAAAGGGAAAGAGGAAAATAGGAAAAAAAAAAAAAAAAAATTAGGTAGTCTTTTTATTTATTTACTTTTTGTTTGTTTTTATTTTCTTTTATAGCTTGTTCCTTTTAGTGAAATTGTTCCTTCAAGTATATGATTGATATTCTAACATGAATTAGGACATCAAATAAGGGATTGACAGTCCGATTTTCACGCCCAAATCCGACTCGCAATCCCTTGCAAAATCGTCAATCCGATCTCACGCTCGAGATTTGATTCGCGATTTAATTTAAAATTGACCAACCCGATCTCATGCGCGAGATATGATTCGTCACTTTTTGGATATCAATCTTATCTTATTTGATTTGGTGTCGTGGTGTTTGGTTCAATTTTATTTTCGTAAAAGAAAAATCCAAAAAAAATATTTGAGTTAGGATTAGATTTGCTTTAGAATATTTCTTGTTTTAGGGTTATCTAGAGTTGCTATCTTATTTCGAATTTTTAAATAAAAAATCCAAAAAAAAAATGTGTTCACTTAGGATGTTAGTTTGCACGTTTAATTTTGTGTCAACTTTAATTTCGAATTTAAAAAAAAAAATTAGAATTATGGCATTATTTGCACGTCATTGCATATCAAGTTGACTACATGTTTGATTTTATTTAGATAGATCTTTTGAGATAGATTGCATTATAGATTAGAAACTTTCAAGTCAAGATAACATCCTAATTTAAATTAAGATTTGACCTAACCCAATTCTTAATGTAAGTTGGATAGAATCTTAATCTAGCTAGATAATTTTTTGCATTTTTCTTAATTTCGAATTTTATGAAAAATCCAAAAAATTGTCTTAGAGTAAATTCATTTCATTCTCCAGAATAGAATTGCATGTTTTTTTTAAGGAAAGTAGAATTGTCATGTGCACGTCATTTAGAAGTAGAATCATTTAGCTATATTTGCTAGGCTCATTTAATTAGAAATTACATGTCATTAGAATTAGGTCATTTAGTTAATATTGCATGATTTTCATTAATTAAGTGAAAACAAAACAAAAATTGCGTGTTAATTAGAAACATTATCTATGATTGTTGATGTAGATTTTAATTTAACATTGCAGATGTTTCTGTTGCTTCGAGGTAAGTTTTGCAATTTATTCATTATTCATCTGGGTGTTAAATTGATGGATTGTGCACCCGCATGATCATCTCACATGTTAGGAAAATAAATTTAAAATCAATCCAATCTGCCTGCAAAAAACATTTTTGAAAATAAAAGAAATGATACCGAAAGGGTATTAGAGAAATCTAGTGTAACCAAGTCCCCGTACCTAGAGTCTCTGATTCGTAGGAGTAAAATAATCCTCTCATTATTTTACTTAGGTGTCTAATCGACCTACCGTAAACTGATTAGTGGCGACTCATAAATGAAGTCTATTTGCATGTTAAGAAATTTGAACCTAAAGTCGCGAATTGGTATGGGTTTGAGAGAGCCCGAGTTAAGTCTAGGCTTAGTAATCAATTAGCCAAACCTAGGTGGTTCACCCGAAAATTTGGTTGCGACAACTACAACAGCCTTAGAAAGGGGAAAAGAAGCTGTTGAGTCCAACGAGATGACTCAAGAAGAGATAACCAAGAGATAAGCTCTTGATACAAATGCAATTTATTCTTTATATTGTGTATTATCTCCCACTGAATATAACAGAATATCTTCTTGTGAAATAGCTAAAGAAGCTTGGGATAGATTGCACATCACCTATGAAGGAACTGATCGAGTGAAAAGAAAAACCAGAATCAATATTCTACTTGGTCAATATGAAGCATTCAAGATGAAACCAGAAGAATCTATCACTGACATGTTTAGTCGTTTTACAGAATTCGTGAATGGTCTTGAGTATCAAGGTCAACCAATCTCTGGACCCATGAAATTTAACAAGTTACTGCGTGGATTTTCCAAAGATTGGAATCACGTGAAGACCTCAATAAGGGAGACACAAAGGATCATGCCACTCTATGTTGATGAATTGATTGGCACTCTTCAGTCTTATGAAGTGGAGCAAATCAATAAATATGAGGATCCCAAAGGTAAAAAATCTATTGCATTAAAATCTAATTATGATTCTGATGTTACAGATTCAGAAGACGATATGGACGATGAAGAGCTTACTTTCATGATAAAAAGATTCAAAAAACTGAACAAAAAGGGAAAAAGATTCAACTGGAGGGAACAAAGTTCTCAAAAGTTTCAAAAAAAATCAGCTGAGGATGATGAATCCAATAAAGATGTGATTTGTTTTGAATGCAAGAAAAATGGACATATCAGACCCAACTCTCCCTTACTGAAGAAAAGGAAAGGAAAATCTGAGAAATACAGAAAAGCTCTCAAAGCAGAAACTTGAAGTGATACCGAGTGTGAAGAAAGTGATGATGATTATGCTAATATTTGTCTAATGGCACAATCAGAATCAGATTCAGACTCTAAGACAGGACTCGAGACTCGGACTCGAGACAGTGAAATCGAAGTAAGTAATTTAAAAATTCCTACTAAAGTCTCTAAATATATTGATGAATTGTGTCTTAGTCTCAAAACCTCTCTCAAGAAGATTTCCAAACTAAAAAGAGAAAATTCTACACTGAAGCAACAGGAGATTGTTTGGAAAGAAAATGTTGAAAATTTAGATAAAAGTATTATTACTTTGAAAGAAAATGCAGACTCTCTTTCAAAAGAAAATGCATTTTTGAAAAATGATATTTCAAGTGTTTCAAAAAAAAAATTCTATAGGTTCTAAGAAATTAGAAAAGATTCTTTCAGCACAAAGATCCTACTTTAACAAATGAGGTTTGGGAATGACTACTGAAACCATTCATCTAATTGATTTTCCAAAAGTAAAGGAAAGAATTAAACAAAGACCTACAAAATTTTTTTATAGAAATCATTTTCAAAATTTTTTTGTAAAACCTGTAGGCCGCAGTTCTCTTAAATGTTCTAAGTACAACAATTCAAAACATTTTGAGAAAGAACGTTCTATGGTTTGGAAACATGTTAAGAAGGTTTAGGCAAAGATTGTATATTACACTAACTCTATTGGACCCAAGAAAGTATGGGTACTAAATAAAGCTTGAGTTCTTTTTTAAACGTAGGTCACTATCAAGAAAAATGTTAAATGGTACTTGGATAGTGGATGCTCAAGACATATTGACAGGAGACTCAAGTTATTTCATAAAGCTTATGCAAGTCAATGGTGGAAAAGTTTCTTTTGGAGGAAATAGCAAAGGTAGAATTGTGGGATACGGAACCGTAAAATTAAAAGTTTCACAATCAGTAACATCTCTTTAGTGGAAGGACTCAACTACAACTTGCTGAGTATTAGCCAACTGTGCGATACAAGTTACAAAATCTATTTTCAAGAAGGAACATGTTCAGGAACCAGTAAAGACTCCTCTTAGACATTCACGGAGCGAAGATATTAGAATATATATCTCTTGGATATCAAATCAGAAAAATCACAATGTCTAATTTCAATTCAAGAGGAAGCTCATCTCTGGCATAGAAAACTTGGCCACATCAACATGAAGCAAATAGCCAAGATCTCTGCGAAGAAGCTTGTTCGTGGACTACCCAACCTGACATATCAAAAATCTGAATTATGCACACCGTGTGTATTGGGAAAACGGGTTAGAAACTCTTTCAAACAAATAAATTAAGTTTCCACTAATCGTGTGATGCAGCTCTTGCATATGGATCTCTTTGGACCAACCAGAACTCAGAGCATTGGAGGTAAAAAATATTGCCTAGTAATAATGGATGATTATTCACGATTCACTTGGGTATATTTCCTGAGAAAAATTTGCTAAGAAAGTTCAAAATGAAAAATGGTATGTTATTTTAAGTATACAGACAGACCATGGAGGTGAGTTTGAAAATCAAGACTTTGTTAAATTTTGTGATGAATATGGTTTTCAGCATGTATTCTCCTCACCATACATTCCAGAACAGAATGGAGTTGTGGAAAGGAAGAATAGATCGTTGCAAGAAATAGCTAGAACTTTATTAATTGAAAGTAACATTTCCTCTCGTTTTTGGGCTGAAGCAGTCTCTACAGCATGTTATATTATTAATAGAGTCTTCTTAAAGCCTATTCTGGAGAAAACTCCCTATGAGTTATTCAAAGGAAAGAAACCAATTGTTTCCTATTTTCATGTGTTTGGATGCAAATGTTTTATATTGAAAAATGCAAATAATCGAATTGGTAAGTTTGAAGAAAAATCAGACGAATGCATCTTCCTTGAATATTCAACCACCAGCAAAGCTTACAGAGTATGCAACAAAAGGACTCAATCTGTGGAGGAATTGATGAATGTCAAATTTCAAGATCTTATACAAAATCAATCGATTCAGACTCAACCTGAAGAATCTGAACCTACTCCAGACTTTACAAAGTCTAAATCTCCAGAAGCAGCTCAGACTTCAGAAGACCAGCAACGAATGATCGTTGAAGAATCAAATGAAGAAAAAGGTCAACAGTTTGACAATTCAACCAGCAACTGGAAGCACAAGTCTAGTCATCCCAAAGAACTCATTATCTGTGACATTAATAAAGGAATTCGTACAAGATCCAAAAGGCGTGAAGAGTCTAGTGTTATGGCTCTTATATCTGAAATAGAACTTAAGAGCATAGAAGAAGCTTTAACTGATGAAAGCTAGATTGAAGCTATGCAAGAAGAACTCAGTCAATTCAGTATTAATGATGTATGGGAATTGACTTCTAAACCAAAAGGTAAATCTATTATTAAAGCTAAATGGGTTTTCAGGAACAAGATGAACGAGAAAGGAAAAGTCATAAGGAACAAAGCAAGACTCGTGGCCAAAGGATATACGCAAGAAGAAGGGATAGACTATGATGAGACTTACGCACTAGTAGCAAGGTTATAAGCAATTAGATTATTACTTGCTTTTGCTTGTTATAAGAATTTCAGGTTATTCCAAATGGACGTCAAAAGCGCTTTCCTAAATGGATTTATCCAAGAGGAAGCCTATGTGGAACAACCTCCTGGTTTTGAAGACCCAATGAAACCAAACTCTGTATTCATACTGAAAAAGGCGTTATACGGTTTAAAGCAAGCACCTCGAGCTTGGTACAACAGATTAAGTAAGTTTTTAATCCAAAATGGCTTTGTTAAAGGTAAAGTAGATACTACATTGTTTATCAAAAGATAAAGCAATAACTTTTTACTTGTTTAAATTTATGTTGATGATATTATTTTTGGATCACCTAATGAAAATTTGTACAATAAATTCTCTAAGACTATGCAGGATGAGTTTGAAATGAGCATGATGACATCGAGCATCTTGAAAATGCATGGAAGGAATCATCCAGAAAAGATAGTGGTGCCTAGAAGATTGAAAGGAAAAGAAAGGGTTTTTCATGCCTCGGATTATTATATCCACCATCACGAGATCCCTTAAACTCTACTTCCCGTGATACCTGAAGTGACCATGAAGCCCACTCGTAAAGCACAAATTGAACGTCTTGAAGAAACGGTGGAAAGGAAAGAGGCTCGAATCTCTGAGTTGGTTCGGCGGAGACAAGAAGCTTCGAAAGACTGTGATCTCCCAATTGTATATGGAAAAGAGTCGCTAGATTTAGGAGTTTAATTCTGGCTTTAGGGTGTTATTTCAATTTCTTAGATTGATGTTTTAGGAATTTAATTTCCTAGGGAGTTATTTTAACGTTTTAAGTCGATGTCTTTGGAATTTGATTTCACTTAATAAAATAAACGATTGACCATTGTCATGGATCAATCTCATTTATTATAATGCTTACTATATTATTTTACATTGATAGGTAACAACACGGCTCACCTAAGATCACCAATCCGTACTCGTTCTAGAGCAATAATGGCTGATGACACTGAACAAGTGCGTGTTACTGAACAAACTCGTATCGCTGCCCTCGAAACGGAAATGAAGCAAGTCCTAAATGTCCTTGAGCAGCTCTCTAAGCAAATCGATTCTCTCCAAGCAAACACTGCCCCACCAGCTCCACAAGTTGAAGTGGTGTTACCACAACAGGCTCCCATGGCTGATCCAAGGGATAAAGGCAAGAATACGACCGCAGTTGAGCTATCAACCTCTGAGGATCCCTCTAGGGTTAAAATTACTGACACGCCTCAAATTGCTGTTGATAATGAGGTACAAGTGATACATTCGGATGTATTGAAAATTGAGCAAGAAAAACGCATGGCAAAAATCGAGGAGAAAATTAAGCAGCTGCAGGGTTCATTTAGCCAAGACCCAACAGATTTGTCCCATTATGCAAAAATCAAGATGCCAAAGAAGTTCAAAATGCCAGACTTTGAAAAGTATGATGGCACCTCTTGTCCGAAGATCCATCTGCAGACTTATGTGGTCAGGATGACCCAATATGTTGATAACATACCCTTGATGATTCAACAATTTCAAGCAAGCCTGACAGGACCGGCGCTGCAATGGTACATTATGAAGAAGATTAATCTGTTGGAGACTTGGAAGGATTTGACTGATGCCTTCTTCAAGCAATATAAGTATAATATTGATGTCACTCCATCTCGAGAAGATTTACTTCGCACTAAAAAGAAGAGGACGGAATCTTTCAAGGCATATGTCACGAGGTGGAGGACCGTAGTTGCTCAAATTACTCCGGAGCCGATAGAAAAGGAGCTGATGGATTTGTTCATGAAGACACTCTCACCTGAATATCGAAATCGGATGTTAGGATCGACTGCTAAGTCATTCAATCAGCTAATCCCTGTTGGCGAGCGAATTGAAGTAGCATTACGTGATGGATGGGCGTCTGATCAAACCAGCTCGTATGGGAGAGTCTCAACCAAGAAGGATAAGGAACCTGCAGTGGTGGTTAATGCAACTAATGTTCAACCACCTCGCCCTGTCTCGAACATTCAACAGGGAGGAACACGACCATTTTTTGGCCAGTAGAAAAACTCTTACAGTCGTCAATTTACACCACTTTCTAAGCCATTGTCCAAGATCTTGCCGACCCTTCAGAAGAAAGGATTACTCGCTAAGGAGCCTAAGCGATCTAATCTCGAGCGTTTCCCCAACTATGATCCATCTAAGACATGTGCTTATCATATGGGGGAGATAGGGCATTCTGCTGATGATTGCTATACACTGCAACACAAAATCCAAAATCTTTTGGATGCCAAGGTGATCTCATTCCGCGATGCACAGCCAAACATCCAGAATAACACACTCATTGACCACCAAGAAGCTGTGAATGCCATTTTCAGTTTTGATGCTGAGCCCACCATATTTCAGATGATGCATGAGGAAGTAGAAGTGATGGACACCTTGGGGCAACCAAGTGGCAAATTCGATTACTATGTAAAGTATTCGGATCCTCCCAGCTCCTACATCGACCCATGGGATATCATCCCAGATGGATGGGGTGGCATAGATGATCCCACACCTCCAGAGATTGAGAGCTCAGATGACGCACTTGAAGGAATGACTAAATTGTTCGAAGAGAATTTAGTGTTGACCATCGAGAAGCTCAAGAGTAGGAAAATTTTAATTATTTGCACACTCCTCTACGCATGAGTCTTTATTGCTTTCCGTATTTGCATGTTAGGATCTTCATTTCTAGGATTTCTCTCATTTCAATAATGTAATTTGCTTTTCATCCAATAAAATACATGGAAATTTTCATGTTTTAAGGGCATGTTGAAGTACACCAAACTAGACCCGTGATGAAATCTTACCCAAAAGAAAACGGCAATGAGCTAATTCTGAAGGCTGGGCTTCTTCATGTTCCCTTGAAAATTTTTTCAAAACAAAATAATTTTCCAACATGCATCTAATTTACTCTATTTGTTTCTTTTAAATAATCTGCTTTATGTTTCAGGTGCAGCCTTGCGCACATTTAAGGAACCTCTATGAGCTCCCTTGCAAAGAGGGGCAAGACACAAATACTTAACAGCTTTGACTTTATGATTTGATAGAGCATGGCCTTTTTATCATTTCAGAATGTTTTCACATGATGTGTAATTCACCAATTCCACTTGAAATTTATCAAAATGGATAATTCAGTGAAGAATGTTGAGTTACTTGAACATGCTAAATGATGCTAAATGAGGTGTGAAAGGCAAGCCTAATCCCATACACAGTTCCCTGTCTATAAATTGTGAGGTGAGTATGGAAACGTTTTGTGTTTCAAGGTGAAGAGTTTTCTTACAAGAAGTACGACAACTAAAATGACAAGGGGCAGTTCTTTTCTCTACTGGTGAACCATTGTTTAACCCTTCTTTGAGCCCAAATACTTGAAGAATTTCTTTCATATTACCCCTGTCAAGGACCACCCCACATCGGGGCAAATGGAGGTAAGTTGACATTGAAGGAGAGGGAAATGGATAGAAATTTTCTTGCTTTCACTTGTATCAATCTTCAAGTTATGCTATTATATTGAATTCATGTGGTAATTTAAGTGCCTTAGGATGACGAAGAGCGTTTATTTTACTATCCTACACACTTATATCATTTGCATAGCCCACTTGAGCCTGTGATTTTGTTTCTTTTAAACCTAGTTGATGATCATCCTCCACACTGGGGTTAGGCAAGAGATAGATGAAGACCCTTGAAGGTTCGAGTGTCATTTAAAGTATACTTGACACACGCATTGTGCGCAAGAACTGAAATCAAAATAGAACTAAGGGGCATGAAAAAGCAGTGTGCCTGATAAAAGCAAGGCCAATGCCCATGAAAAGAAGAGAGAAATGACTGATGAATTGGGGGCATAAAAAAAAGCGGTGTGCCTGATCGATGCCCATCATCAAAGAAAATGATTTTAAAAGAAAAAATGTTGAGAAAGATCTCCAGTTGAATAATCATTGGCATCAAGTGATAAACTCTTGAGCCAATAAAGAAATCTGTCAAGAAGACAATCCATGGCGAAGAAAACTGGTGGCAATGTCGAGATGATCACCAACTTTGACCCCTATACACATCTTTGAGCCTAACGATCCTTTCGTTTCTCAACCCATAAACCCAGCCTATGTTACGTCCCTTACAAAGTCTCTTCAAATTAGGGCATTTGAATTAACATAGGAATTCATATGTTTTAAGCATTGCTCGAAGAAGTGCGAGCAGGATTATTTCTTTCTCATTTTGCAGGGTTCTTGACTTGTAAACCCGGAGATGATTACAGAATTGTTCTTTCAATTGCTTTGACTCAAAGAGTCCTTTTGTTAAGCCGTTGACCAAGCCCACATTACAGTCCTTGTCAAAGACCTCTCAGATTGGTAAGGTCATATTGCTTGCAAGAAAATTCGAACTCTTGTCGACAAGATGATGATAAGATTGAGTGATATATTCCCGCATCAATGGTCGGGACAAATAACCCCTCTTAAATGAGAGCGAGTGAAAAAGCCTTTTCACACCAAAAGTGTCTCATTTAACATGTTCAAGAGATTCACAACTTAATGAAAATTGTCTTAATGATAATTTTTCCCGGTGGAAGTTTGATG
This sequence comes from Eucalyptus microcorys, assembly GCA_014182515.1. NCBI lineage: Eukaryota > Viridiplantae > Streptophyta > Magnoliopsida > Myrtales > Myrtaceae > Eucalyptus > Eucalyptus microcorys. The sequence continues at coordinate 18,919,422 of CM024571.1, read as the reverse complement.
AAGCCATCATGCATGGACCTTCATTGAATTTTAAAAAAAAAAAAATGAAATGAATTTTTCCTCAAAGACCAAAGGATTTGTCTTTGAAGCCCTGAGTTTGTTCAGTCATCTTTGAATACTTGATGAGAATTCCAAGTACCCATTTATAAAATGTTTTCAAATGTCTAGTGTGAATTCCAGATATTTGAACCTTTAAACGCTTGATGTGACTTCCAAGTGTTTGTCTTTTCCAACATCTGATGTGATTTCCGGATGTTTAGTAAATGTTTTCAAATGTTTAGTGTGAATCCCAGATATTTGAACCTTAAAATGCTTGACGTGACTTCCAAGTGTTTGTCTTTTTAAATATCTGATGTAATTTCCAGATGTTTAGTAAATGTTTTCAAATGTCTAACATAAGAATCAGATTTTTGAAATTTTAAGTACTTGATGCAATTTCCAGGTGCTTGGGATCTGATGAGAGTTCCAGATCCCTAAAGACTTTGAGCCTTTCAATTATCTGAGGAGATTTCCAAATGTTTGTCGGGACTCATAGGAATCATTTCACACCTAATAATACTTTTCTGAATCTCCAGATAAGTATGATAGGTACGTATTCTTCTTTGCATTTGAATTTCATTGGGCGTGGACACATTGAGATCTACGTTCTTGACCAAATCATTGCATTTACATGGCATTCCTTATTGCATGACCTTGCATTTATTTGAGTCCATTTCTTAAAAAAAAAAAAAAAAAAAAAAAAAGGTCATTAACATTTGCATATTCATTTTATATTCATTTTGTATGATTTAAATTTAAGTGTCATTTATCTTTGAAGGAAACCTCTACGAGCTTCCCTTCAAAAAGGGGCAGCTGTTGACACCTAATTTAAATTTAGAAAATAGAATTAGAAGATAATCTTTGATTAGAGGAAATTATTTTTTTAGAAAAAAATTTTGAATTCAAAAACTCAACAGTCAGATTTTGGAGCCACTTTTTTGTTGAAGAAGTTGAGTGAATATCGCCGGATCTTTAACAACTTCGAGTCTTTCCTCTATAAAAGGAAGGCGAGGTTTCGAAATCGAGGGGGGCGACTTCTCTTCGTCGAAGGAAAAAGAAAACAAAAAAGGAAAAGTCAAGAGAAGCTTTTGCTTCTGCAGAGAAGAGTGCGGGGAATGTAGAGAGAGAAGAGAAGGGAGAAAAGTCAAAATGTGAAGTGAAAAGTAAAAAGGAAGAGAGCAGAGGGAGAAGACATGAGAGTGACGGAGAGAGAGAGAAAAGGTAAAAAAGAGGAAAAAAGCTACCGTTCGTCTTCTCCGGCTTCCCCCCGCCGCTCTGCTCATCACCTCCATGCCGCAGCACTCGAGCCTGCCTCCTCCCGCAACCTAGCGATCTCCGCGTCTCTACCCGCAGCACCGCAGATCCTGAGTGCCCTCTGCTGACGCCAACTTGTAGCGCCAGAAGCCCCGACACCCTCGCTCCGCCGGTCCCTGCTGCTCGAACGCTGCCTCTGTTTCGCCTAATGAAGTTGCTGCTGTGCCGATCCGAGTCTCACTCGAGCGACCACCCGAGCTGCTTCAACCGCTCCAGATTCGATCACCGGTAGCCCGACACCACCGGAGTCCATACCGCTAGTCATTGTGCCTCTCTGGAGCTCCGAACCCGTGAGCCCCTTTGCCGGCCACCTCCGTCACGACGCCACGAAGCTAGTCCCGCTTGCCCTTGCTGCTCCGCTCGCCACCGCACCCCCGCACGACTCTCCCCGCTGCTGCTGATCTGCCAGCCGTCGTCCTCTCACCGGCGTCCCCCGCAACCAACGAATGCACCGCACGACCTACTGTTGTCCTTGCTACGCCATCACCATCTGTTGCCTCCTCTGTTTTGCTACAAGTGTGGTTACTGCTGGACCTCGCCGGACCTCCAACGGACAGCCCTTGTTCCGAACCAGGACCCATCACCCTTGGCGAACCATCATCGCAGTTCATCCATTACTGCTTCCTCGCCATTTCTTCAAGTCCACCGTTAGTTAGACTAGGTAAATTTTTTAGATATTTGGTTTCATAGTTTTTTTTTTTTGTTATTTTCATTCTAACCTGATTTGTTTTATTTTGATTTATTATCCAATTAGAAAATTTGTCATATTAAGTCATGATGATCAAAAATATTAAGCCGCGAGACGTTGGGTTAGATTTTTGATTATTTCGACTTTTTTATGACAAATTCATGAATTGCTTTGCATCATTGAAATAATATGTCATTGATTTATATTGATGAATTTTCAATAGGACATATTTTGGTGTGTTATTTGTTCATCACATGTCATGCATTATATGTCATATATAGGATTTAGGTATTTAGGTCCATATGCATTTCATATTTAAAGCTTTGCATTTTGATTTTTTAGATTCATATAGGATTAGGTTAATTTTCCTTTAATAAAACCAAAACAAAAAAAAATGTTATTTAGGTTATATAGATTTCATAATGTGCATACTACATGTTGCGCTTTAGTTAGTGGGTCATAGGTTAATGTTTTAATATTCCCGTCGTGTAGTTTTTTTTTTTTTTTTAAAAGAAAAGCCAAAGATTGTTATTGCATCATTATGTTGTTTTAATAAGAATTATTAAGTAATTTAAAAAAAAAAAACACGAAAGGTCGTTTATTTGGTTAGTTAATAGGTTAGTTCATAATTAATCCCATTTTATGTCATCATTATTTAGTGTAGGTTGCATACATTAAAAAAAGAATCATAAAAAAAATCATAAAAAGAACATGCATATAGAATTATTATGTCATTCATCCCATTTCATGAAACGCATGCAGGATTATATAAATTAGATTGCATACATATAGTGATAGCTCAAGTTATGCCATATGAATCGCATTTCACATATCATTAAAGTAAAATCCATGCATATTAAGTTTAGATTAAGATTGCATAATAATAAAAATTAGGTGTCATGTCATTTAGAAATCATGTTTAGGGCATGCATTTTTATTAGCATTTTTTTATTGAATGTTATTTTATTGATTGTGCACCCGCATGACCATTTGCATGTTAATAGCTTAAGTTAAAATTAATCAAATTGCTTGCAAAATATTTTTGAAATTAAAATAAAAAGGTATCGAAAGGGCGTTAGACTAATCTAGCGTAACCATGTCCTCGGACCTACTGAATCTCTAGTTCGCAAAAGTAAAGTATTCTCCCATACTTTACTTGGGTTTCTAACCAACCCTAATTGGTTAGTGTTGGCTCCAAATTGAGTATAATTGCATGTTTAAATGGGTTAATTTCTTAATATCAAGTCGCGATTGGTAGGACTTGTGAGGGTCCGTGCCAAGTCTTTGAACTTAATAATCCATTAGCCTTCTTTAGGTAATTCACCCTCGGGAAGGTTGCGACAAAGTTATCTTTTGAAATGACAATTATCTATTTTTTCAAAAAGGCAGTTATTTTTTTAAAAGGAATTTTATATTTTACGTCGTTCCGTATACCTTTTTTTTTTACTGCCTTATATACCGATCGTCTTCCTCTTAAATCCTAAAAGCACAAAACAACACTTTCTTACTTTTACTCTCTAGTTTAATCTTCAAAGATCTCATCTTTCTCGCAAATCGAGTTTGGAATCTCTCAAAGACTGTGAGAATGGCTTCCCAAAGAAAGTCTTCAAGGATCGCAAACAGGGGACCACAACACATGCATGCGGGACCTAAGCATTTTGACCTCTCCGAGGAAGAAGAATCTCTAAGACAGCAGTAGAGCCCACAACATTCTCAACCGCGTCAATCTTTTCAAGCTAGACCTCAGGATATTAATCGTAGAGCGGAGGAAGAAATCATTGAAGACGCAGAACCCATAAGAACTCAAAAGCCCGCCTTTATGTTTAAGCTATGCTCTGCCTTGAAGAAGGGAGGCACTCCCTTGAACAATATTGATGAATTTTTTAAAGAGAAAGGGTATCGAAATGAAACCCACTTTTTGCGAACAATGGAACGATTGGGGGTTGCTCCTGCGAGGTCGGCAGATCTAGCTTTTGCAAATATCCCTAGTGATCCACGTGTTGGAGGTCTTAGTTAACCTGATGGGAATGATAATGACAAAATGTATGCTCATTTTAAGCCTAGAATGGGTGTTGCGACAAATACTCGATGCAAAAGGACAGATTTGTTTCGCTCGGAGAAACACAAGCGACTTTACTCTAAGTTGCTAAAGCGAGGGGTGATCAACCCAAGAAATGTGGACTTTGATTTTCTTGATTCTTTGAATGTGAAGCTGCGAGAGAAATTCACGCTACTTCAGCTTGAGTGTTTTTGTTCTGAGACGACAGAGGCACATTCAGAACTTACCGCTTATTTCTATTCTAATCTGAGCTTCTTGGATGCGAATAGATTTTCTTTTAGTGTTCGAGACCAGGACTATATTGTTGACATGGACACATTGGCTGATGTGATTGGAGTAGAAAGAGGGGCATTTCAATTAATTAGTGTGTCTATTGGTCATACGACAGTAGAGCTTGTTCGGGATGGAATGGCCGAAGGACAAATCTCGTACTTGAGGATGAATGCCTCAAATATTTTGCTTCACAAGATTGTGATCAATTGCCTTAGACCTAAATCGATTTCGAAGACTGATGTCTCCAACTCAGAAGCAAAGTTGATGTATGCTATCAACATTAGCAAAAAATTCTCTCTTCCACACACAATCGTGTTTCACATGTATAGATTGATGGTGAAAGACAATGGCCAACTTCCTTACTCATATCTTGTTACTAAGTTATTCAGACATTTGAATATTCAGCTTCCCAGGATTCTATGTGTTCGAACTTGTGATCAAATGGTGGTGGGACTAAAAATAGTTTCCAAAATGCGTCTAAAGAAGCTGAACAAGACTTTGGAGCAATTCAAGGAAAAAAAACCCCTATCAAGACTCACCAAGATTCTTCGATTGCAAAACGGAAAGGGAGGGAGCCCATGACAGCTCCATCAAAGAGAAGAAGAGCACTCATCTTGGAGGATGAAGAAGATGAGGACAATATCACCATTTCCGCTTTTGCATTGAGAAACCTACACCGTTCTGTTCCAGAGACAGAGGGGAGAAAGGATCAAGACAGAGAAGAAGAATAGCAAAGTAGAGGAGAGAGAGAATCGATGAGAAAAGAAGCAGAGGAAGAAAGGACTGCAGAAGAAGAAGAGGGCAGAGGTGAACAAGAAGAAACAGAGCATGAAGAGTACTTCTCACCGCCTGAAGGCAATGAAACATGGGGAGTTGCTAAGAACGGAGGTACCTCTTCCATTGCTTTTACTAGTAAAGATGTTAGTCGTTCACCTGCAGATCCAAAAGACATCTATGCCTCTCAATTTCCTGAGGAAGGTCATGAGGTTTCATCGCCAAATCTAGGTGCTCATGTTGACTTGCCATCATCTGCCAATATTCCTACTAATCATGCAAAAGCAAACACTCAGACTGATAATTCAGCAGACTTTCGAAGACTACTTGATATTCTTATGGAGATGCGAGGCCAGATCTATGCCCTGGGATGCGAAGTTCAAAACTTGCAAAATGCAGGACAAACCTCTTCAGTTTCCTTACATGATCAAATTCATGCCCTTGCTCTTCAAGTTCAAGCAAATGCCAATGGTGAAGAAGTGGCTCAACTGAAGGAGGATTTGAAAAAGCTAGAAGGGATTATCCAGTCGATGGGAGATTTCCAGCTTATTTGCGTTCCAAAGCAATCCTAATTCCATTCATTCTATTTTCGTCTTTACCTTTTTAATGTTGACAAAAAGGGGGAGATGGTGTAGATTTGAGATAGATTTGAGATTTGACTCTTGTTTGACTTGACTTTTGATTGATTTTACTTTTGTTTGGATGTTTGGTTGTGACTGGATTTGGATTTGGATTGTTTGATCATTTAAATGTTTGCTGCAGTATCTTAAGCACTATTGGTATTTCAGATAGTTGTTTATTTACAGGACTAACTTATTTCCTGTGGATGCAGATTTAATGCTATCTTTATTAAGCCAATTATCTTTTGTGAGATATTCATGTTTGCTTGAGTATTGTCTTGCAGGTCAAAAATATCCAAATCTGCAGGAAAGTTTTGTCACCATAAAAAAGGGGGAGATTGTTGGAGAAAACTTCTGTATTTGTTTTGAAGCTGACAAAACATTTCCATCAGCCTAGTCTAAAGACTTGCAGACTCTTTCGTCAAAGTCCGATGACCGCCGAACCACCAGACTCAAGATTTAAAGTCTACCCTCATTGACAGTTTCTAGACCGTCGAATAAGACCTATCCAAAATTAAGTATTTCTTTAAAGATTGGATTCTATCGACTAAAGAAGATCTCTCGGCTGGATATAGCACCTCGGAATCTTTTATTCGTTTTGATTTGGGTAATTTAGATCCGTTGATTGGTCAAGCTTACTTGGAAGGTTCTACTTATGGAAACCTAGATCCTGATTGTATGGGCGAGCAGGATTGGTGGGCTATCGTTATATTCCTTAAATAACTCAGAATCTCCCTAATTGATTCTATCCAACGGGTAGATTGGAAAAGCTCCTTTAAAAAGTGCCAACGGTTATGAAGGCATGGAGAAGTATATAAGGAAGATGTTCTAATTATTCGAGTGTGTACGCGATAGATAAATTCCAAAGTCAGAAGCTCCTTGTTCCTCGTCAATTCAATTGTTGAGCGTAAACTTGTACTCAAAAGAGAGTTTATACATTTGTGAGACCTTGAGGAAGTGTAGCTGAGTCTCTACACTATGGAATCAAGGACACGATACTGTAACGACTCTTTTGTTTCATAGTGAAATCCAGCCGGTAGGCTATCAGTGCAGGAGAGTGAACGTAGGCTTGGATTAAGCCGAACCACTATAAACCTTGTATTCTTATTCTCTTCCCTAAACTCTTTTACTTTACTCCTAACCTTATTCATTTGTTAAAGTCTCGTTTCTATTTTAAAGTCTACTATTAACAGACTCAGGTTAAAAGTAAGGTTTTACACTATACTTCGCAAAAGTTTGTTTTCGCACCTATTCATCCCCCTCTAGGTGCACGTACTAGCATTAACAGAATCAACCGTGATTCAAGGTCAACCAAGGTTGACCTAAGCAATGAACGAGGTGAAGGCAAAGACATGGTTCGTCAACACGGCAGAGGGCCTTACCTCTTAGCCAATGCAGACCCCGACATATAAGGCATAGGGGGAGTTGGATAGGAGGCAATGGCACTGAAGGTCGGAAAGGAAGTGGGCGAAGATGGAGGCAGAGATGGAGGTGACGTGCCGAAGGTGGTGAGTCTAAGCTTGAAATGCAACAGGTGGAACCTTGTGAGCAAGAGAGTACTTGCCAAAAAAAAAAAAAAAAAGGAGATTGAGCTATTCTTTTTCTTAGAAGAAGCGGAAGAGATAGGAGATAGAGTGTTGTATAATTGAAGAAAGAGAGGATGCAAGGGTCAAGTGGGCCCAAATGTGACACATGTCGATCATTTAATGGTTTTGTGTAAAATCGACGTGTCATCACTTGGTGTGATATCCAAAGTTTTTGTAATTGTAATACTATAATATTCAGAAACTTGTATTATGATAATGATACTTAGATTATGAAGCTAAGTATTATTTGCCTTAGTATTCAGACGTGAAAACTTTTGTCGAACCGTAAATTTCATGGGACACGGCGGATAATTTCCCTAAACATAAGTCATTCTAAGTCCCACGTGTGAATTGAATTATGTGTGCTCTAATAGTATAACGGTATTAATTAAATTATTGTCGTTTTAATAGTTGATGGGTGTTATAAATTGTGTAGACTTTACTTAATTATTAATAATAATGGTTAACTTATGCTAATGAATGTTGGAAGAAGACGATTACGTTCCTCTTTTTATATTTACCTTACAAAATTTATTAATTAAAATTATAAGTACCACATGTCTTTATAAGAACTCTTACATGGCCATGTGTTTCTTCAAAACAATATTTTTTTTAACACTAACTTTCACACCTATAATAAGTGATGCTTACTTCAAATTGAGTCACTTCTTCTTACATTTCCCTCGGCCACGTGTAAGAACTTTGTCTTGCATTTATGCCACATTAAGTTGGTGATTAGCATGCATAGTTACACCTAACAATGAAAAACATCAAATTATCTTAGGTCGTTTTGATAAAGCTCCTTTTATCTTACTGTAGAGCCCCCTTTCACTTCTCTAAAATCCAAATAGAAACTTGCATGTGCTATATTTCACTTTTCAATCCAAGAATTTAGAGAATAAAACTTCATATTTAAGAGCTACTAAGGTGGTGAAGGCAATTGATGGCTCGCGGTTTGCGTTCGTTCGAGGTAAGTAAAGTTTCTAGATATTAAGTTGGCCAAATGTCCTTAAAACTTAACTTGTTTAGTTGATTGAAATGGCGAAACTTTAATGTGTATGGATGGGTATGGTAGTTGTTAAATAAGATTGATGACATCTTACATGTTCATTTTGTTTCTTTCTACTTTGTTCTGAGAAGTCAGAATCTGGCTGTTCTACCACATTTATCTTGATGACCCATTGCATGTTTGTTCTGTTTCTTTCTACTTAATTCTAGATAATTAGAATTCGGTCGTTCTGCCATATTCCTCTTGATGACCACATGTTCGTTCTGCTTCTTTCTACTTCATTCTAGGAAGTCAGAACTTGGTCGTTCTACTATATTTATCTCGATGACCCATTGCACATTCATTCTTCTTCGTTTTGTTTCATTCTGCATAGTCAAAAGTGGTTCATTATGTCATATTTGTTTTGATAACCTATTGCATATTCGCTCTACTTTGTTCTACTAAAATTTTACTAGTCAGAATCTGTTCGTTTTACTTGTTCTGCTAAAATTTCCTCTGACAGAATCTGTCCATTTATGAATTTGCCTTTTGTGAATCTACTCATTTGGTTGAATTTGTCCACTTGTTGAATCTACCAACTTGTAAATCTGTTTTTCATAAATCTATGTATTGGTTCAGACGGACTTTACTAAGTATAAATCTATTCATTGTCAAATATGCCAACTTGTGAATATGTTCATTGATAAATCTGTTTATTGGTTTAGACAGATTTTATTGAGTATGAATATGTTTCTTGTTGAATCTGCCAACTTGTGAATATATTTATTAATAAGTATATCCATTGGTTCAGACAGACTTTACTAAATATGAATATATTCCTTGTTGAATCTGTTTATTTGTTAATTATGTCCATTGTTGAATATGTTCATTTGTAAATCTATTCATTATCGGATTTGTTCTTTTGTTCTAGAAGCTTCTATTAAGCTAGAATTTGCCCTTTTGATTGTTCAGACTTTTCGACCAGAATGTACTTGTTGTTCTAAATTAGAATGTACCCATTTACATGTTCAAACTTTACGTCTAGAATATATTTATTCGTTCAGATCCTACTCAATGTCTAGACTCAGAATGAACTCATTTGGATCTCCAGACTTCAACGACTAGAGTATGACTATATGTTATTTCATATGCGATTATTTGGCTAATGTATTAAATTGAGTTGAGATATGTATGATATGCTTATAAGTATACATATATTATGGCTTTAAATGATATTAATGTGATTCCGTCACCCATATAGTGGTGCATGACGATGCCCCATGGTGGTACTTTGCGGGATGTCCTAGTGGTTGGGATGCTCCGGAGAATGTTTTGGGATGTCTCGGGAGTTGAGACGCTCCTGTGATGGGGATACCTTGTGGTGAAAGTTTTCAGGATATCTCGAAATCGAGATGCCCAGGAAAGTTTGAGAGGAAATATTAATGAATAAAATGCATTGTCATGTATAGAACTAAACATTATTTATATTATTTGTTTGTTTGTATGAAATAGGTTGTGTGCATGCATGAGCCTAGATGGACGTATTATTGATTAATAATTTTTATGATAAAAAAAAAAAGGGAAACATAGAGTTTGCTTATGTTTTTATCACACTTATCGGATGATTATGCATTCACTTTGTATATACTAGATGAAATGGTAAGAGAATTTTTTTAACTTACAACTAGAGATTTCATTTACTGAGTTTCGACTCATTTCTTTTATTTTTCAAACATGTAGAATGGACACCCTTCAACCTTTGCACTATAGAGTCCCTATGAGTTATGAAGGTCTTTATGAAATATGCTTGAACCAAGATCTGGAATAATATATATCAAGTATAGTTCTATTGTGTGGGTGGATGTAGGAAGTTTCACAGAGTGAGTTCCTTTTCAGTTCGTTTCCTAGTACCAGGACCTTGAAGGTGAGTTAGTCGATCTGTTGAGAGGCTTCGATCTTGATGATGTAGATGCAACAAACGGAGAAATTATCAACCCGTGATTTAAGTCTGAACATTTATATAGACATTTTTTTTATGTATAGTATAATATAAAGATAGGTCTCCCCATCCCTATCCAGACTTTTGTTTTTTGCTCGTAAAGTAATAAAATTGTGAACTCAAATGTGGTATAAATAAAAGAGGCATAAGTATGTTGATTATACTTGTAAGGCCTTTAATTGTTAAATGAATATTAGTAAATGTTTGATTACGCTTTCACATGCTAAAAGAGAATAATAATATAAGAAACATGTGTCGGCCGAAGTTCCGAGCATTGCACTTGAGCACTTAATAATTTCTCATGGTCTCTGCGTCGTAACTAGTCATACTCTCATCACAAACATCATTGCTTCTGGCTCTGGTCGACGTCGCAGTTTCCCCACTGCTCTTCCAACCACCACTATCGCTATCACTAGTGTTGATCGCCTCATCGCTGCCGCTGCCTCTGATCGAAGCTGCGTCATGGTCGCTGTCATCGCTATCATGCACTGACACACCCGCATGATCCTTCACTTCCGGCTCTGTGCTCACCTGTAGCTGCAGTGCGAAATTGAGGCCCCACACAACGTCGTTCATGGATGGCCGCTTGGCCCCCTCGTCCTGCAAGCAGCTCATAGCGATCTCGCAGAACTTGTTGAGGCACTCGAGGGCGATAGCCCCCTTCAGGTGCGGGTCCACCATTTCCTCGACGGACCCTCTCTTACAACAACTCTGGGCCCACTCAGCCAGGCTAATCTGCTCCATCGGGGCCATCCGGCTCACGGCAGGCCTTGCACACAGCACCTCGAACAGCACCACGCCGAAGGAATAGACGTCGGACTTGTCAGTCAGCCGTTGGCGCCTGTAGTACTCCGGGTCCAGGTACCCGAAGGTGCCCTTCACGGCCGTGCTAACGTGCGTCTTAGACTCGCTCGTGGGTCCGACCTTCGAGAGCCCAAAGTCGGACACCTTGGCAACCCACTTCTCGTTGAGCAGGATGTTGGTCGTCTTCACGTCACGATGTATGATGGTGTGCTTGGCACCGCTGTGGAGGTAGTGGAGTCCCCACGCAGCGCCTATGCAGATCTCGAGCCGCTGCTTCCAGGGGAGTGGGGGATTATCGGTGTTGTAGAGATGGTCCCTGAGGGTCCCGCGTGCCATGTAGTCGTACACGAGGATCATCTCTCCCGCGTCCTTGCAGAACCCAATCAGGGAGACCAGGTGGAGGTGCCGGAGCTGCGAGAGCATCTCGATCTCGGTCCTGAACTCATGGAGGCCCTGCTGCGATCCCTGGTTCAGCCGCTTGATCGCCACTGGAGTGGCCCCGCCATCGACGTAGCCCTTGTACACGTTGCCGAACCCGCCCACGCCGATAATAAACACCTTGTCGAAGTTGTTCGTGGCCGCTCTGATCTCCGCCAACGAAAAGTAGCGGCACAGATCCAAGGGAAGGGACGATCCCTGGGTCTTCATTGACTTGGTCGTCGAGGGGGAGACCGGGCCCCACCATGAGGTGCCGTCGCTCGAGGCCGAATCCTTCGCTCTGTTTTGTCGCCGGTAAAGGAAGAAAGCCAGGAGAGACAGTACGGTGAAGCCCGAAGTTCCACCAGCAACGATGGCAATTTTTGCTGCTTTGCTGAGGCTCGACGATGCTTTGCTTGCCGGTGGAGTTGGATCCGGGTTCGGCTCTGCGAGATTCCTACCTGGATTGCTGATCTTGAAAATCTCGAGGCCATTCAAGATGGCATCAGAGTAAAGAGTAGAACCATCTGGAAGTGCGCCCAACGCGACGGAGAGGTTGGTTCTCTTCTTTCCGCCGTCATACGGGGCTACTGCAAAATCCTATAGACGGGCACGCCCTTCCCGCTCCATTTAATGACATCCGCACGACCCTCGACCAGTTGTGAATCCATAAAAATCTCAAAAACCCTATCTAAGGGCTTATTTATCTCTATCTGGAATTCGCAGAAGTGTAACCGGACCAAGTAGAAGAAGTTCGTATCCACCTCGACGGACCACGTGAGGTTGTAGCTCAAATTGATTCTTTTGTCCGTTCCCATAGTCCTTGCAGTTCTGTATAAGCTATCTGGAGCCGTGTAATTTGGCACTTGCTCACTGTAAGCGAGTTGGATAGTTGTGTTAACCGGCAAAACTCCGATGACCGAGGAAGTCACGTACTCTTCATCTGCTTCCCAGGTCCTGTACATTCCCGTGTCATCAGCTGGATCGACAAACCCTCCTCCCACGTTCAAGCGCTTCACCGCTTCCACTCCCACGTTCAAGCGCTTCACCGCTTCCAGAGCATCAGTGGTACCCAAGGTGTATCGCGCTGTCTGACCTGCCAACTTGGTTCCCTCGTTTGAGTTGATGGCGGTGTTGTGGTAGAGATCTTCGGGCATGGAAACGACTTCGATTCCATTCACGAAAGCATACGCGTCTGAATTACCAGGAGTCGGGGCGAATTTTATTTTCAATATCTGGTCGGCGTCGACAGTTAAGCAGAACTCTTTGTGGAACGTCGGGGAGCTGGTATAATCGGAAAACAGCGAAGCGCTGAAGTCGCGGAGCAGGTTGTAGCCAGCGGCCTCGACCGAGAAGAGGGAATCAACACGGCGGAAGTTGAGGTAATCCGAAGGGAAGAAGTGCAGGCGAACGAATTTGCGCCCTGCGGTGACGTGGAAGGTGTAGGTGAACTCGGAGCGGGAGATGCGAGCCGTGTAGTATGGGACCTGACCGGAGACGGTGGGAGATGAACTGTTTGCCCTTGCAATGATAGAGGAGAGAGTTTTCTCAATTGGTGTGTAGTCTGAACGGTTGGCGGCGTCTCCGATCCAATTCCGTACGCCCACAGTGGAGCTGGTGGAGGAGCCGCAGTCGACGGTGATATCATCGGTCGGCTGGTAAGCGCCAGCGTTGTCACCGGTGACTGAGACGGAGAGTGCTTCGAGCGAGATGGAGATGAAGATGAATAATAGAAGTGGGGGTTTCATGTTCGTCATCTCGCTGCTCGACGACGACAGAGGGTCGCAGATGAATCGATGAAAAGAGGTTCACAAGGAGAGCGGGGTCTCGGAGATGAACCAGTTTTGACTAACGGGGAATTAGGAAGAAGAGCAGAAGAGATTAGTGAAAGACCAAAGTCGTCGCTAAGATATCTGCAAGGGAATAGAGCCCTCGCCTATCACAAGAAAATCAGCGGACGGGATTTGTGCCCTTTCGGGTGCGCTTCTCGTGGAAGGTTCAATTGCCTTAGGAAGGTCACGTCAGGTCAGCGGTACGACTGCCGGTCCCATGCAAGAATGCTCCCTCTCAAGGGACCACCACCAAACCGTGTTTTCTATGTCGCGTCCTTCCATTTTCAACTTTTGTCCTTTCAAGGAGGAAAATTATTTATGTAACAGAAATATAATCAAACGCTTTATTGATGTATCGTATACCGGATAAATCCATTGTTGCTTAGTCAGAGACTTCTAAGATTTTAATCTTATACCGTACCCCATAAATGTCAGCCATTAGATTAAGATGGAAGGATCCCAACTGTCGAAAGTTAGATGTCCGATACTAAAAAATGCACGTCCGACGTACTAAAATGAAATTTATGATGCTTTAAGCACTAGCAAATGGGTGCCAAACCCATAGAATATTGACATCATGGCACAATAAAAATCAAATTTAATAAAGTTTTATGAGGTTATATTGTTAGTTACAATGATTGTTGCAAACCTTTATAAGCCATCATAGTTTGAAATGATTTAAATTCATAATGTTAAGTTTTTGGTTACAATGGAACATTGAAATTTTACAAAATAATTGTAATTAAATAAGTTTAAAATTTGCAACATTTTGTTCATGGTTACTTTCGCAAAGCGTTGTAGTTGAAAAAAAAAATACAAGATTATGACATTTTATCCTTATTTGGGGAAAACAAACATAACCCTTTGTAAATAATTGTATTTGAAAAAAAATCCTAGTTTTGGACGTTTTGCTCTTGTCATGACGTCATTACTCTCTGTAAAAAAATTCTCAATTTATGACAATTTCTTCTTTTCCATGACAAACGGTCATAAAAGTGGGTAAATTTAAGACATTTTGCACTTAGTGACGTCGTAAAATCGTAACACTTTGGAAATAACTTCGATTCCATTCACAAAAGCACACGCGTCTGGGTTACCAGGAATGGGAGGAAACGTGACGTTCAATATCTGGTCAGCTACGAGGTTAAGTAGGACTCTAAGCGGAAGCTCGTGAAGCCGGTGTGATCGGAAAAGAGGAGAGTGCTGAAGTTGCGGAGCTGAGTGTAGCCAGCAGGCTTGACCGAGAAGAATGGATTGGCATGGCCGAAGTTGAGGTAATCCGAAGGGAAGAAGTGGAGGCGAACGAATTTGGGCCCCATGGTGATGCGGAAGGTGTAGACGAATCCAGAGCGGGAGAGACGAGCAGTGTCGTGTGGGATGCGGTTGTGGATGGAGGGAGATGAACGGTTTGCACTTGCAACGATAGAGGAATGAGTTTCGTCGATTGGAAAGTAGGTCGAACCATCCTCGGTGTCCCCGATCCAAGTCCGCTTGGACACGGAGGAGTTGCCGAGGGAGCCACAGTTGACGGCGATATCATTAACCAGCAAGTATGCGCCAACATTGACGCCGATGACTGAGACTTATGTAGCACGGACACGTTACACGTGCTTCCGTGTGGTGTACAACACGCGTCGGACACGTCGACATGCTCGGACACGCGTTGACCGCATGTCGGATTTGTTGACACGTGGTCAACTTTTGTCGACACGTTTTGACACGCGTGTCCGAAAGACAATGGAGGGTGGAGGCGAGGGCGAGGGAGCAGAGACGAGGCTGCGAGCAATAGCGAGCCCACGACGGTGAGAGACGGCCAGAGAAAGAGCAGAGACTAAGGCAAGGGCTGCCACTCTGTGATGCTGCAATGGATCGGCGACGAGACTACAGCTGCGAGGGAGGAAGGGTTGGAGGTGAGACGGTAAACGATTGTGATAAGGACCGAGAGTAAAGAATAAAAAAGGGACTTGGCGTGTTGGAGGGAGGGGGGAAGTGATAGCCTGTGAGAGAGGGGGGGGACCAAGGGGACTTTTTATTTAATCGGAAAGAATATTAAATGAAATTAAAAAGTAATTTCGAAAAATAAAAGTACTGTATGTTGAATGATTAGTGTAAATTCATTGTAGGTTCTTTTTTTTTTAATTATTTATTTATTTATAAATTCGAATCAAATTAATTAAAAATAAAAATATTCATTTAATATACAACGTGTCCCAACGTGTCGGAATTTTCTATTTTTGAGAAATGACGTGTCGTGTCATATCGTGTGTCCGTGTCGCGTGTCCGTGCAACCTAGACTCAGACTGTGAGTGCTTCAAGCAGGACGGAGATGAAGAGGAATAATAAGAGAAGTGGTGGTTTCATGTTCTTCATCTTACCCTTTAATGTATGAGAGGATCACAATTGAATCCATTAAAAGAAGTTCACATGGATAGTAGACTCTTGAAGATGAACCTGTTTTAATCATTGGGATTTAGGAAAGAGCAAGGAAAAAGCGAGGGAAGGAAAGATTAGATCAGAGGGAGAAAATTACCAATTTAGTCCTAAATTAACGAATTCCAATATAATCTTAGACTTTTTCAATTCAATTTTTTTTTTATACTCCAACATATTCTTTTCGGCTAATTTTACCCGAAAATGTTGACATACCAGTCCAGTCATCTCTAATAATCTTTAGTAACACGATTGGTCATATGACTTGGACAAATTGAATTGAAATAACGAGATTTTAAATATTTTTGTGAATTTTCTGATTTGTTCTTTTCTTTCTTCTTTCGCACTTTTGCTCATCCTGAACCTCTCAGGAAACATGGTAAATCGTTGCAAGAAAGCTAATTTTTCTAAAGTCAAGCTAAAGTACTACTGTTAATCCCGAATCTCTTAGGGAAGCATGGTAAATCATCGTAAGAAAAGCTGATTTTTCTAGAGTTAAAGCGGAGCTGGTAGCCTGGCTGCCGGTGCTCCTCCATGGATTACGGAAAAGCATTCTAGTTCGGTAGATCTAATGGCAGTGCTAACAAGCGCGTCTCAATAGTCAACCCGATAATGCTCAAATTTTCGGTGAATAGTGCCGAAGCTGGCCACAAGCGAACCACTCTCATAAATTCCCAGTGATCCCGGCCAAGCCCATTTTGCTGCGGTCAACGCCAATTTGCATGGAGGCAAAAGAAATCAAGGCAAATGGTGAAGATTCATCAGAATCGAACGACTTCCCACCCGATTTCGCCATGATTTGGCCTATTGAGGGAGTTGCTCTTTGTAACAATTCAAGCAGTGGTTGTGGCGCAGAGATGAAGGGAGGCCTCAAGTGAAAATTGAAGCAGTGGCAGAGGCAAAAATGAAAGGAAAATTCCATACTTCACACGAGTAAGATCTAAAATACCGATCTCAACTTATAACATTTGTCACACACCCAACTCCAACAAGTATAGGGGATGACACGGCCATCATTTCATCCAAATAATATAGCTTCAAACGTAACTATAACTCACGGCCATCATTTCATCCAATTAATGTAGTTACAAACGTAACTATAACTCAACTTGATATTGGAATATATACATCCATATATTTGATAAAGTGTCATTTTGTTACAAGATTAGAGTTTCCATAATCCGTAAAAAAGCATATATATATCCAACTAACAAATAAACTCATGAGTTCAATGCAGACATAAACAACTCATATAAAAAAATCCCACTATCATAATATCCTCCTGAAAATGTAAACACTCTTGTCCTATTTACGGCTACCTAAAGAACCTAAAAATAGAAGTAAGGTAAGTGGAATAAGAAACTATAGGCCAATGAGTAGGACAAATCTCTTCTAAACAAATCGGGCATCCACTATGAATGTTTAGGACACAAAAAGGTAACTCATTTACACTAAATCCAACATATAACGAATTTACAAGATGAAAATGAACTATATTACTTCAACATAACTATATTCGTAATAGAGAATACCAATTTCATCAATAATATCAAAATAAGTATTGATGGTTCAGTCCACTAATCAATCTCATCAAATCATACGTCAATGGTCCATCACGCTCAATGCCTTGTGATAAAGGCGACTAAGATTCTCTCCTTGGTTAGGTCTCTACTTATATTGCTAGTAGCCAACTCACAAAGATATCTTAAAACTAGTATACATACTTACAAACCCCTGCGGTGGGCCTCCAGAGACAATGAGCATCAACACAAATTCATAATATAAACCTCCAAAATCCACGAAACCTATCCAACCTCTATATCATAAACCAAAATATATCATCTTTCACAACTCAATTCATCAATCAAAATCCCTTTTTGTAAAGTATTTCTCTAATCTTTTTAAAATTTATCTCATAAGTACATTTACAAAATAATACACATGACCTTTCAAGAGAAGTTTATCAGACCATCTTACAATAACTAAAAAATAATAAACACTTGATCTAGTTTTATGCAACAAATATGTTCTTCTTAGTTCAATGCATACATATATACACACACACAAAAACACATATATATAATATCGAATTACTATTATTTTAAGACATGGATTTTATAAAACTATAAAAGAGATCAGCACCACTTAGTTAGGAATGCTCAAACCTAGCTATTTGAGTCAACAATTTAGTAATTCTATCAATTAAATGAGAATTGATGTCAAGACAATGCAAAACACTACTTTAACTAATGACTCTAAACTATGTTTGTTGATCGACCAATCAACCTTTACACAACAATGAAAGGTGCCGCGACCAATTTTTTGGGTGTGAATCACCTAGAGTTTGGCTAATGGATTGTTAAACCTAGACTTAACTCGGGCTCTCCCAAGCCCATACCAATTCGCGACTTAAGTTCAAATTTTTAACATGCAATTGATTTTCAATTAGGAGTCGCCACTAATCTATTTTTTGTGGGTCGATTAGAAACCCAAGTAAAGTAACGTTACTTTACTCCTACGAATCAGAGATTTATGAGTTCAGTTCGAGGACTTGATTACGCTAGATTTCTCTAACGCCCTTTCGGTACCTTTCTCTTTTATTTTGAAAAAAAATGTTTGGCGAGGCAACTTAAATTGATTTTAATTCCCTAACATGTGAGGTGATCATACGAGTGTCTGTCCACCAATTTAACATCCAAGAAAACAATTAATAGATTGCAAAACTTACCTCAAAGCAATGAAAGCATCTGCAATGTTAAATTAAAATCCACATCAACAACCATAAATATGGTTTCTAATTAACACGCAATTTCTCTTTTTTGTTTTCACTTATTTAATGAAAATTATGCAATATGCGATGCAATATTAACTAAGTGACCTAACTCTAATGACATGTAATTTCTAATTGGATGGACCTAGTAACAACTATCACATGACATGCATTTCAATGAATCTAATCCTAATGACGTGCATATGACATTTTTCTTTTTTTCTTTCTTTTTCCTAAAATAATGCAGTCTATCATAGAAAATAAAACTAATTCAACCTATGGCACTTTTTTTATTTTTTATGAAATTCGAAATTTGGTAAAATATGAAAATTAACTAATTATATTAAGATCCTATTTAATTTATATTAGGAATTAGGTTGAGCCAAATCCTAATTTAAACTAAAATATTATCTTAACCTAAATAATCCTAAAATGCAATCTATTTAATAAAATACCTAAACCTATAATAAATTAAGAAAAATATTATTTAAAATTAAACTAAATGCAATTTTACCCTAATATGCAATGACGTGCAAAAGATGCCCTAATTTTACATGACATATGCATAATTACTTTTTTTTTTTTTGTGTTTTTCCTTTTTTTCCGTTTTTTTAAATTTCGAAATTAATAATTGCCAAATAATTAAACATGCAATCCAAGTTAAAAAAACTAGCAACCTAAATTAATTGATTTGATTTTTTTTTATTTTTAAAAATTCGAAATAGAATTCCTATTATGAGCATGCAAACCCTAAAACCACATTTTATTATTATTATTATTTTTTTTAAGAAAACTAACCTAAGTAACACCACTAAAAATCAAGCAATATTGATACCCGACCGACGAACCATATCTCGCATGAGATCGGGTTGGCTAATTTCACATAAATCACGAATCGGATCTCGGGCGAGATCGGATTGACATTTTTAAGTAATTGTGAGTCGGATTTCGGGCGCGAAAATCGGACCGACAATCACTAATTTCAAGCAATTTCATATCATGGAATTTCAATTTCACATTAAATGAATAATTACACTAAAAAGATAAATAAAATAGCAAAAACAATAAAACAAAAATAAGATAAAGAAAATACCTAAATTTCCTTTTGCTTTTCTCTTTTTTTTTTTTTTTTTTCTAAAAAGAAAAATAAAGCTGGTGGCCGGTCCGACGAGGGAGATCGCCAGCTAGGGTTCCGGCGAGGGCACCGGGAGCGGCGCGACGGCAGCACAGAAACAGGGGCTTCGGGGATCGGCGCGGCGGCGTCGCGGCACCAGGGGCTTCGGGATTAGCACGGGACGACGTCGGCTCTAGGTGCGGGCGTCGCGGGGAGGGGACCCTGGGCACCGGCAGAGGCGAGGCGGAAGGGGCGACGGGCTGGCGCGGCAAGATCGGCGGACGGCGTCGCGGGCAGGGACGAGGAGACAGGGACGGTGTCGGATCTAGGCCGGTTGCTGTTCAGATCTGCAGGCGGCGAGCGACGTCTGGCTGCGGGCATCGGGGCGGCGTGGCGGCTATTCGGGACAGCGACGCTGCGGCACGGGGAAGGTTGGCTCGGCGGCGGCGCGATTCTGGGTCGCCGGTGGCTCAGCAGCCGGCGCGGGCAAGCGGAGACGTCACGGGCAGACACCAACCGCGAGGAAGATGAACAGTCGCGGGGGGTTTTCTTTCTTTTTTTTTTTTTCGGTTTTTCTCTCTCTTACTTCACTTTTTCACTGTTTTCTCTTTTTGGTGCCCTTTTTTCGACGGAAAATAACCCCCTTCTCCCCACCGTACGCGACTCTTTTATACACCAAAAAAAATGTATCTTCGTGGTATATTTCATTGCCAATTTTGCTCGTGTAAAATTCCATTGAATATATCATTTCACCTTGTGCAATATTTTTTGCATATTCGATCAAAAAATTCCCCTTTTGCGCAAAAAATGCATCTCTCGGTGTATATTACCTAAATCTATAAAAAAAACTTAACAAAATATAAAATTTGCCTAAACTATATGCCATGTGGTTATGATTTTTTATTTTTTATTTAGCAATATATATATATATATACCCAAAAATTTAGGTGTCAACAAAAGGCTTGTTGTAGTAGTCATTCAAAACTGTCCGTTATGCCTAGCTTGCGTGTCATAATTTTTTTGCACCACAACTCTCTTCATTGAACCATGATTCTAGCAAATCTTCTGTCAAGTGAAAGACCTTTCGAGATAATTATATTCCCTAAGCTTTGCCAACTCTAAAGATAGCTAAAGATGGGCCATAATCATTGGTAAACTGGGAAATTCGCTAATGTTACAACTTGCGCACATAATTTCGAAAATTCATTTCGGGCAAACTATAAGCTTGAATCGAGTTATGTAAAATCTTATAGTTTTATAATACCCTAAACTATTAATATCCCATAATTTCTCAATTTAACAAATCATAGATTTTACCTACCGGCTTAAAATTCACAAAGATCCAAAATTATGGCTCTATTTCGAAAATTTCTTTAATGAGATTAATTGGGCGTTGCGAGATAAAGGTAATATGATTTGACGAGGCGCCGTGGCATGTACTCTTCTTTCTTTTCCTTTCCGTTCCTACTTTTTCACCTATGTTTCTCTCCTTTTCTCTTTTTTTTTTCCCCTTTATTTGCCTCTTTTGAACGGGTACTCCTTTTCTTTAATGGGGGAGCCCACTTTTTTTTTTTTTTGCTTTACTAGTCAATATTGACTAAGTCAAAAGCCAGCCATTACAACATCAATGACTGTTTATTACTAGTATTGACAAATCAATCATCTATCTTTACTGAAAACGAAGATGAAGAATAGAAAAAACTCCACCAGCTCTTGTAAATGCTGTAGCCATGGGATGGGGGCATTGGATTAGCACCCAAAGAAGAACATAAACGGTAGGATGGAAAAGGAAAGAAAGAAAAAAGAAAGTAAATAAGAAAAGCTTTAAAGTTACTCAAAATGAAGTCCTTTTGAATAAATTTGTCCATGTCAACTCTTTGGCTGTGGCACGTAGGATAGATAATGATAATTAGCCCGTCACGTTGGCATTTTCAGGTAAAAGTTGGTTAGAAAGATTATACTAAAATTCCATGAAAATGTTTGAGATTATTTTGGTAAAATTGAAAATTTTAGAATTTCATTGAAATCTATACAACAAATACAGGATTGAATTGATAATTTTTTTTCGAATTTAGTGAAAGACCAAAGTCGTGGCTAAAATATACGCAATTAGTAGAGCCCTTTACCTTTCATGAAAAAGCAGCCAATGGGACTCGTACTCTTTTGGTGTGCTTTTCATGGAAAGTTTCATTGCGTAGAAAGGCCAGATCAATAGTAAGACCGCCGGGGACACTTTTGGTGTGTTTTTCATGGAAACTTTAATTGCGTGGAAAAACCGGGGACACTTTTGGTGTGTTTTTCATGGAAAGTTTAATTACGTGGAAAAATCAGGTCAGTAGAAAGTTTAATTGCGTGGAAAAATCAGGTCAGTAGAAAGTTTCAATGCGTAGAAAGGCCAGGTCAGTAGTGAGGCCTCTGGGGACTCTTTTGGTGTGTTTTTCATGGAAAGTTTTTTTTTTGGTCAGAATTTTTCATGGAAAGTTTCATTGCGTGGAAAGGTTAGGTCAGTAGTGTGACCATCGGGTCCATGCAAATAAGGTCCTACATGGCAACTTGCTAATTTTTTTTGTTCTTTTGTTCTTTTGTTAACAAAAAAAAAAAATAGAAATCCATTTGGTAACGTTAACTAATTTTTTTATTCTCTAGAATAGAAAGTAGCCCGAGAATGGATTTAGAACAGAAATAATAAATAAGAAAAAGTAGTTTCTTATTCCTGAGAAAAATTTCTAGAAATAAGTTATTTTATTTTTATATATTTCTTCTTACTTGTCCTTTGTTGCCAGCTGGTGGCAGCCGGTGAAGAGAGAAAAAAAGAAAATCTAAAAAAAATATATTAGAAAATTAAAAGAAATTTTACGTTATAAAAGAAAAAAATTGTGAGTTGTACCAATCGAATTTGCATGTTAGCAGTCTCTTAGGATACAATAAATATCCATGGAAATCTCCCCATATAGCCTCCCATCGATATGTTAATTAACTTTGAAATCAGCAACTAATATGGTGAGTCGATAATTTGAAGGGAAGAATCGGTGACTCCCTAATAAGTAACCTGGTTGATAGTCTCCTAATCGATATCAATAACATCATTCTTGACCCATTGAAGCACATTATGAACAAACTCTGCTTTGACTTGAATGAAAATCAAAGGTGCTGATATGTCGATGGAGTTAAGTCAAATACTTCCGCATCATATTTGCAAATTGAAACTCCCTATGTCTATTATTTCTGATTCATTGGTAATTAAATTAGAGAATGAATGAAGACACCGATAGTCCGATGGAATGTTCCTCATCAAGCTCTCTTGGGTTGCTAATTCATTGGAGGCTTCATAGCAACTTGATATTGCACATTTTGCATTGTCGCGGCATTTCCCTGTACCATTTGCTATCTTAAAAGTTTGCCAAGAGCAGTACCTTGTCCAATCCCTCTCACTTGTGCAATACTCCTTGCTCTCATTGGATTGGGTATGAGCCTATTCCACAAATCGTAGATCTATCAGAAGGAGACATGCTATGATACTATCTATGACGACTCAACCTATTCCAGACGTGGGTCAAACCCCAAAATGAGTACTTGAGAAACCAGACAGGGTGACAAATTTTTTTGTAAAATGTGTTTGCAGTCGGCCTTCCGGTTGAAAAGCTCTATACATAGTGCTGAGGTGAGGAGCACGTTGGAAGAGTAGCTGGACAATCAGCGTACATGTGTTACATTAATTTTCATTGGCTCACGTGGCTCTTATGCAGCTAATATGGTGCCAAATAGACTGAGAGCCGCGTGCGTGTGCAAGAGAGATGGCAACCACCGTGTTGCAGTCGACGAGAGGCCATCCATCTCACATCGCGTCTCTTGTGGTAGCTGCGATCACTGATCACCTCACAGTGGTCATCCTCTCACATCTAGATGGGAGCCTTCTTTCTCGGTGTAATTTCCATTGGTTGAATTAAGAAAGCACATAGTTTGGAAAGCTTAATCCAAAGAAACGACTAGTGAACCGAGCACCTCCAAAAATCATGCCGCTGAAAACAGCTGATGTTATGGATTTGATGGATGTCACGAGAATTGTGCACGGTGCCATGATCCTAGATACAAGTCTGAAACTGTCTAACGGTGGAAAAGGAAGTAATGTTTCCGATGCAACAACGATACAGCACGAAGCAAATCGGTTGTTGGACTATTGTAACATATTCTTCGACAATTTTATTTCAATTTGTTCCTCAAATCGATGGATACTTTTAGAAAGAAATTTGTTATTCATATCTGCAAATTGAAACTTCATAGTTCCATTGGCATTTGCTTTCTTGGACTCATTGGGGACTACATAAGAGGATGATCTGAGTCACTGATGGATCCGATGTGATGTTCCTCATCAAGCTCTCATGGCTTGCTGATGCATTGGAGGCACCAGAACAACCTAATACTGCACATTCTGCATGTTTGCCGCATTCCCCTGCCAACCTTGGCAAGCAACAAGAATAAACATCAGCAATTTCTTGCTGAAAACAAAGATGAAAATGCAGATTTTTCTTTGTTGGTGACGGTAATCAAACCATAATGACAGTATTGTAGTGCCATATTTGCAATAAGTTGGCTTATTAAGTGCTCGTTTGGAGCTCAAATGGCTATAGTCGACATCGGTTTGCCTATGGAAGGGTCAAGTCCTCTGTCCTTAAGCTCTCTGTATCCCTCAGAAAGAGCACAGCATTCGCAAAAGAAGTGAGTGATCCAGTCAGGAGTAGGGGACTCGATGAGGTTGAATTGGTTCTGGAGCTTGGTTTGGCAAGTGCGGGACAACAAGCATGGGCAACCGATGAGAAACTGGATCCCATCGTACAGTAGCCCGCTCGTTCCACATGCTGCAAAGCAAACATCATTCTCAACCGCATTAGTTCAATGAGACCCTTTCTTCTCATATACTGAAGTGCATAAAATATCTCATTCTGATTGCTCTCTCCCTCAGAATGTTGAAAGGACATTGAATTTTCCAATCTCCGTTATCTGCTACACTAGTAGAACCTAGAATAGTCAGTAAAAGCATCCTTACTAACATGTGCTCCCTCGGTCAACAATCTTCGCTATCTGGCTGAATATTGCGCAGGGGAAGCAACAGGCCACAACCACTGCAAACACGCAAGAAATACTTGGAGATTCTCCATGTGTTACTTGTCCATTTTAGTATAAACTTGCCCAGGAAAAGCAAATGGCGACTGTACCAATTAAAGGGTCATCCATGCAGTCAAACAGCCCCGTTGTCCAAGGAGATGGTAGAGCAGATGGTGGCAATTGAACTATTATCCCTTAAGGCAACAAAGGCACGTTATGCGGATGAAACGGCACTTGAGGATAGTCTAAACCAGCAGTATGAAAGGGTTGAGCCGGAGCATTCATCAGCCCTGTAGTAAAGCCTGGGACAGGATGCAATGGCTGGAAACTGGCTGGAAACTGAGAGCTCACGGGAATCGGTTGCCCTGAGTATAGAGTCGACTGAGCCCCAAAACTTTGGTTCGCTTGTGGAATTTGTCCAGGACCAACCAGATGCTGTGGATTAGATTGCGGCATCGCGTGAAGCGGCATCGTCTACTAATTGTGGGGCTGGAATTGTACAGCCTGCATCAGATTAATTGGACTGGTTTGTACATTCTGCTGGAGCCGAAACTGTTGCTGAGTCGAAGGATCGCTCGCCTCCTCCGGTTGGATTTGTTAGTAGACTGAACTGCAAGGAGCAAATAGTTCGGTCAAGGGACGTCCCATCTTTTCTCAATCCTGATGATGCACGGAAAATTCCTTGGATGAGCCAAAGATCAACAAACTTTTCAAATGGTTTTCATACAACTAAGTGAAACCCATCTCCAGTCCTAAAGATTATGACATAAACAGACCTTTCTCCGCTTAGCGTGGTTGGCATAGCCAGAGTCTATTAAAATCTGTTTTCACACAAAAGGTGCCAAGCAGGACACTACAAAGGCTTCGTTAACTTCCGAGAAAATGAATGACAACCTGGTGCGTATATATTAAACTGTTCTTTGGTTGATTTTTTGCTTGATATCGGCCAAGCATAGTGGAAAGGGCATACCGACATTTCGGGTCTTTACAGCATGCCGTCTCAAAACCGGAAGAGTAAAGTAGGTCTGAAGCTGGTAGCTTTCATAACAATCATTCAAATGGTGTATTCGTGCCGCCAATATGCACATACCGGAGGCTTTCATGTCCCGTCTATTGACAAGGAAGTCTCTTCTCGGTCACAGAAAGAGGAAGCATATGCTCAGTTCTGGCATTGATGTCTACGACACTAGATTACATGCTCCATGTAGTTCAAACCTTTTTTTTGTGTTTGACGGCTGGATTTATGCATCGTGTGCCTGAATTGTAGTTCAAACCTTTTTTTTTTGTGTTTGACAGCCGGATTTATGCATCGTGTGCCTGAGTTTTCAAAGAGAACATGCTCAAGATGTTACTCATTACCAGTTTTCTCAGTTACACAAGATGGAAGGGAATTTTGGCTGTGGCATTGCCAGGAACAGAAAAGCTTGTTCAGAACAGCAGTAAATCACACTGGGGAGGGCATAACACCCTGTATCGTGCTAAACAAATGTCCGGATTAGGAATGACCGGCGCACCGGCATGGTCCCAGCAAGGCCTACACGGCCTTTGCCGGGCGGGGCCGAGCCGTTAGCAAAAAGGTACTTGATTGTTTCCTCTATATTAGATTTAATAAAATAATAGAAAATAGAAACCAGACCCGGACATGATTTGCCACAGCCCAACACGGACCGGGCACGGCCATAGGCAATTCATAGTAGAAATGTTGGGTAAAGTGCATAGTATGTTCCTTAAGTTTCAGCATTTATGCGATTTGATCCTCTAATTTTTATTTCATTAAATCAAGTCCTCTAACTTTCTACATTTGTGCAATATGGGTCCTTCAAGTTCTATTTTGTACAATCAAATCCTTTAACTTTTTGAATTTGTCAATCAAATCCTTCGGTCGACCACTTCAACTAAATCACCAAATTAATCAATGACGTGACATTGTTTATGTGACAAAAATAACAGGTGATGCTAATCTGCTTCCAAATGAGCAGAAAGCAAATAGGAAAAACAAGAGAAAAGGAAATCGTAATGTGAAGCATTACTTACAACAAGTAAACAATACACTTGATCGCACAAATCAAAAAAGTTAAGAGGACTTAATTGCACAACATTAAAAATAGAAGATCAAATCGCACAAATGCCTAAACTTAGAGAGCTAAATCTGTAATTAATCCTCCAAATGTTTAGACTCATTTTGCAGATCCCATCGATGTCATTACAGTCCAATTTCTTTCAAAAATTCACACACCTTTGATGAATATTACTGTTTGAAAACTGCAAGTCCGCCGACGAATCAGCTGCAGAAGCGTCTTCATTGGCTTGTAAGAGGACGATTGATGCCCTCATATACCAAAGTTTGGAATTTGCAAAGGTTTTCAGTTTCCAAATAGCCTCGAGATGGATTCATAAAGAGATGAAAGCTCAAACTCTGCACTAAGTTAAAGCTCTTTCTTTGACATTGAATCTAAGACAGTGAAGGATTTGTACCTTCTACTGAATATTAACACAATCATGCAGATTTATCAATGATTATTTAGCCAAAAATCGGTACATAGCCCTACGCAGTACATCACTCAGTGAATGGTAGATCCTGTTCTGTGCAGCAGCAACTCAGCCTCAAAGGTAATAGAAGCGAAGCAGGGAAGAACAAAAGAAAACACAAGTCCTCATGATACAAAGTACGATCCAGGGCAATAATTATTTTTAGGTTTCACCTGATTAAAGAGTGAGGCTAAAGCTGGTTTCCACACACTCTATCAGTTCCATAGGTCAGGTAAGCTGCAACAGGATGCTCTAATGTGCCAAAATCTGGACAACATGTGTGCCCTTGAAATTCTTCCAATGGAAACCCAAAAGTTCATCTGAAGATGGCATGAGCATACAACTGCTTGATTCCCATATACACGAGCAGACTGAAGGCAAGATCTGTGTGTCACTTAAGGCTTGGCTGGGCCCTTCCCTTCTTGGTTTAGTGCATACTCTCTTTTCATCTCTTCCAAGACAGCATCGTTTGTGCTGCCAAAGAACCCACAGAGAAGTGTCAGATATTGGGGGAATCTCTATTTTTAACATTAACATGTATTCCTGCACAGATTAAGCCATTAAAGATGTTTCCTTGAAGTTCAGTCGACAGCAACTGCTAGAAGAATTCTCTCTGTGGCAGTCTTGTGTCCTCATCTAATATTGAAAAGCCTTGAAATGAAACTTCTCAATCTTATCTTCCAGCTCTAAGTTCATTTCATGCTGTTACTTTTGTACCATTGTCAATGAACTCAACATCAAGTTCTCCTGACTGCTCAGAACTTTAAGGAAAATAAGCAATGTCACTCCGATTGACTCAGCTTCATTAAACTCTACATTGACCTGGTGATGTAGATCTCATGTACTGTTCCAAAGTAAGTTTCAGTATCTAGAATAGTAAAATAAAATCTTGGAAACTTATCTTGTGTTGATATATATGAGCATATTTCTAATTGACATCCCACATTGCATTAGGAAGAAAGCTTTCTCCAGCATGCGATATGGCTCTTCACCTATGCATCATGCACACTGCATCCCACAACTCTTACCACATAAGATAAGACTCTAGAGAAGGGCACTTTTTGGGGGAATCATATTAGTACAACCACTTTCCTCCCATTCATACCATCATTGCCACTATAGGATAGAAAGGACCAGTACCTCACAATGCCACATTCCAAACAAATGAAATCCATACTTCTACTGGTGTTTAAACAGCATATCACAGACAAATTACATGATTCCAAACCCCTCGCATCAAATGACAGCAGTGACTCCATGATATGCCCAAGATCGTCTTATTCCAACCACATTTCCAGTTTAACACAAACAAATCGTAAAATATCCAAAGGGGGTAATGCCAATAACCAGTATATCCAGAGTAGTTGAACATGCTCGAGTATTAAATAGTAAATGGGCCAAATTCATTATCATTCCTGATACATTAAACCACCACCATCAAACCAAACCTTGCTAAGCGATCCTGAAAAATTCATGCGAACAACGTTCGGTACAAAGTCCCACAGCGAAACAGAAAAGAGTTTACTGAAGAGAACTTACTAGTGATGAAGGCAATCGTTCAATTCTTTCGCTTGCTTGCGGCACTGCCAGACCACAGAAAAGGTTCTTCCCACGGCGCATTCCGCATACTTCGAAGTATAATAATCGCACTCTTTCAGAGCCTTCTGCTTCATCTTGCTGCGTAAAGCTGGACGCAAAAGAGGAACGCCACGACGCGCTTTAGCCAGCCGAAGAAATTCGAAAAAAATGCAAACAACATAACACACATGTCGAACTTAAATTGTCTACAGAGAACCTTAAAATCTCCCTCTCTTCCCCATCGATCGATTACATAAAAAAGAAAACCGAAAGAAAATAAAAGCATCAATCAGACTAATCTACGGCTACAGCACACCCGAAAGAACGGCGAAGCCGCCTGCGCATTACCCAAAACCAAGATTTGGTTTAGCTATCAGAAGCGATCACCGGTGACCCGATTGAGTTCAAATCATCGCCATCAAAATCCCAACCTCCCTTATCATAAAGAGAATTTAAAACAAATGGGGGCGTGGGATCAAAGGGGAGAACCTTCCTCGACTTTCTTCTTGACGTGGTTCTCGCGCGCCTCCTGAACGAAGCCCATCGAGAGACGAGAAGGGTCTTCTTCTTGGAAATCGAAGGAGGAGCAACGTCTGTCTGCTTCAAAACTTCGCCATAGGAAAAGGTGCGTGGAGGTAGAAGGAGCAAGACTGCGAGGGTCCTGGGGTTTTGCATTCCTTCGATTTTAACCAAACAGGCCTCCTTTCCTACTCTCCGTCTACGCCGTCGTTTCTTGTGCTAGCTTTTACATTGGAACGTTAGTTAACATTATTAATAACGGTTAATGCCAGGAAAAACCAAAAATTAATACACTTATGACAAAGTCACTTGAAACTACTTTTTACCATATAAAACCTTGGACCGATATATTCATGGTAAATTTACTCATTGTTAATTTCCATTTAATTGAATTAATATTACAAAAAATCACAAAAGAGTAAAATTTCAAATTAGTGCACACTTAACGATAAAATTTAATGAAAATTAATGAAAGGTAAATTTGTCATGGGTGTACCAATTTAGTATTTTTGATAGTAAAAAAAATCAATTTTGGGTAAATTCATCACAATTACACTAATTTAAAGTTTTTTCGTAGTATTAATCCTATTAATAATTAAATTCTCAAAGATTTTTTTTTTTTTTTTTTGAACAGGCTCAAAGATTTGATTGCATTGGAAATTTTAAGTTATCTTTAGTTACACTCTATTTATTTTGTGAAAAGTGAATGATTCGAAATATTTTTTCTAAAGGATCATCATTTGCATCACTTAAAAATTTAATCAATAGAAAATATTCTCATCATTGCTAATAATTTTGTCCAATCATTCATTTATTTTTGTAAAAGATATAAATGATCATTTTTGTGCAAATATTTTTCAAATCACTCATTTTTTTTTAAATAAATAGCGAATTTATAATTAAGACATAATTAAAGACTCTTTCGAAATTAACAATTACCCCATAAATTAAGGCACTAATTGAGATCCTGGCACATCAAATGCAAAATTCCATATAGATATTTCGCGAGATGTTGAATCAGTTCCCCTAACGAAACCAAGGCTCCATTTGTTTCAACAATTTGAAAAATTATTTCTCTAAAAATGATTGCTCATATCTCTTAAAATAATTAGTCATTAAAAAATAATTTCATTATTGACAGTAATTTATACTTAGATATTTTTGTAGACAGCGAAAATATTTTTTATTTATTTATTTTTCTAAATAATAAAAATAATCATTTTTTAGGATTATGTATTCCAAATCATTTATTTCCACACAACAAGTGGAGCCCAAATATTAAAATGCTTTAATGAGAATTGAGAAGCGGCTGAGTCAACACGGCCGAAGCATTGTTCGTTCGAAGTTTTCTGACCTAATCATGCGCCCGGCGGCCCTTGGACTTACTTGGGCTCTCGCCGGCTCAAGCCCAATTGGCCCAAAGGGCACTGTTGGGCTAGCTTCGATAAGGCCATACGTTAGGAGGTCTAATGGGCTTACCGAAATTGGTAAGATGGGTTGAATCAGGCCCAATCTTAGAGCCCCGACCCACTCAATTCGATCACATCTAACATCAAAACACGCCCAAGCGCCACTCGAAAGGAATTGTAGCTCTCTTCAAGCTCGGAAACAAATCATTTCAAATCGGAGCAATTTTACACGAAAAAAATATGTTTGAAGAGCAAAAAAGTCATCATACCAAACGAAAATAAAAATTTTCCTTTTTCCCAACTTTTGGCATTGTAGATTTAAATGACATTTGATGGCAAATGGAACTTTCTCAATCAACACTGATTTGTTTGACGGTTCAAATACGCAAGTACATCATTGGTCCCCCTTGTACTAATATCCTTTTTTTATCATGATTTTAGATTGGTGAATTAGTCAACATGCAATTGGAGCTATGGTGGACATCTTGCCACATGGTTTCTCATTAATTTTATATATACTTAAGATATGTTTGATAACCTTTCTATTTTCAAAAATATTTTATATTCAGAAATGTTTTTTTTTCATTTCTATTCCTAAAAATAAAAAAGTGGACTTTTTTTTTACCTTTTGTTTCTGTTCAAATTTTATTCCTTCCCTGGCCACTATATTACTAAACGTCAAGTTGAGAATTCGATTGCAAAATTGAAAGCAATCGACGAATTTAACAGCACAAAAAAAGAAAAAAAGAAAAAAAAAAGAATTAGAGGGCCAAGTTTTTCCATAATGGTCGAGTTTTTTTTTTTTTTTTTTTTTTTTTTGGTCGATAATAATGGTCGAGTCAAGTTCGAGGGTCAAAGCCCAGCGGGGCGAGTTGGAGCGGCTACGACCTCCCACGCAACCGTAAGTCTGCCGCCCACCACGTGTCGCCTCCCTATTGGACTTTCCCCCTCCCCCATTTTTTCATATATATTTTTTTCCTTCCCCACTATAAAAGGCCCCTCCTCCGCTTTCCGGTCCTCCTCATTTCCGCCTCTTTGCACGTCTCTCGCTCACCTCCGAACGAGAGAGAGAGTCCCAATCATTCGCAGCTTAGCAGGTACTCTCTCTCTCTCTCTCTCTCTGCCTTTCTTCCTCTTCCTCGGATCGAGCTGTTCGATGTCGGTTCTGAGCTCTTTGGGGAGGGGGGAAAGCGCTGCGATTGAGATCTGTCGTTGTCGCGCGTTCGCGATCGGTCGATTTGTTTGTGCCTTTTCACGGCTCCTGTTTGATTCGATCGGGCCGCAGTTTCTCGGCCTTAGCGGCGGCGCGTACGGGTCTCGGCGGGGTTCGAATTGAAAGGGATTCTCGTTCTGATCTGTTAACTAACCCCCCCCCCCAAAAGAAGCCCTAGCTGATGCTCCTGTCGATTGGGATCTATTGAAAATCTGGTTTTGATGGCAATTGATGGGTTTGGATTCCGGGGGACGACTTTGTCGGGGCCGCGAAAGGGCGTCGGGAAATGAATCTGCAGGAGATGGAGAGCGTCTGGAGTGCGAATTAGTGTAGTCGGGTTTGCTTCCTATTTCTATTTCTTGAACAAGTCGAGCGCGGATTCGATCTGTTTGTTTGGTAGGATGATCTTGGGCAGGAAAAGGAATTTTTTTTTTTTTGAAAAAGCAGAACATGGGTTTGTATAGTTTAGGATTTAAATGAGATATTCCTGATACCTAGCTGTTGAATGCACACGAGGGGCAAAGAAGAAGGCTTCTAGCTAGAGAGTGGTGCTCCTAGCAGTATGTAGCTGGATGATTGGTGATTGATATATCGAGTATATGCTATTTTATCAATCTTTTAGAGATTATATAAGCTCTAGAGATCTTGGGTCATCGTATTTTCTTGACACATCCCATATTAAGATTATTATTTTTTTTTCTGATGCTTAATACGTTCAGTAACTCCTTTACACTGTCCGTTGGTCTCATTGCGGTTGTCTTTGCTGATAACATTGGTATAAATGATCCTTTGCTGTGTTTGGTTAGAGAAGTAACCCCTGAATCACTGGATGGTCTCTTCGTGACCTTGAGTTAACTTTTACATCTTATTAGCGTTCTCAGAGATGGTGTTTGCTTATTCCACGTTGCAGCTTTTGTAATTTGATCAGCACGTTGAAGATGGCGGCAGCTGATTCTTCACGCGAGGAAAATGTGTACATGGCCAAGTTGGCTGAACAGGCCGAGCGTTACGAGGAAATGGTGGAATTTATGGAGAAAGTGGCCAAGACTGTTGATGTCGAGGAGCTTACTGTTGAGGAACGTAACCTCCTCTCTGTGGCGTACAAGAATGTGATTGGTGCCAGGAGGGCTTCATGGAGGATCATCTCTTCCATTGAGCAGAAGGAAGAGAGCAGGGGAAATGAGGACCATGTTGTGATTATCAAGGAGTATAGGGGGAAGATTGAGACTGAGCTCAGCAAGATCTGTGATGGCATCCTCAATCTCCTTGAGTCGCATCTCGTTCCATCGGCCTCATCTGCTGAGTCAAAGGTGTTCTATCTGAAGATGAAGGGTGATTACCACAGGTACTTGGCTGAGTTTAAGGCGGGAACTGAGAGGAAGGAGGCTGCTGAGAGCACCTTGTTGGCTTATAAATCTGCTCAGGTGGGTTTTTATTTTCAGCTTGCCTCATTAAATCATAATTGCTTTTTATTTGCTTCCGTCTCCCATTGGCATTTGGTTGTGTTTAATACTCGCATAATAATAAGAGATCTGATTGTCATTTGTTTGATGTAGGATATTGCTTTGGCTGAGCTGGCTCCCACTCACCCTATTAGGCTTGGACTTGCTCTTAACTTCTCTGTGTTCTATTATGAAATTCTCAACTCACCTGATCGTGCCTGCAGTCTGGCTAAACAGGTAATTTTTGGTGAACCTTTTGAACCAGATTGGAATGAGATATAGGCAGCATTATGAGATAGAGTTAGTGTCACACCAGAAATATTTCTGCTCATTTAAAGTATTAGTTTGTATTTGATGTTTTATCCGCTCCATTTTGGACCTCAATCCTTCCATTTCAATCGTCATCCTTTACATTTCTCAAAATGCATTAATTGTCTGGCAGGCATT
This sequence comes from Eucalyptus microcorys, assembly GCA_014182515.1. Taxonomy (NCBI): domain Eukaryota; kingdom Viridiplantae; phylum Streptophyta; class Magnoliopsida; order Myrtales; family Myrtaceae; genus Eucalyptus; species Eucalyptus microcorys. Next base: position 18,885,475 of record CM024571.1, on the reverse strand, counting down.
CGATGAGGCTATCTCCGAGCTAGATACATTGGGTGAGGAATCATACAAGGACAGCACATTGATTATGCAACTTCTCCGAGATAACCTAACACTCTGGACTTCTGATGTCACGGTCTGAGTCTCTCTCTCTCTCTTAAACGCACACATTCACACTTCCATAGTACTTGTCCATTCACAGTGCACTATCTCATATGTTACATGGAACTACAGGATGTTGTTTCTCAAGTGAGGCATTTTTCACCCATACACGCACACACTGGCTGCTTTTTGCATGGTGCTCTGGTTGGGTCAAGTTCACTAATTTGGCACAATAGCAATTAATCTACTGTCTCAATTAGTGTAGTAATTTCTGATTAATTTGCTGCTGAATTACTTTTCATCAATGGTTCTTGATTGCACTTAATCCTAGTTATATTTGCCTATTTTAGTGCCATGCCAGATTATATGAGAGAATTGAAATTTTGAGGTTGATCATACTAAATAACCTCTGACCCATTCTTTGAGTGAGAAAGCGTATCAGTGTAGCCTGACGATGATTCGTCATGTTTCGCTACTATAACTATTATGTCCCTGGTTTCAGGATGAAGCTGGAGATGAGATCAAGGAATCTTCAAAAAGGGAGTCTGGTGAGGGGCAGCCACCACAGTGACGAGCTCCATTCGAAGATGGCTTCTCTGTACTTTGAGACTGTGAACTAGTATGTAGGCAGCGCTTTGTTATAACATCATTTGGTCAGCACCATGATCTTAGTACTTGCACTGCTTTTGGGTGAAAGTATTATGGGACCGTGAACTTTTCTCTGGTTAGTTATGGGAAGAGATTGACTTGATGCAGTGCTCTGTTTTGTCTCGTGGTAGTGATGTCAGTGGTTTTCTTATTGTGAAGTGAATAATTCTATAGACTCACACTACCAATGGTTCACAAAGTGATTGTGGTAGACATATGTCGAGTGCTTTAATTGGTTCGCCGGTTTATGTCAAGTGCTTCACCTTTTGCCACAGCACTCTGTGAATCTTCTTGCTTTGGTAGTGTCTCTAGTATAACTCTTCAGCGAAAGTTCATACATCTATTGCTTGCTTGCAATCATGAACAATTGTCACAAAATAAAAAAAAAAAAAAAAAAAATCAAGTGTAGCATTTAATTTTCCCTTCATTTTGTGCCTGTCGCTGTTGGTGCGTCTGGTATTCTTTTAAAGTCTTAGCGTTGGAAGAGGCATCTTGGGTTGGCATCTAGGGCAAATTTGTTCCTAGTGGGTCGTGCGGAATTTTATACTATTCTCTCTCCATTGGAAATCCCTTTTTGGCTTCATAAAAGAAATTAAAGTCTCGATAATCAAGGTTCTTGTTGAATATTGTTATTTGGATTTGTTGAATTTTCAAGACATTAATTGTGTATAGCGCGAGAGCAATCAATATGTTAGAGCCGTAAAAATTTTCTTAATTCGATGTTTAATTGGAGAATTTAGTGTTTGCCCTAGTCATCCTTCCACCATCCGTTGCCACTAGCCAGTACGAGTACCAGGATCAGATTCGCTGGAGAGGACAGCTAACAAAGCGGAAAAGAGTGATATATCAATCGATGCGTCTAGAAGTGCTTCTTTGTTTTCTATATCTTTTCCCTATAACTATTATAAAGGCTAGCACACTTGCCAGCGCGCTTATCCATTTGTAAAACTGCCCATCGCATTTTTATCAAGACTTTTGGTGTGAAACTATATTTGCGAAATGACATCTCTTAGACATCTCTTAGTAAGTAAACTTTATGCTGACAATTTTATGGATAGAACATTACTTCCCAATGAAACTAAAGCAAAATATCGGCGGCATGTAATTTTGCATGTAATAAGCTTTTAACGCATATGATAAAGACGATCCTCTTTCCAAAAATCAGTGGCAAAATAAACGCTGCACTAAAACTGAAAATTACTCGCAGTTTTGTTAAAACTAGTGTCGTCAAAATTGTATTGAAAATCAAACTGGATCATCAAATGGCACTTGACTGAAAATGACCAAGGCCTGATTGAAGTTAGATAGATCGACTGAAACTCTTCTCCAAAGCCGGACTCGGTTGAGTGGACCTGCATGTTTCCGAAAGCACCGTTTCAAAGGAAGAATAACATCATGCCCCTTGGCTTTTTAGATTACTAGAATTTGACTCTTGCAATGGACACCCCCTTATTTTGTATTCTTAACATTTCAACTTTTTCTATTTGCTAATTAATTTGTTTCGATTATACATTTTTTGTTGAAAGGACAATGCACCAATTTTTTTTCAAATATCAAGAGGCACATTACAAAAACTTCGAAAACCTTGGAGGCACATTACAAAATGTTTAAAACCTCAGGGGGTTAAATTCTGATGAGTTGAAAAATCTAGTTGGTCCATCCCCGATGGACACCGCTAGTCATGTAACAGCGTGACAAGTTAAGACTAGAATTTTGGCTGAAGTCAACGTTAAATAGCACATTAAAATAGATTTTGAAATGTTAGGATGGCCACTGCGAAAAATTGAAACAATAGCGACCAAACTACCATAATCCGAACATTTATACAACATATTGTAATTCGATTGTGATTTGGCCATGAATAAGTCGTTGACGTCGTCGTATGCAAATCAACCACTTTTCAAAAGGTCTTTTCAAAGGGAGCCAAGTGGTCATAACCCACGTCTAATATTGTACAAGCGAAAAACAGACTGTGATGCTCATTGGATTTTTTTAAAATCGTACATAATTGGATGACTTAATCGGTTCAACGGTACCTGACCATCCCGATATGAGGACTATTCAACTAGGCACGGTTCTAGTTTTTTGTGCAACCTTTTGATCATTTTTCTTTTGTGTGCTCAATTAAAATGACTGGCAACCCAATTCATTTTCCAGTAATTCATTTAAAAACGCGGACGTTCCAAAAATGTAGAAGGAAAAATTATTACACGAATACAATATATGTACTATCAAATTTAGCAGAGCGTAACGAAATTCGCACGAAATTCATAATTTTGATGATATGAATTCATTTATATATGTGTGTATGTTTGAATCATTAGATAATTACTCAAGTAGAGAGTTTATAGTCTCATTGATTGTTGGTTACAGAGTTGAAGCTCCCACAAAAGTTTTCGCGGTCTATTTGTTTGATACACATGGACTGCAAGTTTTACTAAAATGTTCCTTATTTTAACGTGTCGGTGCTTGCACGCTCTATGCTTTCACTCGGTAATACATTTCTTCTTTATTTTATATCTAGGTGATCTTGAGATTTGGATGAGAATTTAGATGAAGTTTTTTTTGAAGACTTGGTTCGATCCGATTCTCCTGATAATTACTCACGGAGAGGGCTCATGGTCCGAATCCAATCTTTTAATCCCCGTTACGGTACCTTTTGCAGAATTTTCTGGCCAAGAAAAGCAACAAATTCCACTACGAAAGATTTCATTATAAAATCCCGGACGCCACGCTCGCTGCCGCAACACTATCTTCACGCCTACACTCCCGAGGCTCCTCCTTTTTCTTGCTGTCTTCTTCCACACAACCCCTCCTTGGCTCCCCTCTAAAACCCATTTGCTCGCCGCTCATGTCTACCCTCAGTGCCGTCATCGCTTGGTCCGCCATCTTCAACCCTTTTCTTGAATCTCTTCTTCTTCTTCTTCTTCTTCTTGTTCCTCTTCGTGTTGGAAAGGAACTGTTTTTCCTTTCTGGGTCGTCAAGAAATGAGTGTTTGAACCTTGGTTTCTTTCAGGGGCTCAGGCGAAGATGGGCAGCTTGGGCTGGGAGACAACGAGGAGAAAGAGTGGGTCTGCGCCATCAGCGCTCTCTACCCTTACAAAGTTCGCTCCGTCGTCGCCGGAAGCCGAAACTCTCTGGCCATTTGCGAGGATGGCCAGGTCTTTTTTAATATTCTTTTTTATTTGTTTATCATTGAAATCTGCTCGTGATTAGTTTCTTGTTCTTTAGCTCCTGTCTTTATTCTCAGCTGACGACCTATGACCCATGACACCTTAACGCGACTTTACTTCGGGAAAACGGGAAAAACGTGATTACTTGATGGGAGATGATTAGCTTTGGCACGATTTCATCGTTTTGGCTTCTCCTGTTTAGCATTTCAATTATTTATTTGGGTTTAGTTATTTGTTGAGCGGTTCTTGTTTGGCCAAGATTTTGAAGTATGATTAGCCTGATGAGTCCTTGCTTTTCTTTTCCCCGTGTTTTTTTGGATGTCAGTTGTTTACATGGGGTTGGAACCAGAGAGGGACTCTTGGTCTTGGGCATCCACCAGAAACCAAGACTGAGAATACCCCAAGCCAGGTTAAAGCTCTTGCCAATGTCAAGATTGTTCAGGTATTGAACAGTGTTTACCATGAAAGCCGGCTTGGCCAATTTGATTCATATGAAATTGTCTTCCGGGTGGTTAACGTCGCTCTTCTGGTTCCGATTTTTAGGCGGCTATTGGTGGTTGGCATTGTCTTGCTGTTGATGATCAAGGTCGTGCTTACGCATGGGGTACGTTACTTGCCTCTATGTTCTTAAGCTCTTCATTTGTACCATGCACAAAATGTGGTCGTTTGACCAGTGGGATGCAGCCAATCAAAATATGAACCATAGAAACTGTGAATGTTGGTATTTTGAACTTCAATCAATGGAAGGCTATGTTTTGTAGGTGGGAATGAGTATGGACAGTGTGGTGAAGAACCTGGGAGGAAAGATGACACTGGGAAGCCCTTGAGAAGGGATATTGCGATTCCCCAACGCTGTGCTTCCCAACTTGTAGTTCGCCAGGTGATTCATGGAACCTTGCAATCATGTTATGGTGAAATCCCCAAATTGCTAATACTTGTCTATAGTAGCCAGGGGTTTTATAGTTGTCGACTTTGCGCATTTAGTTCGTTGCGATTTCTTGCTATTGTGAATATCTGGGGTTATAAGAAGCTTGAACCCATATTTTGAATAAGCTAATGATATGTAAGAGCTTAGAAGAACCATCCACAGTTCGGTATCTTGACCATTCTGTCTGACAGAACTTTTACAGTTAGGATATATCCTCTAAATTAGTCTCAACTTTCACTAATGCGAAAGATTAGACACTGAATTCAACATTCAGAGCTGATGAAGTGCACTCAATGCACAGATTTGATTAGACAACCCAGTGATGATGGATTATGGCAAGATGGACCCCCATTTTTTATTTTGTGTCTACTTGAGCAGTGATGTATGACTATGACCCTCAAATACTACATGTCATCCTTTAGGAAGCGAAAGAAATCTTTCTTAACAACTTTCCTAGGGCCTTAATTCTTGATTTTCTCTTGAGCTTCTGAGCCATTTCTACATGTGCCAGTCACAAGGTATGTGACTGTTTTCAAGTGCTTTTCTAGGTGGCTGCTGGAGGTACCCACTCTGTGGTACTTACACGCGATGGACAAGTATGGACATGGGGTCAACCATGGCCACCAGGAGACATGTATGGTTTGCATTGGCGTGATTACTTAGACATTTCAATAGTTCTTTCAGTTAATTGTCTTTCAGGCGTGGTAGCTTCCTTCTCGGATTCATCTGATAATTACTCGTCTTCACAGAAAACAGATTTCTGTTCCAGTGCGAGTACAAGGTCTTGAAAAGGTAAGGCTTATTTCAGTTGGTGCATTTCACAATATGGCCCTTCAAGAAGATGGAACTTTGTTGGCATGGGGTAATAACGAGTATGGACAACTTGGCACTGGTGACACTCAACCTAGATCTCAGCCTGTCATTGTTCATGGGCTCGCTGGTCTTAATCTGGTTCGTACTAATGATATTTTTGCTATTTTGTCTTTGCTTTCAGTGTTTTCTGCTAAGCTTACCAATGAATGCCATCTCGTATCATCTTTCACTTGCTAAACTGAGGGTCCATCTTGTTGCCCTTGTGGAAGAACAGGACACTGATTTGGCAGTGTTTTAGACATTAAAACTACTGCAAATGGTTTTACCATTAGAAGACAATATGAATCCTAAAAGCTTTATGAACTTTTTGTGTGTAACTGCTTTATGTACTCTGGAATTATAACATCTTGTTGATGTTCCGATAAATAACTAGTCTAGGTAACTTGTCATTTTTAATGTCCTTATTTTTTCAGTTTACTGGATGAACAGTACATTTGTGCGCATAAACTGTTACCAGTTGTCATTATAAGCCACTGTTTGGAATGAAATAGTGACTTTCTGTACTGCTGCTGCTTAGGTTGATATTGCTGCTGGAGGATGGCATTCTACAGCATTGACAGATGATGGAGAGGTAATAATCTGTAGTGATGAATTTCTTGGCATGGCTCTGTTATCTGCTCTGTATTTCTACTGTTTTTTTTTTTTTTTTTTTTTTTAATGACCTTTAGGTGCTAATAGCATTTGTTTTGGCAATAGTTGAGGTGCCATATGAAGTATTACCTAAAACGAGTTCTAATTCCAAATGAGGGTTTAACCATTTAGTACTTTGCCATATAATTATCTCTAGATAGAGGAGCTCTGTCTAGTGCACATGAATAGCCAATGTATGCTTACACATATCAGAATCTGGCTCCAACTTATGCTGCAAAATTTCCTGTAACGTCCATGTGCTTGTCTGTGATTGTAAAGTCTTATAGGGACACTTTGATCTTTTGATACTTGCTCCTTTGCTGGTAAAATTGATGGTGTTTTTGGTGCACATGTCCTTGCAGGTATATGGATGGGGAAGAGGTGAACACGGGAGGCTTGGTTTTGGAGATAATGATAAGAGCAGTAAGATGGTACCCCAGAAGGTCCATCTCTTGACTGGGGAAAACATTATTCAGGTAATATTCCATATGCATCCTGTTGTGTTAAAGCATCTGATCCGTACCTACCTGTCATATATTTCTTTTGTAGCTGTGCCATGAGTTTAGAACTGTTGGTTGAGAGCATACATGAAATCATATTTTGGTGCAACCTGCCCGGTTAAGTTAATGCTTAGAGCCTTTCCGTCCAAAAAGTAGTCAATTCAACTGGCATATCTCTAGACAGCTCAATCCCTGAATATTCCTCGTAGTAATTAAAGTAGACAGTAATCCAAAAGCACCATAAAACCAACGCATCGGTCAATGACCTCATATTCGGCGTTTGAATTTATGGTGATGTGACCAAACCCAGTGGAAATGGCAGAAGAAGAGATGTGGGTGCAAACAGAAAATTTGCAATCTTTCGGGAAAACCCCGCCAGTGTGAGAAAACCTGCCTGCTAAAACCTGAACTCCCTTTTCTGTAGGGAAATAAAGTGGGAGATGGACAGTCTATTTAAATGAACTATTCTTAATTTGCATTCATTGTGCATAAGGACCAAGTACTTGCTGGCATGATTTGTTGCTTGCAAGCTCAAGAGATCGTGCTTGCTTATTAAATTTTCTTGGATATTTCACTCTCTCGCTGTCACTCTCATCGTTCTGAGATATACTTGCTATACAAACACGACAGTTTTTTGTGGGGCCATAACCTAGACATTGTTTTATTTATCTATGATTTAGGTGTCTTGTGGGGGCACACATTCAGTCGCATTAACACATGATGGGCGTATGTTTTCGGTAAGTTTCTTGGCACTTGATTTATCATAGTGTGAGAATGTTGCGGAATGATAATGTAAACTTTAACATCCTTGGACTCCTGATATTATTTTTTTCTTTTCCGAGGCTTTCATCTTGCATGGCATGCGCGTGATGATGATTATGAAACTTCCTTAATATGACGATCGATTTCATGAATGTAGTTTGGTCGAGGCGACCATGGGCGCCTTGGCTATGGAAGGAAAGTGACGACAGGCCAGCCAGGGGAGGTGCCGATAAATCTGCCCCCTCCGGGAAATCTCAGTGGGGCTGAAGCTGAAGGGAGTTGGGTTGCCAAGCTTGTTGCTTGCGGAGGACGGCATACCCTGGCGATTGTGGAGTGGCAGACTCAAGAAACCAAGTAATATGCATATTCCAGGGTTACCTAGTCATCTGTAGAAATCGGGAAACAAAGATGATTCCCAGATTAATACTGAAAATGCCGACGTGTAAGATACACAAAACATGATTCCTCTCCCAGTCTTGATATCAAGGATATCAAGGGTGTGATTTTCAAATAATATGTCGTGGTGGCGGTGGTGATGGTGCTCTAGGCGTGTTTTTTCTTTGAATGATTTGAATTTATACACTAGTTTTGTTCATGATGAAGTGATCGTATTCTAGTTACCACAATATGCTCAACCGAGGCCGCCTTTGGTATATTATGTCGATGATGCATAATGCGGAAGAGTCCAAATGATCGAAACCCTTCCATTAGGATCTTTCTGTCAGATTATGTAGCAATAAATGTTGAATAATATGGAATGTGAAGTCACAGAATATCATATTTTGAGCAGGATGCCTTAACTTGCTGGAACACCCGGTTAGAACTTACCAGCTAAGAGTTGTTGAGCTCCAGCCGCAAATTCAATCTGATCAGCTCAAGAATCGGGCCATGTCTAAGAATTAATCACGGCTTGGAATCAACACGATGACCATAGCATAATAGTACCCATTAATTGATCGTGAAAGCGGGATCTCCATCTCAGCCACCCTAATCGATCGAAGCAAGATGAATGGAATCTGTCGACTTGCGTGCGCGCCCGTGTCAAGTACGAGGAGTTAAAAAAATAGTACGAGGAATTAAAGTCGCTGGTAAATTAATTAAGCTCGACGTGGGGGGCCTAATTTCTCTATATTAATTAGGATTTAATTGATTAATCTTTTTGGGAGGAGACAAACATGTGTTGGGGCTGTTAAAACATGACGAGGTCCTCACAGCTTATTCCATCACTCCCATGATCTCTTGTAGGCTTCTACTAAACGCCTCCCTCACATGACAACGTCCTCGCTTATCTCCATGATCTGTCGTACTTAGCTACCATTCAACTCATCAAAATTTTATATGCATCTCTCTGTATAACGCCTGAAGAAGCCAGTCAATCGCAAGAAAAGAAAGAAAGAAATAAGCAAGCCAGCCAAAGCTACAACTTTTATTTTATATGACAGGGTCGGCTCAGCTCTTCCGGGGAAAAGCTTTACGTTGACATAAGAAATGTGGAATCTCTAACATCTTCACTAGATGTCAAACATAACTCGTAGTACTTGCAGTTCATTTCTCGTCAAAGCTCTCTCTCCCTCTCTCCCCCTTTGCCGCTAAGAGCTCTTTCCCTGTTGCCGAGACAAAAATGAACTCTGTAGTAGTACAGGTTCTATCAAACTCTCTGGATTCATATCGTGTGTTTGGAGTTTCTTTTCGTTTGGTTCTTGGCATGCGATGTGGCTCATGTTCTGCTTTCTGCTGTCTGAATTCAGGGTTTCACCAAGTCCCTCACCATGACTATGCTCTCCGAGGTGGGCGACCGGACGTTCTGCGTTGCCGCCGTAAGCCCTCGTGCCCCTTTTTGTTTTCTTGTTCCAATACCCGGAACTTGTTCTTTCATGAAATAGGAGAATCTACAAGTGTTCTCTTGATCTCAATCAAGATCTACGATGGCATTTCCCGCTATGGCACGCTGACATTGCAGATAGTTCAATAGAAAAGGTTTTATCCAGCAAATGCTAGGCAGTTGTTCACATATAAAGAAGACCGAACCATGAATATGCCAGAAAAAGATATCTACATTAGCACTCAACCCATGTTGACCAAATCATGCATCGACACAGATATTTTTCATGTCGACTACATGCTATCTCAGTAAAACTCAGCCAGGCATCACAAATAGTCATTGACGATTCACATTGGCAGCTGCAGTCCGGTCATAAAAATGAACAGAATTGAAGCTACTCTGTCTCAGAAATTTGGTTAATATCTGTGCTATAGACTCTGGATTGATGCTATTACAAACTGAATCATAAGTAGACCAGGCTTGACTGGACGGTTCATTAGTGATGCTAACACCATTTGTTCTCTGCCTTCGTAAGATTCTGGCAATGCGATATCCAAGGAAGAGTGTCTTGCTAGGATGCCTAGTTTCAGTAACTGTAAGCACTTTCTTTCTCATTCTTCTCATTTTATGTTCCATTTCTTCACTATAATTTCATTTTCAAAGTAAACGGTTTGCAATTGTAATCGAAATTTAGGCAATGACGGTGATCTCGGCTTTGCTTGGCTGGGCTGCTCCAAATCTGGTCAGCATTACAATCACTTCTCAATTCATACTGATTCATGGTTCATTATACGGGTTGGTATCTATTAACTTCGTTGACTGAGCAGCTCTCGAAGGGATGGTCACATCATTTGACCACATTCCTGTTTTTCCTGTTTGGTCTCCGGTCTCTCTGGGAAGGATTCACTGAGGATGATGAGTAATGCTTTTTTTTTCCCTCTCTTTTTGTTCTTTTTTCAAGCCTTTTTCTCTCTTTATTGTTCTTCCCTTCCCATCACAAAATGCTTGGTGGTTTTAGCTGTAGCATCAATGCAAATTTTTCCTGTTATGCAAACTACCTTTCTTTTGGCAGTGACAATGAAGAGTTGGAGGAAGTAGAAAAGGAATTGGTCAGTGTTCCTCTCTCTCTCTCTCTCTCTCTCTCTCTCTGTGCTTAAGCTGTTTTCAAAAAAAGGCATCATCATTGACCCGCACGTTTCTGGCGTTTATTAGGAAAAGGATTTGAAAGCAAGTTCTGAAAAATCAAAAGCAGCTTCTAAGGTGGACTCCTTGCTCTTATTCTTTGACTTAAACCTACTTTGATAGCCATCCATTTAAGTGCAGGCATTGCTCCAATTCACTGTAGAAATTGTCATACTTCTGCTTCCTATGTTTCAACTGATCGTCTACATCACACTCTTTGTGCGTCTTTTATTTTTTCTCAGGCTGATGACAACTTGAAGAAGAAACAGAAGCCATTCCTCACCCACTTCTTCTCACCTGTCTTTCTCAAGGTGATTCCTCCTTCCCATGCTGAACATAACTTCACCTTTCTCCACAGAAATGGTATTGCTAAGCGAAAATAAACTCAACTTTATGTAGTTGGATTCCATGAAACCTACATGTTAAGACCCAGCCTAACTCAGGGTGACTGCTTTGCAGGCATTCTCGCTCACCTTCTTCGGCGAATGGGGCGATAAAAGCCAGGTAAAGAAGTGCCACCCAGAGTAAATTATGCAAAGTAGTGCTCATCTAATTCTGAATTTATGGGATCTGCATAACAATTTGGACTCGAGAAACAACTTTGAGAGTATTCACTCTGCTTAACAATCTGACAACTGTAAAATACTGCAGATAGCAACAATCGGCTTGGCAGCTGATGAAGACACTTTGGGAGTAGTGCTTGGTGGAATACTGTAAGTATTATTGTACATAGGTTAACCTAATCATGGATTCAAGCTGGCAACTATCGAGTGTTTCACGTTGGCGCAAAGCAATGCAATTCTAATAGTGGCCACTCACATCTTGGCACCATAACTGCTGTTTGAGCAGCTTAATTTGTTCTCTTCACTGGTTACATCGAATCTAGTCCACCAGAGAATACAAGCATCACTCTAGGACAGATCCCACTGCTTAACTTTTTCGTCATTTTTTCAGGGCACAAGTGCTGTGCACAGTTGCTGCGGTTATAGGGGGAAAGAGCCTGGCTTCTAAGATATCAGAGAGGCTGGTAGTTCCCCTCGTCTTTGCTACTTTGCTCAGCTCACACAGTCGTTTCTTTCTTCCATGTGGTCCTCAATCCATTCACCTTTATGCTCGTTGATGCAGGTGACCATCCTAGGTGGATTTCTATTCCTAGTGTTTGGAGTCCAATCCCTACTTTCACCACCCTAATTTATGGATTTCTCTCTCTTTTGTATGTCTATGCTGCTGCTTCCCGTTAGTTGAGATGCTCTAGTGCTGATACCTTAGTTATTTTTCTCCAAACATTCTTATGTTTTTGACAACTTGCATCGATATGTTTCATGCTTGTCACTTAATATTTTGTATTTCACAATAACCTTTCCATATACAATCCCAGGAAACAAGCACATGCTCTCACAGGAACCATGGTGAAAATGCATACACTATCCTATTCCTAGCACAAAAAGTTCAAATTGTAATGAAAACTCTCTGCGAGCAGAGATCAATAGCTAAAACTTTCACCACATCATTTATGAAGGAAAAGTATGAGGCTGAACTAACATTTGTGCAGCGGGATGTCAATTCTAAACACAGAAATACTGAAAAGGCTTGGGGACTCCAGAAGTTTACACTGATCCATTGACTAGGCATGAGACTAGATTTTTACAAAAGAGTGGTGGCCTGGATTGTTGGTCGGTTTGGTCTTGTGACCAGAACCTAGCAGCTTCCATTGAGTGGATACCCAGATCCATATGGACAGCTAAATGTGATGAAGGATTCCAGTGTTCTCGTCCCAATAAGCAAATAGACTGGTAACATTTTTAGCAGGTCTCACTAAAATGTCCATCAGAGGCAACAAGGTTGTTAAAAACACGACCCACTGACAAGTCAACTGGTCTTGAAAGCTCTTGCCAAGCACTTTCCTCTGTATCCCCCCAATATGATGTCCTTGATAGCAAGACTGCAACCACAAGCAACCAAGATGTGGAAAATAAAGAAGGAAATTGAGAAAATGGAAACAGAAAAATGCTCTAGTGACTAGCAGATGCTTGCATTCCACATCTAATAAGATCCTTGCTGATAGAGATGACACGGGATCAAAAGAAACTCTCATGTTCACTTTGGACTAGATACTTTGCTAACAGCCCATACGACTAAAAAATTCTCAAATTACACTGAATTGTCTGAATATTTATGATGACTATGATTGCGCGTGGCGTGCAGGTGACATACACTACATCAACCTAGTTTTGATGTCCTACCAAGTTAACTGCAGCAGTCATATCAGCATAAACCTTTTTTCTCTTCCCTAGATTTCAAGGGTTCAAAGCACTATAAACTAATTCACGAATCAACACTGTCGACCTTGCCAATCAGGCTGGCCTATATGCTAAAAGACTAGAACATAATGAACTTGAGCCGTAAAACTAGAAAACTAACAGAAACAGAGGAAGCGAATAATGTCCGCGGTCCTTTCTGATGATGATAGTAATATGCAAGAGGAAAACCGTCCATTTCAATTTCTTCTTTGGCAAAGTCACATGCCCAAATGCCAGAGCTGTGATTGCTGATATGACGATAGCCACAGAAGCTGCGTTTGCCAGACTCTCATTCTGCACACACGAAGATGGGCAAAGCCAGATAGCACTGAACAGACACCCAACACTCGCGATAGGAGAGAACATCAACATGAAGTTGGTCGATGTGTTTCCACCTAAGTCTGTTAAATGAACACTTGTTACACAAGATGACAAAGCCAAAACGGCACAAAAAGAACTGAAAGAACAGCAACATTAGATGAAGAGGGAGGGAAGCTTATGAGGATGGTTCTGTTCACCGTCGATGTACTTGTTGAGAGACTAACAAGTGAGTCTGAGAATGATGAGAAATGCAACCAGATTCACCACCAAAAGAGGGCTCATCAGGCCTCTTTCTTTGGCCATTTTCGAAGCTCAAGCTCAGCTACGAGACAGAAATTGGAGCTGATCAATGGACGTTTTGATTTTCCCCTTCCTCGTTTTGGTTCTTCGGTTCAAAAGAGAAAAAAAGACTACTCAGTAGCAAGTAGCAGACGAGAAAGCTGACCACTCCAAGTACTCAGTCGAGTCCTCACTCCCTGAACTTGAATTGGCAGTGGCACTGCTGACTCTGTGCAATGTAACGGGTCTTGTCCTCGCTCATGGATGGTATGCTAACAGATTCGAGTGTGCAACGTTCCAAAACCAAGGAGCTCGCTCCATTTGCACGTGGCGAAACTACTTCACAAGGAAGCAACGATCCTTATGTATTCAACGAAAAGCAACAGCGCAATCAAAAGGATTGGGACAATGGACGAGGAAGATTTTGGGACTTGAACTCCCTAAAGAGTTTTCTAACCAATTCCTCATTCAGCAGGGGACATAGGATACCTCACCTATGCTTGAAGTAACACAGCCAAAGTTAAAGAAGTTACCACGAATATCCTACATTAAAGGCTCTGTTCGTTTCACGAAAGATAACTTCGAGAAAAGTATTTTCCGAATTTTTCGGCATTTATTTTATGGAAAATAATTTAGTCAATGATAATGTTTTTCGCTATTTGGAAAAACACCTTCAAAAGTGGAAAATATTTTCCATAACTTCTTCCACCTCACTTTCTTTCACCAAACACATTTTCATTTATTTTTATGTTTTCTTTTTCTTTTTTTATTATTTAAAAAAATTGAGTTTTTAATTTTTCTTTTTCTTCTTCTTCTTTGGCCTTGGCCGGCGACTGGCCATAGGCCCGGCAAGGCTCGAGCTCACTAGATTCTGGCAAGGTCGAGCCTCACCTGATCTAGTGAAGCCAAGCTCCCTCGAGATGGGCGAGCTCGGGTCTCACCAAATCTAGCGAGCTTGGTAGGGCTCAAACCTCGCCCAAGGTCACCAAAGATCAACGAGGTTTGATCTCGCCGGCCTCGAGCGAGCTTAACCTTGCCGACATGGGGCGAGCTTGGCTTCGCTAGATCAAGCAAGGCTTGACTTCGCTAGAATTTGGCAATTTCGAGCATCACTGGCCTATGGTGAGGCCAAAGCTTGCCAATGGCTAGTCATTGGTCATTGCCAAAGCTAGGACTGGCTATGGCCAAGGAAGAAGAAGATAAAAAGAAAAGGAAAGGAAAAAAAGTTAAAAAGTAAAAAATCGATTTTTAAAAATAAATAATAAAAAATTATTGAAAATGAGTGTATGGACGAAAAGATTCTTCTTACCGAAAGGCGGAAACTATTTTCTGGTTTATTTTCAAATTTCAGTCAAATATCGGAAAATATGATTATTTTCCTAGAATGCCATATTCTTGGAAAATAATTTGTGAAAGTGTCATATTTTTTGCGAAACGAACGGAGCATAGTAAGAGGGATAATTATCCAATTAGTGCTAAATTTATTGTACAGATGTCAATTCAGTTATGAATTTTTCAATTTTGTCAATATAATTTTAAACTTTTTGCGTCGGAATTCCAATGTAGTCCTTACGGTCAATTGCCACCATATATTGTTAACGTGATATCTACTCATCACCCGCCATCCTATGTGGCACCCTAACATGGATAACTCGTGGATTGCCAAATCACATCAGCATTTCCTAATGGCAATTGGCTAGATAGACTACATTAAAATTTCGTCCAAATGTTTAAGACTATACTGGCCAAATTGGAAAGTTTAAAATTGCTTTGTTGGTACAATGGGTTTAGGATTGATTGGGTAATTTTCCTCTAATTTGACGAGTATCATTGGATAAGTGTTTAATCTATGTTTTTGAGAGTTATCTATTTTTTTTTTTTAAATCTTTGTCAAACTCCGTTCTTTACTTATGCAACAATTGATTCCGTCAAACGACTTGGTGATCGACTCCGACCTCAAGTCGTAAGGATGCCGACCTAACCATGGGGATACCAACTTTTGACACCACCCTTGTAGAGGAGCTAGGACTAACCCTTTACCCCTTTTGAATGTAATCAGAAAGGTCCCACTAAGCAGGCTTGTAAATGCAACCTTCCGATCCTAATGAAGCATAACATAAGTAGTGTATTTGTATATGTGTTTTTCTCACTATCTGTTTATTGTGTGTTGATTGGGTGTTATAGTTGTACACTTCTGCATGTGCTTAATTGAAAGATAAAAGTATTGAGATGGCGAAGTCTCTTAAGGCGTCGCAAATTAATCCCATGAATGTCACGTTTCTATGGTGAGGGAAGGTCCAGGGCGTGACAATCCCTAGGCAAAGGCGAGCATTGGCTATCCAAGCATAGCCAGGTGAGGCCTCCTTGCCAAATTTGATTACTGACTATCGCCCAGGCGAGGGCGAGGCTGGCTAGGCCTCGCCTTCACCCAAGTAAGCTTTAGTGAGGCCAACCCTCGCTTTGGCGAGGCACGGCAAGGCCACCCTGGCCTAGGTGATGGTCAACCTCGCCACATCTAGCGAGGGGGCCTCATCTGATCGCGCTTGGACGATCGATGCTTGCCTTCACCCAAGGGTAGCTCGGTGAAGCCGACCATTGCCTATGGTTGGTGAGGCCAACCCTCGTCGGCCATGGCTGTGGCTGATGATCGGCGATGGCCACTGGCAAAAAGAAAAATCAAAGAAGAGGGAGAGGGAAAAAAATTATTTAAAAATTTCAAAAAAAATTAGTAAAATTTTAAAATAATATTAAAAATGTCCATGTCAACATCGATCTTACCACATAGGATGGCCAGCATCCACATCAATAATTTTCAGTCTAAATTGGTTAGACAGACTAAATTAGTTCAATTAAAATGTTTAGGATTGAATTCTTACAAATATAATAAGTTTATGATTTTTTTTTATACTTTTCCCAATCAACTATGCCTCATAGCGGTATGAGAGGTTAGTGTCAATATGATTCTAGCCAAAATAGGAAAGCTTTAGAAGTTCTTTATCATTCAACTAGTTGAACCTTTCTATCCGCTTTTCTCAGTTCTACATGTACTAATAATGTTGGATCTGGTGAGGATTTGTCGAGGTCGTTAGGTGGCTTGTCATACTTTTGGAGGGGCTAAAGAATAGCTCAAGTGCCAAAACTTGGCACGGAGGGACACTTAAGTGTCAAAATTTCGGAAAGGTATACTTAAGTGCCAGTTTTGGAATAAAGTGGATTATTTAAGTGCCACTTCGACCAAAATCCAGCCAAATTGCTGACATGGCAATTTTCCGGCGAATTAGGTGCAAAATAGCATCATTTTGAGATGGCCCCTGGCCAGGGCCTAACGACCCCGGTCGATGCTCCCCCTTTCTCGGCGATGGCGGGGAGGCAGCGAGGGCACGCGAGCCCTCACCCAGATCTCGCTCGCAGGCCCTCCCTGCTGATCGACTGGCTTCGCCGGCCCCTGGCTAGGGCCCTGCGACCCCGGCCGATGCTCCCCCCACCATCGCTGGCCCTTCCCGGTGATAACGGGGAGGTAGCGAGGGCCCGTAAGCCCTCGCCTAGATCTGGGGCGAGGGTTGTGGCCCTCGCCGCTAGTTGGTCGAGGGCTGATGACCTCGGCCGACCTTCCCCCCTCCGTCGCCGGCCCTTCTTAACGGCAGCAGGGAGGCGGCGGCGGGCGGTGAGGGCTCGCCCTCGGCCGCCCCTTCGGCACCCCCCAACCTTTTTTTTTTTTTTTTTAATTTTAAGTTTTTAAAATTTTAGAATATTTTAAATAAAATTAAGTTTAAATTTAATTAAATTAATTTTTATATTAATTATTTACACATCAGACACAAAACGACGTCATTTTTGCATTTTCTCGCCACGTTAGCATGCAAAACGACACTGTTTTGCGCCCAACTCGCCGAAAAATTGCCACGTCAGCAATTTAGCCAGATTTTGGTCAAAGTAGCACTTAAGTGATCCACTTTACTCTGAAACTGG
This sequence comes from Eucalyptus microcorys, assembly GCA_014182515.1. NCBI lineage: Eukaryota > Viridiplantae > Streptophyta > Magnoliopsida > Myrtales > Myrtaceae > Eucalyptus > Eucalyptus microcorys. Next base: position 18,868,010 of record CM024571.1, on the reverse strand, counting down.
CACTTAAGTGTACATTTTCGAAGTTTTGACACTTAAGTGTCCCAACGTGCTAAGTTTTGGCATTCCAGGTGTCCCAATCTCCTTTTAGAGGGGTCCAAAATAACCCCCATCGTACCGGACATACCAAGCCTCGAACCGGTGAGGAACCAAATGCCCTACACTATCGTCCACCCACACCATGGTGGTACATCTCCTATACGCGATGTCGTTCCTACCATTTACTATGCTCAACAAGTTTAGTTTCATTTCCGCGAGCGCACCAAAGTGAACAAGTGGGGTAACCATACCCATGGGCCTGAAATAAAGGGAAACAATAACAAATGAGTTGAAAACTCAATAAGTAAATTACCTAAAACTCGTATAGGTGGATGCCTCGCATCGGAATCACACAAATACTTGATGCCAATTTGTCGATGACAAATCAATAGGAAAGGCCTTACTTTGCCTTAACTATGTAAGTGAAAGGGGGTTTTCAATACCTAAATGCTCCGCATGATCATGGACCCACAAAATGTTCCATAATCATAAAAATTATATACATGCCAAATAATAACTTCTATAATATGCACATGCTTCTTAAGTCTTAATTAATAACACATAAAATGCGCACGTGCCTCTCAAGTCATAATTAATGGCATATAAAATACGCACTTGCCAAATAATAACTTCTACAATATTTACGTGGCTCTCAAGTCTCCAATAATAACATTTAAAATATTCATGTGCCTCTCAAGTCACAAATAATGACATATAAATTATGGACGTGCCAAATAATAGTTTCTAAAAAGTGTACGTGATTCTCAAAGGCCTCAAATGCAATCTCGATCAACAATCACATAATATTCCATAATATATGTACACAAGAATCCACAATATATCGCACGACATCCATTTATTACACACATAACCAAAATCCATCGGTTTTTTTCGAAATCCACCAGGTATCATCCCGCCCCATCGGGCATGACAGTTCTTGAAATCCATCAGGCTTTGTTCTGAAATCCATTCGCGAATAGCATCCGAAATCCATTAGGCATCCAAAATCCACCGGGCATCATCTCTCCCCATCAGGCACGGCAATATCGCGAAATTCATTGGTGACAGCATTCAAAAACCATTGAGCTTCGTTTCGAAATCCATCCATGAACGGCACCTGAAATCCATCAGGCATCGTCTTGAAATCCATCGGTGAGGGAAACCACGGTGAGGGAAACCACATGTGCAAATAAGCACTCAAACAGTTCTTATCTTTACTTTAATCCGATGCAAGAGTGCCTCAAGGGAGTGCCAAGCGAAGTGTGTGTCATGACTTATCGAAACCGCATCGTTAAAACATGCCGAGCATGAAATGAGAATCGTGGCTTGACCCATTACGTTCAAGTACCGACCTAAGTTAAACCCGATTCGGAAACAATATGCCTCAATATCGCTGAACCAAGAGAGTGACCCAGCCCGCGTGCTTCCACGTACGTCTAAGACCAACGTAAATTTCTTTTCGGAGGCTCATGGTGTGCTTTCAAGCATCAGACAATACCGTATAAACAAACTACATCCACTAAACAACAACAAATTCTTGCAACCAAGTATAAACAATATCATATAGGCAAACTGTATCCACTAACAACAACAATTCCTTACAACCAAGCCTAGATAATAATGTATAGACAAACTGCATCCAATGACAATACCAAGCATAGACAATAACGTGAAACAAACCGTGCCACTAACCACAACAAACCTTGTAACCTCAACGATCACGTAACAAGTTCTCACCTATTTTTGAACCTCATAACTCTAGTATATCATGAGCAAACCATACAAAATTAGTACATAATTCTACTCTACCTAGGATGGCTCGACTCTACTTAACAAAAAGAATAAAACCTAACCTAAGTGCGAACTACACAACACAATGGCCTAGCCAACGTTTAGGGGATCTATTTACAAAATTGGGACGAGAACAAAGATGGACGGTGGGCGGCTCAAATTTCATGGCAACAACAATGACGAGCAGCAGCAATGGCAACGGTGTGAGGTAACGGGTGGAGTGAACCAAGAGAGAGGGAGAAAGGCATGACAGGGAGAAAAGGAGAGGTAGGAAGAAAGCTGAGTGACCTTGGGGAAGAAGAAACGGAGAGAGAAAAAATGGTTTTAAGCCCTTCTATGTAAAACTCAATAATTGAAATAAGCAATGATGGCTAATGATGATTTCCTTGGCTTGGTTTGCAAGATTAAATCTTATCCATCCAAGTGTCAAATTAAGGACTAATCTCGGCCAAACTTATCCTTTAAGTTTCAATAGGTTAATCATTACTTAGTTTCAAGGGCAACTAAATTAGTTACACAAACTAGACTTACCTTTCTTTCTTTTTCTTTTTCTTTTTCTTTTAAAAAGTGGCGCCCTCCCCCCTTTGTATGGCCACTAAACATTAGTCTCTCCTCAACTTATCCTCAAGAAGCCCTTTAAGTATCACATTTAGGGTTATTATAGCCCAAATCCCTAAATAAGCACGTCTCAATTATTGCACTTATGGATTACTTTCCAAAAATCTAAGGCTAGGTCAAAACTTTACAAGACAAATTGATCCTCAAGTTCTCTCCCATCTTAGGCATGTGGGCGCTTCCTTGGCTTCCGATAAGTATTCACTTTTAATTGATCCAAATTCAAGAGGACAAAAGATAATTAAGACAACCAACTGAATATCGTTTTAACTAGATAGGAATATCTTGCAATCACCCATGATCGGCACCTATAATTGGACTTAGGTTTGTGGCTAAGTTTTGATCAGAAGTGGCCCTAAAACGACCTACACAAATTGGGCGGATTCAACAATGCTTGAGCAGCCAAACCTGAACCTAAGTCGGCGCTTGTCTGGGGTTCCACGTGTGACCCATGGTTGGTTTGGAACCAACCCATGTTTGAGCTTGGTCGATTCATAAATGACCCTTGGTTGTCATGTAATTATGTAGGATCGATTGACTTACCTTGGTTCACAGTTGTACGAAATTAGATTAGAGTCGTTCACAAACGGTATAGTGACCGTGCAGAGTTACCTGTGATTGGTATATACTCGAGTTTAATCGATCTATACCTATCCATTGATTGACCCACATTGATTCTTACGGTCAAGCAGCTTTTTAATGGTTGAACACTCTAGTGTAATGTAACCCCGATCCTGAGTCATCTCACCCTCAATTAGTTAGTTGGCTCATAAACAATCCCTAGGATTGACTCATAGCCCATTCTCATTATTAGCGTACCGATCCATAGTCTATTCCTTGTGTCCGAGTAAAGGTCTGAATCGAGAATGTCATAAGAGCGGCCCAGTGAGGTTGACCATCACTTGTGGCCAGTGAGGGCAACCTAAGCGAGGCCAGCCCTCGTTGGCCATGGCTGTGGCCGGTAGCTGACAATGGACACCAGCAAAATGAAAAATCAAAGAAGAGTGAGAGGGGAAAAAAAAAGAGAAAGAAAAAATTTATTTTAAAAATTCAAACAGAATATTAAAATATTATAAAAAAATGTCCACGTCAATGTCGGTTGTGCCATGTAGGATGATCGGCATCCACGTCAGCAATGTCCGGCCTAAATTGGCCAGATGAATTGAATTGACACATATTTAAAAATGTTTAGAATTAAATTGATCCAATTAAAAAGTTTAGCATTGGATTAGTACTAATGCAATAAGTTTAGGACTTTTTTGGTACTCTTCCAACGATCAATCCTTCAATTCAAGGAACTGTAGATACTCTTGTCCAAGTTTCACATCTGTAGACATCCCCATATTTTTCATACAAGATTTTCACAGTGTGACTTGAGTTGACTGTGGGTCTTATAATTTGATACAATTGATATACTGGTCATATAGCATAGTAGCACATAGGCCCGTGCAAAGAATTTAGTTACTTAAATGTTTACATTTGGTCAAAATTACAATATCCGATGAGCACCGGGAATGATCGTCAGAGCATGAGAGTTTGGACAAGGAGCGGCTCCTAGCAAGCTTCTAAGATGACAAAGGGGGTAGGATGAACTGAATTGTGTACCGAGCAAGGGGAGAGCAGTTTTGGGATATATACGTGACAACTTGAATTAACTCATGAATACGTCTTTTGACGTAACGACAACTCTTAAACATGCTCAATTTAAAGCATTATTCGGATGGGGATCTATTGGGAAAGTGCCACCTACCTATACACCAAAATAAAAAACCGTGAGACTTAGAATGGGACCGATTAAAGCGAATAATACCTCAAATGAGTTAATCCATGATGTCACAAATATTACTTAATTGAAGTAGTAAGCAGTTTCAATCTTAGAGAAAACTTTTAATTCATATGATAGATAAAAGGGATATGTTCAGCAGAAGTCCTAAAACTTGTCAACAAAGTGCAATTGAGTCCTAAAACTTACAAAAAGTGCAATCAAGTCCTAAAATTTGTCAAGTTGGTTCAATTAAGTCTTTCCATTAACACCGTTAGTTTATATTAACGGAAATTGTTGACTTGGCTTATTTTAATACTTTCTCTCTCCTACGTGGCAACTAGGGCAAGAAAAATTGTGCAAGTCAGCAAAACGACGTAGTTTTGTGGATATTGCCCATTATCAAAGCGACGACATCTCCCCCTCCGTTTTTTTTACGACATCTCCCCTTGCGTTTTTCTTCCATCCCTTCTTCCCCGTCCGAATCAATGCAACCCTAAGCCCTAAATCTCGATGCAGATCACCGGTGCCTCGTGAGTTGCAGTTCTTCGTCAAACACTGGTGCGAGTACGCACGACACTCGTCCCACAAGAGCCTTGGTGGTGGATCGAGTGGCGTCGACGATGGAGGCATTCACTATGATCGAGCTTCACAACCGATTTCCCTCATAAGAAACAGGATTCATGCTCGAGTTCTGGACAATTCCTGGACGGTTATCCTCTTTCCATCGCCTTTTGATGTCCTTGCCACCGCCGGTCAACACCAATGGCAGTTCCTCCGCTTGCTCTATCGAACAGTACAGCAGAAACTTCAGCAGCAACTTGTAAATGAGGCCCGTGTTCGTGAAATTGAAGTAAGTTCATCAGTTCTTGTTTTCGAGACATAGCAATTCATGAAACAAATATCTTTTTTCTCTTAAAATATTTATGTGAAGTAGATCTGACTAATCTTATTGGATCAAAACAAACGAGAGCCTGCATGTGTAAGATCATCCCTTGGCAGAATATCAAATAGGAAACAACGACCTGACAACGGGCTGAGTTTATATGCATGATGATTGTTCAATGACCTAAAATAGGGAGGCTACTCTGATTAATATAAAACCGAAAAATAGCATATATAAAATGAAAATGTACCTTTTCTGTGACCGGGAGATGAAATATGTTATACATGTTTTTGCTGAGTTACATTTTAGTCTATCTTTTTGAGTAAAAAAATTGAAATTTGTTGATTGACATCACGAATTAATGGCAAAATAATAGCCTGAAAGCCATCTAGTATAAAAAGCTAAAATGAAGGAAATCTCTTGGCAATGCTTACATCACAAGAGTAAAGTGATGCAGTTTTGTGCTAAACCAATCTGTGAGATGTGTTCGTGAAGATTTGATGACTTCCTTTCTTCTAAATTAGTTCAGTTTTCTGTCACTTTCAGCTCCTTTTTTGCTAATGCTGGTTTGTTGATGCTTGTCTTTGGAATGAGTTTATTAGAGGGTTGACTACTCTCAAGTTCATCCATCAACATGGGTATGTTTACCCTACCCATTTCTCTTTACAAGTGAAGTCATTAGTAGTTTTTAGTTGAAATTTTATGATTGAAAGTGCTATTTGTTTTTATTCCTTTGTAGGTCCAACGGGCAACAACAAAGTTTATGTCAATGTTTTCTTTGGAGGTAAATTTCAAGTTGGACCGCCCTTAGAATACGTAGATGGAAGGGTTGATGTTGTTGAAGTAGACTTAAGTAAGGGTTCATTATCCAACATAATTGAAGCTGTTGAGGTTCTGTGTGGGTGTAAAATAGAAAAACTCTTTTATAGAGTTCCTGGAAGTAATATTCTTGAAGATGGAGTAACTCTTAGGTACTTATGGAATAACTCTGATATGATAGATCAATTTTATTATCATCTTCACTTTGAAAATATTGAATTGTATGTTGAGCATGTCAATGATGAAGAAACACTTGCTAAGATAGGGGGAGTTGAGATGGAAAATGGAGGTTTGTTTGATGTGAATATGGAAAGTGTTAACAATGTGGCTAATAATGTGTTTGAAAATATAATTGGAAATGCCGATGGTGATGGGAATTAGGTTGAGGGTGAAAGTAGAGATTTGGATGATGAGAATGATGATGCATGTAATTTGGTGGATGCTGAACAGTCGAGTGACGATGATGATTTTGAATTGGTTAATGCAAGAAGAAATTTAAAGGAATTTTTAGTGAGACAGAGACTCAAAATTGGAACTTGTCGTGACCTAAATTTTCGAGGTGTGAACCACCTAGGGTTTGGCTAATAGATTGTTAAGCCTAGACTTAACTCGGGCTCTCCCAAGCCCATACCAATTCGCGACTTAGGTTCAAGTTTTTAACATGCAATTGCTTTTCAATTAGGAGTCGCCACTTATCTATTTTTGGTGGGTCGATTAGAAACCCAAGTAAAGTAATGAGAGTTTTACTTTAGTCCTACGAACCAGAGATTTATGAGTTCGGGGACTTGGTTACGCTAGATTTCTCTAACGCCCTTTCGGTACCTTTCTCTTTTATTTTGAAAAATTTTTGGCAAGCAGCTTGAATTAATTTTAAGTCTATTTCCCTAACATATGAGGCGATCATGCGGGTGCGCAATAATTTAACATCCAAGAAAACAATGAATAGATTGCAAAACTTACTTCAAAGCAACGAAAGTATCTGCAATGTTAAATTAAAATCCACATCAACAACCCTATATATGGTTTCTAATTAACACACAATTTCTCTTTTTTTGTTTTCACTTATTTAATGAAAATTATGCAATATGCAATGCAATATTAACTAAGTGACCTAACTCTAATGACATGTAATTTCTAATTGGATGGACCTAGCAACAACTACCACATGACATGCATTTCAATGAATCTAATCCTAATGACGTGCATTTGACATTTTTCTTTTTTTTCTTTTCTTTCTTTTTCCTAAAAGAATGCAATCTATCCTAGAAAATAAAACTAATTCAACCTATGGAATTTTTGTATTTTTCATGAAATTCGAAATTAGGCTAGATTAAGATCCTATTCAATTTATATTAGGAATTAAGCTAAGCCAAATCCTAATTTAAACTAAAATATTATATTAACCCAAATAATCCTAAAATGCAATCTATCTAAGAAAATACCTAAACTTATAATAAATTAAAAAATATCTAGAATTAAACTAAGTGCAATTCTACCATAATATGCAATGACGTACAAAAGATACCCTAATTCTATATGATGTATGCATGATGATTTTTTTTTTTTTTTTTGTTTTTTATCAAATTCGAAATTAAAATTGACACATAATTAAACGTGCAATTTAAATTAATGAAAAGAAAATCTAACATCCTAAATTTATGTCTTTGGTGTTTTTATTTAAGAAATTCGAAATAAATAAATTTCCTATTCTAGATATGCAAAATAGCCCTAAAACAAGTAATATCCTAACATGCATTTAACCTAACTCGAATATTTTTTTTGGGTTTTTCCTTTACGGGAGCAATCAAATAAAGGCATCGAGAACAGCACAGCAACAAATCAAGCAAGATATCATCCATGTCCATTTAATTTTGGAAATAAATTGACGAATCATATCTCGCGCATGAGATCGGATCGACCAATTTTTAAATAAAAGCACGGATCATATCTCGAGCGTGAGATCGGATTGGTGATTTTTCCGTGCGATTGCTGGTCGTATTTCGAGCATGAAATTGGACCGTCAATCATATGCACGTTGCGAAATTAGGAAAATTTCCTAATTCATAAGGATTCAAAAGATTTTTTTGGATATGGCAATAACGAACAAATATTCAAACAAGGTCGCGATCCCATGAATTATGCAATAAAATGTGAGAAAATTGAATTAATCAAGAATCTTACCTAGCTCTCGATATCGTGTGGATAAGGTTTTCCAAATCGGAATCCGCAAACAACGAGCCCGGATGATGATGGGCGATGGAGCCGGCGGCGCTTGACGAACGTTCGTGAATCTGCATGAAAGAATAAAGCGGACTGCAAGGCACGAACAAAGCAAAACTTTGAAGCTGACGGACTTTCTTTGATGGTCCCTAAATTCCACGAGAATAGACCAAAGATTCTCCTTTCCTCAACGTGCACTGGACAGAGATATTTTAGTCGAATCTCCCTTTGACCGCTAAAGGAAAACCACCCTCGCTTTAGCCCCTCTCTTGTTGTTTCAAATTTCCACCAAGGCTCTTTGACCACCGCTTGGATTTTTCTTTTGATTAAAGATCCGACCTTCCTTGCGTGGCCTTCGACAGCTATGCACGATGATGCTTGGGTGGATGATGGACGAGATAGATACAGCAAGGAGCAGCAGCGCTTGGATCTTCGCTGCCGGCGGGATGCTTCGAGATATCCACCAAAAACATAAATAGCTGCAACAATTGTTGATGACAGTGCGAGGACCAACGGCGTCGATGCTGCAAGAAGGAGAGGCAGCGCGGGATCGCGTAACTGGCAGTGAGGGTGCGTCGGCGTGGCGTAGTGGCAGCGCGCATTAATAGCTTTGCACCAATGGCACGATGGGAGTCTCGGCCAAGGCTTGGTCGAGAGACTCCTCTCTTTCCCTTCTCTCCCCTTACGTGTATCACTATGTATTGTGGCCGTATATTCAATGTGTGGCCCCTCTTTAAAACCCTACACGAAAAATCTTTTTATAGGCTGAAGATTAGAGTTTTAATTTCCTTTTCAAATCAACATCTGCGAAGATTTCTTTTTCGCACGCAATATCACCTTTTTTATTTTCCACATCTCCTGATTTTATCGCCTAAAGATAAGATTGCAACCCGATTTTCTTAAATTCCAAAAATCCACCGTAATATCATTTCAAAACTCCATTTAGGTAATTTTTGTCATTAAAAGAAAACGGGCTCGGGCCAATTTATTTGCTTTGTGGGCTTAATCCGACCTGCCAAATTAAAGCTTAGAACCACTAATTCAAACCCATCCGCCACTGGTCCAATAAATGCAAAAATGCAAATGCACCTAAATCTATATGCTATGCAATTAATTAATTAACTAATATTTTTTAGGGGTTAAAATTAATCCTTAATTTTTTAATGAATAAACGGGTCGCCAAAATTTAGGTGTCAACAGAACTAACATTGAAGAAACTTCTCAATTAGACATTGACTCTCAAACTCCATTATCAGTTGATCTTCTAATGGTAGATGTTTCTGGGTATGAAATAGAGTACTATGATTAAGATGAAGAAGAAAGTCTTCATTCAGATTTAGATGATGAGAGTGAAAAAGAAGAAAATGATGTTATTTCAAGAAGGAGGAGTAGGTTTTCACCATATGATCGAAATGGTAAGAATCCAGTATTTGTTGTTGGCATGACATTTGAAGATTCAAGTGTTCAAAGATACAATTTTGAAGTACTCGGTGGCTGAACAAAGAACAATTAAATACACCAAGAAAACCACTGGATTTGGAAGAGCTAGGTGTGCCCAGGCTAATTGTAACTGGATGATTTATGATACTCTCGATAGCAAAATTGGATCATTTCATTTGAAAAAGTACATTGATGAGCATATATGTGCTATCACTTTTGAGAATAAGAGAGTTTCCAGTTCTTTCTTAATTAAATACTTCATGATTCTCATTTCTGCAATACTTAAAATCAATACACCTCAGTTGAAGATATTAGTTAGAGAACAGTTGGGGGTGAATGTCACTGTGAGTTAATGCGGGAGAACAAAGCTAAAAGTGTTCAAGGAATTACAAGGCAATTATAAGAATGAGTATGCACTGATGTACGATTACTTGGGAGAGCTTTTTTACATTACAAGCCAAGCGAGCACATTTAAAATGAAAGTTGAAAGACCACTACCAGATTCCTTACAATTATTTGATAGAGCTTACATTTTCTTTGATGCTTGTAGGAAAGGATTTTTGGCAGGATGTCGGGAGATCATTGGATTAGATGGATGTTTTCTTAGGGGATTGATCAAGGGTGAGTTGTTGTGTGCTGTGAGGAGGGATGCTAACAATCAAATGTATCCAGTAGCATGGGCAGTTGTAAGAATTGAGAATAAAGACACATGGAGCTGGTTTATCAACTTGTTGAAGGAAGATCTTGGCATGGGTAATGGTAATGGTTGTGCCTTAATAAGTGACTAACAAAAGGTATGTAATACTACTATCGTTCATCTTGAATTTGTTTGCAACAATGTATCTAATGATTTCCAATATTAATTTTTTTTTTTTTATATATCAGGGCCTCATCCCTTCAATAGTTGAACTTTTGCCAAATGCAGAACATAGAATGTGTGCAAGGCATATATATTCTAATTGGAGTCAAAAATACAAATGAAAGCAGTTGATGAGACAATTCTGGAAATGTGCTAAGAGTACTAATATGTCAGATTTTGAGATGCATAGACAGAGATTGAAGGAAATGACTCCACAAGGTCATGATGATCTATTCTAGATTGAGCCAAAGCACTGGTCTAAAGCCTTCTTTGACATCAACATAAAATGTGATGTTGTTGATAATAATCTTAGTGAAGCTTTCAATGGTAGGTGTGTGGAAGCTAGGTGCAAGGCCATTGTGAGTATGCTTGAAGATATTAGAATCATGATTATGAATAGAATGCACAATCAAAGGGATGCATGTGCTAGATGGACAAGGAATTATGGTCCAAGAATTGTGCATAAGTTACATCAGAATACAGTGGCTAGTAGATATTGCCATTTGATATGGAATGGAGATCAATGACACGAGATTATGGAAGATGGTGACAAATATGTTGTAGACTTGAATTTAAAGACTTGTTCTTGTAGAGCTTGGGAAGTTAGTGGAATTTCATGTTGCCATGCCATATGTACAATACACCACAAGAAAAATGATCCAGGTGACTACCTAACCAAGTGCTTCAACAAGAACAAATACTTAAGTGCTTATTAATTCATGATGCCTACTGTGAGATGACATAAATTTTGGGACAAAACTAATAAAGAAGCCCCTCAGCCCCCACTGATCAAAAAGATGCCTAGTAGGCCAAAAATGAGTAGAAGAAAGCAACCACTTGAGCTTGTAAGAAAGAACAGAATGACTAAAAAGGATAAGCGAATGATTTGTTCTACCTGCCATGTGGTTGGACATAATTGCAAAGGATGTCCTCTGAAAAAGGTATTTTTTAACTAATTGATTTTGTTGATTCTAAGCTTGTTGTCTTGTCATGAATGCTTACTATGTGCTTTTTAGGCCCATGCAAATGCACCTGAAGCTCAATCTCAAGCCAATTCCAGTGGATCAAGACCCAAAAAAAGACAAGTACTTTGTGATAGATTCATGCATTATAAGTTATAAATGTGAAGGTTTCGATTTACTAATAATGGATATATATGCAGGCTAAAGCTACAACAACGGCAAGTACCTCAAGGAGGATCCAAAGGCCGTGTCATTGCTTTTGCAGAAGCTAGTGCACTTGTACAAGATAATAGTGGGCAGACGAATTCTTCAACTAATGCTTTTGTAGAAGCTAGTGCACAAGTAGAAGATACTTCTGCTAATGCTTTTGCAGAAGCTAGTGCACCAATTGAAGATACTTCAGCCAATGCTTTTGCAGAAGGATGTGCACCAATACATGATACTTCAGCCAATGCTTTTGCTCAGTCTAGTGTAAATGAAAGAGGATGTTGGGCTACTACTAATGTAAGTGGATGTAGTGGACAAGCCAATTCTTTTGCTGAAGTTAGTGTTAATCAACGACAAAGATTTTTTCGTGCTCAAGCCAATGCAATAGCTAGCAGTAGACCTCAAAAAAATCCTAGTGAGTAATACCTCACCACCCATGCATTCATGTGTTGTGATTACATTCTCACGTTCGATTTTTTTTTTCTTTTTCAGTTTAAAAGACCTGCCATTGAAATGGAAATGATACAAGGGCAGTCACAACCGAAGAAGAAGGAAATGGTAGGGTTGGGTGTTTACACAAATCCTAAAAATAACCTTCAAATTCTCAATGTGAGTATGTTTTAACACTTTACAATGGGAACTGATTGTCTCATTGAACTAAAAACATACCCATTCTTTTGTAGCCTGACTCAACTGATACAAGATTATTGAAACAACAGTTTTAGGAGCTTCAATGGCAAAGGCGCATCCCCAAGCCAGTGCACAGCCTCAATCATCTCAAAGTGCTCTTCGAAAGCATGTTGTTGTGAAGTCAAAGCCACCATTGCAACTCCAGGACAGTTTGTAGCTTTAAGCATTAAGAACTTATCCTCGAAAGCACATCGGTGTAAAGCCAAAGCCACCATCGCACCCCCAGGCAAGTTCTCAGCCTCAGTCCCGAAAACATGTTGCCATAAAGCCAAAGCCGAAGCCACCATCACAACCGCCAGTGAGTTCACATCCTCAGTCATCTCATACTTCAATTGCTCCCCCAAAGCCTATTTGGAAGAGAGTCACAAGAGGCACACCATATACAATGAAAAACTCACGACTTATGAATCAAGCACATGTTGAACTTGCTGGACCACCCAAGACAGTTTGACCACCTGAGACAGTAGACTTGGATTGATGTGCTTGCTAAATGTGTCAAGTCTCATGAAAGTTGCAACAAGAAATTCTCCTTTAACATTATATTGGGTGCTGGTTTTGCTGGCCAATTTCTTATATGGTTTGTGGTTTGTAGTGTTTTGTAGCAATCAATTTCAGTGATTTTGTAATTATCAGAGAACATGTTGGGACTGTGTTTAATGACTTGTCCATTTTTCTATATACATTTGAGAATATCCTAAACGTGTCTCTGCCTCTTGGCTGCAGTAGTGCAATGTGCAAATTTATCTGCTTAAGAAAAGAGCAACTTTGTTTTGCATTTGTGTATCTGAGGCAGCATGCCGTGGTACGTGCATGTTCCTTTTCAATTTATTTGTTTGAATAGGAGTTTGATTTCTATTGAGCACCTCTATTTTACAAGACTACTGGTACTTATGGAATAAGTATCTTTCATTTATCTTTTTATAAACTTCAAGTTAAGTGGTCATGCTTATTACTCAAGCAGTCTATATTCAAAACATTTATCTCGTTTCAAAATGTCTATAGATTATTATTGTGTTGATTTTGATGAATGTGACCAAATCTATGCACTACTCGTTTGGCCTTTTCCTTTGCTTCATTTTGACTGCTTGAAAATTGCAGATTCCTTGAAACTCAATAATGACATATTGTACATGACAAATCACAAATCAGATCTAGCTATCATGGGTTGCTTCAAGTTCCCAACTTCTGACCTTAGATCTTTGCTGGAGTTGTAATAACTAGTACATCTCTCTCGCTTTTAACAAAGGTACCATATGTTTTTTACTTCTCCCATCTTTGGAGAATGTAAGAAAGTTTGTACCATAGATATCACCTCGAAGGACATTAATAAGTTGTTGCATTATTAACGTAGACTCCTGGAATATGTGGTTCCTATCTAATTCCATATCCCCACTCTCGACAAATATGAGTATGTGTTGTCATCCCAAAATGACAATGTCAATATATTTGAGTGCCAGACACCTTGTGTGCCAAAATTTGGCACGGTAGGACACTTAAGTGCTAAAAGTTAGGAAAGTTACACTTAAGTGTCAAAATTAGAGCAAAATGGATCACTTAAGTGCTAATTTGACCAAAATGCTAATGTGGCGATTTTCCGACGAGTTAAGTGCAAAACGACGTCGTTTTGCACGCTGATGTGGCTAGAAAATGCAAAAATGACGTCGTTTTATCTCTAACATGGTAAAAATTAATTAAATTAAATTTAAAACATTTAAAAATACAAATACAAATATTTTTAAAAAAAAATTGGGGGAGGGGGGAGAGAGGCGGTTGGGGGTTGAGCCCTTCTGCGCCACCACCGCCTCCCCGCCACCGCCAAGAAGGGCTGGCGACGAAGGGGGAAGGTTAGCCGAGGTCGCCGGCCCTTAGCCGACCAATAGTGAGGGCCTGCGAGCCCTCGTCGAATCTAGGCAAGGGCTTGTGGGTCCTCGCTGCCTCCCTACTGTTATTGGAAAGGGCTGGCGACGATGGGGGAGCGTTGGTCGGGCCAACTAGCAGCAAGGGCCCGCGTCGCGGCCCTCGCTCGGTCCAACCAAAAATCGCCGCCCACTAGGGGGTCACTAGATTTGGGCGAGGGCCCCGACCCTCGCCCAAATCTAGCGAGGGCTCACAGGCTCTCGCCGCCGGTCGGCCAAGGGCCGGCAACCTTGGTCGACCCTCCCCCTCCATCCTTGGCCCTTCCCGGCGGCGGGGGAGGCGGCGGTGGCGAGGGCTCAGCCCTTAGCCACCTCCCTTCCTCCCCCCCATTTTTTTTAATATATATATTTGTATTTTTATTTTTAAATGTTTTAAATAAATTTAGTTTTAAATTTAATTTAATTAATTTTTTACCATGTCAACACCAAAATGACATCATTTTTGCATTGTCTAGCCACGTCAACGTGTAAAACGATGCCGTTTTGCATGTATTTCGTCGGAAAATCGCCACGTTAGCATTTTGGCCAGATTGGCACTTAAGTGATCCATTTTGTTCCGATTTTGGTACTTAAGTGTCATTTTCCTAACTTTTGGCACTTAAGTGTCCCTTCATGCCAAATTTTGGCACTTGGGGTGTACTTCTTCCCAATAAATTTTGTAGTTATATAAGAGTTATACAACAATTGACCTTCACTGCATCTATAAATGATGACTAGGCCGGTTGCCGTGATGATCGAAAGTCTACTAGTGACTATTGCATTCATTTTGGTCCCAACTTGGTTTTCTGGAGTTCTAAAAAGCAACCAATCATTGCTTGGTCTAGCATTGAATCAGAATACAAAAGGATGGCTAATGCAATATGAATTACTATGGCTGGTTGTTCATTGTGATTATGTAGGGGGCAATCTATCTGGCTGCAATCCCATCTTTCATGCGTGAACCAAGCATGTGGAAATTGACTATTATTTTTTTTGTGATTTAATAAAAAAGAAGCAATTGGAAATTCGCTTCATTCCTGCACAGGTGCAAATGGCTGATGCCATGATAAAGCCTCCATCTATATCTCGGTTTCTTATTTTATGCAACAAGCTCATGGTGACTTTGCCACCATTTTGCTCGAGGGGGTGTGATAGAGCAAATCTCCCATGATAGTGCAATCTTCCACAATCTATGCTAATCCCATTGATAGAGCCAATCTTCCACAATTTGTGCTAATTCCATTGATAGAGCAAATCTTCCACAATATGTGCATAAATATTGTAAATTGGAGATTTTTCCACTCATGTACATATTATAAATATAATACAAATTCCCATAGCGATGAGTATGCGATCAAACTCAAATTCATACTCTTTCACACTCCATGATCTTTCTTCTAGGTAGTAACTCTCCTTTCAAAAGTGTTTTTGATTTCAGCCACCCCATTGGAGAATTTGATCTTCACACCATAACCATTCCCTCCAAAATTGTGCCTCTCGTCTTACTAATCTTAAATTTCAAAACAAATTGTTGACATTACCTTAACAGATATTGCTAGCATTTACATTAGCAACTTTTCGTGGTTTGTTGTCATATTTTGACAACTGAATATATGGTGTTAATAGGTACTATGGTCATTCGATATATGTCGATCATCATAGTCATCACTTGCACTAGTGCTCACACTACATGCACATGATTGCCTCTACAAGTCTCATGTGATGCTCATGTGCATACGCTAGATAAGCCATATTTTGGGGGTCAACAAAATAAAAAATGGAGGACAGGATGTTGCATATTCTCTTACAAAAAAAGAATAGAGGCAAAAGGACATAGAGGAGGCAAACACCAGAGGTCCGAGTCATGTCGGATGGTGTCCGTTAGTGTTAGCATACTGTCCTTTCTGTGGTAGGTTTTCAGATTGAACCACAAAAACTCCTCCATTACTATGCTTTGCTTTGTTTGTCATTAACCTTGAGTTCTGCCTTGGCGTTGCCAGCAGTACTTCGACGAATTGCCGACGACGTTCTCAGCATGAACAGGTACTTCCCTTCACCAAGAATTGGTAAGACTCAGCGGTGCGTGTTTCCGACAAGTCCTTTGAAAGGTAGTACGATCCAAAGTTGTAGTGGCGGGCTGGTGAATGGGTAACTTCCGTTCAAGTTTGCAATCTGTGCGGATAATAGCGTGGTTGGAATTTTTTGTTGCGCTCAGTGTGCAGAGAACTGTATATGGATGTTACTTTTCGTGGAAAAGTAAAATTGTTTAATTTTTGGCATGTCAAATATATTTAGATGAAAATACTTTTCTATGACGAAATTTCAGAAATCTAATTAGGTTTTGGAAAAAAATCATGTTTTACATATGTAAAATTGTCTCAACTGATTCAAACGGTTATTATTCTGTCACATACCATGAAACTTACTTGGAAGTGAGTTTTGGAGGTTTCGCTGTAAATTCCTAAAATAAATTCAAGCTTTGAGAATTTGGAAAACTCAATCTAAGGACAATTTGGTGAGAAATTTTTTATATAATTCTAGGAAGTTGTATTTATTTTACTAACTTGTAAAAAATCTTGAGCTATTTGTATGTGCTGCGGTCCATGAACCTAAGACCAAACCTCTGAGGGCCCTTCAATTATGTGACTTTGTGAGGTATGGAGTAAGTGATTTTTAATTCCTCTATGCTTTATTAATAAATGGCATGGGATGTTTTATCTTGAACGAAACTTATATATTAATACATGGCAGGTATTTTTGGATATGGAAAAATAAATTATTTTGTGGCATGCTATTTCTCAAAAATTTGATTAGACATTGGATAAATTTGGCATCGTGCAAAGTTGCTCGGAAAAGTATTGAAAATCGAAAGCATTTAGACGCTAGCATATTGGATTGTCATTGGTTCTTACGGCTCATTCAGTCTCCGTAGCGAGATAATGCACAAATTGGTTTTGTTTTGAGTCTTAATTATGGTCGCGTGATTTCTGGGGCTTAAATATGGCCGATTTGATTTTCAGAACTTAATCATAACCGATATGTTTTTTTTTTTTTTTTTTTGCCACACGAAGTGTGACCATAAGATTATTGACATGATTGTGTAAAAATGATATTAGCCGGCCATATTATATGTCTATGTTGTGATTTACAGGAAGAGACATGTAGTTTTCATGACTATTTCAGGATTTGTACTGGAGTTACATTTACAACGCGTATTTTTATGTTTGTATTTATAAAGTTGCATTGTTCACTGTTTGATCCCATCGGAGTGGTGATTGTCACTCATTAAGCCGTGATCTTGCTCACCACTTTTTTTTTGTTTTTTGTTATATCATTCCAAGTCATGGGAAAGAGGAGTTGGCAAACGAGGACATGCTCTAGAGCATCATAGGGGACATATTACAATAGCTATCTTATTTGAACAAATTCTATTAAACTGAGACTTGTGAAATTTTCTTTGACGATTATTTGCATTTTTTCCATTTCACAAATACAAGTTTGGGATAATTATCATGTGAGGCTTTTGTTAAAAAATTGCTGATCCAAAGGATATTTGCTTCTGACCAAAAAAAAAAATGATATTTGCTAAGGTAGCTTACTCAATAAAAATAATTCCAACTCAATATCAAAAGAACTAATAAATTATTTCCTTTTCCTTTTTTTTTTCTTCCTTGCTATAGTATGTTGTCATATTGACGATGTCGCGACAACAGTACACTCCAAGTGCCAAAACTTGACATAATGGGATACTTAAATGTCAAAAGTTCATAAAGTAACATTTAAGTGTCATTTTTTTTTTAAATGAGATACTTGAGTGCCATATCCAGCAAACCCCGCCGGAAATTTTACGTGGCAATTTTTTATTAATTTTGCTCACCCACGTGACTCACTAGAGAGCCGACTCAACAAATAAATGCAAATACGACGTTGTTTTGGTGTGGATTTGAATTTTAATCTAAAAAATTAATTAAATTAAATCATAAAAAATTAAAAAAAATAACTTTTTTTTTAGTCTTTTTTTTTTTTTTTTTTTTTTTTAGGAAAAAATGAAGAGGAAGGAAGAAGACAATCAATTGTAGGCGGTTGAGGACTCAGCCTTCTCGCCACTTTGCCTCGCCACCCTCACCGGGAAGGGCCGAGAGACAAAGTGGGGGAGGGCTGGCTAGGGTTGTTGGGTCTAGAGCTTAGCGACCCCGGTCGACTGGAGGCGAAGGCCCGCAAGCCCTCACCCAGATCTGGGGCGAGGGTCGGCGGCCCTTGCCTGGCTAGGCCAAGGGCCGCCACTAGCTGGGGTCGATCGGGCGAGGGCTCGCAAGCCTCGCCTCCGGTCGGCCAGGTCGCCGGCCCTTGACCGGGGCTTAGCAACCTCAACCGACCCTCCACCCACCGTAGTTGGCCCTTCCCGGCAATGGCGGGAGGTGGCAACAAGGGTTGAGCCCTTAATGCCTGCAATCTCCATCTCTCTCTTTTCTTATTATTATTATTTTTTTGGTCTTTTGTTTTTTAAATAAATTTAGTTTTAAATTACATTAAATTAAATTAAATTTTATATTAATTATTTACCCACGTCAGCAGCAAAACGACGTCGTTTTTGCATTTGTCTAGCCACATTAGTATGCAAAATGATGTCGTTTTGCACTTGCCTCGTTGCAAAATCGCTACATTAGCATTTTGGCTAGATTTTCTCGCTATTGGTACTTAAATGATCTATTTTGCTCTAATTTTGGCACTTAAGTGTCACTTTCCTAACTTTTGACATTTAAGTATCCTTCCGTGCCAAGTTTTGATATTTCAAGTGTTTGGCACTCTAATGTTGCCTGCCATTCGCCACTTCAAATGTCACCTCAGTCCACCGTCCACCAACTGTGCCGCCCTACCGCTTCACTTGTTTCGTTGCCATCACACCTGGCGTGGTGCGTTTCCCTAAGACCCAACCTCTTTGCCACCTTGGACCGAGCTTGCATTTCACCTCCACCTACGAACGAGAAAATATTTGGTGCATCTTATGTGTCAACATAGCAAATAAGAAGACCCTCAAGAACTCGATATGTGCTGGTGTGGGACCCATTTTGCAAACTCTTATGTGCTCTCTCTCTTCTCGTTGCATGCTCTTTCTTCTACCTTTCCTGCACAATCTCTCTCTCCTCTCTCTTCTCCTACAGTTGAGGCTGTATGTACGCCTCCCTCTCCTCCCCCAAAAAGAACTCCACAATCCCCAACAAACAAGAAGAGATGCAAAAAAACAATCGTTTCTAGTATTTCTTCATTCATATTTTGAAAGTCGATCGACTTCTCGTTTCGATTATGATGGCCTTTTTTTTTTTTTTTGTGGGTTTCTATGTGTTTTTTATTTGAGCCATTTCAAGTAGTTTATGCCTTCATTGGCGCTAGGAGCCGAGGCTTCTTGGAGGGGTGTGGACTCTCCACCTCGTCATTCGCACTGCCAGAGACTGCGAACCTAGGGAAAACTAGGGGAGCCCTGGGAGTTCAAATCGAACTCACAATGCCCCTAGCTCTATGTGTGCGTGGGCCCCTAGCTCTAGGTGTGCGTGGATGCCACACCGTCGAGACACTCATTGGCAGCCAAAGCGGCGGCAGGGTGAAGGAGGTCAGAGTAGGGGCCTCGTAGTGGCACCACTTGTGCCCGCTGAGAGTCTAACCAATGGGGAAGTTATCATGGCAGATCGAGCACTTGTGTGCCTTTCTATACACGTCAAAAGAGGTGGTGGTCGCGGAGGTGTCACGACCTTCCCGAAGGTGAATCACCTAAAGAAGGCTAATGGATTACTAAGTCCGAAGACTTGGCACGGACCCTCCCAAGTCCTACCAATTGTGACTTGATATTAAGAAATTAACCCATTTAAACATGCAATTATACTCAATTTGGAGCCGCCACTAACCAATTATGGTTGGTTAGAAACCCAAGTATGGGAGAATACTTTACTTTTGCGAACCAGAGATTCAGTAGGTCCGGGGACATGGTTACGCTAGATTAGTCTAATGCCCTTTCGGTACCTTTTTATTTTAATTTCAAAAATATTTTGCAGGCAATGTTGATTAATTTTAACTTAAGCTACTAACATGCAAATGGTCATGTGGGTGCACAATCAATAAAATAACATTCAATAAAAAAATGCTAATAAAAATTCATGCCCTAAACATGATTTCTAAATGACGTGACACCTAATTTTTCTTTTTCTTTTTGAAAATGTTAATTATATGCAATCTTAATTTAAATTTGATACGCATGAGTTTTACTTTAATGACATATGAGATGCAATTCATGTGGCATAATTCAAATCATTACAATATGTGTGCAATCTAATTTACATAACCCTAAATATGCATATGCTGTATGATATGAGATGTATGACGTGGTAATTCTATATGCATGTTCTTTTTATGATTTTTTTAATGATTTTTTTATTACACATATGCAACCTAAGTACTTAAAAATGCAAAGCTTTAAATATGAAATGCATATGGACCTAAGTACTTAAATTCTAGATATGCATAATATGTGAGGAGCAAATAATGATAACTCACCAAAATATAATCCATTAATGTATATCAATGACATATATTTTAACGCGAGTCAATAATGCAAAGCAAACTATAAATTTATCATAAAAAGTTGAAATAATCAAAAATCTAACCCGTTGTCTCGCATCTCAATATTTTTGATTATCATGGTTTAATATGACAAATTTCCCAATCAGATAATAAAAATAAATAAAAATAAATCAAGTTAGAATAAAAACAAAACATGAAATCAAATATAAAAATTCACCTAGTCTAACTCACGATTGACTTGAGGAATAGCGAGGAGCAGCTGGTGGTTCGGTGATGGGTCGTCGTTCGGAACAGGGGTGGTCGTCGAAGGTCTGGCGAGGTCCAGCAGTAACCACACCTGCAGCAAAACAGAGGAGGCAGCAGATGGTGATGGCGCAGCAAGGACAGCAGTAGGTCGTGCAATGCGTTCGTTGGTTGTGGGGGACGCCGGTGAGAGGACGACGGCTGGCAGATCAGCAGCGGGCAGGAGGGTCGCTGTGCGTCGGAGGCGTCGGTTACTAGCGTCGGGCACTGGCGTCGGGCGATCAGAGGTGCTGACGCGAATGGAGTTTCGGCGACAAACGGGGCAGCAGTGGCGCGACGGTGGTGCGGCAACAAGCTGCTGTAGGCGTTGAGGACGATGGCACAGGTCGGCGGGCGAACTTGCTGGGTTGTGGAGTTCCGGCGGCAAATGCTGGTGGAGTTGAGAGGCGGTGCGAGCAGAGGATCTCGGACCGGCGGCGATGTGGGGGCGCAGGAGCGGCGGCAGCAGTCTTGGCAGCGCGGAGGAAATGGGCAGCAGGGATGCTAAACAGGAACTCACGAGGAAGATGAACAGTAATTCATCTTTTTGCCTTTTTTTTTTTTACTT
Source organism: Eucalyptus microcorys (assembly GCA_014182515.1). Lineage (NCBI taxonomy): Eukaryota > Viridiplantae > Streptophyta > Magnoliopsida > Myrtales > Myrtaceae > Eucalyptus > Eucalyptus microcorys. The sequence continues at coordinate 18,846,405 of CM024571.1, read as the reverse complement.
TCTCTCACCTGACACTCTCTCTCGCCTGTCTCTCTCACTCTCTGCTGAACCCCCAGACGTTTCCCTCACTCTCACTTTTCTGCTTTCCCTCACGTCATCTCTCTCTGTATCTTCTCTTCTCTCCACCTTTTTTCTTTTGACTTTTCTCCTTACCAAAACTCCAAAACTCTGTTTTCTTTTGTGAACTTTTCAAAAACCAAATGAAGAAGCCCCCCTTGGTTCCGAAACCTCGCCCTTTATTTATAAAGGAAGGCTAAAAGTTGTTTTTGCGAGTGAGATATTCACTCAACAACTCCTACAATAAAAAGGCTCCAAAATCAAATAAAAACTGAATTTTTTGTTTTAATTTTGAAATGAAGATATATTTTCAACAAAAAATTTCCAAAACCGAATTTTTATTTTATTTATTATTTTCTAAAATATTAGGTGTCAACAGGAGGTTAAGGTGGTCAACTATTTGTCTGCACTAGCGAAGAGAGAGTGTGCTGGGGAGAGAGGAGAGAGAGAGTAGGGGTGAGCATCGGTCCAGGGTGCATCGGTCCAGGGTCAACCCTGGACCGGCCCAATCCTGCCGATCCTGGTCCGGTTCCTAGGAAGACTGGGTCGGTCCGTGATCCTAGAATTCTTGAACTAGCACTGTGCGGGTTGGTCTTCGGTCCTAAGAGTTCCGAGTCGGTCCAACCCGAATCAACCCTGATATATATATATCAGTTTGTATTGTGTATAACTGATTGTGATATGTATATATAAGTGTGATGTTGGTTTTCAAAAGTATGGCCCTACTTTCCTATCATATATTGTTGTTGTCTATGGATCTTTAAATTGCTTACGCATATGCATTAAAATGAATGGGTCGGCGATACATCCCGAGACGTCGCTATTAATCGACTGCAAAAGGATGGACACACGCTTGGAGGATCGAGGCGTGACACCGAACCCATTGAGTCGGTTCGGTCCTCGGTTTCAAGCTCAATAGGGTCGGTCATCGGTCTAAAAAATTGATAACCAACACTATGCGGGTTGATCCTAGGATTAGGAGGTGGACTAGCCCAACCCGAACCATGCTCACCCCTAAGAGAGAGCTTGTAAGGGAGGCAGAAGAGAGAGAGAGCATGCAGTGAGAAGAGAAGAGTTCTCAAAATGGGTCCCACACGCACCATGTGTCGCATTCTCGAGGATTTTTTTATTTACCATGCTGGCACACAAGATGCACCCAATATTTTCTCCCTACGAACACTCTATCTAAATTATGACAGCAGTGGTAATGGTGTTCCATGCGCAATTTTTCTTCGAATGATTTGAATTTGTACATTAGTTTTCTTCAAGCTTAAGCAATTGTACTCTAGTTATCCCAATGTGCTCAACTGAGAGTGCCCTGTGGTTTATTATTTTGATATTATACCGAGTCGAATCAATCGAAGCCCTTGAAGTCACAAATATCATTTATTGAGTAGGATGCCCTAACTTCTCTCAACATCTTGTTAAGTTGAAGGGGATATCTAGTCACATAATATCGCAGCATCAATCTAATCAGCGCACCAATCGGGCCATTTCTAACTATCTATCATGACACGGAATCAATATAATAACCAGAGCTAAAAGTGGTAATTAAAGTCAGTAAATTAATCTCGTAAGGTAGAGCCTCATTTCTTTATTATTAGTGGATAATTTATTTAACTTATCTTTTCGGGAGGAGCACAAGCAATTGAAGATGCAGCACGTGGGGCATGATGGTTTGACAAAGGAAATGCGTTTTTTATTTGGGAGACGTAAACAAGTCAATCCATCGCCAAAGGAAAAAAAGAGAAATTAATAAAAGAGGATGAGAAAATAAGCAAGGCAACCAAAGCTGATGATGCATTTTTTTTTTATCAAAAAATGAATAATTCAAAACATATTTTTCAAAAAATAATTGCTGGAATTACTTATAAAAATAGATGAATGAAATTCTTTTCATTACCAATTTTTTAAATATATAAATTATTATTGATAATAAAAAATATTATTCATTAGATAATTAATTTATTTGATACAAGCAATCATTTTTGGACTATTTATTTTCTATAAAACAAATGGAGCCTAAAACTTGTGTCTTTTTTATTTTTGGCAACTTCCAACGTAAGTTAATGACCCTCAATCGACTTCCAAAAAATTAATTTGCCTACATCTATGTCTTGGGTAATATTACTGGTCAGGAAAAAGCTTTATGTTGACTTATAATATACGAAGCTTAATCCAATATGAATATATTAGAGTAAAAAACACCAATGGTTGATAAACTTGGGCTTAATGTGCAATGTGATCTCTAAATTTTTAACCTAATGTGCAATATATTCCATGGATTTTTAATTCGTTTTGGTACGTGTTCAATTTAAGACTTTATAAAAATATTCAATATTATCTTTCATTAATTCAAGTATAAGGATAATATTAAAAATTTTCATATAGTAGAAAAATTAAATTGAACCAAACTTCAAAGACTACATTGAATAAATTTAAAGTATATGGTCCGTATTACACGTTGAGTTAAAGTTCTATGACCTTTTGTATTCTCATCCCGTTAAGTTATTTGCATCTTTTGTCATTATTCCATTATATTACTTGCATCTCATTTCTGTTCAAAACCCTCCCTCCCTCTTCAAACCCAAGACACCCCCCTCTCTCTCTCCGTCTCTGTGCGTGCCTCTGTGTGTGCGGGTGAAATCGCGTCTGTGGTTCTTTTTGCGGCTAAGAGCTCTATCTCTGTTGCTGAGGCAAAAAAATGAACGCTCTAGTAATACAGGTTTTATCAAACTCTCTGGGTTCATATCATGTGATTTCAGTTCCTTTTTGTTTGGTTATTGGCATGTGATGTGGCTTATGTTGTGCTTTCTGCCGTCCGAATTCAGGGTTTCACCAAGTCGCTTGCCACGACTATGCTCTCAGAGGTTGGCGGCCGGACGTTCTGCGTTGCTGCCGTAAGCCCTCACATCCCTTTTCGTCTTCTTGTCCCATGCCCAGAACCTTATTTCATGAAATAGTAGAATTTCCAAGTGTTCTCGCAATCTCGATCCAGTTCTGTGATGGCATTTCCGGCAAAATGGCACTGTGATATTGCATACAGTTTGCAGCAGAGAAGGTTACATCCAGTAAATGCAACGTGGTTCACATAAAGAGACCGATCAATGAATACGCCAAATGATACCTGCACTAGCAGTTAATCCATGTTGACCAAATCAATACATGATGCATCGACACTGGTGTTTTTCATGTTGCGAATCCTGGTAATGTGTCACAGTACGATCATTGATGATTCCCATTGGCGGCTACAGTAGTCATTTGAATGAATAGAGATGAAGCTACTTTGTCACTGAAATTTGGTTAATTTCTCTGCCATAGACTCTGCTTCTATGCTACTGCAAACTAAATCAGAAATAGACCAGACATGAATGGACGGTCAATTTGTAAGGCTAAAATCGTTTGTTCTCTGCCTTCTTAAGATTCTGGCAATGCAATATCCGAGGAAGAGTGTCTTGCTAGGATGCCTGGTTTCAGTAACTGTAAGCATTTTCTTTCTCATTCTTCTCATTTTATGTTCCAATTCTTCACTATAATTTCATTTACAGGATAAACGGTTGAACTTTCTTTTTGTGATTGTGATCAAAAGTTAGGCAAAGACCGTGATCTCCGCTATGGTTGGCTGGGCCGCTCTAAGTCTGGTCTGCATTACAATCACTTCTCAGTGCTCACTGATTCATAGTTCGTTAGAGGGTATCTATTAACTTGATTTACTGAGCAGCTCTCGAAGAATTGGTCACATCATGTGACCACATTCATGTTTTTCCTGTTGGGTCTACGGTCCCTCTGGGAAGGGTTCACTAAGGATGATGAGTAATACTTCCTCTCTCTCCTTTTTTTCCACTCTTTTTAGGCTTTTTTCTCTTCATTATTCTTCCTTTCCCATCACAAAATGCTTTATGTGTACAGGAGTTGTAGCATCAATGGAATTTTTTTTTCTTTTTTTCTTTTTTTTTTGGTGATGCAAACTACTTTTTCTTTTGGCAGTGACAATGAAGAGTTGGAAGTAGAAAAGGGATGGTCAGTGTTCCTCTCTCTCTCTGTCTCTCTCTGTCTCTCTCTCTCAGACATTGCTCCAATTCACTGTAGAAATGATCATACTTCTGCATCCTATGTTTCAACTGATCATCTGAATCTCATTCTCTGTGTGTGTGTGTGTGTTTTTTTTTCTCAGGTTGATGATGATTTGTAGACGCAACAGAAGCCTATCGCTTACTTCTCACCCGTCTTTCTCGAGGTGATTCCTCCATCTAATGATAAAAATAGGTTCACCTTTCTCCAGAGAAATGTAGAGAAATGAAAACAAATTCAACTGTATGTGGTCAGTTTCCATGAAAACTATATGTTATGACCCTTCCTAACTCAGGATGGCTGCTTCACAAGCGTTCTCACTCACCTTCTTCCGTAATTGGCGCAACAAAAGCCAGGTAGAAAAGTTCCGGTTAGAGTACATTGTGCAAATTAGTGCTCATTTAATTCTAAACATATTGGATCTGCATAACAATTTGGAAAAGGAAGAAGTGAGATTTGCAATCAAGCAAGAACTTTGAGAGTATTCACTCTGCTTAGCATTCTGAAAGCTGTAAAACATTGCAGCTAGCAACGATTGGCTTGGCAGCTGATGAGAACATCTTAGCAGTGGTGCTTGGCGGAATAGCGTAAGTATATGCCTAATCATGCACTCCAGCCGACAACTACGGAGTATTTCGTGTCGGTGCAGAGCAATGCAGTTCTAATAGTAGTTGCTCATATCATATCACCATGACCGCTATTCGAGCAGCTTTATTTGTTCTCTTCACAGCCTGCATTGAATCTATTCCACCAGTGAATACAAGCATAACTCCTGGATAAATCCTTCTAATTAAATTTTCATTATTTTTTCAGTGGACAAGTGTTGTGCACGGTTGCTGCTGTTACAGGGGGAGAGAGCCTGGCTTCTAAGATATCAGAGAGGCTGGTAATCCCCTCTTCTTTGCTACTTAGCTCAGCTCACACATTCGTTTCTTTCTACTATGTGGTCTTCAATCCATTCACCTTTGTGCTTGTTGGTGCAGGTGACCCTCCTAGGTGGATTTCTCTTCCTAGTGTTAGGGGTCCAATCCCTACTTTCACCATCCTAATTATGGATTTTTCTCTTGTTTGTATGTCTATGCTGCTGCTTCCTGTTAGTTGAGAGTGCTCTACCGTGGATACCTCGGTTATTTTTCTTTGAGCATTCGGATGTTTTTGACTACCTACATCGGTATATTTCATGCTTGTCACTTAATAATTTGTATTTCACAATGACCTTTTTATATACAATCCCAAGAAACGCAAGCACTTGCCCTCACAGGAATCACAGTGAAAATGCATACGCTATCCTACTTTCCTCAACAGCATGCACTTTTGTCTTTCATCATTATCATGACATCTCGAGAGATCTTCAACATTCCTGTTAAATTATGTCTCAAGTTTGAATTCATATACGATACCCGATATATGCAAAACATTTTCATGCCGAAACGAGAAAGAACGTGCGCGGAGCATTTGATGAAAAATGGCGCAGGATAGGAGCCGAAAGGATCCCGCCCTCAGCTGCGCTTCATGTTGGAAATAAAGGCTTCAATCCATGGGATTCTTCTCATCTGTCAGCATGAAATCTGAAGAGTTGATCGTCCTGATTTCTTCTCTGTCATTAAATGCACGCACGTGGCCATGTGCATGCATGCACGTAGAAAACTTGGTCAACACTTGCTGCCTCATAAGCCTATCATGTAGGCGCCGAACTCTCTCCCTCTCTTTGGTGTGGACTTCTTTCGTCTTGTTGCGGATAAAGAAAGAGGGAAGACAAAAGCTATTCTACGTGTGTCAGTGCATGCATGGTCATACGCTTGCTTCTCTCCATGAACAAGAAATTTGAAGACTGCGGCCCACCTCATTTCACGGATCAATGGCACACGTTTGTTGACTCTCCTCTGCCTCATTAAATGCTTGCCCATGCACATGCACGATCTGCATGCATGCCTACAAATATGGTGGGCGTTCGGTGCCAATTGTGGGCTTGTCTTGTGGGCGCTTGCGCTGCATTTAATGAGGCCATTTACTTTCTTCTTTTGTCTTGTTCTCTGTCCTTCTCCCTATATAAGGAGAAGACGTCTGAAGATGCAAGTAGAGCAAACAGGAAAGAGCTCGAGAGAGAGCAAGAAGAAAGAGCTCGAGAGAGCTCAGAAAGGTTTTGTGCTGAGTTGAGTCCATTGAGTGAGTTGTTAAACACCGTGGGTATCGGGTATAAAGTAGGGCTGAGAAACACTTGAGTGCATATGTAATTGTAATCCTGTAATTCTCCGATTCATAATGGATTATTTTGCTGGCTCTCCCCGTGGACGTAGATTCCGACATTCGGACCGAACCACGTAAATTTTGGTGTCCTTTTATTGTTCCTCGTTTTATTTCGATCGATTTCTATAGCTCCCGACATAATTGCAAAATTACAATCCGCTTCTGCTGCGACGCCGATTTACAACAATTCCATCATCAAGTGTGCTTACACACGATGTCATCGAGTCTCCATAGAGAAATAAGGTTCTTCTTGAGTTTTGATGCATGCCTCTTGGCGATCAATGTACACACCACCCTATCGTGCATCCAAATCCAAGCTATCCCTATTCCCATAACCTTCCAAGTTGTGTTATTCCTCATTAGAACTCGACCACCATCTACAGTTTGGTAAGTTGTGAACAGTTTCTATAAGACGCCACATGATAAGAACACCTGGAATCTAGTAGTTATAACTAGTAGTGTGGCACCCCCGAATGGCCCCCGATCCCTCAGGGTCACCACAGTTCGATTTCCTTTCAGTTGTCCTGATAATATGTCACTCCGATACCATAAAATTATAGTGGGTCCATAAGTCCTGGGGGTTTATATCACTCAATCGGTCCCTGCGCAGTATATATAGCAGAAGCACATCCATCAACTCCCATTTCACAAATTAAAACGATGCACACCAACTAAACACATTTATAGGTAATAAGCCCAACACTTTTATTCACATAAAACTAGATGGACATCTTTAGTCGGTACACCAAAATGCCGTAGTCTTCTATACTCGGCTATACTTCAAAAGATGACCGACATCTTTTCCAACAGTCGTATACTTAAAGTCCATCGATCAGTGTCGGCGTCCAAAAGTTCCTTCCTCTGCTGTCCTCCTCCTCGTGGTCATATTCAATCACTCGGTCCATCTACTGGTGGCAGTGTTAGCAGAGGTATCTTGACTTAGTCTGAAATGTTAGTCCCCAAACGGGGTGAGTACAATCACTCAGCAGTAAAAGATTCATCAAGCTATATCAAGCATTACTATTAATATCCAGATTCAAGTATAATAGACAAGACAAGAAGTAGAGGATAGGTATGCACCAAAATCATAAAATCCTTCCATGTGATGATAACATATCCAAGATAGACAAATTTCAATCATAGGGCCAAACTGAAATATCATGTTCTGTTCCATGCCATATACTCAGTCTCATATCCAGACCCCACACATTTATAGTAGAATCATTCATTTTATCATTCAAAAGGGTTTCATCCCCGGAGGACTAGTGTTTGCGTCCCTCCGGCATTCACATCCCTCCAGGCATCACGAAAGCCTCCGGCATTCAGCCATTTAAGGCCACCGGGCATCTGGAGCGAATCACGCCTCCAGGCATCTTGTATCCCACCAGGAACCTCGAGGGCCTCCCATGAAAATGGTTACCCTGGCCATCCGGAATTACGTACCGACTAGCATACCACCGGGCATCCCGAAGCTCCCGGGGAATAACCTCCAGCATTTAGCCTCTTAGGGCCACTGGGCATCCACAAGGCATCGACTCTTTCGATCCTTTGGACCTCCCGACTCTTGGGGCATCATTAACCCGAGGGTTCAATGGATAACAATTCGCATTTTAATTCACAAATGCATCATCATATGTCAAACAAGATATCTCATGAACCTTTTATCAATCTCAATATTCCACCATCAGCATCATCAAGTCACACAGCAATTCGAATCACACTCTTATAGAACAATCTTGTAGAAATTTTGAAACAACAGTTTAATTTTTACAATCGCACAGTTCTGGTAACAATTCCGAATTAATTACTAGACGGGCTCAGAAAATTATGAAATTATAACAAGTTATCAATGAGACCTAGAGGAAAAAATCTCAAGAAGAACACTAGGTCAGATTCCTTATGTACCAAGGGTAAAAATCTCGATCTTTCCTAACTATCATTCTGTAAACTTCCAGATTTGGTGTTTTCATAGGAAAATCATTTCGATGGTCATTCCTTGTTCTTTTACTCTGAATTTTTAATATGTTGTTCATGAGGATGTGCCCTAAAACTTTCATCAAGAAGTCAAAGTCGAATTATGGCTATAAAATTACAGAAAAATCGAAGAAACACCGATAGTCATTCTGTCTCTTGCAAAACAGTATACTGGCCAAAGGGAATTTGTTCCTATTTCATGGATTTTCGACTTTCCACATACACAAGCCAATGTATATACATACCAGAACACAATATTACACTATATTCTAATTATCTCCCAAAATCCATTCTTATTAGGTCTTTAAATCTTGTTCCATCTCAAAAACCGAAATCCACAATGCATGCTCTGTTTTTGCTCGGTTTCTTAGTCCAGTTTCATCTCCTTCATCACAAATCGACATGCAACTCCAAATTCCACATTTTCTCACATCTACCAACTCTTAGCTAGATAAAACAGCAAGCAAAATATAGATTGAAGAACTTCTACTTGTCTTAAACCTCTCTACTCGATTGCTGGCCAAAAACAGGGGTTCGGGGATCGCGGCTTGGTCCAACCGGCGATGGGGATCAGCGGCGTCGACGGCAGCGGCACAGACACGGCGGGAGGCGATCCTCATCTTCCTCCTTCGTGGCTCACGCCCGAACGCCCGCTCACCCTCTCTCTCCGTCTCAAATTTCTGCTCGGTTAGTCTCTCTCTCTCTCTCTGTTACGAAGCTGTCCTGTTTTCTTTCTTTTAGTTAGTCAACTAATTGGGTCAATAATTCTACGATTCGGTGGCTGCAGGAGGAACGGACAGCTGGAGGAAATCGTGGCTTCCTGCATGCCGATTTCCTCTCCTTGCCGAGCCAGCATATGTTCTTCATGTAGGCGTGTCTTCCGTGTACATGTTCGTGGACTTCTGCTCGAGAAGCACGTGGCCGTTGCTGGCCACACCTCAGTCAACAATCTTCAAGGTTTGTTGACCCAGCATTGTCGACAAGTACCAAGAAGGTGCGGGTTTGCTTGGGTCAGCGGACTTGTGGCCACATTGTCCTTACTACACAGCCCAATTTTCTCCAAAGATTGACCTTAACCTCCGCGCGTGTATGGGTTAAATCACAGCTTACCTACATGGCCGCATGGTGGTCGAGATAACGTGTACGGGGAGTTCAGTTAGCAGGGTATGAAAATAAGTAGAAGAGGGTCCCAATCGTGACATTACACAAGGGTAATCTTCGACAGTTGGACCATTACCAATGGTAACGTATCGGTCCAACGATAATACGAATCAATGTTCTTAAATAGTACCAATGACATAGTCCGACAATACTTTCGTCACTTAGTTACGGACAGTCACATATTCAAGGGTCGTCAAAATTCTCGGATGCCACAAGTAGTTACATAAAACAACCTCTGGATCACTATTACTCTCTTGACAATGTTTGCCACATTACCTATGGCATTATGCCCGTTACCTCTATTTCTTACCTTGGACTTTTTATAGTGTGACTTCGACTTGCTTTTACCTTTACTGTTATTGGCCACTAATGTTGATCTATATCTTGAATCAATAGTCATTGCGCTATAACCTGCACTAAATTGTCATCTTACAACTCTTTTTTACCACTCCTTAAAGAATAAAGCGGACTTTACCTCTTCTGAGCTAATCATAGTACGTGCTCCCATAACTATATCATATAATGTTCTTCTTCATCAAGGATCTTATCAACATTCTTTAAATACATCATGAGCTTATTAAATCCATTTAGGTGGGATCTAATAGACGTATCTTCAATGTATCTAAATTGAAATATTCTCTTCAACATGTACAAGCAACTATTCAAACCCTCATTATATAACATTGTGGCATACTTCTTCTCAACCACCTCTCTTAACACCTCATCCAAGAGGTTCAATCGGATTATACTCATTGCCTTCCTCATTAGCACGTCATTTTTGGCATCTTTCATTGTTTTAGGCAACTTAGCCTTGCCTTCCAATGCTTCGGCCAAACATTGAGTTGTCAATAGTACCTCCATCTTGACGCTTCATAACCCAAAGTTGTTCCTTCCATTGAATTTTTCATTTTCAACTTTCGCTCCATACATAATTGTAACAATGGAATTTCTAGATAATAATAAGATAAGTAAACACCCCAAATCAAAATATAGAAAATCCTATCCTCAAGCTCTAATACCAATTATTGTAAAATCAATGCAAAATTTAATGAGGAACAATAAGGACATCAGACAGTTTAAGTACCGGTAGATACTCCACGAGGAGAGTTAGTAGCAAATAATCCATTATAATCAAATAATAGAGTCGCAATTGTTCATATGCTCAAGTGTTCCTATAATAAAGCTCAAACCCATTATGTTTATAAATAAAATAAATAAATAAAAACTCAATTTGAATGTAAAACCCACGGCACAAAGTCAATGTATTTTGAGCTCCCTCTCCATGTAACCCACATGAAACCCTCCCTGTACGGCTTTAGGATTTTCTTGCGTGTGGCATCCAAAGGAAGAGCTCTAATGACCGCCAAAAAGAAAGGAAGGATATATTTTAATTGGATTAATACCTTGAAAAATTCAAAATTGGTACGTCTATAATAAATTTATCCAAAATTACTTTTTTGATCACCAGAGACCCCAAACTTATATATCTTTGATAAATTTATTCCAAATTGATACACTTGTAATAAATTTACTCTCTCTTAGTTTCCGTTAAATTTAAGTTGGATGACATGTGACAGTTGATTGATATATCGGTTTGAAATTTTACTCTTCGTTTGTCACAATTATATAATTTTTGTGATTTCTTGTGATATTAATCCAATTTAACGGAAGGTATATTTGTCATAAATTTATCAATTTGTCCAACATATTAGATTGAGATAAATTTGTTATAAATATATCGGTTTGAGTTTTTTTGTGGTCCTTTGGGGTAAATTTATCACATGTATAATAATTTAAGGTTTTTTATGATAAAAAATTAATTTGAGGTAAATTTATTATAAATGTACCGGTTTGAAGTTTTTCAAAGTATTAATCCATTTTAATTTAGGTCCCTTTTCTGGTCAAACCCTTGCTGACCGACCACTATCAAAGAAAGGGGTGGCGTCCACTTTTTTCCTTCCTCTTGGACAAGGACTTCTTTTCTACTCCCATGTTATTTTATCGAATAAATGAGACCCTTATTTTGTCCTTTAGTTGCAGAAGAGCTTCCTTCTTTCTTGGGTAGATATAATTATAAGCCCCTTCTTGATGAGATATCTTCCTTTTAACTGAACTGATCTGCATCTTTCTATTGAGTCGGATTCAGTTTATAAGCTCAAATTTGATACATAATTTAATAAAAACAATAAGATTTCATGCAAGACCAAGCATATATCTTAGAAATATCGCCATAGGCGAAGTTGTTGTTGAGTACGTGGTGACCGAGTTGATGTTGGCCGATTCTCTTACTAGGAGAACACCTGCGAAAAGCAATCAAAAGCTTTGACAGAGATGTAGCCTACTCCATTTTTGTTACTCCATCTTGGAATGTGTACTGTTTTGTTCTTAAGAAAGTGAGGTTTGAACTTAATTGCTCTTAACAAAACCGTAGCACAAGTAGAACAACATGGTAGCCACGAACACTCTTAATAGGATTCACATTTTTGATCGTGGAACAGTCACGGTCGCTTCCTATGAGTCGCAGTATCGCTCCAAAGCTCTTTGCCAAGCCGAGATGTAAGCACACGACTCATGACGTGCTGCCTTAAAAGAACCGATAAGTCTTGTGCAACGAGAGCAAATTCAAATCAACAGCCCGAGACCAGGTTCATATCTTCTCAACTGTTGAATTTTGTTCCGCCATAGGTTCAAGGCTTGAATCGTGTTCATCCTTGGTTTGTGTGCATTTTAAATGAGGAAGACTAAAGTCTGGGCATTACAATCCCAGGGACAGAAATTCCATCGAAACCGGATTCAATCACGAACCCTGTTGGGGAAATCACAACTTTAAGACGTTATTATTGTCATTATCAATATGTCTCGCCCAGATACTTCATCTCTTTTCTTTAATGCGCGTGGTGTTCTTCTACCTTCGCTCAGGCCGATCATCACCTTCAAATGAAAGTCTCTTGTCTGCCGCTGTGTGTAGATAGCAAAGCAATGTTTTTCGAGGGCATTGCTAAAGATTGATAAATGTCCATCACCAGACATTCGGCCTTCCCCGGGACATTACACAACACTAGAAGTCATTCATTACAGAATATGTTTCTTTCAAAAGTTTCAGCTACCTTTCGTAAAATCATCTAACACGGTCCTGTATCTATCATCACAATACTTCCACGTTTATTCTAGGTTTTCGGTCACAAGAGTGCCTAGAGGTGGCTCGATAACGAAAACTAGAGAGCCCAACACAAGGGTTAAGAGAGCAAAGACGAGCAGCGATTTGCAAGAATCCGCAGGTTGCCCAACGAGAGTGATTCCCTCTTCCTGTCCAGAGGTCGAAGATGCATCGTCCATTTGTAAGGTCGGGCACGTAAAATAGCCATACACTATGCCCGTAACGGCTGCTCCCAAATGCGTCCTGCAACACCGCAGCAACGGTTATGGGCTGTCAGAGTTGAAGAATCATGTGGCTAGCAAATGAGAGAGGATGCGCCTGTTTTTAACTGGCTGGAGATCATCTTACCAGTCATCTATTGGCCCAAAGTTGCTCAACAGGAAACTGAGAGCCGTCGCGAGTATTGCCTTCTGGAACATACTCTCTGATATGTCTTTCGAAATCATGTCCTTGTTTTGGATTTGATAGATGAGCCACGCACCTATCATGGCAAATATCGGTCCCTGCAGCAAGATATCATATCAAAATCAACTGTCGTCCCAATAAGTTGAAAAATGCAGTTAGTTCCACCGACAGCAATTCAACACAACTATACGAGACTGATAGATTATACATGCTGAATCTGAGCTTGGCTTCTCAGTTACATAAATGTGGAGACAGAGAAAGGGGTGTAAATGGTGCTTACCGTGCCACCGACAGTTGGGTCTGGCGTGTGTAGAAAGCTTGTCAAGTTGCCAGATATTCCTCCAAGTAAGTATATCAGGAAGAATGTGAATGAACCATAGCCTTTGCAAACCTTAGGCCCGAATGTGAGAAGCGCCCAACAACCAAGAGCCATATGGAAAACTCCAGAGTGCTGCATTCATAAAGTCATCTTGACAAAAATCTTCTAGATGGAATATAGAGCTCCGCACAGAATATTGAGAAATGTTCATGCAAATTCATTGTGACAAACTTTTTTTTATGACACTAGAAAGAAGAGTACTGCAAGAGCGATTATACTCCTGATTATTAGCATCTATTCACGACTGTTAAATGCCTACTCAGAACTAATTGCCTCTTTGGTTCGTATCTTGTGGAATAAAAAAAACACGTGTGGACACAATCATCTGTCGTCGCTGCATGTACAACAACTAGGAAATATGGCTACTGAATCGGTAGAAGAAAGGAAAATGAAACCAACCCTCAATCTTGTACCAGAAACATTGGTGTGACGAGCCTCCACCATTCTCCTGTCAGGATGAGGTGATTGATTTTTGCTCCGTACAGCAGCGGCAGAGAGAATAGGTCCATATCTGAGTTCCGCACGGGGCTCGCTATCTCGAACAGAAACACAGCAATGTTTATGGAAGCTATGATGCTTCTGCAGCCAAAGCACAAAAAAGGGTTTTGTTAGACGTCTTACTCCCTGCTGAATAACACTACATATTGGACAATGAATTTTGGAGAGACCGTGTATTACATTAAGTAAAGATCTGAAGTGTCATCGAAGTTTTGTAAAACTTGAGAATTCTGCCCTTTCTCATCTCTTATTTGCCTTAGTTCATTGCGAACTCTCGTTTTCCTCCAATAACCTATTTTAGATTCTTCTTTGAGAGGCAACGGAGTTTCCATAACATCGCTTTTGGCGGTGATCTTGTCCTGAGGACTTGATGCACAGTCTCTGGAGTTGGTATCTGAACATGCGTAGATGTTAGATTATCGTCCTTTTAACATTAAAATAATTTGTTGAAAAAAAGAAAAACTCTGGCAATATGAATAAGAAAAGTAAATTGCAGTCATCAAACAAATGTGGACAGATATGAGAATTTCTGCTTACCCAACTTCTGCAATGAGTATAAACCGAAACATCTACCAGTTTCTTCCATTTAAGTTTGGCCAACAAATTTCATCACCAGATCGTCGGAACAAAAAATAAACAATCACACATACCTGACATGCTGTTTCCTTCCTTGAGTTTGCCAAGATAAGCATCCTGCATGTCCAGCCCCCTTTGCGACTTGAAAACATCACTTTTTGCAAGCGCTTCTATCTTTACATTAGAATCGTCCAAGAAGGTCTTGTCAACATCACCAAGTTTGCCAAAATAAGAATCAAGTGCCCGCAATTGGCTCTCCCTACTATCCTTGGAAGCATGACATATGACCTGTGCGCTGTTCCTGTGCGTGGCATTCTTCAGAAGGCCTTTTAGGTGGCCTTCTGCCCAATAATCTTGCTGTAAAAAGAATGCTCCGTTCATTTTCTCGTTTTGCAGAGACCTGCAAGTTTAATGCATTAGTGTACTTCGGTCTCTTTCTTGTTTCTTGTTGTCTCTATATACTAATCAGTGGATACAAAGACTTACCATCCTCTGCTAATATCAATAGAACCAGAACAGAACCATCTCAGACCATCTCTCGTGGAACCGTGGTCACACACGAACAGCCCATGACACTGTCTTACGATATTCCGGGTCAATGGAGGCCGGCAAATATACGGTATTTTGTAACATATTGGTGTCACAGCCATGTTAACCTGATCGAATTCATTGAAATCGAAGGTTTCAGTAACAACATAGAACATGACAACTACTGTTCGGCTTTGTGCAGCAGAAAAGAACATTTCTAGCTCGGGGGAAGGCGCATGAAACAACGCCTTCAGCACGAAGAACGAGGAAAGCCACTTGATGTGACGAATAGCAGCTCAACCAAAGGCTAATTTTAAACAAACCTGAGGACAGTTATTGCCATGTGAAAATTCTTCATGTGGAATAATAAAACTTGCAAAGTGAAATATATAAAAGGCTCCTAATATCGGTGGATCCTCGTTTAAGAAGGTCATGCTCCTAGATATAGTCCTTAAAACCGACAGCCATATTTCAAGCTTTTGGACGACTGATTCTCTGTAAACACGCCGTATGTGGTCAGAGAACCATGTACCACAGAAATCTTTCTTTGCTGAATTGCTGCGAAAAGTTCCTTTTCCACTCATTGAAGCCGATAAATTTCTGGGCAGCCCATGCATGTGAACACAAATGCTATTTCAGTCACAACAAAGAACACATTCTGTTTCTGTTTGCTCATCTCAGTAAAGTAATCCCAGCCCGTCAAACCAAATGCAAACTTGATATTATTCCACCGTTCAACGAAGCAGACAAAAAAGAAGCAGAACTCTAACACAGATAAAAGAACTAAACAGGATGGAAGATGAAGCACTTGTACACAAACAAGTGAAGAAAAGGAAAGAGAAAGGACAAGAAAATGGAACCCAAAACTCACGAACCGAGCATCATCAAGAAGAGGAAACTACTGCCATGTTCACCATATCAGGAGGGTCTCGCTTCAGAGCTGGCGGGGAGGCATTTTAGCAACACAATCCAACAACCTGTGACAATGTCTTGTACTTG
This sequence comes from Eucalyptus microcorys, assembly GCA_014182515.1. NCBI lineage: Eukaryota > Viridiplantae > Streptophyta > Magnoliopsida > Myrtales > Myrtaceae > Eucalyptus > Eucalyptus microcorys. The sequence goes on along the minus strand of CM024571.1, from coordinate 18,830,353 downwards.
CGTCCCATTAATGGAAGTCTTGTAATGTTTCTGAAAGCGCCAAACGATAAAAAAATGAAACAAACGACACAATGCAAAGGACCAACGTGGGGACTGAAGTCCGAATGGAACAGCAATGACGAGAGTCGAGATGGGGAGTTTCTGTTTACGGTTTGTGATCCCGCCTTATCTCCGTTGGACCATTGGGATGTTGCCACATCTCGGCCACAATCTCAAGCTCTCACCCAAGCCTGGGAAGCCTATCAGCACCTGACCCCACCAAGGATTTCATTTCGGGATCCTCCACCCAAAACGTACACGACACTTTCATCTGAAGCACTTGCGGTTCCGGAAAAAATTCAGTGAATTTGCCTTTCTGCTTGATTGTGCGAACCGCAGAGAGAGCTGGCTAGGACAGTGCCAACATTGATTCTGACACGAGCCTAGCGCGCTTGCTGAATTCGGAATGATTCCTTGTGAATTTCTTCGTGTTCAGGCGTGTGTCGGGTCCTCTCAATTGGATTGGACAGATGGACTAAAACGTAGAGCATGAAAGCTAGACATGAGGTTTCGCCCGATTGCAACACTTGGGAAAAAAATTATGTGAAGTTCATCTACATTAGTGCGTGACTAATCGTAAATTTTTATTACGGCGCCTGAGTCCAAGAGGTTGATGCAGGTTGACAAGCAGAAGTTCCCTAAGATGTAAGAAGAATATCCACATATAAGATTGTACTCACACCTCGATTCCATACCCTATAGCGGGCAGCACAACTATGGTCATATCTAGTACAAACAATGGGAAAAATTACTAAAAAAATCCTAATTCTATTTATGGATACCAATTCAATGTAGTTTTACCAATTTAGCTATAAAAATTTTAACGATTTATTAACGTAGTTCTTCTAGTCAATTTTAACCAACAATTGTCAATGTAGACGCTGGTTGTCTTACGTAACATGACTAATGCTGACTTGGATGATTTTTTAATTTTTTTTTAATCTTTTATAAAACTTTTGAATTAGTTTTCTTCTTTTTCTTTTCTTTCTGGCAAAGGAAGAAGGAAAAAGAAGACAAAAAAGAAAAAAGGTAAAATTTTAAATTTTTAAAAATTAAAATTAAGAAAAATGAAAGCAAATGCAAAAAATCGACTTCACCAGCATGACTATACCAAACGACCAACATTTATGTCGACAATTGCTAGCCAATTTAGAATGATTATATTGATAAATTGTCAAAAACTTTAGTACTACACTGGCCTAATTTAAGGTTGTGTGTGATAGTCGGGATAAAATTTAGGATACATTTAATATTTGCTCAAGGCAAGATAATGTTGGGTACAAGAAGGATATATGCCAAATAAAATTATTTACTAGGAATGTGGGTTAAATATGACAAGATTTCTAATATTCATAATATGAAAATTAATTTTCTTGAATAACAAATTTCTTAAATTAATAAAATTAAAAATATATTCAATTTAAATAATATTTGAATTATAATATGAGAAATTCAAAATAACAAAATTAATTTATTTTTAACTTTAATCTTATTTTTGTTTATACATTCGAATTTAATTCTATCTTATAGTATAAATTCAATATATACATATTAATATATTTATTACATATTTTAGGTATTTTATTGTTTTAGTTATATTAATACAATTTACTATTTAATAAATTTTTATTAAAGAATGATGGAAGTGGAAAAAATAAATAAAAAATAAAATAATTACAAAAAAGAGGGAAAATAAAATAAAAAGAAAACAAAAATAACTTAGGCAAGAGTATTGTTAGAGATTTTTAACACTTCCGTTTGTGAAATTTTACATTTATTTACACGGATATGTTGTTTATATCAAATAATGTACATCATATAATATAAATATATTCGACTTTATTATTGCGATTTCCCGAACAGTAGATATGATATAATAAAATCCCCAAATTTCATATCATATCATATCTAATCTTATCTTGATTAGAAATTCAGACCACCAAACATAGCTCAAAGGTTTGGGACTAAATTGACATCTGTATAATAAATTGAATGACTTTTTGAGTAATTATCCCCCAAAGATTTCATCTTATAGCCACAAGTACAAAGAATCCAGCTCTCAATATCCGCTGAATTTAGTTTGAGAGCTTAACGATTTAATTAAGTCATCACCATTTTGAACTGAATATAATCATTTTATCCCACACCTTTGAATTCTTTTACCAAAGACGGGCTTTAATATCTAGAAAAAAAATTACTATAAAATTTGGGATGAGTTTAATTTTTTTTTACTATAGCACATAACCTATAAATAGACACTGGCTACATTTGGTTTGATTTTTGGAGAAAGCCTTTGGGAAAATGCAAAAGCCTTTAGTTTAAAGGAATTTGATGGGAAAAAAGAAGAAGATTGTTTGGTAAACTGTAATTGAAATATGTCTTGGGAAGCAACTTTGGGAAAATAATGTTTAGTAAACATATATCTAGAAGGTTCTTTCGTGTGATTAATTTAAGTTTTTTAAATTTAATTTGTTTAAATTTGGGAAATAAAACAATGATTGTAACTTTAATATTTTCGCACCAAGAGTAATGTAAAAGAAACATGTTTACAAATTAGTGAAAATCTTCCTCTCTTTTTTTTGTAATACGCCAAAGGCTCGCTCGATTTATGAGCATAGTGAGGAATAGGCATAGGCAAGGTTAAACACTTCTTGATGACCCATAGGGAAATCTTAATCAAGTGATAATACAAATAAGTATATTTTAACCAAAAGTTAGAGTAGAGTTGATCAAGACAAGCACGAATAAAGATTGCACATGTAATTCTACTAGAAGCTAAGGGTGTAGTTTACATAAAAATCGTGGTTTGACACTTACAATCATTGGTCGGATCACCAACTTATCACAAAGCAAAAGTAGATCAACAAAAGGAGTCCCTGACATCCCAAGTACCACAACTTAGCATGAGGGGACACTGAAATGCCAAAAATTCAAAAAGATACACTTAAGTGCCAAAATCGGAGTAAAATAAATCAGTTAAGTGTCAAATCGGAGTAAAATAGATTAGTTAAGTGTCAATAGTGAGAAATTCCGACCAAAATGCTAACTGACATTAACGTGACTAGATAAGCTAAAAAAAATGTTGTTTTGCATACTAGCATGGTAGAAAACGACATCATTTTGTTTCAAATTTGAATTTTAATATAAAGATTAATTAAATTAAATTTAAAACTATTTTTTTTTAAAGGATTGTAAAATGTGTTCAACGAGGGCAATGCAACCCCTCACTATCGTCGGCCCTCGGCGATGATGGGGGGAGGGCGACCTTGGTTGACCGATGGTGAAGGCCTACAAGCCCTTACCTAGATCTAGAGCGAGGGTCGCGGCCCTCCCTCAAATTCGGTGAGGGTTGTCGACCCTCATGTAGCCAAGCCAAGGGCCATCGCTCGTTAGGGCAACCCCCTAGCTAGCAGTGGCCCTTGGCCCGACTACGCGAGGGCTAGCAACCCTTATTGGATCTAGGAGAAGGACACGACCCTTGCCCTAGATCTGGGCAAAGGCTTGCAAGCCCTCGCCGCCTAGCGACCCCAATCGACTGTCCCCCCCTACCGTCGTTGAATGCCTTCTGCAATCTTCTTCTTCTTTTAAGCTTTAAATTTAATTTAGTTAATATTTATATTAAAATTCAAATAAAAAGCAAAATGGCGTCATTTTGGCTCTTCTTTACTGACTTGACTTTCCAGCGAGCCATGTAGGCCACTTATATTATTAAAAATAAGCCACCTCGAATTTCTGACACCCTTTATTGGAATTGGCACTTAAATGTCACTTTCTACTTTTCGAAACTTTTGGTATTCAAATGTTTCATTGTATCAAGTTTTGACACTTGCATTATACTTTCGCTTCAACAAAAGTGAAGAACGAGTTTCTATAGATACCCAATCTAGCATAAATATCCTGGTGACCATTCCATGACTAAGGGTACAAGCAAGCAAATGCCAACAATTCTTGGTCGTGACCTAGTAGTACCGGTCCTCTTCGTTCAATGTCAGCCTCGCGTCCATTCCATGATCATCTCTAGCATCTGTGAGGACCTCAGCGTTCATCAACCTCTCCGCACTTATCAAGTTAAGCCATTTTGGCTTCCCCCGCCCAATATCAGCCTCATACCATTGAAGCCTGCACCAAATTGGAGCACTTGTAGAGTTCCTCCTATCATCTATAAGCTTAGGATTGGCCGATTATAATAGAACATTTTTGTGAGCTGTATAATAAAAGATGAACTTATAAGAAAAAGTAACTAAGCAAAAGATAAACACTTGAATTTTAAATAAAAATAGGTCATTTAAATACAGTAATTACAAAAGACTATTAATCTAGGATCACTTGAAGAATTAAAACCTGGAAACTTTTAACAACTACTCAGAATTACAAAGAATGCCTTGACAACTAACTCTAAATTCCTATTTGTAATTAAAGGAGGCCATTCCTGACGAACTATCTAACCTAATAGAATTCCAAATGGACTTAGCAAGTTTCTCCTTGCTAGATTATCATATGTGCTGTTCAACCTTGAAAGAAGGTTTTGGTCCAACTCAAACATATGACAATAGTTTTAATCAATTAAAGTAATAAAATTTTCATCAATTTAGAGTCGACACACCGAAGCTCCATTGTTCATGAACTTCAATGCAATGCTATAGCTCCTAACGATACCTATCTTAAATCCACCAAAGTTCATTAGACATGCCATCTACATAGGTTTGCTTTATGGGCTAGGGATAAAAATCATTTTTACTGGAAAAGCTAATAAGCGTGAAAGTCGTGGATTCTCTCAGTCAACATATCTCGTGGAATTGCCATCTTTCAGTACCAAATTCTGATATTTTACCAAAAGCTTAATCAAACAACATAAGAACCAAAAGATCGGACCTCGAGCACTTCAACAAACAAGACAACAAGGGCGTTTTCTATTGAATACAGCTCGTGCTCATGACACGAACAAAAAAACCTGAATCAGGATGCAATCAAAGTCAGGGAATGAGAAAAAGCCAAGCATACATAAATTCCCAATCTACTTCTAGTACCTTGCACTCTTCCATTTCCATCAAAAACTTTGTATTACTTGAGTAGTAATATCCTCAATCAAACACAATATTGAAAGTATCATTCATGAAATCACCATGCGCTTAAGAATCACAACTAGAAAAGGCACAACGAGAAGGGATCAAAGCAAAAAAACTTAGATTTGGGGTGAGACAAGCACAAAAGAAGCAACCAAGAGAGAGACGAGCACGAGAGAAGCAACTATTGAGTGCAGAGAGAGGTGACCAAAGAGGCGATCGGAGAAGCGAGGTTCGAAGAGAAGCAAAACCAAAGAGGCCCGACCTCAAAGAGAAGTGAGACTGGAGAGGCGAGCGATGATGAATAAATCTAGGGTTTTAAAAAGGGTCAAAGTTGGAATTTAATAAATTTGTGAGGGCAACAAAGGAAAAACAATTTTTTTCATTAATGAACCCACCCAAAAATGCTGAAATGCCCAAGGCAGTCTCGTACTTGCCTTGGACTTTCGGCCTTTGAAAGCCAACTTTGGCTTAAAGGGAGTTCTAATATTTTGCCCAAGCACCTATACTTTGGTCAAGGCTCCCAAACGCACCCACTGAGGGTCAGAAATAACCTAAAGTGGATGTTGACTAATTTCAAAACTACGTTGAGTCATAAGCTATGTCACGTGAAGGGGGAACTCCAATGTGGGACAAGTTCTTTCTGTTTTGTTTTTTTTTGGTAAAAAAATGTGGGGAACGTTAAGACTCCGGGATCAACATTTCATTTAAACAATGCCGCTCTTCTAAGGTTTATGAAAGGAAAAGGAACAAGGTAAAATTCAAAAGCTGAAACTGAACTGGAGAGAGCTACGCTGGCTGTCAAGCCTTTTAGCAGTCAATAAAATCTTTGGGTTTGACCTTGACACTTGAATTACTTCATTGAGAATGACCACAAAATACCAAGCGAAAAGTGTAGCGAAAACCCTAAACGTTGCCTACTCATCACTTAAAAATTACCTACCATATCCTTAATTGCACCCAAAAATTTCGGACCTTAATTGCATATCCCCTAAAATTACTTAATCAAATGCGAAAGGTTTCTAGAACTTCATTGCACTTGATTAAATAAATTGAAAGGGCTATAGCTGGATCACATTCTGTACATCCGATTTAGCACCTGTGATGCAATTTTCTCAGACTCCATGGTTCCTATTAACAAAATTTTAGGGTTCGGATAGATCCCTTCAATCAAAAAATTATCAGAAAATTCATATACTGGCGAAAAGCTTGGCCATAAATGCGAGCAAGTAGAACAAGGTGACCCCAAATTAACTGCAGCTTTCTTTGAGAAGAACTTCTGCATCATGTTCTTAACTTGGCCAAGCTGAGGTTAATTTCACCACTCAAGGCATTAAATGGCTTGAATAGGTGATGATGTCGACTCCTGTTTACATAACAAACTCAAGATAGTCCTGTTTCAACAGGAGCACGTGATTCTTGTACAGGAGAAAAGACCAATACAAGTTGAAGGTGGATAAGCCTTAAATCCTCTCATCCTGTTTTTGACATAATAGCGACTAGAGGGGCCTCTAGTCTATCTGACCTCACATCAATCGCAGACCTTCATCCGATGGAAAAGCATATAGATTCTGCAAATGCTACCTCCGCAGTGAAGAGATGCAAGTGCAACCTCTGCAAGTGCCCATAAACACGGATAGCAAACTGGTAGATTCTGCAGCCAGGAGCACACAGAAGCATGGCATGCCACATTGGTGCTTTCAATCGTCAGAGATCCAAATTTTGAAATCCTTTATGGGCAATTAACCAGTCCATGCACCTGTACTTTCACAAAGGTAAGTGGCAGTGACAATAGTACCTGTTTTAAGGAATTATAAGCCAAGAAGTAGTTCAGTATGATCACAGTTATACAAGTCCTTCAATCTCATCCAGAGTTCTCACAAAACAAATGGTTCAACTGAGAATACATAAACAGAAGCTCACATCACAAGATCTCAAAATTTCTCTGCGTCCTTGTTTAGCATGCAGCACACTAAATTACTACTAAAATACGTATCCCTTTCTGCTCTCTCCCCTCTTGGTTTATTTCAAAAGAGGAACCAATTTCCACAAGCACATTTCGTTAAAATGCATATGGTTCAATCCTCTAATGTTTTTTAACTACATAATCGCCTTTCCGAGTTATGAAACTGGTGGTCACTCCACCAATTTCTAAAGCTCTGCTATTAAAGGAAAACATTGCACGCCAACTACCTAAAGGAGGTCCGACCAAAAAAAAAAACTACCTAAAGGAGGAAAGGGCTTTCTAAGGGGGAAAAATTTGATCTTTTGTGTAACTTCTGACAAAACATCTCTTCAAGGAGGCACAACCTATATAAATGAGCATAAGGTGATTGTTCAATTGTAAAGTAGAAGCAGGAAAAAAAAAAAAAATTCTCCCTATTTTCAAGATTTTGCTAGTATATTCTATCCCACAGCACCCTGAGGCCACAAATTATTCCAAAACAATGTCCAGCTAAAGGTCACATTCAGAGTCCTCAGTCCATTGAGTATACTCAAAATTGTACGTACCTCCAAGAGCTCAGTCTTCTCGAGGTCCTCAAAATATTTAGATGCATGAGAATGCTGCAGCTCCCAATTTTGACAACCAGACATCTAAGCCCAGCAAACAGCAGATATAGGACCATGACCAACTGAAATTGGAGCAAATCCACTTAATTTCATCACACACTGCTAAAATGCAGCAGTTTTATCATCTCAGATCAGGTACCATAAGTAACTCAAACCAAACAAAAAAAGACAGAAGGTCATGCAATTTAAAACCACTTACATTTTAAACATCAGTTCAGGAACAACTCAGAACCTCAAAACATGCAAGTACCTGGGGACCTGAAAATTAATAAGCGTAACTATGGCAGCAAGGTGAAAACAAGAGAATCCAGAATATGTGAGTGGCTCACCAGGTAAAATGTACTCATGAGCGACTTAGGAAACGGCATACGCATACAGGCTTCCTGTTCAACAGAAATAATGGACCATATGAAATGACGGGCTAGAGAACAGATACATCACATGACTAAGCTTAACTTGACTAATCCAATTGTCGCTGAGAGCTTCCTTGAATTCCTTGTAAAATGTACATCTAGCTCTCTCTCTCTCTTTCAACTGTCATTGGTTAGAATGAAGAAGGCTGTCTGAGCTTTTTATTTGCTACATTATCTTCCATGTTGATGAACAGAATGTTTTTTTTTTTTTTTGGGTGGGGTGTTTACATTACTCTTGCAGTAAATATATGAAAGATCAAGATTACCTTGTCCAAGAATCAAAATAGCATTTGATGCCAGCGAAATGACACTTTGAATCTTTTCGCTCGTAAAAATTGCTTGGGCAACTAGCAAAAGAAAACAATACATGTAACTGTCTAACCCCTCCACTGGTATCAATAAAAGAATAAATAGGAAATGGACACAAATAAGAGGCATTGCTGGAATGGGGGAATCAAATGACTATCGTTAGTTAAGAAAAAGCAAGCAGTAAGTGCCAAACAAAGTGCTACACTATATAGCTTAAAGGAATTAACATAACAAGAGGCATGCATCATACTCGTCAAATGTAAAAGCTCATCTTCTTTGGGTAATACAAAGTAGAAGCAGCGTGACCAAAAATCTATTTGCAGATAATCTAAAATTTGTATATAATGAAAACCTGAAATCTGCATCAGCCTTTCACGACTCTGATTTCCATCATTTGCATCATTAGCAGCCTCCATGTCAAATCCAACCATCATGTGCACAGTATTAGATCCATCGTCTATCCAAATAGTTCCCGAACCTACAGAAATCATTGTTGATGCAATTTTTACAAGAAAGATAGAGCGTAATGACAAATTAATCAAGGACACTACTTTCCAAGAACCTAAAACCTACACCATCTTCCTACTTTGGGTCTATGAGAAACCAGGCAAAAGTCACAATGCAGTTCCCAACATTTCAAATCTAAAACATCATAATAATGAGAGAGAGCACCATACTCATTGCAATATCAGGAAAAGCAGTCAAGTGATGCACTTTCATGACATGAGGCATATGCTTCAAATGGAAATTAACATCAGAAGCAGTGGGTGCCTTGGACTTTGGCAGGCATACAAGGTGTAAATCTCCAACTGAATCCAAAACAATGAAGGATCTTGGGGACAAAGGCTGGATGTAAAGTGCTTTAAGTGACGTCACTGGTGTGGACATAGAAGTTGAGTCTGCACCATCCTCGCTCTTCAATGTCACAAAACAAGAACTCCCATCATTGGCCTCTTGCTTTAACTTGACTGTTGACCGTTTCACTGCAAGTAATAATACATGTTCGCCACTGATTAGGTAGACCACAGCGAATATAAAACATGATATATAACAAAACCAATCATAATCTAATAGTCCATGTATTAGGTCTTTCTTCAAAAAGAGGAAAGAAAAGGAGAAAAAGAAAGGCAGCACACTCAACAACGCACAAGCAGAGATCTGGAATGAGATGAAAAGAACCATTTGAGGAAATCAATTATATTAGTCTCATTCCATAAGCCAGTAACACACCAACAAACCAGTGCAAAACAATAGTAGATAAGCTAAGGATAAGAGCTTGTTCTTTGGTTTATTATTCCAACCTAGCCTATCTTCTAAAATTTATGACAAGATGCAAATACTTCAGTAAGAACTGCAAATCTGGCATCTGATAGTCTACAATTACTAATTAACACCAAATGCTGTTTATCTTTCACTATTCATGCTACTTGCATGTCCAAATGATTATTATTTCTAGTAACAGAAGCCATGACAGAATTAAAAATCCAGCCATTGGAGCAAATAATCAATCTTATGAGAAGATGCAAATAATTATGAAGAATAAGATGATAGAAGTTCGTTTAAAATGGTTTATTTAGTTTGAACATAGTCCTTCGGATGCTTCAGTGGAGATATATACTTAATCTAAAAGGGAGGACAAGGAGACCTACAAAGGCATGGAAATAAGGGAATATATGAAATATTAAACATTTCGAACTTAAAGAAACCTTGATACTAAATTGAGTGCAATGGCCAAGAATGATTCATATTGTTGACCTTACTTAGTGAGTTAAGGCTTAATTTTGTCGTTTTGATGGTTCACTGGCTGGATCAACATTATTGAGATATGATCAACCAAATTAACCCCAAAGGCCCATGCTTCCAACAACCACACATCCACACATATGACTGGATGCCTGGATATGGTTGACCAAGGAGCTTTTCTAATGGAAATAGAAAGAACTAGAAAACAAAAATCTCTATCATTTGGATAAAAATTAACTGTTGAGCTACAGTTGAAACAGAGACCAGAAAACAGGCCTCTTATGATTGTCTCTCTTGATAGGTGACTCAGCCTTTCTATTGTATTATCTTGCCCAAAGGTTTAATACTCACTCTGGCGTGGACCAAAGAAGAAAACGAAGTTTGACATAATCATAGTATCTAATGGCAGTTAGAGTTACGTAAAATCACTTAGAAATGCAAGTAAGCTGAATATGATGACACGGACCACGCAAAATAGAGCAGGTGCATCACATCTGTAAAACAACTTTGACGAGGAATCATGCTATAAAAAAGCACCCTGAGCGCTCATATTACATATTCACAGCAGAGCATGGAACTAGTTTTATTTTGCAGTGCAAAGAAAGAGTAGCCTTACATGGTCATTACCTCAAAAAGTACCACAGAACCAACTATTAAACAATCAAAGACAACAATCACAGCAAGAGAGGCGAGATAATCTTACCTGTGATGGAAAGAGCAAAAATGTTTAGCATGGTCTAGGAATTGGTAGTTAAGGTCAGACTGGTTTTTTTTTTTTTTTTTTTTTTTGTTACATGCAGCACATTATAACAGTATCACACAGTTGACTGAAAGGGAATCCAAATTCGTAGTTGTTTGCATACATATGGATGTACAATTTCACCAGCATCACGAACTTACCCAGTTATCAAGCAAAAGCATGTTCTCCTGAAGACTTAGGTTTTCCAGCATAATTACTAGACACTCACTCCATCGCATATTCCGTGCCAACTCGAAGAAAACTCAAAAAGAACTAGCTCGCAAGTTTCTTCCTTCATATAGAACACCTTACAAATAGAGCATTTAACATACATAAAGGCACATCCATATAAACAGGAACTTCAAAATAGGGGGTCTAATAGGGAAATTACAGCTTGTCTTACAAGACGATCATGAAGCCTTGGAATGATAGGTGAGATGACATGTAAAATCTCATTGTTTTTTCCCATACAATAGTTGACAGGCAACAAGTTTAGATTAAAGTGATCAATGCACTATGAAGAAGAAACCTGAATGTTTGCAACTGCTGGGATTAATCAGCCATCAAGACAAATGTTGCCAGGAACTAAGGCATGTCGTCTTTTCTATCAGAGTTCACCATACAGCAACATTCTAGAAAGTGAAGAAAATTTTAGTATCAGTAGGACTGATGCATGGCAGAACTGAAGCAACCGATCAAGATTGAGGATGAAGCAGCTTAAGTTTAGATTTAGGAGGAGACATGGTTACGTTACTTGTAGAAAAAGATGTGCATTTCGCATATGTTAAGTTGAGATGAGTTGTCCTTTTATTCTCCAAAGGCAAAACAGGAAATTAGTCAGTTACTAATCGTAGTGTAATCAAGTATAAACGAGGAAGTGTTGCAAACTGGATCTCAAACATCAGAATAAGATATTTAGTCTCTTGATCCAGTTCTTCCTCCTCTTATTTTTCTTCTCTCGCTTGTCCCTCATTCTCCATTTTTGTCATTTATTTCATTCTCTGAATCTTCCCAAAAATTCTACATGTATCAAATAAAATAAGAGTACTTTCCAGGCTGCTGAAGGTATTGAAGCAACTAATTTAAAATTTCAAATAAGTGAAGAATTGTCAAAAGGTCTGCTTCAAAAGTGAGATGACTTTATATACATGTTACAAACTCAGAGAAACAATTAGATTAATTAGTAGAGATCAATCTCACATGCTTTACAACTTACTATAGGAACTAAAAAAGGGCATCCTGAACAATTTCAATGATCAGGCTCCTTGATATTCCTAGTATAGTAGATGCTATCACATACAATCATACTTAATTAGAAGTCATTGTTTGATCTTAAAGGGGATCTTCTATAATTTCACAGTGAGTTGTTTTCTCTTGGTTTTGTCCAGTCATTAGTAACACAATTAGTTTTGAATAATAGTGGATAGAAATAACACTCATAAAGAGTGCACTGAAACCAACAAGTATAAACCTGCCTGCCCATCCACACCAAAATAGATGGAGTTCTCCAAAAGAGCCTGCTAGTGGAAGAAGCCCTTCTAAGGATAAGAAACACAGGGCTAAACCTGCATAATCTAGAATGTTATCAATTGTGGTACAACCTGTAGTTTGTTATCTAATGAATTTTTCCGTTCTGATACTCCACTCAAGAGTTAATAGTATTCATCAAATCACCTCCTAGTGGAACAAAATGGACTGAGTGGTGGAGTTGTGGAAACGACTTTCCTTCCCTATTTTGGACCTTAGTTCCATGGAACAATATGCTATTAACACTACGTGTGGATGGTATGAACTGCCTAAGCAAGGATTTTCAACAGCTAATAACAAGAGCTATTACTTGCTACATCTAAAAATTTGCATTAATGAATGATGTAAATCCATTGTTAAATCAAAACTACACATGTAAGATGAAATGGTTGCTGCTATCTGCTCAGATAATGGTTAAAAGTTCTAACTGAATAATTAAATAAACTAGATAGACCTTTCTCCTCATCTTAGGTTGATGGATCGTATCAACTGGAAGATACCCTTCATGTATAATGCACATTCCAGTTGACCGAGCCTAATTCTAATTGTTTTGTTCCAAAGCAAAGATATCCATAAAGCAATTTGTACTATTTAGACATTCACGATGAAGACGCTTATTGCGCCATCGTTGCCACTTCTTTCATTATTATAACCAGACAGGCCTATGCATAACAAAGTCAAGTCGCTACCTCTAACTTCAGCTGAAAAAGTGAAAGATCCTCCAGATTGGAGAAGACCCACTTCAAGGGTGAGCTCTGGTAAGCTCTCAATAACCAGGAAAAAATCATCATATAAACTATGAATTTTAAGTAAATGAGGTACTTAAAGGAGGCAGGGAATTTACACTTAAAAGATACTCCAAAATAAATGAGGAGATTTTTGGTCCATTTGAAGAGGACAAGGTCTGTAATCTTGAGAACACAATCAATTTATGAAGGTAAAAGAAGATAATCAGCAGTTGTTGAAATCTCCAAAAGCAATGATCATCTTGGTGTTCACTTTTCTTTTGATCATCCTTTCCCAAGACATAACCACAATTCAAATTCGACAGTAGTTTTCACGATGGAGATTCATGACTAGATGAGCAAACTTCCGAAAGAAAACAAGGAGAAATACCATAAGAAAGACACCTTCTAAATTGTTAACTAACACAACAACTTAAAGAATTAGTGAAAATTAAGCGCAAGAGCAAGTTAGCAGATGCCATATGGCAGCAATTAAGAAACTGATGAAGATTGATGATGAAGCAGCTTGAGTTAGGAATGCCAGTTGCTTGGGGGAAAAACATGCATTGAACGTGAGTTAAGTTTCTGTAAGCAGTTAGTCATAATTCGTTACTGAATCGATTAGCAGTTTGTTGTTTCATAATTCAGTATGTGACAGGAGCAAGCGTTGCAAACGGAAATCAAAATTATTTAAATGGCGGAGATTTCCTCTCAACATCTTGCTCTTAATCCTCCTCTGAGTTTTCTCTCACTCCGCTCATTTCCCATTCTTATTCGCTATTTCAGTCTCTAGTTATCATGGACTAAGACCTCTTCAATGTCTAAAAGACATTATAACAAAGGTTAAGTTGACTTATTAAGTTAAGCTAACCTTATGAAGTCCTCTGATTAAATTTTATTTTGGAGCACATACCAAATCATAGCTGCTAAGTAAACCACATTTTGAAACAGATATTGTGCAATCATAAACATACTAACACCCACAATGAGTAGAAAGGACCTAAAATACAATGAACATGGATCTAAGCAACACCTTTCTAGCAAAAAAAAAAAAAAAAAAAGCAAAAGAAATTACAACAGAACAGAAAAAGCCACTCACCAGATGCAGGGTGCTTATCATTCTTCCCTCCCAAATTAACATTGCGAGCATTCTCCAAATTTCCCCCAATCCCACTTCCAGTCACTCCATTAGGCAAGCGGCGATTACCAAGCTTCCCATTTGAATTCAAATTCCTGACTCTCTTGCTTCCTCCCTTAACAAGAGCCATCAGATTGAAAACCCGAACCCCATTCTCCTCCCCCAAGACCATCAACCCGAAAGAAAAACTAATCGACCAAACCGGCTTGCAACACTCAATTACCGCACACCGCATCAACTCCAAATCACCCCCATCGCCACGCCCACCACCAGCACCCCCATCTCCCAAGGCCTTCACCGCGAAAACCCAAATCTTGCCGCTCGAAATCGAGTACATGGCGAAGAAATTAGTCGACCCAGAAATCTTAATCGAAACCCCATGACGATTATCGAACACAACCCCCAAGCCGGGGTCAAAGGTGAGGCCTTTCTGCTTGCAAACGACCCGAGCCCTAGCGAACCTGTCGCCGCCGCCGCCGCCGCCGCTCTGGAGGACGTAGAAGCGGAGCAGGATCTGGGACCCGCCCCGGTGCGGCCCGGAGACGAGGAAGACGACCCGCGAGGATGAGCTCTCGCCCTCGCCCTCGCCGCCGCCGTCCCGCCGGCGAAGGAGGAGGAGGAAGGCGGAGGAGGAAGAAGGGGCGGGGACGAGGGTCTGGGGAGGGGGCAGGGAGGAGGAGGAAGGAAGGGAGAGAGGAGAGAGGCGGGGGTAGAGGGAGACGGAGGAATCGGCGTGCATGAGGGCGAGGGAGAGGGAGTGGGGGTCATAGAGGACGGCGGTGATGGCCGGGGACGGGGAGAGGGAGAGGTTGGTGGGGATGGTCAGCTTGGAGGCTTGCACCACCACCATGAGAGAGCTCAGACAGCGGCCTGTGGTGGTGATGATGATGATGGTGGTGGTGGTGGTGGTGGTGGTGGAGCTCTAGCCGTCGCTGGTGGTGGAACTTTCAGGTGCGAGATCGAGAGGAAGAGAGGGAGAGAGAGGGTGGACATGGTTTTGGTCTTAGAGGAAGGGGAAGAATGGTGGGGAGATCCAAGGTCGTCGTTAATTATTATTTAATTGGGTTAAGCATGGTGATTGGAGTTTGTCGTGCTCGTTAATGATTTCTAATCCGAAAATTAGGAGGCTTTGAAATGGGATGAGATAAAGCTTTTTGCTTGGAGATTTCCTTCCTCGGGGAAGAGCTTTTGTTTTTCTCAAGCAAATTTTCTTGCACTAAATTTCCGATCATAGTTCGGCACCAATCATTTAAGCTCTTGGTTTCATAAAAGAACGGAACGCACGAGAAATTGTAAAACTTGTCATAAAGTGGAGTTTAATACTAAAACTTATAAAAAGTACAATCGACTCATAAATATTATTAAATTAATGGTATCGAGTCATCCTATTAATTCCATCCAACTTAGCTAATGAGAAAATCTTGACATGATTTATTTTTATAATATTTTCTTTCACCAACACTGTGATGATATCGCTAAAACATGAAACATAAATCTAAAACATCGTCATTTTGATCCAAATATAATTGTTAATATACATTTTATTTAATTTTAATTAAAAACAATTAAATTGGAAGGGCCGGCGAGGTTGGGAATGTTTGACGGAGGTCGCAAGGCCCCTATCAATGGCCAGTGACCTCACTGACTATAGCTGAGGGCTTATCAAGGATGGTGGAACGGCAACAGCGAGGGCTTATAGTTTGCTATATCAACCTCTCCTTTTCTTTTAATTTAGTATTTTATTTGAATTTAAATAAAATATGGAATAAAAATCAAATTTGGATTAAAAAAAAAAAAGATGTCATTTTAGCCATGCTATCATCACATAGGATTGTGAAAATAATAAATAAATAAATAAGACACATTAGCATTTGTCGTTAGCCAAGTTGGATGAAATTAACGAAATGACTCAATTACTCCAATTTGACAAATTCTAGGATTTATGTTACACTTTTTGTAATTTTTATGATTCAATTGTATTTTCATGATAAGTTTTGAGACTTCTGTATACTTATCTCTAATAAAATTGAAACAAAAGGCAATGCATAATAGAGGTGAACATAGTTCTAAGGTACAATCTGGAACCTATTAGTTATAGGTTCCAAGTATGTAGGGTGGGTTTTAGGTTCGAAACTTATTTCGATGGGTAGATTCAAGTTTCCAAGTTCTAGGTTGGTGGAACCTATAACTTATAATCTATAATAAGTTTTTGTCTTTTTTTTTAATTTATATATTCATGAGATCTTATGGTATTCCGTGACATTCGATAATGAATGTAAAATCTGGAATCACTAAACATAACTTCCATTTTATGATTGGGACTTTTATTTTGCTAATGTTTTATATTTTTCATATGTCTTAATATAAGTTATGGTTAGTGAACTTTAGCAGCAAATAGTAGTTATTAAAGGTAATAAGGGTGCGTTTGGATAAACATTTTAAAAGCCCATTAGGAAAATACAAAGTAGTTTAACCTAAAGGAATTTAGGCAAATGCAAATGCCGTTTGGTAAACTATGTTTTGAGAAGCAATTTTGATAGAAATGCCGTTTTGTAGAAAACACATTTGAAAAGCCCTTTGTATGATTAATATTAGTTTTTTTTTTTAATATCATTTGTTTCAAATTAAAAATAATAATTTATACAACTTTTTAAATATAAATTTTGACAATAATACTAATAAAATCAAATACATATATAATTTTTTTTTAAAGACCAAACTCTTCATCGGAATATTTTAATTTTTATTTTTTTAAAATTGAAAAAAAAAATAATGTATGCAACTTTTTAAATATAAATTTTGACAATAATGCTATAAAATCAAAAACGTATATATAATTTTTTTTTTTTTTTAAAAAAGACCAAATCCTTCGTCCAAATTTTTTAATTTTTATTTGTTTAAAATTGAAAAAATAATGTATGCAACTTTTTAAATATAAATTTGAAAATAATGCTAAAAAATAAAATACATATATATAATTTTTTTTAAAAAGGACCAAACTCTTCGTTGGAATTTTTTAATTTTTATTTGTTAAAATTGAAAAAAATAATGTATGTAGCTTTTTAAATATAAATTTTGACAATAATGTTAAAAAGACCAAAATATATTTATTTTTTTAGTATTTATATAATTTTGATTTTTTTAGCATTATTTTGGCATTTTAAAAAATAATAACCAGGGCAAAATTGAAATTTGAAGAATAAGTAACAATAGTTTTGGAAAAAAAATAATAAGTTTCAGCATTTGGCCAAATATTGAAAACTCAAAACTAATCCCTACTAGCATTGGCTTTTTCAGCCTTCCCAATGCTAACTTTCACTTGAAAACTACTTCAAAATGATTCTTGCCATCAGCGTTTTAAAGATTTTGAAGGCGGCTTTGAAGGCCGAAAGCAGAATCTTTGAACCAAACGCACCCTAAGTCATTTCGATATATGTAGAACCTGGATAGGCCTTGGAGCCGACTCTAGAACTTGTGATGGAGTAGGTTTTAAGTTTCAAGGTATGCATGATAGATTTTAGGTCCCAAAAAATAAGGAATATGTTCTACTAGGTTTCATATTTTAGGTAGAATTTGTATGAAATTTGGAACCGTTCACCCTTGATGCATAGAAATAATCAAAGATCTAAAATAGTGCAGATGATATGATCTATATATGTTGCATCAACATAAACCAAGCTCATTCCTAAAATAAACTAATCGCACAAGGAAAATCACATATTGCTTTTAACGTAAGCTCTGCAATTCGACTTAAAACTTTAGTATTTAAATTCCCACACAATAACATAATAATTTTACTAATTCTACACATATATGCTCATAAATCAAACTTTCAAACGAGGATATTAGTGTCACCGAGTTTACTTCATTTCGAATTTAAAGTTTGCATTTTAGTCATTTAAGCATTATTATTTTCACAATGAATCCCGAGCTTATTTGAGGGGAATATCCATCGTAAATTTAATATATGTTAACATAATAGATTGTGCTCGCAAAGTCTATTATTATTTAATTATGCACTTCTGTGCGTTTGTGAAAATGCCAAAATTACCGGCAAATCTGTTAAATGGATAGACTTACTTAAAAATAACTCCTCTAAACGGGCTCCCACAACAAATTACTTTAATAGAAATGCTTGTTATTGAATTTTAGAGGGATAACTTACAAAAGGGGTCAAACAAGCCGATAGTTAATGCTAGCTTTCCATTTGAAAATAAACAATGTGCATATGTATAATTCTAATTAGAAAACGAAAGAGATCTTTTTAATATTCATTCATCTATAACTAAAAAATAAATCATTGGACAATTCTTTTCTCGATTTTTCATTAATCAAATTAAAATTCATTTATATGATTTCCAAATCTTTTTAAAATATATCCACAGAAAGCAGGTAGTTTGCTACCACATAGAAAATAACTAGATAAATTCATCGAGGGAAAGGAAAAAAATAAAATAAAAAGAGGAACACTTTATAATGAGAGTATAGATATAGAAAAAAAAATAGTAAATTTATTTCCATATTTGTTCATTTTAGGAAAAAAATGAATAATTTAAAAAAAATTCTTAAAAAATCACTTAGATCGATTGAAATAATTAATTAATGAGAGATGTTTTTACTATCGACTACAATTTATGTCTAATATTTTCATAGACGATGAAAATATTTTTTTCATTTATTTTTTTAAGCGATACAATCTATTATTCTTAGGAAAATATTTTCTAAATTTTTCTTTTTTCAAAAAACAAATGGAGCTTTAAAAAGGAAAAAAAAAAAAAAAAAAACATGTAACATCTTGTCGTTATGTTGGCTAGTTCGTAACTCATTGTATCAAAAAGATTATGTTCAAGAGTTGTAAGGTGTTTCGTCGTTGATAAGACCAAACGACCAAGGTCTTTCATAGAAGTCTAGAACATGTCAATCGAAGACTCACGATTGTTCCTAACTTCATTTTATTTTCCAAATGACTCTGTGGTCTTCCAATATAGCATTCATGCATTGTCACTTCACATACCGCGTTATTCGTACATCACTTTTAATTATTCTGACACCATATTTGCCACGTTAAATTTTCTGCCTCTTCAATTTTTATTTATCACATCACTATGCCACATCATTTGAACGACATTTTCTGCTTTAATTGTCACATTCCCCAACTCCATTGCATATTTCCAAAGTGCACAATGACTTATGCATGTGTGGTCATCATTCCAGTATGCAAACTGACACAATTTATTTCTCTTGATTGGGGATTAAGAAATTGGTCATTTCCAAAGTACACTGTAATTTCGCACACATATATGAACTTTCACTTCTTTTTTTCCAATCAAGTACCTAAACTGTTTTTCAGTTCAGTTAAGCAGCCATACTCTTGATAAAACATTAACAGTGTTAGCTAACACAACTGATTTTTACATCAGTTCCGCTAGTTGTACACTAAATGAGAATACTAATGTGACCAGGTTAGCTAGTACACTAGATTGGTGAGATGATTCATCTTTCTTCATCATATGCATCAAACAACCAGGTTGGCATAATTTTTGCAGCCATGTACAATAATTACATATGATTGTTGTTGGAATGTGAGGCACGTCATTAAAAATCACGCAATATGACAATTTATTTAAGAGAAATACTAATGAAGCCAATTTTAAAGACCTTAGATATTTGATTAAACATAAAAAAAAAGTTTAGGTACTTAATTTAAAAATGAGAGAAAGTTTAGGCACTAAATTTATCATTGCTGATGGTAATTATTAAGATGACATATTTACTAAAAAAAAAAAGGGTTAATACCTTGAAAAACCCCAAACTGGTACACCTGTGACAAATTTACCTCAAACTATTTTTTTGACCATGAAAAATTTCAAACCGGTATACTTGTGATAAATTTACCACAATTGACCATAAAAAATCATAAACTGGTATATTTATGACAAATTTACCCCAAACTAATTTATTCGACCACAAAAAATCCCAAATTGGAAAATTTGTGACAAATATACTCTTCGCTAAATTAGATTAATACTACAAAAAAAAATCACAAAAGTTGTAAACTGTGACAAACGGAGCGTAAAATTATACCAATCAACTGTCACGTGTCATTTAACTTAATAATTTGACAATAATATTTAACAAAAACTAACATATGGTAAATTTGTCACAAATGTACTGGTTTGGGATAAATTTGTCAAATGTATACCAGTTTGGGATTTTTGGTGGTCAAAAAAATAGTTTGGGGTAAATTTGTCACAAATGTACTAGTTTTGAGTTTTTCAGGATATTAACCAAAAAAAAAAAAAATCCATTTGCGATCCTCTTTTTCACATTGATGATTCTTCTTCCTTCTCAACATCAAACTTCTCAAAATGCTTGGATTGAGATTGGAGCAAAGATGGTTGGGTTGAGGTTGACGGGCGACAATTTGGATCTTGGGGTCTTGGTGGGCACCCCATTGCTCATGCAGGTGAAACTTCGAATTTACTCAATCAGAATTCAAAAAGAGAGGAATAAGTGAAGAACGGTGCGAGCATTGCAACTGAAAACTTTGAAGAGCTCGTGTTTTGTCTACCTTAAACGTGGATGACCTAGGAATTGACCAATGGGATATTGCTCATAATTCGACAATTGAAGGACTTGCTTCCTAGAAGCAGATAAATAGGTTATCTTTTGAGTCAATTTTGACATTTTCACCTCCGTACACCGATTACACCAGATCCTCCCCGAAGCAAAATTCCACAACCAAAAAAGCAAGAAGACGTGCAACAATTGAAGAAAGAAAGAGAGCAAGAAGTGGAGATGAATACACTCAATTGACACCTGAAGCTGATACCCTATGGCAAAAGTGGCATAGGTTGGACATTCGTGTAGTTTAGTGAACTGGCACTGAGCACTCATTGAAGGAGAAGGAACAAAGGGGGCTTGACCATACTAGTGTCAAGGAGCAAAAGCAGATGATTTCTAAATTCAATCCATAATTCTTCCCTCCATCAACTTCTCCTCTATGGTCTCGAGCTATTAATAGCAGACATATAGCGAGGAGGAGAAATTAGCAAATAGCAATAGGCCTAGTGATCATGATTGGTTGCAATAAAAAGTTGTTTTTTGAGGAACGACAATGTTAAATTCATTCACTGCTGGTATTTGCAATGAAAAGTGATGTTCTTACAATGAAAATTCATTGAAGTTGTTATGAAAGAATTTTCATGTCTGCCTCTGAATTAGATTGGCTTGTTATTATTCACAAAGCCTTAACATAATGGTCATGAATTCACCCGCAAAAGTTGAAAGATGGAATTGATAAACATGTATATGGCTATCAAACCATTTGAGAACGGGGATGCTAACTGAAATTACCTTTATTTAGATCGCTTTTCCATAAACCTTCATTGAGATATGTTTCACTAAAGTAGCAATCAATGAAACACTCTTTTATAGGATAATATATTCTACTCAAGTAAAACACCTAAATGAGCTTGCAGGCATGAATTTCAAGATGCAGCAGCCAAGTGTTCAAAAAATACTAAAAATAAACTAAATGATTTCATGTTTTCAAACCCATGGCTACTACATTAGGTGTTCGTACTTAGAAGTGCATGCCTGCTGTAAATAATTAAGTTTCACTGTTGCACTTTCCTTGTCGACGTGGCCACCTGTTACCATTTAGACTCAATATCTACCAAAAAGCATGAATGATTGAAAGAACTAGTAGAACTCCTCATAGCAGAGTTGCTATCGAGAGTAAGCTGCAAGCACTTCCTAAAGTAGGAGAGTTTTTTGGTTTTTTACTACTAACATATGAAGAGCAGAGCAAATAAAAAATTAACTGGAACATGCGAAAATATAATGCATACTGACAGAAGAACAATAGTCTCTGCTCCTTGGGGATCCTTGAAGGTAACATATGCAACTTGAGAATGCTCATTGCCGCTGAAAGAGGAAAAAGGTAGCGTGAACCTCCATGGGAATCTAGAATGTGCTAAAATCGCAAAAAGTTTTCACTATCATCAAAGGGGAGACCTATATGCAATGGAACAAAAAACTAGAAAAAACAACGGTTTTAGAGTCCCTTTTTTGATATCCTGCAAATGAGCACAACAAATACAGAAAGAAGGTAACATCAGATAATAGCATCATGAAAATGAAAGCTAACCTTTGCATTTCAACATGTTCGATTTCACAAACAAAAAGAACTCCTTTATGTCCAGCTCGAATGCACCGAGAGAAAGATTGCTGACTTTCATGGTCCTTATCTAGGAAGGAGTAGCAGAAAGTAAAACACCAACCTTTTTTAGTTTGGTAGGTTGCACTTTCACATAACAAGTCCATGCATAAGATGATTTTCCAACATCAATTACATATGCCGAGCTCTAAATTTGCTCATGTGCCCCCAACAGAACAACGTGAATAGGTTTCTACTGAAGAATATAGAATCAGACCTCACACACCTGAGAGGAGAGGGTGGGAGAATCAACAAATGAAATATTAGGAAAATGTAAGAGGACTGATCACAATCAGTCAAGTGCTACTACTTAAATCTGGGAATTCATATTATGGGACCCTCTCCTCTATCACACGTCAATCGGGAACTTTCAAAGGAACTGGGGGTGCCAATCATCCAATATAGTAAGCGCACAAGCAAGAATAGAAGGACGGCACGATCAAGAAACATCTCAATCAAAGTCAAGTAGAAAACTTGATCTGAATTTGACTTCAACCCACTAGACACATACGATGAAAGATGGAAACTTGAGGAGCGGATGATGAGGAGAGATTAGAGAGATTGGAGGACTCACAAACAAACAGCCGTGGGCAAGCCAACTATTCAAGAGTATTGAGTGTAATCTTTAACACCTACAAATCAAAAAAAAAAAAAAAAAATTAAGGCCATTTGCATTTCTTTTCATATATCGAATGTACTATCAAAAACAACCCAGAATGCTTGTTCTCTTAACATCATTGCCACATCTAAAACACTTCCAAGACTACCAAAAAACAAACAAACAAACAAACAAACAAACATATCTCTTGGTCTTAAATACAAAAGTATCATATCAACAAAAAGTACTAGAGCATGTCCCATATCCACTCTTCAAACAGCTACTTTTGGTCAATTTGCCTCTTTCTTGGAGATCTTGCTAATCCAACACTTCCAATATTGTTCAAATGCTACTCGGCTTGTTTCCTTTCTTCTTGCTTCTTTTTCATGATGTTTGCCTTTTGCTGCTAGACAAGAAATGCATCAATCAATTAAATAATCAAATGTCAAATGTTTACATAACAACAAGTTTCTATTGTAAAGTTATCCCTCTAGTCCCATTATAGTGATAAATTTGCTCGATGCCCTCTCCACCTTCTCCATATTGACCACATCGTGGTCAATATTTCTTAGTATAGAAATGGATTGACTACCTTCCAGTTCAGGCTATTAAGAAGATCAACTCTCAATTTAAATGACACTTATAATTATTCGAGCACATAGTCACTTACTTAAAAGTAAGGTCAAGAGTACCCTTTGAGTGGTGGCATTGTTATGATACGTCTTTATAACAAGTAGGTTGGCTTCTCTCTGTCCCACTATTTCTTCATCCTGTCCATTAAGAAAATGAAGTAAAAAAATATTGACACAAACAGAGATTAAAGACATAGAGTGAATAAACCTCATCTTTTCCGTTTGTTTCAATGGACAAGTTCTTGAATTGTGGCCTCGTTTGAAGCACAAATGGCATGTGATTTTTTTTGCCTTGTCTTGACACTTTGAACCCATTTCTAGATTCTCCTTCCTCTCTTATCCTTTTCCGTTCAGGCCTACCAGGCATAACCCAAGGCATTGGTGCCACCAAAGGTTCTCTATCACTAGAAGGCCAAAGGTTATCACCATTCTTTACTTCCAAATAGTGACTATATGTCTTTAAATAGCTGTCCTTCTTGTACCAATGGGCGACGAAGTTTCTATTTCCTCCCTTTTGAATAGAATGACACGGATTGCGTGAGGGCATTGAATCCCCTCAAGTCCCATGTCCTATGAGAACATGAGTTGTTTCTTATGTCCCCTGCAAATTTGTCGTTCCTATGGTGCACTTCAAATCCATCTTCTCCATTCCAAAGCACATGACAAAAGGTACTTTCCTTTTTATTGCCTTCTATTTTCTCTAATATCTTAGGCGCAATGTCTCTTTTCCATCTTTGACATGCACCTCTTTTCTCATGCATTCTTGTCACAATCTTTTCTCTAATATCCTCAAGCATGGATATGATAGACATGTGTCTAGCTTCCAGTATCAATCCATTAAAAATTCTAACAAGTTATTGTCCACACTATATGACTTGCACATAGTTTTAAAGAAAGCCTTGCCTCCAATATTTTGGAGCAATCCTTATCAAGTTAGCTTTTCTTGTCTTACTCATCTTAGCCAATTCTTCAAGATGCTTTTCAAATTAAGGGATTGTAGTTGACTTTGCACACATCCAAAATTACTTGTGACAATCGTTACCCCCATTCTTCTTGTGCCAATTCGCATAAATATGTCTTGCACATCGTCGATGCTCGGCCGATGACATCTCCTCCTCAAGTACTTGCACAAACCCCTACAATGAATCCATGATATTATCATTTATATAATAAGATTAAATATGTCACACATGAAAACTACAAAATGAAGGAAGAGTAATAACATTACCTTCTGTTGATCTGAGATCAATGTGTATACCACATTGTACTTTGTGCCAAGGTCATACTTCAAGGCCTCTACAAACTAGCCCCATGAATCCTTATTCTCGACATCCATAATAGCCCATGCGATAAGGTACATTTAATTATTTGCATCCCTCCCAACGGCAGTCAATAACTTGCCCTTCAACATTCATTTTAAGAAACATCCATCCAACCCTATCAAAGGTCTGCAACCTTTAAGGAATCCCTTTCTCTCGGCATCAAAACAAACATAAATTCGTTGGAAGATAGGTCTTGAATTTGGGGATTTTCTTAAAAACTTTACCTTCACGTTATTTCGGGGATTTCTATGAATAATTTCTTCACGATAACTTCACAACCTACTGAACTCATAGGAATACATCCCATTTAGTATTTCGATTACTTTTTCCTTAGTCCTTCTACATTGGCTAATAGTAACATCTAAGCTCATTTGCTCTCGCACAATTCTCTTGAACTCCTGCAATTTCATTGAAGGAGCTGCCCTCCACAAACTTAGATAATGCTTCGCCATGTATGTAGATGTGAACCTCCTCACTTGGAAAGACTAGGAGTGTTCATCCTTGAAAGCTTTCACTAGAAACAAGCTTGTCTTGTTATCTCTAGTTGCATAAATTAACCAATCACAATTTTTAGCCTTACATTTTGCCCTTACTCGCACCTTGTCATTCTTGATAAAATCAATATTAACTCTTTTGGTAGATGCATATTTGTTGATAGCTTCCTTAAATTGTTTAGAGCCATCAAATACCATATTTAGTGTAGAGTGAAGTATCTCTGTAGTTTCATTATATTGCACATGTGTGCTCTTCCTTCTAGCAGCCTCTTCTACCTCTAGTTCTTCCTCATCACTTGTGACAAAGCTCTAATTAGAGTCACTTGAGTCAAAGTATTTAGTCTCAAGCTCAATGTTATCTTCACAATGGGTTGCTATAGCCTCTTTCCTCCTTCTTTTTTGTTCTACTTCTACATTTATTTCACTAGGTATCTCTAGCAACCTAGCAACACC
Organism: Eucalyptus microcorys; assembly: GCA_014182515.1. Classification (NCBI taxonomy): domain Eukaryota; kingdom Viridiplantae; phylum Streptophyta; class Magnoliopsida; order Myrtales; family Myrtaceae; genus Eucalyptus; species Eucalyptus microcorys. Next base: position 18,804,366 of record CM024571.1, on the reverse strand, counting down.
ATATGTATTATCTCCCTTAAAAGTTCCAATTTTTCCCTAGCCACTTGAAGTTCTTCTTCTTCATTGTTAGATAACCATGGCACCTCAACAAGCTCATCATCATCTTCAATAAGCATTACAGCTCCCTCATCTTCTTTTACATTCATTAATCCCTCAGCTAACCCATCACCAATGCCAACACTCATGTCTTTGCTATGTTCAATAAATATCTCACATGTACCAACAAAATTTGCCCAAAATCCTATCATTTCCTGTATCGAAGTGTCATCTTCAATTAATCTTAAACCATTCTCAAAATTCTTTCCCGTTATTAAGTAGTGGAATTTCTCATTATTAGAGTAATCCATATCTTGTACCAAGTGCAAAATCTCAAAGTAACTTAATTTGTCTGGATCATAAAGCCACTCACTCTTATGACCATCAACATACTCTATTATTCTATCACGAATAAACCTACCCCCAACCCATAGAGTAAATTGGAACGTCTCATCAGCCATGTAAATTTGCAAAAGATTACGCATAAAAATCATCTAAACTAAAAAAGGAAAAGGACACCAATCAAAATATTTCTATTGTTTATACAATAAGTACAAACAAACATCAAAAGTATAATCTAAAGACAACAAAACAAAGACAAATGGGGGCCACATCTAAAAATCCATGAAAAAGCTACAACATAAAACTATGGCAAGTTGGGGCCACTTTAAATTAAAAAACCAAAACTTGTCGTGCATTCAATATTTTTTCAATACTCTTTTAGGGTATTGCATAACACAACATGCTCAAATAAACTATTCACACTTTACGTCATAACCACGAATCGATCAAGTCAAATAAATAGTACATTATCATCTTTGAGAAAGCCTTAATCTTGATTAACCCATCCTTGAAGAAAGCCCTAATTAACCCTAAATAATAGACATGGAGAAGCCATCAGGACACATCGTCCTGGTAGAACCCCCTCACGTATAGACCCGAGTCTTCATTGGAAGCATTATGCCCGAAACAACACTCCGGGCACAAAGTAACTTCTCTTGTGTGACAAGATAGAGTCGCCATTTAACGCAAGCTTAAGTTTTGAACCTTAAACCTACATGTATGCCCTAAAAAAATCATGATACGTAATTCTAATGGACTATAACCCTTACATCCTCCTCCTCCTCCTCCTTCGTGTCTTGATCTTCTTCTTCGCTTCTTGATGCAAGTTTCAGGACCAGCTGGAGATAAGAGCACCAATTACAAAAGCAGAGAGAAGAAATGCTTCTGTGCTTCTTTTTTGGACGGTGGTTTGACTTGTTTTAATGGTAATTTCCATGTGGATCTTCCACATGTCCTTTTTATTCTATACTTAAGAGACTAAAAGCCACGTAAGCTCATTCCATTAACTTTAACTAACGGAAGGACGAAATTGGTCAATTTCTAAATAATTCAGGGACTAGATTAGACATTTGTCGATAGTTTAGGGACTAAATTGAGCAAATCGAAAGTCCATGGACGATATTGAATAATAAATAAAAGTTCAGGGACTGTTTGTGACATTTTCCCTTACTTGAAAGTAATCCCTGTCATCAGATAGGACATGGTCATCATCACTTCTAACTAATGCATCAATTTCATCAGCATTACTCTGAACAACATTACTCTCAAAGTAAAAGCCATCATCACTCTCATTGTCTTCGCCCCGGCTAACACTCCATTATTTTAGCTCAATCATAACCATAACCCCAATTTCATCTCCTACATCAACCCCAGCTTCAACTTTGCCCAAATTAGCCACACTAGCCCTAACTCCAACTTTAAATAACCTCCAATCAACTTTCTTTATCAACCAAAAAATAACAATGTACGTTTTTAGTAGTTATGCATATGATAAAAAAACGCTATCTATTATAAGGAATAAACCTTGTAGAATTTAAGATGAGCATATTAACAAAAAAAAAGCTAAACATTATATATGAATAACATCAATTCCTAATCAAATGAATAAAATGGATCCACACATTTGCTATTGTTTGGTGTTCATGTAGCTTTGTATCGTACATTAAACTAGCAAGTAACTTGTGTTACTTGTGAAAGTTCATACATAAGATTTTTTTTCATCTTTTGGAGCACATTGAAAAAAGCGAAATTGCTAAAAACAAGACCTTCAAAAAGTAAAGATCGATAAAAAGAATACTCATAGGATGTTGATGAATAAAGCTTAGAAAAAACCCTAAATCGTAAGTCGAGCTTCTTTGTATAGACTAGCATGAGACCTTAAAGGTTAAATCCCCTAAATATGAAATACTAAAAGTGACACCTAAAACATCACCCATGACACAATATCATTTTATTTTAGCATGCAGAAGCGCAATCAAACATTTTCCAAATTCCTTTACAAAGAAAGTTGTACAAGTATAGATAACATATTTATCATTCTATTATTTATACTATATTTAAGTTCACAACTTTACTTACATTACGAGCAAATTATAAAAGTCTGGGTAAGGATTGGGGAGATCTATCTCCATACTACACTCGAAAAATCTGCATATACAAATGTCCAGACCGAAGTCATTGATCGATAATTTTAGCACATTTTCATAAAGACCTTCACAATGCATAAGAACTCTATAGTGTAAAGGTTGTGAGGTGTCCAACGTACATATTTGAAAAGATAAATGAATGAGCCAAAACCTAGTAAATGAAATTTTTAGTTTTAAGTTAGAATAATCCTCTTACCGCTTCACCTGATACGAGCAAAGTGAATGCATAATAATCCGGTAAGTGTGATAAAGGCATGAGTAGATTTTACCTTTCCCATTTTTATTTACCACATAAATCATCATCCAACAATATATATATTCAAAATCATGCATATGGCATACCATGTTTCACACAAAATAAATAATTCTACAATGTTTGGTTTTACCCATGGTAATATATTTTATTCATTAATATTTATTTCTCTTGAAATCTCTTGGAGTTTCCTAACCCATGGGCATCTAAACTCCGTTGTAAACTTTCACCATAGGGCATTCCCACCACAACAGCATCTCGACTCCCGAGATATCCCAAAACACTTCTCGAAGCATCCCAACCACTAGGACATCTTGCAAACTTCCACCACTGGGCATCGTCATGCATCACTATATGGGTGACGAGATCATATTAATCTTATTCAAGCCATACTATATGCATACTTACAAGCATAAAACACATTTCTCAACTCAATTTAATACATCAATCAGGTAACCGAGTATGAAATAACCTTTAGTCACATTCTGAATGTCAAAATCTGAACAGTCAAAGGGTACATGAGTTTGAACAATAGATATATTCTACTCATTAAAGTCTAGATAATTAAGTGAGTACATTCAAACTTTATAAAAATTAATAAAACAAAAGATGAGTTTCAACAAATAAGTAGATTTTAACTTAATAAAATTTAGTAGAATGAAAGAATGAATTTTGATTTGAAACTCTGATAGAATGACCAAATAGATTTTAACTCCAAATTATGATATGATGAGATAGAATGAGCAGATTCTAACTACTTATAATGAAACAAAACGAAGTAAAATGAACATGTAATAGATCATTAATATATATATCGCAAGACAAACATATTCTGATTATTCAAAACAAAAGAGAATAAAGCAAAATGAACATATTCTGACTAGCAAAATGAACATGTAAGAGGTCATTAAGACAAATATGACAGAACAAATATATTCTGACTATTAAGAATGAAACCAAATAAAGCATAATGAACATGTAAGAGGTCATCAAGATAAATATGGTAGAGCAAATAAATTCTGACTATTAAAAATGAAACCAAACAAAGCAGAACAAACAAATTCTGACTAATAGAATGAACATGCAATAAGTCATCAAAATAAATATGACAGAAAGAATAAACTGTGAATATTTAGAATGAATTAGAACGATAACAAATATGGCAAAACGAATATGTAAAATGTCATTAAGACAAATATGACATAACGTGTAAATTCAAACTTAATTAATTTTGGTAGAATGAATGAACACCATTTGAATAATATCAATGGCCCTCAAAAATCACAATTTCAAGAACAATTTCATTAATTTCAAGCAGATAAAAGATGTGTATAATTAACAACAAATTGGTCTAAAATTAGTAATATAATGCTGTCAAGCCTTAATCCATCATTACAATTATGCTGCACTATAAGCAAATCGATCACACATTTTAAATATATACAGAATCACCAAGACAATTTAATAATCCATATTTACAATATTATTACACATCTCAAATACCCACAAAGACAGAAGTGCCAAGAAGATTGAACTAACTTAATAGCTAGAAACTTCACTTATCTTGAATAAGCGTGACCCACCACTTTATCGTCACCACTTTGTAGCTTCCATATAAGAAAATTCAGCTCTTTACTTCTAGGATTAAAATGTGAGAAAAATACATGCAAGTGTACTTGAGAATTTAGAAAGGTGGAAGAGGATTTATGGCCAAAGTAGAGAAGTTTTGTTAAAAATTAGTTAAAAAAGAATGATGTCTTCAATGTTATGTGAAGTTATCTATGTTAGTCATCAACATAATATGGTAAAATTTTAAGGCAAAGTGTTATAGGTGTTGAAAGGAAATACAAGGAGTGATTCAATTTGAAGTAGTCATGGCTTCTAGGTATCAAGATTAGCCATAATACTTCATCTTTGAGAGAACACTTGGCCTTATATGAGTTCTTATAAAGACAAGTGGCACTTATAAGCTTTAATTAAAATTTTTATGAACAAATATTTAAAGAAAACATAATTCTCTTCTTCCAACATCATCAGCATAAGTTAATCACAATTATTATTAATTAACTAAAGTTCACACAATTAATAACAATCATCAACTACTAAAACAACAATATATTGAGGAAAAATTTCATATAAAGATATGAAGTGTCCTTATTTTTTCAAAAAGGAGCCCAAAGTGGACATTATTTCAAATGAGAGCTTGAAGTGCTCAATTTTGTTTTAAATGAAGGCTTAAGCTCGTTGAGAGGTCAAATGTTTGTCGGTTGGCAAGCATATGATATTTCCGATGATCGATATAAGGGCATTTTTGTCCAAAAAAATTATAAATAAGAAAGGACCCAGCTCTAAAATTAAAAATCTCAAAACCCACATTCTCTTGTTCTCTTCTCCAACCCTTATTCATCAATTGATAGGGAGTTAGCAGCATACAACTTGGTGGCAGCATGCGATTGAGTGGCAACAATGTTAGGAGCATGTGACCGAGCGACGATAGCGCTTAGAGTATGTGATCGGGTGGTGGCAGCTGTAACAGTGACAACAACATCACTAGGGGTGTGCAATAAGGCGACAATGGCAACAATGGCAATGGCGGTGACCTTCAAACGTGAATAATTTTGAAAGAAACTAATAGATTCTACCTCTTAGGATCATGCAAAGCCTTTGCCCCCAATTTTAAAATTGTTTCGTTTGTGTCTTCCGTGATTCAATAGAGATTCAATGGCATTGGTGACATGCGATCGGACGGCATATTTTCATATTAACTTTGGATCAATAACTTCAAATCCTCTTCTTACAAAAAATTCGAATCTTTCAAAATAGGTATTCTATTGATGAGTTAATTGTATTTATAAGGAAAATTTTCAGATTAACTTTCCAAAAGGATTTGGGATAGCTTGAACTATATAAGGATTGCAAGTGATTTAGTATTCATATAGATGAATCAGTTTTCTTTTATTGTCATTTATACTCAGAAAATTTGTCTTCATATTTATATGTTGCGTGAATGGATTCAAATGTCAATGTGACTCTTGCTTTTGCAACTAAATTGTTGAATGCATGTTGTCTGCATCTAAATAGTTTTGGAAACTGAAGAGTCTTTGTCTGTGCTATTAGAATTCTTTTCTACTATAAATGTGGCTTGATCAATGATTTGTCTTTGCAAGTTTATCTGCATCCCATGATTCGTGATGCACACGGACGAAAGATGTTAAAGAGTCTTCAAGGAATGTCATTGATTTACTCGAAGTAATGAATGGCATAAACCTTGAAGGTCTTCATAAGAGATTGGAAGAGGGTAATTTAGACCTAAATGAACTGGCGGTTGCAAAAAGTAGGACATGTCAAAGACTTCCCCAATGATATTGCTAAATGTGGTGCAAATGTTTTCCGATTAGCACTTGTCTTTTACATGACTCAGGTTTATGCTTCTCCATAAGTATGTTTGCTAGTCCATAAGTTACTGAGTATTCCTAAAGAGCAATCACCTTAAAAAACAAGACAAGTCAAAGATTTTCCTAATGATATTGTTGAATGTGGTGTAGATGCTCTTTGATTTGCACTTGTCTCTTAAACGACTCAGGTTTATGCTTCTTCATATATATATATATATATATATATATATATATATATATAATCCATGAGTTATTGAGGATTTCTAAAAAACAATCACCTCTCGCTCAGTTTGTAGTGTATGCTGGAAGACTTTTTAATGGATTTTGTGTGGTACACTTTGCTCATGATCTGGTTTTTTTTTTCTTTTATCGCTTTAAATTATGAATTGCTCTTTTGGTTCAATTGTCGAAGTTTATTATCCATCTTCTTATGATTACTTTGATGCTTGCAGTTGAACCTCCAAACCTTAGAAAGCTTTAAATAGTTGCAACTAGCTTCAATAGCTGGTCATGTCCCTGTGCAATAATAATTGACACTTACTTGCATTGAGGTTGTGCCATGGATAGTAATCTAGTGAAAGTGGTATGCTGCTTTTATATCTGAAAGCTACTAAAAGTGGTGCTGTAGGCGATGCAAGCAAAATTTTGCTTATAGCACAGGTTTAATGATCTCTAGCACCAACTAGCGAATCAAGGTGTGATGAAGTTTGTCAAGGGAATGCCAGAATGAGTTTGCCTCGCTGTCCCTCACAACACAGACCCAATGGCCAATTATTGATTAGCAATTGTGTTGCACATCCCTTGACAACTATGGCAAAAGGGGAAAAGATTTTATTAGGTGTTTTAATAATGTATTACCTTTAGCAAGATGCGAGCTATGATTAGTTGTTATTTGCAGGTGTCTTTCAAAACTTTAGAATGGCTATGTTAGAATAGGCTATGACTAGTGGAGCTTTCAATTGAGTGTTGTGCGGGCACACATATTAAAGTTGAAAACTTATATGTTGTCTCTTTTTGTAATGCAAATATTACAATAAATTGAAGTGTTTATAGATGTGTTGTTGATGATAATTGATGATGGTTGCCTGATAATGCTTATTATGCCGAGCTTGATGATCAATTATGAATCTATTGTTGACAACAAAAAGCAAGCATTATTATGCAAAATGTTGTGCATTTTGCTAAGAGATCATTCTTAGCAAACTAAATAACATTATATTAACTCAAATTGATCCACATTGTATGATGGAAAATAGGAGCTCCCAACACAAGAAATCTTCTCAACACAATAGGCCTGTACACACTTTAACTTTAAGATACTTACAAAAGAGATCCATTTATATCAACTAACAATAAAAGAAAAAGAGTTTGTGTTGTTGGTCTTGTTATTCTTTCATATCTCAAAAAGTTGCTCGTCTCTTCCAAAATAAACACATCTATAAAAAAAAAAAAAAATTGTGTTGTTGATCTTATTACTCTTACATATCTCAAAAAGTTGCTTGTCTTCAACCACTTTCATTTTGAGATCCTTACATCATTCTCTTTACCTATCATCATTGAATCATAAAATAAATCATAGTCAAATCAAAGTCAAGTACAAATAAGAAAAGTTTTATGACAAAGTTAAGCATAGATGGATACCTACGTCTTTTCTCTTCCCATAGATGATATTAAGCTTGAGTTGTTGTCAAAAATTGACGCAAGCAATTCAGTGTCTCATGTTATGATGTTGGGCCACGTTTTGTGAGCATAAGGTAAATGTAAAAGCTGTTGCAATTGATGATATTGTCGCCGCCACTATTGTTGATGCTACTAATGGATTCTTGCAATAATACCTATTATGGCCTAAACCACCACATTTTCCACAAATGACTGTAGTACTCTGTCACTTCACTTTGGTTCCTGTAGGCTCTTGCACAAATTTCTTCTTCCTTATCTTTCAATTATTATCAGCTATTTCATTCACTCATTTTGTTCTTTGTTTCTTCTTTCTACCTTGGAATCTACAGCATGCACAATTTGGCTATAAGTTTGCTTGAATGTTTCCATACTGAAGCATGTGTGAACCTATTTTTTAGGTTGACCCTTAGGTATACAAAAGCCACCGCAGCATGACAATGCGGGATTCCATTAATGTCTTATCTTCTACAATTATAAGTCTTATGTCTTATATTAACTGCCATCTTGTCTTCATATGGCCCACTCAATTCAAACTCATCTTCCCCATTCCATGCAGGAATCCATTATGCTGAAAATTTTTTTTGGATATCCAATATCTCTTGGATCTTAGAATAAATCACATCATTGTAGTTAGCTAATCCATCTTTTTGCTTATGAATCATTTTCATGAGTTGCATCGTTATAACTTCAAGCAAAGTAAAGATAGGCTTATCTCTGGTATCAATGATGCTCTTATTAAAGTTTTCACACCAGTTATTCAAGGAAGCATCACATTTTGAGCTTGTTCTGAAATGAGACTTGCTTGATTGCAGTGAAGGCCTTTAAGACAACTGATCATAAGCTTTTTTATTAACTATCTTAAGCTCTTCCATTGCCAAGTCGAAATCATATACCTTAGTTACCATGGTAGCCTTTCAACCCAATTTAAGTTCCAATCCTTTGTGATGTAGCCTGAAATTCTCATAAATATGTCTCAAGCAAAATCTATGTTCTGCTTCAAGCATCAAATTTCCTAGTGCTTGCACCAATCCCTTTTACTTATCACACTAGAAAGTCCAGTACTTTAAATTTGTAGGGTCTATAATCCCTAAATCTTCAACGATCATACTAATAAATCAGTGCCATGTCTCTTATGTTTCTTGTCTCACGATTGTCCATGCAAATGGATACATTTGATTGTTTCCATCTAGGCCCACAATTGCTACAAGTATACCCTAGAAATATACCCTTGTAGCCTGATGACGAATGACAACCATCAAAACCCACAAAGCGCCTACATCCTTCTAGAAAACCCCTCCTCAGTGCATTTAAACATATGTAGATTCCTTTAAACTTAAATTGATCTTGACATTGTTTACTCTTGATTACACAAGTGGATCCTAGGTTGGAATCAAGAAGTGCTTGACAATAACTTCTAAGCATTTGAAATTGCTCATCCTCATTCCTTGTAATCATACTTAGTGCTGTAACCCTGGCTTTGTAGACCATTGTCTTGGATAGTTTCAAAACATTCTCGAACTCTATTGTTTTCTTCATTGAAGTGCTTGGCCATATTGGATTATTTCTCAACTGATCATAATATTTTTTTGTTAACCATTTAGAGCTTACTTGAGGAACATGAGCTCTATTACATGTATGCACAAGGTTGAAGGTTTTGACTTGTAAAGTATGCTCCCTCTGTACCTTAGAAGCATATATGAGCTAATCACAACCGTTAGAACACATAGCCCTCAGCCTATTTGGCGCATTCTTAACGAACCTCGCTAGTCTCCCATTATTTATGGCATAATTCCTAACTGCTTCTCTAAATTCCTTAGCATTATTAAAACACATCCCCAACTTGAAGGTAGGATTCTCCATGTCCACCTTAGCATTGAATTCAAGATATGTATACTCAAATTGCCTATCCATATTCAAGAAATCTGCATTATCAAATAATGTATCTGCATACAAGCTGATGTCTCCAATCCTCATATCACTCTATATCGAACTACCTTCCATATATTGTACATTTCTACTATATAACTCATCAAGATTAATAATGGCAAATCTATCCTCTTCAACACCCTCAGCACATCTACTATCAAATGTGGCACAATTCACTCCTTTATAGCCGTCACCTAGTGCAAATGGAAGCAAAAAAAAAAAAAAGTCTATGTTTTTAGAGCTTATACAAATTTTATAAAATCACACCAACTTAAATCTTTATATAGATAAGCACAAGCTGCTATTACAATATAATATTTGAACCATGGACAACTATTAGAGAAGCATGGACCACAAATGCAAAAAGCAAAATGAAAACAGTAAATGATGGATCACAAACAAGAATTTGCATATGTTAACGACAAAACATATGCAAAAAATATATGAAAACAATAAATAATTAAGACACATGAACCACGAATGACATGTAAGGACCACAACAACCATAAATACAATTCGAAAATGCACGATGAATACAACTTGTCATTAGAAATAGAAACTTACTGCCATCATTGCTACCATCAATGTCGAATTCCACCACATGCCCATGACTTATTGACATGTTACTTCAACCAGTGTAATTGCTTTGTCTTAGACGAACGAAGTAGCTTAGGAAACGAACCTTCACATAAGAGGATTTAAAAAAAAAATTAGGGTTTCGATTCATAGCTCCACCTCAGAAAACTAACCTCAACCAAATTACAGAAGTATAATGAAAGACATAATCAAAATGGTTTTGCATTAGGAGGGCAAAGACTTTGGGTGAACCCTAGGAAGGGGAGTTTTCTTCTTTGACTTTCTTTCATAATCCATCACCCTTTGATCATCATCGTCATCACTGCCGCTCAATTCATGCCACCACCTAGTCGCCCGCCACCAATGCCTGCCAATGCTTGCTCCAGCAACACTTCCTTGTTTTTCCTTTCTTTTAGTTTTGTTAATGAACGTGGGACGAAGAAGAAGTAAAGAACTTGGAAAAGAGAAGAAAGGAACGAGGTTTTGGGATTTTTAATTTCAGAGTTTGGCTTTTTTTATATTAAAATTTTTTGGACAAAAATGCTCTTATTTCGATCGCCAGAAATATCACATGCTCACCAGTAGGTGAACATTTGACCAGCCGCGAGCTCAAGCCCTCATTCGAAACAAAGTCAATTTTAGGCCTTTTTTGAGAAAATGAGGGCACTTTGCACCCTTATTTGGAATTTTCCCATATAGTAATTAATACCACCATACTACTAGTGCATTCATAATTCAATTCATACATTGAACTTAGGACGCTTTACATTTATTGAAAAGTTATCCACCGCGTCTCACGAAATTTACGATTTGAATAAAATTTCTACGTATTTGTCCGAATATTAAGGTAAACAATGCTTAACTTATAATTAAGTATCATTGTCACACATAGGAATTTCCGAATGTTACATAATTATTAATATGGGAATTCCAAATGTCACACTAAAGCCCCAAATCGATTTCAATGAAGCAACTATGAGAGAGAAAGGTAGGCAAAGGGCATTCCTTTGCATGGACAAATGTAGCTTTAGGCAGAGGAAACTCGAGCATGGAGCAGTGGAGCTTTGAACGAGGACCAAGTGAGAGAAACACAACATGGAGCTTCAGTAAAGAGAATTCAAGCATTGAGAAAATGGGGAGCTAGTGAGAAAGAGAAGGAGCCCAAGTGACCCCTGTTCTTTAATTTTAACTGAGTGAATAAAAAATAGCTTTGTTTTCCATCACTTAATCCACACCGGTGCCACGTCAGCGTCATTCAAAGTCCATCATCCACATCAGCTGCCACTAGGACTTTTAACGATGATTTTTTATGAAAATATAATTGAGGCTAAAAATGTCACACAAGTAAACATTTGTGGTTTTTGGTGACACAAAAAAGAGTATGGGGTAAATCTATTATAATAGGCATTGTTTGGGGTTTTTAGTGTTACAAAAAAAAAGTTTAGGGTAATCCATCACAGTAAGCATAATTTAGGATTTTTTGTGTCATAAAAAAAATGTTTTGGATAAATCTATCCCAACGGGTATAATTTGGAGTTTTGTGGCATTTTTCCTAATTATTAAGGAAAATCTAGGACTCCAAGGTACCATAAACTGAGGATATTAGGATTGAAATGTTGAGGTGGTACAATTAGATTTTATAATATCCAAATACTTTTGAAATGGTGGGACCCACTTTTGTTTAAAAAAGAAAAGAAAGAAGGTTGAAAAGTCAAAATGAAAGGAGGAAAATAAGTGCAAGGAATGCTCGCTCTTTTTAAGCCCAAACTGGTTTGGGAAGAGAGAGAGAGAGAGAGAGAGAGAGAGGAAAAGGATAGAAAGAAGAAGAAGAAATAAGAGGAAGAGGAAGGGGGTTTTACATGTGCACGCCTTTGGGACCTCGCCAAGCCGACTCAACTACGTAACATGACACCCAATAAGTGTTCACGCCCCTCATTCATCCAATCGAAGTACATTTCAGGTTTAGGAATGAAACTCGGGATTTTGGGAAATTTGAGATGTGTAATCCAATTTTTGAGTTATGGAGTTTCGAGGTTTCTTAGAGATCGGGGTTCATCATGTTGTAGAGCCATGAGTTTTGATGGAAGTCATTTTGGCGCAACGATTTGGGCAGAATGAAATTTTAGGGTTTCGAGGCCGAGTTTTTGCATTACGTTTAGGTTTGAATAATTGCTTCAGAGGAGCGATTTATTAGTGTGTAAACATCGCTTTGATTGCTTTAACACATTGCTTAGTCATTTCGTAGTTGAGGTCAAATTTTATTTGATTTTAACATTATTCCTTGCTTAATTGATAGGACTACGAGTTCGACGATTTAAGTACCATTTATTGTTCGGTCATAAGTGACGAAGTGAGTGGTATTGACATCTTCTTTGGTTTTGTAAAAACCCATGTATTGAGGTAAGGGTAACAATCACTGGTGTTTGCTCCAGTGGCCACCCTTCCCACATGGAAATGGGGAGATGGAGGGTTCGTTTCTCTACCTTCTCGAGGGGTTAGGTGGGGACGATTTAATTTTAGGTTTGGGGCAAAAGTCTGAGAGTATAAGTTAGAGTAGAAATAGAGTAGGACCAACAAAAGAAAAAAGGTAAAGGTAACTCGAGATATACATATATATGTATATGGAAGTGAGAACGCCTTTGTTGTATAAAACTGGATAGGCCTTGCACTATTAACATGCGCAATAAAGGGTTAAGTGCTACACAAGTTATCTCTAGGACCTTGTACTATTGCTATATGTGGGGCAAAGACTAAGTGCTATATGATAATGTAAATTCATGGAAGTCACCTTTAGAGCCTTGAGTCAGATATTGAGCTTAAAATGAACCATTGACATGAGATATGATAAGTTCGATTATTGAACCAAACCAATGATGCTTGTTTTGATATTATAGATGAACGAGAAATTTTGCTATTTGATATACCCAGTTTGAAGTAATACATAACGCAATTTATTCCTGTAAGTTGTAATATTTGGTTTGGCATTAATGAGTCATGTCTTTGAGTTCCAAATGTATAATGTGGAGGCTTGATATGCTTATATGGTATGTACTATACACTGAGCTATGATTGCTTACTCCATTTATCTTTCATCTTTTTAGGTCCCAAGGTTAGCAACAAGTAAGATGAGAGCACTACTAGGAAACTTTTAGAAGTTCTATTTTTGGGTATGGCTTAAAGAGTTGTTCATATAGTGGTTGTAAACTTGTTGAGTTGGGTGAGTTCTAATTGTACATATTCTTTTTATGGTTATAGAAACTCTTATATTGTAGCCAATTTGTTGGTTTATCTTATATATATTATGTTGGAGATAATATCAGATAGTTCGTTATATTTGAGACTGCGTCTTTCATGTCGAAAGACCGTGTCATTCCCTTTTCTTATAGTTCCAGGGCATGACATCTTTTGGGTATACAACAAATAGCCTTTTCCTCACTTTGCACCTATCAAAAGGTTCTGATTCGGTTTTTCAGCAATCTCACCTGACTCTCTTGCGATCATCGTATGTTGTAGCTTTCATTGGTGGCTGCTTCCATTTCAACCGTCTTTATGGACAACTATCCATGATCATGAAGAATATTGTATTGACTATGGTTCGCGTGAAACCCAAAACATCTTTATCATTGTTTATATGGATCTCACCCTTGACTTCAATGATTAATAATCCCGATGAGTTTGATCGGCGTGATATATTTTAAATTTCTTGGTATTTCGTGCATCCCTTTGCTTCTGAACGAAATTGTTCTGCCAAGTTGGCTTGCCTCCTGCAGTTTTCGGTGGCGGTCTACAGATTCAAGGTCTTCCTGGTGCCAAGGAAGATGCTGAGCATTTTCAAAACAGGAAGGCCTATATGGAAGTAACCATGCAGCTTACAGATTCAGAAGAGAATATTTGGTGCGTTAACAACGATTATTATTCGATCTTTGTTACACGAATGTAATATAGTTGTCGTGTCAACAATCAAAGCGCGCCCCATTTTGCGACAACTTAGCGAGCAGTGCCTTTAATCCTCTTCCCGAGTCCCCATCCACTCCGAGGGCCGTCCTCGCGGCTTCTTTCATTCTCGCGGCTCGTGCTTTCAGTGACTCGTCCCTCGTCATCTCCTCAACCCGGTCCGCTATTTCCTCTCCCTTCACCACATCCTTCTCACCCCTCCCCCAGCTCTCCTCCCAAATCCCGATCCCCGCCCCCTTCACCAGGCTTGCGTTGATCATCTGGTCTCCGTGCTGGGGCCATGCCAGCATCGGCACGCCGTGCCACACAGCCTCCATGACCGAATTCCACCCGCAGTGGCTCAGAAACCCGCCTATTGCCGGGTGGCCTAGTACCTCGCTCTGGTTCAACCAGCACTTCACGACTAGGCCGTTCACTGCACCCGAGGTTGCCATCATCAGATTCTGCCCGATCACATCTTCTAGGCCCTCCGTGTCTTCTTCATCCACTTTCTTGCTCTTCACTATCCATACGAACCTCACGCCGCTCCGTACCAAGCCATCTCCTAGCTCTCTTATCTGGTCCCTTGACATGGCTGTTCTACTGCCGAAGCTCACGAAAATAACTGATCCTATTGGTTGATCGCCCAGCCAAGCCAATGGATGAGAATGAGGCTCTTCGAAGTTAGCTGGTGGAAGCGGCCCAATAGCGATCGCAGGTGGCAATCCGCTCGTTATATTGACGTCGTTTAGCGCTCTTAATGTATCCTGCTCGAAGCCATGGAACGTGTTGATCAAAATCCCATCTGCGTCGCTCATACTCTTGCCGTTCTGAATGAGAGAACTTTTGAGGAAGTTGTCCTCTTCTTCCAATAGGGGTGGCGGAAACCATGAGACGGGTATCGGTTCAAGATTTGGTATCTTGATGACATCTTCGTTATCCCCAGAACCAGGCATGGCTTTCCTGACGGATATTTTATGGAAGGACATGAAGAGCGTCAGCATTTTGGCGGACGACGTGAAGAAAACATAATTTGGAAGGCCGACGGCTCGAGAAACAGGAAGGACTGCGGAGATCAAGCTCATGTCCGTGATGAGAGCAGAAAGAGGCGGGGATATCGACGAGAGGAGGGGAGGGAGGAGGCGGCACGACCTACAGATGACTTCGTAATGGCGATAAAAGGGATCGTCGGTGCCGCTGGAAGACTCGTCGATGGGAAGAAGACACAGTTGCTTCGGACTAACTTGAGGGAAGCTAGCAAAGAAACTGGAGAGGGCACGTGACTCGGCGAGCGAGACCGTCGGGTGCGCGGCAATGAAGGTGACTCGGACATTGTTGGCGACGAGTGAGGTGGCCAAGCGGAGGAACGGCGTCAGATGGCCCATCCCGGAGGTCGGAAATAGAGCCACGTGGATGGTGCTCTTCTGCTCACTAATTCGTGACATCTCGAGAGGACAAAAAGGGCTATCTCGTTGAAGGTTTGTTGGGTTTGGGTCTTGCTAGTTTCAGCGACCGATGGGGCACACAAGCTGCGTTGGAGTCTGTCTTAATAGGGAGATGGAGTCAAGGAAAGCTGCTAAAGAAAAGAGAGCGAATTTTGTCACTTTCGATGGCAATGGCGAAAAGCCATTTCGATTGGGTTGCTTTTGCTTCACGCTCAAGAATGTAAGGAAGACGGAATTTTTTCCTGCCCCGTTTGATTCTAATGTTTGGGATTAAAAAAGACACGCTCCGAACGAACTTTGTCGAAGAATGCAAATTTGATTTTGCTAGTGTTTTCTTTGGTTGATGCAGGAGTATGCTTAGAAATTTTAAAGAAGTGAACTCTCAGTTACCCTTGCCTCATAATTAGTTCTCTAACAAAGAATCTTGAACTTTTGCCGCTACTCCATGGAGTGGCTTCGACACTTCAAGAGGAAAAGACGCTACAATTAAATGTCATAACTTTCAATCAATCACTCAAGTGTCATAATTTTTAAAAATAAACGCCACCATAAGTGTCATAACTTTTACTGTCCACATTTCAAGTCACTTAGGTGAATGTTGTTAAAAAAAATGTTTCCCGCAATATGTTGTTGCAAGGAGTTTGAGGGGGCAGAACTTCAATCGATAATATCTTATCACTCAAGTAACATTTTCGACCTATCTTTCTTTTTTATTCGATATAAATTTTTACAAAAATCTCTTAGAAAATACAAAATTAATAGAAAATAAAGTTATTATACTCAAGTGATCGATCGAAAAATAATGACATTAACGTAAGCACCGTATAAAAGTTTTGTCACTTGTAGTGTCAAGAATAAATAATAATATCTCTAAGGACATCTTGTCATGTGTATCTCGAACAAATCATTTTCGCCATAGAAAATCTTTCAACACATGGGCTGCCTGTGTAAAATATTAAGTTTGAGAATGAAGGCCTTTGGGAAGCGCATAAATGTCATGATCACACCCGTTTGTGGCAACATTTGCTAATAAAAATACTAGGCTAAATCAAACTTTATATTGTGTTTTATCATAAATGTCGGGTATCGCAGTAATTTCTTTAGAAAGCAAGCTAATCTACCATCCACCAAATGAGGAAAAATAAGCTCGATGCACTAAAAGACTCGAGGAGGTGATAAAATTTCCATTGTGGTAAACTGTCTATAAATAAAAACAAGAATATAACAATAGATATTAGTACCTTTGTCGTATAATCTACATATACTCGCGCCATCTTTTTGACTGCAGGACCCAATAAATGAAAAGTACATTATTGTAGCTAAATTTTGTGGCACTGTGATTGTTACTATAAAGATGTTAAAATGAGTCATAAATGCATCTTTGGACCCATAATTTAGATTGGGTAATCGGGAACGGTCTAGCGTCGCATCATTGGTATGCGACCAACCAGATTTTCCCAACAATGACTACATGTTCTTCTAGCTTTGCTTCTTGATCGTAGGGTATAAGCCAATTTCTAGGTTGAATCAAGAACTGAACCAGGTGTGAAGAAGGGACATTAAAGGTGTTTGATTGTTTGTTGGAGATCTGTTTGCGTACCTTTCGAGCATTTGCATAATAGAGACAATGGATAAATATACTAAAACCTAAAACTTATCTTGGAAGTACAATTAAGTTCTAAAATTTTAACAAAGTGCAATCAAATTCTAAAATTTGTTGAGTCGGTGCGATCAAGTATTTCCATTAACTCTATCCAACTTGACAAACCGAAAATGTTAACAAGTTTTAGGACTTGACTATACCGTGGACTAATAAGGGTTCTAATTTGTAATCTTATAGGCATTGTCATTCGAACACTTTGATCTAAGAGCTACCAGAAATCAATGGAAATACAAATTCAGACTGGTTCTCGCATTAAAAGTATGCAAATGATATCTAGTGCTCGTTTTGATAGAAAATTGTATTAAGACTTGGAGACCTTTTAAAGAGGAAACCATAGAGTTCCCGCGAAAAAGAGGAAACTACAACTATATAGTCCATTCAAGAACGAAAATTACATTAAGACTCGGCTAGGCTAGGCTAGAACAAGTACAATATATTCATATGTACGCGTATTTTCTTGCACTTTGTGGGACCTTAATGGGGCCAATCGATGCCAGTGAACCGATTCATGAGACATAAGAAATTGCTTGTCACCTAGGCAAAATTCACCGCCATTCACCTCACTACCAACTGTACTCCCCTGTCTGTAACCCGACCGATGTACCTGAGCTCCCTCACCAACTTGGCAAGCCAATTCATGGAGCTATCCATTTTTCAGAGGCAACAATTTAAGAAGCAAAAGTGCTAAGAATTATAGTCCAGGTCAAGTCAAATATGGGTCAAGTACAAGTCTAGCGGGTGTGGATTGCTAAATTTGCATGACATGTAAGACTGCGTTTGGTAACATTTTTATTCTCGGGAACAGTTTCTTTTCATAAACATTTTTTCCTATTTTTGCTCGCGAGAACAATTTTTTAGTATTTTAAGGAGTTTGGTAACTATATAAAATTTCTATTCCCGAAACAAAAATACATTTGATACAACCCCAAATGTTTTTGTGACTTAGAATTTCTTTTAATTTATTAATTATTTTATTATTTTATTATTCTTTTCTTTTCTTTTTTTCTTTTTCTTCTCTTTCCTCTAGCGAGTCACCGGCCTTGGCCATGGCCGGCCGGCGACCAGCCATACGAGGGCCGCCAAGGTCGCTGGCCTCAGAGGAGCCTCCCCTTGGTTGGGCGAGGTGACCTTGCCTAGATCTAGCAAGGTCAAGCCTTGCCCACCCACCATGAGGCTAGGCGACGCCAACCTCACGATGGCCGAGCAAGGCTCAGCCTCACTCAGTCACGGCGACCGGCGAGCTCGAGGCGACCTTGTCGAGGGCCATTGAGGCTTCGGCGAGGTCCCCAAGCCTCATCTGGCAAGTCATCGCCCATCGCTAAGGCCAGCAACTGGTTGGGGGAAGAAGAAAGGAAGAGAAGAAGAAAGAAAAGAAAGGGAAGAAAGGAAGAGAAAATAAAAACTTGTTTCTTAAATTGTTCCTAGGAACAAGAAACAATTTTGTTTTTGTTTTTGTTTTTTATTTCTATTCCAAACCTATTCCTGCGAATAAAAAAATTATCAAATGCATTTTTGTTACGGAGAACAAAAGAACAGAAATATTAATTCTCAGAAGAGTTACCGAACGCTCCCTAAATGTGTCAATTTGAGTTTGATCATTTTTGATCTGGTTCAAACTCAATTTGAGGGAAACCAATAGAGTTTTGGCTCTTTTCTAAGAATTTTAACTTTCTTGTCGAGAATGGGTGAATGCTATTTATAACTATTCCTTCCAGTGATGCTCGAGTTTCATGGTCTAGTTTGTTTGGCACATTGGGTTTTGCTACCTTTGACCATTTATACCAATAGACTTGCTAAATGGATGAGTTGGGTCAAGTTAGGTCGAGTCATAAATAGTCAATATACTTATTTAACCTATTTTGATTTTTTTCCACGTAATGCAAATTTAGTGAGTATGCTCATACCTAACCCAATCCATATTACAGAAACACTTTCTATTTTAACTCACCTATGAAAACTCTTAGCCAACTAAGGTGAGAATGTATAGTCAATGAGCACGAGATTGAGTAAATGCGAGAAAAAGTGAAGAAAGTATCATAGAAATTTGTGAGGTTTAAGTAAATTGTAAACCTATTTATGACTTATTTAACACTTATATTGTGTTAAATCCATTTATGACTCATTAATTCAAAATAACTAATTCATTTAACAGCCATATGGATTAAAAAAATAGATTTATGGTTCATCTTGATGGATCTAATATTCGGGCTGTTTGGACTCCAAAATTCGCGAGGGCCACGTCCGGTGATGGATGTATGGTGAGTCCATATTTAGGCTTTGTGCGCTGGATTTGGTTTTCTGAATAGACTTGGACCCTTGACACGTGTCGTGTCGGATGTACCATCACGTGGTTCTGGACTAGGCCCATATCATTTGCCCTTGAGATTCTGGACTAGGCCCGTAGATTTTGATACGCTTTAAGTTTAGATTGCTTCCTAAGGTCTTGTTTCCCTTTAATCCTTCCGTTTTTACCTTAAGAGTCCTTTCCTCTCTCTTAAGTTTTTAGGTTCTTTCTTCAAAATGCTGAAGGATGGCTCAGGCTCATAAGTCCCCTGCTTCTGAATTTTTCAGCACTCTTTCTGGGCATCATCTATCTCATTTCTTTAAGGAATGTATACAGGATCCCTAATTGAGTTTCCGTTTAGACTACCTTCTCCAGAAAATCGAGGTATAAGGCCCGTGAGTCGGCCATTCTACGGTTGGTGGGCTATCCCTTCCAGGGAAGACTTCGAAAGTCGACTTCCGAACCTTTATGGACCTCCCTAATCCATGGAGGAGTGGAAGAAAAAGTTATCTTTGTCAATCTCGCCGGGTCGCCCGTTCGAATCTTTTGAAGCGACCTGCCCCCGACTTAACTTAAACGTCTCAGTCTTGCTAGGCATGAGCACGATCTCCTCTCGTCCATAGACAAAATATGACTCATGACCTCTTGAAGTTCTTATTTTTGGTGAAATTCTTGCTTCTGCTCGTGTTGCTTCTCCCAAACCTGGTGGGGGGTTCAGCTTACTCCATTTTCCTTCAAACCTTTTGGCGCCAACTTAGCTTTGGTCTCACAGCTATGTCTGGCATTTCCGGCGAAGAGGTCCGTTGGACAACTCTTCGATTTGCTGAAAACTTGCTTTGCGATAGAGAGAACGGATTGGAGGTGGAGAAGAAGAAAATTGAGCTATGCTAAAGAAGGGGGTCCTCCAGTTACCAACGAATTTACCAAGAAAAGGAAATAGGGGACTTGGAAATGCTTAGGGTGTATTTATGGCCTATTTAGTAATATTTCTGTTCGGGGAAACAATTTCCTTTCAAAAATAGTTTTCTTTCTATTTCTATTCCCCGGAAAAATTTCTGAGTAAAACAATGTGTTTGGTAACTATGCAAAATTTCTATTCCGAGAATAGAAAAAGAACATGAATATGTTTGGTACGACCCATAAATTTTTTTGTGCCATTGAATTTCTTTTAATTTTTAATAATTTTTTTAGAATATTTTTTCTATTTTTCCTCTCTTTTTTCTCCTCCCCTAGCCGTTGGTGGCAGTCGGTGGCGCGGCCAAGCAACGACGATCAACGACGGGCAATGGCAACTAGTGACACAATGGCAACCGGCAAGCAGCAATAGTGGGGGCGATGAGCCACAAGGAAGAAGAAGAAAAGAAAAAAGAAAAAAAAAATGACTTATTTCTAGAATTTGTTCTTGAAAACAAGAAGCTACTTTTTTTCTACTTTTTGTTTTTATTTTAAATCCATTCTCCCGCTACTTTTCTATTTCAGGGAATAGAAACATTAATTGACATTACCAAATATATCTTTGTTATTTTTCTATTTCGAAGAGCAAAAAAATATGAGCATTACCATGCGCACTTTTAGACCATTATGTTCCTAAAAACAATTTTTACTCAAAAATAATTTTTTTTCTGATTCTGTTTCTTAAATAAGTTTCTAAGCATTTGAAGGCATTTGGTAACTATACAAATTTTTCATTTCCGTAATAAAAATGCATTTGGTACAGCCCTCACATTTTTTTGACTTAGAATTTCTTTTTATTTTTTTAATAATTTTATAACATTTTTATTTTTCCTTTTATTCTTCTTCTTCTTTCTCTAGTTAGGCGCCAGCCTTGGGAGAGCCTCGCCAACCCTCGGCGAGGCCAAGTCTCATCGGCCCAAGCCTTACCTAGCCATCACAAGGTTGGCCTCACCATGGCTGGGCGATGTCGACCTCGCAGGCTAGGCGAGGTCAAGCCTCGTTGATGGCTGGGCGAGGTCAAGCCTCGTTGATGGCTGGGCGAGGAGCAAGGTTAAGCCTCATTGGTGGCTACGCGAGTGGTGAGGCCAAGCTTGCTAGGCCAAGCCTTGCCCAACCATGGCAAGGCTTGGGTCAACGAGGCTCGACTTTGCCGAGGGCTGGTGAGATCGCTAGCCATGGCCAAGGTCAGTGACTAGCTAGAGGAATAAGAAGAAGAAAAGAAAAGAGAAAAAAGAAAAAGCTTGATTCTAGAATTGTTCATAAAAAAAAACAAAGCTACTTTTAAAAAAAAAAAAAATCTTAATTATGTTCCAAATCTATTCCCAAAAACAAATTTATTTCTGAAACAAATATGTTATCAAATGAAATTATGTTCTATTTTTTATTTCAAAAAACAAAATAATAGAAATATGCATTATTTGATACATTACCAAATATGCCGTTACTAACCTTGTCTATCATCTAGAATTTCTTTCATGCTGATGCTAAGTAATTTTTAGCTCCACTAAATATACATGAGATCTCAAAATGACAATCCTCCAATTTTATTTTATTTTTCCATAAAAGGAGTATAATGGTATGTACCATCTCCGAGACGCCATGATAAGGGTTGGGCTCAGAACTGTGGGATGCGGGAGAGAGAGGACTTGTTCAAAATTGGTTGCTTTTATATGATATGGTCATAGCCAGATTGATCGTGACGTACGTCCAAAATGGGTCTTAGACCTATCCTTTAACTCATATATAATGTATGGCAAAAAAAAAAAAACAAACCATATACGATGACTGTGATGTTATATGAGTTAATTATATACATTAAATGGACAATAAATTAGTAAATGTAATATGAATGTTAGATGGATCATAAATGGATTTACAACTTACTTAGATCCAACATATTTTTATGACTCTCTTATTATTCTCTATTGTCATCGCTTGGTTTCACGCTTACTTACTTTGCACTTCACCTTAGTTTGGGTTTGAGTTTTTTGTAAATTTAGTTGAATATGGAAGCAATACGGATCGGGTACATGTCACTAGATTAATGGGTCAAAATGGGTTTAATGAGTTTATTGAGTTATACCATATTCGACTCAAACACAAACCTGACCAGACCTACCTGTTTGATGATCTAATCGTGCGTAATTTGCATTGCAATCAAATAGGTCAAAACGGATTAAATTGGTCTATTGGGCCGGACCATATTTGAACTTAAACCCAACTACCCATCTGATGAGTCTAATTGCACGTGATGTTGAATGCACTAACATAAATATTTTCCACACTCTCGATATTAAGTTGCCTAGGGGCCCTAAGAACATGAACGTGGGGTATTCCGTTGGTGTGAATAGTGAATCATATAAAATGTACAGGAATCGACAAAATTTAAGGGGTCCATGTACATTTGATTTGGGTCTAGATCTAATGTGACTAAAGATAATTGTACATTTCCGATAAACGTAGATAAAAGGTTCCGTTATATGTAAATAATATTTTGGAAGTTGATTTATATTAGGGATAAGTGCACGAGATGTCTTAAAATTTGTCCAAAAAATGCAATCGAATCCTAAAACTTTTGAAAAGTATAATCAAATACAAAAAATTATTAAATTGATTGATTATGTATCTTTATTGACTCCATCCAATTTAAGCGACGGACAATTGCCGACATGATATTTTTCTAATATAATTTAGAGACATGTGGCGTCCCATCAGAAAATAGGCAGATCTTTTTCCAGGAAACCAAAAAAAAAAAATAGCCAACAACTGAAAAAAAAATTTGAAAAAAGGGGAAAGTAAAAGGCGCATGAAGAACAGAAATGGCCGCGAGGCCAAAGCGAATTGGATGTCCGAACATTTGTGTTTCTGAACATCCGACTCATTTTTCACCGATAACGGACTCCTTTGTGTCCGGACGTCCGACTTCGCCAATGCTCGAAAATTAGTCGTTCGGAGTGTGACTAACGGTTAGCCCTATTTGGAATTTGTGTAAATAAGACCTCTAGGGTCTTTGATGGATTAGATTACACGTTGTACTACAGATCCAAGTGCGAGAAATCTCTCATACATAAATTTGTTATTGAGAATCTCTAGCAAAGTGAGACACATACTTATGTGTAAAATCTTTTGTAATAGGAAAAATTATCCAAAAATCCTAAATCTAGTATGCTTTTGTTAATGTAGCCTAAATATTTTAATTTGCTAATTAAGTTATAAAAATTTTCACGTTTTGCCAATTTAGTACATCTAGCAATTTTAGCCAAAATTGCTGACATGAATATTGACCGTCTTACGTGACACAATTGACATTGATATAATAAATTGGCACAATTGACATTAATCAATCTCTAATCGAATTATTTATTTATTTATTTTCTTATATTTTCCTTTTTTGCTTTTTTGCTTTTTTTTTTTTCTCTTTTTTTTTTTTTTCCTTGTTCCCTTTTTTTCTCTCGCCCTTGCTAGCCCTGGGCCGCCCTTTAATCTTAAAGGTCAACAATGTTCTACCTTGGATTAGACGTTGAAGGTCTCGATCCGAGTTGGAGGTTTATCACCCCACTATTGGAGGAAGATTATCAAAAAAATCCTAAACCTATTATATGTTAGCAAATTCAGTCCTAAACTCTATAATTTGACCAATTTAGCTTTAAATCTTTTGATAATTTACTAATATAGTCTTTCGTGCTGCGTAGGTCGATTAGTATTCATATGAATAATTTTAAGGCAAAATTGACCGAAATGATTATATTGACAAATTGTTAAAATATTTGATTTAAACTGACCTAACTAAAAAGTTTATGACTTAACATGTGGCTATCGTACAATAAATTTATGACTTTTTAGTCGATTATCCTCGTTACTGGGGAACTTTTGTCACCGCGGCAACCACTAGGCGGCTCCTCTCTCTCTCTCTCTCACCCCCGCTTGCCATGGATTGACGGTTGATGACCTCAGATTTATGGTCCTCCACCGTGGCCGACCTCTAATCTCAAAGGTCAACAAACTTCTTCCTCGGATTCGATGTTGAAGTTGCCGATCTGAGCCGGAGGTCTCAAATCGAAGGCCCTCGACTGGAGGTCTCAAGTCGAAGGCCTTCGACCCTTAGCGAAGCTTTTGTTGAAGGTGGAGAGAGAGAGAGAGAGAGAGAGAGAGAGAGAGAGATTTTACGGGACCAGAGGCTGAGGACAGTGGTGATGTTAGCTTAGGATTATAGCGGAAAGTGAAAGAAAAATGGGGAGAAAAATGAAATTAAAAAAAAGAAAGAAAATAATCTCAGACCTTCAATCATGAAGATCGATTAATTTAAGATGTCAATTAACTCTCTAAATTTAGACGATCTCCAAGCAAAATTATGCATTTCTTCTCTAGCAATATATATGCATTCTGATCCCACAACCAAATAAGTATCCACTAATATTAATCACCGACCAATAAAAAATCACATCATTCTATTTATCAACATGTTATTTCAAATTAGGGCATATGCAATGGTTTCAACTTAAACTACACACAAATAAGCGCTTTAAGAAACTAAAGCAGCATATAAAGACTCATTTGTTTGACGAAAAATCATTTTTGGAAAAAGTGCTTTCAAACTTTCCAACATTTGAATGACGGAAAATTACTTGAGCGATAGAAAGCATTTTTCATGTACTAAAAATAAATGGTCAATAAAAAATCAAATTATTCTTAATTTTCAGTTAACCTAATTCCTTTTAAGAATTGAGATAGTAGAGTGGTTTATTTGCTCATGTTTTCTTGTAATTACTTGGATTTTTTTAAGAAAACATATAGTGGTGTCGAGACTCGAGAAATGATGACTCAAATTAAATATATTTATAGGTACAAATAAATATATTTTGAAGAGGAATAGATCAATTACACCCCTCAACAAATGCAGCCGGCACCCTTGATTGGGTTTGTATAGTCTATCTCAATATTAAAGTCAAGTTGTGATCCAATTTATTTCACGTACTCATCAAGTTCCACATATTATTTCTAATCCGGCTTGCACGTAAGAGGGGATATTAGAGTATCATACATTGTTTGTCTACTAGATATTCATACTCTTTAGATATATGGTCTCTTATTCACCTATTAACTTTGAGTTGGGCTTTCAATTATGGTATCAACGCCAAGTTCTATCTTAGTTTATTTCGTTTATTCAAATCCCACTTGTCGAATTGCATGCATTATTCCTAATATCTCATATCATTTATTTGTGGAATTCATATGCTACGATAACATGTTAGAATATCTAACCTAAAAACTTAAGGTGTTTGAATCGGAAGTTTGGACGTTTTCAACTTTCAATATCAACTTTCATTCCAAATGTCTCTTGCTTATAATAATTCCCATGACAAAACAGAAGTCGATTTCTCTGGATATCACCTGCTCCCATGATTTCGAATCCCAGTATCTATTGTTGCGCAAAGAAGCTTCTCCCCACTTTCCGAGAACAAAAGACGAAACCGAGCACACAGCACGGAACCCAAAGCACTTCCCATTCACTGAACTCAATCAACTCTCGAGGGTCAAGGTGCCCACAAAAATCTTTCTAAGAATCACCAACCGAAGATTAAACAAAAATATCTCCATCGATCTCCTCACCTCCAGTGACCAGATTTTTCGACGCCCATGTTGTGTTGGCGAGCAAAAGGGAGCTTGACGAGGCATCATGTCGACAAGCAGTCGGTCCTGAAGAGCATCAGAACAAAAATCTGGGATGCTCACCGGGGTTGGGGCAGCGACCATGTCCCTCACAAGCTCGTCACGTGCTGACATGCCTTCCTTGTACGGTACAGCCTTGTCCTCTCCCTAATCCGAAATTCATTTTCCCATGTACAAGATGAGGAACATAACACTCGGGGACAAGCAACAGCACTGTTCCCTCTTTTGTCATAGAAGTCAACATTTTTTTTTTTTGAGTAAGATTAATGGGCTTTGTCTGCTTTCGCAGAATCTCTCTCTCTTTCTTTCTCTCTCTCTCTTATTGGGTGCCTATTTCTTGCTTATTTTTTAAATGGGTTATACTTATTTATTTTAATTTTTAGTTGGGGGGACCCTACCTAACATGATTGATCTGAGTCATTTTTCGCATGGAATTCAATGCAATCTTAGACAAGTAAGGCCCATCTCCAGCTTTTGCTATCTCCATTTTATGTTCTGCCCATTTTGATTCTCTTCTTCTTCTTTTTTTTGTGGCACTTTTTTCCCCTTTAGAAAACCTAAAAATAATGCCACTTTGATCATAAAAACAAATAAGAAAAAGAAATCCTGTCCCTTTGAGTCAAGCCCATGCATCAAATGGGGCCTAGGATATGTATAATTAAATTATCTATGGCCCGGTTGAATTTGCATTACAGGTAATAAGAATTTGTCATTGTCTTTCCCCGTGGGAGATTTTTAGGGGATCCACATTGAGCACCATCATATGATTGTTCAACTGAGAGAAAGGGGGCCGTCTGTTAGTTGGCGCTTGTGTTGTCATGGTCACTGATTTAGGGCAAAAGGAAACAATAGTACTCCAACCAAAGAAAGTATTTTCATTTTCTAGGCGTGCCGAATCACTTTAATTTGAATTGAAAGAACTGTGGGTCTAGTCATTTTGTACTTTGTGCTGACTCTATTTGAAATCCTATTTACGTTGAGTAACGGGTAGTGCATCTGAAAAGGTCTTGAGACTTATTGAATCGTGTATGGTATGGATGTCCAAGGCTTCTCAGTTTGATTCTTTTCATCTTCTTCTAAGTTAATGAGGCCAGTAGAGCATACAGAACCAGATTTTTGGACCTCTGACAAGATCAATTATAGGTTTATATCTCATGCTAAGAAGAAAAAAAGAAGAAAGTGACGGAGGACTTGCAGGGGCTCTAAGCTCCTTTAAGCCCCTTCCCAGTCAGTCCTATTTAGCTTAGCGAGGCAGCAATGATGGAAAGCAAAAAGTTGACTTGAACTTTGACTTGTAGATCGGAGGGAAAAAGCCTCAATTATTTATGAAACCTCAGTCAAGGTGAATAATGTAGAATTTATGCCGCAGTTTATCTGACTGGAGTGTTGGGAGAAAGGAGACGTAATGCACGCCTGTCCAGAGAAGACATCCCAGAAACTTCATATCTCTTTCGGTCGCACAACAAAAATATATATAAAAAGGCAAAAAAGTGGAATTCTTTCGTGCCTACGATTATGAAGGATTAGGTTAGTACTCATTTTTATAATTGTGTTTTTATAATTTTACCCTTTTTCTATCCTGAATTTCTTTACTTCGTATGTAGCATATATGGGCTCAAAATTATGTTTCTCTTAACATTTATAAAACTTTCTCGAAGCCGCATTCATATATCTTGTGAAAATAAGACACGTGATAAAGAAATTTTATATGCATTTGCAGCCAGCCGAGGGTAATTAATGATCATAGCTTCACTAACAAAGGATCCTTAGAAAGACCCGAGATTACTGTCGCGTCGTGATGCTGGAAAAAAAGATAGAAAAAGAAGAAAAAAAGGAACACAAACACATAAATGCACACAAAGAAGATACTCTCTTCGTACGGCATGATACGAAAGGAAGCAGCAGTTGAAAAAAACTCAAGTCTTGTGGAGCACGAGATTAGACGTGTGGGATTATGACTTCTCTATGCTAAACACACTTTAATTAAATAATATTTGAGTTTGTTTAGGTTCCAAGTCACTGTGCAGACGAACCTAGTAATTTAATCAGTCCGTCGAGCTTCGAGCTTCGAGCCGTATAATTAAACTGATCTTGTTCAGTACCTAAGTACCCCCCTCATTATCATTGCATTAAGAGCTCTGCAGTTCAACAACTATAGCAGCAGAGGACGAAGCAATCCGTGGCTTAATCAGAAGAAAGGGTCTTCCTGGTGCCACGAGCACAACCAAGAAAACAGCTAAGAATTGCGTATTCCGATTGGCCTGACAGAGAATTCGAGTTCGGATTTTACTCTCGTACGTATGCAGGAATCACATGACACCAACTTTGACCGGTCTTGTTTTAACGAAGGCGCACCATGTTTTGTGGTCGACGTAAAGACACCTGTGAGAATCGTGGATGAATATGATCAGGGGGTTTTTGCCTGTAGCTATGTTTGTACTGTGTGGTCCATAAGTTGAATTGCACGAGCTCCAGCTCGTTCTTCTGCAATTCTTAGTGGAGACGATGTCGTCGCTGAGATGTTACAGATGGTTGCATAATTGGTGTATCATGACCGATTAAAGAAACAGAGGAACAGAAGAGACAGAAGAGACAGATATAATTGCCCATTGACTTGGTTCATGAGCAAGCAATTTGATTCACATAAGCAATGTGCATAACAAGTAAGTTTTGACGAAATTATCGGGGTTCATTGAGTCATAATGCATGTAAATCTTATCTATATGTTCATGTTTTATTCTTTGAAAAATTGTTCATTTTTATAACTTAGGGGCACGACTGTAGTTGATCAGTTATCCGGAAGAAAACTAAAATGGTAACTTGCCGTTATAACCTCCCACTTAAATTCAAGTCTCCATGGCAAGAATCGAAATTCATTACGGTCAGTTCTGAGCCGAAAGCATGAGAATGTCTTCGGCACTAGGTTAATTCCAAAGTGGGTTTTTGAAGGATCGTTAAGCAAGTAGAAGCTATAAGAAGAAGAGGAAGAAGCAGTAAAGGAGGTAGATGGTAAGGTTACCCATTCATAGCACAACACCTGTTTTTTTTTTTTTTTTTTTTTGCCAAGGTGAATTTGTATATATGAGACCCACTTCACATGGTTGTGACTTTCGTTTCACTAGATGGTGATAGGGAAAGAATCGGATGCATGCATTTAACATTCCAAATGGATGTAAAATTCGTTAGCTAAAAGACACACATATCCTAACCCCACCCCCCCCAAAAAAAAAAAAAAATACAATGACA
The DNA here is from genome assembly GCA_014182515.1 of Eucalyptus microcorys. Taxonomy (NCBI): domain Eukaryota; kingdom Viridiplantae; phylum Streptophyta; class Magnoliopsida; order Myrtales; family Myrtaceae; genus Eucalyptus; species Eucalyptus microcorys. The sequence goes on along the minus strand of CM024571.1, from coordinate 18,774,816 downwards.
CAATTGTCACATAAGCAAAGTTTCGTAAAAATAAATACTAAAATACGACATACTTAAATTAAGTGTTGAATAATTATCCACTTTTTCACATCATTTATTACATAAGATGCATCATGCATTTAGCTACATTTACTTCCTTAGAACGATCGGTCGTTCCAGTTCACTCGTCATAAATTCGATTGCATAAATTAAGAATTTCATTTTATGTATAAGAAGAAAAGATCATCATTATATCTTTAATAGAAAACAAACACATTTTCCAAAAACGAAAAAAAAAAAAATCATCTCTCTCCGGTATTCTATTCCTTTCTTTTAAGCTTTAAGAATCAAGGGACCACGAATACCCACACAAGCTTCCAGTATAAGAAGCCCCTCCCCCCATGCCACCTTCGCAGTCCAAGCAGAGGAAAATAATTTGCAGTAGCAACTCCTTCAAGAGGTGTGCGTTTGTGCTTGTGCTTCTGATACAAATCTCTCTCTCTCTCTCTCTCTCTCTGTGTGGGAAATACCAGCAAAGTTCAGAAGTGGGTCTCTACGCGCGCGGACAAAACAAAACATGAAGATGATGAACAGCACGTCTTCGTCAGCAACAGTAGGAGACTCCAAGAGATCGAAAGCATCTTGCCGGAGACTCGGAGGGTACTTGAAAGAACAAAAGAGCAGGATCTACATCATCCGAAGATGCGTCGTCATGCTCCTCTGTTGGCACGACTAAACTCAAACTCAAACCCTCTCTCTCTCTCTCTCTCTCTCTCTCTCACTCTCTCTCTCTCCATCATTCGAGGTTTCTTTATCGGAGCCAAATTAGCCCATCTTAGCCAAGCTCCGATCTGGTTCTTGCAATTGTAAATAGCGAGAAATGTTAGACTGCTGTTGCTTTTTGTTAGGTTTTGTTATCTGATGGGAAATTCTTTGTACCATGAGCTTTACATTCGTAGGTTTCACAGTAACTCAGAAGAGAGTAGAAAATGAAACAGCCCCTGAATCATACGATCTGTTTCTCAGTTCTTTCATGCCTTTCTGCATTACATTTTGACACTGCTGCTTGGCTTTGCAACTTAATCCGGTAGCTGATCTCACTTCATCTAGTTCCTTTATTCGGAAAATGATATTACCTAATCTCAAACCATTGAGATTCATGCCAAAGCTAGGCGCTTTCGACTTAGGTAAGTACCAAGTACCGGGTAAGCAGTTATTCGGAAGAGCGAGCGACCCTTTAATAGCTTGTGTCATTTTCTTGGTTTTGGTAGGCTTTTCGTTTTGCTTTTGTTTTGTATTGTCAAGTCAAGCTATGATATATCAGATCTTTGAAGCTGAAAGCAACGTATGCTGATCACATGAGTGCTGTACCAGAGTATGACACCTTTACGTCTCCATGAAATGAATGAACGCGGGGGGGCTTTTGATCTGGGACAATCTCAAAAGCTTATCTCAAATTGTGAACGGAAATGCAAAACTTTTTATGTTTTGATTCTTTGTTTTTTTTCCAAATGCCTCCTGCTTGTTTTCTCCAAGGACTTACGCAGATTCTCAGGTCATTCCTCTGCTATCTTATTATATTTAAAAAGATGTATTTCAAGTGAAGCATATGCTTCCATAAAGAGCGGGAGTTGCTTTGATTAGCTCTAGTTCGTTGAATCAAGATTGTTATCACAAGATTGCTTATACCCAAAGACTTATACGTTGTGTATAAGTTAGTTTGTCTCGATTATGTGTCTGCTTACACTTGAACATGCCGTAGTTTGCTGATGTGGTTAAATTTCGCTTAAATTTCTTCATGAACCAAACAAATTTAATCCAAGTAATAACCATTAGCACTTGCAGCTTAACTCACAGTTACGTAATTATTCCTGAAAAAAAAACTAGGTTTTTTTCTTATTGCGATGCAATTAGGATCCTCCATTAGAAGGAATGAAAAAATTGTCAATGAAATCTTCAGAAGAATGTAGAATTCATACTAATGCTTATGTAGAGGTAAAAATATTTAGAGCGTTCCCAAAAATTTATGTGAGGTTAGGTTCTTTCAAGTGCATATCATATTTATATCATCATCTCTCAAAATAAATATTTCTTGGAATGCAGTTATTAAGTACATTTTAAGACCTTTGATGTCTTTTATACCTTTTTCGTTTTTTTATTACGGTCTTATAACGAATATAATCTTCATTTGCTGAACAAACATAATCATTTCCTATTGAAATGAGTGTAGAAATTATTGATTTCAATATGTACTTTTTATTTTTTGGGGGGATGGGATCTTACTTTTGGCATAAGCAAGAGGGTCCTTTCATGTCAAACAAAAAGATCGGGCCATGAATTCATTGGAATCTAAGTGATTTCGCTCGTGCAACGCGTGTGCGGTGCTCAGAGATAGGTCAGAATCCAACACAGTAGTCGGTATTCCTACTGTTTTGCATTTTGGTCCCCGAAATTGAGTGAAACGGAGGGGAAAAAGTGGGCTTGCTTTCTCCCTCGTGGGGCCCAAGATAGTAACATTGTCGACCCACCCAAAAAACGAATAAAAAAGAAAATAAAATTAGTATAATATAATGTCATTTGTTATATCATACCATAGATATATTAGGTGAGGTGATGCATTAGAATCAAGTATTGCAATAAGGATGATTATTTGAGTACACAGGACATAAGCTTTTTTTTTCATCTGCTTCACATCTATAGTTGTTGATATGTGGATAATTAGTAAAAAAATTACATGTTTAATTTGCCGATGGTACTAGATATAAGATGCATAGTAAGTGATTTCATGTGATCTCTGTCAACTATTCTAAACTTTTTAAGTCGATAGATGGATGCGTAGTTTGATATATTAATATTCTAACACCCGAAGTATAGAAATATGTAATTGGGAAGACAAATATTGGCGCAAAAAATTTAAACTCGGTGCCTCCGATTTTGATATCATATCTTGTAATTGAAAGTGTGGTTTAAAAATAAAATATTCACTATGCTCAATGTTAGTCCTTCAAAATTAACGGGTGCTGGAAAGTCAATTCGGAACTTTACTACTTTGATGGTTTTTAGGTGATTTTTAGGGTTTCTTAAACTTTTTTTGAGGGAGATGAATGGAAGTGATGTGTGAATTCGTGGGGAGTGGGGGTCGCGGGGTGGGGGCCGGCGAGGAATTGCCAAGTCGATTCGGGGGTGGCAGTAGATCCGACAAGGGTTTGATTGGTCAAAGGCAGCTTTAACCACGCCCACGTGCGCATCCTAATCGTGAAGCCCCACACCCTAAACGCTCTTTGCGACCGCTGCATGCATCGTCCGCGCAAGCACACCCTCTTGCCCTCATCTGATTCTTTTCCAATCAATCGAAAATCAATATGAGAGAGAGAGAGAGAGAGAGAGAGAGAGAGGGAGACCCACCAGCTTATCTGTTCCTCACCATGCACGCATGAATGCCTTCCCTCGACCATTATTGTGACATTTTTTTACAGGGTCCTTTTCTAGTACACAAAAAGAAATGAAAAAGAAAATTAGAAATTTGCAATTTCCTCGAGAGAAAATTATTCAAAATATCATCAATTTATTACACTTTTACCAATTCAATTCTAAATATTTTAATTTTATTAATTAAGTCATAAATATTTTTACATTTTGACAATTGAGTCCATTTAGCCAATTTTTAGTTGGAAATTATTGGTGTTTACATAGCGTAGCCAATGCTAATTTGTAGTGGTGAGCATGGTTGCAAGGTAGAGTGATCGGTTCCAAGTTCTAAAATATCCAAAACAGTTTTCAAATTTAAAAAATTGGGGATCTTGTTCTGAATGATAGATTCCAAGTGAAATCAGGAGTTTATTTGAAACTTCAAACCTGAAATAAGTTTTTGTGTTTTTCTTATCTATTTTTTCATGCCATTGTACAGCATTCTATGACAATAATATGAAACCACTAATTTGAGCTTTTATTTTCGGCAATATCCATGACTAAGACTTTTCATTTATTAATATTTCATAATTTTCATATATCTAATTATGAGTTGTGATAAGTAGATTGTAGCAAATGGTAATCATTAGAAAAATCGTTCAATTAAGAGTACAATTAAAATGTGGATACATTTAGGACCGGAGCCTAACCTATGATAGAATAAATTCTACATTCCTAGTATGTAGGGTCATGTTCTATGTTCCAAAAATTAGGAAACCTATAGGAATGATTAGTTTTTAGGTTCTATTTAGAACCTGAACGAAACTTGGAATCAATAAGGATAATTTTTAATAATATTTTATTAATTTTTTGATTTATTTTTATTTTTTCTTTTCTTCTCTTTGTCTATTTTTTACAGCTCTGGCTACGTGAGCTCACTAGCTACAGGTGTTGCGGCCCTCGCTGATGGCTAGCGATGGTTGGTTGGGGACCTTGCTAGCCAAAGTTATAAAAAGAAAAGAAAAGAAAATAATATTTTGAAAAAATAATATAAAAATTATTCACGTTAGCGTCAGCTATTCCACATAGGATGATTAATATTCATGTCAGAAATTTTAGTTAAAATTGGCCGAATTGACTCAATTGATAAAATATGAATATGTTTAGAGCTTAATTAACATAATTAAAGAAGTTTATGATTGAATTGATAAAAATACAATGGGTTAGAACTTTTTAGACAATTTTCCATGGTGTCTGATATTGGCATCAATTTGAATGATTTCAATGTGAAACTCATGGCAAAAATATGCATCTATCGTTTCAGAGTGTGCTGTTGATTTCGTTACTGTTTGCTGGTGTGTCTATTTCAAAGAACTATTGATCGTTTCATAAAATACAGGTCACATGTTTTCTTCTCCTAGCTACGATGGCGGAATGGTATGTTGAAATCCTTGGAAAGGAAAAAGAAAATCCCTCTTCGAATGATTCGATCTTTAGATTTCAACATCATAAACACCGTAGTCACTATCTTCGACGATTGAGTTAGAGAAAAAATCACAAAATTTTCTGGGGGAATCTATAGATCTGCGTTGCCAAGGATGTGATCGAAAAGCAAGTCCAGCGATGTCATGGCGAAGGTGGGGCGGGGGCCCCGCTCCATTCGAGGCCAAAAACCCTCGTGGACATCCTTATTCTCCATGCTCCTTTATCGTGCTCTTCTTTCAGATTTTTTTTGTTTCTCTTTTTTAAGTTTCTGGTTTCTTTTTCAGTTTTTTTATATAAAAATTTGGCTCTCTCTCTCTCTCACTCATAGCTTCGGTCGACAAAGACTTCGTCGTTTCTTTTGATTTTTTCTTCGGAGGTTATTAGAATGATTCTCTTTTTTCCAAAAGGCAAAAGGGTGGGGAGAGGCCATCAACGCCTGGGTTCCCTATTGGACGTCCCCACACAAGTTACCAATCTCTGAATTCAAACATAGCTACTCCGTGCCGCTTGCGGCCCAAAATATTGAGGTTTGCGAACCCCTCATCGCATTTCCATCAGTAATTGCGAACCGAGAATTTCACATTGGGGGGCTGGACAATGAACTTTTAACTAATATGGAAGTAGAATATCTTTTACAATTTCTTCCCCTTGATTTTAATGGAAATTTAGGGACCCAATGAGCGATGACTACCATCAGCCTTTCTAGTTTCACCAATACCTATTGAAATACTTTGACAATTAGGAAGTCTCTCTATACAAGATATGCTGCAACTAGGTAATGTAGCACACTCTTTCCACAAATTCGATTACCACGTGCATCAAGTTTCTAATAACATGAAAGACAGGTGAACCTTCATTGATAGGCCAACCACATTCAATGGTTATTACAGAGATTCTCTTGACTCTATTGAAATAATTGATAAAGGGAAAAAATATTTTCACACGACAATTAACATTGAGGCATTGTTTCCATAAATTTTGGGGCTTCAGACTTATGTCTCTCAATATGATATTGTACATGGAAAATGTCTTTATTTGATTTTGGTGATTTGTGACATGATTGTTAATATGGTCAGGTCTATTGTTAGGATTAGAGTTGAAAACTATTAATGTTGGTTATTTCTATTATGTATGAAAACTTGAACTCTATTAGCCCTCGAGGAGACATTGAGGAAGGTACTATAGTGTGTTTATAGTCTTATAGTATGAAGGGTCAACGTCATACTTCAGCAAAAGAAAAATTAATTTGATAGCTATACAAGAAAAAGTATGGTAACCTGCAAGTCTTGGTTCTTGTATCAGCTGTTACCATAATAAAATTTTATATCCTACACTTACCGCAATTAAAGAAAAAAGTTCACACAGACGGATGATGGTTGACCCTCCACTATTTGTGTAATCCCTTTTGGCCCCATTCGTTATTATTTGAGATCCGTCACGACATCCTTTTGTATTTCAAATGACATTTCTAATTCGTGAAATTAGTGAGATATTTTAAAATTCATAATATATGCTACTAAAGAAGGCCTTCTTGTAAAATCTAAGTTTGATACAATCACATGCTGCGGTGACAAATCATTAACATAGAATCAACGAATGAATGCGACATGATGTTTTGTACATAGGTGGTTCTATAAAAGCATAAACGCTTCTTGGAGGCTGTAGGCTGAATTTCTCCCCCTTTCAAATATTGATCATCACAATTCCTCAGAAAGGGGCCGAGAGAAGGTACACATGACACTTGCCTCCTCCATATTGTACCTGCTGGAGTCCAGCGACATTAGTATATCAAAAGAACCTGACAAATATAAATATATATATTCTTAACCATAATTATTGTGAAATTTTCTCGAATCATGTTATTAGTTAGTTCGACAATGTTTTCTTTCATATTGTTGAAAATCTACATTATTATGAAATCTTTTTAGTTTTGCAAATTTTGTTTTGATCCTTAAATTGCGAGGTGATAGCTTAAGAATAAATTGATGAAGGTACCTAGAACACAAAGCTCCACGCACTCTATGTCCGAGGATCTGTGAATCCCTCCTTCCCATACAAAACCTTTCTAAGGCTCACCTCATGGCATCCAGGTTGAGAGAGATAAATTGAACAAGTATGGTCGTTCCCTATTGGGAAGTACCATTAAACCTAAATTAGTTTGCAAGGTGAAAGTTTGAGAATAAACCGATGAAGGTACCTAGAACCCAATTATTGGCAATTCAATCCTCTAAAAGTCGGGTCATTTCATATACAATCCTCTTTCCAAGAAACCTATTTCTATGAGATAATGGTCTATTCTTAGTTAGTTACTTCTAAGTAAATGAAATGACAAGATAGAGTATTTGAGTCATTACTATCGTAGGACAATTTCCTTAAATGGTTAATATCATGCGTAGTCCCGAAACTTTTGTTCGATATTTAATGTAGTTCCAAACTTTTTCTTGTTTAATTTATCCTTGAACATTTTGAATTGCGTTGATGTCATCCTTCTGTTGGGTAGACTAACAAAATCGCTGATGTGGCGCCTCACACCATCAGATGTTCAAGTTGGCAATTGACTTGTCCATCTGACATTGAACATTGTGAAAAATTTAGGAACTGCCCATGGCATTATTCCTTTCCTTGAGAATCGATATCACATATATAAAATTAGATCTTATCAGTATAACAACTCCAAAACACCATTCTATTGAGCATTCTTATTACTTTCGTACAGAATTTTCCAATTTTAGAGTAAATCAATTACCAAAATTACGTGAACCTAAGAATAACTTCAAGTGTTCTTATTGCCAAAGTTTTTCATACTGCACAACAATATTTGTCTTATGGTCGAATCACATTATGAGAATACCAATTTATTTGGTTTAAGAAATGTTTCCTCAAGAAAAGAGATAAATAAAAAATAAAAAGGAATAATAGTGTATAAGTGGCTACCCTTCCAACTTGGAAGGAGGAGGTGGGGGTTTCAAATCCCCACTTTCTCAGGGGGGATTGGGGTGGAGACGATTTCATTTCAGGAGTGGGTTTCGACTCCCACGCCCTGCAAGGAGGCAGGGTAAAAGTCTGAAAGTGTGTGTTCGAGTAGGATTAGACTAGGACCGACCAAAAAAAAAAAAGGCAAAAAGTAAGTAAATCAGAAGCGTAGTACTAGGTATCAGTAAAAAGCCAACAAATCACACAGGTTGAACTGAAAGTTATTTGTATATATGCATGAGAACCTAATATTTTGACTCGGATGTCCAGTCACATGTGAGGGAGAATTAGCATTCTCACGACACATTTTCGGTACTGCAACTTTTTTTACTTGTTGGCATCTAATTTGATTGTTAATGATTGACGCTATATGCACAAATCTAAGATGGCAATCCACTTAGTTTCTAAAATTTATAAAGGTAATCCATATAATATTGTCCTTTTATTATGAAACTCAGAATAAGGGTACGTTCATTTTACTGGAAATTTCATGATAAATGAAAACATTTCCATGAAATTCATTTTCAAGAAAAAAATGGTTAGTTTTCATTTGTTCGGTGGTTTACATAATATTAATTTCCTTTTTATTAGAAGGGAAAGTCGTTTCCCCTCAATCTAAGCTTATTGTTTTTTATCCATGTATACAATTTTCTATAAACCAATTAGTTTTTTTATCATCCAAAACATTAGAAAGTTAGAAAAAAATTTCTCAGTAATTATTTTTTCTTCAAACAAACCATCTTAAAACTTAATGAGAAGCGAGACTTGGTTTCTGGACTTCAGAGACAAAGGCATTGGGTCTACGGCGGCCCAGAGCACACCAAAAGAGGAAGTTTAGGCAGTCTCTTCTTTCACCAGAATCACGAGGATAAGCAACGCTCTCTGTTAATGTACTCTATCCTTAGGATAGAGTTTCGTGCGCCAAGGACAACCACCAATGAACAATTCGTGCTAGTCGGCACTCACCCTTATCGTGATTTGAATTTTACAGCATCTAGACAAAAGCCATCCAACATGACATAACAGCTGATGCTACGGAAAGCCTATATTTGTGGTTGGACATTACTAAATTTCAACAAAATCCAAGCAACTAATGAACACCCACCAAAAAGTAAATGTCTCGGAGATGGTCGAAGACAGAAGTTAAATGACACCAGTTTTGTAGGCACAATGTCAGTATGCCTGATCGTTAGGAAAGTCCTGAGTGGCTCAAATGGGTATAGTCGTCCCTAAAAATTTTATCAACTCACCAGGACAAGAAAATGTATATGTTTCTCTAGAAAGATTTTACAAATTTAAGAAATAATTAAGTGACGATCTTTAATCTACTATGAAAATAACAATCTGTTCTAGATCATGAAAAACCAAATATCAAATAACTATAAATTGTTATAAAGTTTACTCTTTTAAGAATTTGTGGTTCATTACAAGTTATTATTCTCATAGTAAACCAAAAACTGCTACACTAGTAAAATCCAAAAAAAAAATTCTCTAATCAAATTCTTCTACTCACACAATTAATCAAATAAAATTCCCCCGACACAAAATCCAATTAAAACAACCATTAGATGATGCAATAGTGTGGTATATCACCTCCATGGATACCTAAAGAAGCAACCTAAAGCAAAAACTGGTCAAATAAGTTATGGCATCTCCCGCAGCCTCGCCTATTTACTACCTATGGTGATCCGTGGGTGTTAACGTGTACAATATTTAATATAGTCATATTTTGGTGTTTTCCACTTGTCAAGTTGACCGGATTTGGCAAGACTTGGTACCAAAGGTATTTGATCAGACAATTTGCATAAGTAGAAGGACTTGTTTAAGAAATTAAAAAAACATACGGGACTTGATTAAGAAAGTAACGAAAGTAGAAAGACTTAAAGATAAATTTCTTCTTCAGAAAGATCATAGGGCCTAGTTGAAGGACGAAAGATAAATTTCTTCTTTAGAAAGCTCATAGGGCCTAAGCAGATACAATTGGGTAGAACGCGGAATAAATATGTCAACATCACGATCACCTCGCGACATTTGAAGCTATTATGATGTCCTATATAGAACCGCACTAGGGAACAGACCGGCTGAATTTCAGTCGATTACCTAAAGTTTTAGGCTTCTCATGTGATGATGGAACAAGATGGGATGGCTCTTGAGATGACCTTTTTAAGATGATGATGACCTGGAAACGCGGCCATTGACATCTACCAAGTGCAAGAATCTTTTCCAGTTTGTAATGAACAGTACATCAATTGCTCTCTTGTTCGCGTTCTAAAGAACAAAATGGGTGGATCTCAATTTTGAGTGAGGAGAGATAGGACTCGTTGCCCAATAATTGCCCATCGAATAGTTTCAAAAGATCGAGACTAGTCAATCACTTAGGGCGTGTTTAGTAACGTTTCTATTCCGACGAACAATTTTTTAACATAAATAATTTTTTTTATTTCTATTCCCGGGAACAATTTTAGAACAGAAGAACACGTTTGGTAACTGTATAAAATTTCTATTCCTGAAATAGAAAAAAAAAAAAAAAAAAACAGAAACACATTTAGTAAACTTGTCTAATTTTTTTGTTTCTTTTAATTTTTTAATATTTTTATTTTCTTTTTCTTTTTTTTTTTTTTTTTTTTTTTTTTTTTCTTTTTGGCCGGTCGTCAGCCTCAATTATGGCCGGTGGCCTCGCCTTTGCTGGGCAAGGTCAAGCTCACCCAAATTTGGCGAGGTCAAGCTCGCCCAGCCACCGGCGAGGCTTGGCCTCACCAGGCCATTGCTAGGTCGGTGTCACTAAGCCATCGCCAGGTCGGCGTCGCCCAGTGGTGGCCTGGCGAGGCCGAGCCTCGCCAATCGGCACGAGGTCGGCGTCGCCAACCCTTGACGGCCGGTCGTCGGCCATGGCCGAGGCTGGCAATCGGCCAAAGAAAAAAAAAAGAAGAAAAAGGAGAAAAAAAAAGTGTTTTTCAAAATTGTTCCCAAGAACAAGAAACAAGTTTTTTCTACTTCTTGTTTCTTTTTCAAATCTGTTCCCAAGAACAAAAGTATAAACAAACACGTTTCTGTTCTTTTTTTTTTATTTCCCGAAACAAAAGAACAAAAATTTATGTTCCGGGAAACAGAAACAAATTTAAACAAACAGCCCCTTACGAAGCGGGCTAGGGATAGTAACTTTCCTTAAAAGGAAAGTTACTAACCATGAGATGGTTGATTTTACAATCGCGCAAGGAAAACTCTTCATCGCTAGGTTCCTTGTACTTACGAATAGCGAGGGAGCATGGGATCACTGAGGTAAGTTTACATGAAATAGGAAAAAATGTATTTGCAATAGTTTGAGGTAGTTTACAATTTCTCATGATAAGTTACGAATCATTTGGACCTTCAAACTAAGAAGTTGAGATTAAGCACTATGTCTTAAAGGGGGAAATTACTAAAAAGGTATTTAATCTATTGCATTTGTATCGATTCAATTCTAAATTTTTTAATTTTGTCAGTTTAGTTTTAAATGTTTTCACGTTTTGCCAATTGAATCTATCAGATCAATTTTGACCAAAAATAACTAAGGTAGACAATGAACCTTTTACATAGCATAATCGATATCGATGTAGACAATTTTAATAATTTATTAAAATTTTATATTTTTATTTTTATTTATATATTTTTATTTTTTTTAAGGATAGAAGGCCGACAAGGGTCAATGATCAACCCTCACCAACCACATGCAAGTGCGTCCAAATGCTTGCTTGGCCCAGATTTGGCGAGGGTGTTGCAGCCCCCAAATCTAGGCAAGGGGCGACATGCCATTGCTTTGGCCAACAAGGGCCACAGCCCGAGCCCAAGCCCTCACCTATCATATCGAGGGCCCCCGAGCCCTCGCCTAGCTGCCAGGGATGGTCGTCGGCCCTAAGTTGAAAAAACTAAAGAAAATAAAAAAAGTTATAACAAATCTAAGATATTATTAATCTTTACCCAAAAAAATCTAAGATATTATTAAAAATATCAACGTTAGCACTGGTTGTATCATATAAGACGCCGGTGATCATGTCAATGATATCCAGTAAAAATTGACTAGATGAACTCAACCAGCGAAATGTGAAAATGTTTAGGACTTAATTGACACGATTGGAAAATTTATGACCGAATTGACATACGTGTAATATGTTTAGGAATTGTTTATAATTGTTCCTTCAAAAGGAGGTTACTTACGATCACTTGCAAGGTGTTACGGATAATTATTATTGTTGATGACGGTCATAAGTTAAGATACTGTTAGTTAACAACTAAGCGCTGGCATTCTCGTGTCACATATTTCTAGTCAAATTATTATTCTCAAAAGGAAATTTATAAGTAGGTGCAGACAACTTGTCTTAGGCAAGTTTACGACAATTTCATCTCACCCATAATCGATGGAGCTACAATTACCAAAAACGGGAACTAAAATTGTTATCTACTAGCGGAAAAATACAATATTATTGGATAATTACTAAATGATACGGTTATAGAGTTTACGAATCGACTTTCATAATTGAATGTTACAAACATAAGATTAGTCATGAGGATTTCAACAAATTTACCATAATTTGAAGTTTTTTTTTGGGTTGAAATAAATGAAGTTATTAACAAAGTACAGTTACTATCATTTATGATAATTCAAGGTAATTAACTACACCGTCGGTAATTACTGAGTATTATCATTCTTATATTATGAATTCCGTAGAGGAATTATTACCTACAAATTTAAGTTACTATTAGTAGGTGCAGTTGAGATTACGCAATCATGAGGTAATTACAATCGTTCAATGTAGTGAAACTCCAAGGCCCTGTATGAGGATAAAATATATGTGTTGAAAATTAAATAATCCAGCAGTTAATGAGATTAAGATTTTTCGATAATTATAATTAACTTTGAGTTAAAAGATTCAATCAAGTACAAATATTACTTAATAGGTTAATTAAAGAAGAGGTGACGTAATTCGTTAAGCAGAAAATGTAATTGATGACAACTAAATCTTGCCAATTATATTGCTCAAGCCTGAAAAAAAAATGATCACAATTTCATTTAAGGTGAGAAATTAATAATATTCTGTGATCACTGTTCGATTACCACCAAACAACTTTATATTTCTATATTCAATACTTGAAGTTAAGTGCTTAAATTTTTAGCATTTTTATTTTAGCTTTCTTAGATGATCCCTTGGTCATGACCAATTGAGGGGAATTCAGTTTTGATGTTTATTTGCAAAGTGATATGATCCTGATGGAACTAAATTACTTCGTCGTAAATGACGGCACCTATATTTTGTAATTAATTTCAACGCCAATAAATGATAGGTAGTAACTTATCTGATTGTATCTCGAAGGTTGAATGTCCTAATGTCCATGACTTACCATGACAGCTTGTCCATGTATGTCGTATTGTTCCTTAATCAATTTTAAGGTTTCTAAACATGATGTGCCTAATGGTCACTAACTTTCCTTAAATATCAGTAAACTGAGTGAGGGCTACATCTTGATGACCATGATTTTCTTTTTCGTTAGTCAATTTCAAATAAAATCTCATCCTAGCAATTTGCCTTATTATATTGTAAACGTGAAAACAAATGGTAATCTTTTGAGGAAAAAATACGATGTAGGACATGAATTGCCTTTCGGGTTTTTACCTTCTAAAATTGAATATAAAGTTCATTGTCAAATTTTCAATAAATTTCTTGTCTTTCCTTTTTCAACATTTGAAATTATGTTAAAAAAATGGATCGAAATTATTGGGTATTATATTTAATTCTTAAGGGCTAATATCATAGAAACACCTAAAAATTCGTACTAGTTTAGCACATTCACTACAAACTAAGATCTGCACTGTAGAAACCCCAACGTGATACCACTATCTCAAACTTGCCATCCATTTACTAGTTCAATTTCACTGTTGTAATACTTGATTATTTTTTTTTTTTATCTTTATGACATTTTAAATAAGCTAACTACGTTTCACGGTAACATATTTCATAAGGTTGTAAATGTCAAAATGATTTGATTGTCAATATTTCTTAGCGTTTTTCACTGGCTTTTAACTTTTTCGTCGTAACTAGTGCAAAACTTCGAAGAATTTAAATATTCTAATTTCTAATAATTAACAATGTTTTCAATTCATTACAAAAGTTCCTTGTAGTTAAATAAACTGCACCGCAAAGAATATTATATGTTATACTTTACAACTCTTTACAAACGCTTCTAACGTTTCATCATTACATATTTCCTGAAGGTTGTATTTTTAAATATCTTAATTCTTATAGCTTAAAAAGTTTTGCAATGGCTTATAATATATCTCCGTGTTTTATTTTACAAATGCTCATGGCATTCCGTTGTAACGTAGATCATTCTAGATTTTTCGAAAATTTGCTATTTTTCACGAAACTAAAACCTTTTTTCCTAAGCTAATGCAAAATGTCGTGTATCTTTAAATATCTATTTTGAAAATATATTATGATGTTCTATGAAGTTATGACATTGGCTCTTAAAAAGTGAAAAGTGCCATAAGTAATATAACTATAATTATTTTTTTACGTTCCCGACCAAAAAATAAACTATTGTTTTTACGATGTTAATCCATAACGTAGCTTAAAACGCCTTATTTTATAATTCCAATTTTTTAAAATTATTATAAATATATATATATATTTCCGTAAGACTGTGCAACATGTCGTGAATATTTAAATATCTATTTTAAAAATGCTTTATGATGTTTTGCGAAGTTGTGACATCGGCTCTCAAACGGTACAAAATGCCATAAATGTTTTAGAATTTATTATCGTTTTACGATGTTGGACATGCACATAAGACAGTTTCTAAATTAATTTTTCGGTGGGTGTTCACAAGTCATCATGGGTATTGTTGATGTTTTCGTTTGTAATAGGTTTTTTCTTTGTCAGAACGTTTTTAATAGTCTACACACACCAATCTTGTATTCTTTTTAAACGTGAGTGTTTTCTTACATCTATGATGTTTTCACAAGTAAATCAAAGCCATTTACTAATGTAATATTGTCAAAATAGTATTAAATTTTTTCTACATAAATTAAATTCAGAAATTGTTCATTCGGATGTACAAATGAAAATTCCCGCCACGTACAAATGAAAGCAGTTGAAAAAGGCGACTTTCAATTGTGGGTGAAGGAGAGCTAGAGTATCGGCATACTCATAATCTTAGAGTGCGTCTGTTTCGCGGCAAATACATAATTTGAAAAATATATTTATAAAAATGATCACTTGTATAGTTTACAAAAAAATGAATGAATAAAAAATATTTTCATCATTTGAGGAAATATTTAGACATAAATTTCATCAATAATGTAAATATTTTCATTATTCAATTATTTCAAGACATACAAGTAATCATTTTTTGAAAAATATTTTCATAATTATTCATTTTTCACAAAAAAAAAAAAATTTTTATCGCGCATTCCCTAAATATTAGTTGGTAAAAATATATACTTGAGTTATTTGCGTAATGAAATCTATACATAAAAAAAAAAAAAAAAAGGAGCTTAGGTAAAGCTAAATTAGTTATGATCGGATTAGATTATACCCATTTATCCAGAAATGTTCATCCAAAGACGACATTTCGCTTGGGCTTGGGCTTGGGCTTGAAGTGTACTCCTGATTTTACGGGGTTGAGTGTTGGAAAAGTTTTCCAGTCATCCCTGCCATTTAGAGACGTAATTGTCGGTCATGACATGACAAGTGAGGAACAGAAAGTATGTTGACTAAGCCCTTGTACGTGCCTCTGCTGTGAAGTATGCAATTAGTTCGGACTGCTATAAAGCGAGCAAGAGACCTGTAAAAAGAAGGCAAGAAATTGAGAAGGTCCGAATCTCGTTCTCTCATCAAAAAATTGAGTATCCAATCATCTACTAATGAACATGACGACGCTAGAACATTTTCAAGCCACAATATAATTTCACGACGCAAACATCTCTATCTCATATCCATTCATCATTGTCCTCTTCATCGCCCTCTTCTTAGTGGAGTCCAAAGACTTCACCGCCTCTGTATCTTTTCTAGTGCAGTCTCTTCTGCGCACGTACCCTCATCTTTTGCTAGTATCATCCGTCACCCCGCGTGGCGAATAAGCCTCCAAGATTGCATTGCCTCACTGGGCCTGATGCTTCTGCGACCAGCACAATTTCTCTCTCCTCTGATAGACCTCTCTCTCACTCTAAAGGTCCCTCTCTGATCACCGTTGACTTCACGGTTCCCACCACTGGCTAGATCTCCTCAACTACGGCGAGCCAAGTATGGTCCTGCACTACCGACAAGGCCCCAGAGTTCAACTTAGATAGCGAAAGTAACATAGAGCACTGGATTGAGCATCGTGTTGGTTGCAGTGGTACGAGATTTTCATCGTGTTGATTCCAAAGTGGCGAAGGTGCCAAGTATCTGCAACTAGTGGTGCCGCTGTAGTTGCCGCTGTCCCAGGATGGTGTTTTTAACAAGGGGAAGAGAACGGGCCACGCATGGTGTAATGCTTTCTTCTTACTGCGCACAACTGTTTGACTAGACATGCACGTTGGTGAAAAATTAGACAAAAGGCCTACCTAGCGTTGGATTGCCTACGAACCGGTACCGCTTAGGTTCCTCTCCATCACACTTTCATGATATTGCGATCAGGTGGGTGGTGTCCGGATCAATTTCGTACACTCCGACTGGTCCCCTTGATTCCCAGGCAAGAAAATCTATAGTGAACTGTGTAAGTCTCGTCAAGGAAAGGGTTGATTTTTTTCTAAAATGAGTGGAAAACTAATGAAGTTCAGTGTTCCGAGAACCAATTAATCTTTTAAGTATCGTAGGGTTGAAGGATGGTCAGCCAATTACTATAGAGATTTATGGCCCCTTAACAAATGCCAGATCAATGGGGAAATTTTACTATATTTTAATTGTATCAATTTAATCCTAAATCTTTTGATGATTTGTCAAATTAGTTACATTTCAATTATGCCAATTTTATCATAAACATTTTGAAAATTTATCAATTTAGTGTTAAAACTTTTGATGATTTGCCAATTTAATCTTTCCAACTAGTTTTGAAGGGAAATCATTGTTCGTGGACATCAGCTTGTGGCTAGGTATTATCATGGCGCAACTCAATTGGTGCTGACGTAAACACTTTTATAATTTTATAACTTTTTTTTAAAACTTTCCTCTCTTATTTAGTCAAAAGGAAAGAAAAGGGAAAAAAGAAAGGAAAAACTCGGAGAAATTTTAATAAAATATAATAATTGGGCACCTAAATCGTTAAAATGTTTAGGACTAAAGTCACATAATCGAAATGTTTATGATTGAATTTGTGGACATATAATAAGTTTAGAAATTTTTGAACACTTATCCCCAAGAATATAGATACTCAGTGTTACTTCCCAATTTTAAAAAAAATTACAACAAAAAAAAAATTCTTCTCCATGAAAGTTCCCATCATCGGCAGTAATCAACATACTCATTTGCAATTAAAGTGCTTTTCCATATGGTCAATGATGCTTCTCACCCAAAAAACAAAAAACTCCATGGCTAAAAAGCAATTAGGTTCGTGAGAGAAAAATGATTTCAACAACTATTAAATGTGTCAAATTATGTCTCATTGCAACAATTTATTAGTCCATGGCTATTGCATGAATGACAAATATAAATTTGCAATATATTTATTTAATTTTCACCGAAGAAGTATATATGATCATTTTCTTTAAACTGATGAAATTGTCATTATCATGATAAATTTTTTAAAAATATTGCTGTCATAGTTTATGTTAATTACATTATAAATGAGTAAAATCTAAAAAAAAATATTGTTGTCATGGTTTTACATTAATTATATTATAAATGAGTAAAATTTGCTAAATAATATAATTGTTCTAATTGCAATTTTCTCAAGTAATGTTATTAATTATTCGTGATATCCATTGATGTATCAAAAGAAAATTATATATATTTATGTGAATGTGACATTGTATAATCATATATTAGGTGTATAATGGTAATTGACATGTTACATCATTAATAAACAAGAGAAAATGCATAAAAGAGCATGTATTTTGTACGTGTATAATATGCTCTAGTCTTAAGAAAGCGAATAATTATCGTAAATTAAGCAAACATGCAGGAGACGGAAGTTTTCTTCTAACAATCACATTGGTACATGTATTTTAATGCACAAATATGAGCATTTTACTAATAAGAATCACTTATACCTTCTTTATACCATTTTAGCAAAGAACAAATATAATTTAGAGAAAAGACCACTAAAAACCCCAAGCTTTACCAAAGTAACAAATTTACCCAAAAAATTTTTATCACACAAAAAATCCTAAACTTTGCCAACCATGACACATTTACCCCAAAGATACAAAAAACCTTGAACTTGTATCTGTGTGACACATTTACCCTAAACTATAGGGCATTTTCGTCTTTTACTTTTAATTTTTTTTTATTTTCTTCTTCTTCTCTCTTCCTTCCACCGACCATGGCAGAGGGAAGAGAGAAGAAAAAAGGAGAAAAAAAAAAGAAAAAGGAAAAACATAAAAAAATAAAGACAAAAAAGTCCTTGATGGGGGTAAATGTGTCACGATTAGTAAAATTTGGAGTTTTTCATGTCACAAAAAAAAATTTGGGAAAATTTGTCATTTTTGGTAAAATTTAGGGTTTTTGGTGGTCTTTTCCTTGTAATTTATGTATTACTAACCACGCACATTTTAGCAAAGCAAAAATATTATGTATGTTACAAATCACGAATATTTTTTTTTTTTTGGTAAGTAATCACGAATATTGTTCTACCTCAACTATGACCAAATTCACACGCACATAAAAATCATGAAATGAAAGAAATTAAACATAGAAAAGCTTAGATAACAAAAAGCTAAAGTCACTATGAACTTTACACTTAACAATATATATTAGCATAATGTATGATGGCCATCCATGCGATCGACTCAAAATACATCCGTTCCTCACTCCACAACCACCATTGCAAAAAGGCTGAAGAATTAGTGTATCAACCACTACGATTTCTATACTTTCCCATTAATGACTTTCCCACGTCATATTCCAAAGAAAAGAGACACATATAACATCTCCCAAAAAACATTGCAAACACATTATATTCAAATTGAGGCTCAAACCTAGGCAACTCCTAACTTTTTATGTTCCACGAAATTAAGTTAGCTTGAAAGAAGTGAGTGGGCAAACCATTTCAAGACGACGGACTCTTATGTGGTGGAAAAACATGTTGAGTATTTGTTTTATGAGCATAAGGACAAATTGAAGTGACGGTAGTTGATCTATGCTATATGTGGCCATACCATTATAGCAAATCTAGTCATCTTGGTGTGTGAAACACGTTGATTTCACGGCGGCAGGAAACAACGTGGAAGAAAATGACATGGAAGAATTGTGGCATCCATTCCTTTCTAGGCTTACCAGCATAAACTTCACATGGATATTAGGTGATACGTGCAACTAGCCTAGTCACAAATGTGGACGAATAGTTTTATCCTATCCAAAGTGCCACAAATGTACACCCTATTCACTTTCCTATGAAAACTCAGACCAAGGATCCAGAGATCAACTGCACTCAAGTAATCAATTATCTATTTTATAACAAATCATGCCAAATAAATATCAAAAAAATAAAAGAACACACTACATGTAAATCCGAAATTAATAACATCAATCGCACTGACATCACATTACTGAATTTTACTGACTGCTTTTTGACCAGCGGCCGTAATAGTAATTTGAAACCACAAATTAGCCACTAAAAGATTTTTCTTTTCTATTCAAATTTTGTTCTTTTAAATGGAATTGGTAATTATAGACAGAAGCACGTCTACTCATGGCCGTGCTTTCCTCTACTTGCGTGGCCTACACACACGCACACATATAAGATGAAAATAAAAAAGAGAAAAGATGATTTTCAACAAGAAGAAGGCCTTCAATTAATGAAATTGAATTTTTTTTCTGAAACGACAAATGAAGAAAACCCTTTCGATAAGTTAGCTCCTGAAATTAATGTATTAACAAGAGAAGAATTCCTTTTAAATACTGCTAATAAGATACCAGATGCAGAGGCAAAAAAAGACCATCTTGATAGATTTTAGTCCTCGATGAATATATATTTATAAGATGATAAATAACAAAGAGAAAAATAGCTCCTGCCCTTTGAAGAGCTCAAAATCCCATCACTGTTCTCTTGGCTTCCTTGCTTGTCCTAGCTTGCACATGCAAGCTTCAGCATCGATATTCTGTCATAGATCTGATTTGATTAAGCTGACTAATCTTTGTTTGTTTGCGTGGTACCCATAAAAACCCTAGCCCTACAGTAACTTCGACAGCTTTCTTTTTTGATTTAACAGGCTTAAAAGTTAATAGGCTTGTCATAGATCCCTATGGCGGAATGTTACTTGGGTTTTGCCCCCCCTCCGTTTGGTGGCGAAAGAGACTTTTATCTTTTTCCATATCTAGTTGTGTGTATACCAACCATCTCTCTGGACCACACCACTTCAAATCTGATTTTATCCTTAATAGTTTAACCTTTATTAATTAAAATTATATGCAGATTTGTTTCACCATTAACGTAATATGATTTTTCTCTTGAAATGTACCGACTTGAATCAATTAGGATTGGTCCAAGGTTCTTTTTGCTAATTATATTAAGGGCTGAAAATCAAATTATTCAGCATTGAATATTATTAAGCACGTATGTTAATATTATATAGCTTTGACTTAAAGATTTCAGTCATGTGAAAATACACTTAATTGCCAGTGAGAAATGAGCTACTTCATTCCCTATGTAGAAATTTGGATATTAGCAATTATGTAGTTGCAATTGCAACTACATGTAATATCCATATTTTTCTATTTGAAGAAATTAATAATGCTTAACTTGCAGACATTATTACATGACGATTCGTTTTTATTTCTCATGAGTTCGTCCCCATTTCAAATCTAGTGTTTAAATTCTCAGCAAAGCCCTGAGTAAAGCCTTTGTCGGATTATCTGAACGACAAAGCACTCCGATCGGGTCCAGTCACCCACCACTAAACAAGCCGTACATCTTCATCACAAGAGTGTGCAATCATCTGCTCTCTCTCTCTCTCTCTCATGTGCACCGAAGAGAAAACAGTCCACATGACTGTCGCTCTCAGCCATTCCTTCTCTCTGCACACCCAAGTGAACCTGAAAGAGGATAAAAACGGGTTCTGAGAGGTCACTCTTTCAAGACCAACTGAATCTCTGTATCTTTCTTCGACAAAATCTATGGTTCTTTGGTCGCTTTGTGCTCAAAAAGTTCTCCAAAGGCCCAAAAATACAGACACGCGCGCACACACAGACACATTATGTTCCCATCTATGATGACCAACAACAATTCCAACCCTCCTCACCATCTTCTCTCTCCATCACTCCCCAATACCTCATCTTCTCCCACAAACCAAGAATTAATCAACCAAACCATCCTCTTCCACCACCAAATGCCGTTCACAGATCACCACTTTTTCTTCCCCAACAACCACATTTATCCCGTAATTACTGAAGCTCCAATTGACATTAGGAGTCCCAAAAATGGTGCGAAAGTGAGCTCATCAAATCCAGCCAACAAACCCATGAAGAAGGACAGGCACAGAAAGATATGCACCGCGCAGGGCCTCCGGGACCGGAGGGTGAGGCTCTCGATCGAGATCTCGCGCAGGTTCTTCGACCTCCAGGACATGCTAGGGTTCGACAAGGCGAGCAAAACCCTAGAGTGGCTCCTTACGAAGTCGAGGAAGGCCATCAAGGATCTGGCCAAGGCCAAGCGCAAGGACTTGGTCCTCAGGCCGGTGGAGGATGAGAAGGGCTGGTCGTGTTCTAGTTCCGAGTGCGATCAGGCTGTGTCAACAGGGGTTGAGATCGCTGGAAATGGCATAGTTCCGGTGGATGACAAGAGGTCAGTGCCAGTGGGAGACAATGACTACCAAGGGATGTTCAAGATGGTGTCATCAAATCGAGATGGTGGGCTTCATGTTTTGGCTAAAGAGTCTAGGGCAAAGGCAAGGGCTAGGGCAAGGGCTAGGACCAGAGCAAAAATGAGCAATGACAACCCAAAGCTTGATCACCATGACCAGTTCAAGAAACTGTGCCCTGATTCGCAGGCTTCTAGTGAAGAGAAAAAATCAAATCATTATGTTCAAGCACAAGCTGATCACCAGGCATTCAGTGAACATCAGGAGGAGGTCGATATTGAGCAATCTGTTCTGATCAATAGGAAGCTGAAGCAAAGTTCGGTCATCATTAACAATTACCAGAAAAACCTAGACAATGACAACAATAGCCAATTTTACTACCACGATGTAGCTCATCAAAACTGGGACATCAACCCCGCAATTGGTCAATCGACCTTTTCTTCATTCACCAACATGAATTTTTCATCAGGTAATTAACTCTTTTTTCCAAGAACAGAACATTCCCCTCACTAACTTTAAATTGTGTGCATTAAATTCGGTCAGATTTTTATGCGGGCTTCATTTTTTTTTTTTTTTGTTAAAATAAAAATTACAGGGGTTCTGGTATGCGGAAAGCAATGGGATTCTCAAAACAGCCATAGTCTACTATCATAAAGGGCAATACCTGATCCGTGTAAGTTGTGGAAAGTTCTGATCCTTTCTTTTTCTTTTTTGTTCCCCTTTTTTTGCACCATTAGCTCCCTTTGCTTCGTTATCTTTTGTCCTACCATCAAGTTGCTCAATGAAAGTTATATGCGAAATTATGTCTACCTGATAAGGGGTTATTCTGAATCCAAATCTGCCACATTCTCTATATTGTATAACATAGTAAAGCTGGTTTAGATTCTTGGTTCAACCATCAAGATTTTGCAGAGACAGACATAAAAATATACATCTCCATCATCTTGAAGGAACAAACCAAGGTTGAATTCCTTCTTCCAACTGACTCTGTGAAAAGATTACACCATCTAAAGAATTTAGATTTACCCATCTTTTGTGACTCCAATATGTTGCACGTTGTATAGATTATTATTAACCGTGCACTTCTGGAGTTTGGAGTGATCTAATCCATCTTACTCTAGTAATGATACCCTTGGCTTCTAAAACTGTATCTAGGATATAGTTTACTCTTAAGTGTTTCCACGTCAGAGTAATTAAACTGAGCCTTGCATGCCGCCGTCTAGTGGAGCCTTATTTGAAGCATTTAATGGGATGATTTGAGAATAACTTTAGGGATTAATCATGCCGAAAGTCTCACATACCCCATGTTGCCAAAAGAAAAACATGTTTATATGATCTTTCAACCTTGGAACAAAGACAGACAATGAAGAAATTCTGCTAACTAATCACAAGCCTGATGACAGAAAAAAATGTGTGCACCTTTTGATGTTCACAACCGAGATTCTATGAAAAGATCACAGTGTTTTAGGCAATAGTAACTTTGGAATCCGACATAGAATGTCATTATACAGTTTCAATGCTTTATTCACTCTATAAGAAAATCACATTGTTGAAGGGCACATTTCATGTTTCACTTACCTTCTCTATTTGATTTTGAATATTATCTTACTGTTTCTTCTTCACAACCATCTTGCCCTGTCATTCAGAAAATAATTGACAAATTTGAAATTTCCTACACCTGATTAGAAGGCAACACCACAAAATGTGACCTACTTTCGTTTTTATTTTTGGGCCATCAATGACCTGGAATTGTTGATCGTAAGTTATGAGCACCAAATTTATGTACTTTAGATCACTGTAAGAACTGATAATCAAGTACATAAGTAAATGAATAAATAAATAAAAACCCTCTGTGCTCTTCAATACTAGGGTGTGATGAAATTGAGTCTGAATCTACATGGTATAATATAGTCAAATTCTACTCAATTGGATGATGCACATCTCGATTACTTGACTCAAACGTAATCAAGCTCCACTTCTCATACTCAATAAGCTACAGCCTGTCATGACATGACTTGACTAAAGGATAACCTTTACCCCAAGCTTGAGTCTTGATCCAATTTCTTAGAACATGTTTTACAAAGCAATACCAATAAGTTCTTTCAAATACATCAATTGTTTAGATGCAATTAGAATATGGAAAAGTTCAACTACTTAGTTGGGTTCGAGATCTTTTTTGTTGGGTATTTTCGTATTGAAGCTCAACACTCTCAATTACTCAAGTTAACTACTCGAACTCAAGAAAATTAAAAGTCAAGAGATCCATGAGTGAAGTTTAGGTAAACTGACAAATAGTTTAACTCGATTAGACCACTACTCCACATAGTCCAAAAGTGAAAAAAAAAAAAAATGCATTAAAAATCCTAAAACTTGTGTAGGAATGCAATGGAGTCCTAGGACTTCTTAATTTTGATTCAATTATGTTCAAAGTGCAATCAAATTCTTTTGATATATATTGTCTAAGATTACCTATTTGTCACTTTAAAAAATGTTTATTTGGGCATCCTTAAATTAGACTTTTAACAAAGGTTATAGGACTTAATTGTAACTATTAGTAATGGTTTAGAACTCAATCAAAGCACAATTAAAAGATTCAGGATTCGATTACACTTTTTAGTAAAAGTTTATGACTTGAGGGAATCAATTGAAAGATTTAGGACTCCATGCATTCCGTAGATAAATTTAGGACTTGTGCAATTTTTTCCACCACAAATATCGTAGCTACAAAATAATCATTTTTTCAAAGAAGAAGTTGTGTGTAAGAAAAGCAAACCTCTTGCGCACGTAATATACAATTGAAAAAAAAAATGTGAACTATGTTTGGTGACACATTTTAAAATCCAATTTTCTTGGGATAAACATATTCCGATATTGGTAATCTAATCTAATTGATGCTGATCAAAGAGAAGTATAACAAAAATTATGTGCTTACTTGCATCTAGACCTAACCAATGGAGGATTGCGCGTAGGACCGGCTTCAAAATCCTTTGCTAGACTCGTCCATGTTTTAAACTTATTCTGTCTTAATTGGGCCAAGGATGCCAGAGGGCCGAGCCCAAGAAGGAAATTGTTTGCTCAAACCCCTTATCTTTTGGACTGACTAATCATAGGCGACCTTGTTCACTTGTTGATCATGTGGCATTTACTATGTCACGGACTGATTAATTTTTTCGTATGTTTGTCCTTAGATCATGTGATTAAATACATTCGAGTCATTATTATTGCTTTGCACATTACTCTTTACACAAATTTTAATAGAAAGGTGTTATGATCTTGATTGCAGGGAATGAGATTTTGATCGATGAGACGGTACGGGTCTCCAAATGTGTCATATCTATGGTCTTTGGCTCTCCCACCTCAATAGCTAGACGTTGGGATTTCTCCTAAGTACCGCAGTCTTCAGAATGTGCATTGTTGCATTTTTAAATGTTTGAATATCTATAACAATCGGATGTATTCATTTAGATGTTGAATATATATTTGGGTCAATCTACCCTTTGAAATCATTGGCTCAAAATTATCATTTTAAGTCCCTATCAATCTAGATCTACCTATACAATATTTCATATATTTCATAATTCGTTGATATTTCACATATTTGGCCGTGTATGTCTTAGCAAGGTCTAGTGTAGGTCTAATCAATCATTGATATTTGATAGTCTTAATTAGTCTAGATATTAACTTTTCCTCCCAAACTATTTTCTTCAATTTCAAGTGGTGATCTTTTATTGGCTAAATTACAATGACATGGCGTTGAACTTTGATGAACATTGCTTCACCTTGCACATTTGGAAATTACTTAGACACCCCTTAGAAGGATGTGAATTGAAAAACAATTGACAATTAAAAAAAAAAAAATCGAAGTGGGAGGGTAAGGCGCTTATGTGAATGTAATCGATTGACCCAATAAACACAAGGTGCTTCGTCATAGCCCAAGAATGAAATAAAACCCAACCGGCTTCAATTTTTATATTCCCCCAGCAACTCAATTTGACACTACCCATCATAGACCTCTTAAATCATGAATGATTTGTATATTGTCGACATTTAATTCAGATCTAACCAATGGTTTGTCGGACTAAATTGTTACTGGGTATTTTGAATATGGCCGTCTATTTAATGCTCACTTATGTTTTGCCATATTACTTAATATATCAATTTTACAATACCAAGCACTGCTCTAGTTTAGAAGATTAGTTGAGTATACTAAGACCAATTCACAAAATTGATATATTGAGTGATGTAACAGACTGTTAGTGGTTATTGAATATGGCTCTCTTATTTATATCTCCACTTATAATCAGCCATATCGCCAAATTTCGTAGTTGTGTAAACCAATTCTCTAATATACCAAGCGTTGCTCTCTTCCTAAACTCAACAGTGTCACGTAAATTATTTTAACTCTCACATTTATTACTAATGATTAGCAAGATACTTTCATTTGCTTGTATTCGCACTTCTTTTATGTTTGCTCTAATCCGTTTACTTTCGGATCTTTCCCTATCTATCTTAGCAGCCCATCTTCAAGTCCTCTTAAAACTGTTCCTAGCAGAAGAATTAGTATGAGGATCCTAGTCTAGCAAGATTTTGTTTTCCTATGGTATATGTTTAAGACAAAACATATAGTTACTTGCTTCGTCTTGAACTTGAAGTTTAAAGAACTCAAATATTGTGTTTTTCAGAAATTTAGATTAAACTTAACTTAATCAATGTAACTAGGACATATGTCAACATCTTAACTTTATCATTTTCAATTAGGAGTTTGAGGAATTTTCACTCAATCACCTTACCGCAATGTTCACTAAATTCCAGTAGCAACGAACAGAACTTTCCCCCAATTGACTTTAGACCAAAAGAACACTTTCGAGATTCTTGTATGCAACACCACAGAGGACAAATTGTCGATAAGCATATTGCAAGACGAGTGAGCAAGGTACATTCACTCTCTATGGGAGGACCCGCAAGCAATTGTCCAAAAAGAAAAAAAGAAAACCTAGCAACGGAGATGGGACGATAAATTTTAACTACAGAGGCATATAATTTTTATTAAAAAATATATTGATCTGCTGATGGATATTTGACCGATCACCTATAAAAGAATTTTAAGTTGTAACTCGTTTGAGGCGTTTCCATCTATTTAAATTGATCTCTATAGGCGGGGTGTTATCACTTTGGGAAAAATAAAATAAAATAGAAAATTCATAACAGTTGTGCTAAGTATTTGAGGTACACGAAAATATCGTGCTTACGAAATACCTGAAAATTGGTAGATGGTGTGTGCAGCTCACATGAATTTTTTAAAATGTTCTGGATCCCCATGAATAATATATTTGTATTTCCACTAATAATATTTGAAAATATGTGATAAGAAGATCAAGCTTTATACAAAAGGTGTCGAAGAAAAGCGGTGAGCAATTTCTAAACTTCTTTTTAACTTTTTGGCCCTTAGTTTAACAAAGCCTACTATTTGTGTGGGATGTTATTTTTTTTTATTTATCAAAAAGCAATAAATGTATAATTATAGAATGAAATTATGCAGGGTTGAAGACTATTATTCTTTTTTAGAGTCAGAAGGTTTAAAGACAATTATAGCTAGTGGAGTTTAACAGAGAAAACTTATTTTACATAAAGAAAACTACAGCCCATAAATTATTCACATATAGGTAGTAGAGTTTTCACTATGCTTACTGTCATTAAAAGCATGGGATAATGACACCAAAAGTTCTAAAATTTATGTTGATCCGACATTTTAATCCTAATATTACCAATGAATGCATTAAGTCCTAATATTTTCATACGTTATCCACATTCGTTACAGCTGGGAATCGGGTCTACCTAGGCTGGATGGATTGAGCACAATTGGCTCGAGCCTGGTTATTTTATAAAAAGAATTTAACGTAAATTTTTTCAAATGAAAACTTTTCAAAACGTTTAAAATAATTATTATATCAAAATTTGAAAATGATAGTAACATTAATTGAGGAAAATTAACAAAAAAATCCGTTCCATTAAACCATATTGAAATATAAGTTCATCTTTAGATAATTTGAAAAAAAAAATAGTTACGCTAAGTGATGGGGTCTTACTTGATATATTTGTTTGTCGTTTTGATTGAATATTCCATTTTAAAATTAATATTCTTTTTCGAATACTAATTAAGATAGTATTACGTTAATTTTATGGTTACTTGTTTTCTAGTCTCAAATCATAATATATCCAAATATCAAAACTCAATAAAATACTAGAATAAACAATGAAAGCTTTCAAGTGGTTAAGCCAAGACACTGTGCATATGTAGATGTAAATATAGATACATGTTGAGATGTCAAAAATTTACCTTCCCTTCTATAAGTTTAGCTGGCCCCCGCGTGCCCATTTATTAGTATAGCCATCTGCATAGAAATGGAAAAACTAAACATTAGTAGAATTACAAGTTCCATTCTTGTAGAACACGATGTTTATTTTGGAAATAAAAATGTATATATTAAATGCATTTATGAGGTGTATTTGACCACATGTTTGAATCAAAACTTATGCAAATTTTGTCCACTACAAACATCCATTAGCGTAGCACTACAAGAATCTGATACAATGACAAAAGAATGCTCGACATATTAGTGAGTTTTCTTTTATAACAAGGAAGCTTAGATTAGATAGTTATATTCGAAGCTCATGAAATTCAATACTGGTCCCAATCTGCATGAATTGGATAAGACACGAGCTAAAATCTATATGAGTGACGCAAATATGCAATTCTTGGTTTTTTTTTTTACTCTTGATACGATTAAAGAGAGATAATCAATTTAGCAACAATCTATCTTTAATTTAATTTTCTAATTTTTTTCACTCTAATATCTTGTTTGAGAATTTGTGCAATCAATTGACAGTGGTCCGCAAAATCTCACGTAATATCAAAGCTGAAGGTAGTTTGAATCTTTTTAGGACCCATTTAGCCTCTATTTGCTTCCCCAATCAAATTTTCAGGCTTAGTACTAGGCAAAAATGACCAAATTAAGCTTGAACGGAAGTGTTATTGTATTTAAATAATAAATCACGTATTTATTTAATAACTTAAACTTTTAGAATAATTGGTAATGGTCCCACGAAATTTTACATCTTATATATCGTAGGTGATTACTTAACATAGTTGGAGACACACGTCTTCATAATAAAAACACTTGCTGTGAAGAAAAAAATTGCACCCACAATACTTATCATGCAAAATTCTCGTGTAATTACCTTTATACAAAAAGATAATACTCGAATGTAATTATTTCGTCTAGAGTTGCGTAGTACAATTTATGAAACTGATGGAATTAATGAAATCAGCATAATTGGATAGGTTTCAGGGCGAGTACTAAGATTAAAATCCTAAGATAGGTTACAGGTTCCAAAAGTTTGGAACTATTAAACACACGATAGGTGTTCAACATAGAGGGCCATATCTACTCGTACATGGTAGGGATGAGCATGGTTTCAAGGTAGAACTTGAAATCTAAGAATCGGACTTGTGGGAACCTGTCCAGTTATAGGTCCCAAGATATGCATAGTAGGTTCCAAATTCCAAAAATTGGGGAACTTATTTCAACGGGTAAATCTAGCTTCTAGGTAAAATCCATGCAGGACCTAGAACCACTCATTTATAGTACATAATACCCTTTACTCTGTGCAAGATACCATGCACAAAAATATAGCGTATCCAACAATATACAGAAATTATATATTGTTTAGTTTTCTTTCCATGTTTTGGTATAAACCATGAAGTCATGCTATAAGATGAAAAACACTATTGTCTATACTTCAGTTCAACAATAGTATGTATAACAACCATTCTTAACATAAATGCATTTCGCTATGTAGTTTACTTATTTTTCATTTTAAATGCGTTAGCAACTGACCTATATGTGACTAATTCTGTCTATCTATAAATATTAAAGCATGCAAGAATATTAAAACTTGTCAGATTGATGGATCTCAAATTTGAAGTTGGCTTAAAGAATTTATAACTGACATTTCAGATCCCAAGAACTCCAGAGGGTCCAAAGGCTTAGATTTAACGGTAAGGCAAATTTCCTAGCCACTCGCCGTAATATCTAGGCACCCCTAGTTTACCCGCTGACTCATTACACATTAGTCTAAGTTATTGCACTAGACTACTAAATGTTTAAGGCAGATTTACTTTTGAGAGGTGCCAGTTTATGTAATTAGTATCTATGAGTTGTTCTCTATCACCGAGGCTGGGGTTGGAATTAGAAAGGCAACTAAAGAGCAACTGTATCGTATGGTATGCTTCTTTAAACACAAATAAATTGAAACCAACCACAATAATTTTAGTTATTAACACGCATAGATCAGTAAGAAATATGCTTCTGTAAACCACTTTACATTACAGTTAGGAGTCCACTACTATGGCATGGATTATTGAAGAAATATCAGTCTACATACGAAAGAACAGTAGAAATTCTTTTGTGCTTTCTGGGTCTCATCTTCAGATTAGGAGAATAGCAGTAAATTTAAGGGTAAAAAATAGCTCTCTTTTAATGGCAAAAAGATGTGCATTGCTTTCAAATGTCATTAACGGGGAAGAGGAAAACAAGAAATAGCTTCTCGTCTGATGGTCTTTGCCCCTCCCCGAGTTTGGAAACGAAACTGACATCAATATACCTTCAATATTTCTTGCTCAAAGTCTTTGCATCCTTCATACATCATCTCTAGTAAAACTCCATATATGTCAATTCAATTTGGCAGCAGGACACAGTATTCCACTGTATCAATGGAAAGCCATCTTCAAGGACAGAGACTATAAGATGAAACTGTTACAACGGAATGGAAATGACCTTTATCACACATATACACACAAAACCCAACCCCCCTCCCAAAAAAAAAAAAAAAACACGCACGCACAGATGTACCTGTAAGGGGCCCTTTTTTGAGAGCATCTGAACAGGGAAGAACAGTAACCTTTTCTTGAGAACATCTGAAAAGGGAAGAACAGTGACTCGGCCAGACTAAGAGAAGAGCAGCGAAGTGAGTGTTGTGGAGAGCTTGCTGTGAACTGTCTGAAATAAAGACTACTGCTTCTTGCTTCGCCTAAATTGGGAATTAAATGGGTTATAAAAAGGAAGAAGAAGAAGAACAACAACAGCAGCAGCAGCTCCGTTTGATTTGTTTGATTTTTGTCTCTTTTTTTCTTTAATGTTGGGTTCATCTTTCTAAATGAAGGAGTGGGATTGGACAGATGGGTAGGGTTTGGACTTGAGGTGGGATATGATCTGACCAAATTCAATGGGGTTGCGTGATAGGCTGGATTCAGTTGAGTTTCTTGATTCTCTCGGACTGAATATCTAATATTTAATAGTACATATTGTAGATATCCCGCTATATTATAGGCAAATTGACCACCTTTTTTCGCTCGTACGTGCTGCTGTATCCTCTCTCTCTCTCTCTCCCCGAGTGTGACTGAGAAGTCCTGGATCGTCTCTCAGCATGACAACCGAGAAACCTATGCATCAAGCATGCACACACATAGGTTATCTTGATACATAGGTTATGTTGACAACCGATACGCACTTGTGTGTTCTCCATTTTCCTCTCCACCCGCACGCTCACTAGCACGTGAACGAACATCTCCTCCTGAGTGCCTCTTCCACGCTTTCTTTTTTATTCACGCTCGCACCCATACCACTCCATCAATCTCCACTCCATCATGCCAATCTCTCTTTCATCTTTCCCCTCTTGAGAGGTGGCCAAGATTGGATCCCCCTCAATCTATGCTGATCCTCTCGTTTTTTTGCCTTGCTCAAAGTGGTCTAATTGGCAATAAACCATGTCATACTCGGCATGATTTAATGCCATTTCGGTCAAAGAAATGGAGAGTGAAAGACAGGGAGTTGAATTAGTAGAGAGAAACCAGCGGGGTTACTCTATAGCCACCGTTTCCACTTGGGAAGAGGAAGGTGAGTAATTCGGTTCCCCAACTTCTTTGGGGACTGAGGTGGGGAAGTATGTGTGAAGGAGCAGGATTTTGCAACTTATGCACAGCACATAGTGGCATATAAAATAGAAATATGGTAGGATAGAAACAAACCCAAAAAAAAATAGATTAGTAGAGAGAGAAAGGGAGAGCGGTCGGGCTCGTAAGAGGCTCACAGGCTTGTCCCTTGGAGTGAGAATGGGTCAAAAGACTCAAAACCTTGAGCGCTTAAAGTTCTTGCATGAAATTTCAAGTGAGATCACGTATCAACCCGGTTCACAAAATTCTGTAGTCTTTGTCCCTATATTCTAAATGCAGAAGAACACAATAAAGAATGAGAATGAAAGATTAGAAGGGTCCATAATTTCTAATTCCTAGTACACCGTACCCTTTATTCTAGGCAAGGTACCCTGTGAAAAATATAGGGTACCTAGCAAAAGCGTTTACACGTACTAAACAGATGTAAGAATATTAATAATATGTACCCTGTTTCATTTTCTTTAGAAGTTTTGATATGAAGCATCAAGTTATACTATAAGATGAAAAATACTATTTTCAAAACTTTTGTTTATCAGTATACCTGTAACAGTTGACTATATTATTGTGGACATGTATGCGATTTACTTATTTTTCATGTTAAATGATGTTAGTAATTGACAAAAACTTGACTACTTTTGTCCAATAATATATTTAGATTATTTAACATATTCTACAACTTGTGAAATCAACATATCTCAAATTTTGAATATGATTCACATGTCTTTGCCATTAAAAGAAAAAAAATTTACCCTTATATTTATTGCCACTCTTTCAATCTCAAGATAGACGAGAAAGCATAAAACAATTTCTACTATTCTTTTCTTAATTGTGCAGGTAGTGTTTGCACAATAGTGCATAAGTAAATTTTATTTTACCACATAAGTTCATGTCGTATGTAGATTTGACATTTCTTCAATAATCCATGTTATGTTATTCGACTATCAATGGTAATAAACATTATAATGGTTTAAAGAAGCAAATTTTACTGATTTATTTGTTTCTATGACTACAATTATTGTGTGTGATTTTAATTTATTTGGATGTGATTTTGAAGCCAGCGCATAGCACATACCATGCAATAGACAGTCAATTTTTTTGTTCTAGTCTTTGCCTCCTTCATACATCATCTCTATTAAAACTTCATATATGTCAATTCGATTGAACACCAGGACATACTATTCCACGGTCACTGAAAAGCCATCTTCAAGGACAGAATGTTAATGATACTGTTTCAACGAAATGGAAATGACCTTTTACATGCACACACATATACATAGAGAGAGAGAGAGAGAGAGAGAGAGATAAACATGTACGTTTTTTTTTTTTTCACGTTAACGTACATGTTTATCTGAACTGAGATAAACAGATAAACAGTTCAGATAAACATGTACGTTAACGTGCACTTTTTTGGTCTTAAATATGTACTTTTTTTTTTGGATAAAAAATATGTACTTTTTTTTCAAAAATAAAAATAAAAATATGTACTTGTAAGAGGCCTTTTCCTGAGAACATCTGAATAGGGAAGAACAGTGACTTCGCCAGACTGAAGAGGAGCAGAGAAGTGAGGGTTGTGGAGAGCTTGTCGTGAACTGTGTGAAATGAAAACTGCTGCTTCCTGGTTTGCCTAAATTGGGAATTGAATGGGGCAATGAAGAATAAGAAGAAGAGCTCCGTTGGATTTATTTGCCTTTTTAAATATTTCTTTAATGTTTAGGTCATCTTTCTGAATGTAGGAGTGGGATTGGACAGATGGATAGGGTTTGGACTTGATGAGTGTAATGGTCTGACGAAAGTTAGTGGGATTGCGTGATAGGCCGGATTCAGTTGAGTTTCTTGATTCTCTTGGACTGAATATCTAATATTTAATAGCAAGCATTGTACCCGATATCCCACTATAATATTGGCAAATCGACCTTTTTCGCCCGTATGTTCTGCTGAATCCTCTCTCTCTCACTCTCTCTCTGTGAGTGTGACTGAGATGTGCCAGATCGATCGAGCTCTCTCTGCACGACAACTAAGAACCCTATGTATCGAGCATGCAGATCTCCTAGTATATTGAAGCGGCGTTGTGATGTTGATATGTGTTTTTTATTCTACAATATCAACCTTGTCTTATCGTACATGCTAACTCAATTCCGTTTCTGTTTCATGTTGAGTGTAACTAAGGAAGGAACACCAACCCAAACTATATTGGTCTGGTTGGATTATACCTTCCTTACGTATGGCGCGCCTGTATGCGCTTCGGTATACTCCTCATATTTCGTGCATTCCCTAATTTAGACGGTCCATAAATTTGTCGTAATTAATCTTTGATTGTTTACGTCGTTTTCTATTCTGTTGAATTGCATGTTCCCTTCGTTAAGATAACACTAGTTATCCTGAAATATTAGCTCACTCATTTCCCTGTAACATGCGCTATGTTCATAGTTTTGACTTGGTACGCGACAGACAAATGTTGTTGTCTAGGAAGAATTATGATTACTTGCCACAGCCCTCCTAAGATGAATCTTGAGGGGGGTTTAACGAATTGCTAAACGGGTTGTATAACCCTCTCGCAAAGTGTGCTTACACTTAGCATGGGCTCTTTGAAATTCTATCAACCGCAACTTGGTTAGTCGTTTATTATCAATCGGATGAGATGAGAGCCGCCACTAATGTATTCTAAGCTGGTTTGAGGCCAGATAAGGCACCAAGGGCAACTTTACTCCTATAAACCACATACTTCGAGCTAGGGAATTTGGTTGTACTAGATTTATCTAATGCACATACATATTCTCTTTAAGTAATATGTTATTTTAGGCAATCATTTCCAATTTTTATTTCTAAACATGCGAATATATTATGGCCATGCATAAGCTTGCAAACAATAAAACGGAACAGTCAGGTATAAAAATAAATAAATGAAGATAAAAAGAAGAAAACAACACAAATTGTATCCGGCAAAATTAATACAAGGGCTTGTTATAATGCCCCAGAGAGGAACCTAATGAGCTATGCATGAAAAGTAACTATGCCTAAAATTCAACAAGAAAGTATTACAACTTACTCAAGGAACTCTAAATGATAAAATAGAGAAACTAAACTAGAATAAGCCTATCATGGAATGCCAGAAAAGCTTAAATGTATACAAATGGTTCTCTTTGGAAACGAACTATCTTAATGTGAAAGCCTTAAATCTAAATGCTGAAAAAAATAAGGAAAATGTAATAAAATATGAAAATGTCTAAATTCCATTCGCTAAAACGGCATCGGTGGAACCTACCCGTTCAATCTTTTCCAATTTCATGTCCTGCGAAAACGAAGTCATAGACGGCCAATCTTACGCGAACCCAAGTGAATGAGTCGAACCTTGGATAAAGTGTTGACATTTCATATTATTTCAATGCTAAAATCTCATGAATACGGAAGTCCTGTTTGAGTGACTATGGGCCATGCGATGTTGAAACGGATCAATAGAGAAAGGGGCCATCGAGGACCGACTCCGACGACCTTGAGTGGACCGAGAGCAAGCTAAATGCTCAGTTGTCAGATCAAGCAGCACGGACAGTAAGCCTTCAGCCCACTACCATGCCTTGGAGTGTTCCCAGGTCGTGCTTCGGCGACTCTAGAACGGCCCCGCGCCAACCACTAATTGGATAACCAAAAGCACGGATGGATGATCGACTCATGATGATATGAACGAATGAATCGAAGCAAGTATGACTGCGAAACTTTAATTCCCCCAGAAACTACTAATTATTAATTGAACGGTCAGAATTATAACATATATTTCATAAGTTACTAATTATATTCAAAAAAATATGTTTCGAATTTATGGTCGTTGAATGAAATTGGACTGACCAGAATATATGAACTCGGCCACGTGCGAATCAAATAGCATATGTGAATTGATTAGCCGAAATTGTCGGAAGAAGAAGATTGCATGTGGATTTTATTTATGAGCCGCAAGCGTGAAGAGGTTTTTTAGTTGTCTTCAACTCATCTCTGCAGCCATGTGAACGTGAAAATGAAGATGGTAGAAGAATAGAAAGTCAAAAAGGAGGGAAGACCATAACGGGGAGAGAGAGAGGATTTGTCAAAATAAAAATGGTGGGCTTTGTATGTCCTCTTTCATTAACTTATTTTGTTTCTTTCCTTTGCTATTTTCTTCCGTTGTAGCCAACAAAAGGAAAGAACAAGTGAGGCCTCACGTGCTGCATTTAATGAAGAGCTCTTTAAAAAGAAAGAACAAGAAAGTTGCATCGACATGGGACTTGGATCAATGGACCTCTTAGAAGCGAGAAAGGCAGAGCTTTCCTAAAGCAAAACGTAGGAGCTCTCAGCATAGGGAGAAATTTTCTCATTCCAAGGTAGAATTTATTTAATTTCTTGAGTGAGGTTTGGAATTATAAAAGATTAATTACTGTATAAGTTATTGGATGTAATTGGAATTAGAAAACACTGAATGAGTGCTTGAGTGCTCGAACGATTGTAATTCTAATATATCTTTTGGTTTCTATAGTGGAATTTCGTACCGTTCTCCCCATAGTGTAGGTTCCAATATTAGGATCTAATTACGTAAATTCGATGTCTGATTCCCTTTCCTTCCTTCCAACTAATTTTATCCGACTCACTTGTCCATATTCTTAACAAATTATTTATAGTTAGATTTTGGATTTGTGATCATTGTTAGATCATAATATTCTTTTTAAATTTCTCCATAATGTTCCTTGACTATGGTGTGGTTATCCAGCCATTCTGTTGTGAATATATCTTCTATTTAGCTGGAAAGGACAGAGAGGTTTTTTTAGCTCAAAATCATAATAATATTCATTTCTTGAATTAATTCTTTTAAATATTCATCAAAGAGGATTTCAAGTTCGGTCAATTCAACTTAGATATCTTCTTTTCTTTACGCATCATTCAATTGAGATACGTGGAAATAAGTTTTTTTTTTCTTTATTTGAATTGGACTTTTAGCGTGTGTTTATTTAGTGAAAAATGAATAATTTAGAAAATATTTTCCTAAAGATTATCGCATGCATCTCTTACAAAAAGAATCAACGGAAAATATTTTTATTGTGCATGAAAATGTTTAGACATAAATTGTTATCAATAATTAAAAAAATATATATCATTAATTTATTATTTTATATGATATAAGCGATCATTTCTTGAAAAATATTTTTCAGATTATTTATTTTCTACGAGACAAATAAAGTCTTATTTCATTTCCCTTTTATAATAGATACACAATTTTGACTTATCACTTGACAGCTTAAGTATTACGAATTAATTGGTGAGTCTACCCTACAAAAAAAAGAATTGGTCTAGCTTGATACCAGAACATCTATAGAAACACTAATGTAACATACTAAAAGAGAAACAACTGAGCATCCACCATTATGCACCACGTATCTCTCCTAGCAGGAGCTGGACAACTATTTTCATTTGGAGCTTGGTGGTAGGTCAATTCACACTTTCCTATAAGTCCTTTTTTTTAGTAATGCTTGGACAAGAAAATATTGTGTACACTAGATTTGCATACTCGACATTGAAACACTCCACTCAGATAGTAAAAAGTGTTAAGCAAGGACACCTGTCAGAAATTTTTGAAAGCTGCCTCTTTTCTTCCTCCATGATTGATGTTGTTTCTCCTTTTGTGACTAATCTCTCTCTCTCTCTCCCTCCCTACTTCACTTTGCTCGGCAGACTGCGGACACTCCATCCTTCTCTCCTCTCTTTCCCTGAATTTTCTAAAAAGTTTCAAAGAAAATGAATCACGACTTGTTCTTCTAACAAGTCATGCCTCCTAATGCGGTGACGAGATGGACAAGAGTTGTTTTGAGTGATTATTGATAATGGGTGAATGTATGGGGGTGCATGTCAATGGATAAATGCAAAATGAGAGATAGAATACGATCGAAACCAAAGAGTACAGGACTCGCCATCAGCTGAGGATTGAGATTGGGATTGATGAAGCTCACCACTAAGGCCTATAGAAATTGACAGCCAAGGATACAAGACTTCGAGATTGAAGAAGCTCACTATCAAGGCCTATAGGAAAACCAACAGCCAAGAATACAATGCTTCTTTGGCTCACCATTGAGGAAGAATTCACCTTTCAAGGATACAGAAACCATAAGTAATCCACTTTTTAAAGATATTTGCTCACACAAAGGAAAATTCCATATATTCATATACTCAAAATTCACTATCTTGCATAATCGACATATTCAACTTGAATCGATTGACAAAGCGTAATGCTCCCACATCACCTCCACCTTTCTTCCCACCCATTAGTTCTCTCTATTCGTATGATGAATCACACCTCCGCCATCTCCACCTCCGGAAGTCCCATTGAAGGCTTTGATTCATCATCTATGTCCGACGAGCTCAGCTTGGTCTCTTCCCCCTCCTATTGTGAGCGATTTTCAATGTAGTTATGAAAGCACAATCCTCCATGACTTGTTCTTCTCAACTTGCACTTTCTCATCAGAAAGATGCATAGGACAATAAAAACTGAGTCTGAAAAGAAAGAAAAGATAAGTAAAACATTGAGTGAATAGTAAGGGTGATTTGACAAGAAATGTTGGGCTACAAGTATTTGATCGAGAGAGAGCGACTCATGTTGCCATGCTCTACTTGCTGGACAAGCAATTTAGGAATGAATATAATGGATGAGTTTTTGGAAGAAAATGCATATCAAAATCACAAAGTATAGAGAGGACTCTTTAGTGTAGTTATGAAAGTTGGTATAGAAAGGTGAAATAGGGACCCAAAAAAATAGATGAGGCCCAATGATTTGTTTTTCTTGGAAGAAAAAATATATGTAATGGTGTCATGTGGGGGGTAAATATAATACAAAGGTAAACGAGATTCTTTTGCATTTAGTGGACATGGTGTTCAAGACAACTTGGTATTGATCATAAATTAGGCGGCTATTGCCAAGGCACTTAACCTAGGTTACCTCATATTAAAATAGAGATGTGGGGTTGTGAGCACTTTTAATGGTGTTCTTTTGAGTGTGCTTAATTATCATATCATACTTGTTTTGTATTTAAATATTCTAAAGCCAATTTTGAACAAACAAAAACGTATTCTAAGTAGCGGATTAATCAATTTAGGTGCAAATTTTCAATACCTAATTCTGAATAACCAGAGGAAGCCACTAGAACATCCATTCATTGTGATTTTTGCTCCATCGAACTTGGGTTTTGCCGAAATTATTGTTATTTCTCCATTTTGAAGTCATCACATTTGTTAATTTGCACGTGTAAAGTTATCATATAGCGGACTTAGAGGTAATTCTTCATTTATATTATGTGAAACATTTTTTGCTTTCTTACGTAACCGATGAGATGTTATTTTGCTTGTAAAATGCATAAGGACACTAGAAGTACTAAAAGTTTTGATGGTGTTTACTTTAGTAGCAAATTTTTTTTTTAGGAGTGCCAATTTTGATTTCGATCATTAGAAAATTGACGTGGCATGTATACGCCAAAACAACATTGTCTACAAGTTTTGCCCTAAATATAACCTGATTCGAATTTCCCCTAGATTTGAAGCACCAATTTAGATCCAAAATATCAGTCACATAAGAATAGTTTTAGATTACTATTTGATACTTAATCAGAATCAATTTTCACAGAAAATTTGAACCACAACTCTCGGACCTAAGCTCACCAAAAGAGACCAAGGAGGTGTGGGCATTGAATCGATACTCAAACCAAAGAGCAAGGATCCTATAAGCATCTTCATTGGCGCGAGCTTGAAGTACTTCAAGCGTCCCGGCCAAGAAACAAAGCAAAAGGGGATATGCGACATGGCTTGGAAAAGATGAATGGCAATGGCAATGACGATTAATTGCAATGCCTCCTCTTCCTCCTCCAAGCTCACAAAATAGGTCCATTCTTCCCCATGCTTCAGATTTCACTATCCCGAGCTACGACAAACGAGAATCAAAGTATCACAAAGGCGAACCCCAAATTGAGACAGAGCTCTATGTCTCCATCTGAAAACAGAGTTTCATCCCTTAGATTCGTAGAGAGAGGGGAGTTTTCTCTACTAAAAGAATTATGCCATTTTTTTTTTGTCAGGGTGGACAAATTTTTTTTTACATTGGATTTCATTTTCATTTAAAAAAATCCACGTTACAGTAAATATTAATTTGAAAAGCCATCTAGGATTTTTTGCCAGAATTTGTCACCAAAGACACTTAAGTGATCATTTTTTATTCGATTTGGCACTTGAGTGAGCTTGTAAAACCTTTTTGGCGCTAAATTGATTGTCATATGAAACTTTTGGCACTTTTGATATCCTTATACCACTTGTGAAAGCACTAGCTAATTATTTTTTTTTCTTTTGGTTGCAGCATGAAACTTCCCATCTTGTATATGTAATGCGTGATATGGAAAAAGATTTTCAATTTGCAGTAAAAATAGATTTTTTTTTAAATGAACTCAAATCATATCATAAGTATGTGGCCTATGCAATGTGTAAATGATTTGGAATGAAGAAAGCTAACATGGTTAGAAATGGTAAAGGAGAAATAACACAACAAACTTTTGTGTGCAATTGTAAGGGGCATCCTATTACTTCATTTAATCAAGAAAAGAAATATGAGAAGTTTGAAGTTATATGTGTCTATCTTGCTTGTGTCAAATTTAATATTGACAATGGTGTCTATGAAATCATAGAATATGTTTCCGAACATAATCATGCATTTATACTAAAAAACCAAAAGCATTTGATAAAATGTAGAAGAATGATATATGATATTTGTAATGATGTTTTAGTTGACATGATGAAAGATGGTATTTAAAGGATTACGACATATAATTTCTTCGCAAATGAAGTAAGATGAAGCAAAAACTTGAGTTTCATTCAACATGCTTGTCAAATTTTTTTGTAAATGAAAAGATCCATTAGTATAAGTGGGGGAGATTGTTAATGTTATCATAATCATTTACATTTCATGCAAATACAAAACCCAATATTCTTCTATGCTATACTAATAGATCAATATGGCAGATAAACAAATTTATTTTGGGGAGATAGCTTGTCCAAATTTGATTACGACTATATTGGTGATGTGCTAATGTTTGATATCACGTGTTGTACCAACAGGTTTAAAATAATATGTGCATGTTTTATGAGGGTTAATCACCATTAGAAGAATGCTTTGTTTGGTTGCATTTTTGTTGGACGAAACTGCAAATTCATTTATTTGGTTATTTGAGACATTTTTGAAGTTTATGGAAAATAAGATTTTGTAAACCATATTTATTAATCAAGATCAAGCCATGGTAAAAGCAATTAAAATGGTGTTTCTGAATATACATCATTTGTGCACTTGGCACATTGGGAAAAATACCAATTAAAACATTTCACATGTTTACCATAAGCTGATTTTGAGGATAAACATTTATTAGTACTTATGTATAGATGCAAATTGAAGGACGAATCTTAATCTACTTGAAGGGAAATGAAAGATGAATGCGATACTGAAAATAATAATTGGCTTAAGAGATTATACAATCTTAGACATAAATGGAATTTAACATTTGGTCATCATACTTTTACATGTGATATAAGATCAAGCTAAATGAGTAAAAGCATCAATAGTGTCTTCTAACACATGTCAACAAAAATATTAACTCATGTAAAATTTGTTCGTCACTATAAAGAACAACTGAAACATATGAGAGAAATTAAAAGTCAATATGATTATAGCTCTCGTGGGTAATCTAAATTGCATGTTTTGAATAATAGGATCTTGATATGTGCTACTTCATTGTATACTCATACCATTTTTAAAAACAAACAGATTTCAAGTACTACATTTGATGAATTGGTTTATGTATACAATCTTAAGTGTAAGGGGATTTAGTGTGAACATGTCATTAAAAGTGACGCCGTAAACTTTTCAGTTTCTTGTGAATACACATTATTTGAATCAAATGGGTGATTGTATCGCAATGTTTTACACGTTTTGACAAAGAACATATCGGTTATGGGCATTCTATCTTTCTATATTTTGAAATGATAGATTAAGTGTGTCAAAGAAGGAATTATGAATGATGAATCTCCTCAAATGTCACCAAGTCAATTTGAATTTAATCGATTTTCCATGTTACAACAATCTTTTAAGGTGATGAGTTTGGGATGTGAATACTATGAAAATGACAATAAAAAAAATTGGAGAAAAGAAAGGCTAAAATTTTATTATACAAATCAAGTTTGGTTGTGATTGATTATACTGGAGATGATAATGATAATATGGTTTCTTTGTATGAGATTTCGGTATTAGATCCCTTTTAGAGGAAAAGAAATGGAACAAATTATAGAAGGCTTAAAAGGTTGAGAAAAAAAGAAGGAAAAATCTAAGAAATGAATACCCCAATGTAGATAGAAAGTCAAGGTAAGTGACATATTATTTAGTTAACAAGATTAGTAAAATATTTCACTTATGCTTCATAATTTTAATTGGCATATTTATTACTTTGTAATGAAGGGAAGGCTGCCAAGCAACATAT
Organism: Eucalyptus microcorys; assembly: GCA_014182515.1. Taxonomy (NCBI): domain Eukaryota; kingdom Viridiplantae; phylum Streptophyta; class Magnoliopsida; order Myrtales; family Myrtaceae; genus Eucalyptus; species Eucalyptus microcorys. The sequence goes on along the minus strand of CM024571.1, from coordinate 18,732,473 downwards.
GATGAACTCATTTCCCAAATTATTCAAGAAATTCAAATCAAAATTGACAGTGCTATAATAAATATAAATTGTTATGATAAGGTATGTTACTCTTAATTTTCCATTTATATTTATATTATACTAATTTGGTCATTTTTTATTATATAAAAAGCAACCATAATATATTATGCCTCAAGGGATTACGAATGAATTTTACCCATTCTACATTTAGGTATCTAATAGTTTAGTGTATTAACTTATATTTTCTCCACATTGCTTCTACTAATGAGATCATTTATTTATGTAGATACAATTACCATACATCATGCCGCTAGGGTTATGAATGGATTTTGCCCATTCACTAGCAAGGTGCTTATTATGAAAATCATTTTAAATCCCAATGTTGTTTATTAAACAATTTCATCAAACAATAAATGGATGTTATAGTGGCTTCCTTTGGTTGTTTAGAATTGGCTATTGAAAATTTGCATGCAAATTGATTAATCCCTGACCCTAATACGTTTTGGTTTTCAAAATTGGCTTTCAAATATTTAAATGCAAAACAATTAAAGTATAATATTTAAGCATACTCAAAGAACACAATTAAACGTGTTCACAATGCCACATCTCTATTCAAATACAAGGTAGTCCAATTTAAGTGCTTTGACAATAGATGCCTGATTTATGACCAATAATAAGTTGTCTTGAACACCATTTCCACCAAATGCAAAAGAATTTATGTTCACTTTTAGTATATTTATCTCACATGACACTTAACATATGTTCTTCCTTCTAAGAAGAACAAGTCATTGAGCCTCATATATTATTTTGTTTTTGTTCGTCTTTTACCTCTTCTATACCAACTTTCGTGACTGTTTGAATAGTCCTTTTACTCTTTGTGATCTTGATTTACAATTTCTACCAACTTATCCATTATATGCATTCCCAAATTACTTGTTCGGCAAGCAGAGCATGCACTTGGGTCGCTGTCTCTTAATCAAAAACTCATAGCCCAATATTTCTTGTCACACCCCAACCTTCAGACACGCGGCATCCCTTGGTCACTTCTGTCATTTGATTGCGACGTCCCAAGGGCATTGCCGACCCATTCATTTTATCTTTCAATTATATGCAAGCAGAAGCAAAAATAAAACCACACAACCATTCATAACAAAAGGGATAACATAAAATACTCATATACATAACAAACATACTTTTATATATGCATTACATTAGCTATTACACACTATCTTTTTACATCAAAAAGACTTGGCCACACACGTGTCCACGGAGCGAGTTTCTTCATCCACATTCAAAAGAGGTCGGATTGGCCTAACTCTTCTACTATAAAGAAGGCGACTTCAAAAAGTGATACATGCAACATGCACCTAATACCTTATCGGCTTTATATACCATGGCTCAAGGTCGGGGTCCTAATCAGGGTCGGTCTCCGAATCGATTACAACTTTGTCAGGGACGTCCAGATCCATTGGGTCCCAACTAAGGTTCCCAGGTCATGCACTTGAAGGCCTATCAAGCCTCGGAGGGGGCCATACAAGTCTTCTTCAACCCAAACATACTAGGCCATAAAGCGGTGGGGTACTAGGTTCGTTAACTCTTCATCTACCTATATAGTGGTGACGTAGCGTTCATAGTGGGTGTCCATCCCCACAGTTGAATATTATGTCACCTCGAAACTCTGGTTCATATGGACCTTGAATCGAAAGTGGCTGAATGGCTTAGACATGCTTAGGGCCTAAAATATTTAAACAACAACGTGAGATAAAATTCAATAAGTAAGCTTCCTAATTCTCGTGAAGGGAGGTAATTCACCTCAGAGTCGCCTTAAAATTACAACTTATCTATTAATGATAGATCAATAGCAAAGCCTTTGCTTTGCATTATCTATTAGACAAGGAATATGCCACTTAACATGCAACATCCTACCACATGTGCAATTATAGCATAAATAATCTATATGAAAGTGCACCATTTCATTAAGTATACAACGATCACAATTTAATAATCTAAACATTAATAACAATAATTCCATGCGCGATGCATTACATGAATCCAAATTATTACAACTACTCTCGGCCATAATCGACACTCGCGTCGATGGTCTTTCGGCTTAATCGGGCATTGTCCCACCCCATCGGGCACAACAACACCTTAACCTCACTCAAAGACGGCATTCTAATCAAGGAACTTCTTTTCGAAATCCATTTGCGAACAGCATTCCATTGACGTGGGGGTATCCGAAATCCATCGGTTATTATCCCTTGTAATCGTAAGAGTACTAAGTCCGAATGTGATCACACAAGCATATCACCACTCAAGCTATTTATTATCTTCCTCATTAGCCAATATAAGAGTGTGTAATACTCATACCTCATACAATAGTTTTAATCGCATACAATTATATCATGCTATCATACCACGTGATTACACCTCAATTAATCATTTGTCAAAGTAATCATGCGTCAATGTCATAATATATCACACCATGATTTCATTTAAACAATTCAACAATTTATCTTTCAAGGTAGCCTTTTATAAGTACTCATTACTTATGATTATAAAATGTCAAGAATATTTACCCTTTTTCAATTTAGGGATTACATAAACAAATACTAACTTTAAAACTAGCATTCAACAAGCACTAACCACTTTAGAATTTATAATATAATGAGCACTTATCACAATTAAAATAAAATATTGCATCTAACGATAACTTATAACGATAGTTTATCACATTACATTATAGCTTATTGTGATAGCTTATCACATTTAAGTACAACCTATCACGATAACTTATCGCATTCCATAATAACCTTTCTTGATAGCTTCTCACATTTAATTGTAACTTACCACGATAACCTATTACGTCTAATTATCACTTATCTCCTCTACTTATCACCTATTATGATAGCCCATTACCACTACTTATCACTTATCATTATAGTCCATCACCACTATTTATCGCCTATTATGATAACCTATAACCTTAATCCACTTATCATATAAACTAATTACCATTAGTCCTTAGTCCAATAATAATCCTAGTCCTAAATGTAATCACAACCTTAAGCAAGGGTTAGAAAGCCACTCTCTTCCGAATCTAAGCTACGATGAACAGTGGCGACAGTGATAAGGGCTCATGGTGGCATTGGCTCACGATAAGGGGACAATGAAGCACAACGGTGGTTGGACAGCAAGGACAGTGGTGATGGACAGTGGACGGCTTGGTGAGGCTCGTGACCAAGGTGGCGTGAGGGCAAGTTGGACAACAGCAAGTCACGGCCAAGGAACATGGCACGACAGTGACTGGAGGGTGACACACGAACGACAATGGACGATGGATGGCAAGGTAAGATATAAGAGAAAATGAGAGAAAAATGGGTATGAGATGGGAGAGAAATGGTTTTGGGGGTTGCTCAACCAAGGGGGTAAGAGAGAGAGAGAGAGAGAGAGTGGCTGAAGGTGATGGGAAGTGAGGGAAAGAGAGAATGAGACATAATGGGAGAATGAAAGAGAGATTGCATTAATTAATCTTGTACAACAATTCCCTAAAATCCTCTTATCCAAGCATTTACTTGGCCAAGAAATGCTCATGAAGATTGTCAATCCAATGAAATTAATGTTTTGATTATGCACATGCAAGAATAGGGGGTAGGCTAGGCTAAGTTAGGCTTAGGATGAAGTCATCTTCTCTCTTCTTCTCCCTTGGGCGCCAAGCCCATCCTTTATGCCCATCATTTTTGTTTTATTTGTTTTAAGCTTCTTGATGGGGCAATTTGGTATATGCACTTGCCCATCTTACTATTCATGCACATAGGTTCAATAATAGGCAAACTTACAAAGACTAAAGTGGGCTTGGGTGGGCTATGGACCTCCTTGGGCCGCCCATGCTTGGGCCCTCTTCAGCCATTGGTGAATGGGCCCACTTGGGCTGCCCATAGTGGGCGTGAGGCCCATTGGGCCCTTCCTTGGGCTTAGGCCCACATGGCTCCTCGTTCATGACCCATTTCTACTTTTCCGAAATTTCGCAGTCCGCCAATGAAAAATGGAGTTTTCTTTCCAAGGTGACCTTTTTAGTTTTTTTGTAATTTGTCGATCCCCCTCATAATCTCATCCTATAGATTGATCATCATCGCAATCTCGTTCCGTAGATTGGGATCGATTGAGGATGTCACATTTCTTGTCAAACCCAATTTACTATTCTTTTTATTTATTTATTATTTCAATGTTTTACTTATCTTTTCTTACTTTTCAAATCCGGTTTGTCTTGTTTAGTGCATCTTTCTAATGAGAAAGTACAAGCTAGGAAAAACAAGTCACGGATGATTATGCTTTCACAACTATACTAAAAAGCCACTCACAACAAGAGGGGAAAAATCCTAACCTGAGCTTGTTAGATGCAGACAACGAATTCGAGCCGTTAATGGGACTTTGAGACGCAGAGGAGACAAAGGCAATGGCGAAGGTGGAAGTGTAGTTCATCAAATGAACCGGTTCCGGTTCATTTCCTCTGAAATTTTTCACAAAACTTAGAGAGAGAGAGAGAGAGACTCTATAATCCGCATAGCAAAGCACGGCAAGTAAGAAAGAGAGCCTGGGATGGACATCAGTAACGGAGGGAGGAATGTCATCAATAATGGAGCGAGAAAAGAGGGACTTCCAAAAAATTTTGATAGGCGGCCCCGCTTAACACGCGTCACCCTTTGAGTAGAGTGTGTCAATGCCAAGTTGGCAAATCTAGTATAAACAATATTTTCTCAGGTTGGGACCACTGATAGTTTGTTAAAACATGGATACCAACATGAGGCGACGGCTAAGGTGGCTAGTGCCATGTCATGTAATGATGCACAGTCAGCCAAAGAAAGAAAAAATAAATTAAATCGTCAGTGGTTATGTTCAATCTTCTGCTACAGACATCAATGTGGAGGTACTTTAAGATCCTTCATGTGTTTTATTCTCTTCTTTATTGCCTTCCCGGATTTGCAAAACCACAAATGCCAAAGACCTAGTGGGGATTTAAGAAGCATCTACAAAGCTTAATGTCATTTTCTCAACTTTTTAGCCACTTTACCTTGTACAAGGTTTATTGTCATTTTCTCAACTTTCTGGAAACTTTTTTATAGTCTACTTTGGGAAATTGAGCATTCTTGATAGAGGTTTTATGTGATAGAAATCCATCATCAATCTTGATTTGATCATAGACTCACCATGATCTGTTAAGGTTATGGAAAACAAAATTGTAAATTGTTTTTCTTAGATTTTTTTTAAGGTAAAAATCAATAAAAGCCTAAACTATGCCCATTGTGACACATTTACCCTTCGTAAAATTTTTGTCAAAGAGAATTATTAAAATCTACGTACATTGACGCTAGAAAACAAGTGATGTCGATATGGCGCTCACATGGCTTAACTAAAATAAAAATGATGTTTTATTGAAAAATCATCTAACGGAACCTTGATAGAGGAGGGTAAATAAGTTGTATAGGTACAAATTTGGGGTTTTTTTTTATGTTGCAAGAAAAAGTTCAAGTAAATGTCGCAGTAGGCATAATTTGATTTTTTTTTTTTTTTGTGGCTTTTCCCCATCTTCTTATAAATAAAAGTTGACATTAACTATGTGCTATAGGTGATTTTGATTCTTTTGAATGATAGATCTTCCACAACCATTAAAAGTTGCTCGTGGAATGAAGTGGTTTGTGTCGAGCAATTCGCTCATGTTTATAAAGTTGTTCATAGTGTCGGATGAATTTAATTGTTGACACGTAAATCTTAAAAAATGTCTTTCTTGCATTTATAAAAAAAAATGGGGGGGGATAGGGAAAATAGAGATTTACTCAAAAAATATTTCTTTTATGTATATTGCATTCATGCATGTAATGTTATGGTGTTGTTTAAGGTTACCAAGCATATATATATATATATAGTTTACGGATTTTCCAACACATTTTCCATTGCATTCATTGATTTTCACATTTAATCTTATTAATTGATTTTGGGCCATTCTGCATATGCAAGAAGAGTTGAGGATACCTTCGGCGAATTTTGTGCAAAAAAGAAAAATAAATGAGTGGAGATACTGAGCAAGGTCACTAGGTGATTTATTAGTTTCACTTTACTTTTGGTTAATTTAGTCTAGAAAAAAATAACATTTGCAAGTTTACTGGGTAAAAAATTTATGACATTAAAAAATCATCGATCCAATTTCACATTTAGTAAAGATTAAAGATACATGTATAAACGTGGTTGAGAGGCTCAATGGGCCATCTAAGCTTTATAATTTGAAGGAAGAAATGGGCTAGTCTAGGCAAGCAATCCCTTTTTTGGACCCAACCCAAGTTTCTTGATCCAACTAAGCCTGATCAATTTTATATAAAAAGAAGTTTGTTATTTTGTGATCATGGACGGCTTGGGCAAGGATAGGTGTAAGCCTCACAAACCCACCTATTGAATAGGTTTATTCAGCACTTTAATAATTAAGAAGTCTCTTTGTACAATTGGAATCATAAAAGCAATTACCAAGCTCCCCATATACAAAATATTTGATTATGGGATCTCGGGTCTCAACATCCAAATTGTATATAAGGTGGCTATTGAGAAATCACTTTATAACTCTTTATCCTAGATAGATCATTTATTAAGAAATACCAAGCAATGAAGCTATGCATCAGAATGTTAGTGAAAAAAACTTACTTTTGAAAGCATCGAGTACTAAGATGATTTGCATGCTAATTGTTGATAATTTAGAGTCAGAGAGAAACTAATGACAAAGTGTTTATGGTGGTCCAGTCCTAATTAGGGTTATACAATATGTATCTATATGAGTGATTAATTACAATTAGGGTATAGATAGAAACATATTTATAAAAAAGCCCCATACTACATATAAGTAACACATTAATACACCCTCAATCAGAAGTAGGTGTAACAACTCAGAGATTGAATCTTGATAACGCATGACGTGAATTAAGTAGTCTCTTGGTGAAAATGTTTGCCAACTAATTCGTTGTAGGTATGCAGTGGACATGTAGATCGTTGGAAACAACCCACTCTCGAACAAAGTAAAAATCCAACTCGATGTGATTAGTTCGAGCATGAAACGTAGGATTAGGAGCAAGATAGGTGGCAAATATGTTGTCACAATAAATGGTGAGAGGATTAACAAGGAAGACTCCAAGTTCACAAGTAAATGACAAATTCAAATAGTTTTAGCAACATAGTGAGTGATAGCCCGATAGTTAGCCACTATATTGGAACAAGCTATAATGCGTTGTTTTTTGGCAATCCATGAAATAAGATTGGCGCCTTAAAAGATACAAAAATCTAAGGTGGATTGTCAAGTATCGAAGCATTTAGCCAAGTTTGCATTCGCATAAGTAGTCAATGAAATGGGAGAACATCATTCAATAAGCAATCCATGGGTGGATGTACCAGCTAAATACTAATATATATGTTTGACGGCTTAGAGATGAGATGATCTAGGTTGATGCATGAATTGACTAACCAAGTTCACATCAAAACTAATATTAGGTCTAGTCATGGACACATATCATAGAGCACCAATTATTTGTTGTACAACATTAGAGAAGTGAGAAGCTTACCATTGTTAGCATATAATAGTCTTCGAAGCTAGAGGAGTAAATTCAAGCTTGACCTCAATAAGGTCAAACTTGTGCAAAAGGCTATCAATATACTTGGCTTGAGATAAAAGCTTACTATTAGAGCCTCAATGCTAAGAAAATAGTGAAGTGGTCTAAGATCCTTCATAGCAAATTCATGTGAGAGTCGACATACAACCTTAAGAAAAAGCATAGACGAATAACAAAGGATCGGCCTTACTCGCCATTCCACCCAAAGATAATAAAAGGTTGCAGATGCGATGAAGTGTGCACATGGAGCTTGTTCTAAACCATATATGGCTTTCTAAAAAGATGGAGCGTGTGATTTAAGAATTTTGGATGAGAGAAATTAGGCTAAATGTAATGGTTTTAAAGACCAGGCTAAATGTCTCATCATATTTGAACCTACTACTTAAATCATTGGGCAACAAGGCAAGTTTTGAAGCATTTGATAGTTCCATCAAATTATTCATTGACCTTAAGAACCCATTTATGACCAATTAAATTCTTAGAAGGATCAAGTGGTACTAGATCCCACATGCGATTGTTGACCGAGGCATGAAATTCATTTACCACGGCCTCTTTCCAACATGAGTCAAGAATAGCCTTAAAGTAGTAAGTTGGTGCCTTTTTATGAAAAGAGGGAGAGATTAAAAAAAATTATGGATTTAGAAACTCTAGATTTGATATAAGTTTGCATAAGATGAATAAGAAGCAAAAAAACAAAAGTGAAAGAGTTGAATAGAGATGTAGACAGGATTTGTGGATTTGTTATGGGAGGAATTTGGTTGAGAGAGGAGTCGGGTTGGGACATGGTGAGTGGGTTTGAAGAGAGGGGCGGTGGATGCAAAAAGGAATTGCAAGTAGGCTAGGGTCAAGAGGAGAGAGGCGAGTTAGGAGGTTGACCAAGAAAAAAGGAGACAGGCCAATGAGGAGCTCGAAGACCAAAAGAGGTAGAAAGAAAAATAAATTGATGGAGGAAACAAAAAATGAATAGGATGATCTTAAACAATTGGTTAGGTAACTAAGAGTTGAAGGATTTTGTAAAAAGAGAAAATTATCTTCATCAAATCCAACATAACAACGGATAAAAATACAACCACTTGACCAACAAGGCAACGATTATTTATATGATTTGATGTGTACCCAAGAAATACACATGGAAAAAAAATGAGTTGTCAACTTATGAGAGACACGGGGCAAAAGAAAAGGATAACAAACACACCAAAATACATGAAAGAATGAGTAATCAAACTAAAATTCAAATAAATAGTGGGAAGGAGAAATATCACATATGACAAGAGTGAGAAGTCGATTAAGAGTATAAATAGAGACGAGAAGAGCATCAACCCAGTATGAATGAGGTATATGAGCATGGATTGATAAGGTTTTGGACCTTTCGATTAAGTGTTTGATTTTACGTTTTGACTAACCATTTTGAGATGGGGTGTTTTATATAAGAAAATCGTTAAATAATACCATTTTCATGTAAGTATGTTCGGAACAAATTACTAGTATATTCACATCCCCCATCAGATTGTACAAATTTAAATTTGAAATTGTAGAAATTTTTTATAAAACAACAAAAACAATGAAAATGTTTAGGTTGCACAGATGAACGATGGAAGCAATGAAAATGTGCAGACAATTCAAATTTATTGTTCATATAAAAGACCTAAGTAAAACGAGAGTCGTCATCTATGAATAATATGAAATATTTGAAACCAAAATTAGATAAAATTAGACTCGTTCATACATCTAAATGAATTATAGCTAAAGGAAAAGATACACGATGACTAGCAAACTTAAAAGGCAATCAATGAGATTTGTCCTCAAGACAAGATTAGAAAGATATCCACTTAGAACTAGAATTACAAATGAGACTCAAAACTTGTTTTTTTAGGATGGACAAGACAAGCATGCCAGCGTGTGAGTGTAGCAAACGAAGTCACGATATGATGTGAGCGACATGACACCAATGAGTTGGAAATTGAATAAAGACATAAGAAGAATTAGGTTGAAGGAAAACTTTCCCAATTCATTGATCCTTCAAAGAAAAGGATAAGCCATTAAAATCAATGGAACAACAATTTTTATGGCAAAGTTGAGCAATTGAGAGGAGATGGCAAGCAAGATTAAGAACATGATAGATAAGAGATAATAGCAAAGATCGGGAACAAGTATGTCAAAAGGCTTTATCGACTTGCTTAGTAAGCAATAAGTGATCATCACCAACCGATCAACGCATGATGAATATTAGATGAACATGAGGCAATCAATTTATGAGAGATCATTTTTCTTGGATGAGGAGGCATGATTGTAGAGCACCGAAGGAAAAGACTATAGAGCCATTGGTGACCATGGTGACAAAAGTGTCGTACTCATATGGAGCCCGTTGAGGGCTTGAACCACGAAGTCTTATGAGAGATGAAGCAATTGATTGTGGTGAGAGCCTACAATTGGCTTAAGATGTCGCATATAGTCTAACATTGCATAATCAGGTTTTTTAATGACATTCTGAAAATCAAGTTCTAGTCCAATTTCCTTGGCCGCTCTGCGATTAGGAAATCATCATCTTGAAGTAAGTCAAATCTCTAGAGATATTCGAAAGTTGTGAACTTCATGAAAAATTTCTATCATGAGAGTCATGTTGATCAAACCACAAACGCATTGATCTATCTTGATCCGAGTGGAATAGGAGGTATTGACTATCACGGTGCCATTTTGATAATTGATAAACTTTGGTGGACATAGAAAAAACTCATCCACATAGCCCAGCAAATTGTTACAAATAAAAATAGGTTCAAATTGAGATTTCCACGGATGATAATTGTCTGCATCAAAATTAATGGAGACGAGACTTGTGATGTTGAGAAGAACATTTTGACATTTCTTTTGTTAAACACATCCATACATTACTCCAATCGTTGCCTATCAAGTATTTCATATCATTCTAGTTTGTCTCGTGCAGTTTTCAAGCAAGAGCTAATGAAACTAACATAATGAGTTTATCTATTTTGAACCTTCATATTTATAGTCAATTAAATAACTGTGGTCAATCAAATATCGAGTTGGACTCTTATAGTCAGAGAGGGCCCTCCAAGATATTAGAGCTAATGAAGCCTAAATAATAGGATCATTAATCTCGAACCTTTATGTTTATAGTCGATTGAGTCACTGTGGTCAATCAAACATCAGGTTGGACTCTTATAGTCATGCCTAAAGAGGGACCCTCTAAGATATTAGAGCTAAGGAGACTCAAAAAATAGCATTCTCAATCTCAAACCTTCATGTTTATAGTTGATTGAGTAACTATGGTAAATTAAACATCGGGTTAGACTCTTATAGCCATGCCTAGAGAGGGACCCTCCAAGATATTAGGGCTCAAATTTCAAAAATTACTCTAAACACACCCAAAAAATGGCCTCAAATGCCTTCCAGTGAGCTTTCCAGATTCCACTTATGGTTTATACCATGTTGAAGCCCATCCAAATCGAAGTTTATACCATGTCGAAGCCAAGGTGCAAGAATTTTGATCTCTATTGATGAAACTCCGTAAATTTTTTTAATGTAATTCACGTGAACTATTTGATAATGGCAAGCTCTGGAGTCCCAAAAATTCATAATAAAAAGATAAAACTTTTTTTTCCCCAATTAAACCTGTATTAACTATATAAAAACGAGAGATTTGAGGAGAGGCTGTGGGCCGGGCCTTGCTTGCTTGCATAGAAAGTCAGTGTCAGCCTTATTCCTCTCCTCCTTTCTGCGGAAGAAGAAGAAGAAGAAGAAGAAGCAGAAGCAGAAGCAGAAGCCAAAACTCGCAGATAGAGAGAGAGAGAGAGGAGACGGGATCAGCAACCAGCGATCGGAGAGCAGACGAAAATGGAGGCGCCGAAGACCATCGCCCACGAAATCGGAGGTGTCCGGGCGGACGCCCTGCGGTTCGGCCTCCAAGGCGTCAAGAGCGAGATCGTCGGATCTCACCCTCTCGAATCCGCCTACCAATCGGTAACCCCCCCTTTTTTTTCCCCCTTTCCGTTTGCGGTTCTGCTGTTTTGAATCAACATGTTGTTTTCTGCGAATTGCTTGGATAAAGAGGGAAACTTGGGGTTGGTCGGGTTCTTATAGGCATGGGAAGTGAAATTGGTGAACTGGGCTTGGTGCTCGTTGGAAGTGAACTTGCCTAATCAGTCGGTTGATGTTCTGCTTTGTTTGGAATGTGAACTTTTTGGGACTTGTTCTGGGTTTGATGCTGGAGTGTTGGGTTTTTCGTGGTGAAGCGTGTGAGTTTTAGGGTTTTCTCTACATGTTTGTCTGGAGTTCAAGTACCTGGGCCTTTGTGTCAAATTGTTTGCGTTATTGAACGTTTGTTTTCTCCGTGAACCGATGGGTACAGGCGAAGGATAATCACGAGGAGATGAAAAGGACAGTGCTTGCCAACACTTATGGGTCGGCTTTCCCTCTAAAGATGGAGCTGGATAGGCAAATCCTTTCCCGGTATGACCCTTCATTTGTCCCATTTTTTCTTGAAGAGGATACTTGATTCCGTGAAGTTAATCTTTAACCTTTGTAGTGGAAACTCTGAGTGATTATCACTTGCAATCTGAACCTAAATGAGTGTCTGTTGAATTTCTTATTCTGTCAGAGCCGCAGTACTTGGGGAAGCATACATAGTCCTTTGAATTTCGGGATTGTTTGTGGATGTTTGTTGTCTAGCTAGCCACAGTCAAATATTTGACAATGAGATTGGTGGGAGCCTTTTTGTTTTGCTATATTGCGAGTGGAATAGATCATAATCTTCTCTTTGCCTGTGGCTGTCATCCACTGAGTACAAAACTTGTGGGTGCTCCTCAAAACAAGTTGACCTTGAACAGCAGTTTCTTTTGTCTTAGTCCTTTCCACGAGAAATTGTTACATGAGTAGGTATCCTTTGGTATTGTTTGACAGGGATCCTATGTTAAAAGGTAAGAAATAAAAGATGGCGGTGAGATCTAGTCTGGCCCAAGTTCGGGGATTCTTTTAAACTGGCAAAGCCATGCATTGGATTGTTGTAGATAATACTAAGGGGTTTGATAGGAACTAATTGAGTGTTACTAGGGAGTAGCTTCTCTTTCTCTTTACTTTGGAGAATCTGTATGTATGAAAAGGAAAAAAAAGGACAAAAGAAAGAACTAATAACCAAACTTCATTTTAATATTAATGAGCTCTCTCGCTTATCGTGTGTCTATGTTTGACTGCTTACAGTAATTGCAAGTTATAACTCGTCGTTTCTTTATAGTAAATTTATTAAGTCATTGCAACCATGGTGCCTCACTTTCTTGAAAATCAAGAGCTGATGTCAGCTGTATAATCCCTTGCCCAAATGAACAGCAACCCTGGATTTACAATCCCGACTTATCCATTTCAGCGTCTTTTATGTAACTGGCCTAGTAAGTCTGTCAGATGCTGATTATAAAGTTTTCCTTTCCATTGTACTTTGCCAACAAACTTTTTGCTTAGAGAACTCTTCAATCCTATATGTTCATGAATTGGCTAATTAAGTGGCTCAGCTATGCTGATCTGAACTCCCTGTGAGTAATCCTTGTTTTCTCATTGCCTATGAGGACGGCATTCTATAATCATTGAATCCTAGACGTTAAATTATGACCTGGTTCACTTCTTCCCCTTCTTGTTTATGGAATTATTCTCTCCCACCTAGTAAAATGTGGGCTTTTATGACTTCAATATATATATATATATATATTTTGTCTAGGTGAGGAACCATTGCATTTATGATTGGAATATATTCCATTTAAAGAGAGTTGAAAAACTCTATCTCTAACCTTCTGTTGGTGAGGAAAGGAGAATAGATCTTGTAGAATTTCCAAGAAATTCTCAAATGAAAGCTCCTAGATGTGTGGGGGACTAATATTTTTCATTGGACATTTCATGGAAAACCATTTTTGCTCTGCTTAACCCTGTTCCTCTTTTGTAAAGCCTCGTTGTATTAGATGACCTCCTTGCATCATATCACGGCAACTACTGCCACATCATCCAAACATTGTATTTTGTCAGGTTGAAGATTTTGCATGCTTATGCATTTGCCCATCTTTCTCACTATTGCAGAAGATATTGGACATAATGCTGGGTAGGCTGGGGATGAAAATTAGCATATATATCTGTTGCTTTGTCAGTTATTCCTGTCATAGTTGCATGGCTGTTACACAATTTGGAACTCATATGTGCAGTTATCTGCATTTTATAGTTTTCTTTCATTAAGTTTGCATATGGTGCTTCACCATGTGTAGAATGTAGATAGTGTTCACTTGCTCTTTTGACTACGGTATTCTTCAGGCAGATTCTACCATGGAGTAGGTTTTCTTTTTGAACTGAACTTAGATATTTTTGCAGATTCCAAAGGCCCCCGGGGCCAATCCCATCTTCAATGCTTGGTTTGGAGGCTCTCACTGGGAGCTTGGATGAATTTGGCTTTGAGGATTACTTGAACGGTAAAAAATTGTATTATGATTACTTCACTGTCTGGACTGTCTACACGTGTCTCTTCGCTAGCATCTTTCTTGCTCTCTTCATCTCACGGTGTAGCGGCAAGTTGCAAGAGCTGGCATGTTAATCATGATTTTGGTGTCTGGTCGAGCATGTTAGTCATTATATATTGTTTCAAATTCTGGTGAATAACATGGGGTATTGGACTATGTATGGTATAATTTGATAAGAACTAGTCGGCAATGTGATTTGCGTATTGTTCTGAGTGTAGATCCCAGTCTAATAATTTAAGCTGCTTATAATGGTCTTTTTCGCTGCGAATCACTTAATGATGGCTATATATTCTTTTGTTGGTGTTTTCTGCAGACCCTCGTGACTCTGAATCTTTCCGGCCATTGGACATGCATCATGGGACGGAAGTCCGCCTCGGTCTTTCCAAAGGTCCAGCTTGCCCCAGTTTCATGTAATTTCAGTCTGCTAAATCAATCAAGAAATTGGAGTCCTGTTCTCTGGAGGAACCTATGTGGATTAAGTTTCAATTAGAACTGTATGCGAAAGCTAAATTATCATGCATTCGAAATTTGAGAGGAAACAGGATGTATGTGTCAGTTGATGTCTAGTGATTCCGAATGATGTGGTGTGCACGGAGTTTGCTTTCTTGGATGCTGTAGAAAGCGGTTCTCTGAATAGTGTTGAATCTGTTGCCGAAGTTTATTAGCAGAGCAGGAGATTTATTCCGCCATTACAGTGCAGCCATGACTTCCTTATCACGCCTTAGAGCTGGAAATGGTTTGGGTTGGGTTGGGTTGGGTTTGGATATTGAGCTGTACTCAAACTAAACCACCAAAACGCATGTTCACTCCTTTAATCCACTTCAATTGCATCCCTAGAGTGTCTTATTTTAATAAAATCTCGTATGAAATAATTTAAAAAAATAGAAAGATGCTTTCCAAAAAAAAAAAAAAATTATGAAGTACGAAAAACCAGGAAAATGAACAACCAATGGAAAAAACTAGGAGAAAACTGAAAAAGGTGATGTCAGCGTTACAAGCAATTCTGCAATGACTCTCAAAACGATTGGAGAGAGATCATGGATGTTGCAGTTGTCATGGCCGAGTCGTCGCCTACAGTCATCGTCTTGTACTCGAGCTCGGTGCTTGAACACGAGCTTGGTTCTCGAGCAGGATGTCGCCATGAGGTCGCGACTAAGGCTGAGAATGAGAAGTGTGTCGAGTGGATCAGAAGTATGAAGAGAGAGGGAGACGGCAAGATCGCGAAGAAAGAGGGGCAGCGATCTCCATTGTCGGACACTTTCTACGCTGCTATGCTGGTGAGATCCACCGCCGTGGGCATGGGGCAATGTCATGCACGGTGAAGCACCACTAGAGGAGGCCCACCCTACTTCCACCCTCGAAACGCAATTTCTCTTGAGAAATATTCTGTGTTTCTACTTTTTATACTTCCTTTTGTTTTCCCGAATGATATCAATTTTAAGCTTAATGAAATGGTTTGAAAATGGATGTGTTTCAAAACCCATATAGACCCACACATGTTGGGTTTTGATTTTCTCCACAGAAAGCATTAAAAACCGTTCTTCCTTTTCATTTTCACAAAGGGAAGAGAGGCAAAGTGGCAAGCGGCGTCAAGAGAGGGTGTGAGGGAAGAGATGCAAGTGGCGTCGAGAACGAAGAGGCAAAGTGAGAGCGGCGTTGAGCGAAGAGGCGAAGAAGTGAGAGTGGCATCGTGAGCAGTGCTAGCAGGGGCTTGTTTCAAAAGGGGTAAAAATGGAAGCAAACTTAAGATATGAGGGCAAAATGGGAAGTTTTGACATTTTCATCAAACTCGGGCTCAGTATTCCGAAAATATAACTTCTCAAGGCACCTCCAACCCTGCATTTAGCCAAAGCTCTTTGGATAGCCTTGGAGATGCAATTGCATTTTCTGTGAGTCAAAAAAGTAGTCGAATGTCATTTGCATTTAGCCAAAAGACTTTAGAACCTCAAAACTCATTCCAAATGCTAAGCCAAATGCACCGGTTATTCGTTCTTTGTTCTCTCCTTTCAGCTCATGGTGCAATTTAGGAAAACCGTGAACTCCGACGGCGAGAACAACGGGAAGAAGGGATTGGGCATGGGTTCCTTGTTGGGATCCCACAAGATCCAGGTTCCCACTAAACATCCTGCCTTGTTCATCGGCACGACAAACTCCGGAATCTCACTAGCGAGCTCGTTGTAGGAGAAGTCGAGGGTGTCGTTGCCCAGGATCATCCCGTGAAGCCTGCGGGATCTCCCTGGAGAGCCGGTTGCAGGACTTGCACAAATTTTCAGTGAGAAAAATGCATTTGCAGGGTGCATATCTAAGCATTAGCCAGAAAGTACCACCCTGATTAAGTACAGAACATTGGATCCTCTGAAAAAACGTATACAATGTCGTGAAGCTAGCATCTGCAGCTTCCATCGGGCACGGCTTCCTTTAGATCAGCATCACTATGAGCTGAAAGTAGAGAATAAAGAGAAGAAGAAAGAAGAATGTGGGATCCGCAAGGAAAGAAAAGGAAGCATTCAAACAAAAAGAGGGACAGCAGGGGTTTACGGGAAAGACACTGTAATAGGGAGTGTCGTAGCAAAGATCGGGATGAAATAGCGCCACCCAAAATAATTACTGATAATATATTGTGAATATTGTGAAAAATCAACTTAATTCATTTAAAATCTTGTCACATATATTGTTCAGCTTCAATAATGGTCATTTTTTAATGTTTGGTGAGAGATTGATAATCTTTATCTATTGATTTTCAGTTATCATCATCATCAGACGGCCCTTTGTTTTTATGTTCAGCACTTAGGATTTTTATTTAGTACTTAAATCTTGAGCACTATATTTTCAGTTTTACCAGACTGGATTTGAGTTAGAGAGCGAGTTGGTAACCTAATTTGCCACATACTTCGGCAGAACGCTCAATGCGGTGAACAAGAAATTTGTACCGCCGAAAGTATTTTTTTCCTTGCTTTTTCTTTTGCTGCAGTATGGCATATGTACAATCAACAGTGCAGTACTAAATCGAATGGCTGACAATGAGGATAAAATTAGGAACGTAAAACCTTCAAAAAGTAAACAGGGAAACTGCTTCACGTTTTTACCAAGCAGACTCTGAATATCAGGTTTTCCATCATTTGCTTTCCCGTGAAATTAAATCACAATCAGTTTATACAGGAACGATACATTGAGTTACTGTGACTTCGATGGATGTTGTGATGAGGATGATCCCTCGGTACAAGATCAAGAATACAATCTGGATTTATAACAAGTCCAAAAAGGCAAAAAGGAATTGCAGGGGTTCTCTACTCGGCTGGACCAACCTTGCCACTTGCAGGAGCGAGAATGGCAAGGACAATAAAACCACCCAATGCCACAACCAAGATACCCAGTGAGTTCATCAGCAAGGCCTCTGGAGAATACCGTGATATTACCCGATTTGTCTGAAGGAATGTGGCCTTCTCTAGAAAGCCCGTGAGAGCAGTAGCAATGGCGAGAGCATAGATATAGACCCCAAAAAATACATGCCAAGGAAGTAAAGTGGCTCTGCTAGTCCTTGAGCCGCCTGGGTACCAGTAGATCACAAATCCAAGTGCCCACTGAGGAGAAAAACAATGTGACAGCTAAATCACTGCTTAAGATGCACTAGCAAACACGAAAGACAATAGAATAGATTTTACCTGAATGCCAAATAAAAGAATGCAGCCAAGTCCCAACCAGGAATGCAGACTGTAAAAATTGTCAATGCCCTTTTCGTTATGAAACTTCCATGCGGCCCAGATTCCAACCAGACTTAGACAGAAGGCGAGGAGTTGTAGTGTAAGATGAACTAATTTTTTAAAGCTCTTTGTTCCTGAAACTGTCTTGTATGCGAGCATGGCTGCAGACACCAAATTTAACTGAGTAAACAGTAGTCTACCTTCCACTACAGTACTAGCTAATATGGTCATGGTTATCTGAATATCGAATGCTCTTTCCACCATGTCTTTCATGCATGGCTCTATACAGAGTTTATAAAAAATTGCAGGGAAAAGAATTTACCTTCACCATTCAGCAGAATGAGGCCAATCACCATTAAAACAGGATGGACCTATAACAATAAAAAGGAATCAAGGTTTATAATACAGAAAGATACAGATGCTACAGAGCTCATATTATTGCGATCCCACTCATTAGAGCTCTTCAGTGTATTGCAATTTTGTAAATCTCTGGCATCAATTTACATGTTTCAATTCAGTATAAAAATTCTTATCTCAAAAATCATCTGTATGAAACTAAACCTAATGTACAAAGCAAATGCACAAGCATTGCTCTTGAACTCAATGCATCTTAGAACAGGAATGTGACGGGAAAAAGCCCCAAAGTATGCTAGCATAAATAACCTCAGGTCTACCCCAATCCAGCACAGGACGTGATCCTGTATCTGTTTCGGTCTCTATTCTTCTTCTTGTTTAAGCAACAGATTTCCTTTTCTCTATTTTCATGATAAAGAACTTGAATTGCCAATAACTTAACTAAAGAAGATAACACGAATTCCCTTACCACAGTATTCTCATTTTGTTTGAAACTTTAGCTCCTAAACGGGCCAAAATGTCTATGTTCTACAAAAGCGTCTTCCTTGCAATTTCCATTTTCGCATTCCACCAGCAATTCCTAATGTTATTCATATTATTCTGCTGGCTGGCTAGAAATACCAATTTAATTTCAATTAGCCACAAAACACTATATATCTAAACATTCCTGAATCCTTTTTGGCATACCTATGAATGTATATAAGTTCACAGCATTCAGCTAGGGAAGAATTCTTAGATCTTAGAAAGATATCACGGCTTGTATTTAAATGGTGAATACATCAAGAAATCAACTGGTCATTATCTTATCCAGGTCAGCCTGTTGAACGATTTTAGCATCTGCACCTAGCCCATAGCAACCGTTTGATAAAGTAGGTTGACGTGAACAAACATTGAAATACCAACCTCCAATTACAATCGGTTAAGATAGGGCTCGGGGGCTCGGGAAATACTAAAGCAAGTCCATCCATTTAATCAAAAATAGCCTGAAGACATCAATGTAGCATTTTGTGTAAACAATCTCTTAACCCACACGGGCACACCTGTCAACTAATTCTAATGATCATCAAGAGATTATGATTGATAAACTTCACTAAACAATCAAGACCCGACTCAGGAATCTCCATACCCCTCTCTCAACAACAACAGCCCAACCTCCAGCACTCACAACACAAGCATTACTCAAATTGAAAAAACCTTCTCCATCCGCGAACCAAGCTTCCAAGTCACAACCATCCAATGCACTCAGCAAGAACGTGAAACGAACCGAATCAAACGATACCCAGAAAAAAGCAAAATGTACCCACCACAGAAAACCAAGAACCCAAGAGCATCCATCAACAGTGACAACACATGCACTCCTCATTCAACACGGAAGATGGAGGAAAGGGAAATCTGTTTTTTGTGTGCGTGTGGATGTGTGTGTGTGAGAGAGAGAGAGAGAGAGAGTTACGTTGAAGATGAGATCTTTATCGTCAGAGACGACAGCGAGTCCTCCTCTGAAATGGACAGCCCAAATAAGCACAAGAGAAATGATGGTGATTCCCATCACTCTTATGATCGGTACGATCGGGAATGTCACCACCGGTACACCCATCGCTGATCAATCACAGAAAGAGACAGAAAGAGACAGAGAGAGTGCAGTCTTGGGCGGTTTCACACCAAAAGGGGTTTGCTTGAAGAGGGAGAGGAGCGTAAAGCCTTTGGAGTTTCACATCAAAAGGGGTTGCTTGAAGAGGCAGCGTGGTCTCTCTTTTACTCCTTCTCGTGGGGGGAGCTCAAGAAAAGCACAGAATCTCAACTGCTCCCAAGTTGCAGGTTGTCTCCTTCCACTTCCAATAGCGAGACTTCAAGAAGAAGACGGCCGGGGGGCTTTCCGGTTTTCTTGCGCGGTTCGAAGACGGCGACCGGTCTTCACTTTCCCCGTTGATGACTTGCAAGATGACGACAAGTGAGATGCCCACGAACCAATGAGAATAATCGAATGACACATCGGGAGATCCACGTGGCAGTCCAAGTGCCAACGGGGCTTTATCAACAGTTGACTTTGAGAAGCTGCCTTGATTTTGTGAGAGGGTTACAAATTTTTCCCAAATTTCAGCCTGGTGTTTCCCACGTAATTCTCACCCAGAGTTACATGATCAATGATTTTAAAGAACTCAATTTGTATAATCTATAAATCATCTCAATTACCCTAATAGATGCGAACATGATTGCATAATTTGGTTCATAATTGTAAGTCAAATCCAAATGCGTTGATCACGAAGGGGTCCAATAATTGCAAATTTTGACAATTTCAAATTATAAACTGATTTGAAAGGAAAAAAAAAATTGATGTAATCATATCATTGGTCTCTATACTATTGCTCAATAATTAAAATTGTCTCTCTACTTCTTCTTTTTTGCCCAAAATAGTCCTTGTACATTTTTAAATGGTTCACTGGCAGTCCTTCCATTAAAATGCTTCACTGGAGGGTTGAGGTAAACGCATAACAAATATGAAAAAGGAATTACAGAGAAATATATGCAGGAACAGAGAGAAAGAGAGAGAGGGGGACTAAGACATTACCATCGACGATCACTTGACGCCTTAGCAGCAGCAGTAGCTATCTCAACAGCAATCGCCCGGCAAGAGGTGTACGACCGCCGCATGGCGGTTGGTTGGGGCAATCGTGGGTGATGGTGGTGCTTAACTCTAGATCTCAGATTTGAGATTTGTAAAAGAGGGAAGAGATGGTTCATGAGGCAAGCGCCCGAGGCGTTGGCTATGGCGAACAGGAGGTGGTTTGTGAAGCGACAATGAACACACTTGAGTCGAGACTGGAGCGGGACAATGTACGTGCGACAAACGTCCACATGACTGTGCTTCCGGATTTAAAATTGGGGAGAGAGAGGAGACCACGGCAGTCACACGATGGCCACGACTTGAAGCTCGCGAGATAACCGCTAATGCTTGGGAGAGTAAGTTGAAAAAGAAAGTGATGATGTGATAAATTATGTCTTGGTGAGAAATGCGACTTAAAATTCTATGTAGAAAGTGAGGACGACAATCGTAGGTTTAAAAAAATTAAGATTGTATTTAACTTGTGACGTAAAAAACGAGAATGTGAATCCAATTTTTCTCTAATCCTAACCCCTTTTATGGAAACACCAATGAAAATGACTGTTACGGAATCAATTTTGTCTAGAGATAAGATAGAATATTACATGCCAACACTGTTACAATAGAAGAAAAGCAATACAATGTAACAAGTGGCAAACATACTGTAGCAATACTATTCACTCAACAATGTTCAATTATATTTTTCACTTTACATTATTCAACACTGTAGCACCTCTATAAATACACTTTCTCGTCATAGAGTAAGGGGACTCAAAACCATATATGAGAATTCTCTCTTCTTCCTCCTTCTCACCCCCTCTTGTAATCCCCCATCTCCTTTCAAGCTTTAAGCTTTCTTACCTTGTACCTCTAGTCACAAAGTAAATTTGTTTTTATATACATTTAATGTAGTTTATACAAGATTGATTACCAACTTACATGATAGTTGGTTAACCTTTTTCTCATAATACAAATATCAATACTCTTTGGAGTGCAGATTACCGCCCAAGTGGATGACTTGATATTTTAGTTTCTTCACTTTTTAATACTTGTAATTTGTAGTTTTATAATACAAGTTCATACCACCTACATGGTTGGTTTTTATTTGCTTATACTCTTACTTTACATCTTATATATTGCTTTCACACTCCATATTATTTATAATGTTCGAGATTTTATTTAGTTTAATCTGCATATATACATCATTCCTTTACCTAATTTATTTCATTTTTATAATAACTTCATCCTTTGAATTATTATATCATATAATACAAACCTTCGTAGAATTCTTAGAGTTCTTTGATTATTTTAGAGATAGAACCTTTAGAATTTTTCCATATAATAAATAGATAAACAAACATAAACGTTTAGATTAAATTTAACTTTTTCTCATACTCTTAGATTTGTCAATTTCCTATACTTCCTTGTTCTCTCATATGGTACTCTGATCTTAACCCCTTTATTAGATTTGTCAATCTTATATACTTCATTGTTCTCTCATGTAGTACTCCAATCCTAACCCATTTATGATATCAAAGCTAGTTGGAAGGTATAGATAGTTTTTTTAAGTCTTCATACACATAGATCGAGAGCCATTAGTTGGCATCCTTCTTGTTTCTATAGAGTGGTCCAAATTGTAAGTCCAAGAGAGGCAATGAGTCCATTAATTTAACTTTGTAATGGTTCTAAAAAATGAATAGTTCCAATCTGCGGGTATGAGCTTACTTAGAATATCTATGTCTTTCTCTAGTTCTCTATCACAAATGGATTTAGATCTAGGTCCTATACATATAAAAGAAGTAAGGATAGAAGATTTCAACAAATCTATAGAAAATTGGGAAATTCCTAAAGTTTAGCTAAAGGAAATATACAAGCAATCAAAATTGAAATTTTTCAAAAAATCAGATTACGTTATAACTACTGAAGAAAGAGATGTTCCTCTTTCTAACTCTTATAAGAAAATACATTTTTTAAATCAAGAGCCTATCAAGAAACATAAACAAAAATACAATTATATTCATATAGGCTTTGTCCAAGTAGGAATTAAACCTCTTACAAAATAAGGTCTAAATACATCGATTCTCTTAATTCTATGACACTCACATCTTTTAAACTATGATGAATCCACACTTGGTACTGTAGAGACAAGTCTCTGCAAAGGACCAATACATTTTGACTACTATCTCAATTTCTCACTATCTCTTAAAGATAAGAATATCCTTAAAGCACTCACGCTTCAAATAAAAACACATAATTACAAAGTAGCCGATAGATCCATCCCCTTAGCTCTTGTCTATAGGATTCATTATAAAGCAATGGATTCTGCCTTTAGATAAAATGCTTTCAAACACAATTCACAAGGAAAAACACTTCTCCTCCATACTGACATTTTTAGAGCAAATCAACAATTCCTAAATTTTTTAATTGGAATCAAGTCACTTTACCAAAACAATGGGAATTAGAAAATCAAATTCCCCAACAAGTTATTTAAAATACAAATCCGACCAATGTTATTCAACATCTAGAGGGAATGGTAACTATTATGTTTCCTAGAAGATCTTTCGATTTAAGATCTAACTTGTCATTTCATACATCCTCTTCAAGATCAATGGACCTTAATCATAATCTTCCACCTATAATCACAATTCCACCAAGTACTCATAGGAATACTTCCATACAAGATACAACATCTTTACCTCCTAATATTCAAAGAAATAATCCTGCAATACTATTTGAAACAAAAATTAGTAGTCTAGACAATAGATCAAGGATTTCCAAGTGAGTTTATCAACAGAACTAGCCTGAACCAATCTTAGAAAAAATAGACTCTTCTCATCACTCTCTAACATATTTACAAATGATAGATGCAGAACTAAATGTTTTGAAAAAATAATTTGAAACAAATAGAGCATTCCTTTTAAAGAATTTAATTCGAAGACAACAAACAAATCAGAGAATTGTTCTTCAAAACCTTTACTAATAAAGCAAAAGATATCAAGTAAAAATATTACGATTACATATATAAATATGAAGTCCATATATTTTTCTTTGATTGGTTAGAAGAACAATTCATTGAACCAAAATAAATAATAGCATTAGATCATCATTACAAGTGGAAACTCGATAATGGTGAAACCATAGAATACAATCATCCACCACTTAGGAGAATAAAAATACAGCATGGAGAAAGTAAGATAATAGTTACTTTTCTTAGGATACTAAACAAATTCGCTTTATACTCATAAGGTAATTGAACAAAATAGCTATACAAATATGTGTGTGTGTGTGTGTGTGTGTGTTGGCCTTTGTGACTAAAATTCAAGCCGCCATGGAACATCTATAGTCAGATTGGACAAGGAGGGCATTATCTAACCTTGTTTATATATGTGTGTGTGTGTGTGTGTGTGAATTGCCTTTGTGACTAAAATTCAAGCCGCCATGGAACATCTATAGTCAGATTGGACGAGGAACCTTGTTTGACCAGCGGAGGGAAAAACAAAAGCAAAAGAGAGGAGCTTTGGAAAAGTATATGCTAGTTGTAAATGGCGGCTCAAGGTCATTGACCGATAAAGAACGAAGACTTGGACTTTCATGAGTTGTGATCGTCCATTGATCTCTCCCCCTAGTTCCACATTCCTTCATGTGGAAATGTCTAGTTGCCAATATTCCAGAGCACGTCCCATCAACTAAAAAGATTGGTACCATTTCCTCCTAAGCTCGCCAAAATGGACCTCAACCCTCTGAGGATGACTCTCCAATGAAGAGAAAATTCAAGATCGGCGAGCATGAAAAACGCGTAGCTGTTGTATTATCAATCAGACAATTTACACTTCAGGAAAAGAACATGAACTAAGCTTATGAGGAACTCGGACGTAAAAGCTAACGGCATCAGCTCAAATCAAACTTCTACAATTGCGAGTTAAGTAAAATAAAAGAAAAGTAAGGAAAATTTTAGATAACATATTTAACATCTTGTGATTTGGTTGAGTTTATATCCTTCTTTTTGCTTAAGATGTTTTTTTTTTTTTGGGTTCAGTCATGAGTTTCTAGGATCTCACTTCCATATTCAAACACTAGTTCTCAAGTTTTGGATGTGTTCATCAAGATGTGCTCACTCAGTTTTTGGGTGCACGCCCCATAGGTTGGCATCGGTTTTGAAGGTGTCCTTCATAGCCATGAGCTTCTCAAGTTTCAATTACACGTTCTAAGACTTGGTCTCCATGTTTGTTATGTGTTCTTGATGTCGTGTCCCTGACGTTCTGGGTGTGTTCAACAAGTTTTGGATGCGGCTAATATCAATTTTCTTTCATATTCATGTAAACAGTTCTACCATGCATGACAATCCATTTATGGCATGTGTCTGACCATGATCCCCACTACTTTTATATTTTAGAGATAACATATGATACAAAGTATAATTGTCCTGACACTTTTCTCAATTTTTAACTGGTTTGTCGTTATGCTAGCTGCCATATATATGCTAGTCGCTTGTGCCACATGTACACCAATTGGTTGTGCCACATGCATGTCAATTGCTTTTAACATATCAATTATAAGTGATCGGTTCTTAATTTATGGAATCGGGAATCAGTCCACCTAGTCTTGGAACTAGATCGGATTGGACCAAACCAATCCAACTCGATCCCTAGTGGGGATTGTTTCTCTTCTTCTTCTTTTTCCCTAAGAAATGGAATTTTTGTAAACTCTTTTTAGTAGGAAATGGGACATTGTTGCAGGGTGCAAGTGGGTTTATGAAACTTGTTTTTGTTCTCTTCTCTAGCCTTTTGGCAAAAAAAAGAGAAAAAAAAAAGCTATCAATTCAATCTAGGTGGCTCGGTCCACACCTAAAACGGGGAATCGAACTGATTATCATTAGTTCCAAATTTTAAGAATCGGAAATTGCTCAAAACCAATGGGTTCGATCCAGTTTCTATGTTCAACCCTAATTTCAATCATCTTTCTCCTCTTCTATACCAACAATCCATGCCAAACATTTCAAATTTTGATGCCAACACAAGACAATCCTTCTGTTAGCCAATCTGATTGGCATAATTTGCGTGATCTCTCATAATCATAAAACGATATCTTATAATCTGATTGCCTCACAAAGCTAATGTCTCTCCTAAAATGGCGGATAACTACTTTGGCCCTTTTTAGGTGCCAACGGGTACCAATTAATGAGGACATTCTTTTGAAGATATATGGCCTTGACATTGAGGCCATTTTGGTGGGGATGTGCAGAAGAATTTCGAACACCATAAAACTATCGAAATTTACATGGCTAGATAAGCTTGTGGGAGAGTTTTAGATGTCCTATAGTTAGAAATCCCCGAGTAAATGAAATGTTCTAAACCATAGGCACTTAACAAACAATTCAAGAAACTTTGTAAAAATCAAATTTTAGACATAGTATATAATTATTTATAGGGTGCATTGCAAATCCTATAATGTAATAGAGTATTTTCGTTAACTCATCCAACTTGGCTAATAGAAAATAAAGACATGTCTTTATCTAAGATTTCTCTCTCCTAAGTGACGATAACATGGCTAAAACATGAAATATAAGGCAAAAATAATGCTGTTTTGGTCAAAATTTGATTTTTAATACAAATTTTGTTTAAATTAAATTTAAAAATGTTAAATTAAAAAAAAAAAAAGAAGAAAAAAAGGAAGAGGAAAGTAAGAAATTAGGCAAGCCTTCCCCACCCCATCATCACCAAGAAGGGCCAATGATGGCGAGGGTCGCTAGGCCCTTACCAATGGCCAGTGAACCCCCCAGATCAAGTGAGGGTCGCCAATCTAGTGTTAGCCCTCAGTCAAGTTTGGGCGAGGGCCAATGACTCACTTGATATGAGAGAAGGCTGCAACCCTTGCCACCTTTGGCCCTTCCCGGCGATATGCAACCCCATCATCTAGTTTCTCACCTTCCTCCCTTTTAAAAAAAAAAATCAACTTATTTAAAATTTAATTTAAATAAGTTTGTATTAAAAATTAGATTTGGACTAAAACAATGCCGTTTTGGTCTTATATTTCATGTGTTTAGCCATGACATCACACGTTAGAGAGAGAATTTATTTTAAAAAGTCATGTATGCATTTTCCATTAGCCAAGTTGGATGGAATCAACGAAAAGCTCGATTACACTAATTTAACAAATTTTAGGAATTGATTGCATTTTTTGTAAGTTTTAAAACTTTATTTCAATTTCATGATAAGTTTTAGAATTTTTAGTGCACTTATCACTTGATTATATTATAGCTTCAAGTTTTTTTTAGCTAAGATCGTACTAAAAGATTTGTGTGTGTTGTTACATTTTCATTGACATGAGCATTTACTTTACTTTCTAACATACTGACTTTATTTATGTAAACATGTTAGTGCACCAATTTGACATCCCAAGAACCTACATTGGATGGGTAGGGCCTGAGATGTATTCATATGTAAGACCATCTACAAATGATCACCATCTTATGTAGTTGCTGTTAATATTCCCTTTTAGGGCTTGGTCAACATGAAATGGACAAGGACGTTGTAAATGTTAACTGATTAGGACTCCCCCAATATATATGCAAGAGGGTTCGAACAAGGATGCTGTTTTTAGTCGGATTCGGGGTGGTATTGATGTTCCTATCAATGGTAAAGGGTACACTAATGGATTGGACCGCATATCAAATTAGGGTAGTATTGTTTGGTTGACATTGACAAGAACGTCAGCCCCATTATAAGGGGAAGTTTGCAACATTGTCAAGATTCATATCAAATAGAAAAAGTCCACCTCTTGCGCCTTTACTTAGATTATCCCTTTTACGGGTTTGACCTAGGTGAAACTGATCGGGTTGGTCCCATATTTTAAAAATCAGGTTTTTGATGAAAAGGGGAGAAATGTACGTGCCAACCTTAGTTTTAAGAAACTGTTAGGCAATTTTGGAGTTCCGATATCGGGAAGTGGAACCTTCCGTACAACAACAACGTGCAAACTCATCCACAAGCACGTCCACTTAACCACACTTTCTCACCTCTTTTTGTTGACCACATTCAACCCAAAAAAATTAATTAAAAATTCCATAAAAATTCCTTTTCTTCTGAAATAATACAACAAACATAATTCAGGTTGTGCTAGCACTCGTGTTGATTTGTTAAGCAAAATTAGCTCAAGATCCTAGTCAGTCAATGTATGCCATAATTTTGAATTATTCCTAATTTGTAGTTTAATCTATCTAAAGATCAAATCATATGAGATAGGACTTGACAAAATCTCATATTGTGTTTTTTTTTTTTTTTTGATAATTTTTCTCTTGAGATTTTGACCTCTGATGTGTCATCTCAAGCCATTGCAACTCGAACCCTTTGTTTGGCTATAAAGGAACACAATGGATGACTCACTAGGTTTCAACAATGATATGAAGATGATTTAAACGAATCCATGTTATCAGTATTTAGAAGTTGAAATTAGCGAGATTTCGAAAACCTCCCCTTCAAAGGGGAGCAAACTTTCCTCAAAATTCCTCTTACCCTCGGACTTTGTTCCAAACCATCATAAACTCAACACCCATTTTCGTTCCAATGGTTCCGCCGATAGCTCTCACACAATTGTCATTGCTGCATGGAAGGTTAATCCGCAAAACATCATTTCTTATGTTACATTGCCCATTTCAACCGTTGTACCCGAAGAACAAGACCAATTAAATGCCCCGCATCCAAGGTGGCAGATCCACTGAAGCCTCTCTCATTAATTTGACTGGCACTTTTGCCAAACCACCGAATTTTTTTGCCAAAGCAGCTCTCACTCAATGCAAAGAATCTGTCTCCCTCTCTGACGTCACGAGTTTACCCACTTTTCTAGAGAGAGAGAGAGAGAGAGTATGAGTGAATGAACCCACGTGTTGACAACCCACTGAGAGAGAGAGAGAGAGTGTACCGTTTGCGCTTATCCGCATCGACTCCAGTCGCCTCATTCCCAAGTAAGCCGGGCCCCCCACCGCCTTCTCTTTCTTCCCGCACGCCTCTGGCGTCTCCCGAATTCCCGCAATTACCCCTCGGCGCCGGCCCTCCCCACCCAAGCCGACCATGGGCAATCTCGTCATCTCACCATCCCAGCCCAGCCCAGCCCACGAGCCCCCACGTTGGGCGGCCGGACATCGCCGCCCCCTCCCCCTCAAAATCCCCCACCCTGCCCCCAATTCATACGCCGTCGGGAGGGCAGTACCGTCATTTCGCGGGAGGAATTATTCCTGTCGGACCAACTCATTCAATGAAAAAAAACAATAATAATAATAATAATAAAATTGACGGAAAAACACCAAAAAGAGGAGAACGTGAGGCATCCGCAAAAAGCACCCCCGAAAAGGTGGCTTGCCCGGGGAGGAGAGAGAAAAAGGGGGAGGCAGGAGGAGGAAGGAGTTCGTTTGGAGACGTTATCGGACTCGAAGGCCCTCAACTCGCCGGAATTCAGAGCCCCCTTCGCGTCCGTCACTTTACAGTGACGAGCGAGACGCGAGAGCGTGCGGGCGCCTCTTCTCCCTCTCTCTCTCCCTTCCGATTTCGAGGAGCCAGCCAGCACGCCGGCCAGCCAGCACCTACTCGAGTTCCTCTCGCGCTAGGGCTTCGCCGTTGCCCGTGTTCTCTCGGCCGGGAATTGGGAACCTCGCGGGGCGATTTGGGTTTTTAGGGTTTTCTTGGTGTTTTGGGCACGAGGAATTCTCGTGCTGCTTATGAATTTGGAGCCGCGATCTGGTGAATTCGGCCGCGTCGCTGTCGCTGTCGCTGCTGCTGCTGCTGTGGGGATTGCGCGGGTTGTCCTGTCGTGATATGTTCACCCCGCAGAGGAAGGCGTGGTCCGGGTGGACTTTCTCGCCCCGGAGCCAGGCGCCGAGGAGCGGATCCGGGTCGGGCCCCGACCCGACCGCCGATGGGAAGGGGAAGAGCATCGTCCCCGCCGAGCCCGTCACCCCTCCCCTCGGCTCGAACGGGATGATGGTCGTGGACGGAGGCGGCGATCCGGCCGGCAAGGCTTCGCTGCTCGAAAAGGAGGTTGGTGGATAAATTCCTGTTTTTCTTTTTTTCTTTTCTTTTCTTTTCACTTTCTGGTAGTTGGGGCCTGTTCTTTGGCGACTGGGCAGTGGCCCGTGAGGGTTGAATTTTCTGCATTTGCTCTTTTTAGTGCTCTGCTGTAATTATTCACACTAACTTCAAGGTGTAATAAGCTCTGCATCTGCCCGTGAAACTGTCAATCGAGGCAATCTTGATGTTCCGCCAACTCAGAGATGTAATAATCTAGGAATTCATAGTAGATTTGTGGCAAGCTCAGTCCTTCAGAGGAGTAGAAAACGGGTGAGGAATGTCAGTTACTTGATGAGAATGAAGATTCTTGAAGCAATGTCGAATATGACAAGAAAGCTGTTGTCTGGGGAAACTGGTGCCGATAGGTTTTTTTAAAGCCATGGAGAGCTTTCCCTCCAAAATCAGTGAGAGAGGGATGGCAGTGAGGGTCTTCGATCTATTTGTTCAGAAAGTAATATCTCTGGTTAGATGTATTAAGTAACAAGTTCCTTAAGTACGTGTGACTTGACTGATGTAGTGAAAATTAATTGATTAATATAATTGGCATCTCCATAGAAGGGACTTTGCAATTAGGCATGGGGTCCATTGCAAGAAATTGATTGCCCTAGAGAATATGTGGGTGAAGATAAATTATGCTTGGTCGTAAGCTTTTCAATAGAATTGCTGACAAGTGGGGAAGGTTGGTTACGTTGAAAAGAGCCCCCTTTGGTCATGTACTAAAACAAGATTTACTATGAACATCATCAGAACTGAGCAGACTTAAGTTTCTTTTGCAACTTGGTGAATTTTAAATAAATCCTGTTCTATGTCAATTTAGTGCAACCTTTGCTGTAAATTTCTGGCCATTCTATGTCTATTTATACATATTTTCTTGGTTTAAAAGTGATAATAAAGCCATGAAAATTGTGGTGTGTGGCATGTGGAAATGCACTTATATGGCGTCATTCATGGAGGATCCACCTTGTGAATTTGTGTTTTCATCTTGTCAATTTCTTATATTGCTCATCTTAAATCAGTGCATGTTGCTCATGTCCTTAGCCTTTCTAAATGTTGCATTTTGGGAATGCATTAATGTTGAGAACCCTTTCCATTTCCTGATTTTTGGTCCAGCTTTTCGAGTACCAATATAATATGGGACTTCTTTTGATTGAGAAAAAAGAGTGGGCTTCCAAGAATGAAGAGCTGAGACAAGCATTGGAGGAAATAAAGGATGCTCTTAAACGCGAGCAAGCGGCTCATTTGATTGCTATGTCAGATGTTGAAAAACGAGAAGATGATTTGAGAAAAGCTCTTGGTGTCGAGAAGCAGTGCGTGAGTGATGTAAGATCTCTGTTTTAAAATTACTTTACCTTTTCTTTTCAGTCCAAAAAAATGTATGGTTGAACTTTTTTTATGTCTATGATTGCAAAATAGATGGCATGAGTTCAGAGGCGATGCCAGCAAGCATTTTTACTTGCTGCCCTTTG
The DNA here is from genome assembly GCA_014182515.1 of Eucalyptus microcorys. Classification (NCBI taxonomy): domain Eukaryota; kingdom Viridiplantae; phylum Streptophyta; class Magnoliopsida; order Myrtales; family Myrtaceae; genus Eucalyptus; species Eucalyptus microcorys. The sequence goes on along the minus strand of CM024571.1, from coordinate 18,701,142 downwards.
TTTGACTTGACTGCTCAAAATTGCAAACTCAATGTCTAGATTATGGTGCTTTTCCGAAATAACTCCCCTCTTTGCTATCGGAGGGAATCTGCCTAAATTGGACTACGTCTTGCTAGTTGGTTTCACAAAAGCTACTTTGATGCATCATAGGACAATATTTGGTTGTCTCCTTATTTTTTAAGATGCTACCCTTTTCTTTTATATAAAAGATAACATTAGCATGTGGCCTTCAAAATATGGATTTCAATACCCCTCGTTTTCTAGTTTAAAAACAGATGTATATTGTATTGTAGTTGCACTTTGATTATCTAATTGACCATAATTTTGTTATTAAATTAATGTTAGTATCTTGAAGTCATCTCTTTTTATATTTACCTATAAAACATAAAAGTGAATAGGCTTGCAACATGTACATGATCGCTTTTATCATCTGTTTTTCTTAAACAGAGAAATTTGTTCTTCATTCAAGTTTGCCGGGAATGTAATTGAACATCCACAATATCAATATTTACATAACTATAGCTGTCTGTGTATGCAATCTAATTTATAGCACAATTTTGATGTTCAACTTTACAAATTAACAATGTAGAAGAGGAAGGATCGGATATAGTTTCACATGCAAAATATCTTCACTCATTTACAAGTTACAGCTCAGTCTAAGTTGGGAGTTTTTAGTGCCTCGAACTTTGTATTCGTGGAAGTGACAAGAAAAAAATTATGAAGTAGCATTTAGATATGGTAGGAAGGTTTGTGTGATGGTTAGCATTTGCATAAAATGATGAAAAAGCAATCATGCATGTGTCAAGGCTAGTATTCAACGAAGAAAATGGTTTGTATGTGCAATACCCAGGTTTTCTGCGTTAGAAGATCACGTCTTCTGCCGTGCCACCCCACCCCATCTCCAAAGTGTGTAGTCTTTTATTCGCAGTGAGATTAGCTTATATGTACTTGGTTATCCATTTCTTGCACGATGGATGATGTTAGAAAGAAAATACCTGGTAATTATTGTTCCTTGTGTTGGAAATGCTGGTTGCAGCTGGAGAAGACCCTGCGTGAGATGCGTGCAGAGTATGCTGAAATTAAATTTACAGCTGATTCAAACTTAGCTGAAGCTAATGCTTTGGCTGCAAGCATTGAGGAAAAATCTCTTGAAGTAGTGGCTAAGTCGCATGCTGCGGATGCCAAACTTGCTGAAATAAGCCGAAAGAACTCAGAAATCGAGAGGAAGATGCGAGATGTGGATGCTAGAGAAGCTTCTTTTCGAAGGGAACGGTTATCATTCATAACAGAGTATGTCCAAAGCATGTGCACTGCTTATTTCACATGTTCAGTTGTAGCTATTTTAGTTTGTGGTTGTAGCTCTGGCCATTTAATAGTGTTCATACGGTTGTCTTCTTTGACAAATGAGCTCATTGCAAATTTTCTCAGGCGTGAAGTACATGAAACCACTTTGTCCAAGCAGAGGGAGGACTTGCAAGAATGGGAAAGAAAATTGCGTGATGGAGAGGAAAGGTTGGGAGATAGATTTAGGGTTCTGAACCAAAGAGAGGAGATGGCAAATGAGAAGGACAAGATATATAAGCAAAAAGAGAAGGATCTTGAGGAAGCACAAAAGACGATTGATGAAGCTAATCTAACATTGTCAAGAAAGGAAGAGGATATAAGCAGCAGGCTGGCAAATTTAAAGTTGAAAGAGAAGGCAAGCCTTTCTGATGCTGATCACTTAAGATGTCGACAATGGGACTATTCTAATCTAATGCATTCTTTTTGGCTGCAGGAATTTGAAACAATGAGAAAGAACCTTGAAATAAAAGAGAAGCAGTTGGTTGCTACAGAAGAAAAGCTCAATGCTAGAGAAAGAGTAAGTTCTTGAAATTTGGAGATTTGCATTTACGTAGTATTTGCTGGTAAATAGATGTCTTGATGACTTACTCATCATCGGAGTACCACGAGAATAATATGTTCTACATAACTCACTTTTTGTGGTGCAGTTCACTATTTTTTTTTTCCTTCCTTCCGCTGTCTATCTACTAACAGTCAGGTCGTGGTGCTTCATAACATTCAGTCTCTGCACACTGCCAGATCTTCTATCTCTCCAGTATCAACCTTCCCCTCCTTGCCTGTGCTCCCCAAAATAAAAATAAATTAAATGGAAACTATATCTATTATGGCATAATGTGATGGGCTTGATCAGTCTTGTCAGGCTTACAGAGACCTGTGTGTCATCGTAAAGATATGTGCTAGAAAAATTATTCCTACTGGAGTAGCCCTTATCAGTCACTTTAATTATCAAATATCTGTAGCAATTTAACTATTCTTCTAAACATTCTTAAGATTTGACACTCCTTGTGCTTGGTCCTTTTCAGGATGAAATTCAAAAGCTTCTTGATGAGCATGCTCGTGTTTTAGATGTGAAGAAAAATGAATTTGAGTTGGAACTTGAGCAAAAGAGTAAAAAATTCGATGAGGACTTAGAAAGAAAAGGATTTGACATACAGAAGAAGGAAGCTGAAATTAAGCACAAAGAGGATAAACTTGTGAAAAGAGAACAAGCAGTGGAGAAGAAAACGGAAAAGCTCAAGGAGAAAGAGGATGACCTGCAATTGAAGTTGAAAGATCTTAAGGAAAAGGAGAAAATTCTCAAGTCTGAGGAAAAGAATTTGGAGACTCAGAAGAAATCGGCTGCTATTGAGAAAGAGGAGTTGCTCAGCCTTAGGGCTGCTCTTGAGAAGATAAGAGCGGAAAATGAAGAACAGCTGGTGAAGATCCGCATGGAGAAGGATCAACTGAAAGTGAGTGAAGAAGAAAGGTCAGAATTTGTGCGTTTGCAATCTGAATTGAAGGAAGAAAGAGAGAAGTGCAGGCTTCAAAAGGAGCTTCTTTTGAAGGAAGCTGAGGACTTGAAGCAGCAAAAGGAAGCTTTTGAGAAGGAGTGGGATGAGCTTGATGACAAAAGGACTCAGATTGAGAAAGAAAGGATGGATGCAGAGCGACAAAAAGAAAAATTTGAAAAGCTCAAACATAGTGAGGAGGAAAAACTACAAAGGGACAGGATGGAGAAAGATGATTACATAAAAAGGGAGCTGGAAGAGCTAAAACTGGCTAAAGGATCATTTGAAGCCAGAATGGAGCATGAGACTTCAGTTCTTGCTGAGAAGGTGCAAAGTGAGAGAAGTCAAATGCTTCGGGACTTTGAGCTTCGGAAAAAGGAGCTTGAGACTAATATGCAGAATAAATGGGATGAGATGGAAAATAACTTGCATGGTAGAATGAAGTCATTTGAGGAAGAAAAGGAGAGAGATCTAAACAATATAAACTACCTGAGAGAAGTAGCCAGAAGAGAAATGGAAGAAATGAAACAGGAGCGAGCAGAATTGCAAAAGGAAAGGGAAGAATTTGCTGCAAATAAGAAGCATCTGGAGGATGAACAAGTTGAAATAAGAAAGGACATTGAACAGCTTGTTGCACTTAGCAAAAAGTTGAAGGACCAGAGAGAGAAATTTATCGAGGAGAGAGATCGCTTTATTTCTTTTGCTAAGCAGCAGAGTAGCTGCAACACATGTGGGGAGCTTACTCGCGAGTTTCTGCTTTCCGATCTACAATCTATATCTGAAATTGAGAATGCTGAGCTTTCTCGGTCAAAGTTGGCTGAGGCTTATGCAAAGGAAGAGGCAAATACGACCTTTGATCCTTCTGGAAGGCCAAATACTGATACATCTCCAAATTTAGTTGGTTCAAGCACGCCTCTCGCCTCTGGAACTGTGTCTTGGCTTCGAAAATGCACAACTAAGATATTTAGCTTCTCCCCTGGCAAAAAAACTGATTCCCATCCAGTTCAAGATCTGACTCAAGAAGGACGTGTGCCTGGTGATCATGTAAATGTCGAAGAACCCTCCAAAGAGAATGCTGAAAATGATGCTGAGGTCTCTTTTGCAGTAGCAAGTGTTTCTTTTGATGTGGAGGGTTATCAGAGGGAGGATGAAGGTGGTCAAGATATGTCATACGATAGCAATGTCAACAGTAAGAGACAAGAAGTTGCTGAAGATTCTCAGCCTTCTGATTTAAACAATGGTGTCCGTCAGCCTCGCAAGAGGGGCAGACCAAGGGTTAACAGGACACGTACTATGAAAGAAGTTGTCAAAGATGCTAATACCTTTCTTGGGAAAGGTTTTGGTTCGAATGAGACCGAGCAGGAGAATGGAAATGTGGAGGACTCTGCTCCTACGAATGCTGACAGTCGGGATGAAGCCAGTCTTGCTAGTAAAGGAAGACCAAGAAATGTCCGCAAGAGGAGTCGTGATAACACCACAGTGAGTGAGCATGATGCTGATGACACTGAAGGACATTCTGACAGTGTGAGTAAGGGCCAGCGAGGGAAAAGGCGGCAAAGAAATACTGCCACCATTCAAGCTTTGGGTGAACAGCGATATAATCTCCGACGGCCGAAAGGGTGGGTTTCTGATTCTGGTTTTTTCTATATCTTTTTTGTGGCTCAGTTAATACATGTAGTTCCTATGAACATTTGGTGGCGGAATTTATTTTTGCATCTCAATATACTATCACATAATGTTCTTTTGGAGATTGGGGTTTGAAACTTACTCAAGGTCACTGTGTCACTTCTCTATTTTTGATAATCAGTTTTCTCATGTTGCTATAACAGTCGTATGTGTTTGTGTGTTTTGACATTACAGCTGTTTTTCTTAACGTTTGACAGTGGGGTCAAGACCACTGCATCTGGCATGTCAAATGACCTGAACAAGGACAATAAAAAAGAAGCTGGTAGAGAAGGTGCAGAGGAGGAGATTCACTATGCCAAAGCTGCTCCTGCACTTTCTGTTACAGTTGCTAGTGAAAATGGCAGAAGTGCACACTTTGTGCGTGTAAGTAATTGGTTCTCATGTCGTGTTTTCTGATTTTTGTGAATCATGATGAGTTGTTCACTCTGTTTGTGTCTTAATAATTGTTTGGCTCTAGGACAACATATTTATGCCTTGTCATTTTGCAGTATGGCTCGTTGGCAGATACCCAGGATGGAGATGCCAATGGAACAAAGGAGATAGTCGAGGATCTGGCATTGAGTGAGGAGGTGAATGGGACACCTGATAAGGGAGACAAACATGACAACAGGAGCGAGTCCCTAGGAGTTGATGCTGTCACGCTTGATGAAGATGTGGATGATGATGAATGTGAGGACGAGCACCCAGGTGAAGTCTCTATAGGGAAGAAAGTTTGGAACTTTCTCACGACCTAATCAGGTAGGATCATTTTCCAGTCTCGGGGGAAGAAACCCCGGGGCTGCAATGTGGCCCATCAGCTTCTTTAGATAATGCTGCTGGAGCTTCCCTGATGTGTAGTAGCCATTTATGTTAGTTCAGCACAAAAGGTTTTTCTAGGTTTGGGAAGGAGAGGTTTGGCGCCCCTTTCTATTTAGAAGGTTTCGGGATGTTAAGGGCTTTGATATTTTGACCATTTTTTTTTGTCTTTTTTGTTTAGGTGATCTATTGGCAGTGTTAATAATACTGCATGTCATGATGCTCTTGGTCTCTTGCTTCTAAATTGTTTGTATCAAATACCTGTAATTTTTCCCTGTTCCGGTCGCGTAGTGTGTGAAACCTGTGGATTTAATTTTTTTTTTTTTTCCTTCTGTCCCCGTGTGCAATGTTATTAGCCCAAGACCTGCATGTCCTGGTCTCGAATGCTGATCATGATTAATGACTTTCAGTGAGACTTTTAGCTTTGCCAGTCGGTGCTGTAAGGCAAAACGGGCATGAGAACTGGTATGTTTGGTGGATGGAGTGCTCTGTTGGGCAGGATGTGTCGCGTGGTGTTTTTGCAGGTGGAAGATATCTACGATTCCCAGTACCTTCATTTAACTGCTGTAAGAGTTTGTTGTGTTATATGATCATGCGTGCTTTTTAGGCAACAGGCTCTCCGGAGATATACTTGAAAGAAGTATTCCGCACGGCCGTACACCAAATTGTCTTAAAAGAAATTGTGGGTTCTCTCTCTCGTTCGTGGGTATTTATTGCCTAAAGCCTCATTGGTGCACGGCGTAGTACTTATTGACTCTGTTTTAAACAGATGATTACAGGCGCAAGAGTGGAGCCAATGCACAAAGAAAATGAATGTGAGCCGATCCGGGTAGGATTAAAAGAATCGTAGACCTTTGGTTATATTCGGTGAATTAGAATTATTTCAGAAGTTTTATCTTATCTGGTGTTTGAAAAGTCTGGATATGGTCCAGATAAAAAAATCCCTTCCAAGCGTTGGGACTCACCTCATTTGATTAAAAAAATAAAATGAAAAAGGAAGGGGACGTGCAGTTGTTTTTTTTTTTTTTTTGGGGGGGGGTGAGGGGGTTGCGAGGGGAAGGTGAGAGAAACATTATTTATAAAGTCATGAACTTATGGTATTGTGATCTTTTCAATTATACTAATTTAATTTATGACCTTTTGACAATTTAATAATATAGTTTTCTTAGCCAATTTTGGTCGGAATTTGTCAAAGTACTTTTTTGACCAATTTTGATTAGAAATTGTTAACATCAATAATTTTTATTTTTTTATATTTTTCTGATATTTATTATATTTTTATTTTTGTTCTTTTCTTTCTTTTTGACCTCACTGGTTAGAGTTGGAAAAGGAAAAAAAAAACTCATTATCAGAGGATATAATAATAAAAAAGAGAAAAAAAAAGAAAAAGGAAAGAAAAGATGCAAAGAAATTTTTAAAAAAAAAAAAAAAAAAAAATTGCAAAAATTTGTTCATGTTAGCTCCATTATGCCACATAAGATGATCGATATCATGTGAACAATTTTCAACCAAAATTAATTTGAATGACTATATTAACAAATCGTCAAAAAGTATAAAACTAAATTGAAGTAATTAAAAGGTCTAAAACTAAATTAATCGTCATACTCTTTTTTGGTTATTTTCCCCGAGAGACAGGTGGGCATCAGTATGAATAGCGACCACAATTGCAGTGGTCTGTGTCTCGGCTAGGACCACCACGACAATGGTCGTCATTATTCGACGAGCACGACGACCATCGTTGCCTGTTCTCTCCCTTTTTCTCCACCTACAATTTGTTGGATCTGGTCGGGCAATTGTGCCACTCTCACAATTGTAGTGAGAGGCTGGCTTGGCCGAGGTCCTCCCTCCGAACAATCCGTGACCTGGCGATCTCACGACGATCGCACCATCAGAAGTGGTTCCTCAGGCTTAGGCAATGTCCTTAACATTGTTCACGAATGCCTTTGTTTTTTTTTTTCCTTTTCCAATCTCAATTTAATCCAATTCTATGCATTTACACTAAACACTCAATCAGATGATGTATATTGCTACTCATGTTATATCAATGATTTTCCAAACGATGCTTGCGTAACTCTATTTAGATTCTATCCTTATTCTATCAAGTAAAATAGTATGTGGAAGTTCAAACACAATCTTTATGTGTATACAAACTCATGCGTGCTTGATTGATTTGACTATCTAATTGAGAATGAAAAAAATTAGAAAAACATTTATGGTAAAGAGTGCGTGCGATTGAAAGAGAACATAAATTTTATTGAGCTTTGTCAAAGACAAATGTTTTGTTAGAACATATTTAGTGATACATTTTATTGAGCTTTGTCACCAAGACTCATATGTGTTCTCTCTCTTCTTCTTTTTTAATGTTTTGTTATTGTTAGTACTGTATAACCTTTTATAGAATGGATATTATTGGGTCAATTTGCTAAAACATCACTGTTTTACGAAAAAGAATCTTTCATATGTATATGTCCCAACGAAAGATTAAACTAAAATTCTAAAAAAACATTCAAACTATAACTATCGTGACATCAATGCCTTGATTTTTTTTTTTTTTTTTTTTTTTTTTGAGTCACCAAACCCCTTGAACTTGTATTGACGGGATAAGAGTATCTCATTGTCAGCCACAAAAAGAAAAAACCACAACTCCAATTTCATAATAACTTTTCTCGTGTCATCAATATTCGAAATTTACATGGGAGCAACAAAAATTTAGGATCTTTCGATTGTGTGGGTAAAAATTTGAGGTCTCGACGACACAAAAAAATAAATTTGAGATCTTTAGTGATACGAAAATTTTAAAAAAAAAAATTGGGATATCAATGTTTCATAGAATCAATTAACCAAAGAGGAAAACGCTTAATTTTCCACAAAACCGCTTTTGTGGAGGTTGAATGAGTACCTTATACTAATTCTTTTGGGCTATAGAGCATGGGGGCGTGTCCATGACCATGTGTCGGCGTGGAAGATCTCATGGGGGCTTTTCTTCGTTAGTTTTAGTCACATTTCGTGTGTAATGGAAGTGGTTCTTTGTTAACTAGTGCGCAGATTCTTCAACAACTTTGTCTTCAATGACATGGGGCGAGCAATGTGACGAACTATGGACTCAAGTTAGAGCGCTACCGACGGGTCGCTGCCGGCACCAATTGCCAATTGGCTACCTCTCCGTTTCTTCCGATTTGGACTCAAGTTAGAGCACCAGGGTCTCGGGCTCCGGCAGTCGGGGGGACTCTGGATCCTGTACCCATTTGGAAGGAAAAAAACAAGGCAAAATTTTAATAGCAAACGACGGAAAATTTTCCAGATCTTTTCGGGTTGCAATCGAACAATGGAAAATATTGGCATTTTCTTGGAAAATATTTTCTAAAAATGTTACATTTTTTTTGTGAAACAAACGAAACTTAGGTGCGTTTGTTTATTTCGTAGAAAACTCGATGATAAAAGAAAATGCTTTCTTGAAAAGGATTTTTCAGAAATTCATTTACTTTTCCTTTATTCGGTGATATATGATTGAAAATGTTTTTAGATATTTGGATCTCATTGGAAAATAATTTCAATTTCATGAATTTATATCAAGCAAAATAAATTCGATTTTCAATAATTTTTATTTTAAAAAATCGAATTCTTAATTATTTTGCTTTTTATTTTTCTCTTATTTAATATTTTTGAAAAGTTAGAAAATTTAATTATTTTTTTTTTATTTTCCTTCTTGTCTTTTTCTTTTTCCCCTTACCTCGCCACAACCGGGTCGGTGATGGCCATAGGCGAGCTCAAGGCTTGTCCAAATGATGGCAATAAGCGAGCCTCAAGCTCATTAAGATCAAGCGTGCCACAAGCTCATCAATTGAGCCTCAAGCTCGTTGGCCCATGTCATGGCCGATCACTAGGTTGTCGGCCATTGCCGAGGCACATAGCGGATGGAGAAAGAATGAGAAAGAAAAAGAAAGAAAATAGAAAAGAAGAAATTGAATAGACAGGATTATATATTGACGGGAACATGATTACGTCGTGCGACCGTTCTCAGTAGTATCGTGGCATGTGAAAAATAGCCGTTGCAGACAGCATGAGAGCTGTACGGACAAAAGAAGTTCAAAATGTGGTGGACCCTCCCATTCCAAGTTTCCAGGCTAACGGGTTTTTTTTATTTGTTATTTCCTTTGTCGTTGACCTGGTTTTATCTGTTTCCTCTTTGAACTATATAGACGTTAGCATTGATGCGATTCATACCATTTGGCACAATTACAGACTTTTAAAAAAATATTTTTTCAATTATTCCAAGGATTTCCAACCGTTTGAGTCTAGTTATATGTCTTCATTTTTTCTTAAAATAAAACCGTGAAAAGAAACTACCAACAGAATTATCACTTTCAACTTATCTACAATAGTTGTGAAATGTTTGGTTTTAGTCGTAATTATAAAAATTTGTCTAGTAATTAAAGGGTCGGGTTGACAATGCCCAAAACTAGAATTCTCTTCACATCATGTCATAAATGTCTATGGCATAAACAATCCTAAGATTTGCTAATGACATAACTTGAATTTGTCACCTTATAAAAACAAGTGACCTCTTCATCATTAGATTATCAAGTTTATCGCACTTGATGTCGAGGCAATTAGCTTGTGTTAAATGGGGAGGATGCATCTTTCTTTGCAATTTATACATAGTAATCGATTGATGCGTTTTTTGTTAGACCATAAGAGTTGTTGCTAACAAGGACCACGAAGGTGGTAGATTTCTCCGGTGGGAACAATGCAACTTCGGAGACGGCTGACTCACAAATCGAACATTTTGTGATCGGGGGGTTGTGAACTATGGACCTTCCTGTGATTACGCTCAAGGGAGGTACACCTACATTGGTCGTAGTCGTTGCTACCAGTTCTTGAGTTGGTGCCACACCAAAACTTCAAAGAGGCAAGAATAATTTAATTCTTATGACACCCCTCAAGTTCTTGACAATCACGGAGACACCCTTGTAATTTCAGATTACTTCCAATTTAACCTGTCGGAGTATGTTACTAACAATGGGAGAGATGGCTGATGTGATCACTCTAGGATGCAATCTAATTAGCACTGCCTGAGCCTATTGTTGAAGTATATTAAAAAAATCATGTAAGAGAATATTGTTAGATATATCCTAAGATATTAAGGATATTATTTCATATTTTGTTATTTCCTTAAATAACTAGTTTTCTTGTTAGATTAAAATAGCTAAGCTTTTTGTTAGAATTAATTGCTTCTTTCCTGTACTTTTTATTTAGTTATAAATATCTGTTGATTGTATCACATTAGAAAGTCAATTTATTGAGTATTTTCTCTGTTCATCTTTTCTGAAGATCCCATCGAGAGAGAGGGACCCAAATCAAAATTCTAGCTTTAGCTTTCTATGGTGTCATAGTGCTCCAATCCACAGCACCTCATCTTCAGCTCAAATTTAGTCAACACTCAACAATCCCTACCGGCGACTCTCTTTCAATTCTGAGCATGATTAATAAGTGAAGTTGCTGATTAGTGTCTAGGCAGTTGTGAGTATTCAAAGATTACCCGGGCACTCGAAGGCTATAGACTTGTTGAACTCTTTTCATCGAGCTGCCTAGTTTTTGATGTAGTTTAGTTTGCGAAAATTCAAGTTGGGCAGCTACATAGTTTTTATCAAGGTTGTGTAAGAAAGATACGTCAACTTTTTGATCATTTTTTCTTCAACCCTTGTCCAATCAGGTGATGATTCTAACATAAAAATAAAGTGATGATATGAATTGTATTTGATTTTCATGCTAGGTTTGGCAACAATTCTTCCTGTTTAAATTTGATTCAAGAAATCTACATTAATTATCTATTGTATGGTCCAGTTTACACCACGCTTTTATCATGGTCTTTGAAAGAAAGTTGCACTATCATATGTTAGCTAGATGCTCTAGCTTTTATGAACAAAATCTATTTGAGAATATTATTAAAGATATTATTAGATGTTATAAATATTATCTAAAGTTGTGTTATTTCATACATAGCTAATTTCCATTATTAGATCAAGATGATTTATTTCCTTCTTAAATTAGATAGCTTCATGACCAAAGCACAAATTGACTCTCGACTATAATGATCTCAAGGTGCACGAATTAGAATTAGATTTGAAACATGAATGCCTTCTAAACCATTGAGGGTCAATTACATCACCACTTTAGCTCATCACTAGATCTTATGATAATAAAAATCGACGCAATTCTCTTTAAAATTCATTTTTACACATGAATCCTTTTCCACACATTTTGTAATTCAATAACACTATTTATTTCAAAAATAATAACACATGTCACTCAAAACACGTATGATCAAAATGCAACCATCAAGATATATTTTAGGTACATGCCCATGTCATGTCAACATAGCTTCAAGCGATATCCAAAATTTATCTTTTTTTTCGAGTAGCTCAAATTTGCTGGCTACTGAAAAATGATCACGCTAATATAAATGTATTAAATTGGATCTGAACCTTCGAAAACAGTAAAATATCATTCGATCTTCAGGCAAATCTCAACAAAGATCTGACAATCAAAATTATCCGGTACATATGATTAAGCTCACCGGATAATTCCTCCCAAATTTCATCGAACCGCCTCGGAATCGTGGACTCCGAGATTCGACAGAGACTACACCTCGTACAAGGAAACGCGTTCGGTCGGTCGTCTTCCCTTGAACTCTGCAACCCTACCTTTTCTTACGTGAGTCAAACGCGACCCACAGAAAAGAAAAAAAAGAAAAGAAAAAAAATCTCTCTCTCTCTCTCTCTCTCTCTCTCTGGACTTCGCAAGGAAACGATTTTTGCCGCCAAAAAAAACAAGAACTCCGAAACCTTCCTGTTTCTCCCCTTCGTGTTTCCCTAAAATCGCCTCTTCGCTCGAATTAGGGCACGATCCGTCGATCGATTCCCGTTCGATCGCTCAGCGCTCCCCCCCGCCGCATCCGCGTGAGTCCCTCGCTCTCTTCTCCGCTCTCTCTGTCTCTGTCTCTCTCTCGCTCGCTCGCTCTGCCTGCCTGTGTGTGCGCGCGCGCGTTGCGTCTTGTGTTTTCGGGATTTCTGGAGCGATTTCTTCGTGTCTGCGACAATGTGGGTTCGTGAGCTTCGCGTTTGATCGCGTCCTTCGAGAGGGGGGCGATCGGTCGGTCGGGATGGTGGGGGGAGTGTCTTGTGATCGTTGCCGGTTGAGCTTTAAGGCTTGATTGACGTGCGGGGTTTGGAATCTGTTCGAAATTCGCGAGCTTGTGCCCGAAAGTTTCGATCTTGGGCAGAATCTTTGGCGTTGGTGGCTGCCACGAGGTTCGAGAAATTAGGGGTCGTGCTCTTACGGGAGCTCCTTTGTTTTGCCGTTACGAAGAGGGTTGACGCCACGGGGCTGATTGGATGAGCCTCGTGCAGGGTAGGCTGTACATTATCACTGCGATTTCTTGAGTGGTCTGAGCACTTAACAGGATTAGATTCGAGTAGAGAAGTGCTTCTGAGTCGTCACAGAATTATGGGCTAGGGATGAATTGATGCCTTATTTATTACAGTTTGAGAGTGTGCAATTATTGTTTTCAGTGTGAATAATGTTCCGATGGACATAGTTAGAATTTTCCTTTTCCAAGATGTGTTTTGGTTATTTGGCCACTCTTTCTTAGTTCTTTTGTCTCTTTAATCAGAATGTTGCCTGGATTGCTTGACTTCAACTGACTGATGACATAGATTTGAGAAAGGTCGCCGGGGTAAACTGAAGAAAAAACTTCGCAGTGGTATATCACAAACATTATATTTTGCATTTTGGCTCCCTTCCAATTGTGAAAAAAGGTACCTGATTCGCTGATGGGAACAAGTAGTTCCTTTCACCTGTTCTTTCTGGGGGAAGGAAAACATAAAGCTCTCTTTTTTAAATTTTATATCATAGTAATCCCATTGATGCTAAGTTTGACGTGTCCAGTCCTCAAGCCGCCATCATCACCCTCGAAGATGACACACCGTGCTTTTTTTCTGTCTCACAGTGAATGCTGCTTTCAATCGAAACTGAAAGGGAAAATGTAAGAATCAAAATATGAAGGAAAATATTGTATCGGGTGGTTTTCCTTTAATAGATTTAATACAGATATATTAGTTTTGAACATCAGAGTCTCAAGGTGCAAAAAAATCAGAGATGGGATGTTGTTAAAACACGAGCCTTTAGATGTCATTATTCTGTCTTTCCATTGATCAGTAGGGTTGAAGTTTGTGTCACTCACAGAATGCCAGAGATGATAGAATCGAAAAGGCTATTTCATGTCTGTCAAGATTGAGCAGAATGCTTTGGGACCCTTGATATAAATAAAGGGAATGCGCACCAATCACGTTACTGCATGTGTATGCATACATGAAAATGTAGGGTTACCAATGACTTGATTAAGTAGGATGTTGAGAGGAAACATGTTTTGCTGCTGTCAAAGATTAGATGAGGGATTTTTTGTTTAAGGTGTTTTTAGACATGTAACCTGCTACCTGTGGAATTCCTTAAGTAAATGCTGCATTTTGTGTGCGCTTCTTGTCAAACGAGTGAAGGTCAGAAGAGGAAGCATATTCTTAATGGAAGGTTTACACTTAATGTCTTGTAGGAGGTTAAACACTTCAATAAATTTTTCAGTTATTTTACCCACTCATCATGTTGAAGATGCTGATGTATTTTTTAGTTGTTACTACACATGTTTCCCTCCTAATGCAAGTGGTTAAAATGAGAAGACTAAACTTAGTTGGCTTGATCCCATTGAAATGTCATAACTACACTTAACATATATATTTTCCAATTTGCAGTGTGAGATCCTCAAAGTAATTGTAAATGCTGGGAAAAGGGTATATGCTTGGTCAAAATTTTGGCCAGAACTGGAACGGTTTCTTCCCCAACAGCTTCTTGCAGTCAAGAGGCAATGTTCCACCCCAATACTTTGCAAGAAGTACCTTTAGAGACTGGCGTAAAAATCCACAAATCGGTTGCTGTCGTGATCTGATTAGAAGGAGAATGTAAGTTTCCAATTTAAATTTTTGTAGTTTTTTATTTATTTTAATCTTCTCTCTAATATTAAATCTTTGGAATTTGAACCCTTTGAGGAAAGGTTTTCATAAGTTCTTAGGACTGCTCATGTGCTCCTGCAGAATGGAAGCTTTCCCATGGATCATGAACGTAAGACGGGACTGGGAATCACTGGCAGTAGGCCTTGCAAATGATTTGGAGGAGAATTTGTTCATGGAGTCTGCTTCTGAGGTTTGTTTTAAGTTTTCAGAGCTGGAATGGGAATTTCAGTTCTTGTTTCATTTAAAATTATTTTTGTTGGTTTCCATGCCCTATATCTCATAATTACGTCCATATGGTATGCATGTGGTCCAGCAAGTGCATGTTCATTTTCATAAGCCTCAGCAAGCTGGTATGGGTGAACATTTGGAGCCCTGCCCCCCTCCCCAACTCTTTTTCTGCTTTGTTGGGGCTGGGGGTTGTGGTTCGTGGTTTGGGTTGCACATGTGCACAAGATGGATAGTTATACTTTCAGTTGATTCACAAAGTTCATTTAGTTCATAGTTCATTTAATGGATTTTCATTTTGCAAATGGTTATTAGGTTGACTATATGAACCTGGAGACTCTCAATATTCGGTTGGAGATATTGCTTGCACGAATGATTGACAAATCAGATACCACTGAAAGATTGGATGAAAGTGCAACTTCCTCATTCCCCATGTTCAGCATTATGCCAAGTGCAGGTTCATTTGCTAGAGGCACCTCAAATGCACCCAATGCTCCTTCAAGTGACTTAAACAACCATAATGTTGCTTATGATGCAGTCTTGGACTGGTGTTTCTCATCAGGAGGTGCAGTTGGGCTTGAGAATGTGAACTTACGAGAGCAATCAGGTGATTCTTTATACATTAACCAATAGAGGACTATAGATCTTCAATTGATTAACTAATAGAGGAAGTGGTTATTTTCTTTAGGATCTGCTGCTGTAGACTGGCAAGGAATTAATAAAGTGCTTATTGGCTCTGACAATGGGCCAATGCATTTTCCGGCTGCTGCAGCTGACACTGTCTCCTCGATCACGGAAACTTCAAGCAGCTCGATCTACTTGGATCATATTCCCTGTAATGCTGCTGCTTATGGTGGATCAGTCTGTCCTCTTGTTGGTTCACAGTGTTGCAATGAGGCTTTATTTAAAGATTATCGTATGGAGAAACAATTCTGCTGTCAGCAGAACTTGCAAGTATATAATCAGCATAGTGTGAAGCCTGTTAATCCATCAGAGTCAGAGGTCCCTTCTGATGGTCTTGTGCTTGATTACTTCACTCCATCCTCTCAGGCATCAGAGCCTCGACTTGTTGAGCTCCCTTCATACCAATTACTGTCTGCCTTTCCTTTGAAAAGCACTTTGCCATCTTCATCTGAAGCTGCTACAAATGCTGAGGCAAGTTATCCGGCACACTTCCATGCTTGTCAGTGTAATGATTGCTTTTCTGGAGGCCTATGTGCTCAATCAGCTCCTTACAGTCAGCCAATATCTGGATCCGCAGAAATAGCTCCTTCCTGCCCAAAACGTCAGAAGGTGGATGTTCTTTCTTGTTTCCCTTCATCTAAGGAGGGAACTTCTTGTGTACTTGATCCACTAACGGCTCAAGACTGCACTGCTGGAAGACTTCCAGGCTTGCAGCACTTGCCTGAATCTCCCACATCTTTTCAAAAAGTAATGTTGCTTGGAACTAAACCAAGTACAAGTCCCTCTGCAAATACACAGACCACTTTTGAAACTATTAAGAATCTTCTGGATCGTCCTTTTGTGCCAAATGTAGAAATTCATGATAGTCCATCAGAAGAACTCCCGAATACTTCTGTTGTGGAAGACTTGGACCCCATGGACATTGGTTCGACTATTGCTGATCATTCGGTTGACTCTGTTGGAATAAGGTCCAGCGGTTTGCGTGCTGTCTTAGAAGAGCATAGAGCTGGTACTGAGGAGGTGGGACAACTCAGGAATGATTTGGGTGAGGAAAATAGGGAAGTTGAGAACAAAACTTTGTCAATTATGGATGTTACCAACTGGAGAGCTGAGTCAGAGCAATCCAAGATTAGAGGTGTTTCACTGATGGAATTTTTCACCAAAGAGCAAATAAAGGAACATATAGCAGGCCTCAAGCGATGCGTTCATCAGGTTAGTGGGGAATGATTCAGTTCTCATTTGGTAATCAATCTTCATTTACTTCTCGTGGAATATGCATTATGCACTCTCTGTGTTCATTGAAGCTCTAAGTTTTCCCAGTTCATCTGATTAACATGCATTGTTTGTGTATGTGTATGTAACTAGGGTACTCCTTGAGAATGTCTAGTAATGCTCAACCTCGACTACTTCATTACTTTGCTTCATTTTGTTTATTTTTTTCCATGAAAAATGAAGGTAATACTCTTCATTCATACATTGGCCACTGCTCAGCATCTAGAGATTATCATATCTTGCGATGGTTGATGCAGAGTATGTACTTTGATTTGTTTTTCCAAGTTCGTTTTGTTGTAAGCTTTCTATTAGTAGATGGCAAAGTATGAAGGGTGTAGGAACTTCTAGGGTGAAATTTGGACATAAAACCAGTTTTCTGGGGTCACTGTGGTGGGAGCACAACTAGGAGGAGGAGAAGCCTATGCCGTTTGATTTTTTTTTTTTAATCCAAGATAGTTATAAACTCACGCATGTGGTTGTGCTCATTTCAATAGAATAAAAGCAAAGGAACATCTCGGATGCCCGCAGACTTATGACAGAAATCTTTTTAAAGAACTATCATTGCAATGCAATCCCAGACTACTTCCAATGACAATGATCCAACCTAAAACTTTTGGGCTTGAGTATTTTCTACTGGATGGAGAGCTTCAGTATGCATGAATCTGGAAGTAGATATTAATTAATCTTGCCATTTGTGCTGTCTGGAGATGGGGAGATAAACTTATTTTGTATTTATAAATACAATATTGCTCAATGAACCTTCAAACTTTAGCGTATATAAGAATAGCTGCACTTTGTGTCAAATTCCTAGGCAAACATGAGCTCAAACTGCTTGAGAGTAATAGACATGTTGATTTGTATTACCTGGGAAAAGTGATGCGCTTAGAACATTCTCATGATCAGAGATTATGACATCCAAGGAAAGGAAATTATTTTCAACCATAAATTGAAATAAATATAAATGTTGATTGATAACTCCTCATGCATTTTTTGACAACAGGTATCAGAAAAGGAAATGAAAAATGATCTGCCGAATTCCATACGTGAGAATTCATGCCAGCTATGTGGAGCAGTCAAGCTTGTTTTTGCTCCGTCACCCATATATTGTTCATCATGCAACGTCTTAATCAAAAGGAATGGAGTTTATTATTGTACGTCAAATGAAATTGACGTACAATGTACTTTCTGCGCATCGTGCCACAATTGTTGCAGAGGTGGAACCATTAAGTGTGGGGGAATTTCTGTTTCCAAGGCCAAGCTTCACAAGAGAAAGAATAATGAGGAAATTGAAGAATCAGTAAGTTAATTCGATCAAATGTCTATTTCATAAACTATAAGGATCAGAAGTTTAGTCTCTCATTGTGGCATTTTGGTGCAGTGGGTTCAATGTGATAAGTGTGGAGCCTGGCAACACCAGATTTGTGCCCTTTTTAACGATCAAAGAAATTTAGGAGGAAATGCTGAGTATATATGCCCCATTTGCTCCTTAAATGAAATTGGAAATTCTACTCTCATTCCACCACGGAAGGTCGGTATTCTTAGAGCTGGAGATCTACCAAGAACCAAGCTCAGTGATTGCTTAGAGCAAAGAATTCAAAGGTGTCTCAAGGAAGAGAGAGAACAGAGAGCAAAAGTCTCAAAAAAGGGCTTTTACGAGGTAAAGTGCTAATCAGTGAAGGCTTTGCTACACACCAATGTTACTGAATTGTGAAAATGTGTTACCTCTAGTAATTATCATGTCAACGTAGCATAGAACTTCCATTAGATGGAGGTTCATGTGTTATGTTTGCAATTTTTATTAATGAAATATGGATCTTCTATATTCTTTTCACTTCGATCCTACATTTTGATGTCTAGGTTCCTGGCGCTGAAGATCTTGTAGTCAGAGTGGTTGTCTCTGCTAAAAGACAATTAGAAGTGAAGAAGCATTTTTTGGATACCTTTCCTCACTTGAATTATCCAGCCGAGTTTCCATACTGTTTAAAGGTGAAATCAGATATTACATTTTGGAAAACATTCCTCTTTTACTTGACCTTCTGCCATTTAGTGTTCCTGTGCTCAAAAACATGTCCATTTAGCTATATCAATGATTATAAGAATCAGTAATATACATGGTGTGCTGTTTATATTATGTACTGGTAAATGGTCTGGTCCCATCATGTATACATATTTCTTTGGAGTCTGTATCCTTCAGTACTTAAATGGTGCTTTGCGTTGTTTTGATATCCAGGTTTTTGACAAGATACTTGACCTTCCCTCATGTAGGACTCTTGTGTATAAGACATGTTCATTTAGTAGCATTGATGATCATAAGAATAGCTATTATATGTAACATGTGCATACATTATGTACTTATGAATCCTCTTGTCCCTATATCAACGGAGCGAGTAAAGCAGGGAAAAATGATTTTTTCCTTCATCGAAACTATTTTTTTTTATAGGATTAATTACCTCTCAATCTTGCAAGGGGAGTTATGCACATAAATTGTAAAAACTGTAAATTAAGTTCTACATACTAAAAATGCACACATGTCTGCATAGATTTTATGCATGCTTTCTTGGAGCCAATACCTTTGGAAAGATGGAAAGATCAATTCTTTTTTTGGTACTGCCTCTGATCATACTTTTGAGTAGGCCAAGAAAATTTATATGAAATTTTGCATTTTCAGGTAATTCTTTTATTTCAGAAGATTGAAGGGGTAGACATCCTCATTTTTGGCGCATATGTCCAAGAATTTGGCTCGGATTGTGGACACCCTAATCAACGTTGTGTGTACATCTCGTACCTTGATTCTGTCAAGTACTTTCAGCCAGAGATAGTGACTGTGACTGGAGAATCACTCCGGACTTTTGTTTACCATGAATTATTGGTAATTAGTTTGTTTCCTAGCTATTCTGTTGGCTTCTGGCTTCAGCATGCTCTGTACTGTATTCCTGAAGTAGTGTTTTGTCGTCTTTTATCAGATTGGCTATCTCGAATGCTGCAAGCAACGAGGTTTTGGAAGCTGCTTTATCTGGGCATGCCCTCCTCTGAAAGGGGAAGATTACTTGTTTTACTGTCATCCTGAAAATCAGAAAACACCACATAATCAGAAACTGCGGAAATGGTTTGTCCCATTTACCTTTCTCCTTCCGCAGTTGTCTGTTTATCGATCTGTTCATGTACATGCCTTCTCAAAAGACTATGCCCATCTTTTTCCCACTGATTATTCTGTTATTCTTTTTTTTTCCTTTGGCCATACGGTGCTTATCATGTTAAACTCTGTTTTCTGGGATTTTAAAAGCTAAAACGTTTCTATGATTGTATTTAATGTATCACTATCACACCAATAGTTTTTGTGTATTTGCAGGTATCAGTCAATGCTGCATAAGGCAGTTGAAGAAAATATAGTCATAAGCACTTCAAATCTTTACGATCACTATTTTCTTCCTCCTCAAAGAGGTATGACCAAGATAACTGCTGCTCGTTTGCCATACTTCGAAGGCGACTATTGGTCTGCTTCTGCCGAGAATTTGATCAAGGATATTGAACAAAAAGATGTGGATGACTTGCGAAAGAAAGGACAAAAAATTTCATCAAGAATTTTGAAAGCCATGGGACATAAAAGCTCTTCTGATGGTGCCAAAAAAGACATTCTTTTCATGCAAAAGGTATCTCATTTTGTTCATCTCAAACGTTATATATAGTACTGCTGCTCTGGCCTCTAGATTGATTATAACCTATGAGCCAGACACCCGAACAACAAGGAGGTTTAATTAGCCTATTATTGTTGGTATGAACGTGTATACAGATTCTGCCTCTGTTTCCCTCCCAGTTATTCAGTTTACTTTTATTCAGAGCTTAATATGAGGAAGAAGAATTCCCTCTTTGCAACCCAGGTTCCAAATGTCAAATTGTATACTGGAGCTTTCTGATCTATTTTGTGTAGGTTCAACTGCACTTCATTGCAAGCAAATTCCTTCCTAAGTTACTGCTGAACTTGCAATCGAATAACTGAGCATCAGTTATTCTTTGCCAATGATCTAAAGCTCTTAAGAAAATTAATACATGCAGAGGATGCTCAGCGCATGGATGAAACTGGACTAGTTTAAAATCTCTATAAGTTGTTAAAGCTGAGGACTGTAGGTTCTAACTTGCTTTTGTGCTCTGCAATTGATGCTGTGATGACTGCATGTCATGTTTTGTTTGAGTTGTCGCTTTACTTCTGCGGGATCCTTGTACGACAATAAGCAATCTTATGTTTTCCCTTAAGATTTCCTATTCTGTCTACATATGTCAATTGCATAATGTTAACTCCATGAGATCTACAGTTCCATAGCTATAATTGAGTTTCACTAGGTTCTGTTTGGACCTTTCTTAAACTCATGAAGAAATGGGAGTCACGAGATATCTACAAGGTTTTGGCTAATTGCTTGAAACTTTGTATGGACACAATGGTTCCAGACAATTAACATGAGGAACTATCCCATTGTAGATTGCTATTTCATTCTGATATAATAGCAATCTTTTTCTTTTTGAATATTTTTTTACCAAAAAGAAAAAGATTCTATTTCATTAGATGGTGCCAAATCTAGTGACATTTTCTAATCCTGTGTTTTTCTGAACATACGAGAGGCTAAGTTAAATGTCAAGATCCGCATCAGCTTGTTTAACTGAGCAGTATATAATACTGTCATTTTGTGTCATAGACTGAATAAGATTCATTTATTAGAGAAATGATGATATCTGTTCAGCAACTTCGTGGCTGGTTGATTTTACCTTCTTTTCTGTATCTTTAAATTATGCTCTCATTATTTTTCTCTTATTGATAATAGCTTGGGGAAAAAATCCTGCCTGCCAAGGAAGACTTCATTGTTGTCCATTTGCAGTATGTATGCTCTCACTGCCGTGAAGTTATACTGTCTACAGAACGATGGTTCTGCAGTCAATGCAAAAATTTTCAGTTATGCAAGAGGTAATATCTAAATAAGATTTTCCCATTGTATCATTCTGTTCCTGGACATTGCTTGCCAGTGTTCGTGGGGCTCCCTGTAATAGTATGCCCATTATAGTTGTTTCTCCACTTATATTCCTTATGCTTCTTTCACCTTTCATTTTTGAAATTTCATAGAAAAGGTCAATAAATGTGGTGTGGCTACCACAGCTCGTGCATTTAAATTTCTTGAAGCATATCATGGTTATGATAACTAGACCAAAAACCGATTTGATTGGTTTATAGAGCGGAGAACTCATACTGAGTGCAAAGTGGAGCTTTTAGCATGCTTCGCAATCGTATAAACATATTGCATCCCATAAAGAAAACTAGCATAGGAAAGATGGCTAACCTTTTGCCATCTGAAACACATGACATGTTAGGTGGTGTGTTGAGTCACTTCTGGTGCTCATATATGTGAGGCCTTATGACATTTATTAGTATTGAAATTTTTAACATTTTCACTTGGTGTTTCTTTGTGTAGAGAGCCCTTTATCACTGTCGAGTTGCCCTTTCTTACCAGTGTTGTGGCACCTTCATTCCAACCTTAGATTTCGCTGGTTTTCTCAAATAAGATAATCTCACTTGGGGTGAGAGCAAAAACTGGTTGTTCAAGTCCCTTTCAACTAAGGGATACTCCACTCAGGCTTAAGGCACAATCTAAAGAGATAATGTTGGGGATCAAATAGCCAAGCAATCGATTTTACGTAGCATAATATGTCGAATTGTCATTACTCAGAAGAATCAGTCTTTTAAACTTTGAGGCTTTTCTCTTGCTTTTCTGTGGTAATAATCAAGGAGCATAATTTTACATGGGGAGGGTTCCGGTTTCACTCCTTTCATTTGTAGGATCTGTTTCATTGTTATGTTCATATCTGGTTGTTGTGGTCTTTCTCATATCACCTATGTTAACCTCTCTCTTAAAATCTGTATGTGTGACCTAGGAATTAGTCTGGCAATGTCACACGTGGCCCATTTATACAACGGAGGACACAAGATAAAATACCAAATACAAAGAAAAAACCTGAATATGACACAATATGATACACTTAACATGTAGATCAACTTGAATTGACAGATTCTCATTATAATCGCTTAGCTATAAGCAATGATACTTTGAGGCTAACACAAATTAAAATGCGATTCTGACACACACACAAATTGCTAGTGACTAACTAAACTTTTTTGTTTCTGTTGCAGATGCCATGATGCCGAGCAACTTCTCTATGGAACTGACATCCACATGTTAAATGAGAAAGTAAAACATTCGGTCTCTGAGGTTAGTTGCAGAAGTTATAGTCTTCCTTGTTTGTTGTTTACAACTCACAGTGATGCACATTATGAAAATTTATTGGTTTATAGTTACAATTAAATCATTTATATTCTTTCAGGCTCCGGTGAATGGTGTGCCTTCTGATACAGAAGATGAGGATACCACTTTGGAAAATTCTTTGTTTGACAGTCGTCATACATTTTTGAAGTTTTGCCAGGAAAATCAATACCAATTCAACACACTCCGACATGCCAAGTATTCCTCCATGATGATCCTGCATTACCTTGGCAACCCAAAGGATATAATTGGTCGGGCTTCCTGTAGCATTTGCAGGAAGTTAACTGCATTGAAGCAGAGTTGGAGATGTGAGATTTGCCCAGAGTTCAGTGTCTGTGAAGTGTGCTATCGGCACAAGAACTTTGTTCATGACCACCAGTTGACTCAAGGTTCTTCCACCACACATCAGCCTGAACCTGGGACATAGAGACATAATGTGAGGCTGAAACTTGTGGTAATGTAAGCTAATGCTATGACATATTTTTCCTTGTGCTGCATCACAGTCTTGAAATTAGAATTGCTTGTTAACATTTTTAAGCAAGTTAACCAATTAAAGAAACATTTCCCTGCTAATCTGGACAGCTTCCTAAAAATAAGTTGCAAGCACCATCTTTCCTTTCCTGGATATATAATGGCAGGTTACTATGCAACTACACTGTTAGGGGTAATTTACAGGATATCTGACTGGTCTTCTGTATCACTATGCCAATTTAGGCACATTGTGAAATATGACGTGCTTTCTAGATAGATAAAAGAAATTCCTTGATCTTTTTCAGCATTTCTCTGCATTTAGTGTATTTATATGTCATTGTTGCTCTACAAATTACAATCATCTCAGAACTCTAGAGTACCCTCTTTCTGCATTTTACTCGGATATTTATAGTAAGGCATGACAACCTATCTAAAGAACCTGTCCCTGCTGTGCTTTCAAGATTTGTCATCTGCATGAAAGTGCATTATATTTTCCATCCATTCCACCAAGTATCAACTTTCAGTGACCAACTACAAAATTATATACTAGTTTGGTGGTACGAATTAAATGAATTATTGACATTTTCAGGGATGTCAGCATCAGCAAGCATGCAGAACTACTATCATCTTTGATTCCGCTGGATAGTTGACAAAGCCTCTGAGGAGCTGCCGCTATCATCAATGCTAGCAAAGCGAGTAGTGTTTAATCTGTCATTTGTACATGTAGGTAGTTTGAAAAGATAGGGGAGATCTTTGTTGCAAAGGTGAGGTGGGTCACCTGTATATAAAACTGGAATTCATCTACCTTGAGAATTATAAGTGAGTTTAACACAATAGATCTATTTTCAAGCATTGATCCTTTTGCAGAAATAAACACACAGTGAGGTGATGTATCATGACATTAAAACGGGAAGAATCCCCAGTGATCCAATGTTTTTGGAGGTTACATTCTAGTGATTCTGAGAGATGTCATGCTGGTTCTACTGCGGTTGTCTGTATGTCTTTATTTTGTTGTCCTTTCCGAGTATTGCACAATTTTTTTTTCTTTTGAAGAGACATTGTTTTGCGAAGAGTCCAGGGGTAGTAGTATGGCATGCGATGTTCCCGTTCTCCGTAAGAAATGGATTTAGGTATCGGGAAGAAATGCTTTTGATAGGGTCAAGTAACTTTTGGTAAAGTATGGTGCGATTCCTTTGAAGTTCCCCCATGTATGCATAATTGCACATACAGACAAATGTCCTGCCTCATGAGTGAAAGACGATTAAAAGCGTGGCGTGAAAGAGAGAACAGCAAGAAATGCTTAATTTGCAAATAATCCATATCTTTCTTGGGACAAACTTTTCAGGTTTCCTTAATCTGGTCTGTCCTTTTGTCGACATATTTATGTTTACTGTATGCTAATTCTTCTCAAAAGAGACCGGTGTACTTAGGTTTCACCCAATCCTCGTCAACCATTGACAAATCGTATCCCAATAAAAGCAAGTAAATCACCCACGTCACAATCTCTTGCACTCTTTTCGACCAACTCTTCTTCATTTCGCCCGTCCGGCTTTCTACTATTTAAGACCCAAAATCCACGTTCAGCTTGAATTGTCTCTCGTAAAGATCGATACCGAAATGGCTCCTCCTCGCATTCACCTCATCCGCTGCTTCTTTCTCCTCCAACTCTTCCTGTTGGGAAGTACGGCGAGTGCCACAAACCCAGTCAAGATCGCTCCAGATTACTCGATGCTTCCCCCGCAAGACGAGGAGCGGCGTACCAGTTATGAAGCAGTTTTAAACTTCTTACCAAGAGGCATCCAAATCCCGCCTTCCAGTCCATCAAAGAGACATAATTCTGCAGGACCTAAGCCAAAAGACTGAACAACATAGCCTTCGATCTCCGTACTTTTCCTTCTAGATTTCTACCTCGCGAAACAGGTCAAGAAATGGCCTTTATTTTCCTCAAATTTTGCTCCCGCATCACATGGAGTTACAACAAAAGGTTGAGAATAAAATGGATCGTGTAGCTCTCGCTTCGTGCTAATGTCCAGAGCGGATAATGCCTCTCTCACCATGCAGGCATGCATGCTGGGGTTTGAACCCGGGATGCAAAGAAATGCATCTACGTGGACTAGCCCAACACCTGAGCGTCGTCAGATTATTTTCTGTGAAATCTTTATTCGAACGCAGAAAACATATACCAAGACACGATGTATGTGAGATTCTCTAAATCATCTATTTTTTTCCCAATTAGATCGCAACTAAAAAGTTTCTCCAATTGCATTCTTTTAAGCGTTTCCAGCAGCAAACCGCGAGCTAGAAGAATCAGCTAAGTACCTTTAAGATTTTTGATTTGTTTGGAGTCCTCTAGCCCCAATGACAAAAATGAAATGAAAAAAAAAAATCAGAAAAAAAAAAGAAGAAGAAAGAAACGAAAAGCGGTTGTGCAGCATTAGGACCATCTTAGTACAACATACTAAACTAGGTATCATAGCCATCTGTCAGTCAGCAATGGCGATGTCACAAATTAATCTGTCACCAGAGTATCTTCTCTCCAGCAAAATCCAAATCCAAGTCGTCGCCATTCATCTCCGACCATGGTGTCGATGGCCATAATGCCTGTCCTCATGTGGATGATCCAAATCATAATAATCCCGATTATTGTCCCGTGAATATTCATATCTAGACAAGCCATAATCGGCAGGTGAATTATGGGAACCTCGACTGGCAAAATCTCCGTATGGGCTCCTTCCACCTCTCTCATATGAGGACCATCCAGTTGGAGGACTCCCTGGCAATTGAACACTACTTCTTGGACTGCGAGAAGACAAAGTAGAATCGAAACGATCCGATGCTGAGGGGTACCTAGATATGGAAGTATTGTATCCCGGTTCAGTACCAGGAGGGAAGTCATCTCTCACATACCCAGACCATCTATGCTCCTGATAATGTGCCCTTTCAACAAGCCCGGTGGAATGGTTTGATCTCTGATAAGATCGATGGTGTCTAGATGATTCCGACCTCAAGGGTCCAGCCGCCCAACGTCTTTCATCAGCATTCTTCGGAATAGGTGCATTTATTCCAGGAAAATTGACTGTCATTTTCTTCTTTGGTTCTCGCTCTGCTTCCACAATTTCCCCATCTTCACCCTTTTTTGAGACCTCTGAATCCGCAAATATGGTAATCCCAGACACATCATCTTCATCATCAATATCTACATTGAAAAAATAGATTAATGTTTCAATCCAGTCAGTACGATGGCTCAGATCTAAATACAGCAGGTCCTCTCTATTTAAGGACAATGAAATCACACCTTAGAAAAACTAAAGCAAGAGAAGAGTCAAAGGAAAAAAACAAATTAATGCCCACGCAGAAACCTGCATACTCTGCATACCATGACGCCTAGAAGTAGAAAAGGAGATATCTAAGTTACCTAAGTATCCTGGAGGGTAACCAAGTTCCCGCATCCTGTTAAGCCAAGGGGGTGGATCAAGCTCCTGCATTTTGGATAAGCAACTAATTATTACTCCACAAAACAAAAATATGCTCAGAGCATTACGGCTGGACCAAACTGAATTTATATGCACAAATGAAGAGAATGCCTATAAATTCATTTCAATATCAATTAAAAGGTGAGTTAACATTCACTACTTAGGCACATCTTGCTTGTTACCCTCAAATGAGATCAATGCCAAGCAATCATCTTACCCCAAGACCCAAAAGCTGCCGTGTCTCAGTATCAAGAGTGCCTGGTTGCAGTCCATCGAATTTCCCAGGAGGAGGGTCCTCATAATATCTAGTAGAATTACGAGAACCAGGATTCTGACCTCGTTTGGACTTGTGTTGCTTTCGAGCATTATTGACAGCAACATTATCTCGAGGCTTTGGACATTCCCTTAAGGAATGGCTGTAAGAACCACAGTTGAAACAGCGAGCAGCATCCTCGATTATCCCCAGACCTCTGCAAAATAAATATACAATTTGGTTCATGTATGCCAGTCATATGAGGATACAAATGCTACAACTCCAGTTACTAAAATTCATCAAAACTAATCAATGTATTAACCATAGCATAAATATCAGGTGGTAAGGGGAAAAATATCCAATGGTTTCCTAATATGAACGCTTATCCACAAATCTTATAAATGAGGTCCTCCATGAAGGTCCGCTTTGATCCAAATAGAGAAACAGAAGAGGCATTAACAAAGGAGATCTTCTCCACAGACCAAACAGAGAACGTCACAGAAAATTCTTTCCAGTACATGGTCATACTAACTTATAATGCAAACACTTGGTCAGGGACAAATCCAGAGGTAAAAGTCTTAAGAGGTAAAATAATGGTGAAGTTGCAATACTTTCATCATCTCATTAACCGCATTGAACATGGTCAATTGGACCAGGTTACTTAATAACCATACCGACAACCAATCCAACACCATAAATGTAATTCCAACATGACTGCTTTTCAAAGTCACATATGACCAGCAATGTACTCCTGTCCCTGAGTACCAGATTTTCACATCCTTCCTTAACATAGAAGATGTTGATGGCGCAATACACGCACTAGTTAAGCACAAATAACATGGAAATGCTCATTCATGGCATTAAATACACATGGCAAGAAAGGTCAGGTGCATTCCAAATTGCCAATTTTCTGATTTGATCACTTAACAAGGGCACCAAAGGCACTTTTTATGTTTCTTTTTGGCATCATATATGTTCGGTAAGAATAGTCACAGGTTGGCAAGAAGATGGCATCACAAATTAATCTTAATTGCTCATATGTCTGGACATGGGAGAATGATCAAGTTATACGTACTTAAGTACTGGCAATACATTGGTTTGCAGGTCTCCCACTGGAAGAATCAAGACGCATGCAAAAAAATGGGGTGCATATAGATCAACCAAGCAACCTAATCTCCATTAGTATCGCAAAATTAATGATTTCTTAATACTCAAATTAACATCAATCAAAACTCCATCACTGAACATGGTTCTCTTTAGAGACATCCCTTTCCAATCCCCTAGGGCCCCTCCTTGTTAAGCATAAGAAGTGCACAATTTTAATTCTCAATGTACTGAAGATGAATGAGTTGCAGTAATTTCACACCTCTCGGGAAATTGAAACATATTAGCCTTTCACATTTTGAAAGCACATTAAAATAGCTTAGCAAGTGACTATGGGGGTCATTAAAAGTTTCAAGAACAAAGCAACTAAGTCATCTTTGCAAAAGGAAACAAAAGCAATGCTATTTATAGTCAAAAGATAATCAGGTAGGGTGGACTACAAAACATACATGAAACTTGCGTCCTTGTGTCTGCATTAGTCAATTTTTAAGCATGAAAAAGCCTTTAAACATATGAATGTTACAAAGAATCACAAAACTGTAAGGGGGGAGAATATCCAAGCAGTTGACCCCACCAAGGCAATGGACTTTGTTTATAGTTGTGGCAGCTTGTTGGGGCGCTTGCCCACTTCTGTTAAATGTGTGAAACAGGGAAAAGAGACTGTGTCTATTGTAATCAAAATACCAGTAGAAATTTACCCAGCTACATTATTTGATCCATCGGCCAAAGTCAAGCCCAGTGCATAACCACGGTCATAAAGAGGTACGGTGTTACTGTCTAAAGTAATAACCCCATCATTGAGCACGTTTCTTGTTTGATGGTCAATCCAAAATGACTGCACATAAAATAACAAATGAAAGAGAAATTAAAAATAACACACGAAAGGGAACTTGTAATTGAAACTTCTGCTATCTTAAATGGTAAATCCAATCTCAATGATTGCAAAAATAGGAGATGTCAAAGTAAGCACCAGTATCTAAGAGTCATACAAAGTTTGTCAAGCACAATGAAGCTTTTGCCTTTCTTACCACCTTTATTCAGAGATAAAGAACATGCAGTAGAAAAAAAACATAAAGGAAACTCACTACTGCTGACCGCTTCTCCACGCCAACTCGCAGCGCAGGAAAGAATGTTTCTTCACCAGACTCTAAAGCTTCACCTGTATCCTGAAGACAATGAAGTTCTTGACTCAGCCAATGTTTAGCCAAAACAGCAAGCTCTCAATCCCACCAAGGAAAGCAAAGTAATTATCAAGTTGAGACTACCCCAGTGATCAAGCAAGTGAATCAACATAATAACATAAAGGTATAAAACAGTAAAGAACTTTAATACCATCAGAGGGATTCGACAAATAGACAAATATAATACTAACTTGGGAAGAACCATGCTTAGTGTGCCACTCAGACCATTGCTGCAACAGTTCTTCAAGCTTTTGTTTGCTTGCTCTGCAATAGTATCCACTCATTTATAAAAGCAACAAAATGATTTTCCACTGAAGCAGACAACACATCTATTTGCTCCAGTGAAAGTCAACAAATTAAACAAAACTTAAACTGATAAGGCTGGAAAAACCTCTAAGCTGACCTTGTCAATGAACTATACGCAACATGAACAGATGGTTGCTCTTCATCACACGTTACTCGCGCTCTTTTGTGACCAGACGTTGCTGGGGTGTTGAGTTACAGAAAACAAAAGTACCATGGAGCTACAAATTAGAGGTAAAACTTTTAAACCTGCAGCAGGATAATCTTCTATGCAGCCACTGATATCCGCATCCATTTGTCTCTCCTATTTAGAAGTTTTGATGAAATATTGACGGTCAATATTAGGATACAATTGCTACACACCACATGACTGCTAAGAGCATATTTCTCTTCAACAGCAGCACAACCATTTTCAGCTTGCAGACCAGAGCTCAAGCGATCATTTTTCTCCACAACTTGTACAGAATCAGTTTCGGTCGATTCAACATTCACTCTGGCCAGAGATGAACTGCCGACTAATTCCTCGTCAAGTTCCATGTCTATGACAAAAATTCCCTCTTCATGTCCAACATTACAGTCGCCCTGCCCCTGGTCCTCCTTCTGTCCCTCTTTATCCTCAGCATCGAATTGGAGGGTATCAACTTCACCCGGCTCACGGTCATTACTAAGGTGCCCGTCGTCCTCGTTCCCACTACCCAAGTTGGAGGATGCCGGGAGCTCAAGCACGTCCCCCGTCTCCATAGAGAAAGAACGCCCTTTTATATTATTCAATCAAACCTGCTATCCCTGCACGAGTGCACACCAGAGGGTATCAGCCCAACAACCATATCGGCACATCTCTCGCAAAAGCACACTCCTAAACAACCAGCACAGACAACAAAAACAACATGGTCATGTCTAACTTGAACAAACTCTCGGAGGAGGAAAAAAGGGTATCCACAAATTCCACAATCCGCGCAAAAGAAAGACGAAAGACTGCTGTTCAACACCTAAACTGGCCACAAACACCGCGCATCTCACTGAAATCACTCAGCGTCGCGTCCCCCGGGGGAAGACAAAGAACGCAACCATCCGCAAAACCCCATAAGTAGCGAGCGTCACTACAAAAGCAGAGCAGAGCGAAGCGAAGCCTCGTGAATTCAACAACCATATCGGCACATCTCTCGCAAAAGCACACTCCTAAACAACCAGCGCAGACAACAAAAACAACATGGTCATGTCTAACTCGAACAAACTCTCGGAGGAGAGAAAAAGGGTATCCACAAATTCCGCAATCCGCGCAAAAGAAAGACGAAAGACTGCCGTTCGACACCTAAACTGGCCACAAACACCGCGCATCTCACTGAAATCACTCAGCGTCGCGTCCCACGGGGGAAGACAAAGAACGCGTCCACCCGCACAACCCCACAAACAACGAGCGCCACTACAAAAAGCAGAGCAGAGCGAAGCGAAGCCTCGTGAATTCGGGACGTGGAACCTCACCGGAAGCCCAGGGGAACGCATCCGCAGATCGCCGGCCGCGCCGCCGCCGAAGACCCGGCGGAGTGCGGGAAGGAGGAGGAGGATTTCGCCGGGGAGGAGCGGAGGGGGGGAGGAATTTCTAGGGCACCGTTTGAAATTTCTTGGCTTCTGGCCTCCGCGCACTAACGATCTTACCGAATCGAAGCAAAGAATGGCGACGCGACGGGACTCCAGACTCCAGAGAGGTGGGGTCAGAAGAGACGAACGAAAGAAGGTGTGCACTAGAGGACAAGCGAGTGCGAAAAACGAGGTCCTCGGAGGCGGGGGTGCAATTGCGTGCGTCGCGGCGACGGTGAGCCCCTCGAGGTTTGACGGTTGGGATGCGTTTGCTGCCTGAGACCGGGTGAGATTGAATGTGAGAGTGATATTACCCGAAAAACAATATCTTATGGAAAAATAAGGGTTTGTTTATGTTTATGGTGTATAAAAACTATTTTTTTACGAATAATAAGTTTTTTAAATTAATGAAAAGGCAGAATAATAATTCAGTTTAAATAACATTTGAATTTTAATATAAAAAGTTAAGTTCAAAATAACAACAATTTTTGTTTTTATTTATATTTGTATTTATAAATTTGAATTTTTTATTTTATAATATATATTTAGTATTTATATTTATTGCATATTTTTAAATATATAGTACAAGTCATTGGTTATTAAATTATTTTAACGGATGATGGAATTGAATTAAAAATAAAAAATAATAATAAATAAGTAAATAAAAATGAAGTAGGTAAGAAAGTTAAATTATTATACTTCTCTAAATCGCGAAATTGAATGATCTCTCTTCCTAGATTTGACATTCACCGGATGATATCTCGTCGTTGTTACTATAGCTTTGTTTACATCATGTAACTCTAAAATGCTTCAATGAACTCCTTTGCTTATTAAGATTTAAGATCATCAATAATCATGGATTGATTAATGAAGTTATCTCTATTTATGCATTTGTAATTTTTTAAGCATTGAATCATGAGAGATTCTTCCTATATCCGTTTGTATATTTTGAAGTTTTCATACTAGACAATGTGCATAATAAGATATGAAAATATCTAGTTTTATTACTGTAATTCATCAAATAGTGGATATAATATAACAAAATCCATGGATTTCGTATTATCTCCTATCCAATCTTATCATGACTAGAGATACAAATGACCTAACACACCTTTAAGGATCAAAGATTTAGAATGATCTTTGTTAATCATAGAGATGAGTTGGTTAGCTAGTAACCTCTACAGTCTCCACTTATCACTTTGGGGCTTTGTAGATCATAGAGTTTTTGCGCCTAAAAGCCATTTAATGGTGCCCAAAGTCTAAGAGGAAATCCGTGTGATAGCATATCCATCTTAGATTGTAAGTAATCCTTACAATAACTTCTCATGGTATCAGAGTCAACTTTCTCAACACGCTTGATTACATTATAGGTCAATCGCATGCAAACTGAATGTATAGGTCAATCGCATGCAAACTGCATGTTAAGGTGTTTGATTACAGTAATAACTATTACCATCAAGTTGTAATAATTATTACATGACCTCATGTATAATGTCTATTCCAGCCTAGTTGTAATTCCGGTTACTCTTAAGAGTACCTCTCCTCTTTTCTCCAACTCACTCCATCAGTATTAGATTATAAACTACAATCGAAATCTATCTTAACCACAGCTGAGTTTTTTTTTAAAAATACAAATATAAAAAAAAAAAAATTTAAAAGGGAGGCGGCTGAGGGCTAAGGGCAGGGTCCGCTGACCCCGGCCGACCCTCCCCCTCCGTCTTTGGCCCTTGCCGGGCGGCAAGGAAGGAGGCAAGCGACACCCTCGGCCCCTCCTTTTTTAAAATTTTTTTATTTTTTTTAATATTTGTATTTGTATTTTTAAATGTTTTAAATAAATTTAGTTTTAAATTAAATTTAATTAATTTTTATATTAATTTGTTACAATGTCAGCACCAAAACAATGTTGTTTTTGCATTGTTTGGCTACGTCAATACAAAACAATTCCATTTTGCACGTATTTTGCCGGAAATTGTGCACGTCAGCATTTTGGCCGAATTGACACTTAAGTAATCAATTTCTCTCAGATTTTGGCACTTAAGTATCACTTTCATAAGTTTTGGCACCTAAGTGTCCATTTGTGCCAACTTTTGGCATTTTTGAAGCATACTTTTGCCAATTATTATGTCCATTGCTTCGTGTGAAGAAAAGCACCTCATAGCTTTCCGCTATCTTTTCGTCTTCATCTACCATCGAATTGGAGACGATACTTTACAACAAACTACTCCAAAAACATTAAAGAGTCCAACGTCAACGTCTTGAAGTAATGGAAGAGTAGAGTTTCGCATTATCCGGTTTTTTCCACCATGGTTCATGACATACTGACCTAATTGCATTTACAATTTTACATTACCAATCGGAGTTCATGTTCAATATTATAGAAGACAGTAGGAGCAGTTTGGTTGTGAAAAAGGAAGAATTGGCTATTTGCATGCACGATTGGTTATTGCAAGAATGGACTACAGCAGAATGTGTCCAAAGTGCACTCTTGACAACAGCAGCACGTTATCCCTCGAATCATGACGACGGGTACAACATGGAAAACACCAGATTAATTAGAAATTCTCTCGAGTGAAATTTATGTACAATCATTGGTAGGGCAGTTGTAATTTTTCTTACATCAGAAGTACTAGTACTTAATTAAATGATCATTTCCTATTACGTAATGCACTATTTTAGTTACCTTAGAATATTATTTATGTGAGATTTGGTGGAATCATTGCTAACTGTACTATCCTAAAATCTTAAACTATTAGATGAAAGCGTTATTTAATATTTAATTATTCTAGCACTTCCTTCACTCTTAATTTGGTCTTTTGCTTAAGTACAAAGCGTGGAAATTTAAATAGGGAAAGCAAATGGAGCTTGGTAAAATTTAAACTTAGAACCTTTAGCTCTAATATCATATGAGATTTGGTGAAATGAATGCGTGATTTAATATTTAAATATTTTATTATTCTCCCCACGCAAGTTCCTTCAGTTCTAATACCATATGAGATTTGGTGAGATGAAGGCGTAGTTTAACTCTAATATTAATTAAATAGTGTAAAAGTCTTAGACCTCTCACTAAAGTTGTTTGTAAATGTAATTCACCCTAAAAGTTAGCTTAAAAGATGAGATTTTTCTTTACATTTATAAACCAACCATAAGCACATTCCATAACCAATATGGGACAATAGGAGGCGTAACAACTCGTAACTCTCTTGTGTGACTTTTTTGGATCCAAACTTGTTGGCAAACGTGGACTCTAATACCGGTGTGAGAATTGGTGAGACTACTATTAACTATTCTAAAAATTTAAATTATTAAATGAATGCGTAGTTTAATATTTAATTATTCCAACAGATTAATTGTAAATTTTATTAATTACCACAATTTATATTCTAACTTTTTCTTTTTTATTTTTTTATTTTTCTCTAGTCCAATTTTTTAATTTACTGCCCATTCCAAGTTAATATTGAAAGCTGTCAAGAAAACTAACACTTCTCCCATCAAGCCTCAATAATATTCATTCGAAATCCATCCTTCTCTAGAATTAAGCACAACGTTTATTTCCTCAGATAATAACAATCTTCCATATAAATTCTGATCATCTTTTTTTTCATTTTGAGTTAACTAATTTTTCTCAGGCATTCGTCAAGTATACCGTGATATAAAAGGATTTCAAATTTTAGAAAACTGATCATGCACTTCATTGATATTGTTAATACACTGAAAACTATAGTATCTCTAACTAATCATTTGAAAAATATTCTAGGAGCACTCATTTACAAATGCCATATCCCCTCTTAAGCCTAGAGAGTAGCATATAAATTAGGAACGGCAATGTTTAGTAACTATCTGCTCTTTCAATGCCATGGCTGTTCTTGCCTTCCCCATTCTTAGTTATTTGAGGACAGAGTCCTCCTCCTCTTCAGTAATTTGCCATTCCTTGACTCTCCTTTCACCTCAATCTCTTCATTCAAGACATCCATGAACTCTTTCGAACTTGTTTCTGGCTCGGACGGGCTTCTCCAGTAACCCTCCCGAGAGCTCCCGTCGCTGCTGGAGTTCAAGCTCTCTTCTTCAATTGGACCCTTCCCCTTGGCATCCAAAACCTGATCATCCCTAGAACTCCCGGCCTCGGCTCCTCTCGGACTGCTGCTTCCTGTGGAAGGAGAAGAAGATGACGGTGCTGAGGTGGTGTCGCTCAGGGTGGAGAGTATTGTGACTCTCTCTTTCTTTGCATCTTGAAAGGAATAGCTCCTTCCCTTGGCTTTGTGCGAGGGAAGGAGCGATTTCAAGCTTGAACGTGTGCGCGGTCCCTGCCTAAACTGTAGGTTGTCGACAGCTTCCTCTGAATGCTACCTTTTTTTCTTTCTAGATTGCCGAGTTCTTGAAGCAGTTCATTGGACAGTGTTTCTTTGTCTGCTTTCTGCTTGAGCTCCGAGACTGTCCTATTGAAGGCTCTCTTCTTGAGTTGGAGAGAACGCTGAAAATGGCAGTGGTTAACGAAAAAGCATAAGACTGCAGCGGCAATTGAAAGAGATAATGGGGGCTTGGTCCTCACCCGCTTCTTCAGGAAATTCCCAAGATCTCCGCCCTGAAGCTTTTTCTTCCTCCAAAACACACAGCAGAACCTGACGAGACTGGCTAGGACAAGCAAGACAGCAGATTCGAAGAAAAGGAACAAGATTATCCTCCTGTCATCGCCTGAAATCATAGAAGCGAAACAATGAACAATGATACCACCGAATTGTGCACAATTCATCTTTACTAGGCAGTCTCACTGCACCTTTATTGACGCTGTGACGCTTTGACCATGCTCTGAAGCAGCTCGACGCAAGTTTCTGCACTGCATCAAAAGAAGACTTATGTGGAATTTGTACATCGAAGCAAAGGGAAGCTAAGGGAGGAGCTGTTGATTTCAGTGCAAATCATTACTTTTACCATGGCAGGCCAGTGGATTGCCAGTTTCTGCTTCCATGTCAAAAGAGCAAAACATAGTCAATATACAGCAGCTCACAAATAACAGCATAAAAACTGTAATGGACATATTACTATGGCAAATGACAAGCACTCATTAAATGAAACGTAGCCAATCTATTTCTAATGCTTAATCTCTATGGACAAATAGTGCATGCATAACAAGAAAATTTAAATAGTTAAAATCTCTCAAATGTATAGAATGCATACTTGAAGCAGCTACAAAAGCAAGAAGAATCTCCTCATCCAAGAGAAAATGATTGAGATCGCTTCCAGCAAGTGAGGAGGTGAACTGATCTGAAACAGACAAAAACATACAGACCCTCAAAACATTGAGGAA
This sequence comes from Eucalyptus microcorys, assembly GCA_014182515.1. Classification (NCBI taxonomy): domain Eukaryota; kingdom Viridiplantae; phylum Streptophyta; class Magnoliopsida; order Myrtales; family Myrtaceae; genus Eucalyptus; species Eucalyptus microcorys. The sequence goes on along the minus strand of CM024571.1, from coordinate 18,664,620 downwards.
AGCATACCATCGAACAACAAATAGAAACTGTATTGGAATCCATGAAGTCGCAAAAGACTCGCCCACACCTGAATATTTTTGTGACCAATACACGGATCCTGTTGCAGGAACCAACAAGGAAAAGATCGCACTTTTAGGTCTCATTGCCGAGATGATGGTATATTCACCAACTACGTGGTCGGTCTTTCCCTCCAGCTGTGTCTGAGAGACGTAAATTGCATAACCAGAGCAGTCAAGGACGGGACTGACTTGGATGACCAAGTCTAATTTGGCTGCTCTTGGGAATTTCCTGAGATCCCCAGTTGGTGAAATTGAGTATACACACCCATCCAGCGAGCCGATAGAAATCCAACCTTTGTCATCAATGAATTGCAACCATCAGTCACCGCATGGAAGCACAGTCAGTTGCGAATGTATCTGCTCAATTTGAGAGTGAGGCTTAAGGGACTATGTGATGAATCTAGCGAATTAATTAGCATTTCTACACAGAAAATGAGCAAATAAGACAGCAAAACAAACGAAAATTGGGGACTTTGGTGAATAATATTTACAATAGGAATACAAACTGTGGAAAGAAAGGGTGCTTAGTAGAGAGAAATCAGGAGCCTTGGCTTACTAGAGAATGTCAAATTAAAAGTAATTGCTAATGCACATAAATGCTCAACAATTTCCATAAACTGTAGTCATCAAATGGCAATAGTGACAACAAGTCATACGTTTCATTGCTGATGAGCAATTGATTTACAATGTTATGAATATTACCATTTAAATCAACGACCAGTCCACAATTGGATAAGCTTAGTGGCCCGACGGTTCTCTGCCAAAGGACATTTCCTGTGGAAACATCGAGTGCCAGCACAAGCGCCCTGGCTGGCACAGTGACATAAAGCTGGCCGTTGTTCCCAGCACTGATGGTAAAGACTTTGTCAAGTGAACTCAAATCCTGAATCCACTTAAAATGAGGAGTGCGAGTTGACAGAGAGTATATTTCCCCTTCCGAATTTGCTATCTGCAGTGGTTGTTGGTACTTAAGTAATAAGCTCAAAACTGCGAGCAAGAAGACTTTGCTGCTAGGAGTTCACATAAATAAAAATGAAAATAACTAAACAAAATATGAGATTACAAGCTTTAACTAGGGGATTTATCCAAGCAGATCTGCCTGCTAAGTTTTTTCAGACCTTGAGACTGTTAGCTAATGTACATGTTTTCACAATTAATACCTTCAATTAATATCATCAGACTAGAAAAAATAATTAAGTGATTAGAGAACTTTACGTGGATGTTAGCCTCGCAGTGGTCGATAATGGGGACCGAAGTGAAGGAACAGTTGGTAGGATTTCTCCGGCAACCTAGACGGTAGCCAAACTGATCAAGCACAGGCCCAACGCTCCACAGCAGTTCACCATGTGTCGTGTATGCAAAGAGCCCTCGATGTAGCAAATTTATGTACACGCATGAACTCAACGTGCTCACTGAGATCCCATTATTTTGGCCGCCACTTGGCCTGGTGCTGGACCGAAAAGCACCTCCACTGCAGCGCCGGAATCTTTAACAGCTGAAAAATCAATTCTCAGTACTCTGTCCTCCGCAACCAGGTACATCTGCCAATAGTATCCTACACGTATTATAAACCATTGAAGATTATGGTAAAAGGCGACATGACTGCAACCTCAGGCAGCCTCGTACTGGGAGTCTCTCCTTTGTCTCATCAGTTGAGCTAAAATAACCTAAATGGTTTGAGACCAACTCCTCTATCATATAACGGGAAATATCTGACATTGATCCAATAAATATGTCTGAATCAAAACCATGGTCTGAGAATGAAGAACCTCACGCTGGTCTACTCAATACACATGCAAGAACATGGATTGACTCGAGTCAGTAACTCACCCTTCCTCTCTCCCCAAGAGCTGGAGCCATTCTAGCGTCACATGTGAAATTCAAATGTATAGACCAGGCGATTGTGCCATTGCTTTCGAACGCGAACAGGTTTTTCTCCGAACAAGTATATAGCCTCCCGTCATCACCGATTGAGGGTTTCGAAAGCCTATAAGTAGTTCTCATCGCGCGCTCTTCGGCTGAACGAGCAGCACCCCAGATTAGTTGGCAGCCCAAAATTCCTTATGCATCAAAGCGAAGAGGGAAAAGAGAGAAAAAAAAAAAAGGGGAAAGAATCGAGTTCGCTGCATATGGGAAATGGGAAATAGAGGGAAGGACAAGAGCGTGTCGTACCTGCAGAACAGCGTCGGATGGAGGTCGATGGATGGAGAAGGAGGAGGAGAAGAAAATGGAGAGTTGGCATGATCACACAGACGCTTTCAAGAAGAGATCTGGTTTGAGAGAGAGAGAGAGAGGAGTTTACTTTTGCGTTGGAAGCTTTTGAGTAGGAAGAGGGATATGGGGAGGGATTGAATTGAAATGACGGTTATTTAACTGCCCTTCTTCATTGGCGGGAACGGGAGCATGGCCGCTCTCGCTTTTTCAATCCTTTCTCCATGGCCATATCCTATCCCAATTTTCAGTTTTTAACTCCATCCAAACTCCATTTTAAAGTATGAAAACACTTTTATATACTGAAAATTTAAGAAATTATTTTTAATCATTTTAGATAGTGGCGTGGCATTATTTTCGTCACTCATTTTAAAGTTATTTTTCAAACATACAATGTTAAAACCCCATAGTTTTTTTCTTTCTTTCTTTGAGTTTTCAGTGATTAGAAAAACGCAAGATATACAAACAAAAGTAAATAAAATAATTAATGAAATCAGTAAATTTTTTTGGTCGAAAATAAAATCAGTAAATTGAACTTGTAAATTTGTAGTATTTTCTTCCATGATGTTTAAGTGGTTACTCATTCTATTAAATAAATAAATAAAGAATTACTGCACAAAACAAAATATCAAAGTTAAGAAAAGAGTGAGAAATAGATGTGTTATGTGAATCGTGAAAAAAATTGTATTTTACATATGCGGTTTTTCAAAGTTTCCATGTGTAATTGTAGTATAGATTCACTCAAAAAAAAAAAAATTCGGTTGCATGGAACCTCATGTTTGAGTGTGTGCACATCTAAAAATCTTAGCAAGTTATTCGTTCAAATCTGACAAATGGGTTACAAACCAATCTGGGTCAAGGTCCCCCATATGGGCACTTGGCAGGCCTAAATTGAACAAGTCCAAAGATATTGTGAGATATTTCATGAGCTTTTAGATAGTTAATCTTGACTTGAATTATCAAAAAGGAAATATATAATAGCATCAAATGCACAGTACAATTTTCATAAAAAGTTCCTTACAATACATCTTAAACTATGTCTTCAACTAATTGTACTTGTACGTCAAAATCTCTTGTTGACACCTCATTTAATTTTAGAAAATAGAATTAAAAGATAATCTTTGATTAAGAGAGAAATTTTGAAAAAAAGAAAATTTTGAACTCAAAAGAATTCAACAGTCGGATTTTGGAGCCACTATTTTGTTGAGCGGTTGAGCAAATATGTGCAAATCTTCACCTAAAAACAAAGTCGAGTGATTCTTTTATAAAAAGGAATGCGAGGTTTCAGAATGAGGCCGGGTTTTCTCTTCATTGTTCGTCTAAAAAATAGCAAACTGAAGAGGAAGAGAAAAAAGTCAAAAAGTGAAAAGAGAAGAGAAGGAAGAGGGGTTTCGGTTCTTTGGGAATAGAAAGTAAAAAAGAGCAGGTTTCTTTTTCCTTTCTGCTGATTTGCTGCAGAGGGAAAAAGAGAGCAGAAGGAAAAGAGAGCAGAGGGAGAAGACGTGAGAAGGGACGTGCGGCCAGAAAGAAAAAAAAAAAAAAAAAAAGCAACTGTTGATCTTCTTCTTCGCGGATTCGCCCTGCCGGTGTCCATTACTGCTGTCCTCCGCACCAGCCCTCCTCCAAGCGCCGCCTCCGCTCGCCCGCACCTTGCAACTCGAAGCTTCGAGCGACACCTGCAACTCCGTCACCGCAGCTACTGTTTCGCGGTCGCCGGACCTCCGAAAACCGTTGCTGTCGCAACTCACAGTAGCCTCCTCGCCACATCATCGCACCACTCCGCCGTTTCCATTCGTTGTCGCCGGCGCGCCATCAACTCGCCTCCATTGCTCGTCGCAGCACCCATAGCAGCACCTGTGCCGCCGCACCATACTCGCCGGACTCCACACCGCCACGAAGACCCAAGTGACGCCCCTGTCATCGCGCTCGTCACCCCCGACGATCGCGCCTCTGCAACCCGCAGCCCAACCGATTCCGAGCCGGCTCGCCATGCCCCCGCTGTTGCTGCGCCTCTGACACTCGAGTACCGGATCCCGTGACGCTCGCGCCTCCGATCTTCTTCCCCGACGCCAGTAGATCCCGAGCCAGTCGACAAGCCTCCGCCAGAGCTACACCCGCGAAGTCGTCGCTGTCCCATCTCGTCAAGAACCCTTGCCCGCGAGCCCGCGTCCCCGCACCTCGCTGCACCACTGAGACTCCGAACGCCGGCGTCTCGCTCCGACAATCCGACGCACCAGCCCGCGAGCCCTCCTCGCCGACCCAGCCGCTGGACGCCTCGCTGCTCCATCCCCGGCACCCGCGCCAGTAGCCCGCGCGTCCGCCGCCTGTGCCCGCCGCTGCAACGCCCCGAGCTCCGCCACCTGCTGCCTCCCCTGTTTTGTTGCAGGTCCGGTTGCTACCTGAGCCTTGCCGGAGTTCCGACGAACCCCTGTTGTGAACGGTGACCCATCACCGAACCACCAGCTGCTCCTCTCCATTCCTTAAGTCAACCGTGAGTTAGACTAGGCGAATTTTTATATTTGATTTCCTGTTTTGTTTTTATTCTAACTTGATTTATTTTCTGATTAGGAAATTTGTCATATTAAGCCATGATAATCAAAAATATTAAACCGCGAGACAGCGGGCTAGATTTTTTATTATTTCAACTTTTTATGACATTTATGGTTTGCACTGCATTATTGACTTGCTTTAAAATATATGTCATTGATATACATTGATGGATTATATTTTGGTGCGTCATCATTATTTGCTCCTTACATATTATGCATATCTAGAATTTAAGTACTTAGGTCCATATGCATTTCATATTTAGAGCTTTGCATTTTTAAGATTTATATAGAATTAGGATGATTTTCCTTTAATAAAACCAAAAATAAAAAAAGAGAATAAAAAATGTTTTTTAGATCATATAAATCACACCACATGTTGCACTCTAGTTAATAGGTCATAGATTAATGTTTTAATATTCCCATCATGTAGTTTTTTTTATAATAAAAAAAAAACCAAAGATTGTTATTGCATAATTATGTTGTTAAGCAATTTTAAAAAAAGAAAAAAGATAAAACAATAAAAAAGAAAACACAAAAAGGTCATTTATTGGTTAGTTAATAGGTTAGTTCATAATTAATCACATTTCATGTCATCATTGTTAGTGCAGGTTGCATATGTGTAATAAAAAAAATCATTAAAATATCATAAAAAGAACATGCATATAGAATTACCACGTCATACATCACATATCATATAACGCATGCATATTTAGGATTATGTAAATAAGATTGCATACATATAGTGATAGTTCTAGTTATGCCATATGAATCGTATTTCACATAACATTAAAGTAAAATCCATGCATATTAAATTTAGATCAAGATTGCATATAATTAACATTGTTTTAAAAAAAAAAAGAAAAATTAGGTGTCATTTAGAAATCATGTTTAGGGCATGCATTTTTGTTAATATTTTTCATTGAATGTTATTTTATTGATTGTGCATCCGCATTACCACCATTTGCATGTTAGTAGCTTAGGTTAAAATTAATCAACATTGTCTGCAAAATATTTTCGAAATTAAAATAAAAGGTACCGAAAAGGCGTTAGATTAATCTAGCGTAACCATGTCCCCGGACTTTCTGAATCTCTGGTTCGCAAAAGTAAAGTATTTTCTCATACTTTACTTAGGTTTCTAACCAACCCTAATTGGTTAGTGGCGCATCCAAATTGAGTATAATTGCATGTTTAAATAGATTAATTTCTTAACATCAAGTCGCGATTGGTAGGACTTGGGAGGGTCCGTGCCAAGTTTTCGGACTTAGTAATCCATTAGCCTTTTTTAAGTAATTCACCAAAAAAAATTCGAGAGGGTCGCGACATCTCTCATCTTTACAGACACCCTGATTCGCCGTTTATCACCAAGTCAGATACCCACCTTAAAGGGGATGATTAGAGCAATGTTGCTGCACAAGAGGTGGAGACCAGGGCAAGAAAGTAAACATAAGCACTCATGATTTTTATATAGGCATACATTGCTAATACATGCACATACTTTATACTAATCGAACGTGGTTGACCATGTTGAAATTCCAGCAACTGCCAACTAACATAAGCTTGATCCACAGAGCATGTCGACAACAAGGTTCCAATTCCAAAAAGTCTGGAGAAAAGTACACTACAAATGCCATAACCTTTGGCCGCCATAACTTTGGCCAAAGAGACACTTAAGTGTCATAACTTACGAAAGGTACACTTAAGTGCCACATTTGAAGAAAAGTGGGACACCTGAGTGCCACCTCTGGCGAAGCCAGCTGGAAATCATACGTGGCATTTAAATATTAATATTCCTCGCCGAGGTGGCTCACCGGAGAGCTGAGTCAGCTCTAATTCACCCAAAACGACGTCGTTTCGGGTGTTGGCCAAAATAGAACCCTTAAATCGGCCAAAATGATGTCGTTTTAGCATAATTTGAATTTTAATATAATATAAAAATTAATTAAATTAAATTTAAAATAAAATAATAATATAATTTATATTTATTTATTAAAAAAAAAAAACGGAAACGGAGGAGGAGGAAGGCGGTCGGCGGCTAAGGGCTGAGCCCTCACTACCGCCCCCTCCCCGCCATCGCCGGAAGGTGGGGGAGGGTCGGCGGGACCGCCGAGCCCGCCATTTTCTTTTTCTTTTTTTTTTTAAAATTTTTTTAATTTTTAAAATTATTATTTTTAAATATTTTAACTAAATTTAATTTTATTATTTTTTATATTATTTTTTACCACGTCAGCCCAAAACAATGCCGTTTTTGTATTATTTGGTCACGTTAGCGTACAAAACGGCGTCGTTTTGCACTCGCTTTATCGGAAAAATGCCACGTATGCAATTTGGCCAGATTTTAGCTGGATCGGCACTCAAGTGAGCCATTTTGCTCCGATTTTGACACTTAAGTGTCTCTTTCTGCAAAGTTATGGCACTACAGGAGTCCGCGTTTCCAAAAATCTGCCTTCTTCTTTTTCAACAAATATGGATTCATTTGTTCGAGCATGAAAACCAGATTGTCTGATCCGGACAGAAATTGTTCTTCTATTGTGAATCCGGTATACATAGCCTCTACTGCTCATTTATGCTCACTTTGCCAGTTTTCTACTGCCAGTTTACCATCACTAATAAGGACCAAAGGAACAAAAAAGAAAAAAAGAACTAGGAGAAACAATATGACTAATTGAATTGCATTGAATAAATGAGAAGGAAAAGGCTCAGAATTACAGATGAAGATGTTAGATCATCCAGGTAAAGAATCCAGGGGCATCACTTGATTTTGAGGAGAAAGAATTGATACAATGCCTAGAAGGGACTTATCCTATGAGCCAACCACAACAATAACTCCGGAACAAGGCGTCTCCTCGGAGGTGCCATCGCATCTTGAGCCTGTGCTTCTGGGTCGTCCGCGTGTATGACAGCAACTAGATGGTCGAATAGCTCATCTTTGCCACCCCTCAAGGGATCCTACGAAGCATTGTCAAATAATTAAGATCAAAGGCTCTATAGACGACATTAAAAGTGTATCACATTACTCTAGACTAGTAAAAGAAACTGTACTATTGACGAAAAATTATTTCAAGGACAGCATTTTCAGGAAAAAAAAGAAGAGTAATGTTGCATTTGTGAGATTCTCTAAACGTTTGCTAGGAACAGAGAAATAGTAACAGATTTGATTGGTAAGTTGAACTAAAACAACAAAATTACAGGGACAGCTACCGGGTCCATGAAAATTTGAGGAAATAGATCTTTGAAAGATTTTGAAGGAGTACATCAGGAGGGACGGGACCCAAAAAAAAGGAGAGGAGGGGGGAGTCGGGAGGTAAAGCAGAAAAGTTCTGCAAATAAAATGACTCAAAAGAGACAGGGAGAGCAGAAATAATCCAACATACAAAAAGAAGATACAGAGAAAGAGAGAGGGACAGCAGAGATAAATTCAACAGAGAAAATTCAGAGAAGGGCTCCCATTCATCTGATTTAACTCCCAGTGACAAGATGACGAGAGCATCTCTTTGGAAAAATAAATTTCCCTTTCAAGAAAGCAGAATTAATTTACTCAACCTTGGCTTGTGGTTTTGTCATCTAGGAAAAAGTTTTTTGTTGACTATATTTTACCATCGTCCAGACAACCTAAACTCAGGTAATGGTCTACTGGAAAATTGTCTATATCTTCAAACACAGCCTAATTACTTACATTGAAGTATCAAAGGCATTTATTCAAATCTAATCAGTCTGAAACAGTGTTGAAGAGATTTAGACCTGCCTCTCTTTTTCCTCACTGTATGAAATGGACTAGCAGTTTTACCACTTTAACCTTGTTGTTTAGAAAGGAAAAAAGAGTAAAAGAAGGCATTCATGACCTTGCTACAACTGGTTTATAGGAATAATGAGTAAAGAGGGTATATTCTAGATTACATGTTCCTCCATCCCTGGTTGGAGGAAGATCATAGAGAAGATGACCTCCATAAAATTGAAGACAACCCACAACTAGATAGTAGAGCTGGTAAAAGGACATTTAAAGCCTCACTTACTTGGAGAAACAAGTCTGTGTGTGTTTTCCCATCAAACAGCACTACTTCTGCTTTAGCACCTAAACTTTGGAGGGTGGCCGCAAAATTTTTGCTGCAAACAACAATGAGGTTGCATTTAGACTGAGAATCAGTAAAAAGGACTAACTTTTCAGTATTGAGCTTTTGACAGTTTGATCATAATTCAGGTATCATCTGCCAAGGACAGAAAAAAGTCCATATTGTGGTTAGGACAACTACAGTCATGGGTACCTTACCTTAACACCATAATATAAATAATCTTTGTTATTTTTAATTTAGTCTACAACCACAGGCGCTGCTAAGTTGTTTCATGTGTAACAAAGCACTTGCGGTCAAGGGCTGGGCAAGTAATGTTTTATTTTTATGGAACACACAAGGTAGGTATGCCCTGACCATGTCATTGATGTCATTGATGTCATTGATGTTTCCCATAAAGAGATGCTGCCCATGTGAAGACTTCACATCTTTCTTTTTTATTCATTGGAGTGGAGTGGTGGAGGTGATTGAGAGTGAAGCTGTAAAATCTACTCTTTAAAGAACAGGAGTTCTTATGAAGGTAGGGCATAACCACCAATTCTACTTTCTTGTCCATGGGTAATTCCTTGGCACTGGTGCCTCTTAAATAAAACTTTCAGCGGTCAAGAATGAAATTGTGTTCTGTGATATAAACAACAGAAAGCAGGACCCATTTAATTTCCAGTTTGCTTTTACCTGGACTGGTTTTTCCTAATTTTGCTTGTAAATCTATGTCTAGACAAAGCAATCCCCTCCTAGCTTCAATTCTTCCACGACATATAGAATAACAATCACTATTCTCCTTAGTGAGAGAGAAGAATAGAACGTGAGGAAAAATGTGGACCAGCCGTCACATGAGCTCCTGTCTCGGCTTCAGAAATATTAGTTAACTTAGAAATTTCTCTCGCAGATTGAAATAAATAATTTAAGGAAGAACTAACGTTTAAAATGTTAAGTGCAGAATCCAGCATATGGTATTAGATAGATCTATAAGCATAATAACTGCTGCGGACACATCTAACAACTAGTGAATGATAAATAGAATTCAAACCTTGCATCTGATGGTATGGAGTAATCACCAGTTCCATGGAAAAGAAGAATTGGAGGCAGCAGAGAAACAGCATTTATAATGCTAGGGTCCTGCACCCTAACCTCGGGCGAAAATCGTTTAAATGATTTCTCACCCTCCATTATGCTGTGGTACAATTGAAGAAAGAGATGATAATGAGAAACCAAAAGCTAGAGTGAGTAAGAACTATGAAGTATTTAACAGTGGGCAGTACCAAATACCTCAAGAAGATGGAACGATATAGGCCTCGATTGTGAAAGTGATCAACTAAACTGAACAAATTGTACCTGCAAGACAATATTTAAAAAAAACTATCAAATTTTGACCACTCTCCCACTCTATCATCCATAAACTGCCATAATTCTTCACAAAGTTCATAACACCGACTTAAAGATCCTGACCAAACTTCTATTCGTCCTTTCCGAAACGCAACTAATAGTTGGGCCATTGTATTTTAATGCCTGGACTGAGAAGATGTGATATGGACACGGAAGACACTGACTATGCTTTCCAGAATTTAGAATTTCAGAAAGATGGAGCACAATCATTAGATATCAGTAAACTTTACTACTTCTTTCTCTTATATTTCATACTCAGATTCCACCATGAGTAACAGCCATTTCTAGCAAGATCAAAACAAAACAAGTGGACCGCCGCAATGAACCAAAGTTGACATTTTCATTATTCTTGTTACTATTGTTACTGCACTGCCAGCTGAGGATGCATAATATGATAAAATCAATGATTACAGGAATCCTGTCGTATGAAATAAAAAAGTACTTTAAAGGTTCTTAGCAGAAAAGGAGACATACCCTCCCGATAAACCAAAATATGCTTTTATCTGGGACAAACTCCAGGAAATGCTCTCTCCTCTGGATTCTTTGATTGCCTGGTCCACGAGAGCACAGGCGGCAACATGTGCACCAGCCGACTGTCCCATTAGGTAAATCCTGATCAGAGGGATAACATGATGTTTGGGCATTAACCGCTAATGGAAGTTATCTTCCAACAGTTATATCACTTGCCAAAGGCAAACGACTTTCATAAAAGCAATTGAAATAAAAATTAAACTTTTAATACTTTTAAAAAAGAATTTACCATAACACATGATTATTGAGACGTTTTGAACATGCGATGTGTATGAGTACATGTCGAAGAAAATTAAATTTTACCTATCAGGATCACCTCCATATTCCACTATAATATTACAAACAAATGAGATTCCCTCTGATGCATCATCGACCATATCGCTTATAGTCCCCTGGGGAAAATTTCTGCAGGCACACATGCACAATAATGACGTGGTGAAATGTGAAGTTTATTAAACCCAGTCAAGATATTAAGCCAAAATAGCATGAATAAAGAAACTCTAGATGTATCACCTGTAATCTATGCAAGCCACAATAATATCCCTTTCCGCCAGTTGTTTACCCAGAAGAGCACCCCATGCTTTATATCTATCTCAGAAAAGGCATAGTGTCAGATGACAACATTTATATATGCAGAATTTGCAATAGACGTAAAGTTTGCTCTCTGTTGCAAAGTATGATATTTCAACTCAAACAAATGATAAAGATCACCAACAAGAAATGTATGTTGTGCCCAATATCTAAGCCCATATTTCCCTTGAACTTTCTAAACATTGTCTTATTCACTCAATTTTTTTGGGTAAGTTATACTGACACAGAAGTCTAGGATCTTCTATCTAGGGGCAACTACCCCCAAAACACCAAGCAATATGAAAAGTGCAAAATCAAAATGCATCGAAAAAGGGGCTGATCCAATTACCCGATGATCCATGCTCCACCCGTTACAAATGCCACCACAGGCTTTGGCCCATCCATATTCTTTGGCAGATGTAGATCCAACCTGTGAAATAGCAACCGGGAGGAATTTGTAAGACGTAATCCGACGTGTAGAGAATGGAATGGCAGAAACAACACTATATGTAATTATCCTGGAGACAAAATCAGATACCTGTTTCTTGGTTGGTCTCCATAGACAATGCTACGCCGGACTTGACTTGAGAAAAAATAATAATATGCCACTGCCAAATATCACAAGGCAATTATGTCCAGCTTGTCTGAGCACAATTGACTGTAGCTCACTAATGAAGTACAATCACAGAATCTCAAACCACAAAAAGGTTAATGTGATTTCTCTTCTCAGCCATTTTCCACTCTAGTAATTGTGGTAATATAAAACTAGTGAAGTATATATAGCTGTGAGGATCTCTAAGCATTCCAAGAATTTAGTTATGAGACAATCAATGAGGGCTAAGCTTGATAAACAAGAAGCAAGAAAGGGTACAGCACTATTTCACAAAATTTTCTCAAAAAGGAGAAAGTGACTAGGCCAAGGAGCAGAAATCAAACTCTCCACTACTTAACTTGGAAAAACCACTAGTCTCATCAGTCCCTTAACACGACAACAAATCAAACTTCTGGAGGAACGATGAGAAGCCAAGAAGGTGCAGGAATAGAAACCTTAAGGATATGGAGAACACACCTTGAAGAAAACCGGGCATAAGTAGCATTGCATAAAGCCCAAGGGCAAGCAACTTTGTAATCCACCGATAGCCTACCCTGGACAACATAGATGAAGACAGGCACTTTATGAAAAAAGGCATACAATAATAACAACAAAGCCATTTCCAACTAGGTGGAGTTGGTGCTTAATGCTAAATTGCAATATCAAAGCATAATGAATCTTCAAATACTAGAGAAGAAGGGGAAAGGAGCTTTTTTTCCTCCCTTGACATTTGGTGCAAAGTAACTTTGTACCATCATCATTCCATGTATATATATGTATGTTGCCAGTGAAATCACTTGAAAAAGAGGGGTTCATCAATATTTCTTGCATGTATTTTTTTTTTTCGCTATATTGCATATACTAAGAATATGCTCCTAGGAAGAAAAAAAAAAGAAAAAAAGGAGGCTAGCATCGCAGTTAAATTATCTTAAAAACTTCATTTCATAGGCAAAGAAGCTACAGAATGATCACAACAATTGCAGGATGCAAATACATGCTTCTACACGTTACTCTAACCAGATAATCACTTGATTTGAACAGTTGAGACTCTTCATTGGAGACATCGTCTTTGTCTCGGTGCGTCCTAATGGTAATATCAATTGATCTGCATAGACCATGGCAACCTCATGGCCTATCATTAAGTTAGCCAATAGCACGAGCACATGAACATAATTCGTGCATAGTTGTCATGGACCTATATTCACCTAAATTATAATTGACAAAACAACACTGAGAAACCCAATTAATAATGCCACCCTAACAGTTCCTAAAAAGCCTAGTTAGTATTCTTCAAGAGCATTTTCCATTTCCAAACAAGATAGGTCGTAATCAGCCAGAACCTCTTCTTTTACATCAGTTTAAATGTTAGTAGGCTCGTAGAGAGAACCACTACCCTGCATCCAGTCTTCCCAGAATTTCCTAAAAACAGAGGCAAAATTGAGCTTTGGAGACTCTCTTCCTCATTCCACTAAACTTCAACTTCAGCTAATTTGGAGGTTCAATTTGGATGTGCATGTCGGAGTCGATACCCCAAACAATCATCCATTCCTAAATAACAACGCATCCAAGAGCGATACACCACACTCAAGAAACGAAACCACGTAGCCGGATCTCCTGTAGAAGCACAGAGGGAGGGATCGTACCCGAGGTACCGCAGGAGCGTGAAGGTGAGCCGCGTGATCAAGTACGTCTCCGCCGCAGCATGCCCAATGTCCCGGCTGAAGGACTGCTCCCTGCCGAACCGACGACTACCGGCCTTCCCGGCGGCGCGCCGGCGAGCGCTGCCGGCGCTGCCGTAACCACCCGCGCCCCGGCCGGAGACCGAGGCTGCGGCGCCCAACGGGGTCGCCGGATCGTCGCCTCCCAAGGAGGAGGAGGACGGCGGCGGCAGGGATGACGCGCGGGGCCGGTCGCTCTGGAACGCCAGCGACGAGGCCATGGGCTCGCGAGTCAACCGGCGTCGGCGGATTCGATCGGCGATCGGCGATCGGCGATCCCTCTCTCTCTCTCTCTGCGTCTCTCCTTTTCAAAATGCGTCTAGCGTCTGTCAGTGCTGCTTCTGCTTTTTCTTCTTCTTCTTCTTCTTCTTCTTCTTTTTTATTCCTCTTTCTGGTGCAGCGTTTCTGCGTAACGCGAATTCGTGTCGCGTGTCGAGCGGTGGTGAAAACGCGGTTGGTCTCCCTTTCAACGGTTATATATGCGGGAGGAGGCGATTGCTGGGTGAGGTCGATTCCAGACTCCAGAGCGTGTCGATTGTCGCCACGCGTCCCCCGACCTTTGTACCGGCCGGATCCTTGTGGGACCGCGGGGCCCACTGCAGAGAAGAAATTCGTTGATACTGTTTATATATATATTTTTTTATATCATTTAAATCATACGGGACTTGATTTTCTAATTATAAGGTTGAGAAGGAAAGACGAAGTGTAGATTTAACCAAAGTATGACGAGAAAGTAACCCGGCAAAATTGACCATCAACTTTCTGTTAAGAAAGCACACTTGATAAATAAAATTTACTTAGTCCTCCTTAGTCCTTACAACGCAATAACCACTCATATTCTTTATCTATCATTAGAATATGAATTTTATTATCAACTTATGAACAGAAAAGTTAATCATATTGTGTTGTCTAATTGGACATATCTCATGTGAAAATATTTAAATTTCCCGATGATTAGTATTTAAGTAGAGCTGGGATCTCTAACCTCAAATTTTTCAATGGAGGATGATGCATAATTAATTATATTTTGAAATAACATTTAGAGGGTTACGATTGGTGCCAGTATCACATTTCTACTCTTGTTAATTTGATATTTCTGACTATTAGGTTTGTATCAATAGTCACATTTCTCACATAAGAACAAGAAAGTGGAGAGTTCGAATGCTCACCTTCTCAAAAGTTGGAATGGGAACGATTTAATTTCAGATATGGCTTTCGACTCCCATGCTCATAAGAAGGTAGGATAAAAATTTAAGAGTGAGTATTATAATAGGATTAATAAAAAAATTTGATATTTTCTTCTTTGAAAAAAAAAAAAATTCGGTATTGTTGAATGGACGGACGAGAGAGAGAGAGAGATGAGGGTGACCTGTTGAGCTTGGGGGCCCCACAATGTGCATTGGCGACTGGCTGGCACTTCGCATCAACGAACGAAAAAATGGAATTTGTTTTCAATCGCGAGCCACAGCTTTGTTTCCACCGCCGAGCGCTGCGATTCGATGGGAACGAAGCGTGCAAGTTTTCGCGAATGCTCTGGAAATATTGAGGGTCGTCCACTTGGTTTCGGATACTCTAATTGACGTGTTGGACTAGGAGGTGACGAGATCGTTAATGTTAAAATATTTTTAAATATTAAATCACGTCTTTATCTATTAATTGAAATTTAAATTATTATCACGAAAAATCACAAAATACATATATGATAAAATTTAGCTTAAATTAATTTTTTTACCGTCAAAAAGCCCAAACTACTAGTACACTAGTGACAAATATCACAAAAACTCTAAACCAATAAATTTACGACAAATTTGACACATGATTGTTTCCATTAAATTTGATTAATACAATGAAAATCACAAATTGGTACTATGATAAACGGATTTAAAATCTTAAATTAAAAAGTCGTTAATTACCATGTGCCATCCATCTCAGTCATTTGAAGGTAAAGTTGATGCAGAAGAACATGCAAATGCTTTTATGAAAACCTTTAAGCAAATCAAAAAAAGATTGCAGAATCTTTGAAGTTACATAGAGGTTACCACACATGTTTTCCTTAAATTATGGGATGTCAAGATTTTATATGTGTTTTGCAGATTTTCTAGTAGAAATTTAAAAACTATCCCTTTTGTCAATACTTTTTCCTCTTTATCAATATCTTTTCATTGATTATGTTATTTAATTTCAGTTATTTAATTATTTCATGGACTTCCTCATAAATATGCGTCTAAAATATTGTAATCCGTACTTCAGTATTCAAAATTAAATTCTATCTTTTGGAATGCTTTTCCAAACATATCTTCTTCCACATAAAAAATTTAACAAAAGTTAACGAATGATGAATTCGACATGAATATATTTGTTTGGGATAAATTTATTATACGTATATTTAGAATAATTGATTGTGTAATCCTATGAAATCTTACATATTATAATAAAAGGATTTTGAATTCAAATCTTTTCAAATGTCGCCTTCACAAGTTAGTTCAATTTTTGGATTCATACATGACTCAAAAGATGAAAAAGTCAATTGATTTTAAAATTTGTCCGGAAAGAGAGGGAAAGAGGAGAAAAGCAATCAGCACGCGATCTTCGAAACGCACATGCGCCTCGTGGGACACCCCATTTCGATGATGCAAGCACCGTTGGAAAGGTCTTCATACCCGTGGTATCGAAAATGAATTTGAATTGATTTGTTTTAGCAAACCAAAAAAAAAAGGAAAATGAATTTGAATTGATTTTTTTTTTGTCGAAAATTTTGAATTTAAATGAAATGGTCAATGGAGTACTTTTTTTTTTTTTTTTTTATGGTATTTCTATGTACCTTTTTTTCCCTATAATTTACGACTTTTAACTCAATAGGATTAATGCTCGTGAAACATCACCGAATTTTTAGACAACCAATTGTACCCTTGTTCGAAGCCCTAACATCGTTTATTTTAAGGTTAAAGCCATCAAAAACTCCAAATTTTATTGATTGTAATTTATTTATCTTAATTTTTTATGATATTAAAAATCCCAAACTTATAATTATGTAACATAATTCCCTCAAATTTCTACTTATGTGATATATTTGCTCCAAACATTTTTAATGACATCAAAAACTTCAAATTTGCATTTGTATGATATATTTATCCCAAAATTTGATGTCACATAAAAAGTTTGGGGTAAAAGTTTAGGATAAATTGGGATTTTTGATGCCATTAAAAAAGTTTAGGGTGAAGTTGAAGTTTTTGGTGACTTTTTCGTTTTATTTTATTAGCAAAATGAAAGGCTTGTGATCTCCCTTTTCGAGCTATGCACAATATATACGGAAAATTCGAATTTTGTGACGGCGTCGAACCGTGCTATATACATCACAGCATATCAACATCAAATTCACAAGCTATTTGATTTTCTTAACAGAGAATATCAAATTTTAAATCGTTTCAATCCACGCCGAAGTTTGACCTTAAAAAGAAAAAAAAAAAAAAGATTAAAAAAACTACGCCGAAGCTATAAAAGGACAGATGTATAGATGAAGACGCCACGTAGTTCCCTTTTTGGCTGGCGACGGGACAGCGACTTCTGTCGAAGCGAGTCACGGGAGAACTCGGCCGACGATCGCGCTGCCAACTCAACCTCCCGAGCAGAGTCGTGCAAGGAAGCGAAGCGACGCGACGTTTCCGCTTCCTCGTGGTGGTAAGTGCGGGTTGCCAGATTGCCAACTAAGGAGTCGCCTCCTAAGCCAAGGAAATTTTTTTTTTTTTTTTTATTTTTTATTTCAACGTTTCTTGCTTTTACGTTTTCTAATTGCATGGCTCTTGCTATTTCAAAAATGGGTTTTCTTAATGGGTCTCGGGGCTTATCGTCTCCCGAGGTTGCATGACGTACACTTTTCCATGTGGGCACATGCAGGACATGAGTAGGCAAGCAATTATTTGCCATGCAATAATATCATCCTCTTCATTTATTTATTTAATTTTTTTTTCGTTATCTCCTCTTTGTTAGTGCCAATTATTTTTTGGTTCGAGCTTCAAGTTTTTTTTTTTGTTTTTCCCATGATGTTCTTATCTTTGAATTGTATTTTTATTATTTTATTTTAACGCAGACCAAACAAACCTTATGGCGGCAATTCCTCTGTCGAAAGTATGGTCCCCCTCGATTCAATGGTGGGCCAAGGGATCAGGACACAATTAGTCTTTCAATTTTGCAAAATGTGCA
This sequence comes from Eucalyptus microcorys, assembly GCA_014182515.1. Classification (NCBI taxonomy): domain Eukaryota; kingdom Viridiplantae; phylum Streptophyta; class Magnoliopsida; order Myrtales; family Myrtaceae; genus Eucalyptus; species Eucalyptus microcorys. The sequence continues at coordinate 18,646,739 of CM024571.1, read as the reverse complement.
ACTTCGAGTTGGTCATTCCGTTGAAAATGATAACATAAATGTCGTCTATTATATTATCATTAAGTTTCGCACCGCCATTGTTGGTTTAGATTTATGAAATACGCATTGCAAATGTCAAAATATGTATGAACACATATGACTTAGGCCATTTTATCATTCATGTCATATGCAAATAAATAAAAAGAGCAGAGGCAGAGAATTGCTCAACAGATTTATAGCGGTTTGACTCAAACCGATACCTACTCTTATACCGTACCTCGATCCAGACTTACAATCAATCCACTAATTGAAAACTTGTACATAGGTTGGTTGTCGATGGAGCCAGCTCTCTTTTACAAATTGGTTACAGTGCTCACCGCACTTTTAAATGCTCTCCCAACAGAACAAATGTTCACTCGTTGATTTTGATAGCAAAGTAGGCGTACAAGGAGTGTGGACCTTTGAGTATGCAACTAGTTCATGTGATCAAGCAAACCCCAAGAACCTTAAGAGTCTTTATTTGTAGAAAAACAAACTTAACTAGCCGTTAATCGCACTTAAAAATTGCTAGTTTTTCAACCGCTGGCGAAGTTGGACATTTGGATACTAAGGCAGGAGATGGGCTTCCGAACCTGAAAAAATTGTGAGTCGAACATCTAAATCACAAAAGTAATTAGATAAATCAATTTAATCATCAACAATCATGACATGTTGTTGTAATTATGGTTATAATTATGGTTAATGAATCAACGAAATCCAATAAATTAAGATACGTCTTTTCTGTTCACGTATCTCTTTTGAATTCATGAATTTTCTAGATTCATGTGTCTTTTAATTAATGTATTTATAGAGTTTACGAATCTCTTGAATTCACGTATCTCTGGATTCGTGAATCTCTTGAATTCATGTATCTCTTGATTCATGAATTTCGTGGATATATGCGTCTATTTAATTCATGTATCTCTTCTGTACATGAACTAAAAATCTTTATAAATAGATAGGAGCATAGAGCTTCATTTTTACGGTTTTTGGTTTTTCCGACTCGATTCCAAAAAGGCTCTGATACACTTTTCTACTCTTCTGATTTTTTTGAGTGTCTTTGGTTCAATTGAACGGTTCGGCGAGTCCCGTTTTGCATAGTGCTAATCCAAACAGTTCGAGGTGTTGTATCTTGGGAGGCATAGTTTGTGAATTTGCGGAGCACCATTGGCGAACTAATTACCTTAAGGAGATTCGGATATCCGTACCTCACCTCCAATTTCATGTTCTGATTGCAACAAGCAGTTTGTGTTTTCTTTGGATTAATTTCCAACAATCTTAAGGCAATTAACTTACTACTGTTTGTTGTTCTTGTTAGATTATTGAGATGGCTGAAAACAATCAAGTGCCCTTCAATGTCCCGAATGTGTCAGGATCGTTGTTATGGAAGATGTTAAACCCTCAGGGTCTGAATTTGTAGCGGCTAATGCTACGGGCCCTTGGGCCAACACCAATTTTGGTGGTGCGGGTACAAGTCATACGACTGGTATGCACGGGACTGTTTTTCAGAACAGTATAGGCCAAATGGCTTTTGGCTCTGTTTCTGGAGGGACGGTTTAACAAACCTTGCCTACTGTGATGGCAACACCTCCAATTACATCTAATGAGAAACTGGAAAAATTCATCGGAGTGGGCTTTAAACAATGGCAGTAGAAGATGTTCTTCTATCTGACCATGCTCAATCTGATGAAATATTTATCGGAGGTATGCCCGATAATTAGTCCAAATGAGCAATATGTCAAAACGCTCGGTGCGTTGGAGGCTTGGAAGCATGGGGACTTCTTATGCCGAAATTATATTCTTAACTGTTTAGTGAATTCTCTATATAACGTTTATTGTAATGTTGAATCTGCTAAACAATTATGGGAGTCCTTAGAGAAGAAATACAAGACTAAGGATGCTAGCACTAAGAAATTTGTGGTTGCCAAATTCTTGGACCACAAGAGGGTGGATTCTAAATCTGTCATAAGTCAAGTTCAAGAATTTAATTCTTAGTGACATCTCTGCTGAGAGAATGATACTTAATGAATCATTCCAAGTGGCGGCTATGATTGAGAAACTACCTCCGGGTTGGTCAGACTTCAAAAATTATTTGAAGCACAAACGGAAGGAGATGAGCCTTGAAGATCTCATTCTGCACCTCAGAATCGAGGAGGACAATAGAAGGAGTGCGAATCCTTCTTCTGAGCCAAAGGCCAACGTTGTGGAATCTTCCAAATCCAAGCAAGATAGAAAAAGGAAGATGTCTTTTCAAGGAAAAGGCAAGCAGAAGGAGCAGTTCCAGAAATTCCAAGGGACGTGTTTTATATGCAACAAGCCTGGCCATTGTGCTAAGGATTGCAAGAAGCGCCCGAAAAAAGGCAAGAATGATTGTGCAGTCCAGCAACTGAATTTGACATAACATGACAATATTGAGAGACTGTCTGCTGTGGTAATGTCTGAAACATCTCTAGTGTCGAACACTAATGGCTGGTGGCTAGACACAGGTGCCACAAATCACATCTGTGCAAATAAACACATGTTCTCATCTTATGATAAGGCTAAAGAAGATGAGAAGCTTTATAGCTAACTCTGCATTAACAAAGATTGCCGGAAGAGGAAAGGTGATCTTGAAGTTTACATTTGGCAAGGAGGTTGCCTTGCTGAATGTGCTGCATGTACCAGAGATTTGGAAAAATCTAATTTCTAGCCCTATACTTGTCAAGAAGGGTTTCAAAATTGTATTTGAATCTTACAAGTTTGTACTATCTAAAGGAGGGATGTATGTGCGGAAATGGTACTTGTGTAATGACCTGTTTAAAACCAATGTGGCTGTCATTGATGTAAACTCAAAGTATGTGTACCCAAAGACTATTAATAAAGAAAAGTTTTCAGTTTACACTGTTGTGTCTCCTTATCTATGGCATGGTAGATTAGGACATGTAAACTATGGTAGAATGAAGAGAATATCAAACTTGGGATTAATTCCAAGATTTGAGTTGGAGACCCATTACAAGTGTGAGACTTGTGTTGAGGCCAAGTTTGCCAAGAAGTCTTTCAAATCCATTGAAAGAACAAGTGAACCTCTACAATTAATCCATAGTGATCTATGTGATTTAAAGTTTGTAGAAAGTAGAGGTGGAAAAAAGTACTTCATCACATTTGTGGATGACTGTACTAGATTTTGCTATGTCTATGTACTAACTAGCAAAGACGAGACTATGAGCATGTTTGTCAAGTATAAAAATGAAGTTGAAAACCAACTTGACAAACGGATCAAAGTGCTTAGGTCTGATAGATGAGGAGAATACAATTCAATCAATTTCAAAGAGTTTTGTGCTAGTTTTGGAATAATTCTCCAAACGACCGCACCTTATATTCCATAACAAAATGGAGTTGCTGAACGATTGAACAGGACACTAAAGGAGATGGCTAACGCCATGCTTTTGAGTTCAGGTTTACCTCGAATTTGTGGGGGAGGCGCTTTAACTGCAAATTATATTCTTAATAAAATACCCCACAAAAAGACAGGTAAAACTCCATACGAATTATGGAATGGAAAGTTGCCATCCTACAATTTTCTAAAAGTGTGGGAGTGCTTGGCCAAGGTGGCAATTCCTCTTCCTAAACAAACTCGGTTGGGACCTAAAACGGTGGATTGCATATTCATCGATTATGCTCAAAATAGTAGCGCATATAGATTTTTGGTTCACAAATCTGAAAATGCGGAAATCCATGTCAATACAATCCTAGAATCAAGGGATGCTGAATTTTTTGAGGATATATATCCCGCAAAAAGAAATCAAGGATAACTTTCTTAGAAAAGGCTTAGAGAATCGAAATCTGAGAATGATGAAGTTGTGACCAAAGAAGCCGAACTTCGGAGGAGTAAAAGGTCTCGAATTGAAAAATCTTTTGGACCCGATTTTCTAACATACATGTTAGAAGGTGAGCCTCAAACATATAAAGAGGCAATGTCATCTCCAGATGCTCCTTTCGAAAGAAGTCATGACAATGAAATCCATTCTATCCTAAGTAACCATACTTGGGAATTGGTTGATTTTCCACCTGGAAATAAACCAATTGGATGTTAATGGATTTTCAAGAAAAAACTAAAGGCTGATGGTTCCATTGATAAGTACAAAGCTCGGCTTGTAGCCAAAGGGTTTAGACAAAAAGAGGGTCTTGACTACTTTGATACTTATTCACTTGTCACAAGAATAACATCAGTGAGGATGTTGATTGCTATAGCTTCGGTATACAATTTGCAGATACATCAAATGGATGTGAAAACTGCATTCTTAAATGGTGATCTCGACGGGGAGATTTATATGAAACAACCTGAAGGGTTCAAGGACAAGAACACAAAGTGTGTAGACTTGTCAAATCATTGTATGAACTTAAACAAGCTCCTAAGCAATGGCATGAGAAATTTGACCGGGTAATGATTCAAAATGGGTATAGAATCAATGAGTGTGACAAATGTGTGTATACTAAATCCTCAACAGTTGGTTATGTACTTATTTATCCATATGTCGATGACTTATTAATTCTTGGAGATAACACTGAGGTCATCAAAATCACCAAGAACATTCTCAAGAAGAATTTTGAGATGAAAGATTTAGGTGTAGCAGATGTTATACTCGGCATCAAAATTCTAAGGAATTCTGATGGCTTAGGTTTAACACGATCTCATTACATTGAACAAGTATTTGAGAGATTTAAAGGATTCGGCATTAAAGATGCAAACAATCCTTTTCTTCCACACCTAACTTTAAGAAAGAACATTGGAAATAGTGTTAAACAACTGGAATACTCTCAAGTAATCGGCAACATCATGTATATCATGAATTGCACTAGACCTGATATTGCGTACTCAGTAAGCAAACTGAGTAGATATACCAGTAACCCAGGTCACGAGCGCTGGAATGCTCTGATGAGAGTATTAGGATATTTGAAAAGGACAAAAGATTATGTTCTATAATATGGCAAATATCTAGCTGTTTTGGAAGGTTATTGTGATGCCAACTGGATTTCAGATTCTGATGAATCGAAATTGACTAGCGGATATGTGTTCACGCTAGGAGGTGCCGCAGTGTCATGGAAATCCTCTAAACAAACTCTAATAACGCGCTCTACAATGGAATCAGAGTTTGTTGCTTTGGATAAAGCTGCTGAAGAAGCAGAATGGCTTCGATATTTTTTAGAAGATGTTCCGGTGTGGCCAAAACCTATGCTTGCAATTTGCATACACTGTGACAATCAAGCGGCAATTGCAAGGGCGCATAATGTGATTTATAACGGTAAGTCTAGACATATTCATCGTAGACACAATACCGTAAGGCAGTTGCTCTCAAATGGAATCATTTCTTTAGACTTTATAAAGTCAAAGGAAAATATTGCGGATCCGCTGACAAAAGTTTGTCAAAAGAGCAAATAAACTGCACATTGAGGGAAATGGGTTTAAGAGCCTTAACCCAATAAAGAGATTCCAAAGTGGAAATCTAACCTATGTGATTGGAGATCCCATGGTCTAGGTTCAATAGGACAATGCAAATTTTGGAAACTTTAGTGTAAGCACTGTCTCCCATTCCTATGATGCAACAATGTTTTCCTACAATGTTATTAAGGGTACGCTATGCGTTTAATGATTCCTATAACTTGGAATATAACATCCAAATGAGATATGGTAGGATATCTTTAATAGGAATGCACCTATATGCGTGGAGCTGGCCGACTCTATAAAAATCTTTAAAGGCTAGATTTTCTAAAGCATGCATGATTCCCGAGAGGTTCAGGGCCGAAAGAACAAACACAACCGAGAACCAATCTTGAATTGAAAATACTCTGTGTGAAATTTATTGTCTAGGCTTACATAAACAACTGACGATTCAAGGCTTAGTCCATCGACTAGTTAAGTAAGTCCAATAGGTTTTCACTAAAGAAGGTTCAAGGCGAAAGCTACCTATCTTGATGCAGTGTATTTCAATAGGTATGTTCAGATTTCTTCGAGTAAAAAACATTTTGTTGATCCATTAATGTGGGGGATTGTTGTAATTATGGTTATAATTATGGTTAATGGATCAACGGAAGCCAATAAATTAAGATACGTCTTTTCTGTTCACATATCTCTTTTGAATTCATGAATTTTCTAGATTCATGTATATTTTAATTAATGTATTTATAGAGTTTACGAATCTCTTGAATTCACGTATCTCCGGATTCGTGAATCTCTTGAATTCATGTATCTCTTGATTCATGAATTTCGTGGATACATGCGTCTATTTAATTCATGTATCTCTTACCGTACATGAACTAAAAATCTTTATAAATAGATAGGAGCATAGAGCTTCATTTTTACGGTTTTTGGTTTTTCCGACTCGATTCCAAAAAGGCTCTGATACACTTTTCTACTCTTCTGATTTTTTTGAGTGTGCTGGTTCAATTGAACGGTTCGACTGAGTCCTGTTTGCATAGTGCTAATCCAAGCAGGTTCGAGGTGTTGTATCTTGGGAGGCATAGTTTGTGAATCTGCAGAGCATCATTGGCAGGAACTAATTTCCTTAAGAAGATTCGGATATCCGTACCTTACCTCCAATTTCATGTTCTGATTGCAATAAACAGTTTGTGTTTTCTTTGGATTAATTTCCAACACATGTAGCATCCTAGATTGCCATCCCTTAACAAATGATGATGATGGTGGCAGTGGTCCTGCTACGGATACGCAATAGTGGCGGTAATGAGCACAATGCAAAGTTTTTTTCATTTACTTACCAAAAAAAAAAAAAGGTTTTTTCATTTCTATTTTTTTATTAAATTTGTTCAAATTAGATTCTATTAACTCGTGGAATACCCAAAAAAAGTTGGTTTGTGTAATTACCAATACCAAATGTTGCTAGTTAATCTGACTTCCCACATTTATTAATGATTCCTCTTCCATAAGTAAACCCAACCCAAGTTTTATTATCTTCAAAAATGTAGGAAAGCTCGGAATGGGAATCTCATGTCTCCATTTGATTAGAAAATGAATGATTTTGGAAAATATTTTCATGGTTTGGAAAACATTTTCACGAATGATGAAATCATTTCATTCATTTTCACAAGTAACAAAAACAATCATTTTTTGAGATAAATATTTTTCAAATCATTCATTTTTATAAAGCATATGCATACTCAATTAATATATAATACCGAAGCAAATCAAGTATCTTTTCTAGTCATCAAGTATAGGGACACATGCTATGCACATGCACCCTAATTGGCACTCCATATATCTTTTTGGAAAAAAAGTGAATTGAAAATTCTAAAACTTACTACAAAAATATAAATAAATCATAAAACTTATCACAAAAGTGCAATCGAATTTTAAAATTTTCAAAAAGTAGAATCAATAATTGGATTTAATTGAGCCAATTAGACAAATTTTAGGACTTGATTACACTTTCATGACAAATTTTAGGATTCCATTATTTTTTTGTGCCAAGTTTTAGGACTCCATTATATTTTTTGAAAATTTTAGAACTTAATTGTGCTTTCATAATAAGTTTTAGAATTTTCTATGCACTTCTCCCCATCTTTTACCACACTTTGAAGCTTGAACTGGACAGGCCATAACGATGCAGCTCTTCTTCGGGCCTAGCGTCTCTCGGTTCGGGCCCTGATGGGCCCGACATTTCCATCTCAAAACTGGACATGGCTCAACGAACCAGCTCTTCCTCGGGCCCAGCCTCTCCGGGGCCCACGTAGGCCCGACATTTCCATCCCAAAAACGACGCGTTCCACGAGCGACGGCAACGGATCATCGTCTCCGAGTTCTCTGATCTGAACTTCGTTCATCCCACCCGTCTACTCCGGCCTAGGGAGACACGGCGGACGATGGCGGGCCTGCTGGCGTGGGCGGCGGACGTCGTCGGCGGCGGATCCAGCGACGGAGAAGACGAGCGGGACTCGGTCCCCGTCCTCTTCACCGAAGAGCAACGGCGGTACGTGCGCGAGCTGGATCAGAAGGCGGCCGCCCTCGGCCGCGCGATCCAAGATCTGCGGGCGAGGATCCCCCCGCAGGACATCGCCCAGCGCCTCCCGCACCTCCACGCTCACTCGCTCGCCTCCAACGCCGCGCTCGCGCTCCAGCTGAACTCTCACTCCGCCACGCGCGAACAAGTAATGATCGCTCGAAATGCGTGTGGCAATGCTTCGCTTCTTAATTTCGCTGTCTTTTCCTCTTGTTTTTGGTTGCGTCGACTATAGCGAAGTTTCTCCGTTATGTATTATTAGTGTTCTAATTGTTCGTTGATTGCACTTTCCGGTGCTCGATTTCGTTTCTGCTAGAATCTGGTCGATATTAGTTTGTCTTTCCGGTGTGATGGTTTTGGCGTAATGGAATGAATGTGCTGGTGAAATCAGAAATTAAAGAAATTATGCTGGTGAGGACTCGGATTGATTTTGGTAGCTGTTTGTGCTGATCATGTTACAGTAACCTGTTGCTACTCTTAGTGAACCTCTTCTTTTTTGCACCTGAGATTGGTGTGTTACAACCCTCCACCATCACCCACATGCGAAATCAAACTAAATATGAATGTGGTTGATGTCCATGGTTTTGACCGAGCCACCAATCAGAAGGGTGGTTGCAGGAGCTCCAACCTGAAAAATTCACCCTTTTCCTTTGGTTTTACTCCTGTTGTTTAGTGCCACTGAAAATTTTCGGACTTTGATGGCTTTTCATGTTGCCTGGATACAAAGAAGCAATCATTACATGATGATGGAGATGAAAGGGCCTTGCTTTTGTGCTCGAAATTAAAGCGGTAGTGAGAATATTGTTGGAAGATCATACTGTAATTTGGTTGCGTTTGCTCTTTTTAGTGGGTAGTTGCGCTTGCTCTTTTTAGTGGGTACAACTTCTTGTGTTTGATCAGAGCTCCAAAGGATGGTTGAACTTTCAGATCAATTGCATATGTGTTTGTAGATTGAAATGTTGAGTTTAGGTTTAATGCGTGGCCAGCTGGTTGAACTTTCACATCAATTGGATATATTTTTGTAGATTGAAATGTTTACTTAGGGTTTAACACGTGTCAGGCCCAAATGAGGGAAGTGACGCTGCAAGAAGAAAATGCTGCCTACGAAAAGGCTATCTCGAACTGTGAGAACAAAGTCAAAGAGAAATTGCAGGAAGCTGATGCACTTCAAAGGAAATTAGTGGTATGTTTGAGATCCCAAAATATCATGTGGTACGTTGCATTATATGATATGACATATTAAGTATTGGCCACATTTTTTTCAGGATGTTTTGTTTGATTTTTGGGCTTTCAGAATAATCAAACTGACCTTTTCTTTTGTGAGACAAAAATTGTTCAAATGGACTCTCATATCTTGTTGTGTACTAGGATACATTTATGGGCGTTGCTGCCAAAGACAAAGCTTCTTCACATAATGACTCTTTCCCTTTTCTTTTGGGGATCATCGCTGAATGATATGTTAACAGGAAATGGATGAGAATGAAAAGGATTTGAAGGCTGAACTGGAAAATGCTCAAACAGCAATTGAAGTTGACGAATCTGATCATTGTTCAGAGATAGTGGTTGAATCTAAATCCCAACAGGAAATTCAACCTGGGTTGGATGTGGAAACTTCTAAGTCTACTATGCTAGAGAAATTGGAGAACAAGAAGAAAGAGTTGGTCGGTAGTTGACTACTAAGTTCTTGTGCTCATAGATTTCCCCCTTTCCCCTTTATCTATTTTTATCTGAGTTCTCCTTATTTATCAGCTGAGAGCTTTATTTGCAGAGTGCAGTGGAGGAGAAAGTTGAAAATGTTGAGAAGAGATGGACACTGATTCAGGAAAATGCACTGAAACAGCCTTCACCAGGTATCTAGCCAGCGTCATTATGAATTCATTAGAGAAGTTTGAATGTGAAATGCCTTGGTAAAAGAATTGGATACCAAGACATGATGTTTTTATGTGAATGGTGTCAAACTAGTGGTATGCTGGTTTTGGTCTCGCTTGCTGACTAGAGGGGTACACAAATGATAGATATATGTCAATTTTGTTTTTTAATGAGCAAAATGAATGACAAAGTGGATGTTCTGAATGGTGTAGTACTGGCCACTGAAGCAGTGACAGTGAATCAAAAAGTGATGTAGGGGAATCAAGTTTTCGATATAAAATAACAAGATACAGCAATATAATCAAAGCTAGAACAGATTTTACTAAATCTCTAGGGTTTCGAAAAGCAAGCAACAAAATGAAAAGTCTACAGTAATTAATATGACAGAATTCAGCTCACCTAGGTTTAAGCCTTAAGGGTTTAATCTAATTATAGATTCCTTAATCTTAGGCAGTGAATTGAAAGTCACATACTCCTTAATTCTAGATAGTAATGCTAAAATTAAACAAAGAAATAGAAAAAGTTCTATAGCGCTGTTCGAATGTCCCACCATGTGCAGCGAAATTGGATGTGTATAAGATCCATAAAATCCCATTATTCAAGCGACTTGGATTACTTTAGTACCCCCTTTTACATGCAAACTGGACAAATAATGACGGGAAACAGAGAATAGGACATCCAAAATTCACATGCAAAATGAAATAGTAGGGCATGAAGATTAAAACTTGGGGCTCTGATACGACATTGTAATGTCCAACTGAAAGCTTAAGCTATTAGGTGAAGACATTGTAATGTTCAACCAAAAACTTAAGCTATTAAAAGAAGGAAGTTACTTGTATATAAAGCCCCTACAAACTACATGAGAAAGCTTTGTGGGATAACTTCGAGAAATACAAAGTAATAAGAGCTAATCCATTTAGTAGTATCAAAATTCTTCAGTTTTCTTATTGCTCCTGCATCAAAGGTTTTAAAAGTGTTGATGAGTCTTATAGTCGCAGATGGCCCATTGGTTTTATGTCTTAATTGAACATAAATGTTACTAGATCAGTTTCAATCATCATTGCCTTTTTGTTCACTGATAATTCTTTTCCTCTTCACCTTCATTCTCATCTACATTTTCTTTTATTCTCTGGCCGCGTGAATTGTGGGGTGGGGAAGGGACATGTTTGAGGCTTGAGACTTGAGTGAAAGAGATATATGCAGTGATGAGAGAACTAATATTGAAGCAAGGACATCCTTTATTACTCTTAATGTTATTGCTGAAGTCTTTCATAGTTGTCTGTGAACTACAGAAATGGTAGCCACCGACAACTCTAATCTAAAAGATGTTTGACTTTTGCAGCTCAGAGAGAGAAGATATTGGATAAACAGCTGCACAGTTTGCTGGAGCAACTGGCAGCAAAGCAGGTAATTTAGTTGTTTAAGTGATGTGCACTTCTTCCTACATCAAGAATTCAGGCAACTTTCCTGGAGGAAGACATTAGAAGTCTATCTGTTGATTGTAGGCCCAAGCAGAAGCCTTGGTCAGTGAAGTTCACCAGAAAGAAAAGGAACTAGAGAGGTTGAATGGGCTGTGGAAGACGCTGGAGAGTAATTCTTCAGAGGTGAATGGTACGAGAAACCGGTTTGGAAGAAGCATATTTGACAGAGGGTCTGCTTCTTCAGATTACATAGATGACGTGCAACGCAAACCCCTCTTTACCACTGGCCGATGGGACAGCCTGCAGAGACCTGCTCTGCTTAGGTCGGGTTTCGTGCTTTATATTTTAGCTTTGCAGATCCTAGTCTTCCTCAAGATTTCTTTTTAAGAGACTTTTCTGGTGTCCTGCCGAATCAGGTGTATGTATACCCTTGTGGATGCTCTTTGTATGCGTTATTCTTGTATATAATATGAAAATTTCCTTACAATGTTATTTTATTCTTCTTCAGTGGCTTTATTTGGAGTTTGAATAAGTAGTTTCACGTGAGCTATAATTTCACTAAATAGAGAGTTTTAAAAGCGTACCTTGTCTTGTGTCTGGTATCTATTTTTCCTTGAGATCAGATCCTTTCATCCAGCTATCTGTCTACTTTATAGGATAACTTGCCAAAACTTTGGCATAGCTAAAATAGGGGAAAAAGGGCTCATCTGAGTTTAATCTTTGTGAATCCAGTGTCTGCAACAAGGTAAAATTATGCAAACTTCATCCATCTTGAGTGGAAGAAGGTACAGTTGTGAGCCTATGGAACTGTATTTGGCATTTTTTCCTTTTAATTGGAGCGTTTGAATGAGTCTTATCTATTATCTTATACTTTTTAGGCAATGCATAGACCAAATTCATCCAGAGAAATATTTAATACTATATTTGGCCTTCTTTGTTTCTTCTCCGACTTTGAGAGTATGCCATCCTTTTCGACCAGTTCTGCTCCAATGTGATCCTTTGAGCTCTGCTGCCCTTCATTCTCCACTGGGAGAGACATTTTTGAGGGGTTACGTTTGTTAAGTGGGTAGCTTAGGGCCTGTTTAGCAATGTTTTTTTTTTTTTGTGTTCATGAACACAATTTATGTTTTTTTATTACGGGGAACAAAAAAAAAATGTAAACACGCGTTTGTTTGCATTTTTGTTTCAAATCTATTATTTTGTTCCCTAATAAATTTGGAACAAAAACAAAAACAAACTTTGTTTCTTGTTTTAAACACTTCCGAAACAATTTTTCTCTCTTATTTTTTTTTCTCTTTCTTTTCTTCTTCTTTTCTTCTTCTTTTTTCTTTGGCTGGCGATACCGTCAAGGGCCAGCGACCTCGCCGGAGCGTCGCCGGCCCCTGGCAAGCCTTGCCATGGCTGGGCGAGGCCGCCGGCCCTCATCGGCTGGTTGCTGGCCATGGTTGAGGCCGGCGACCGGCCAAAAGGAAGAAAAAATAAAAAAATAAAAAAGGAAAAATAAAATAAAAATATTAAAAAATTAAAAGAATAAAAAAATTATAAAAGTTTACCAAACGTGTTTATATTCTTTTTCTATTTCATAAACAAGTTTACTAAATGCGTTTTTTTGTTTAAAAATTGTTCTTCGGAATAAAAATAAGGTTCCCTAAAATAATTTTTAAACAAAAACGTTAATAAATGTACTCTTAATCTCTACTTTAGTGATGTTTACTCCGCTCTCGAGTGCAGTGCCAAAGACTTCTATTGCCTTTGCTCCAATCTTGAGGACAACCTCATCCATGGCCAAATTCATCTTGTTTGATTGTCACCGAAAGCAGTAGTACTGTCGATTCGCCTCCTCTTTATCTGTTTTTAATGTCCCTCGGTCCATATTGCTGTCCTTCATAATTGTCTCCATCTCTGTCAGCTAGTCCAAATTGTCCTGTTTTTGAGACATGTATCACCCTACTTTTTCTCCATCCCACCTTGTCGTAATTCCCTTCACCAAATCTGTGTGCGGTGATTCTGTCATGATTTTCTGTCATTGCAAAAAGCGTTCGGCGCTCACCGATATGACATCCTTGTCATCTGGCGCTTTATCAATTACCCCCACTATTAACCGAAAAAAAAAATATTTTCAATCCTTCTGGAATCTTGTTAGGGTAACCAAAGTGTCAGTAGGAAGAAGCATGGAAGTTTGTGGCCAGTGACCTCCGCCGGGCATTGCTGAGGCTGTAGATGGGTGGAGTGAAATAAGAAATAAAAAAAAGAAAAAAAAGAATAAAGGGGAAAATTTATAAAAATATTTGCAATAATTATTTATATCGGTGACTTTATCATGTTTTATAGGATATTTGGCATCCACATAAACAATTTTCACCTAAAATTGGTTAGAAATACTACATTGATAATCGGTTTAGGATTAAATTTACAAAATTAAATATTTTATAATTGAATTTAGCCGCTAAATGATAAGTTTAGGACCTTTTAGAAATGATAAGTTTAGGACTTTCTAGACAAATTTCCCCACATACATTTGAGAGCTCCAAAGGGCTTGATTCCAGAATAGGGGGCTTCGAGTGGAGATGCAAGGGCTCAAATCCAGGATGGGAGAGGTCCGAGGGGAGATGTTGGCCACCTTAAGCGCTACAGCCGATGATCCTGGTATTTTATTGAGTACTCGATATCACCAGATTCAAATCCGATCACTAATTTCACAGACACCCACTTGATTTCCCGGTGAAAATGGAATTTCATTGTTGTGAATGTAATATTCATAAAATTCTATTACAGTAGCCCAAAAAACATGCGATACGCTTGTCGTAAGTTTGCAAAGGGGGACCGATACAATCTCGAATTAACGTCAAGTAGTCATGCCAAAAGATTATTGCAATGACCATTTGAGCCACCCAACCATCACTCTGCCACTCTTATGAGAAACTACAGCTACTTGAGAATCAGTATAATACTACCAACTAACGTCCTCCCTAGTCTCTAATCACTCAACGTTGTTCTGCCACTCGAGGGACTTTAGCTAAGGATGCATGTATCTTCTCTTCCGAAAATGACAAGTCAACCATATCTCCCTGCAGATACTTCTCGTAAGCAGCCAGGTCGAAGTGGCCGTGCCCGCACATTGCCGTGAGTATAACCTTGGATTCTCCAGACTCCCTGCACAAGAGGGCTTCCCTTATTGTTGCGGCAATGGCATGAGTCGGTTCTGGTGCTGGTATTATCCCTTCAGACCTGGCAAACTGTATGGCACCTGCAACCAAGGAAGTCAAGATATTAGCCACTCTGCAAACACAAGTCACTTCTAGAGATGGCGGGAGCAGTGCGGATTGTCAGATATCCTTTTTCATGCAGGGTTTGGAGAAAACGTACCTTGAAAGCATTCGATTTGGGGAATGGCAATTGCTTCCATGAGACCCAACTCATAGACATGAGATATCAGTGGTGCCATACCGTGGTAACGCAACCCTCCTGAAGAAAATGGAATGCAGATATAAAGAACACAGAAAGGCAATGGAGAGAGTGATCCAAATGCCAAAGTTAACATACCAGCATGGATAGGATCGGGAATGAAGTCGTGCCCCAGAGTATGCATCTTCATCAATGGGGTCATCCCTGCTGTATCACCATAATCATATGCATACACGCCTTTTGTTAGCGAAGGACATGCTGCTGGTTCGACGGCTCTTATGATGGGTTTGATATTTCCCTTGAGCTTCTCTCTAATGAATGGGAAACTGAGTCCTGCAAAATTGGACCCACCCCCAGTACACCCTACAATGATATCTGGGGTTTCGCCTATTGCCTCCATTTGTTTTATGCACTCCTCGCCGATGACCGTCTGGTGTAGCAGAACATGGTTGAGGACACTTCCGAGGCAGTACTTGGTGTCTGCATTATTAGCTGCCACTTCTACAGCTTCTGAAATAGCTATGCCTAAACTCCCCGGGCTTGATGGATCTTCTTGCAGGATTTTGCGACCAGCCTCAGTAATTTCTGAGGGAGATGGGTGTACTTTTGCGCCCCAGGTCTGCATCATCAATCTACGATATGGTTTTTGGTCATATGAAGCACGGACTTGCCATACCTGTACAAAGAGTTGAGTTTCAATTTGACAGCATCTTGAAGTTGCTATTTTCAAGTTCTACTGATTAATTCTTCAATCTTTGTTGTAGATTTTGTCCACAATGGTTGGCAAGAATAGCTTTCCACTACAGAACTCAAATCCTGAGCAAGCTGGCAACTTTAAGCATGAAATTTTTTCGATAAACATAAACAAAAGTCGGGTATGAGTTCACATAATCGTTCTGTATGTAATAGCTAAAGAATCATCTGAGATGGCATTAGGGGAAAAAAGAAGAATGAGATATGACTAGTGTTCGGCTGTTATCTAGATAGTTACAACTGTAATTACTTTGGCCTTTCAAAGTCTCCGATTATTAATGTGAAATCGAGAAGCTCACAATTGTATGATTTCAGTCAATAAAATTGCTCAAGAAACTTTCACATTTCTTACCTCACAGTCGAGGCCGAATAAGCTGCATGAGAAGGCCAAGGCACTGCCCCACTGGCCAGCACCGGTTTCAGTTACGACCTTCTTGACGCCTTCCTGTGCATTATACCAGACTTGAGGCACAGATGTGTTTGGTTTGTGTGACCCAGCAGGGCTACCACCTTCATACTTGTAGTAGATCCTGGCAGGAGTGTCGAGAAGCTTCTCCAATCTCTTCGCTCTGAACCGAACTAAAAGTCAGGAGTGTCATAGCAACAGCATTACTGTCAGAGAAAGAGAAACGGCATATTAAATTGCAGAATGTCAAACCTTATTAAAGGCGTCGGGCGCCAAAGCTGGTAAATGTCACGAACTTCGTCAGGAATATCGATAAATCTGTCGAGACTAGCTTCCTGCTTGATCAACTCATCAGGGAGAAGAGGGGACAAATCTTCGGGTTTAACCGGCTGAAATGTCCTGGGATTCAAGGGCGGAGGAGGTTTAACGGGTAGATCAGCGACTAAATTGTACCATTGACGAGGAATTTCAGTTGGCTTCAAGCTAGCGCTCAGCGATGCCCGCATGCTAGCACGAGAGCCATATGCCCTTTGATGGTTTAATTTCGTCCTCAGCACGAAACTCCCTTGCCCTGTCTTCTCTCCTAGATTGAATAATATCACTCAATCAAACAAGCAAAATACATCTTACTGAACGGAATTAACCGGCATATCACGGGGATGAGGGATGGCAATTTTACGATGTATATGTCCTCGTTCACTCCTTGTAATTAAACCTTCCACAAAGAGAGGTGTAATTAACTGATTCCTCCTTACCCCTCACAAAAAACAGTAAGATCCAAAGAAGAGTAAGCTTTTAGGTCATATTTTTTCCAGAAGGGAAAATCATTTTCTTCTTCTTCTTCTTCTTCTTCTTCTACTAGTACAACTACTCATGTTTTAAGCTGAACCGAGATGAAACCACAGAACAAATACAGAGCTAAAGCTCCAAATATCTTAACATATGATCAACAGAGAAAAAAATGGCATCCTATTATTTGGCTCCAGCAACCAAGAAAAGCAGCAGAGCATCCACAACCTTGAACCTAGCCCTCTTTTTTCTTCCCTTCTCCGTCATTTTCCAGATAAACCAGGAGATACCAGAAGTAAAAAGACTAAGCCAAGAGAAAAAGGCAAATGAAGAAAGGGGTACGGTGGAAACTCACCATTGCTTTGGGTTCTTGAACAGAAGATGGTTGCAGCTGAATCTGCAGACAAGAGAGAGCAGGAAGCCATTCTCTTCTTTCCTCACCGTGACGTTCCAACTGCGGCGGGTCAAATGTCCAGAGTCAGAGGGCAAAGGACAGTGAACAATCGTTCTATAATCAAAGTCCTCTCTGCCTCTAAGACACCGGTGAGATACGAGTCTTTTGCCAGATTTGGGCCTCACCGAGGAATTAAATGTTGACTCGGGCTAGTTTTTCTGTAGAGTAATAAATGAACATGGAAGGGGCGATTCTTGTCCCCTCTGATGGACCCGACGATGTAATGTAAATTGGGAAAATGCTGAGGGGACAGTCTACAGAGGACGACAGAGACACGGTCAAAGCTCAGCCACGAGACTTTTCTTGAGGAAACCGGTAAACTTCCTCGGCCGGTTCCACATTTATTTCTTTCCTGCAAGCTACAATCGAGAGACTAAATCGTAAGGAACAAATTGAAATTGGTTGATATGCGAAGAAACAATAAAAAATATATGAAGAGCTCAATTGTAACTTTCAAAAGAGTGGATCTTATATCCGGCCAAAGAAAAATATTATGCAAATATTGTTTCCAAATTAAAAAAGAACTCATAACTATTGAGAAAGATCAGTTCATTTCTGCTTTTTCGATTGCAAAAAGTAAGAGGCATTCACTGTTATCGAATTTTAGTTTGTATCTATATATTTTAAACATAGAATGCATAATTTTTTCTTCTTGTCTTGTTTAGATGGATGAAGTTCATAATGAAAGTAACTTCACTAATGAAAGTAATGGTGGTGATGAAGACATAATGATCAATGCAACCGAAGATGCTAGTGATGAAAGCGTCACTATATTGAAGAACATGAAATTTGCATCTTGCATAGGTATGTAGTTTAATTTTTATGATAAGGCTTATGCATTTTATAACAATCTTGCTAAAAAAGCGGGATTTGGCATTAGAGTGCTGAGCTAGTGTAAAAAAAAAAAAAAAAAAAGGCAATGACGGAAAGAAAGTGGTGTAGTACTTTGTTGCAGTTGTTAAGGGTCCAAGATCGAAAATGAGTTGGTTAAGTCAAGACTAGGGAAAAGATGCAATTGCCTAGCAATGGTCAAAGTATAACTAGTTGAGTCTCAAAAGTGGGAAATAACAAAACTTGTACTCAATCATAATCATTTAACAACTCCTTATGGAAGGGTAGTTTAGTCTTCTTCATTATTAGTGAACCCTACTACTCACTATATATATTGATGTAATCCCTAATTATAAAAATAACAATTTTCTTCTTTTTTGCTTACATGATATCAGAGCCACAAAAATACACCTTTTACCCTAGACACTGATGGTCATTGTTACATCACCGAAAAAACTACCATCGCCAGACGGCGCCGTTGCCGAACCATTCATGACGCTCTAGCCACTGCCGCCAAGGTTTGGCAACCAAATCTAGCATCTTCTGAACCATAGTCATGGTTGCCTATTCTTGCAACTAGAATGGTGTCGCAGATGAGTTCTACTCCTCTTTCCTCGCTCAGGAAGCATCTAGTCCGGACTTTTGGAGCATTTTGAAGACATAGGATATGAAGTTTTTCTAGGTGATGTGCATGCAATTACCCATCTTCTAGGTGATGTGGCCAAGGATTACAAGAGTAGCAAATGCAATTGTTTGAGAGTTTGATTGGTCGGTTTTCATATGATGATTAGTGAATTCATTTCTCAATGAAAAAGTGATGTGGGTTTGTTTGTAGTATTGGACTTTTGATAGGTTCTGTGTTGATCTATTGGATGTTTAGTGTCGCTTCGGATACATTAAATAAGAGAAAATCATAAAATATTTGAGTGAAATTGCTTGGTAATTAGAAACCATATTTTGGTTGAATATGTGTTCATGACTAACTTTGCAGATGGATTGCATTGCTTCAAGGTAAGCATTTCTTTCTTATCCTTGTGATTTATTTAAGAGAAAAAGCCACTAGAGACCTCAAACTATATCTACTGTGACAAATTTATCTTAAATTTTTTACGTGACATAAAAAATCATAAATTATGCTCACTGTGGCACATTATCCTAAGATTTTTCTTAAAATATATAAAAAAAACATAAACTTGTACTTATGTGACACATTGAACATCTGTTAAGATTCCATTATATGATTTTTCCAGCCAAAATGTCATTTTTATTTCTCTTAAGCTACATAAGCGCTTGTAAACACAATTTGCCTTTTGGCATCTATGTATGCATATTTTTTAAAGTTATCATTGACAAAAATTTAACAGAGGGCAACTATGTCACACATGTACAAGTTTTGGATTTTTGGCATCACATAAAAAAATTTAGGTTATAATAGGTATAGTTTATGATTTTCCGTGGCTTTCGCCATTTATTTAATGATTTGATTATTGAGTTTCACATTAATGGTAGCACATTGCATGAACACCTCAAATGTTAGTGGTTAGGTCAAAAACTAATTCAAGTTGCCTACAAAATATTTTTGAAAATAAAAGAGAAAATGCACTGAAAGGGTATTAGAGTAATCAAGTATTTCCATAAATTTTCATTTAAATAAGTAAAGTAATATTTTCAATACTTTACTTGGGTTTCTAATTGACTCACAAATAAAAAGATTAATGATGATTTTTAGTTAAAAATCATTTGTATGTTAATAACTTGAACTTAAGTTGCAAATTTGTATCGACTTGGGAGAGCCCGAGCCAAGTTTATGTTTAGTAATTCATTAACCAAACCCTAGGTAGTGCACTATTTGGTGAGGTCATGATAGTAGGATGTGGAACAATCTCTTGCGTTCTACTTGGCTCCTCACTAGCTTCAATAAGTTAATGACAACTCCTTATGATGCGTGTGTGGGCGAGTGATTATGGGATATAAGGATTTTTGTGGTTAAGCATATGAGAATGGTGTGTGTGGGGATGGTTAAGGAGGGATGAAATGCAAATGTGAGGATAGAAAACGATCGTCACCAAGGTATAAAGGATGTGCCACCAATCAAGGATGACGATTGGGATAAACAAAATTTACTACCAAGGCTTAAAGGACAAACCACTTGCCAAGAATAAAGGACTTTGGGATAGAAAAGCTCACCACCAGGCCTAAAGAAAATCCACTAGCTGAGAATAAAGTGCTTCTTGCCTCACCACTGAGGAATAATCCACTTTCCAAGGATAAAGAAAACGATAAAGGAATTATCCACTTTTCAAAGATATTCACTCACACAGAGAAAATCTCAAATATTTTCATTCATCAAAATTGTCTAGTCTCCGTTACAATGGAGAGTCTTCCTCGAAGTATAGGAAAGATGATATCTCGAGAACTACTGAAACATTAAAGAACTTAAGAACTAACTACTGAAACATTAAAGAACTTAAGAACTAGAAAGCATAATAAAGAGTCTAGGGATTTAGAACTTTGACTCTTTGAAACTTACATATATATCATCAAAGACTCCAAGGAACTAAAAAAATGTAATTAATAACACAGGAACTTGTATTCTTGACTCTTCAAGCTTGTGCCTTATCTTCCAAATTCGTCCTCCAAGCTTAACCATAAGATAAGCATCTTAAAAGCTCACCAAATATGCATGGAAATTGCCTAGAATAGTTTCCCATTGATAGGTTGTTGATAAACTTCGAAATTAGCAACTAATAGTGTATTGAGAAGTATCAGTAACTCTTCACTTGGTAACGCTAATTGTTGATAACTCTTTACTTGGTTCCCGTTAGTATCATCTTACTGATAACTCGGTAGGGAATGGATCGGTATCTCTTTATTCAAAAACTTTAATCTCGACCCATTGAAGTACATTATGCCTAAATCTTATCTTGCTTGAATGAGCATTGATGGTGCCGAGTTAGTTGATGGAGCTAAGTTGGATGCTCCCACGTAACCTTATAAGATAGAATTCCGTCTTTAGATCAACTGAATTTGAATTTGCCAATTTTGCGTGCGTGGTAAGGGTATGGGACAGTCCACGCCGAGGAAGATCCGAGCAAATCTTGAGTAGAGGTAACTGTAATTCCCTCTCGACAATTAGCTAAACCTGCTTCCCTCAACGGAACTCTGCTTAGAAGGTTGCGACATATTAAATGTCTTCAAATTTGGCCAAAATTTTCTTCAGTCTGTCAAGTCACGTGGAAAAGAAAGTTACGAGCTATTGACTCTATATTACAAAAAATGGAATCAATTCACGCACATGGTACAATTTGATGATCGCTGTTCTTTGAAGCTAGATATATCGGGTGCTACTATAAAATGAATATTGGTATGACAAACTAGCCTAGGGTACAACTTTTTACGACCGTTTCATCGTAGAGCCACTATGATATTTAATGCATAATTACATCAGATTGAAGCCAATGAAAACGTTTGTAGATAACTATTAGGTGCGAAAAGAAATATCATCCTACTTTTTATTCCACAAAAATAAAAAAAAAAAGCAATTTTTTAAACTGCACTTGTTTATGAAATAGCATGCATCGGTTTACACTGCAAAGTCGAAAATTTTTCTTTGTTTGTGAAGGATACTGATTCCGAATTTCTAAACTCGAACTATCGAGTACCGTAAAACTACATACAAAAACTGGGCCTGAAAAACCTTGTATCACTGATCGAAGGTACATTACATTAAAGAACGTACCTCGTTTTTCCATGGAATAAATGTACCTATTGCAGCGTCGTGAGACAAATCAAGTGGGAACAATTTTCTTCTTTTCCTTTTAGAACACACAATTCTATTCTTCCACACTTACAAAAAAAAAACACGTTCTTTTCTCTTTTAAAGAAGTAACCCTCAAAATAATTATTTTAGTGGTTATTTTCTTTAAATTGTGGGTTGTTGGCCCTTTGAGTCACGGGCTGGGTGAGCCCAACTTGAGCGGCTCGATAACCATAAAATCCATCATCTCTTACTCTCACATGATGGGCTAAATATAGCTCTCTCTTCTTTGTAATATTCATATTAGTAAATAATCCGTGCGACCAGCATACTTTGAGAGTTCGTTACAATAAATCTGTTAAGAATATATAGCAATTGAAATTGAGCATAATTATTTTGAGTATATTTTATTCACAATTACGATTAAACATAAATAATCATAATTGGTCGACTTAAGAATACATATAGAATCTAACATCAATAACAAATTGATCTTCCCCTTCCCTCAAAACTCTCAATTTCAGTTCAATTTGCTTTCTTAAAATGTTCCATTAGATCGAATTAATTCCATGATCATTGGCAACATTTTAAGATAACAAATATTGAATAGAAATTTTGAGAATAAGTAAGAGTCATGAGGGTACTTAATCGAGGAACTTTTATCCTCAAGAGTCTTACACGGTTTAAAGTTGAGATCAAAATTTTTGCCAACTCTTATTGGTCATCTAATGTATACGTAGTATGAAATATGTATTATGATATTATTTCCTTTTCCATAGAGTGTATGTCTTTGTATCAAATACCGTACAGATGACAGTTCAACATATTCAATGTCTAACTTGAGTTCACAAATCTACTATGTTTAAAGACTCCATTTGAACTCACATTTGGCATTAAAGACAGATAAAGTAAAACATGTGGATTATTTTACTTTCGGACATAATAAATATTATGATCTCATCTTAACACTCAGTTAAGATGATATATATTAAGCTTGAGCTTATAATTATCTCCTAGATAATTATCTTAAACTTGTCCCATCTTTATTTACCACATAGTAAATAGATGCGATTACCTATGTGAATAAGTTAATCTTTTATCTGTCCGATATATTTTCTTAACATAATGCACTAAGCATTTAGGATGCACTAGCGTTAAACAAACTCATAGGTATTAATGATGATAGAAAACTTCCATCAATAGTGAACTTAGGGAAATTACAATATTAGTACATCAGCTTCTAGTAGTCCTAGAGATTTTACATGACCATGAAAAACATCTCTAGGAATTGGCTTTGTCATAAGATTTTCTATCATTCTATACGTAGATATCTACTACAGGTTCATATTTGTTCATGCAACCATATCTTCGACAAAATTGTACTTAGTATTTATATGTTTGGTCTTGCAATAATATTTTGGATCCTTGGTGTAAACTATTGCTGCTTAGCTATCACAATTATCCAACAATGAGCTTGCAACATTCTTAGCAACACCTAAATGATTTAAAACTCTTTTAAGCCAAACACTTTCTTGTACTGATGATGATAATGCCATGAACTCGGCTTCCATCGTGGATAATGCTATACATATTTGTTTCTTATTGCTCTAAAATATGACGTCATTGTTCATTAATAATATAAATGTAGATGTAGATTTCATTTTATCTAAATCTCATTTCCAGTCAGCATCTAAGCGTTTGGTAACGTTTCTATTCAAAAATTGTTCCTGGGAACATAAATAAAAAAATGTTTCTGTTCCGGGAACAGTTTTTGAACAAAAGAACGCGTTTGGTAAGTGTAAAAAAAAACTGTTCTTGAAATAAAAAAGAACAGAAACACGTTTGGTAATCGCAGTCAATTTCTGTTCCTAGAATAGAAAAAGAACAAAACACGTTTGGTAAACGACAAAAAGTTTTGTTTTAATTTAAAAAAAAAAAACTTTTCTTTAATAAAGATTAAACTTGATATTGAATTCTCAATTTTATGAAATGCTCATTAATTTTATTTTGTTCATGGTGAGTAAAGACAAATATTTTGAACATGATCATATGACATATTTGGTAGAAAATTTTGTAAGTAAAGTTTGTATCAAATTTTTTCAAGTACTTTTTTATTTTTTATTTTTATAACATATAAACTTGATATTGAATTCTCATTCTCATGAAATGCTTATCAATTTAATTTTGATAATGGTGAGTGAAGAAAAATATTTTCAATAATGACATTTGTGCATACTTAAAAGAAAATTTTATACATCTCAACATGAACCCTTCCATACATGACATCACAATAATGAAGCAATATAGTTCATTGTTCAACTTCATCACAGTGCATACTTAAAAATAATATTACAAAAGTCAACAAAGCTCATGCATATTGTGATCCCTTGCCATTTTATTTGCAATACTTATCCTAAGCATGTTTATCCCAGGATGATCGCTCATCCGATGTATCATCTGCAACCTCCACTTCGTAGGTCCAAATGGATACTCCGGATCTCCATATATGGAAAAATTTCTGTCCATCCTATCTTGATCACGAATGTAATTATGAAGAGCACAACATGCAATTACAACAAGTGCTTGCTTCCGAATTGTAAATAGAGGCATATGTCTCAAAATGGTGAAGCGATTCTTTAATGCCCCAAATGACCTCTCAATTACATTTCTTAGTGAAGAGTGCTTATAGTTGAATAACTCTTTTGCTGTTCTTGGCCGTCTCCCACTCCCTCTATATTCGCTGAGATGATACCGTTCCTTTCTAAATGGAGTTAAAAATCCCGGAAGTGCTGCATAACCGAAATCTGCCACGTAGTATTTCCCTACAACATGATATATATAAATTTGTTATGATATTCAACCATAATATAATCACAAATGTCAATATAAACAAAGTAAATACCAGGTGGTGGTCGGGGAAATTGCAATTGAGGAGTTTCGAGTGCTGCCGAAAGCACTTGACAATCATTGGCAGATCCTTCCCATCCAGCATACACAAAAGTAAATTTCATATCAAATGAGCAAACACACAATACGTTTTGTGTGGTAGTCCCTCTCTTGCCTCTAAATCGAACCTGCTTAGACACCGGGATAATAGCATTTATATGGGTGCCATCCAGAGCACCTACGCAGTCCTGTCAATTTATTACCAATCTAAGATTATATAAGATTATGAACTACATGTATTTGACGGTATAAAGTCGATATAGAAATCATACCTTGAAGTAGCGCTTATGACTAGGATCCATAAGAATTTCTTGTGGGATGACATCAAATGACGGTGGTTTGATTATCTCTTTTGAAAGTTTGATAATTGCTTTCAATACTTTGTTGAAATACTTGCTGATCGTTTCTCCAGAATGTTGAAATCTCTCACATAAATTTCTATTTGAGCTACCATGACAAACCAAAGATAAGAATATCCCAATTTGTTCATCTACTCTAATATATCGACTATCTTTTAACCAACCTCTTACTCTCATCAAATCACATAAATTCAGAAAAACATGCCTCTCCATCCCGAAGGCTTCATATATCCTATTTGAATGTCCAGAAAGAATCTCCATTATCCATTCGGATCCTAATAATTTGCTGTCCCTAATGGGTTCTCTTGTATGCACGGACGCATCAATGGCAACCGTGCACAACCACGCTAGCAATATGCGAAGATCATCATCATCCAAGAATTGTTGAACTTGTTCTACCTGTTCACAACATATACTATCCGATCCCTCTTCCATAGTACCTATACCATCACAAAAATATAAAAACATCAATATAGATTTTGAAAATATATCAAATAACAATCAATAACATAAGTCATAGTCTCAATAGAAGATGCCATTACATATAAGTACGAAGAGTCTCAACACTTATATATTTAAAAACTACCTATTAATAGATAACATAAGTTATACAATCTAATGAAAGCCCATTCAATTCATAACATATATCCAAACATCTTCTAAAGATGATAAAGAAGTCTAATTCTCCTTTCAGGTGTGGATTTAATGAAAGCCACCCTCCATGAGGCACTATCGCATGCTCGATCCACTGCTTTATTGTAAATATCTTGGTCTATCTCAGGCATAGTAAGCAGAATATCCATCACGGTAGCTACGGAGAAAGGGTCCACGGTGTGCCGGCATAACCCCGGAGGTCGCAGAGGCACTACCAGTTGACTTGACTTAACTTTCAAAAAGTCTTGTATAGCTTTGCAAGTGTCATCAATACTGTTTTGGGTACTCCTCCTTCTCCTCTTAGTATTTGGAGTCCTATCCAAATTGTGTTTTCCACGAGTTGAAGTTGCAGCATCTTCTGTTGTAAAGACTCTCTCATTAGTGTGGTGATCACTGAAGTCATCTGTATGGCCACCACCAGCATCACCATAGGCATGGCCACAACTGTTGTCACCATATGCATTGTAACCACTGTTGTCACCACCGACATTGCCATCACCATCGTCATCTTCCTCTGACACCGTCACATCTTGAGCATTTCCAATGCCATATTCCCCAGTAGCATATGTACCACCAAATACAATACATAGCTCGGGATACTGGGGAAATCCATCCTTCCCGAATTTTGCCCACTCTACATTCTCCTACAATTTTGACAATAATGACATTTGAGGAATATAATCAAACATTTTTAAATTTATATACATAATGACATCAAAATGACCAAAAAGTTAAAAAAATATACCTTGATGTGAGATTCCCATATGCTTGGATCGTCGACAACAACTCTTTTATTGACATTATCCCAACCAAATCCAGACTGAGACATAAGTTTCTGAAAACTGCTATACTGTTTTCTCAGTTTGTTTACCTTGTTCCTCAGCTGGACCATGCTATATTGGCATCCTGTTTGTCTAACGAATTCAATCTGTATATTCCTCAACCCTGCTTTGTTGAAAGTTGAAGAGGTCCGATTTCCCTTTTTGACCTCATCCACCAACAAACCAATAAATATGTTGGTTACAGACTCGGTCCACTTTGCATTGAACGTCTGTCTCTCAGATGCCATTTAATCTTTGATCGGTTGAGCAGCATATGAGTTATGAGTTATGAGTTAAATTAATAACATAATACTATATATGCCAAACACAAAATCATTCTCAAGAGATGCAAGCCAAGAAGACTATAATGACAAAAATGATAATTGTTGAACTAACTTGTGTAAAACAGATCATAAGTTGAATTTTGAGCTACAAGAACTACATAGTACTATGACTAGCAATGATCAATCAAACAGAATGCTCAAAATAAAATAAACATCATTATGAGAAACCTAAACAACTACTCTCTCCAACCTATTTTTGAGCTATGAAATCCAAATGATCTTCATTGTAATGCTACATATAGAATGCAACCATGAAATTCAGCCAACACAAGGCAGCATTACCCTCGGTTCTTACCTTCTAACGATGCCGCGGTTATCGCTGCACCCCGACTTCGGCTGGTTGTCCCCCTTGGTGGTGAAAACTTCGTTGAACACCCTCGCCATGAGCTTTACCAGCCTGTACATTCCACAGCACCATGAGCAACAAAACAACAATCGAAGGAAACCCCAATCCAATTGATGAACTGAAATTCCCCCCCTTTCAAAATTGAATCAAGCAACAACACAACATCACTGGAATCTCCTGCGGAATTGAAGAATCAACCTGTTGAATGGCTCGATCAAGCGAAACTTCGCTGCTCTGCCGAGCGAAAGGGACCCTCGCTCGAGCTAGCGAGCGTCGCTGCTCTGCTCGCTCGAGCTGGCGGAGCAGCTATGCCGTTCGGGCGAGCTGGCGGAGCTGCTCTGCCGCTCGCGCGAGCTGGCGGAGCAGCTCTGCCGCTCGCGCGAGCTGGCTCGAGCGGTTCGCCGCTCGCGTGAGCGGCTCTTGCTAGCTCCGCCGTGAGCGCGAGCCGGCGAGGAGCTCTTTCGTCTTGGCGCGCGAGCCGAGGAGCTGTTCGCCGCTCGAGCCGCTCGCTCGAGCGGCGAGCGCTCGAGCAGCGGCCCGTCGCCCCCGGATCCGCCGCAGATCCGGGCGACCGACGCCGCTTGGGCTGGTTACGCTCGCTCGAGCTGGCAGAGACGCCGCTCTGCCGCTCGAGTGACCAGAGTTGCTCTGCCGAGCGACCACGGCGGCTCGAGCTCGGCGGGCGCTCCGGTGGCGAGATGTCGCCCGGATCTGCCGTAGATCCGGGCGAGCTACGCTCGCTTGAGGCTCGAGCGAGCGTCCCTGCTATCGGCGAAGGTGGCTCAAATCGAGCGTCGCTGGGTGGCTCTCGCCGAAGCCCTCGTCGAACGGAGAAGGAGGAGAAGGAGGAGCAGCAAACCTGGATTCGGAAGCTTCAGCCGGTGAAGGAGCACTAGCTGTCTGCGCCGGAGAGTCAGCCGAGTGGGGAGGCGCCGGAGAGTCAGCGGAGTGGGGAGTCGCCGGAGAGTCAACCGAGTGAGAGGCGCCGGAGAGAAGGGAGAGACACCGGAAAAGGGAGAGCAGGAACGAAGAGAAGGGCACGAACGAAGAAGCAGGAACGAAGGAGAAACCACGAACGAAGGAGTGTTTCCGGTTTTTGTTTCTTTTTCATTTTTGTTTCTGTTCTTTTTAGGCCTTCAAGAAGTGTTTGGATTCAGTAAGTTTTTTTGTTTCTTTTTTTTTTTTTTTGTTTCAATTTTGTTCCGGGAACAAAAAAACAAAAAAGTGTTCCGAAACACTTTTAGGAACGAAAACATGCGGGGCCTAAATAACCTTCAAGCTGCAGATCCCTTACTTGATAACTCAGCAATACCCTTCAGATTCCTCAGGATTCTTTTGACAATAGTCCAATGTGCTTAAACTAAATTATATTGGTATCTACTTACTATTCCAACTACAAACATATGTCAGGTATTGTATATATCATAGCATACATTAAGCTTTCAACAATACTAGCATAAGGAAACGTTTCATTTGTCCCGTTCTTGTGGAGTCTCAAGACACAGTCCATGGCTTAATCTTTCACTTTTTGCAATTAGGAGTATTTATGAGTTTACAATATTGCATACGGAATCGTTCAAGTATTTAATTTATATATGTCTCTTGCGAAAGAGACAATAACATCTTTAAATGATTTTTGAAATCTTAACTCCAATAATATATGTAGTTTTACCCATATCTTTCATCTCAAAATTGGAAGATAACCAATTCTTAATAGCATTAACTAACTTCATATTACTTTCGGCAATTAGTATATCATCCACATATAATGGTAAGATCACAAATTGATATTTTGGATCTTTTGATATAAACATAAAGATTTTCTTTAATTATTATAAAATCATACGCCTTTTCATAATGCCATTGTCTTAAAGACTACTTAAGGCCATATATCGATTTTAAAAGTCAACGTACTTTTTGTTCTTGGCCTTTTGAAATGAAACCATCGGGTTGTTCAATGTAAATCTTTTCTTCTAATTCTCCACTGAGAAAAGCAGCCTTTGCATCTATTTGATGTAATTCAAGATCTATACTTGCCATAATTGCTGGAATAAAACGAAATGAGATAAATCTTACTACAACAAAAAGTTTCTTCATAATCAATTTTTTCTTGTTGATTATATACATTCATCGTAAGGCGAGCTTTATATTTCTCTATTGAGCCATCGGCTTTTTGCCTTATTTTGAGAGCCCACTTGGTCCTAATGTCCTTGCATCCTTTTGAATTATCAACCAATTCCCAAACTTGGCTTGATTTTATTGACTTTGTTTTTTCTTCCATTGCATGCATCCATTTTTTCTTGTTAGGACAATTTAGAGCCTCATTTATATTCCTTGGCTCATCTTCATTTTGAGGAGCAACTATGAAAGTTTCCCCTCCAATATCAAAATATCGTTGGGGAATACTTTTGCGACTTGTATGCCGTATATGAGATTGTATACTTTGTACAGTATTCTCCATTATACTCTTACTCGAATTAGATAATGATAGTATTGTCTTATCTAGTGGTTATAATTGAGATTGAGTCGAATTTGATTCCTTATTTATCACATTACTCTTACTCAGACGAACTCCATTAAGTTAATTATTTTGATCCAATATTTAAAATAAAAAGTAATCCTCACCTATATCGCCATTCTTAGGAAACTCATTATCTAAGAATGTGACATCCCGTTATTCGAATTCAGTTATACTTACATTTTCTTGCTCACCAATGAATACATACTATTTCGAGTATTTTGAGCATCTCATGAATATACTCATTTTGCCTCTTGGACCCAATTTTTCATACTTATGAGAGGGTTCATGAATATAAGTAGCACATCCCATAGGCTTAAGAAAAATTAAATCGAATTTTTTACCTGTCCATAACTCACATAGAGTAGAAGTAACTGATTTAAAGGCACTTAGTCAAGTATGTAGGTAATAGTTAACAAAGCATCATCCCAAAAAGTAATTATTTAGTTAGCTTGTGTCATCATCGACTTGACCATTTTTAGTAAGGTTATGTTTCTTCTTTCCACTACACCATTTTGTTGAGAAGTATGTAGTACGGATAATTGTCTTTTTATTCATTTTTCATTATATAAATTTATAAATTCATCAGATAAATATTCTCAACCTCAATCGGATCTCAACGCTTTTATTTTATTTTCTAATTGATTTTCTACCAAGTTCATAAAATTTTAAAGCAATTTAATGTCTCAAATCTATGAGAAATCAAATCGACATATCCGAATTGAGTACAGTTATGGCATCCCAGTCCGCCACTTTTCTACTATGAGATATTAATCTTTACTTTTTAGCATATGCGGAAGACAATTTCAAACATCAAGCAAACATCAATAATAAAGGACGTACACCAAAGAGAAACAAGCAACGCTTTCATGTCTTGTATGATGTATAATTAGGGGTGATAATAGGGCTACACTGGAGGGGTCAAAAGGGTTATACTATTCCCACAGGCTAACCATTCAGCCTTCAACCATGCCCTCAAAGTTAGTTGGGGTGCTGTAGCATGCAACAAGGGTAGCAGGAATCGTTTCCATGGCTAAGTATCTGAAAAATGTAAACAACCACAAGAGTAAGCTAAAGCCTAGCAATGAAGTATCTAAAACGCTATACCATACGATTCGCCCTTCATACGTATGAAGAAAAATTGTTTAAGATACGCAACTCACTTTCCCTTGGACTTGGTCTATCCCCACTACTCTAAAGACCAATGAACTAGAACAACAAGACCCTAGTTTGGTCTAGACCCTCAATCTCCACTTACGCCATCATGATCTATCGATCTTGAAGAATAATCATGCACACAAGCATCTTTCACACATCTTTTAGTTTTCACTTTTTGTTTCCACTCCAAGACACATGGCCTGTGCACTCGCCGAACCATGCAAGGAAGAATAATCCCATCTAACAGAATTCCAGTGTGCACTCCGGTTTGCCATGGTGTACACTAGTTCGCTATCCGGCCCACGCAAGTTTCATAGTCCACTGACCATGGCATCCCTACTACGGGGCATCTAGGGCTCACTGTCCCTAGGCGTCTAAGGTTCGTTGTTCTTGGGCATCCCAAATTTCTCTCTGACTCCATGAAGCATCATCGGTTTACAGTTTGATGGTATTTGTTAAACATGTCTTAGGTATGCAAATTCACACACATTTATCTTGGTTTAAGCACTCGAAGAACAACCACGTCACACTTATGCAGGGATCTATACCATCATGCATCCAAGGACTCGCCCTTTAGTTCACATTAATAGAATCGATCATAAAATCAATACCTAAAACTAACTGTCTAGACTCCATTAGGGAAGGAGAACCTAGCCGAAATAACCAGCTTCACCACAACTTGGTTCATCCAAACCTACAACACTTCCAAAATCAATCCAGAACATAATAGACAATCCAAACCTTATACAACCTACTTAGTGGCCCTCATGACCTCACAAGACACTTCACTGGCCTCATGCCTCCACGACAAGTCTCGACCTTCACAATCCATGAAAACACTCTTGGAACCATGGCCCACTAATACCACACTTAGGCCTCATGGCTCTCATCTATGTTGCACTTGGGCTCGTGGCCCATTTGCAACCCAATCGGGCCACGCACACCACACTTAGGCCTTGCGGCCCACTTGCATGCCATTTGAACCCTGTGGCCCACTCGCCCACTCTTGGGCCTCACAGCCCGCTCACTCACTCAGGCCTCGTGGCCCATTGCCTAAATCGGGCCTTATGGCCCACTAGGCCAAAATCGGTCCTTATGATCCTCTCTACTAAATCAACCTTCATGAATTTAGCTCAATTTCCACAAGCAAATGACATTAGATTAACACCAAAAACACACAAGTGGGTAGTCAAATAAATATAGTTTCTATCATGCACACATTGTTTTCTTGTATTACATCGAAAGGTTCTTTCTGGAACTAGCTGCGAGGATGGGAAATAGGAATAAAAATAAAGAGAATTTGAAGTTAGAAATATTTAAAGAAGATCCATTTTTATTATGGTTTGAAAAAAGTGGGAAAGATATTTATTAATTATTCCAACTATTAAATAGGACTATTAAATAGAATAAGAATTTCATTTTTTTTTGGTTGAAAAAAATGGAACTTATAAAAAATTCAAATTTAAAAAATACATAAAGGAATAGATTAATAAAAAAATAATACAAACAATAAATACAATAAGAGATAAGAAGATCAACATACCACAATTTAAGATTCCATCATCTTCCTATAGAATTTAACCAAATTTGGACTAAAGAACTGAACCGACTAGAATTGCACAGTCGTGGAATTCAAAGCCAAAACTATAGTAAATGAACTGGAAAATTTCTAAACTTTTAATATGTTATAGGGAAGACCTTATTTTTTTTTTAATAATGAAGGAGACTAAGTCCAAAACAGTTTGTATAAAGAGTAGAAAATTGGACAAAGTCACGCAAAATCTGGTGCACTGGAACAAAGCAACCAGTCCTAAAATTATACTCATCTCATAGCCCTAAACATGTCAAAATATCTTGAATATTGGATAAGTTATAACTTAGAACATCCTCTTTATGAAAGAAGCAAAGTCCAAAATCTAAAAGTAAAATTTTATAAAAATTCAAAAAGACAATTGGTTCACTGTTCCTACTGTACTAAATAGATCAAGCACAGTGAAAGAGTAGGCCATTGTACCATCCATATCATCTCAGAAAATTCCAAAATTAAAATATGTTATATTTCAATATGTCTTGTAAAAATTTCAAGGAGGAAATTTCCTCAAATTCGAAACACATGAAACTCCACAAAATTAACAAGCCAGCAAGGTCCAGTAATTCCAGTTTCTGGAAATCTAAACTAAGGCTCTAAATGGCTTGTAAATTTGAACCACACAAGTTTACAGATCAAGAATACTCCAAAATCAAACATTTTAGACCACATGCAACATATATCTTCAACCATAAATCATAGAAAACTTCTATACGTCAAGTATAAGCATTAGAACCTCCATGCAGCACCATTCGGGCCACAAAAACAGCATGCATGTCAACTAAAATCCTGACCAATTCACTGCAACAACAATCTTCCAATTCTCGGGACACGATTCCAACCATCAACAACATGCAACCAACAACTCAGCATATCCAAGACAGAACTCATCGATCTGCATGATGAACAAACCGATACAACATAGAGAGTTGGAATTTCACTTGTCTCAACAACAATGGATGGACGCGACGCGTTTCGGACGGGGGAAAAACGCTTGCGGCTTGGCCTTCCTCGAAGCTTGACATCAATCCTCACCGCGTGAACCCCCACGGAGTAGCAAAACGGTGCCATGGTAGAGGAGGTCGAGAGGCGGAGGAGCTTCGGGATGGGAGAGGGAAAGGTCAAGTGTGAGGGAGGGGAAAGAGACAAGCGAGAGGGAAATGAGAGAGAGCTTCTGGACAGGGGGAAACCGAGAGAGAGAGAGAGATGATGGCGGTCACTTGCCTTAGAAGGGGAAGGTCATGATGTCCTTGGGAGGAAGAGACCATGTTCGTCCTTGGGAAAGAGAAATGCATGCATGGGCATGCATTGGTGAGGGAGAGAGGGGCTGCCACTTGGCGACGGCAAGAGAGAGGGGAGAGAGAAGAGATACAAAGAGAGACAGAACGAGAGGCAGTCGTGCCCTCAGAAATTCGACATCGATCGTGTCCAATTTTCGCATACCACAAATACTTGCGATCGAGGATCGCGTCCATGACTCAAACAAACAAACTAAAATTTCTTGGCTAATATACGGAACAAGCACCATCATTCCTAAAATTTCATAATTATCTAAAATCTAACCGGTGTCCATTGGTGCCACCTAATTATCTATATTTAAATACATTACTACTTAGGCGGACGAAAATCAAGCCGTCACAATAGTCATTTATAAATGCGATGCAATATATAGTCCCATGCCTTACTTTTACATTCACTGGATCATATATGTCAGAATGGATTAATTGCAAAGGGAATTCAGCTTTTATACTTAAATACATAATTATCTAAAATCTAACCGGTGTCTATTGGCTAAGAAGAACCGACATCTCCGGAAGCCTTCGTGTCGTGTTTGACACTCCGACACGTGTCCGACATGCTCCGATACATTCTGACATGTGGTCAATGAGTGTTGGGAAATCCAACATGTGATCAACTCTTTCCGACATGTGATTTCGACACGCACGGGGTCAATTTTAAAAATTTTCAATACTTGAGGGGTTAAAATATAAATATATGAAAAATAATGAAAATAACAAAAATAAATGGGAAAGAAGACAATTCCCACTTTCAAGTTTTTCACTTATAAGTTTTGACATTCCCGTGAGTAATGATGGAACGCCCCTCTTCTCGCCGGCGTCGCTCCGCCGCCTCCGCAGATTTAAAGTTGTAATTTTTTTTTTTGCTTCTTTCCGTCTCTCGCAGGCGTCACCTATGAGTTATCTCTTTTGGTCTATGTCATTAGCTTGTGAGTTATCTCTTACATTTTCCATGGCAAATTTTGTTATTTCTTGTTTTTTTTTGTCATACTTCGAGAGTTCTTGTTCTAGATTTTCATTTTTCTCGAACCTTGTTTTGTAGAGGAGCTCTAAGCCAGTCTATATCATGAATTCTGAACTTTGTCTGAGACTATAAGAAATCTCACTAATTTTTGACAAGTGTAAGAAAACATGACATGTTCCTTCAAATTTACTCTTTTGTGTTTGCAATTATTGAATTTCTTATTCAATCTTTGTCAAATTAAAATAATGAATGATATTAACAAATGTTGAATTAATATTTTTAGTATAAATTAATTCTATGCTCTTTTTATTATTTATTTTTGCATTTATATATAAAAATATATATTTAATATATAACGTGTTGGAACGTGTTGAAATTCTTCATTTTTTGAGAAATAACGTGTCGGCGTGTCGTGTCGCGTGTCCGTGTCGGTGCTACATAGTCTGTTAGTGCCACCTAATTATCTATACTTAAATACATTACTACTTAGGCGGACGAAAATCGGGCCATCACAACAGTCATTTATAAATATGATGTAATTATAGCTCCATGCCTTGCTTTTACATTTATTGTTCCATAGATCTCAGAATGAATTAATTGTAAAGGATTAAGCTTTTATTGCTTTTCCAAATGGTTTCATTGCTTTTTTCCCGCTAAGCAATGCTCGTAAATAAGCAAATTAACTTTTTCAATATTGTCCAATAAGCCTTCTTTGGCTAATTTATTTATTTTTTGTTGGCCAATATGACCAAGTCTAACATGTCATACATTCAAATCATTATCATATGAATTAGAAGATGTGAAAAGGGAATAACAAATATTGACATTCCTATAGTTGACATCCAACACAAAGAAAGTATCAACAACCATAGTAACTCGTACTTAAATACAAGTCCACACCACTATTATGAAAGTTCAAATTAAAACAAAGTTGAACCAATACTAAAATAGACATTGAATTTCAACGAATTTTTGGAGCATTTAGTATATCATGTAGGAACAAAGTGCGTCCACCACGCATAACTAACTGACAAGTGCTAACTCTTTAAATTCAGCTTTGGAGTTGTTTCTTACATAGATCCATTTCATTTCAGTTGGAACTCGTTGGAACTCCATGAAGGCATCTCTATC
Source organism: Eucalyptus microcorys (assembly GCA_014182515.1). Taxonomy (NCBI): domain Eukaryota; kingdom Viridiplantae; phylum Streptophyta; class Magnoliopsida; order Myrtales; family Myrtaceae; genus Eucalyptus; species Eucalyptus microcorys. The sequence goes on along the minus strand of CM024571.1, from coordinate 18,610,918 downwards.
ATTCGCTATATAGTCTATTGCTCCTGAATCTACAGCCCATAAATGATTAAATTCAGTTAGAAAAACTGAACTTGATACAAAAATAACGCACTTAAGAACATAGAGGGTTTTAAATTCTTTGGCTAACCATAATGCGAGCAAAGTGACCCCTCTTACCACAATTGTCACATTCACCCTTGACATTTTCTTCACATGAGGATGTTTTCCTCTCTCACGTTGGTCAAGTCTCGATTTCTTACCTAAAGAGCTTGCTTTGTTGCCTTTCCACTTTTTGAACAAATTCAAACGATTGTGCTTAGAGCTCAAAGCCTCCTGTGAGCTAGAATTAGCATAATAGATATATGTTTTCAGCTTAACCGCTAAGAGGCGGTCTTCTTCTAGCTCAAGGTGGCGCATAACATCCTCAAAAGTCTTGATGTTCTAATTGTGGGTCAAGTGCACCTTCATGTGCTCCCAACTTTGAGACAAGGAACGGATCATTACTTGCACTTGCTGCTCGTAAGTCAAAACATGGTTAGCATCCCTTAGCTCATTAATCATGTTTGATATCCACCTCGACTTTAGTTTCATTGTCTATCCATGAGGTTTCTTGTATGAGTCAAACCTAATAGTGAGCTGTCTCATTTTGATCACAGATGTTTGACCCAATCTAGCCACTAACATTGCCCATATATCATTGGCATTCTCAAAACGCCTAAACTCTCACATAACGTCATTGTTCATGTTACTTAGCAATGTGATGTGAGCAATTGAGTTCTTCTTCCAAGCAGCAAATGCACCCTTATCTCTCTTATGTTGTGTAGTATTTCCATCTTTATATTCTTCCATAGCTTGGTTAAGAGTTTCTAGTGTTTCTTGCTCTTCTAGTATATATTGAATTTTTATATTTCATATCTCATGATTCTTGCCGTTCAATTTTTCTCCTTTATTCAAGCCAATATATTCCTAGATGCTGAAGCCATCATATTTGAACATTTTAGACATCTTTGGACGAATTATTAATGCCTAATGTTTATGCATTTATTTTGCATAAACTAATCATATTAATGAATAAGATCAAATAAGGTTTTATAGTTGAAAGGGCATTTTGTTTCTAATCATCATCCAAAATTCCCAACTTGAAATTATCATTAATATAATCATTTATGAAAAAAAGTTTTCCAAAGTCCCTAAAATTTTCTTGAACTTCCCACAAATAATTGTAAATTATAATAATAATTTACAACGTCAAATAACATTGAAATTTCATTAATTAAACATGCCGTTTACACAAAGTAATGGGTCCAGGAGGAAGATATCAACATCAACATGGAAAGAAATATTTATATGTAAGATATCTAAAACCAACCTAAAATAAATAAATAAATAAATTCAACGATACTCAATTTTCTCATAAACAGGGAAAGACTTTTCATAATTCTAAGAAAATTCCTCTAAAAATTCTAAGGTCACATTGGGCAGCCACGGAAAGACCCTTGGAGATTCCTCATGACTCTTACATGGCGCATTCATTTTGCGCCAAGTTACATTCAACCCGAGGGTTGAAGTTTCTATTGCCTCAATCCTATAGTATTCTTTTAGAAATTCTATTGCAAGTTTTTTATAAGCTGGAACCATGTTGGCCTCCCATAGACTATCTGACACTGCTTGCCATTCAAATGAAAGAATGTTAATTAGGGCCAGCACCTTTTCAAAATCCAACATAGGATAACCATTTCAGATGATTTCTTGTATCATCTCGTTAACTCTGACCACATGCATCACTATGTCACCGTCGTTCCATCAATAATTAGCTAATTTCGCTCTTAGCCCTTCAAGTCTCACCATCTATTCATCAGCATTTTGATTTTTTTTTTTTTACTGTCAACGATCAACATCTGTCAATGGTCAACAGTTGGTCAACAAGTCGGGTCAAAGTGGATCAACCAGGTTGAGTTAGGCACCGGGTCGGTTTAGTCTTCGAGTTAGGCTAGGAGACTCGACTCTATAACCAGCGTGTCTGATGTCACCATGACATTAACCACACGACGTGCTTGCGCACATGGGGTGCTTGCAACTATTGGTGAATGTGCGGCATGCGCTTATGGTTATTGCGCAAGCGTGCCACACACGTGCTCAAGGGGCCTCATGCATCGACGAAGCTACCCCTTTGAGGCTATGCATGGAGGTGCATCTGGCATCCTTCGAGGCGTATTGCTAATCGTTTTTCTTGTCTTAACGAGAACTACGACTCTATATTTGCAAAAACAATTTTTATTGCACAGAACTTCAAGAAGCAGCCTTGAACAGCACAGTCGAGTGTCGTTTTTCTTACTCAAGTGTTTGTTGGTGCCATTTTGCGATATCCGGCCAACAATTCAAAAAAAATATATGTTTTAACAATCAAGAAATAAGAACACATGCTTTAATACCAATGAAGGAAACTAATTCCAAATTTTTAAACTCAAACTATCGAGTAATGTAAAATTGCATACAAAAACGGGCCCAGGAAAACATTGTATCACAAATCGGAGGTATATTATGTTAAAGAATGTACTTTGTTTTTCCATGGATTAAATGCACCTATTGCAACATCGTGATAGAGATCGAGTGAGAACAATTTTCTTCACAAGGAAGAGAGCCTTTTTCGTTATTCTTCTTTTCCTTTTAGATCACACAATTCTATTCTTCCACGCTTTGAGAAAAAAACACTTTATTTTCTCTTTTAAAGAAATAACCCTCAAAATAACTGCCTTGCCGGTTATTTTCTTTAAATTGAGGGCTATGGGCCTTTTAATTTACGGGCTAGGTTAGCCTAGCTTAGGCAGCCCAATAGCCATAAAATCCATCAGTTTGCATTAGCAAGTCCTTAGAAATAATTTTTTTTTTATTGATAAAATGATAAGAAAAGGTGCGGTGGTCACCGATCTCTTTACCCCAAGGGGTAGTGTTCTTAGATCCCTTTTGGAAGATTGGGGACTCATCCTCCCGACCCTCTCTTGATCCCGTGACAGGTTCTCCTGCGGGGTGATTCCTCCGGCTCCTTCTCCGTCGCTTCAACTTGGAATATTATCAGAACGAAGAAGCATCGCGTTCCTTGGGCGACCTTCATTTGGGACAACACTATTGCACCTAGATTCCAATTCAACCTATGGTTAATCTCCAGGAATCGTCTTCCTACTCAAATGCTTCTCCTATCATATCATAGGATTGATTATGAAGTTTGCACTTTCTGTGGGGTCTTGCCAGACTCAATTGACCATTTGTTCTTCGATTGCCCCATTTATGCAACTCTAGCTTTTTTTTGGGCGGCTAGGTGTAATCTTCCTTGGCGCAATGGATCATGGAAAGATAACCTCTCTTAGGCCTTGAAATTCTTGAAAGGTAAAGACTTCTACCATTCGATTGCTTGATTCTCGTTTGGTGCCTTGTGTTACCTTATTTGGAAAAAGAGGAATAATACTATCTTCAGAGGGGAAGCTTTCATTGTCTCAGCGATGAAGAATCACCTAATCAAGCTAGTTAAGGACAAAGCCTTAATTTTTTCTAATGTTCCAGTCTCTCCAAGGAACAGAAGGATTAAGCGAGGATGGGGCCTAGACCCCTCGGTTTTCATTGATCGTCACTCTCCCTCCTAGGTCTACTTGTGCCTGCTATCTTCAGCTGCTGCCCAACTACTTCGGCTCTCTGTGGTCTGCTGGGTTTTGTAGTTGTGGGTTTTCTTCGGTGTTTGGCTATTGTAGTCTGTTCGGTGTGTTGATTACCTATTATCGGCTCCCTCTCACTCTTCTTGCTTTTAGCTTCTAGAGTGTGAGTTTTTGGTGCCGATCTTTTGTACTTTTGTCCTAAGCTTAATATAATCTTACTCTTACCAAAAAAAGAAAAGAAAAAAAAGGTGTAATCTTTTTTTCTTTGCATCGGTGAGCTCCTCAAGTAATGTTAATCCTAATCAGTTCTTGCAAATATATTTTTTTTCTAAAATATTTTTTTGTTGATTTGAATTCGCTTACCAAATGGCACTTCCAATTTTAAATGGAGACACAGCTGAGGAGAGCAAGGTAAAAGTGAAAAGCTTTGTTAGGCGAGTTTAAAAAGAAAAAAAATAAAGAACATGAAATTCCTAAAGGAAGTATATAAAAAAATTGCCTCAAATACATGACCAAAAAGAATACTGGGTTTTCTTTATAAAAGTAATCGAACTCGTGTAGACGAGAGTCGGCAAACCAGGTTGAAGAATGAATCTCTTGTCCAAGCTCACTCGTTATGGCATTTTGGGATAGGCAGACCTAGACATGCCTAGTGGGCCTTGAGAGGAAGATGAAGTAACATTTTTCTTTATAAAAAAAAAAAAAATTCCTTAAGAAAGTATATAAAAAAATTGAAATACATGACCAAAAGAAATTTAATCGAACTTAAGAAAGTATAAAAAAAATCTCTTGTCCAAGCTCGCTCATTTTGGCATTTTGGGATTGACATGCAAAGAGGAAGAGGAAGCAACATTTTTCTTTATAAAAAAAAAAAAAAACAAAGAACATGACCAAAAGAAAGTAATTTTGACCAAAAGTTTTGGTTTTCTTTATAAAATTAATCGAACTCGTGTAGACGAGAGTCCGCAAGCCAAGCTGAAGGATGAATCTCTTGTCCAAGCTCGCTCATTTTGGCATTTTGGGATGGGCAGACCTAGACATGCCTAGCGGGCTTCAAGAGGAAGAGGAAGCAACATTTTTCTTTATAAAAAAAAAAAAAAAACAAAGAACATGAAATTCCTAAAGAAAGTATATAAAAAAAATTGCCGCAAATACATGACCAAAAGAATTTTGGTTTTTCTTTATAAAATTAATCGAACTCGTGTAGACGAGAGTCCGCAAGCCAAGCTGAAGGATGAATCTCTTGTCCAAGGTCGCTCATTTTGGCATTTTGGGATAAGCGGACCTAGACATACCCAGTGGGCCTCAAGAGGAAGAGGAAGCAACATTTTACAAGAGATAGACTTTTGAAAGGCTACTACATGGTTATAGGGAGTACGTTTTCATGAAGAATTTGTCCATGGCTAGTTCCATTTCGATGAAAGTACAAGCAGCGTATATCTACATTGCCACAGCTGAAATCCATCAATGTCCTTGACAATGACACATTTAGACAACCCAAAGAAGACTTTACTCGAAGCTAACGAATGGTTAGATTGCCCCAATAATGTTTATATTTTAGCTGCTTAGCATCTCGATGTTTGTAATTAATAGCTCTACTCATAGAACCAACTCCAGATGTTTCTCTCTCCCTCCCAACCGAACCTAATGTAACATCTCCCTCTACTGTTGTCACCAGCGAAGTCACCATCACCACCTCCAAGCTCATTCATGGCCACGTGTTTGAGCCGCTTCATTGTCCACCATTGTCTTCATCGTCTCGGGCTGATCGCTCTCTCTCTTTGCTCCATCACTGTCGATTTCAGCGAATCCTCCATGGTTGTCAAGATCTTGACATCGTGGTAGAGTCTCGAGACCATCAAGTGTTGAGATACATGTGTGAGTTGCATTAAAAAAATCCTATGTCAAAGAATCGATGTATTGTAGAAACTTGAACATGATTGAAACTTGAAAAGATTATGCTCATATTTCACTCTCGTGATTAAAGCTTAGCCACGATAAATATTGCATATCGGTAACTGAAGGAGCAACCCTAAAAGTTAAGTTCTTGAAGACGCATAATTGCTTTGCCCAATTAAGCTATGAGTTACCTTGGCTAAAAAGATAAGCTGAGTTTAGAAGGGTAAATTACGCCTAAATGAAAAAGAGTACCCGTTACTTTTTCAAGATAAAGCACATAACATGTCGATCTCACCCCCATCATTTTCTTTTTTTGGTATGCATTTGAATCACAAAGTTATACATAATCTACAGTCGTTTCAAATCCAATCCATAGAATAATTGGTCAGTTGACATGTCCTAAATTAAAAGTTTAAAACGTATAAAATTAATAGAAAATTTGAAGTTTTTGTGTATTTCTGATTCGACGGGATTACTTTAATAACGCCGTGATTTTAAAAAATGATGTATTTTTAAAATTTGCAGTCTATGGCATGATGGAGCGTCTCCTTGTCTATAAATTCTCTCCAACTGACCTTTCGCAAGACAGTAATCAAAGCCTCTGTTGTACTTCATTTTCTATTCGTCTGACATCTACCTACAAAGGGGAACAAAAATGTCCCTAGAAGCCTCAGCAAATCGTCCTCTTCCTGCTAAAGAAAACAGCCAGATGGTTGAACGCCGGTCGGTAGATTATCATCCGAGCTTGTGGGAGGATTACCTCGCCAAATATTCTTCTCCCTCCAACTCAATGGTAGGATTTAAGTTGCTCCACATCTTGCAAGTTACTACAAAATCGGTTACTTACATAAGGTAGAAAAAGAGGGAGAAAATAGAATAAGAAGAAACAATTTAAGGATAGGCCTTGGGCCAATGAATGTGTCATGCACTTTCGGAGTGAAAATAACATGTATTCTTGTTTATGTGTAGGATGATGGCCATGATTAGCAGGCGGAACAAGAAATCCAGAAGCTGAAGGACGAGGTGAAGAGGATGCTATGCGCTCATGCGGACAAGCCATCCCTGAAACTGGATATGATTGATCAAATACAACGCTTAGGCATTGCGTACCACTTCGCAAGCGAGATTGATAATGTGCTGAAAAAACTTAGCGAGACCTATTTTGTTAGTAATAATGGAGATCATGATAACGACGACCTCTACATAGTCGCTCTTCTCTTCCGTTTATTGCGACAACAAGGTTACCGTATTTCATGCGGTGAGTGGTCCCTTTTGTGTTTCTATCATTTCGCAAATTACAACCAATAGACTATGATCCTTTGCGATTGTCTAGAATCTGTCCTCTTTGCCTTTCCCAGCTGGGACATATGTTATAGACACCATTTGTGGAAAAAAAAAATCCTCTGCAAGTGGCTTTAATCACTATTCATGTGTTGGTTGCTATTATTACTATATGCTCTTTCGGTAACCAACGGTGTTTAGACCGCCCGTGAAGAATCTTCTTGTCTTATTGGGCTGTTTCAATAGGAATCCTGATTTCACTATGATTTATAAGCAGATATCTTCAACAAGTTCAAGGACACCAGCGGAAAGTTCAGTGAAAAACACGCAAGTGACGTACGTGGATTACTAAGTTTGTATGAAGCTAGCCATTTGAGTGTGCATGGAGAAGATGTTCTCGATCAAGCGCTTTCTTTCAGTTTAAAGCATCTGGAATCCATTGACAAGGAGCAACTGAGCCCTCCTCTCGCAGCACAAGTCCAACATGCCTTAAAGCAAACAATTCGTCGAGGGGTGCCGAGGCTCGAGGCAAGACGATACATCTCCATGTATGAAGCAGAGCCTTTGCATAATAAAGTGTTACTATCACTTGCCAAGTTGGATTTCAACCACTTGCAAAAGCAACACCAGAAGGAGTTATTTGATCTTGCAAGGTTGATCAATTTTGCAATCACGGGATTAAATTGATTTATTGTTTATACTCTATGGAAGGTTTTTTAAGTAACTATGACTATTTCCCTTTTACATGTAGGTGGTGGATGGGTTTGGACTTCAAGAACAAGTTACCATTTGCAAGAGATAGGCTCGTGGAAGGATACTTCTGGATTTTGGGAGTTCATTTTGAGCCTGAATTAGCGCTCGTTAGAAGAATGATGACCAAAGTGATTGCAATGACTTCAGTTCTTGATGACATATATGATGTCTATGGCACCTATGAAGAGCTAGAGCTCTTTACTCGAGCTGTTCAAAGGTCAGATTGGTACCGTACATGAGTCTTATCAAGTAGATTTTGTTTTATATATATATTCGCATGACCAACAAGATGGGGTAAAATGTATATTATTGGCAAGTCCTTGTGATGGAAGATGATGGGGTTGGTAGATTAACCTTGTCATATTTTTCGGATGATATTGTGATTAGCAAACCCTCGTATAGTGTAAGCTTTTTGAAATATCATGAAACGTATTCCTATAACATTGTCATATTTCGTGGGTGATATTATGATTAGAAAATCCTCGAGTAATGTAAGTTTTTCGAAATATCATGAAACGTATTCCTATCTTATAATTTCCAGGTGGGACATTGATTGCATAAATGAACTTCCAGAGTAGATGCAAGTGTTCTACAAAGCACTTATCGATGTCTACGTTGAAATTGGAGAAAAGCTGGCTTGCGCTGGAAGATCGTATGGCCTCGACTATGCGAAAGAGGCAGTAAGATTGTACCACCTCTACTGTATTCTACAATCATAGTGTCATTATTCTCGACTTTTAGGAATTAAATGCTTTGCATTTTCAGATGAAAAGGCAAGCGAGATCCTACTTTGCTGAAGCAAAATGGCTGCACCAACAACATAAGCCCACAATGGATGAGTACATGTCCGTCGCATTAGTATCGAGTGGTTACCACTTGTTAGCAATCACGTCCTTTGTTGGAATGCAAGATATTGTAACAAAAGACGATTTAGATTGGCTGTTCAACGACCCAAAGATACTCAAGGCTTCAACAGTTATTTGCAGGCTCATGGATGATTTGGCCACTCATAAGGTACCTTTTTTCCTTGCACGCGTTAAATGAAGATATTGACCCAAGCCCAACTACTACGACACATCAGATCTCATTTATATGTCTTCTTGTCTATATCTTCGCAGTTTGAGCAAGGAAGAGAACATGCGGACTCGGCTGTGCAATGTTACATGAAGCAATACGGTGTCACGGAACAAGAAGCAGAGAATGACCTTCGCAAGCAAGTTGATGATGCGTGGAAGGACCTGAATGAGGAGTGTCTTTGCCCGACTGCCGTCGCCAAGCCGCTTCTCATGGGAATTCTCAACCTTACACGAGTGATGGATGTGCTGTACAAGGATGGAGGAGATCATTATACCAATCCTCATATTATGCTGAAAGATTACATACGTTCGGTGCTCATGGATCCAGTGCAAACGTTTTGATATGCAGCAACTAGACATTCGTCAGATGATGCATCTACGCATGTGTGAAGTATTAATGAAATAGGCTTGGGAATAAGATGTTGGATGCATATGTAGTTGGGGTACAATAAAGCTTTTAGTGGGAATGGTATGGTTGTATCAGTATGGACATATAGTTTGCTGTAACCTCTATATTTTTCATTGAAGAATAAAATGAAGCATATATGTTACTTATAAAAAAGAACAAATTCCCTTTCGAGGAGGTATTTTCATTTTGAATCTCAAAGTAATTTAGAATGGTATGGTGATAAAACAAGTTGATTTTATCTGTATGGGCTATGGAAAGATGAGAATGAGATATACTTTGAGAAAGCTTTTAGGTCATATTTCCCAAAAGCCGCAGAACAAATACAGAGCTAAAGCACCAAGAATCGTAACATATGATCGACAGAGAAAAAAATGGCAACCTATTATTGGAATTCAGCGCAAAGAAAAGCAGCAGCCGGGGTGAATCTTGCTTTTCCTTTTTCCCCTTCTCCGTCTTTTTCAGATAAACCAGGCAATACAGAAGAAAAAATAAGGGAAAAAGAAAAAGCAAAAGACGAGAGTGACATGGTCCAACTCACCATTCTTTCGGGTTCTTGAACAGAGGATTTTTGTTGCTGAATCTGCAGAGAAAAGAGAGCGGTAAGCTATTTTGTCTTCTCTCTGTGACAGACAAACTGCAGCAGGTCAACTGTTTCGAGCCAGAAAGCTGAAGGACAATGAGCAAGAGCACTGTAATCAAGTCCTCTCCGCCTCAAGACACTGGTGGGATACGTGGATTTGTCGAATTCGGGTTCTATCAAAGGAATCCGATGTCGACTCGGATTCTTCAGGGTCATGGTCAGGGTGGTCACAATGCAACAAGCAGCTGGTACCTTCGCTATACACTTAATGATGAACATGGGAGGGCAGCTAAACATCTTTTGTGTTTTTATAGAAAAATGAAGCGTTGGATAATGGGAGATTTTCGAAGATCTGAAGGAGCTAATCCTAAAAAATATGGACCGTTGGATTGTGGTTCACAAATCGCGAAGAAAAAAGAGATAATAAAATCAATGGCGGAAACCAATTGTCAAATGAAATTTTTTTCATATTTTTTTTGTTAATATCACAAATAATCCCAAATTGGTACATTTATGACTACCCAAAATTAATTTTTTGATCACCAAAAATTTCCAAACTAGTACACTTATAATAAATTTACTTAAAACTAATTTTTTAACCACTAAAAACCTCAAATTGATACATTTGTGATAAATTTACTCTTTATTAGCTTTCGTTAAATTGTATTAATACCACGAAATCCGGAAAATAGTACACATGTGATAAACAGAGAGTAAAACTCTAAACTGGTTCACTCATTAATAAACATACACTATTCGGGTGCTAGAAAATTGCACATGGGCAGTCGGGGAACTGGGTATGGGTATTGGAGTCCTAGGTTCAGCCTCATGGACCCCGACCCAGGTGCTAGGGATTGGGGCATGGGCACCTATGTCTTGAGCCAGCCTTGATTGATTGGGGCGCTAGCGTCGAAATACCAAGCTTAGCCTCGATGGACCTAAACATGGGCACTGAAGTTCCAAGCCTGGCCTTGATGGACCTAGGCATAAGCATCGAGATCTTGGGTGTTGGCCTCAATGGACCCTAGCTTAAAGCCAAGACTTGAGCCTAAGCATCAAGGACTTGAATAGGACCTTTGTGGACTCAAGCCCGAGTGCTGGGGACTAGAGCTCAAGCATTGAGGACCATAGCACAAACTTTGAAGACCCGGGTCCAAGTGTTGGTGATTTGAGCTCAAGTCCTGAGATCTTGCACTTGGCCTTTATGGACCTAGGCTCGGGTGCCGTAGCATTAGGCATGAGCATGAGGCATCAAGCACAAGCACCTTGTGCTAATGCACTGGGGCTTTGGGCTTAGCCTCGATGGTCCCGAATGCAAGCACCGAGGGCCCAGGCATGGATGCAGGGGTTTGTGGCTCAACCTTGATGGACCTGGGCACGGGCGTTGGGGAGATAGGAAAGGGAATCAAGGTCACGAGCTTAGCCTTGATGGACCCCAGCCTCAGCGTTCTAGACTTAATCTTGGACGTCAGAGACCTGAGAACCAACATTGAGGTTTCCATGCCCGAGAGTAGAGCTTTAGGTTTATACAATGATACCTAGATATATTTTGAAATATGACTTTTGATATTTTAAAGAGGAATTCATTTTCTTGAATTTAAGTGTGGGTTTTGTTGTTGATTAGGAAAACATTTTTCATTGACTTATCTTTTCTAAGCGAACCAAACACCGAAAAATATTTTTAACGAAACAAATAAAGCCTTAATATCTTCAAATTTGGCCAAAATCTACATCAGCCCGTCAAGCCATGTAAGAAACAAAGTTATAAGATGTTGTTTCTATGTTTCCGAATAATAAACCATTGTACGATATAAAATGATGTTGACGATTGTCGTTCTTTCATATTCGTCAATCCATCTTCGAAGTCGGGTGTATTGTGTGCTACGATGAAATGAGTATTAGTATGACAAATTAGCCTATGATACGACCTCGTACTAGTATTTTATTGTAGAGGCAATAAAATATTTGAAGTGTAGGTACATTAAACGGAAGCCAATTACGAGTTATTACAAACGTATATAACAATAAGGTTTTGAAAAGCAGTAGCAACTTATGAGGGCGTCCTACTTTTTGTCCTACCAAAAAAAAGAAAAAGGAGGTCCCCATCGAAACCTTACAGCTTCATCCAACTGGAGTAAATGTAGTTTCGATGTCTGAACTCGATGTCCTCTTTCTCTTCAGAATCACGGTGGAGACCATCGGATGCTACGGAGTTTGCACGGGACCTCTCATTGTCATCACGATGAATCTTGAATTGTTGATGAGATGTCCAAGTGAAAAAAAAAGTCATAATCCTATTGTATTTATGCCAATTTGATCCTAAACTTTTCAATTATACAAATTAAATTCTAAACTTTTGACAATCTGCTAGTATAGTCTATTTAGCCAATTTTGGCCGAAAATCACTAACATTAACGTTGGTTGTTCTATATGGCACAGACGGTGTTAATATGGACAAATTTTACAATTTTTTAAATATTTTTTTCTTTTTTTCCTTTTTATGTTTATTTTCACAATTATGAGTCAACAAGCCTTTGGTTTGGTTGATGGCCACCTCATTCTAACTAAGATCCAGGAGAGGGCCACAATGCCCTCACTAGCCACAGGTGAGGGGCTCATCACTCTCACCCTTGGCCGACGACGGCATCGTGGCCCTCTCTGGCCAACAAGAGAGGTCATACCTCTCTCCTAGATTTGGTTGAGGGCCCAATGCCCTAGCCTATGGTGGGCAAGGGCGCAAAGGTCCTTAGCCAGACCTTGCCTATAGCTGGTGAAGGTCTGCCCACTTTTAGTTAAAAAGAAAAAAAGGAAAGAAATAAAACAACAAACAAAAAAGTACTAAAAATTCATGATTTAGTTTAAAAAATAACAAAATTATCAACATTAACGTTGGTCATGCCATTTAAGACAGTTGGTGTCTACGTCAGTGATTTTTTGTCAAAATTGGCTGAATGGACTATTTTGACAATTTGTCAAAAAATTTATAACTCAATTGATATAATTGAAAATTGAAAAATTTAATTAATATAAGTACAATAGGTTTAAGATTTTTTGATATTTTTATTGATGTCGTTACTGTTGAAGGGCTTTGGGATTCCATCTCAAATTACTTCGAAGAGGCACATTGGGTTTGTCCTCTTCCTTTGACCATGCGTAATCCTGCCTGCAAGTTTCCGATAGATCATAGAACACAAAGCTCAGAAAAAGAAGGTCCAAAACAATAGGAGAATGCAATGGCCAGAAACATTTCCTTCCCTTAAATTTGCTTTATTCTGGCCAAACCAATATGGGCTGGAACCATAGAAGGTTTCGCTAGCAAAGGTCATGCCACCTGACCAGCTAACCATAAAGATAGAAGAGAGTGTTTGCACTGAGCTTGAAATAGTGTGGTTTATGCAAAAATATGAAGTTATTCTACTTTTGTTCCTATAATTTCATGTTTCGTGTAATCATTTCTCTGATTTTTTTTTTTTTGGGTTTAAAATCTCTGAACTTTTAACTTTTCTAATTGGTTCATATTTGCATAAGTTGTCTAATCAAGTGTCCACGGCATTAAATTTGACCAAATCCAGCTGACTTGACAGTGGGATATCTCTGGAGCGTGAGATCTATAACAATTTGCTAACATGGACTCTATCGTGGAAAATAAAAGACACAGTTCTTTTCTTATTCTCTTGTCTTCTTATTTCCCATGGTAGCGTCCATTTGGGTGCAACGTTGGCAAGTTATGCCTCCACCACATTTCCACGTCATCCGATAGCCGCATCAGCTAGATTTGACCGCACTTCATGTTGGACGCATTTAGTTAGATAATTTGTGCAGGCATAAATGAATGATTAGAAAAATTTAGATGCATGGACTTTTTTTTAGAGAAAGCAATAAAGTGCATGGACAAAAGTAGTCTTTTTTCCAAATATAGAACCCTAATCTAGAGTTGGTTGAGTTCACCAACCTCAATAGGTTCATTGTTTTTCTTCCATCCACATACGACTGGTGAACATTTCAATTTTAAATTTTATTGCGTCATATTCTTGATCAAGATATGCTATTCTTGGAATTGGTAAAAACAGTTATCATGGCGGAAGAACTCAGACATATACGATTGGCAAATGTTTCACTTTTGAATTTTATTGTGTCCTATTCTTGATCAAGATATGCTATTCTTGAATTTTCAATTGGTAAAATCAGTTATCTGTAACGACTTAGGCCCTACGCCCCACTATGTAATATTGTCCGCTTTGAACATTGAGTTCTCATAGTTTTAAAACGCGTTACACATGTTAAAAAACCCAAGTCTTATAAATTAGCCCAGGACTTCCCTCTAAGCGATGGCTCGCTGTGGCCACACACGGTCAGGAGTCAGCTTTGATACCATTTGTAACGACCTGGGCCCCACTGTGTAATATTGTCCGCTTTGGACACTGAGCCCTCACAGCTTTAAACATGTTACACAAGTTAGAGAACCCAAGTCTTATAAATTAGCTCAGGACTGCCCCCTAAGCGATGTGGGACAGAAGACACACCCCCTCCCTACGCACGTCCGGGGATCGAGGCGTGGACGCACTGCCATCCCTCCTCCCAGTGCACCACCGCCTAGGCCGTTACAAATGGTATCAGAGTCGATTCCCGACCGTGTGTGAGGCCACAGCGAGGGCGCTGTGCTCCCAAGGGGGGGAGAGTGTGACGGCCCAGGTGGCGATGCGCGAGAAGGAGGGATGGTGGTGCATCCACGCCTCGGTCCCTTGACGTGCGCAAGGAGGGGGCGCATCTTCTGTCCCACATCGCTTAGGGGGGAGTCCTGGGCTAATTTATAAGACTTGGGTTCTCTAATTTGTGTAACGTGTTTTAAAGCCGTGAAGACTCAGTGTCCAAAGTTGACAATATTATACAGTGGGGCCTAGGTCATTACATTATCGTAGTGGAAGAACTTTGAGAATTTTATGATTATTGTCAATCGTTTTAAAAGTTTAAGTTATTAGATGAATATGTGATTTAATATTTAAATATTCTAACATTTTTCCTCACATACATGGGCTGGACTTTGGCCTAAGCCTAAAATGTCGAAATATGCAGTTGAGGAGGCAAATATAAGCCTAAAATGATTTAAACTCAGAATTTCTTACTCTAATTTTATGTGAGATTTTCTTAAAGACTCGCTTATGCGTGAGGGATAGTGTCAAAATATTTGAATATTCTAACAAGAACATTAATAGCTGAAGAATTTTCAGTAAACAATTGAGATTTGTATGATTCAACAGCCATCGCTTCCCTAGGAAAACGGATCCGGAGGCAACGTGGGAAAACCCCTGAAAGAAAAAAAAAAAAAAAAAAAACACTTCTGCAGTCGTTGTAAAGCGTGTATCTACATGATGCCACTCACCCTATAAAGGAAGTGGGAATAACGCTGAGTGAATTACGAACATAGGATTAATGACGATGAAATGAACCATATGTAACTAGGACAGAGACCTATATCCTTAGAGAACCCAATGGGTGAATCACTCCCACTTGCATTGAATCCTGTGCGTGTGCCTAAAATCACACTCGAGCACCAAACTCCCATCCAATCTTGTCATGACAAAGCTCTCCACCAAGACATGGCAACCGAAACTTTTCCACTTCCTGTCACCTTTGAACTCTTCCACTCTCTCCACTCTCACTTCTCTTCCTGATCCACCATCATCATGAGCCCACCCTCCTTCCCTCATCACCCACTTCATCTTCTCAGCAATGGCCTCACTCACCCCCAATCTGATTCCTCTCCGTGCCTTGTCATGTGTCATGACCTTGAACCACACAATGCCATCACTAGTCCCATCATCATCCTTCACTGCTCTCAGGCCGAAGACCGAAGCCTCCTCCTCCGTCAAAGCCACATCTACCCTGGCCTTATTATTGTCCTCGTTGTTCACATTAATCTCACACGTGTGAAGCTCCTCCCACTTTTGCTCAAGTATCATCTTGTAGAACATTGACTTCTTCATTTGGTGCTTGGTCCCGACATCTTCATCCCTGACAAAAACACATGGGCAATACCATTCGCCCACAACAATAGGAGCAGGAGCTGGATGATTGCCTGAGATTGGGAAAGTGAAGTCGGGGAGGCGGGCTCTCAGAGTCATGTCAAGGCCTAAGGCCTCTTCTAAGTGAGGTCGGAGAGAGTCCGAGGTGTGAACTAGCCACGATTTCTTCCGTAGGTACTTTGGAGGAAAACCATCTGGAGCCACCGATTCAGCAAAGAAGCTTCGGCTGTCGTGACGGTGAATCTGGAACACTTGGTATGTGTCTCTAGGATCAAAATGGCTCGGTCTGGTATCTTTGATGGATGTGCCGTAACAAGTTGGTTCTATGTCCCCATCCCTCGAACATATGCATGATTTCCTGCAGAAATATCAAGGTTGGTGGTCAGTGATCAAGCAAATTGATGCAGGCAAGACCGTGACATGATAATTGTTCGTCAGTAACCTTTCTTTTTCTTTTTCTTTTTTCCCTCTTTTTGGTGAACAAGGATGGTTTTTGTCACACCCCAAAATCACAAAGAATGGGGATGACACGGCCGTCCTTCCACACGAAGGACGCAGCCTCAAACACAACCAATAACCTGATATCGACTTATATATATATCAAACCATATATACATATCGGATAGACCAACAGATTGGTTGCAACATCAGAGTTTCTATAATCCACCAAAAAGAAATATATAATTAGAACTCAGACAATCCAACCACTAGCAAGGAAAGTGCACCACTTCCTTTGGCCATACCCAAAAATAGAACTCCCCAAAAAGTTTCCCACCGACGGCGCACTCGCTCTATTCGCCGCTAATCGAGGAACCTGAAAAGATTAAAGAAGGAATGGAATGAGCAACAACAGCTCAGTGAGTAGTACATATCTTCTAAGCAGATCGAACAATCACTATGCATGTATACAAAGCAATACCGAATTTTATAATGCTAACTCAATATATAAAATACATACCAAATCATATAAGAGTTATTTGATATCATCAAAGCTTTATACTAATATGGAAAAATCATTTAAATCACCATCAAAGATCAAGTATCAATGGTCAAGCCCATTGAATAATCTCTCCATTAAATATCACATATCAATGGTCTATCCATTGATTAATCTATTGCTCAATATTCCACCATGGTCACGACACAACGCCTTGTGACAAGGCGACCAAGCTTTTCCCCTTGGCATGGTTCCACCTACAAAGCCGATGGCTGGGCCCGAAGGATATCCTAAACCTGGTATGCATACCCCAAAACCCCTCACTTTGGGTTCACAGTCATATTGAGCATAAATAACCATCCTCCAATACCAAAAATCCAATTCAGAAATCAATATCTTAAACCAAACAAATAACATCTGCAGCATAACCCATCATCCATTTCATATCAATAAATCTTTCCATAAATCAATCACAAAGTATATATATATTTCTCTACTTACTTTGTATAACACGCTTTTCAAACATTCAAAATCAATCAAAGAGTAGTAATTGCTCGATCTGGCTTTTATGCATAAAAATGCTCAATTCAATTCAATGTATATACATAATACTTCAAGACATGAATTTTTCAAAATCAAAGAAGATATAGTACCACTCACCTCGTCGTCTACGACCAAACGACGAACGATACCCGTATCGTCGAACTCACGGCCCTATCAAATAACCGAGGAATAAGGTTAAAATCTAATAAAATCTTATCTTAACTACGAAATGACTAACTTATGCCTTAACTCTAACAAAAGGACTTCTACTCGCTAACAAATCGCATAACTAAAGCGATTCGCAACGCGGAGTTTAAATGCAAAACTTGATCATGCCTTAACTTCCTCCTCCGAACCCCGATCCAAACGAATTTATAGTCAATAGAGAGCCCTTGACACATATTACAAGAATCTCAACTTCACCGCCCCAAAATCAAGCCGAAAAATGACAAAATACGGGCCCAAAGCTGCTGACGCGTACTGTTCACTGCGCGCGGAAACTTTGAAATTTTGTTTCGGACAAACCACAAGCTCAAATCATGATCCGTAAAATCCCACGGCTTCACAACACTCTAAACTATCATTCCCACAAAAATACACAGTTCAACGACTCCAAAATCGGACTTCGCCACTTGATTTTCCAACAATTCCGAATTTGAGCCCTAAACTCATAAATAACTTCAATTGGACGAACGAGGGGCCTAATCTCTTACCGGGTGCTGCGTTATGGAGTAGAGTTGGCTTGGCGAAACATCCGTGGCATGCACGTGTCAAAACCCCCTTCTTTTCTTTCCCTTTCTCCTCCTCTTCTTCTTCTTCTTTTCTTTCTTTTCTTTCTGTGCCCGAACGTTGGCTTTCTTTCCTTTTTTATCTCTTTCCCTTTTTCTGTTTTCTTTTTCTTTCTTTATTTTCTTCCTCTCTCTCTCTCTCTCTCTCTCTCCTCTCCCGAAAACTCTCGATTTCTCTCTCTCTCTCTCTGCTGTAGCTTCTACCTTTTTCTTTTTCTTTTTCTTTGACTGGGTCAAAACCCATCTTTTACAGTTTTTTATCTTATCTATCGAACATTCCAAGAAGAGAAGGCGTTGTAATTGAAAGAAACTTGGAGTCAGTAGACTTGACTCACACCTAGCCTCTGGATTAATCAAAGCTTGTGTGGATATCAGAATGTAACAGATGAATAAGCTGTAATTCGGATTCAATTGCAACAAAAGTAGTTTAATATAACATAGATGGTATCTGTAATCCGCACAAGGCCTTGGAGCCGCAGCTGATCGACGTCGTCTGCCTCCTCCAGAATATCGTCCGCTCACTGCCGTTCATCATCGCCGCCGGCCTCATCTTCAAGGAGCACCAGACGTGCTCTTTTTCGCATTGCTTTGCAACGGAGAGCCTTGGAGCTGGGGGTTCCCGACCAAGTGAAATCTGGCGGAACATTCAACATCGAAGGATTTCGTTCATCAACGATCATTGAAGCTTCCGTAGTTGACATAATCAACACTCGGAGCCTCGGTTTTCGCACATTAAATAGGTATGATTCGGATCTGAAGCTTGCACACAAAGCGCACACCACTGTTCGACGATTCGTCCGTTGATGTATCGGACAAACTTTTTGTATAATCGGCCGTGCGATAGCGTTTAGATGCGAGTTTAGTTCATATTTGCCTCATTGATTGTTTAAATGAAGCTGATGTCGAGTTTTTGTCCGTTTTTATGTAATAATCACTGAGTCGGCCATGGATGAACATCTCGCCGGAGACGCTGTTCCTCCAGCCGGAGAAGCCTGCGGTTAGAGGCCGCTATAGTCAGTCCTCCTTTTTGTCTCGGCATGCATATATGTGTTTGCTTTGTTGCTATAGCGTTTGTTTTTTGATATATGTTTCTGGTGAGCCTAATGTCGATGGAATGAGTCCGGCGTTAGTCGGAGTAGCGACCGGCAAAGATGACTTGGTGATGGTCCGCGACGTTAGGTGTTGACATCGGATCGATTAGATTTCCAGTCTTGGTGAAGGTCTCGTGGGGAAGTATTCGGGAAAGGAGACCTGCAATGGGGAAGAAGATGCAGGCAAAAGGGAAATAAAAGAATAAAAAGAAAAAAAAAAGGGGGGAAATTGAAAAGAGAGTGACAAATGACTACGTTGCGCTTAATTTCAATAAAATTTCTTTTTGAAATGGTTTAGCTTTAAACAAGCCCAATCATGTCCGTAGCCGAAGCCCGAAGTCCAAGGTCAACCTACGTTCGGGCCGGGTCCAATCGTTATTTTGTGAATAAATTCTTCATTTAAAATTAAAAAATTCAAAAAAATTAATAATTAATAATTCAGAAAATGATAAAAAAAGTTTTTAAAACTTAGGATATAATAAAAAATTATAAATTTTGAAAATCAATAAAAAAAATTAGAGTTTTAGAAGATCATTAAAAAATTTAAAAAATCTCAAAAAGTCATTAAAAAAATTTAGAAAACTCTTAAAAATTAAAACCTAAAGTTGGATGAGCTTTTTAGGGCTTTATGATAGGGATTTTTGTTTTGCTTTGTCTTGTTTTTTTTTTCTTTAGGGACAATTTTAGGATGCTTGCATACTATTATGATTATAATTGACCGCGCTTTTCATTATTTGGACGTTACTTGCTCGTTTTAGAATGATTAAAACAATCTTTAGATTTTTCTTGATAGGTGGCTATGGTTTTAGTTAGCATATTGATTAGATTAGATACCGAAAATGTGTTAGCCTTAGGGTTAACGTAATCAAATCTTTGAGTCTAAAATCTCATATTACGTAAATAGTAAGATATATTCCTGTATCTTACTAGGTTTCTAGCCAAACCCAAAAAGGCTAGTGGTGACTCTTTAGTCAAAATTTACATAAGCTTAATTGATTAAAATTATGTGAGATATGGGCTTAGGAGAGCCCGCGTTATTAGAAGGCCGTTGACTCGAAGTTGACAATACCCTTAAACCTAACAAAATCTCCCCGCCACAAGAGGGTTAGGTCGCGACAGCATGCGCAAAAATAAAAGAGGGAAAAAAAATCTCAAACTTATCTTTGAAGAAGATGTCCACCCGAGGAGGAGCTCCACCTCATGCTTGTAACTCAAGTTGATGAACAGTAAAGGCGACCAAGACACTCCAAGACACTGTTCCATCGAGAGCAATCTGGGAGAGAAAAGTTTGAAGAATGTTCTGTGGAGAGGGAGGGGAGTGAGAGAGCGACGAAGAGAGAACCGTCGAAGAGAAATGCTGGAAGTGTTGAGGGGGAGAGGTAGGGCAGTAAGAGAGCCATAGAGAGACAGAAAAACTAAGAGATTGTCTAAGAGAATGTTGGAAGAGAAAAGCTGGAAATTTTGAGGGGGAGAGGTAGGGCAGTAAGAGAGCCATAGAGAGACAGAAAAACTAAGAGATTGTCTAAGAGAATGTTGGAAGAGAAAAGCTGGAAATTTTGAGGGGGAGAGGTAGGGCAGTAAGAGAGCCATAGAGAGACAGAAAAACTAAGAGATTGTCCAAGAGAAATGTTGGAGGAGCGTTCGTGGAGAGGGAGGGGGAAGTAAGAGGGCCACGGGGAGGGAGAGAAAGAAGTAAGAGGGCCACGGGGAGGGAGAGAGAGGATTCTTTGCATGTCGCCATGCATGTGTACCGGTGATAAAGTATAACAGACACTCCCCATGTTAGTGTCCTACCATTTATTATGTGGAACTGGAATTTGTTCATGGCTGTGTTATGTAATTTATGTACTCAAGCAAGAGTCCCAGGAAAATGAGTGACATCACGAGTAGACCAAAGGAGATCTTCTTTATATGGAGTTGAAAATTGAAGGCGTTTTCTCCAAGATTAATGTTGTTGACCTGGTTCGGACATTCGGCTGGCCAACTGCGAGGAACAGAATTTATTGTTTTCTTTTTGTGAAGATGACGACTTTATATTATTTGGTTACTAATTGACAGGATATTCATTGACTAAGCATGATCCGAGTATAATATTCCGGATAGAAAGTCTTGAATTGGATTTCATTTTTTCCCTTTTCAAAACTCGATGCCAATTCCCAATGTGGGCAGACTAAATATGTTCATTTTCCCTTTTCGAAGGGAAGAATGTGAAGGCGATATTACAGATTTGCCAATTCTCTAAAACCCAAGTCAGATATTTGATTGGGGGCGGCAAATTGCGGCACGGTTATCGTCATCCCGCCAGTTCATGCTGTAGCCTCCTCTGTTATCATGGTTGATTTTTGGTTTTGACCTCTGCTTTCACGCTGCTTTATGTGGTGGTTTAGTGCCATGCTCTCTCCATCCGCATATCGTGTAAATTTTCACAGGTTTCCGTTCCGGGGTGCTTTCCAATGCTGAGAACTTGAAATCGGTCAGCTGTCGAACCCAACTATGCCGAAGTTTTCTCTCATTGTGTGGGGGGGCATTTGTTAAGATTCTCATGAAAGCACAGCCTACACAAGCATACTCTGTTGCTGTTTCAACAAAGGAAAGGAATGCAGGCGCTGCTGCTGTGACAAAGATCAGAATAAGTGAAGTACGCAAGTCATCGACTATGCCAGCTACGTATGTACATGGTGTTTAGGTTCAACTAGCTGGGAAAGACACGAAGTTGGTGGCGAAACCTCCAAGCTCCACATGTTCAACTTTGAGTGGAGATCCTTTGATGAAGAACTGTTATTCTGTTTTCACATGTCTAACTGAATGAGCAACAATTTTCGTTCTTTTCTTGTTAGTTAGTTTTTCCAATTGTTAGTCAGTTTTACTTCTTCGTCAAGATCATGTAATATAAATAGGAAAACAGAGCAAGCGAGATAAGCAAGCTCTCAGATGAACATTTTTCCTTGAATATAGAGAAGAAAGTCCAAAACTCCTCGTTCATTTTCATCTTCATCTTTCTTCCTTCCACTCTGTTAATCTTCACATGGTATCAAAGCCAACCTGAGAGCATGAAAATGGCATCAAGAACACAGAAATATCCTTTTCCAATCCATGTTAACATTTCCAACTTCATCACAATCAAGCTTGCTGAAGACAACTTTCTTCTTTGGCAAGCACAATTGCACAGATTCTTGCGAAGCCGAGAGCTATTTGGCTTCATTAGAGGTGAAACTCCACCACCTTCTCAAACATTACAGGTTGAAGTTGAAGGTCGTGAAGCTGAAGCTGTGAATACTGATTACACAGATTGGGTAAGAACTAATCAGCTTGTATCATCATGGATCAGTGGAGCCGTATCTGAAAACATCCTGAGTTTGATCATTGGTTTAGAAACTTTATATGAGGTATGGCAAACTTTACTTAATCGTTTCACACAAAAATTAGTAGCTAGAGAATTTAAACTAAGAGGGAAGTTACAAGCTTGTCAGAAACAAGATTAAGCATTGTCTATCTACCTCAGGGAATACAAATCAATTTGTGATCAGCTAAATGCGATTGGGAAGCCTATAGATGAGATAACCAAAATGTTCGGTGTTCTGGAACGATTAGTATCTGAATATGAAAATTTTCGAACCACCATGTATTGCTTGAAACCTCAACCAAAATATGATGAAGTAATATCACAACTAGAAAGGTTTGAAACAGGGTTACAAAGTTACTCATTGAATCAGTACAATCCTAATCTAGCCTACTATGGACAAAAAAAATCTAAGATTCAAAAGAAAGGGGATTTTGACAGAGAACATGTTTAGAAGAATTTTGGTTTTGGAGTTCAAAAAGGCAGTAACTGCGGGGGACCTAGTTATGGCAGAGGACGTGCAATTAACAGTAGGATCGTGGTTATGGATATCCTGGAAGAAGTCAAAGTTACAGGAGCTTAAGTCAGGATCAAGTGGATCAGCGTTTTAAGCAGATCAATGATTTGCCTAGCTCTGGATAGGAATTTCAACCATATGCAAGTTATTCACAAAGGTATCAAGATACTAAATCTTATCAATCTGTAAATTTAACATTTAATAAACACTTGCAAGATGAGAAAACAACAAACAATACTCGTTTGGAGTGTCAAATTTGTAAACGTCCAGGACATGATGCACTTCATTGCTAGTATTGATTCGACAACTCATACCAAGCTGAAGTGATTCCAACAAGATTGGCAGCAATGCATCTTGAGGACCAAAAGGCAGTGAGTGGTATCTAGACACTAGTGCGACAGCCCCACGTCATTATAGATTCGGGTATTCTTCATAACTTCTCTAAGTACAATGGAATTGATATAGTTATGATAGGGAGTGGTTCGTGCCTATCTATTGCTTATATTGGTGATATGTAGTTACATACTGAAAATAATTCATTGCCTCTAAATGATGTACTGATTGTTCCTGAAATCAAGAAAAATCTTCTCTCAATTTCAAAACTAATAGATGACTATCTATGCTCATTTGTTTTTGATAAAAATGGGGTCTATATAAAGGACAATCGCACCAATACAACAGTGATGCTTGGAAGGAACATTAGAGGACTCTACCGAGTGGATTCACAAACTACAAAAGCTTTCTTCACTCAAAGACACAAAGCTGTAGCAGAAGATGTGTGGCACCAGCGACTAGCTCACACCAACTTTAAAACATTGAAGTACCTGCAGAATCAGCAATTGATGCAATACAAAAACCCAAACTGTATGTAGAAGCTGTCAAGTTGCAAAGAGTACTACATTACCATTTCCTTTATCAAAATCTACATCTACTGTTCCTTTATAAAAGATACACTGTGATATTTGGGGTCCTTCACCAGTTAATTCCTTCAAGAACTTCAAATACTATGTCATCTTTGTAGACAATTTTTCCCGTTATAGTTGGATTTATCCAATGAAGCTGAAGTCAAACTTTTATGACATCTTTGTCATATTTCAAAAAACAAGTAGAGAATCAATTTGATCATAGAATCAACATTTTTCAATGTGATGGTGGAGGAGAGTTCACTAGCAACAAGTTTTAGAATCATTTACGAAATTGTGGCATAAAACAATATACTTCTTGTCCTCATACACCATAACATAATGGAATCTCTGAAAGGAAACATTGCCATGTGGTTGACCTAGGCCTAGCGATGCTCTATCATGCTAGAGTTCCATTGAAATACTGGGTGGATGCCTTCATGATAGCTAACTACATCGTTAATATCCTTCCCATACCAAAGTTACAAATGAACTCACCTTACAGCAAAATTCATCAACATCAACCAAGCTATGAACATCTAAGAGTCTTTGGATGTGCATGTTACCCCTGTCTTAGACCATATGCACAACATAAATTCGATCCAAGATCCCTCATGTGTGTATTTCTCGGATATAGTGAGCGTCATAAAGGATATCGTTGTCTTGTACCTATTGATGGTCGTATATATATCAGTCGACATGTGGTGTTCAATGAAAGTTTTTTTCCCTTCACTAAGACACTGACAATAGAGTACAATCAGTATGCTGTTATGTATAAACGATGGGCTGAAGAAGTTAATCTTTTAGATTCCACAAGTGTAGAACAAGTGAAAAATCGCTCAAATGGACATATAGGACATTTACAGATAGTGAAGTCTTGGAAGATGATCGCTCTAATGCATCACATCCTATTGTTATGCCACAAAACTCATCTTTCTTATAGCTGTAGTTTGACTCAGTCTTTGAAGAGCAAGCAGTTCTTCCTTGCACAATCGAAACAACTGCTGAAATCATTATTGACCAAGCACAGCAAAATCCTCCACCTAATTCACAAGGTACTCTATCTGTTCACCCTATGTAGACTCGACTGAAATCTGGTATTAGAAAGCCAAATCTTAGATATGCATGTTTGGTTGAATATAAAGTTCTTCTGGAAGCACGATCAATTAAATCGGCCTTGGCTGATGAAGGCTGGTGTAAAGAAATGAAGGATGAAATAGATGCATTGCATGAAAATCAGACATGGATGCCGGAAGTGCTAGTATGAACACCTAGAGGGGGTGAATAGGTGTGAAGACAATTTTTCGCAAAAGACGGTAGAAATATTTTTCTTTTGAAACTAAGTTTGAAGAACAACAGACTTTGAGCGAGTTCAAATTTTAGCAGTTAAATAGAACTTCGAACAAAATAAAAGAGTTTAGGGAAGAGAATAGGAACACATAATTTATAGTGGTTCGGCTTAGATCAAGCCTACGTCTACTCTCCCACGCCGACAGCCTATTGGCTAGTTTCCACTATGAATCAAAAGAGAATTTACAATCTTGCAATCTCGACTTCACAGTGAAGAGTTTCTACTATTCTCTCACGAAGTCACACTATAAGTATCTCTCTCTTTTGAGTACAACTTTGAGCTCAGTGTAAGAAATAACAAGAAAATGGGAAGTTTCAGAATTTGGAATTTCTCTTTCACGCAATATATCGAATGACTGGAGATGTCTCATTGAATACTCATTCATGCTTTCTCGACCGTTGGTATTTTCCAAAGAAATTCTTCCAATCAACCTATTGGACAGAATCAATCAAGGAGATCTCAAGCCGTTTGCAAATTGTGATGAAAGCCAATCAATCTTGTTTGCCCATACAATCAGAATCTTGGTTTCCATAAGTAGATTCTTTCCAAATTTACTTGCTATCTGAAAAGATTTGATATATCTGAATTGATTCCAATAAAGATAATCATTCCCGTAGGTGATATTTCTATCCAGAAAGCCATATATAACCTGTATGAACCGAACCCTTGAAGAAAGAAAGATAATCCCTCATCTGGATAAGTCTTCATTATTCTCTTGCGTTCAGTCTGGAATTTATCAGTGTGGGCAGACTTCTGATATAAAACAGACTTTGACACTAAAGTCTGGCAGTCTTCAGACTTTAACACAAAAGTCTGGAAATCTTTAGAATAGACTTTGGATAAGTTTTGTTAATTTCAAAATATCAAAGGAGTTTTCTCCAACAATCTCCCCCTTTTTTATGGTGACAAAACTTCCCTGCATATTTAAAGATTTATACCCTGCAAAACAACTCTTAGTAGTACATGATATCTTATAAAAATAATTTGTTAAGGATCTGGATATCATCGATTCTACAACCACAGAAAACATGTTAATCTTGAAAAATTAGACACACATCAAGATTTAAACATCCACATCCATAATCATCACCACAAAAGTTGTTGTAGATTATAAGTGTTCAAAACATCAAACAAACTCAAATCAAATCTGCAAAAGGCTAAGTTCAAAAGTTCAAGTTCAAATCTGCACTCATCTCCCCCATTTTGTCAACAGCAAAAAGTGGAGAAAGTCAAAAGAGATAAATGGAATTAAGGTTGTCGAGGAACTCAAACTAGTTGGAAATCCCCCATGGACTATACTGCCTCCTCTACCTTTTGGCACCGGCAATGAACATTTTTGACTTGAGTCTGAACAGTCTTGAGAATCTAAATAGTTTGATCATTCTTGGCCACAGTCTAAGAAATTTGTTGATTCAACGTTTGTACCTGACTATCTAAAGACTATACTTTTTCAATGTGAAAATTAGAAGAATATTGCAAGGCAATGTGAAGTTTCTAAATCTCAATCTCCATAGCATATTGCTGAGCTTTTACCTCCAAAAGAAATTCTATCATCCTTGGATAGTCACCATTCGGTTCAGTCTGCGCACTAGCTTCAGCAAATTGAATTCGTGGAGAGTTCAGAAATGAGGGAACATCAACTTGTCTAGCCCTAAGACTCGCAAATTGAAAAGCATAGACATCTTCTGGGTCTGCAGGAGATCGACTTATGCCATCACTCGCAAATTGAGGAGAAAAAGTCCATGTTTTCTCAATAGCTCCCCCTATTTCTGTGCCTATAGGTGGAGAGGGGATTCCTTTTTCTTGTGTCTTCTCATTTTTAGAATGAGAGTGATGTTCTTTCTCTGTTCGTACTCCTACTGGTCCACTCCTAGTTGCTTCTAAGTCTTTAGATAATGTGATTGCAACTGTCTCTACATAAGAGTCATCCTTACCCTTCTTTCCAGAATGACCTTCTTCTTCTTCTTCAGCCCTTGTTCTTTCTTCTCTTTCCGCTTCTTCCTTCTCCTATTTCTTCTGCTTCTTCTTGCTCTGTTTCTTCTCTGTTTCCTCCTTCCTTTTCCTTTGGTTTCTCAAAACCAATAAAACCTTGAAGATTCTTTAAGGCAATGGCCGAGATTGTAAGTGTTATGGAAATCCCTTATGATGTTTTGAAGATGACAAAATAAATCAAAGGCTACTAACGTGTTTAATTGTTGAGTAATAGACTATGCAGATGATAGAACATGTAAAGAATATTATTAAAGTCTATACTTGGAAGAACCAGAAGACAGACTCTATGCTGAAGTTGAACTTATTCATACTGTGTCCAGACCTTAAAGCTAAATCTGTTCAGAAGCAGAATATGTTCAGAATTACGTTCATATTGTAAAGTCTATTTCGGTTTGAAGACACTCAGACTCTACTTCAGTCTGAAGACTCTCAGAATTTACATCCAGAACAGGACATAGGTCTAGAACGTAACAAGGTCTAGAACGAGACACAAGTTCAGAACGTAACAGATTCAGAACGAATCATGTTCAGAACGAAACAACTTGACAGAACGTAACACAAGTCCTAAACATATAAGAGCTAGTAATCTGGTTTGAATTCCACATCAAGATAGATTTGATTGACTCAATCTAATTGATTAACAATTGTATATTGAAGATAAGAACTTTCTATATGAAGAAGCTCTACTTATGGAAACTAAGATTTTGTTTGTATGGGCAATTAGAATCAATTTGGGATTCTACTTCTATCACTCAACGGCTACCAAATCTTCTAGATACATATCTGTCTAATGGGTATATTAGAAGACGATTATCTAGATACTGTCCAACGGCTAGTTTGGAAGTGAAGGAGTATTTAAGGAGATCAAGGACCGATAAGCAAATAAGAGACAGAGCGTAGAATTTATAATTCCAAAGTCTGAGCGAACTTCGATCATACACTTGTCTTTGGTGAGCTTAAACATTTGTGATCGTGAGAGAAATACCAAAATAGTAACTTAGTGAGATAGTGTGATCTACCACTGAGTGTTTGTACTCAAAATTGTAATCTCTTGTTGATCACATAATGGAATCCAGCCAGAAGGCTGTTAGCATGGGAGAGTGAATGTAGGCTTGATCTAAGCTGAACCACTATAAATTTTGTGTTCTTATTCTTTTTCCTAAACTCCTTTATTTTGTTCATAGTTCTATTTAACTGTTAAAGTCTGAACTTGCTCAAAGTATGTTATTTTTCAGACTCAGTTTCAAAGTCTAATCCTTATTTAGACTTTGCTCGAAATTTATTTTATTCCGCCTATATTTGCCAAGGTTTATTTTAAACACCTATTCACCCTCAACTAGGTGTTCGTACTAGCACTTTCAGTAAGATCATCTTCATCCTCTTCGTCCTACAGGATAAGTGATCTTTTTCTTCTTTACAGGTTCTTTCACAACTTCCTTGCCTTTCCTCTTTCTTCCAGCAGAATCTTCCTTGGTTTTGCTTGAGGTCTTCAAGCGCTCAATAGCTTTGTTCAGATCTTTCTACCTCATCTTCGAAATCATTTTCAGTCCTATTACCATAGGAGCAACAGTTCGAGAGCAAAGTGAGGCGGGAAACTGGATATGAAAATATCTAAACAACTTTGTAACTAGTGCTGAATAAGGCAATTGTCCTTTATCCTTCATAACTGTCATGTACATGTGCATTAGGATAGTATGAGGTAGTGAAAATCTCATCCCACTGCAGATAGCAAACATGAGTCTTGCTTTGAATCTAGAAACATCTGTTTTTGATGCAGCCTTCGGTCTGATGCGGTTAATGACAACTTTATGCAACAAAACATTTGAGGTTAACAGTCTAGAATATGTGATGTCTCCTTTTGGTAATCTGTCCTTTACAAAAAATTTGGTGGCTTGTCCTACGGAGACACTAATCAGTTGAAAACCACTCATTTCCACCCTAAGAAAGTCTGCCAGTGTGTCAACATCCACCACATAGTCTTTATCACTCACAGTAAACTAGATTCAATTCTGGTCAAGAAAAGACAGATTCGAGTGCAAAAAATGCTGTCAATTTTGGATATGCAAAAGCCATCTCATAACATAAATTCTTGAGTTGAAAGAAGGCCAACTTTTCCCTTAAGTTCACCTTGATTGAGTCTAAGAAGTCAAAATCGACAGTTCGAGGGTTCATCACCCCTCTTTTCAGCATTTGGGTATAAACCCTTTTGTGCTCTTTAGAACGAAAGAGTTTCATTCTATCACCCGATTCATTAGCAGCCACACCCATTCTGGGTTGAAAGTTCAAAAACATCCTTTCATCATCATCCTTGTTTTCAGGATGCTCAGCATTGAACCTAGAGTCAGCAAGGAAATAAAGAAAAGCTTCGTCTGCCGCTCCTTTCGACACTATTCCTAAGCATTCCATCATCCTAAAAAACAATGTTTTGTTCCTATGCCCGTGTCCTCTTAGAAAATTAGTAATAAAGGACATTGGCGTACCACCTATTTTTAGATAAGAGTAATGTTTATAGAGAACCTGGGGTGTTAAAGTCTTGAGAGGTACTGCGTCTTGCTCGACTTCCTCTTCCAATGGTTGGTGCGGAGGGTTCTGTAGAGATTTCTTCGGAGATTGCTGTGGAGAGTCTTCTTCAGTGAGATCGAAATGTGTCTGCCCTTCTGGCACATTCTGAGGCCCCTTGCTTGCAATATGAGAGGATTTCCTTTGGTAAGACATGCTTGCAGACTTGGAGGATTTCAAAGACGAGTTCGAGAGTAGAAAAAATGAAAACTTGTAGAGAAATCTTGAGAGTAAAAGTCGGAGAGGAGAATCTGTATGCTAGGGTTTTGAAACGATGTGCTCGAAAGAAATACAAAAGGGTATATAAAGAGAGTGAAATGGGGTATTTGAAACGTCACAAGAGAAATGCCTTTTCAGAATGTATTTTAAAAAAGGTAACTTCCAAAAATTTAAAAATCGAAAATTATCAATGAAATAATAATTTCTACAAATAAATTAGGCAAGCGACCATTAAGATAATTATACATTTTCTTACCAAAAATTAAAATAACTGGATTCGATACATTCTCATATTGAAGTAGCTTCTGGACATTCTAAGTCTGACTAACTTCAGACTTTACTCCATAGGAGAAAAAATATTTAGCTTGCATCGAATAGACTCAAATAAGTTTTTCTCCAGAGGCTTCGTAAAGATGTCTGCCACCTGATTCTTCAAATCAATGAACTGAATCATAATCTCCCCGTTTTGGACATGATCTCTTATAAAGTGATGTCGAATCTCTATATGCTTCGCCATTGAATGAAGAATTGGGTTCTTGGTGAGATTAATAGCAATGGTGTTGTCGCATCTAATCTTGGTACAAGATTCTTCAATCCCAAAGTCTCTTAGTTGTTGTCTTATCCATAGAATTTGAGAGCAATAACTCCTAAGAGCAACATACTCTGCTTCTGCTGTTGATAATGCTACAGTATTTTGCTTTCTTGAGAACCAAGATACCAGCATATTTCCCAGCAGTTGACAAGTGTCAGATGGGCTCTTTATATCAACTTTACAACCGGCTAAACCAGCGTCTAAGTATCCAAGAAGAGTATAGTCTCATTCTTTTGGATACCACAGACCCAGCTTTGGAGAAGTCGCAACATATTTAATGATATGTTTTGCAGCACTTAAATGAGATTCTCTGGGATCAGACTGCAATCTAGCACAGATGCAAACACTGAATAAGATATTAGGTCTAGAAGCAGTAAGGTATAGAAGTGAACCGATCATACTTCTGTATAGTTTCTAATCTACTTTCTACTCTCATTCATCCTTGTCCAGTTTCAAAGAACTTGACATTGGTGTCTTTGTCTTCTTGCAATCCTCCAATTCAAATTTCTTGATGAGATCTTTTGCATATTTCTCTTGGTGAATGAATATACCTTTCTTTGATTGTCTGACTTGCAATCCCAGAAAGAAAGTTAACTCACCCATCATGCTCATCTCGAATTCATCCTGCATAGATTTTGAAAATTTCTTGTAGAGACTTTCGTTAGGAGAACAAAAAATAATATCATCTACATAAATTTGTACTAGCAGAAAATATTTTCCTTCTTTCTTTATAAACAAGGTAGTATCAACCTTTCCATTTTCAAAACCATTTTGAGTTAGAAACTTACTTAACTTTTCATACTAGGCTCGAGGTGCTTGCTTCAGTCCATACAAGGCATTTTTCAGTCTATAGACTGAGTCTGGTTCCCTTGGATCTTCAAATCCTTGTGGTTGTTCCACATAGACTTCTTCTTGTATGAACCCATTAAGGAATGCACTTTTTACATCCACCTGGAATAACCTGAAATTTTTAAAACAAGCAAAAGCAAGTAATAATCAAATTACTTCTAACCTCTTTGCTGGTGCATAGGTCTCATCATAGTCTATCTTTTTTTCCTGTGTATATCCTTTCGCCACAAGTCTCGCTTTGTTTCTGATTACTTTTCCTTTCTCATTCATTTTGTTCCTGAAAACTCACTTCGTTCCAATCACGGATTTGCCTTTGGGTTTTGGAATCAGCTCGTATACATCATTGATGTTGAATTGTTTGAGTTCTTCCTACATAGCTTCTCTCCAGCTTTCATCAGACAGGGTTTTGTTTATACCTTTTGGTTCTATCTCAAAAACAAGTGCTAGAGCACTGGACTTTTCTCTTATTTTGGATCTGGTGCGAATTCCTTCATTAATGTCGTCAATGATGAGTTTTTTGGGATGACTTGACTTGTGCTTCCAGTTGCTGCTTGGTTTGAAAGTCTGTTGATCCTCTACTTCTGTTGAATCTTCTCGTTCTTCTTGTTGCCATTCTCTAGAAGTCCGAACCTCTTCAGGGGAAGTAGAGTTTGTAAAGTCTGGAACAAGTTCAAACTCTTCAAGTTGAGTCTAATCTGATAGATTCTGCACATAATCCTGAAACTTGACGTTCATAGATTCTTCCACGGATTGAGTCTTCTTGTTAAAGACCCTGTAGGCTTTGCTTGAAGTCAAATAGCCAAGGAAGATTCTTTCGTTTGATTTCTCTTCAAACTTTCCAGATCGATCATTCCCATTTTTCAGAATAAAACATTTACAGCCAAAGACATGAAAATAGGAAACAATAGGCTTTTTTCCTTTATATACTTCATAAGGAGTTTTCTCTAGGATAGGCCTAAAAAATATTCTGTTGATAATATAGCAAGCAGTGAAAACTGCTTTTGCCCAAAATCGAGAGGATATTTTGCTCTAAACCAAGAGAGTTTTGGCCATCTCCTATAAGGATCTGTTCTTCATTTCCATAACCCTATTTTATTCTAGAGTGTATGGAGAAGAGAAAACATGTTGAAAACCAGATTCATCACAAAACTTCGCAAAATCCTGATTTTCAAACTCACCTCTATGGTCAGTTCGTATGCTCGAAATAGCATAACCCTTTTAATTTTGAACCTTCTTGGAAAACTTCGAGAAATATGAGAAGGTTTCAAATTTACTTGCTAGAAAGTAAACCCAAGTGAAGCGAGAATAATCATCCATGATTACTAGGCAATATTTCTTTCCACCAATACTTTCAGTTCTGATTGGTTCAAAAAAGTCCATATGAAGAAGCTGCAGAGCTCGACTGGTAGAAACTTGATTCACAGGTTTAAAAAAACTTCCGACCTGTTTTCCCAAGACATAGGGAGTGCATAACTCATTCTTCTGGTAAGCCAAATTAGGAAGTCCTCGAACAAGCTTCTTAGAAGAAATCTTGGCAATTTGCTTCATGTTAACATGACCAAGCTTCCGATGCCAAAGACTTGCTTCATCTTGAATAGAAATAAGGCACTAAGTACTTTCTAGGTTTACATCCAGAAGGTATATGTTGCCATGCCTTCGACCAGTAAAAAATTGAGAGAAGTCTTGACTCGTTCCAGAACAAATATCGTCTTGGAAGTTTATTCTAAAACTAGTATCACAAAGCTGACTTATACTTAGCAAATTGTAGTTCAAACATTCCACCAAGGAAACATTATTGATAGTCAGGCTTTCAATTTTCACAGTTCCACATCCTACAATTTTTCCTTTGTTGTTTCCTCCAAAAGATACTTTTTCACCATTTAGTCTAACAAGCTTTATGAAGCAGCTTGAGTCTCCTGTTATATGTCTCGAAAAACCACTATTCAAATATCATTTAATCTTTCTTTTAATAGTGACCTATATTTAAAAGAAAAACTCAAACTTTCTTTGGTACCTAGATTTTCTTGGGTCCAGGAGAGTTAGTGTTAAAAAATAGTCTTAGCCCAGTCATTCTTAACTAGTCTCCAAACCTTGGGACATTCTCTCTCGAAATGTTCTAAGTTATTATACTTTGAACATCTGAGTGTACTTCGGCCAACAAGTTTTACGAAAACTTTTTGAAAATGATTTTTGTAAAATGCCTTTGCCGGTCTTTGTTTAATTCTTTCTTTTACTATGGGAAAATCAATTAATGGAACAATTTCTGAAGTCATACCCAAACTAGATTTGTTAAAGTAGGGTATTTGAGCTGAAAGAATTTTCTTCAGTTTTTCAGATCATTTTGAAAATCTTTATGTAATACTCGAAATATCTCTTTTCAAAATGGTGTTTTCCTTTGAAAGAGAATCAGAATTTTCTTTCAAATTATCAAAATTTGTTTTTAGACTTTCAAATTTTTCTTTCCAAGAAACTTCATGTTGCCTGAGCTTAGAATTTTTCCCTTTTTAGTTTGGAAATCCTTTTAAGAGAGGATTTAAGGCTGAGACAGAGTTCATCTATATACTTAGAGACTTTAACAGGAATTTCTAAGTCACTAACCTCAATTTCTTTGTCTAAATCTGAATCAGAGTCTGTTTCTAATTCTGAGTCTGAGTCGGAATGAGCCATCAGACATATGTTGGCATATCTTCTTCACTTTCTTCACACTCAGTGTCACTCTAAGTTTCTGCCTTGAGAGCCTTTTTGTACTTCTCAGTTTTTTTCTTTCTTATTCAATAGTGGACAATTTGGTTTGATATGCCCATTTTTCTTACATTCGAAGCATATCACATCTTTGCTGGTTTCATTGTCCTCAGTCTGTCTCTTCTGGAAATTTTGCGTGCTCTGCTTTTTCTAGTTGAATTTTCTTCCCTTTCTATTTAGCTTTCTGAATTTCTTAATCATAAGTGCTAGCTCCTCATCGTCCATATCATCATCTAAATCTGTATCATCAGAATCAATGTTAGACTTTAAAGCAATTGACTTCTTACCTTTAGGATCTTCTTCATCATTTATTTGCCCCACTTCGTATGACTGAAGCGTGCGTATCAGTTCATCAACTGATAGAGGCATGATCCTCTGAGTTTCTCTAATTGAAGTCTTCACATGATTCCAATTTTTTGAAAGCCCACGCAGTAGTTTGTTGACTTTCATTGGTCTTGAGATTGGCTGACCTTGATACGCCAGGTCATTTACAATCTCTGTAAAGCGACTGAACATATCAGTTATAGATTCTCCAGACTTCATTCTGAAGGCTTCATACTGTCCAAGAAAAATGTTTATTTTGGTTTCCTTCACACGGTCAATCCCTTTGTAGGTAACATGTAATCTGTCCAAAACTTCTTTTGTTGTTTCACAAGAAGAAATTTGGTTATATTTAGTGGGAGATAAGGCACAATATAAAAAATAGATAGCTTTAGTGTCAAGAGCTTGTCTCTTGGTAATTTCAGCTTGTGTTGTCTCGTCAGCATCAACAACTTCTTTTCCTTTGTTTGAGGTTGATGTTGCTTTAGGATTAATCCCTTTTTCAACAACATCCCACTCTAGGGGATCTCTCAATCTCAGAAATGCTTTCATCTTGTTCTTCCACACATTGTACTCATTTCCATCGAAGTAAGGAGGTATGGTGTTGCTCTGACTTTCAACCAGTCCTAGAGCCAAAATACTAGTCATAGAAGATCATTAGCTTAGAAGTAAAACACCTCAATAATTAAGCACACAAGCTCTGATACCAATTGAAAGTGCTAGTATAAACACCTAGAGGGGGTGAATAGGTGTGAAGACAATTTTTCGCAAAAGACAATAGAAATATTTTTCTTTTGAAACTAAGTCTGAAGAACAACAGACTTTAAGCGAGTTCAGACTTTAGCAGTTAAATAGAACTTCAAACAAAATAAAAGAGTTTAGGGAAGATAATAAGAACACAAAATTTATAGTGGTTCGGCTTAGATTAAGCCTACGTCCACTCAGCCATGCTGACAGCCTTTTGGCTGGTTTCTACTACGAATCAAAAGAGAATTTACAATCTTGCAATCTCGACTTCACAGTAAAGAGTCTCTACTGCTCTCTCACGAAATTACACTATAAGTATCTCTCTCTTTTGAGTACAACTTTAAGCTCAGTGTAAGAAATTACAAGAAAATGGCAAATTTCAGACTTTGAAATTTCTCTTTCACGCACTATATTGAACGACTGGAGATGTCTCATTGAATACTCATTTATGCCTTCTTGACCGTTGGCACTTTCCAAAGACATTCTTCCAATCAACCCGTTGGACAGAATCAATCAAGGAGATCTTGAGCCGTTTGCAGATTGTGATGAAAGCCCGTCAATGTTGTTCGCCCATACAATTAGGATCTTGGTTTCCATAAGTAGATTCTTTCCAAATTTACTTGCTATCCGAAAAGATTTGATATATCTAAATTTATTTCAACAAAGATAATCAATCTCGTAGGTGATATTTCTATCTAGAAGGCCATATATAACCTGTAAGAACCAAACCCTTGAAGAAAGAAGGATAATCCCTCATCTGGATAAGTCTTCATTCTTCTCTTGCGTTAAGTCTAGAATTTATCAGTGTGGGCAAACTTCTGATGTAAAACAGACTTTGACATTAAAGTCTGACAGTCTTCAGACTTTGACACAGAAGTCTAAAAATCTTCATAATAGACTTTGGATAAGTTTTGTCAACTTCAAAACATCAAAGGAGTTTTCTCCAGCAGATACTAGTTCCCTAAACTAACCAAATGAATGTCATAAGTTGTAAATGGGTGTTTAAAACTAAACTAGCACCTGATGAAAGTCTTGACAGACTGAAGGCTCAGTTAGTAGCTAAGGGGTTTCACCAAGAAGAGGGAGTTGATTTTACAGAAACATTTAGTCCTATTGTCAAACATGCCACCATTCGTATAGTGCTCTCTGTGGCAATGATGAAGCATTGGCCAATATATCAACTTGATGTTAAAAATGCCTTCCTACATGGAACATTAAATGAGACTATATATATGAAGGAGCCACTTGGTTTTACACATCCTCAAAAACCTCAATGTATGTCTCCTCAAGAAGTCTTTGTATGGCCTTCGCCAGGCGCCGCGTGCTTGGTTTGATAAGTTTAGTAACTTTCTTCTTGAAAATGGCATCTTCTGTAGCACAATTGATCCTTCACTCTTCGTGCTTCACAATGGACTGGATACAGTACTGTTGCTACTTTATGTAGATGATATTGTGTTGATTGGAAGCTCAGACCAGTTACTAGCTAAATTGATCAAGTTACTGAGTCTTCACTTCCACATGAAAGATCTTGGGTGTCTTCACTATTTCTTAGGAATTGAAGCTAAACGCACCTCTCAAGATCTTTTTCTATGTCAAACCAAGTATGCTATTGATCTACTTACCATAGCCAACATGACAGAATGTAAACCTGTTTCAACTCCTCTGTCACTTAGATCAGTCGCCATGACAAATGATGAAATCCTGCATGCCAATCCACTTGAATACAGAAGTCTAGTGGGTGGTCTTCAATACCTAACAATAACTTGCCCTAATCTTGCTTATGCAATGAACCTACTATGCTAGAAAATGCAGCAGCCAATAGTTGGAGATTTTCATAAATTGAAAAGGGCTCTTCGTTATGTTAAAGGCACTATTCATCTCAGTATTTTTATGCATTCTAACAGTTCAATGATCCTATACGGATTTTTTGATGCTGATTGGGCTAACTGTGCTGACACCAGACGTTTCACTACTGGCTTTTGCACCTATCTTGGTTCTAATCTTCTCTCATGGTCATCTAAGAAATAGCCTACTGTATCTCGTTCTTCCACAGAAGCTGAATATCGAGCACTTGCGTCTACTACTGCTAATCTTACATGGATAAGCTTTGTTCTACAAGGCATTGGTCTATATCTCCCCTCACCAACACTTTTGTTCTGTGATAATAAGTCTACTATCTCTCTTACTGCTAATCCTATTCTACATGCTCACACGAAACATATTGAAGTTGACTTCCACTTTGTTCGAGAAAAAGTCTCCTCAGGGTCGCTAAGTGTTCATTATGTTCCCAGTAATCATCAGCTACATTTTTACCAAGTCATTATCACGTTTAGCTCCCTCCATTATTAGAACCAAATAGGGTATGGGTTGTCTACCCATTCCCAACTTGCAGGGGGGTGTTAAGAATCTCATGAAAGCACAGCCTACATAAGCATACTCTGCACAAGCATACTCGATTGCTGTTTCAACAAAGGAAAGGAATGCAGGTGCTGCTGCTGTGACAAAGATAAAAAGAAGTGAAGTACGCAAGTCATCGACTATGCCAACTACATATGTACATGGTGTTTAGGTTCAACTAGTTGGGAAAGACATGAAGTCGGTGGCGAAACCTCCAAGCTCCACGTGTTCAACTTTGAGTGGAGATCCTTTGCTGAAGAACTGTTATTTTGTTTTTACATGTCTAACAGAATGAGCAATAGTTTTCATTCTTTTCTTGTTAGTCAGTTTTTCCAATTGTTAGTCGGTTTTACTTCTTCGTCAAGATCATGTAATATAAATAGGAAAATAGAGCAAGCGAGATAAGTAAGCTCTCAGATGAACATTTTTCCTTGAATACAGAGAAGAAACTCCTCGTTCACTTTCATCTTCATCTTTCTTCCTTCCACTCTTTTCATCTTCACACCATTCTCAACAAATTATTAACCTTTGATAGGTCGAGTGAAAGTGGGAATATGTGAATATCTTGTGTTTTGCGGGGTTGTTCTCGAGAATCAAGACGACTTTTTATTTTTTTGAGCGCCCTTTCTCTAAAGGGATTTGGAGTCAGCTATGAGGAACGTAAGTGGAATTAGAAATATCTCTGTCGGTGGCTAGTGGCTGGCAAATGATTTTGCTTGGGTTACACTGTACTTAAAAGGGTGGTTCTTTCTCCAAATCTCTAGAATCATCGTTATTTTCATAATATATTTCTTTTACAAATCAATCAATCATTTATGTGTTGGATGTACTTAGACATGCTTTAAGCAAATTTCGAAGGACATGAAAACTACAATACGAGTTCAAACAATTTAAAAGCCGAAAGTTATTTTGTATAACCAAAAGTCTACAACTATATGTTAGCTGAGTTCACTCTTATATGGAGGAAGCCCAATGAGTTGCAAGCCCAAAAAGAGCTTGAGCCCATATGATAAGTCATATGGAGAAATATGGTTTCCCACTATCTTTAAAGTAGTAGCCACAAAAAGATGTAATAACAAGAGAAAAGGAGAAAACAGAAAATCTGGGGTTGGAGCAAAGTCTGATTTACATCAAGCTAGTATCGGAGGTCGATTTGTGGTCCAATTGAGCTG
Source organism: Eucalyptus microcorys (assembly GCA_014182515.1). Lineage (NCBI taxonomy): Eukaryota > Viridiplantae > Streptophyta > Magnoliopsida > Myrtales > Myrtaceae > Eucalyptus > Eucalyptus microcorys. The sequence goes on along the minus strand of CM024571.1, from coordinate 18,572,212 downwards.
AAATTTTGTTAGCATGTTCGTGGCGCAATCTTCTCGAATGTGAATGGTTTGATTTTCGTTTGAAGCTCTCTACAGGTTTTTTGTGGAGTGATTAAAACCTACGTTTCTGGTCAAATTTATCACTGATCTCTTGTGAAATTCATGTATATTGCCAAGAATTATATTCTTGAGGTCTTTGCTGCTGTGTACCTTTAGTATTTGCTAGAGAAGAATATTGTTCACCAAATTTTGTTGATAGTGAAGATTTTCGGGTGGATTCCGATCCCGTGGTTTTTGATCTCCCCACATCGATGAGGTTTTTCACGTAAAAATTGTCTTGTGTTCGCATGCTTGGTATTTATTTTACTCTACTACATTAATTTTTATTAGGTTTACACAATATGGGAGATTATTTTATTCCACTGCGTTAATTCGATATTGTTCGAATTGTTATTGTTCTCCCATCACTATAACCCCCAATTAGAATCTCCAACTAAAGATGGAGGAAACTATGATCCTATAACAATAACATCACCACTGCTCAAAGCATATGGAGTGTGTAAAACACCCTTCGCTTAATTGAAATAAGAAAACCACAGGAAATTTTACCCGATGAGCATGACACATAGTGGGATACAGATACACAAGCTGTATACAAGCAAATTTGAACTGTATGAATCAAAGAATTGTCCACTGTATGAATCAATTCAATGACAATTCTTCCTTGATCTCTGCTAAAAAATTGCAAAGAAATAAGAGAACATTAAGGGAGAAAACTGTCAAATTTAACAAAGAACACATGTTGCTTATGTTGAGTCTCTCTTTCTCCACTCTTTTCCGGGTTCTTCAGCTGGTCAAGTAGCCCGAGCTATAGAAAATACGACATGGCAAAAGTTGAGTCTACCCTCTTCATACTAGTAAAGGTGATAAGGGCCATCGAAATCACGTAGCATCCTGCATGAGTGAATATGCACACGGCATGCTTCTTTATTTGCTACGGGAGGCAAATTCGCCAACGATTTGCAACCAGAGAAATCCAACGTCATCAAGTTGCGCAAGTCCGACAGATCTGGTAACTTCCTCAAGGAGACAACCATCTATACACAAATCCTCCAGCGATTCCGATTGGCCAAGGCCTCGAATCTCAACTAACTGCGGGCAATTCGTAATCCACAGACGCCGGAGCTTTTTCAAGCTAGATATATTGGACAAGCTCTCGAGAAGTCAACAGTCCGTTACATACAATTCGGAAAGATTTTCGAATTGTCCAAGCCTATTCGGTGTGATGTCAGTTAAACTAGATCTGCATAACTCGAAGCTGGACAAATTCTGCAAGTTGTAATCCCGCGGCCATTCCACCGTGGGCTCGAAACCGATGAGATTCAACCTCTGAAGATTGGATGGATAACGCATGTGAGATTGAAAGGTGGACCAAGGTATGTCAAGTCGTTGGAGACCAGTAAGGGAATTAACCTCGGCAGGCAATGTGGTGACATCCGAAAGTTCTAATTTCAACCTCCTCAACTTGCGTAGCCTCCCAATCCACCGCAAATCTGGTGTTTGACTAGCCTCCGGTTCGTGATGTGGGCCAAATTCTTTTCAAGGTGCAACAAATCTAGGACGGCCATAATCGGATAAACTTAGAGCGACTAAATTGGTCAGGCTTGAGACGTTCGGAATTGTTTGCAGTGTTGTGGACATAAACTTTAACGTGTTCAAATTTGCAGGAAGCTCTGGCAACTTTGGAAGCTCATGGCAAGGAAACAGATGCAGACTCTCCAGTTGATGAAGCCGATGGACAGATGTCGGCAATTTGCAAATACGAGTCCCTCCCAAGTCTAGGATTCTCACAGATGACAGTGCCCGATTTCGCTTGGGACTTCTCCCTCCAAAAGTTTGGAATCATAAGTAACTAACTCTTTAAGCTTCTCCAACATACCTATTGCCTTAGGAAGCTTCCTTAACTTACAACCCGGCATCAATAGTACCTCCAGTCTCTTGAGTTCTCCGATTGAATCAGGCAATTATGTAACTTTCGTGTTAGACAAAGTCAACTCAACTAGAGACCTTAGTTTCCCTATTGAGCTTGGGAGATCGATGACAGAAGAGTGACTCAGAGACAAGCATTGAAGACCTGTTAGATCTCCTATTGATTCTGGAAGCTCGAGAAGTTTCATATTTTCCATTCTCAGCGTTGATAGGAACTTCAGATTACCCAGTGAGTTTGGCAAAAATTGGGGTACGAAGCATAGATTTTGCTCGGTTGAAGCTCTTTCAAGCATCCTCAAACTGTTACACCCATTAATTTCCAAGTGCTTAGTGCTGCAGCATACCAATGGATGGGTCGATTTCAACCAAGCTTTCACAATCCTTCAAAATCAGTCTCTCCAAAGTCAGGCATGTAGAGAAATCCGGCGTCTTGATCAAGAATTTGCAGCATCTGAGATACAGAACTTTTAACCTACTTTTTCCCTGAAGAATGACTCAATGTCAGAATGTGCGGAAACTAACAATCAATAATTTAAAGAAACGAAGTAATTTTAATTAAGTCGCACGTGTTTTATGATCTCATGTACCATGATTTGGCTCCATCACCCCAATCAATTGTGACGTCACTTCCTAAAATTTTGAGGACGACTAGATTGCTTGGAGAGAGGTTAGTTGCCTGAAACTCCGAGGGACAATGATGCCAAGAAAGCCATCTTATCTCCGAGAGGAGATCCTGGAAATTCCCAACAAAGTTTCCTCCATCCAATTCAAGGAACCTTAACTTGACCAGCCTTAAAAGTTCTCCGCATGTGATATTATGCAATTTTGAATCTCCCCCAAGTTTGAGTGCTACAATATTTTCTGTCCCCTGACAATGGAAATCAAAGACCAATCAATGTAAGCGTTGAGGAGGATAAAAAAATGGCTCATGAAAAGAGTAGGGCTTTACTTGCAATTTACCTCGTTTCTTCGCATGACACCATTAGCTACAATGGGACACCACAACCTACTATGCTTTCCAGGATATTGGATGCTCTCCCTACGAACAATCTCCCTTCCTAAGTCTCTAAGCTGGTCATGCATTCATATTTTCTGATCATTTGTAATTTTTATCAATGACATTTCGACCAGGACAGTAATGGCACTATTGGAAAGAACTCACAAGTTTTCCACATACAAACTGCATCACTTCTTTCTTCACCGGCCATGTGACATGCGATATCCAGAAAAATTTCTCTTTGCTCATATTCTAACATGTCATAACTTATCATTAGCATGTCCTGAACTTCTTTGTGAGGCATTTTCTCTAGCTTTTCCAATGCATCGTCCCATACTTCTTTGCCTCTACGGTAAAGAGAGGACCCAATAACCACAAGAGCCAAAGGAAGGCACCAGTAGTCTTCACAATTTCTCTTGCCATTCAATCATAGTCACGTGGAGGAGTATCTCTTTGGAACGCATGCTTACTGAATAGTTGAATAGCATAATGAAAAGGCATTTCCTCCATTTCATAGAGTCGAAACTCTTGAGGATTATTTTGGAGAAAAACTGATGTCCCTAGTCGTCACTATGATTCTACTTCCTGGCCCGAACCACTCTCACTTTTCGGCTAATTTCACAAGTTGGTCTATCTTATCCACGTTGTCAAAGAACAACCAAAACATTTCTGCAGCAGAATTTTTCTCTAATCATGTTGATCCCGGTGTTAGTATCATTAATTTTCACAGCTTTAGACTTGAGAACATCAGACAATAATCGTTTTTGCAATTTTGCCATCTTACCTTGTCGCAAAAACTCTCGGATATTGGATAGAAAGCTGCAACCAAGAAGTTAAGAAGAGATTTGGTTGAAAACGACTTTGGCAAGAGTTGTTTTACCGATTCCACCCATTCCGGGATTATGACAAACTGCACATCCAGAGAGTCTTCACCTAACAAGTCCATCATGGCTTCCACATGATTGTCAATTCCCACCAGATGATTGGGCACAACTCGAGCTCTTCCCTAGCTTGCTTGAAACCTCACTAGTAATATGCTTTATGAGTTCACCTTGACTGCCACGTTTCAAACAAAAGAAAAAAAATTGTTGTGGCCAGGCACATACAACACATTAGTACTTTCTGAAATTTGTAGATCGTTCTTTTACAATTTTCTACACTAGTGGCCATTAAAATTTGATATCTCCGGATGTTTTACGAGGCGCGAATGATAATTGTTATCCACAAAAAGCTTGTCAATACTGGAAAGTTACCAATATGATGAATCCTGTAAAAGTTGCATAATTTCATTCAAACTGGGCATAATCTAGGCAATACTACCAATTGTATTGTACGAAAAAATTCAACCAATATTCTCCTCCTACTTTTGTATAGATATAGATGCTTGTAATTTTGTTTGTAGTATTTTCAGTATACCACATAATGTAGTGCGCATAACAGTCACATTAATTCAAATTTATAAGTGCATTTGTTTCGCCGAAAAAGAAGGAAAAAGTACCAATTTTTTTTAAATCCATTGTATAAGTATCAAATCAGTTATAAACTTTTCAATTTGACTAATTTAATCCTAAATCTTTTCACATTGGTATCAATTTATTCCATTTGGCCAATTTTGGCCTATCAGCACTAACATGGATGCCAGCCGGTGGCCAGATGCTAACATGGCAATTTTTTAATAATTTATTTGAATTTTTTAATATTTTTTTCTTTTCTTATTCTATTATTTTTCCTTTTCTTTTCTTCCTTCTTCCTCTTGGACTTTTAGTGGCTAGCCACTAAGCGAGGGCTGCAAAGCCCTCTCTGGTTGTCGATGAGGGTTGTGGCCCTCACCTGCCCTTGCCCAAGGCCACGGGTGAAGATGGCCTTGCCTGCGGCTGGGGAGGCCATGGCGGCCATCTCCAGGGCTTAGGCAAAGGCCACCATGACCTCCCCAACTGCAAGCGAGGCCGCCTTCGCCGCTACAAGGCTAGGGTGATGCTGGTCTTGCCCATATCTAGGCAAAGTTGCCTCGCCCACGGCCCTGGGCGAGGTCGAGCGAGGGCCGCGGCCCTAGGTGAGGTTGGGCGAGGGTTGTGACCCTCATGGTGGCCGATGAGGGCTTCACGGCCCTGTTCCAATGACCGGCAATAAAAGAAAAAAGAAAGGAAACAAATTCAAAACAAATTCAAAAAAAAATTAAAAAATTGTCACGTCAGCATCTAGCCACCAACCGGCATCCACATCAGCGCTAGTTGGCTAAAATTGGCCAGATTGACTGAATTAGTACTAATATGAAAAAATTTTCAATTGAAAAGTTTAGAACTGAATTAGTACCAATGTAATAGGTTTATGACTTTTTTGGTACTTTTTCCAAAAAAGAATGATTTGGAAAAAAATTATAAAAATGATCGCTTGTATTAATTTTGCACAAGGAAAATAACTTCCAATTAGTAAATAATCAATAATGTCTACATGTGTGGATAATGATTAACCACAGAAAATCAACTTTCAAGTATATGAGTGACCACTGTAAGTAACTATACTCTGGAAAAGTTATGAGCAGCCCTAGTGTCCTCTCCGGGAAGAATGATATTGGACATTTAGGAAAATTACTGTAAGAACTATATGTCCATGACAAGCTATCTATTAACATGATGTCGTTAAAAATAATTGGACGGTGGGGAATCACCGCATGATGTGTCCAATTATTCATGCCACAGTAGCAAAGAAAAGGCCCCGATCATTATAGATATAGCGAGGTTCTGTTTTGGAGAAAAAAGAAAGAGAATGGAAGAAACCAAGTCATTGTATAATTTCCTTTTACTAGTCGTAGCGATGACCCTAGAAACTTGAATCTCAAGAAGTTGCTGCATGGTCTATATATAATACGGACAAATATCATTCGAATCATAAATCACGAGTCTCATTAAGAGATCTAAATATCAACAGTTAGTTAGGCAAAATATATACGGTGTAAAGATCACGCAATACGTTTTCATGGGCATTACCCGCTATCTTTCAAGTCCCAACCATTAATGTTAGCGACCTCTGCTAGAGCCTCCATCCACAGTCTCACTTCGTCGTAGCCAAAACTGGCTTCGTGCCTTTTCAGGGCGTCAATGTAGAGTTCAGTTTGAAGCATAATAAAATAATTTTAAAAACTAAATATTATATAATAAATTTATTAAAAAATTAAAAGAGAAAAATATAATAAAAATTAAAAAAATTCTAAGTCACAAAAAAATTTAAGAGTTGTACCAAACACATTTCTATTTCAGGAATATATATTCTAGATAGTTAGTAAACACATTCAAATGCTTAGAAACTTGTCTAGGGAACATAACATAAAATAATCATTTTTTGGCCAGAAATTATTTTCACAAATAGAATAATTACCAAATGCATCCTAAGTCAAAGTAAGTCGAGCAATTCATCTTATGCTCCATCCTTGGTCAGGGCATCCCTTCTTCTAATTAATGGGTCGCATATTATTTGTATCCTATAGATTCCGTCAAATGGGTTGGCAAGGTTGGGTTTGGGTTGGTTCAACAATGATTTGATCCATATAGACACATTCAATCATTTTTTACCCATTTCTATATAATGCAGGGCAGCAGGTGTAGTGACCCACACTTGACCGGATACAAACTCAACCCATACATGACCCGATCCATTTTGCTAAATACTTTCATATTTAACCCAATGTAGGAAAAATTATACCCAAAATAAGGTGAGAGTCCGAAGTAAGTGAGCATGTGATCTAGTGAAGGCTAGAGAGTATGAAGAAAAGTCATAAAAGTGGGTTGAGTTTGGGTAAATTGTAAATCCATATATGTCATATTTAACATTTATATTATGTTTAAACCCATTTATGATCAATTTATTAAATTTAACTAACTCATTTGACAACGCAGCTCATCATATTTGGGTTAAAAAATATATTTATGAACAATTTTGACAAGTCTAATATCCCATGTATGAAAAATTAACTAAACATAAACATAGGCAGTGGACATGATTGTAACCCATCAATTAGAAAAGTGACTGGAGCAATTTCCTTTGACAAGAGATTATGGATTATTCTGTTAAGAATATGTTTCGAGTTTGAACCTATAAAGGAAACTAATTAAAGTAGGTTTCCTCTATATATATATTACACTAAAAGCAAACAAAAGAAGCATGAGGGTTTTCTTCTCTATGAATTTTCTGAATGAGTTGTCTTTGGTTGCGTTTGGCAATCGGGATAAAATTCGGGATAGGATATAATTTATCATATCCTACGTTTGGTGCTCACTTAGGACATGATAAAGTCGGATATAAATGGGATATAGACAGGATAAAATTATCCCATAGGGGAGGTGGATAAAGGTGGATAGGATTTCTAATGTCTATAATAGGAAAGTTATTTTTCTCGAATAACAAACTTATTAAATTAGTAAAATTGAAATTATATTTCAATATAAATAATATTTGAATTCTAATTTAAGAAATTAAAAATAAAATAAAATAATAAAAATTTATTTTTAATTAATCTTATTTTAATTTATATATTCAACTTTAATTCAATCTTATAATAAACATTCAATCTATAAATTAAATATTTATATTTATTATATATTTTAGGTATTTTTGTATTTTAGGTATGTTAGTACAATTTACTATTTGATAAAATTTTATTAAAGAATGATGAAAGGGGAACAAATAAATAATAAAGAAAATAATATAAAAAAGAGGAAAAATAAATTAAAGATAAATTAAAAATAAATTAAGGAATAGTGTTACGAGAGATTTTCACCATCTCTGTTTATGAACATTTAGGTTCATTCTCTTACCAAAAAAAAAAAAACATTTAGGTTCATTTATGAACATTGCCATTTATATAAAAAAAAAATATATGATATGATGTAAACATATCTGATTTTAATACTGCAATTCACCAAACAATAGATATAATATAAAAAAATCATAAGATTTCATATCCTATCTAATCCAGTCTTATCCCAATTAGAAATCCGGACGACCAAACGTAGCCTAAAGGTTTATGATTTGTGGATTTGCTTTGAGTAAATTCTCTGCAAGTATGCGTCCCACAGTGGGTGAACAACTCCCGTTCGAACCCTTCAAGGACTGTCTTTTAGCAGAAAACCACTCAACCCTTTAGTTCAGAGCCTAGAGACACCCAAAAATTCCAGGATGGAAACGTTTCTAATCTACCCAAGCTGCATTTCTCGGAGGATCCTACCAGGCTGGAGAAGAAGAGGAGTTTTAGAAAGCCATAGAGAGAGTTTGGATAAACACTCAATTTACTTCAAGGGACTCAGCCCAACACATTACACCCTCCTTGCCTTATATAGACAATAAGAGGTCACCAACAAACAAACAAGCAAGGACCAAACATGGGTCCGAAACAAATAGAGGCACCGGAAACTTCCGGGAGGGAATTATTCGCACACTATGAACAGTGACTGTACTGTGAACAGTACTTTCCCTAGCCTAGTGCTACAGTAAAAGTGAACAGTGATTTTGCTACAGTGAAATTGTATGGATAACGGCTTTTCAGCGGTCTCGTCCGTCACGAGCATTGTGGCTACGGGCGAGTCATCATCGAGCTGTCTTCTAGGAGATGTGCTTCATATTTTTGTTCAAGGGCTTCAAGGTCTTCAGGTGAAAGGATTTGGCTCAGCCTTCGTGATGAGGATGCTTCTTCATGAGCCCAATGAGATGCTTCTTCTTCAGCCCAGTTCGTGTTGTCAATTTCTCGAGTGTCGGCAGGAATGCTGGGTTGAGGCCAGTTGGATGGCTGTGCATAAAAGGATGTATCCATGCTTTGGAATAGGGACGAAGGTCCTAGTTCATAGGGATCCTGGGACAGAGGACCTCCAAAGCGTGCATAGGGGTCCTGAGTGGATTGGACAATATCATCTGTTCCTGTCATTTCATAATCTTGAGACGATGCAGCCTATCTGTATTGTTCAAGTGCTTCCTTGGCTTCTGGTTCGAGGTCATAATGATCCCACGTAGTGGGTACATTATTCCAAACATTTTCAGGAATAGTTTTGTTTTCTTGGCACAAGATTCTCTGGAGTTCATGGTACTGGTGTTCATCAAATCTAACAGATTTTGGATAAGATTTGTGAATCCGAGCTTTTCTGCAATTCAGATGGGGTTTGTAGGATGTGGTTCCTATTTCCTGTGCGGTGTCGATGATGGTGCCACTATTTGTGAAAAAAATTCCATGGACGTCGGAAAAACAGGATAGTATGGACTTCAGGATTTGGAGTCGTGGTTCTCGATTCCTTTTCCAAGAGTTGTTTCCAAAGTGATTAGGATGATAGAACCAATTTAGAAAGTCTAAGAGATTCTTATCACTTTCTTTTTCAACAGTTTTTCCGAGTAAAAATATCCTGGTGAGGTTGGCAACAAATCGTCCGTTGGAATTTCAATAGCTATTAAGTACTTATTGGTTAAGTACCATAATAACGTCTTGAGTTGATTAGGGAAATCATCTTCTTTTTAGATAAGGGGATGAATAAATTGATAATTCGAATTTAACCCAAAAGGATAAAGAATTGAACCTCCATTGAATCTGAATAGATATGTGAGGCATTGCCACATGAGATTTTCCAGGTTTTCAGCAAGATTGTCATTCTGGATGTGTTGAATAATCTCCTGGGGATATTTCCAGCTGGACAAATCCTTGATCTTCTGAACCTTGTATTTCACTCCATAATTGAGCTTATGGAAGGCAGGCAAGCCTCTTGATATACATGTTGATTTCGATTGGTGCCTTTGGTCTAGAAAGGAAGTCAACAAGCACATTTTTCTTTCCAGGAATATGTTTGGTTTCAAAAGAGTATTTCGAAAACCATTCAGCCCATCGAAGCAGCTGAGAATTTGGAATCTGCTTCTGTTTAAACTTGGTCATCTGAGGGAAAGATGCCATGTCTAATTCTACTAGGAAGTGGTGGCCAATGAGATGAAACTCAAACTTTTTATGCCATTTTTTACTGCTAAGATTTCTTTGAAAGTGGAATGGTAATGCATTTCGGCTTGGGAAAATTTTCCACTTTTGTAAGCACAAGGGTGTCTCTTACCATCAATTTCTTCAAAGATGATGGCTGCCCAGTATTCATCACTGGCGTCGCCTTTGAAGGATCATTTTCCCTGTTGATGGTATTTGCAATGGTGGGAGATTCCGCATGATCTCCTTAAGCTCAGCGATTGCTTTAGTCTGGGTTTTTCCCCAAGTTGGGGGGTTCTTCTTTAGCATGGATTGCAAAGGGATCAGAAGCTTTGCAATATTTGGGACAAAAACCCTGAGATAATTTATTATGCCAAGAAATTGCTGAACTTGTTTTGTGGTGAAGTTATCCTCAGGGAACTTCAATAATTCTTGAGCAATATGTGGCCCTGGATAGTATGTCCCTTTGTTGAGGTGCATACCAAGGAATTCGATTTCTGTTTGGGCAATATTCATCTTTCTTTGAGAAAGCATGATACCATGTTTCTTCACAATTTCTGCAAACCTGCTCAAGGAGTTGACAGTGTGACTGTTCGTCGGGACTGTAGAGCAGAATATCGTCAATGTATACTGCTGCACTTGACAAGATTGGTTGGAATATACGACACATGGCCTTTTGGAAAAGGGATGGCGCTACCTTCAGACCAAAAGGAAGTACTTTCCATTGGAAGTGCTGATTCGGGATACAGAATCCTGTTTTGGATCTGTCTTCAGGATGGATGCCCAATTGCCAAAATCCAGCTTTAAGGTCGAATTTGGAATAAATGTGGGCTTTGGTTAAACCGGTAAAGAGAGAATCTCTGGATGGCAAAGGGAACTTATCATCTTGGAGAAAAAGATTGAGAGGTTGATAGTTGATTACCAGTCTCATTTTTCCCCCGTTTTGCTCGGCACGCTTATTGACATAAAAGGCTTCGCAGGCCCATTGAGAATCAGAGATTTCAATAAGGCCTTGTTGCAAAAGTTCTGAGCATTCCCTTTGAGCTAAAGTAAGATGTTCTGGCTTCATTCCCACATGACTCGCCTTGGTTGGATTTATGTCTTCATTCTTTTTGAAAGGAAGGCGAACAAAGAATTCTGGGTTTTTTCATAAAGGATGGGAACACTTTTGAGCGAATTCCGAATGGGATTCTGAACAAGATTCTAACAATTTTTGCATGATTGGATCTAATAGACTCATTTGAATGGAAAAGAGTCTCTGAATATTGACGAACTCAGAGAATTGATCTTTATACCTAAGACCTTTTCCAGGAATGATGCGAAGCTGAGAGATTTGAGTCATGATGTCCCACCCAATTATCAGATCTTTATTGGGGAGGTTTGATCCGAAGATTTTTGCGGTTATGGAACACTGAGGAAAGAACTGGACAGTTACAGGAGTGGTTCTGACATTTGTGGAGAAAGTATCTCCAGAAGCCGAGTTGAAATATCGGATATAAGGAGTCCAGAATTCTTCAGGAAGAACTTTGGTGTCCAATATTGAACAACTTGCTCCTGTGTCAATGAGAGCAGACACTAATAATAGGATCAAACAACATAAATCTCCAATCTCTAGAGTTCTTATCATTTATTGCTAATTTCTTTGGTTTTTTTTTTCCTTCTCGATTAGACTTCAATTGCAAGATCCTCTAATTCGCGGCATTTTTTTCTCAACACACTCATCAAAGCGCTGGACAGCGGTAGACTGACCATTCCAAGCTCTCCCACTTGTTCACGCTGAGGATGAAGTCGACAGATTTGGACTTTCTTCAGGAAATATATGACAGGCCGTTATCATTCATATAAAAATCGAACGGAAGAAGCGTTTTTGTAGGGAGAAAGCTGGGAATATGCTTTTGAGGTCATCGTTCTTCTGGCGTGTCCCTTCCCTTTCCCTAAGGGCGTGTGATCCCGTCAACTCTCAAAGTTTCCAGAACGTGTGTACCCAACAAACTGGGATTTTTTCTGGCAGAAAAAGTTCTAGGCTCGGAACATAACAATGACTCCCAAGTCACGGCGTATTAGCTACGTTTAGAAGAAACTATGTCGTAAGTTCCATATTAGGAATAATTACTAAAAAAATTCAGAACTTATTATACTGCAGCCAATCTAATAATAAACAATTTCACTTTGCCAATTAGTGCTAGATTTTTAGAAATGTTGCCAATATATTCATTCCGAGCATGGATGATTTTTCTGAAATTTTCATTATTTATTCCTTTAGATTTCTGACCATTAGGGTCACCAAGGCCCCAACAACGGCCGGTGAGCCTCTCATGCAGCCACGGGCAAGGGTGTTGCAAGTATTGCTGGCCGAAAATCAAATGAAGGAAAAAAGATAAAAGAAACAAAAGAGCAAAAAGGGCAAAAAAGAAAATCCAGAATTTTTTTTTTTTAATTTGAACAAATTGTCCACGTTAGTGTTGGCCTGCCATGTCCAACGTCCACATTGGTGACTTCCAGCCAATTCTGAATATTGATAAATCTTAATAAAAAAATCATGATTAAATTGATAAAATTGGGAGATTTAGAGTTAAATTGGTCATCGTAAAATAAGTTTAAAATTGAATTGGACATTTGTGTATGTATGAACACGTCAAATCTCAAAGTTTCCAAAACGTTTGTAGTATGTACGCAACAAATTGGGATTATCTTGGGCTGATAGGTCTAGAAGCGGAATTGACGGAAAGACAGACTCCAAGTCAAGGGGATATTAACTGCGTTTAGAGGGAGCTCTTGTTTTTTTCGGTCGAATAGAGGGAGCTATCTCGTAGTGTCAAAATTGTGCAGCGTGATAGGAAAGGCATCAGTTGCTACCAAGAGAATTTTCCAAGTCAGATTTATGGGTTGTTGGGCTTGCAAAGCTAGTCATGATAGGATAATGCATGGACTTAGTTTATGCGTAGTGTGATGGATACAAATAATCACCAAATGCAAAATTGGTATGCACGTTTGTGTTTGTTTTTATGGCTCCGCACATTTTTTAAACGTGATTGGCTTGATCTCATTTATTTAAAACTATGGAATACTTGCTATTTACCAAAGTATGCATGGAATTGCTTCAAAGAGGATTTTGAGAAAATATTATATGGTCTATCCACCATAAAGACCAAGCTTGACTTTATTTTTATTCATATGAGCCTTGTAGCAAGACCCGTAGAGTTAATATATTAGATGGTATGGATCCACGTCCACACAATATCTTCTAGAATACATAATATGTCGGTATGAATATGTGTTCCATTATTTTATTGACACGCCCAGTTATGTATTTTCTTTTAATTCTAATCTTTTCTCTTTCGTATCTTTCTTTTCCCTTTCGTAAAAAATTCATACTTTGCTCTTCATTCTTGATGAATGTAAGTTGCATATTTTCACTTAATTTCTTAGAAAAAATTAAATGTAATTAAATTTAATATACACTTTTTGGTTATACAAAATCTTTAAAAAACGTTCATCCATAACTTCTTCTTTTTTCTTCATTATTCACTCTATATGAAAAGAAAAATTAATTTCTTAAAAATTCTTATTGAACTAAACACGAACTTTTAGTAATTTATTTTAGGATTAATACTACAAAAAATTTGTTAGTTTCAATCATATTTTACGGTCAAATTGCTGAGTTAGATGATATATGACAATGGACGGGTGTACTAGTTTAGGGTTTTACACTCCATCTGTCACAATTGTATCAGTTTGTGGTTTTTCGTAGTATTAATCCAATTTAACAATTAACAAAGGGTTAATTCATCGCAAATGTATTAGTTTGGGGAATTTGATGGTCAAAAAAGTAATTTATGATCAATTTGTCACAAGTGTATTAGTTTGGGGTAAATTTATTATACATGTATTAGTTTGTGATTTTTCGTGGTCTTAACATTTTATGTTATTCTGATAGTGCATGACAAAGAAAGATATATCATGTGCTTCCTAAAAGAGTTAATACACTGAAAAAATTCAAACTGATATAACTGTGACAAATTTATTTCAAATTAATTTTTTAACCATCGAAAATCCCAAATTAGTACACTTGTCACAAATGTAGTCCAATTTAAAGTTTTAACAACCAAAAACTGCAAAATAGTACATTTGTGACACATTGAACATCAATCAGTTTCCATTGAATTAAATTAATACTACAAAATGGTATACATGTGACAAACGGAGAGTAAAACCCTAAATTAGTATTTCTGTCAACTGCCATTTATCATCAAACTCAGCAATTTGACTGTAAAATTTAATGGAAACTATGGGATGGTGAATTTGTCATAAATTTACCAATTTAGAGTTTTTTGTGGTCAAAAGATTAGTTTGGAGTTAATTTTTCATAACTATATTAGTTCGGGATTTTTGTAGTGGTTACCCATTTAAAAAAGTTGCACAAGTTGAAAACATTCATGATTTATGTTCCTTTTTCCACATTACATCAGATATTAGAAGCAAAGCCCAAGTCAAGTCATTATTAACTAAAACTAACCCAATATTTTACTGACCAACTCTTCCGCAAATGGATAGTTTTGTTTCAATTTTTGAGAATTGCAATATTCTATTAAAAACAGAAAAAATCTAATGAACTAATTGAAAAATTAAAGAATGACTTAAGGGTTTTAGAACTGATTTGGCCGCTTGGGTGTGTGTCAACCCGTCAGATCTCAAAGTTTCCTGAATGTTTGTAGTATGTAAGCAGCAAACTGGGATTCTCTCTGGCTGATAGGTCTACGAGCAGAATTGACGGAACGACGATGACTCTCATGGGGGCATTAACTACGTTTGGAGGGAATTATCTCGTAGGGTCAAAATTGTGCAGCATGATAGGAAAGGCATCAGTTGCTACCAAGAGAATTTTCCAAGTCAGTTTCATGGGTTGTCGGGCATGGGAAGCTAGTCATGATAGGATCATGTACGGACTTTGTTTATGCGTAAAGTGATAGATATAAATAATCACACAATGCAAGATTGTTATGCAAACTCGTGTTTATTTTTATGGGTTCATATGTTTTTTAAACATGATTGGCTTGATCCCGTATATTTAAAACTATGGAATACTTACTATTTACCAATGTATGCATGGAATTGCTTCAAAGAGGGTTTTGAAAAAATATTGTTATGATCTATACATCAAAAGGACTAAGCTCCTCTTTATCATTATTCATGTGAGCTTTATAGTGAGACTCGCACAGTCAATGTATTAGATGGTATGGATCCTCGTAATCTATAGATCACACAATGACTTCTAGAAGACAAAAAAATATTGGTATAAATATGTGTTCCATTAATTTATTGACACGCCTATTTATGTACTTGTTTTTTTATTTAAATTTTCCCTTTTCTCTTTCATTTCTTTCCTTTTTCCTTTGGGAAAAAATTCATATTTTGCTCTTCATTCTTGACAAAATGTAAATTAAATTTATTCAATTAGTTTCTTAAAAAAACTTAAACATGAGTAAATTCAATATGAACCTTTTGGCTATACGAAATATTTAGAAACTTTCAACCATAACTTCCCCCTTTTTCCTTCATTATTCACTCAATATGAAAACATAATTTAATTTCTTCAAAAACAAAAGGATTGGCGCCAATGTACTTCAACGCGCTACAACCCCACTTCGCATGTTATTTTCCTGCTAAATTTCTGTGAGTAGACACAGTCGGAAATATCAATCCCGAGTATCGCCTGAACTCTGCATGCTTTCTACACAGCCAAGATCCAGGTTTAAGCATGTTGAAGTCATTGAACACCGAAAGTTTGATGAACTCATGGGTGAAAACAAACGTCTTGCTGGTTTTGCAGGTAGCCGTGCATGTGCTCGAGGGAGCATGATTATGGTCGGCAGTTGTTTTTGCGAAAGGCCTAACAGAATGAGTGCCTAAACCATTTGATCCGAAAGACGCATTCCGGCAGTTCCGCTACTTTTCACTGACACGGCCATGGCCAATTTATATGTTCATCCCATTTCCCACAACAGTTCTACTGATCTATAAGATAAAAACTATAAATATTTTCAACTGTTCGTTCAAGTCTTTTTTTTTTTTTTTGTGTGGAGAAAGTGGGTCAATTGATTTCTTGTTTATTCAATTGTGTTGGTCAATTGACTTCACACGACACTCGCATCTTCTCTCGTGTTTGATTTCTTTTGTTTTTTATAACTGGAGACAAATAATTAAGGATGATTATTATAAAAGAGAAAATAGAGGCATATCCTCTGCATTTTCCTTCTGCAGTTAATAGCAAGATATGTCACACCCTGATCCTCGAATACATGCCCATCCCTCTCTGATCGATAAAAATTATGCGACTTACTAGGACAAATCGCCGACCCTTTCATTTTATTACACATGTGGAAGCAAAAATAAATCTCCTAACAGTAATCATATCAGGATAGAAAAGTAGGACATCACATTCACAAACAAACCACACTTTTATAAACATACTAAGTTATTTACACAAGTCTATAACCAAAAGACTAGTTTTCAAAAAGAGGATGTCCTATCTGACCTACTCTTCAGGTTACCTTAGCTCAGCTTCAAGTTCTCCCTTTATGGGCATGAAAATTTTAAGCCCACGACGGGGTGAGATATGAATCTCAGCGAGTTTATGCTCTAAGCCCCGATTAGGAGAGAAATACACCTAGAAGTGTCCTAACCATACAACCACACAATTAGCACAAAGGACTTACCTCACATCGGTTCTATCCTGCATGTCAGCACAATTCACATCATAGATATACACAGCACTCATACTCAAACAATTGGAATGCCTCATCAACTCAATTAATCACAAGAGTCCTAATTATAAGACCAAACCGTTATGACACGTCCCATACCATATCACACAGTTTTGTCTCATAATCAGATGCATCAATCTCAAACAATCATGCATTCCAATTATTAATTAAGCCACTCAAGGCACTACCAACTTCCATGATCGGCAGTCTACTGGCATAGCCAGGCATCGTCTCTTCTCCATTGAGCATGGCTGTGTCTCATTGATGGCTTTCTCGAAGGAATATAGGTCCAAAATCTACTATGACCCACTACCCTAATGCATGGGTAACCCGAAAGTGGGATTTAGTAACGTTTGGCTTAAACGCTAGGACGGTTTCTCTTTAACCAACACACGATCAATCAATTTCAGCCCAGAACACCGTGCATTACACTCAAATGCCTCAATTAAGATAGTGATCCTAACCTATTTTCTTCATATTAAAAATATATGGTAAAATAGTCGTGTGTGGGTACACAGTCAAATTGGACCCAGAAAATTCATAACTTCCAATTTAAAATCCCACTGTTTTATATAGTATATAAAACCATTTTCGGTGTTAAAATCCGACACCTGAGATTTTCTGAATAAATATCGAAATTCATAATTTTTGGAATTAAATACTCCAATTTCCAATCAACATTCAATTTGCACAAATTAACATCCAATTGCAAAAATTGAACACACCATTGCAATCAGCACGTAATTCCGGTCACCGACTATCCCGGTCTAATTCCCAGAAAATAATTAATAATTAAATAAATTAATGGAAATTAAATAAATTACAAAATAAATAAATTTAAAGCATTTAATTAAATTAACCTAAACTAACTAGGCTAATTACTCTAACTAGCAATTAAATCTAACCATTCTATTTAATTTAATCTAAGTACACTAATTTAAATAAACTAATTAATTCCTAACTAATCCACCTAACTAAACTAATTAAACTAACTAAATACTAACTATATACTTAATCTAACTAAAACATCCTAAGCCTACTTAACCTAATTAATCCACAAATTAGCTAACTAACACACCTCTAAGTGTCATTAGCCCACTAATTAGGGATTAGAACACGAACTCACCGGTTAGCATGAAAATGGGCTCATGGCAACAGCGGCGCGACGGCAGCCGAGATTTGAACTCACGGCGAGGTCGACGGGGGCTCGGACCAGCTGAAAACGGCCACGGAAGCTCACGGTCTGGACTGAGTTCGGTGAAATCCCGCGGCTGAACTTGCGACTGTTCACGGCTGAAGATTCAACGAAGGGGCAGCTTTGTTGGGCTGGCCTTGACCGTTGAAGACACGGGCTGGTGGAGATGCAGCGTTCGATCGCTGTTAGGCAACGCACGAAATAGAAAAAGAAATGAAGGGCAGCTGGTGGGTCAACAATCAAAACCAGCGAGGGAGATTTTGACTCGGGCTTGCTGGACGTGCGGCTGAAGAGAAATCGTGGGCTGAGGAAGCTTCGGAGTCCACGAAGATGGCCCTCCGCTGGGCTTGCAGGCGTGGAATAATTGGGTCAACAAACAGCAGAGGAGAATTTTGGTGGGGACTTGGACGTGGCAGAGGGAAATCCTGGGGAAATGGGCGTGTGGCAGGGGCTGAGCAGAAACGATTTCGGTGGAGGGGATGAGCGGCTTCGGTGGCGTCGAATCCAAGGGGAAGCAGCGGTCTTCGACAGAAACGAAATAGAAGAAAAAGGGCAAAGACTGAGAGAGATAAATGAAAGCGAAGCAGCACCATGAAGAAGGAGGAGAGAGGAACGACGTGGAAGAAGCTGCACCGAAAGAAATTGAAAGAGAAGCTGCGTCCGTGGAGAGCAGCTGGATGGATCGGTTAAGGAGATTGGAACAAAGGAATTGGTCAAAGATAAATATCTAGGCATTAAAGCCTTGTCCCCCTATTTCTTTCTAGCAAATATAATCCATGAATTAATCAAATTGATGCCGAAATGTAGCCTCTCAACTTCTCAAATTTAAAGTCCAAATTCGTCGAAGAAAAGTCCCACACATTTCCACAAATTCTCATCGCCTAGTAGCTCGGCTTAGAAGTCAAAATTCCCTTCAAATGAGCTAAACCGAATTTCCATTCGTTTTCCAAATCGATTTTCCATAAAAATCTCAGAATCTCTGAAAATTTTTCGAAAAGTGAGTCGACGTTCCTAAAATGAATCATGACACTACAGAGCTTTCAATTTTTGAAATTGAGTTCAATTTTGCGATTAATTTCAATCTGAAATGATTTTAGCACGTCCCAATCTACCGGGTAACTTTTAGGAATTTTTAATGCAATTGACCCATGGTCAATTATTTTCGAACCATAACGTACATCTTCGACACATTGGCGACTCTCGGTTGTTGTGAAAATCTCGAGGTTTCAAATATGGACACGGGATACGAAAATGACAGAAAAATCGGTCAATACCGTTCGACCGAAATTTTGCAATTAGGTGGAATCACCCACGCACTAATCACATATCTCAATCGAATCAATTTATCTTCGGTCTCTGATCGATTTTGACGGTGCCGTAATGACCCTTGTAGATTAGCACGGTCGAGCAGTCGACTCCTGGTCGAATTCTCATGTCTATTGCGTTTAGATTCCTTAACGGTTTCACCTGATAGGCTAGTTAATTCGTGAGTGGCCAACTCAGAGAAAAATACTATAGGCACGTCAATGAAATGCCTATTTCATCTCATCGAAATCAGACTCGAAAATCAGGATGTTACAAGATAGGGGTTGGATGACAAAGGCCAATCAAGCACAAAGAATGAACTAGAGCTTGGGGAGTGCATCGTCTATGTTCCTCGATTTGAAGAGAAGAATCCTGTAGTGAGGAAAGGGTAGCTTGGCGAAACCTTTCTGTTTCTTTTTACTGAAATGATCAAGTGATGCCACTGCAATGCTATCTTGAGCAGTATTTTGATTTCTCTGATATTTGATCCTGCGAATTGAATAAGCTGTGAACCACTCCATGGAAAACCAATCGAATGGACATTCCATGACATCCAGAAACGAGAATCGGTTAGTCTGCCTAGGAACTTTCTTAGGTACATGCAAAAAAATACAAACGAGGGAAGAAATACTTGATCAGAAGAAGTGCTGATTTGTAAATTATAGACATAAATTTCTATTGAAATCATCTCATGTGCATTTGAATTTATTTTTACGTTTGATTTTTTTTAGCAAACTAATTCTGTACAATTTTTACAATCTAAAGGTACGTACAATGCGTGGATTTATGTATAGTCATTTAGTACGGCGATTTTTATGATCCAAACTTAGTAAACATAGCATTTCTCTTTAGGAACTCGTGTCTACATTATGATACAAATCTCACTAGCAACATATTCGTGCGCAAAGAGTTTCCCTATCTAATGTGGGCTTTACTCGTTAGAAAGAAGAACATATACACCTGCTTTTGCAATCAATTATTCCATTGATGAGCAGCTTTATCTCTGGCGAGGTCTCCGGTGGGATCGCCGCCTTCCACACTTGGTACGTGTGCTTCTCTCTCTCTCTCTCTCTCTCTCTCTCTCTCTGGGATGATCAACATGTTTCATAGAAGATGCAAAGGTAGAAAAAGGGGAGTTTCATCGTTAGGATTTGTATCGTGGTCATATCCTTGTCTAAGACCATATTGATTTGTGAAGGAGGCATCATGTGACCTACGGATGCAGTGTGTCATGCGCCGTGTTGGACACGCTAAACATCATTTCTTTGCGCCACGGGACGGCTTAATTTCTCTCGTTCTCCTTGAGAGAAGTGATGATTTTCTAACAACTTATCTCATGTTTGTGAAATTTATGATCAGGTGGGAGCTCATCAGATGGAAGCACCATCAATGTCAAATAGTCTTTAGTCCTCTTCTTCACGCTCTTCATGGCATCGCATGAGGCCGTCATGCTCATGCAGAACACCTAGACGCAATACAGCTCCTTCTTGTCATCTGTTTCTTCTTCATCAATGCCCTGTACACATCTACATTCTGTTGTTGTCCTTGCATGCTGAATAAAAGATGTTCCGGTGCTCCTAAGTAGATAAGATGTATCAGTTAAAATATAGTCAAATTACTATCATGATTCGGTACGTACCAAGATATATCGGGACATGTTTCCTATCACCTATGTGACATCAAACATCTTTAAAGAGACTCAATCTACTTGGCATGAGACATGTCCATGACCCAAAGTTATGGCAGTCCAAATAAGCAACATTTTCGTTTCTATATAACCGAAGGATCAACTTAAACAAAAAACTATTGGGGAACATTTGAAATTCGTGTAGCTGAGTTCTCACTTAAATTTTCGATACGGCTTTGACACTATCTGGGTAGATTGGTCGCCGTACGCTCTGTTTCCTTAGTGGACAGAGTTTATCACACAATTTTTATGGCTAGTACGTTCCAACAACGATTAGGTGTGAATTAGGTGTGAATGAATGGCTTGAAATTGTAGCAAGTTTGGATCATAATGGCTGCGTTTGCGTTATTTCATGCCTAAATCGGCAATCAGAAACAATTATTTTGAGATATTTACTAACCCAAAACAAAGCAGATTTAGGAGACTCGTGATCAAGGGATCCTCTACTCAACACTTCAATTGCACCGGAACCCCTAGACCAATTAACTACGAGCGATATTCTTCTCGTGAGGCTAATGCTATTCTTTTGTCAATTATTTCTTGACATGACCTTTTAACTTGCTGGCAAATGGCAGCACAAAGTTCAGAAGTCAACAGATTTAGCGACACAAAGTGGGTTTATCATCTCTAAGTCTCAAGAAATGTGAACTCTTGAAGTGGGCTCGTATCTTGTCAGTAGTCCGGGGGATTAGAAATGGAGTTATTTTTCATTGCAAATCCTTTATTTTATATACGGATGGCTAATTTATTATCAGACAGATGACGCCTGATGTATGAAAGCCAACTGATTCTATCATTTGATTGCACAAAAAAGAAAAAAAGCGAGTTTAATTCATGTGACGAGCAAGAGCTGCGCAAGTCCAGTTCAAGAAAGTTGAGTTTCAAGAATCTCCGATTCTTACGCTTTTCCAAGGCATAAGGAGTGCAAGGAGTGCGATCAATACAAACATTACAATGAACTTGAAAACGATAGGACTGCACGAAATGATGATCACTGTTGTTGAGTTTGGACTGCTAGTACGTCAAATGCGAGGAATCGTAGCTCACCAAGGAACTTTGAAAAAAACTGCAGAGCGAGCCTGGAGGTACAGGGAATGCAATTTGTATAAGGCACCGCAATAAACTTCACAAAGACTGGTACTACTCGAAATAACAATCTCGTCATCGTAGATTATAGAATTTCTAGGAAGCCAGATGTGATAAATCGTGGCACGAGATGTAACTTTGGAAATACTTGCAGAAAAAGCCTCTCCCCTCCAGTTCCTTGAAGCCCATTGCAGGTCGAATTCCAGTTCTGCAGTGCCCTGAAAACTCCTCATTTTCAAAGGACGTGAAAAAAACCCTAAAGTTCACTAACATGCAACTGTTGTTCTAGTAAGAACCGACTAATATTTAACATTTTAGATGGGGCCAAAATTGGATGTGACCGAGACCCCATGGTAATCTAGATTTTTCTCAACCAATCAGACCCAATTGACCCCCATAGGTCAGCATAAAAATTGACTGAGCCTAAGAACATTATTTCACATTGAATTTTGTTAATTGTTTTTACTTTAGTTCTAATCCTCAATGTGATCCGTGACTCATTGCGGAAACTAGTTACTAATTTCTTTAGAGAGCACTTATGGCCTATTTGGTAACACTCCGGGGAACAACTGATTCTATTCTTTTGTATCCTAGAACAAACAAAGAACATAAATCCGTCTGGTAAATTTTTTATTCTCGGGAATAATCCATTTTTATGTTTCTGGTAATAGATTTAGAACATAATCAAGAAAAAAAAGTAGCTTCTTATTTTTGGGAACAATTTCAAGAATCAAGCCCAACTCTTTCTTTTCTTTTCTTTCGTTTGTTTTCTTTCTTTTCTTTTCTTCTTTTCTCCTTCTCTCTTCTTCTTCCTCCTAGTCCTAATTGGTCACCAGCCACAGCCAACCGTCACTGTCGTCGCCATCGGCATTGGCTGGTGACTGGCTAGGCGAGGTCTGGCAAGCTCACTAGAGGCTCGCCTAACCACTGGCGAGGCTTGGCCTCAACCAACGAGGCTCGGTCTTACCCAGATCTAGCAAGGACGAGCCTTGTCGGTGGCCAAGCGAGCTCATCGGACCTCACCTAGCCCGTCACCAATCACCGCTGCCGTTGGTGATCGGCCACAAACAAGGAGGAAGAAGAAGAGAAGGAAAATGAAAAAAATAAAATAAAATAAAATAAAAAGAGAAAAATATAATAAAAGTATTAAAAAATTAAAAGAAACAAAAAAAAAATTTAAAAATCCTAACAAACACATTTCTATCCTAGGAATAAAAATTTTGGACAGCTACCAAGCGCCTTCAAACACTTAGAAATTGTTCTCGGAAATAGAATAAAAAAAAATCATTTCTAAGTAAAAAAATGTTCCCGGAAATAAAATGGTTACCAAATGCACCTTTAATATTGTTGTTATGTGGAGGAGTTGGTGAGTTGAAGATGTCGATCATATTCTGATTTCAGTTTTCAACTAATATAGTTGAGACTAGGAAATTTTGCTATATCTCAAGTATGCCATGGTAAAACAAGGACGGGAAATATTGTTTTACAAGTGAATAGGCAACGACTAGCAAAACGAGACTCCCCTACCCACCGCGTGACATGAAAATAAATATTTGAATAGTATGAAAAGGATCCGTTAAAAAGTTCCCCTAGGGCACTAATTAAGAAATCTTTAAAAGCAAGTGTGCAACTTGATGTACTTTATTTCTCAAGTTACATGTAATCAGCATATTGGAAATCAAAATACTCCCTATTTTGGTATACTTAAAAAGTAGGGTTAATATCATGAAAATACCCTAAATTATTACATCTATGAAAAATTTACCCCAAGTTAGATTTTTTAGCACAAAAAACTCCAAATTGGTATACCTTTAACAAATTTCTCCCAAACTAAATATTTTGAAAACAAGGACGGGAAATATTGTCTTGCAAGTGAATAGGCAATGACTAGCAAAACAAGACTCCCCTGCTTGTGACTTGACATGAAAATAAATATTTGAATAGTTTGAAAAGGATTTGTTAAAAAGTGCCCCTAGGGCAGAAATTAAGAAATCTTTAAAAGCAAGTGTGCAATTTGATGTGCTTTATTTCTCAATATACATGTAATAAGCATATTGGAAATCAAAATACTCCATATTTTGGTATACTTAAAAGTAGGGTTAATATAACGAAAAAACCTCAAATTGATACATCTGTCACAAATTTTAACCCAATATAATTTTTTAACCCCAAAAAACTCTAAACTAATATACTTTTGACAAATTTATCTCAAACTAGTACACTTATGACAAATTTACTCTTTATTAGTTTCAGTTAAATTTTACTGTCAAATTGCTGAGTTAGATGACATGTCACAGTTGACTGGTATACCAGTTTGAGATTTTACTTTTCATTTGTCACCGTTGTACCAGTTGTTGTATTAATCCAATTTAATGATGAGTATATTTATCACAGATGTACTCGTTTGGGGTTTTTAGCAATCGAAAAATTAGTTTAAGATAAATTTATCACAAATATATTAGTTCAAAGTTTTTTGTGGTCATTTGGGATAAATTTATTACAAGTGTATCAGTTTGAAGTTTTTTGCAATCAAAAAATTATTTTATGGTAAATTTGTAATAGGTGTACTAGTATAAGATTTTTTTGTGGTATTAAGCTTAAAAAGTAACTTAAGACTATTCTTACCTTTTACCAAAAAAAGAAAAAAAGAAAAAAAAAGTAACTTAAGACTCCTTAAACAATACCCTTTTCCAAAATAGACTCAAGTGCTTTTTCTTTTTCTTTTTTTTTACTGTTTAAGCAAATAGATGAAGAGGTAAATATATAAATAGGGCTGTCCAAGTTCAAGAGTTGGGAGGGCAGTTGCCCAACTCTTGAACATACTTTATAGGTACTAGTTCTGGGTTTTTGAAATCTCGAACCTATCCTTGAAACTATCCTGAAACTTGCCTATTCCACAGGTTCTTGGGAGCCCTCAATTACTCGTCTTTTTTCATAAAGAGAGAGAGAAAAAAAAAAGATTGCCGTGGTGGTTTTATTCATACTGTGCATTTAATACAAAACATACAAATAATCTAATACAATACATGTTCCTTTTTAGTATTAGTATAATTCTGAAAGGATAAAATATCAAAAACACAATAAAAAAGAACTGAATCAATTTCCTCCCAATATTTTTTTTTTTGGTAAGTATTTCCTCCCAACATTTAAATCTACGAGTTTTCATTAAAGCGTATCCGACTATACTTAAAGCATGAACTAAAAGTTTTCGGTGGATATAGCCAAGCTTGTCATAGAGAGAGGAAGGATGAAATGAAGTTGGAGATTTATCTTTTTAATGGGATTGAAAATTGCTTATCAACTAGGATTTTCACATTTATAAATGTGAAAAATTTGAAAAGAAAAGGAGAATGTTAAGAAGACATATATTTAATTTAAGAATAATTATAAAGGGTAAATCAATACCTCCCTTTAAATACTCTGTGTAGGGTATAGGGTGCAAGGCACAAGGTGGGTAAAGGGCGGTATGACTGTAAAGCCTGGCACCTACCTATACTCGCCTGTTCCAAATTTTTGAAACCTCAAACCTCCCTTATAAACTCTAATACGTACTATGAAGCCTATCATGCGGTTGTACATGGTCCATAGGTTCCACAAAATCTCCCGCATACCCCTAGATATAAGCTGATGTGAAATATTTGAGGCTTTTGAAAAAAAAAAATTGTAAGCAAGGAAATTGTCCAACAGTGTGGTATATTTGACCAGAAGCCATGTCACGATGATGATTTTCTTCGTTCACAGTTTTTGCCTTACGGTCAATCAAAATAAATCGTGTGGACCAAAATTTCTCCTTATCTCCTCTTATTTGGCCTTTCGCGGGATATATTTGACTCCGCAATGCCGTTCATATTATATTATATCAACTATCAAAGAAAAGTATGCACCCAGTTGTCACAGATATCATTTTTCTAAATCTAAGAAAGACGTTCAGTTCGGGCAAGTCATCGACATTTATATATATTTGGGTTTGTAATCGTTCTCTTCATTCTCTCTGTCCATTTGTTTCCTAAAACTCCAGTGATGAACCACAAAACCATCACTATTTCAAGCTTTTCTCTCTTCACACTTATGATCTTTTCCACATGTTTTACGTTTGCAAGCTCGAACGTTTTGCATAGAGGCTCTTCTCTATCAGTTGAAGAACATGACTCAGACACTCTAACATCCCCAGATAAGACCTTCACATGCGGCTTCTATGGCCTTGGAGGCAATGCTTACTGGCTCTCAATCTGGTTCACCAACTCCCTGGACAGGACCGTCGTTTGGACAGCCAACCGAGACAAGCCTGTAAATGGCCAAGGTTCTAAGTTCACGCTCGGGGGCACTGGCTCGTTGGTCCTGACTGATGTGGATGGTTCTGTGGTCTGGCAGACCAACACGACTTCTACTGATGCCCGTTCGCTCGAGCTCTTGAATTCGGGTAATCTTGTGCTGAGAAGTCCTGATAGGACAATTCTATGGCAAAGCTTTGATTATCCAACTGATACTCTGCTGCCAAACCAGCTCCTCACTAAGAGCAAGAAATTGGTGTCATCTCTAAAAGGAGGAGCCTTTTACTCTGGCTACTTCAACCTATATTTCGACAATGACAATGTGCTGAGGTTGATGTATGACGGACTGGACATATCCAGCCTCTATTGGCCTACCCCGGACTCCACTGTGTTCCAGAACGGGAGAACAAATTACAACAGTAGCCGGATGGCAGTCCTTGACGACACAGGCCATTTTCAATCAAGC
Organism: Eucalyptus microcorys; assembly: GCA_014182515.1. Classification (NCBI taxonomy): domain Eukaryota; kingdom Viridiplantae; phylum Streptophyta; class Magnoliopsida; order Myrtales; family Myrtaceae; genus Eucalyptus; species Eucalyptus microcorys. The sequence goes on along the minus strand of CM024571.1, from coordinate 18,545,533 downwards.
GACCAGTTTCAATTCATTGCTTCCGACCGAGGCCTTGGGATCAAAAGGCGGCTGACAATGGACCAGGACGGGAACCTGAGGCTCTACAGCTTGGACAAGCAGTCTGGGTCGTGGGTGGTGACATGGCAGGCGCTTCCAGGATTGTGCAATGTGCACGGAATATGTGGGAGGAATGGGATTTGTGTGTACACACCTGAGCCCAAGTGCACATGCCCTCCTGGTTATGAGATGAGCGAGCCTACTGACTGGGACAAAGGTTGCAAGCCCAAGTTCAATTTCACCTGCTCCAAGTCTCAGGACGTGAAGTTCTTGGCGCTTCCCAACACGGACTATTATGGGTTCGATGCCATCTATAACGACAACGCCTCGTTCAATTTCTGCAGGCAGGCCTGTTTAGATGACTGCAGCTGCTTGGGGTTCAGCTACCGGGAATCGAAAAGATGGTGTTTCGGGAAGAGGTTGCTCTTCAGCGGCTTCAAGCAACCGTCTTTTCCCGGAACTTTACATCTGAAGCTGCCCATCTCCATGGTGGCATCCTTGGAGCAGATTCGCAACGGCAGAGATCCTGATTGCTCCAAGGCCAGAGACCAATTAATGGTAGGTTCATCGACCATGTATGACACTATCAGCAAGAGGGTGAGATGGGCCTACCTCTACTGGTTCGCGTCCACGATTGGGGCAGTCGAGATCCTTATCTTTTTCTCGGGCTGGTGGATTCTTTTCAGAAAGCGTGATGTGCAGAGCACATTGGAAGACGGATACCGTGCAATAACGAGCCAGTTCAGGAGGTTCAGCTATGAGGAACTCAAGAGTGCGACCCAGAACTTCAAGGGAGAGATAGGGAGAGGAGCGTCAGGATCGGTATACAAGGGTGTTTTAGCGGACCAAAGGGTCGTGGCCGTGAAGAGACTCGGAGATGTGTGCCATGTAGAGGAGGTCTTCTGGGCTGAAGTCAGCACAATTGGGAAGATACATCACATGAACGTGGTGAGGATGTGGGGATTATGTTGTGAGGGCAAGCACAAGCTCCTGGTCTACGAGTACGTGGAGAATCAGTCCCTGGACAAGCACTTGTTCTCGGGGGACTACATCGAGTGGAGGGATCGGTTCAAGATCGCGCTCGGCACCGCCAAAGGGCTGGCCTACATGCACCACGAGTGCCTCGAGTGGGTTATCCACTGCGACGTGAAGCCCGAGAATATCCTCTTGGATAAGACATTCGAGCCAAAGATCGCGGACTTTGGACTGGCGAAACTGCTCCAGAGGGATGGCGCGAATTCTCAGTTCTCGCGCATAAGGGGCACGAAGGGCTACATGGCGCCTGAGTGGGCCCTGAACCTCCCGATCACCGCAAAGGTCGATGTGTACAGTTACGGGGTGATGGTCCTGGAGATAGTGAAGGGGATTCGGCTCTCAAGTTGGGTCGTGAAGAAAGAGGAGAACGAGGAGCAGGAAGCCGAGCTGACAGTCTTCATCCGGGAGATTAAGAGGAGGATTCAACGTGGCGAGGATTTGGGGATAGAGGATTTGGTAGACAAGAGATTGAAAGGGAAATATAGCAGGAAGCAGGCAAGAATGCTAGTTGAGATTGGTGTGTCATGTGTGGAGGAGGACCGGAACAAGAGACCAACCATGGATTCAATAGTGCATCAACTGCTGGAAATTGATGGCGAAAGTAAATTGCCAAAGTAGATAATGAAGATTAAGATCGATTTTTCAATTTTTCTCCTTTTTTGTTAGGTGTAAGAGATTGTGTCATCTTTCTGTTATGCAAGAAATTTAATCTCGTTCTGTTTTTATCAGAAAATGAGAAGGAGATTATTCATGGTGAGCCTATGAGAAATATCTCCGTTGAAGCAAAACTTGGCTTAGTTGATGTCTCAAAGATTGTTAACTTAAAATTTGCTTCTAAGAAAATGATTTAATTCAAGTCAAGAAATCAAAACAATATATTGACAAGAGGTCAATATACATCGGTGCTTAATAATGTCTCCTCCCACTCTGTATTAAATTATTATTAGAACAATCCAAATCTATTGTTTAATTCGGATAAATGGTCAATTGGGATGGTTAACTTTCTTCATTTGTTTGACCTCGCAATCACTAAGGCTCCGTTCGTTTCACGAAAAATGACTTCCAGAAAAACGTTTTCCTGATTTTTCGGTATTCGTTACACGGAAAATAAACTACTCAAGGAAAATGTTTTCCATCATTAGAAAAAACAACCTTCAAAGATGAGGAAAATGTTTTCCACTTTTTATTTTTATGCTTTCTTTTTATTTTTTATTTTTTTCCTTTTTTTTTTTTCTTTCTTTCATTTTCATCTTTCTTCCTTAGCCTTGGCCGGTCGCCGGCCACGATAACGGCCGGCGATTGGCTGCGGCCGCGAGCCAGCTCAGGCCTTGCCCCAGGCCGGCGAGGCTCCGCCTAGCTCGATCTAGGGAAGCCAAGCTCGCCCGAGCCTGGCGAGCTCGGGCCTCACCAAATCGGGCGAGGCGGAGCCTCGTCGACCTAGGGCGGAGCTTAGGCCTTGCCAGATTCAGCAAGCTAGGTGGGGCTCGGGCCTCGCTCGAGCCTCGAGCTCTCCGGATCCGGCGACCGCGTCTTGGTTAGCCGCCAGGCAGCCGGGCATCGTCAGGCCTGCGGCGGCGGCGAAGGAAGAAGGAGGAGGAAGGAAAAGAAAAAGGAAAAAGAAAAATAATAAAAATTTCGATTTTTATTATATACAAATAATTAAAATTTTATTTTTTAAAAAATATATAAAAAAAATAAAACTAATTATTTGGTTAATTAAAAATATTAAAATTCAATTTTTTGATAATTTTACTCAAACAATTAAATTAGCTAACGAACAGTGGAAAATATTTTCCACTCAAAGTTTAGGTTTCGGCCGAATACAGGAAAATATAGTCATTTTCCTGGAAAATGACTTTTTGTAAAATGTTTTCCGGAAACATGATATTTTTTGCGAAATGAACGGACCCTAAATTTCGAACATTTTCACAGCAGCCGGCCATATGTACGAATCATGACAAAGATCGGTCGTTGCTTTCTCCTTTGATACCTCATTTTCAGTCTATTCATCACTTATATCCAATTTTGCAGCCCGTGTATTGTGACTTTTTATTTTGGATTTTAAACGCCTGAAATTTTAATGATTATAAATATTGACAAGTTAATATGTTTATATTTCAGTAGGAAAGTGAAAAAAAAATTACTTTCTCTTTACAAATTCAAATAAACAAAACCTTTGTATATCGATTTTGTAATCTTAACAAACAAAGCATCATCAATACGGCAAAGATTAATTCTATAATAATTAGAAATAGTCTAAGAATTTAATATATCAAGTGATATGGAAAACATTATATATGTAGTCATCAAATTGGTAGTGCAATATTGAATAGCCTATAAAAGTTTACATTATTTGATATATCAATTTTATAAATGAACCTTGAATATATATATATATATATATATATATATATATGTATGTATGTATGTATGTATGTATGTATGTATGTATGTATGCGTGCGTGCGTGCGTGTATTAAATGCGTTCTTTAAACAAGTCCAAACCTGAAGATCTAGAAGAGCGTCCCCTGCTACCTGTTTTTCTTCTTGAAGGTGGAAAGAGCATTTATTTATTATTCTTTTCCGGGACGGAAGATTTTGTTGGAATTTGACATTACTCGGAACCCACGTTAGTTGTTTGTTCTTCAAATCTGCGCATTCATGCTTAAGAAGTCGCTTCTTGTGGATTCCATGGCTTTCATTCAATAAAGACATCTCTCTCTAACGTCCTTGAATGAACTTGGAATCTTCTAACATGGCGGAAGCAAAATTGAGTGAGAAGAGTAATTTATAAGCTTAGAAATGGAGATTAAATCAAAGATTTATTTTTGTCGCATAAGTTTAATTTTTTGGATGGTCATATTTTGTAGAAATTTTTAGGAGTTTTTGGCTTAAAGGCGTGTCCTTTTTATAGCTAGAGGGTAAAGCCAAGAAAATGTTTTGTAGATCTGTCAAATTGATTGGCCCTAATGTCCATCAGTGACTTGAAAAAGTGATTATATTAGTGCCGGAAGTGACTTTGGCCACTCTTGTGTAAGTTGTCCAAAGAATGTGACGATTCTACGTCAAACAAAAACAATCATTCTACTCTATCCGTATCTATAAATTTCTATGACACTAGTTTCTCATATTATTGACAAATTCCTCCAATTGAATCTATAGAGAAATGATGAAAATGAGGTTTTTCCAAGCCTTCTTAGAGAAAATAGTGAGAATGTGAAATGGTTGAGAGTGGGACAGAGTCCACCAGCTCCACTTCTATAGGGTAACAAACAAAACTGCGCAAAAAGAATATATTTTCTTCATTAGAAAAGTTCTAGCAGCTGCATTTGCCAATCAATTTAACAGCTTGCAACACCTAAGTAACCTAATATGGGTAGCCTTCTTCTCGTTTCCATTTTCTTTTTTCTCTCAATTTTCCATTTTCCCATTTTTCTAAAACTAGAACACATTATTAAAAAATTCCAATAGATTCTTTTTTATTCTTTTAGTCTTGGGCTCAGTTATAACTATGTTGAAGAAACATCTAATAAAATATTTGTGTTTATAACCTATAAATGATATTGACACATAAATTTTGACAACCCATTTAGATATCCATTGCATTGAAAAATTAAGGATCAATTATGACCCCCAAACAAAAATTTAGTAGAATTATATATACATATTAGGAGCTTTTTTTTTAGCATAACAAGCCATATGATTGCATTGGAGTTAATGGGCTCGGGTGATTGAGGATTTGAGCTTAATTGAATTAATTGGATTAAGCCCACAGTAAATAAGAATTTGGCTAAGCCCTTTAATTTCACAAGTTGGCTGACATTTGTGTATTGTGGGGGGATGCCAAGTTGGAAGGATAGATTTTTTTATTTTTTTTTTCAGTAGTTGGAAATATAGATTAACTAAAGTCAAATTTGGAGAGTAGTTCAATTTCTTATTATCAAAATAAGAGATATTAAGAGGGTTTCCTATTGTCAAAGATAAGTTGTATCTTTTAGAATCCAAGATAGAAAAATAAGGGATAATCTTCTTAAAAGAAAAACCATAGATTTAAGGCATTAAAATTGAGGTTCACAAAAGGGGCTAGCAATAAACAATAGAAAAAGGGACACAATACACACACGAGCTCCTCCCTACCTTGGGCTTTCAGCTTTAAGACATGTCTCTACCTACCTTGAGCTTTCAACTTTCCTAATACTAACATTTGGCCAATAGTGTGACACCCTGATTTTCCATTTCTGTTTTCAATTAAATAAATCGGGCCTTTCATCGACACGCCTATATTGTTATTCTCTAAGCTGATCACTCACGAGATAACTAGATTATCTAGTAAAGCCATTAAGGGATTTTAACGTAATAGACTTGAGAACTCGACTCGGAATCGACTACTCGATCGTGTTTATCTACAAAGGTCATTATGGCATCATCAAAAATCGATCAGAGACCGAAGATAGGTCGATTCGATTGAGATACGTGATTAGTGTGTTGGCGATTCCACCTGATTGCAAAATTCTCATCGATCGACACTAGATCGATTTTTCTGTCATTTCTGTACCCGGTGTCCGTATTTGAAACTTCGAGATTTTCACGACAACCGAGAGTCACCAATGTGTCGAAGATGTACATTGTGACTCGAGATAAATCGATCATGGGTCAATTGCACCAAAAATTCTTAAAAGCTGCCCGGTAGGTTAGGTTACGCTAAAATCGCGTCGGATTGAAATTAACCGCAACTTTGAACCAATTTCAGAAATTAAAAGGTCTGTCATGTCACGATCTATTTTAGGAACGTCGACTCATCCTCCGAAGAATTTTCAGAGATTCCGAGATTTTTACAGAAAACCATTTCGGACGTTGCGGAAATTAACAGAAATTCGGATGGGCCAAATCAAAGGAAATTTGGACTTCCAAGCCGAGCCTTTGAGTGTTGGAGACTTACAGAAAATTGTTCGGATTTTTCTTCAGTAAAATCGGACCTTAATTTGGATAATCGGAGAGGAAATTGAAGCTTATATGGTGAAATTCGGACACTAGGTTTTTTGGTCTAAAACAGCAGTATTATATATTTAACTGCCAGAATTACAACCGCTAGACAAAGCTTCGGAGGACAACAGATCTAAGAGATGGGAAGGAGGAGAAATGGGCCAATTTAGGGGAAGCATAGAAAGCCCATTGGACTTAGCAACCCAATCAGCTATGAAATTCGCGGCCCGTCTACTGTACCGTATGCGAAGAAAAGGAAAAGAGGGCAAAAGTGCCCTAGCTTCTGCGAATAGAGATCGCTGCTGCCATGGGGTCGAAAGAGGGTTTCGCACAGCATCCACCATCATTGAGCAATCGGACTCCAGCAACAAATGATCTTGATCCAGCCCTTTCTGCAACAGAAATTTTAAGGTAAGAACCAACGCTTGAGTCTCTGTTTCTAGGGCTGAAGAGGCGTTGATGGTTTCTGTGAATCCGGTGATTAGGCGACCCGCAGAATCGCGACACACACAGGCGATCGCTCCTTGCTGTGGGGAGGTCGGGTACGCTCCGTCGATATTTATTTTGAGAACACCCGGATCTGGTGGTTGCCACAGCTAATCATAATCGGATTGTGTCCTCCTCAGGGTCGCGGACATCTGGTTGCAGAGACGAGTTGCGGACGTCTGGTTGCAGAGACGAGTTGATCTAACATTGGCTAGAGCCAATTGCACCACCTGTTCAATGGTTATACTTCTTGGCGTAAAAACAAAATCGTTCTGCTCTTCCATAGATGCCACGAAATAGAAGCCACTATCTCCATAGGTAAGTCATTACGTTCTCTATGAAATCTGCAAGGCATTTATCCATTCGAGTAGTCAGTAGACATTGTGGATGCTAAATTTACCCGTGGATGGGACCAGATAGATTTTGTTCTAGGGCATAAAAGGAATATATGTTCGGCTGTTTCGGGAACTTGATCTGTGCACATAGGACAAATGGGGTTGGGGATGATATGCCGATGGAAAAGGTTGGCTTTTGTAGGCAGAGCGTTTTGACAGAGAGACCACATGAAAATGCGGAGCTTCGGGGGGCTCTGCAAATGCCAAATAGAAGACCATAACTTTCTAGGAGGTTGGTAGGATGAAGAGGGCACATCAGAGTTATCACTGGAAGTATGAGCTTTGATGTAATTATAGGCACTCTTAACCGTATATTGACCATTAAGCTGACCTTTCCAGATAAGCATATCAGTAATATAGGGAGGTCGAATCGGTAAAGACAGAATTTCACTTACAATTTGGTGATCAAAGCTTTGTCGAAGGAGGGGTTCATTCCATGCATCTTGAGTTGGTAGAATAAAATCTGCTACCTTCATCGCTTCTCCTCTAGGAGCTGGACCTCCTATAACACCACTAGAGAGTCACTTGTCCTCTCTAATGTTGTTCATTTATTTTTGAGCTAATTGTGAATATTAAGGCTGGAAAGATTAAGTGGACATGCAATTAATGGACTAGATAAGAGGCTGACTTTCTTTTCCCTCCGTGGCTTCTCCAACACGCTTGCCCACCATTTTGGTCGCTGACCTCCCACACGTCCCTTTCCCTCAAACGCCAGCTGCCCCCGCCGATCTTTCATTTCATTTCGTTTCCTCGAAGCTCAAGGAACACAAATCCCCTCCACCGAACCTCAACTTTTGCTTTCATTTCCCTCGCCCATTTGCTTTCCCTCTCCACTCACGAAGACTACCACCATCCGTGATCTCTCCTTTGCTGCCGCACGTCTTCAACGGATCCCTGCTCCCCACTGAATTGAAGCCAGCTTCTTCGGTCAGCTCCAGCAAGTTTGTTGACCACGATCTCCACTTGTCCAGCAATTGAAGTTCTCTGCCCCCTCTTCCATTGCCAGCTCGCCACTGCTCCTCCACCGCTTGGGTCTTCAATTCCCAGCCTGGTCCACGTCTCCTCCATCCACGAAGACCGAAGCCCACCAAATTTCCTCTCCCGCGCGGCTTCAGTCCACTAAAGCACTGCCAGTTGCCCACGTGAAGAAGCTGCTGCTCCAACGCTGCCTCGTGTCTTCAGCCCACGAAGTCGAGCCTCTGCACCGGTTGAAATCAGCAAAGTCTTCATCTTGCTCGATCGCTTCAACCGTCTCCACGCATGATCTTCTCCAGCAACGTTGATCTTCATTTCTCGAAGCCCATCTTCACGCAAGCCAGCCAATGAAGTTCAGCAATCCAGTTCGCAATTTCAGCCCAAGAAGCCAGCCCATTAATTGAGCTCTTCAGGCCACAAGTCCAGCCCAAGTTTCAGCCCAACAGCTTCTCCAAAGTTCAACCCACAGGTTCAGAAGCCCAAGCCCGCGAAGTAAACCTAGCCCAACTCAATAACAAATCTCAGCTGTTGGGCTGATTTTAGGCCCAGTCCAAGCCCGTTGACACTGCCGCAAACCTGAGTTTCGGTTGCCGTCGCGCTGTCATCGCGGTGAACCAGTTTTCACAATTAAACTGGTGAGTTTATGCACTAAACTCTACTTAGTAGGCTAATGACGCTTAAGGGGTGATTAAGTGATTAGATTAAATTAAGTGTAATTAGTTTAATTATTAGTTTGTTTAGTTAAATTAGGTTAGTTAGATTAGTTAATTAGATGATTAGAAATTATAGTTAGTTAGGTTAGTATGTTGTTATATAGCTAGAATGCTTAGAATAATTTAATTAGTTCAATAGGTGGTTAGATTAGAATTATTTAGCCTAAGTCAGTATTTTTTTTCAGCATTTAATGTATTTATTTAATTAATTTTAGAAATTATTTAATTATTAAATATTTTCCGGAAATTAGACCGGGATAACCTGTGATCGGAATTTCGTGCTGATTGCAATGGTGTGGTTAAATTGTTCATATTGAGTGCTGATTAGAATTTTGAGTATTTAATTCTAAAAATTTGTGAATTTCGATATTTATTTAGAAAATCTGGGGTGTTGAATTTTAACATCGAAAATAGTTTTATATACTATATAAAACATTGGGATTTTAAATTAGAGGATATCAATTTTTCTAGTGTGAATTGATCGTGTACCCACACACGACTATTTTATCGTATATTTCTAATACGAAGAAAATAGGCCAGGTTCACCATTTTAATTTAAGCATTTGAGTGCAATGCATGGTGTCTTGGGCCGAGATTGATTGGTCGTATGTTGGTTAAGAGAACCCATCCCGAGCTGTTAAGTTGGACGTTACCCATTCATTGAGACTCGGGTCGCAGTAGATTCTAGACTTACGCCCTTTCGAGGAGGCCGTCTAATTGAGAGACGTTGCCGTGCTCAAAGGAGGTGAGACAACGCCTGGCAATGCCAGAAGACAGCCAAATTTAGAGTTGGCCGTACCCTTGAGGGGTGTAATTAACAATTGGAACGCATGGTTGATTGAGTTAGCTGAGTCTGATTATGAGACAAAACTGTGTGGCATGGTGTGGGACATATCATAACGGTTTGGCCTTATAATCGGGACCCTTATAATTCATTAAGTTGAGTGAAGCGTTTCAATTGTTGTGTGCATTGATTTTATGCATGGTGTATATGAACTGTGCTGACCTGCAGGGTGGATCTGAGACGAGATAAGTCTTTATAGTTGTATGATTGTGTGGTTAGAATGCATCTAGGCGTATTACCCTCCTAATCGGGGTTTAAAGCATGAACTTGCTGAGATTTATATCTCACCCTATCATGGGCTCAATTTTCAAGATCGCAGAGTGGTGGATCTGGAGCCTAGTTGAGGGGACCAGAGGAGTAGGTCCGTTAGGTCAGCTTTTTTTTGGAGAACCGTCTTTTGTAGAGTTTTAGTTGTTGAATTTTGTACATGACTCATTGTGTATATAAAGACATGTTTTATTTGTGAATCTGTTTCTTGCTTTTCTATCCCAAGTTGTTGTTGTTAGGGAATTAGTAATTCACTTCCACATGTACAATAAAATGAATGGGTCGGCGACGCGTCCTGGGACGTCGCAAATTTTATTGACCAGAGAGGGATGGGCACGCACTCGGAGTTCAGGGCGTGACATCCCCGTTTAAATGGTATTAGAGCGAAGTTTGTATTTGGAGTGATAAGGTGCGATGGGTTCATAGGATAGTTAGTAGAAATGACCTCTATTTTATTCTGATGCATGTAAGTGATAGCTATTTGGTAGCTTGTTTGGTGTTCACTCAAATTCTAATATGGTATTGGAATTGGAGAATAGGTGTCTATAAAGAGCCTGTAGGATGAGTGACCAGGAGTCGAGGACTCTTAGGCAGAGGTCCATAGTATCAGTGATTCGGGGTAGGACGCCGACAAGGGTTGGTGCCCGAGGTGGTCGAGGCAAAGCGTAGGCTTAGACTAGCACTAATGGAGTAGTACCGCCTCCAATCGGTGCAGGGGTAGTAGCCCCTAGTGATCTCAGGATTAAGGGGATCATGCAGGCACTTGAAGTTATGGGAAATCGGATGGAGCAGCAAGCCTAGAATCAAGCCGCCACCATTACCGCTGGTACTATAGTTGCCGCTACTGCCACTGCTAATGCTGCCGTTGCTACCACCACTGATGCCGCAGCTGCTGCCGTACCTACTGAGGTTCCACCTAGAAACGTGGTCGCTATGAGGCCAATGCAAAATCTAGTAGAACAGTTTCTGAAGTTGAACCCGCCGAGATTCACTGGTACAGGAGATCCTGAGGCTGCAGCCCTCTAGATCCAGGATTTGGAAAATGCCTTTGCACTGCTGATGTGCACCGAGGCAGAAAAGGTTGTCCTTGCAGTCTATCAACTGAAGGGGATTGCAAGCACATGGTGGAGAGCCACTAGAGGAACGGTATTTCCAAAAGGTGTGATTCCAGAATGAAACGCCTTCGTTGAGGTTTTCAACAGCAAGTACTTCCCTAACAGTGCTAGAGAACTGAAGAAGGCGGAATTCCAGCGCCTTCGCCAAAGTTCGATAATTGTAGATCAGTATGAGGCGAAATTTGTTGAACTCTCGCAATACGTTCCTGAACTGGTTGAGAATCTGGTGAACCGAGCTAGACGATTTAGAGATGGGCTTAGAACAGAAGTGAAAAGCCCGCTGGTGCCATTCAATTTGAGGGACTACAATGATCTGTATGAACGGGCCCAACTGATCGAGAGAGACTAGAATGAACGAGCCGCCACATCTAGGTTGCGGTTTAGTTCGAACTGGGATAGAAATCGGTTTGGGAAGAGACCGATTGTGACATCCTGGATTTTTCACTTTTGCTTTTAATTAAATTAATCAGGCATTTCATCGATGCGCCTATAAGGCTGTTCTCAAAGTTGATCACTCTTGATATAACTAGACTATCTAGGGAAGTCATTAAGGAATTTTAACGCAATAGACTTGAGAATTCGACCAGGAATTGACTATTCGACCGTATTCATCTTTAGAGACCATTACGGCACAGATATAAATCGATTAGGAATCATAGATGGATCGGTTCGACTGAGATGTGTGGCTAAATGTGGGTGACTCCACTAAATTGGAAAATTCTCGTCCACCAACACTACACTGATTTTTTTTATCGTTTTGGTACCCTGTATCTGTATTTGAATCCTCAAGATTTTCACGACAACCGAGAGTCGCCAATGTGTCGAGTGGGTTCATTGTAGTTCGAAGAAAATTGATCACAGGTCCTGTTTTTGGTGGCATTAGTACTGGAGGATTAGTTAAGTATGCCTTTATTCTCTCAAAGATACATTGGTGTTCTTGTCACCTGACGAATTCTTCATAGTTTTTCAACTTCAACAAAGGATAAAACACTTCTATTTTGCTAGATAGGTTAGCAATAAACCTCATAAGAAAGTTTACCTTCCCAATTATCATTTGCAATTGTTTCTTGTTAGTTGGAAGGGGTAAATCCAATATGGCATTAGCCTTATTCTTATCGACCTCTATTCCCCTATTTTTTATTTTTTTTTGGTAAGTACCTCTATTCCCCTATTGTTAACCAAGAATCCTAAGAAATTCTCGGCTTTTATACCGAATGCACATTTTAGAGGATTCATTTTCAATTGATACTTCTCCATCCTAACAAAAGATTGCTCGACATATTCGAGATGACTTACCTCTTCTAAAATATCGTCGATGTACACCTCCATGAATTCTCCTATCATGTCGTGAAAAATGAAGTTCATCGCCCATTTATAAGTTACTTCAGCGTTCTTCAATCCAGACGGCATAACTTTCCAAGCGAACTTTTCTATGGCTCCTGGACATCTGAAGGCCATCTTGTGGACATCCTGCTTGGCAATGAAAATTTGATTGTATCTCAAATGGCCATCCATCAAGGAGAACATCTCGTTTCCAGCTACGAAACCCACTAACATATCAACAATTGGCATTTGATATTCATCTTTCGGAGTTGCCGTATTCAGTTTTTTTGAAATGAATGCAAAGTAATTTTCCATTCTTCTCTTGACTGGGACTATGTTAGACAACCATTCCACATACCAAGACGTCTCAATAAATCCTGCCTTTAGCAGTCTATCTATTTCTTCCTTTATCTTTGCATTTACTTCGAGAGCGAACCTTCTTGGTGGCTATTTATGAGGTCTCCAACTTAGTTTTATCGGTAGACGATACTCAACCATATCTCTACTCAACCCCGGCATTTCATAATAGTCCCATGCGAAACAACCCCTATGCCTCTGCAAGATTTCCACTAAATCATTTCGAAATTCAGCATTGAGTAATGCACTTACAAAGACAGATTGCTTCACTTAATTATTGCTTATGTCAACTTTTATGAGCAAGTCTTCAGATTCAACTGTTTTTATATCTTTTCTGAGTTGAGACTCCTCAAAATCTCCTATACAATCAACGAATCCCACAGAATTCTCAGTCTCCTCCGCAAGGTAGCAAGAGTACCACTCATCCAGCTCTTGTAACAAGCTACTTCCTTCCATGTAAAACGTCTATTTTCCCCTTGGTCAGCTCTCTTTCTTTCAAGATCCACTCAAACCCTATCTCCATAAAGCGGCCACAAGTAAGTTTGTTGGCATTGACGCAGGATGGTTCTATCACATATACGACATCATCTTCAAGAGAGTCCATTCGAACCACATCAGCCCAAGTAATGCTCGACTCATAATTTGTTCTTATATATTATACTTTATCACCATTCTAAAATGCTAATATTTGGTGCAACAAAGAAGGTTTGTACTGGTTACTGTGTATCCAATCCCTTCTCAACAACAAATTATAAGATCCGTCAGCATCTGTTATAAAAAATGTGATTTTTGTAGTTTGTGATCCAATCGTAAGATTGACTACCACTGCCCCCTTCGCATCACGGATATCTCTAGTAAAATCCGAGAGTGTCACGTTGATTGGGATTATTTCCTCCTCAGCTTTGCCTATCTTTCGAAAGTATCGATAAGGCATAAGATTTAGGGTAACTCCCGTATCAACTAGTACCCTATTAACAGGATGCCCTTCAATCTTGCTTATCACCATTAGAGGGACTCAGAAGCTTCTTGAATTCCACTACTTCTTCATCAGTGAACTAAAATTCTGCTTTAACTGTTTTTACAAATTCGAAGGTTTCTTCTTCTATTGGGACGATCCTCATGGCATAAGTTTAAAATTCAAAAGGAAACCTCAGTTGCACCATTTTTGAACCAGCCGAAGAGCCAGAGTTGGATTTCGTCCTATCAAACATGCTCTTCACTTTAACTTCCTTCCTTTTAACCTTTCTTCTTCTACTTTTGGGAAGGGCTTTTCCTTCTACCGGTATTACCTTCATAGCAGTTACTAGATTCTCCATCCGTTTCGGAAGAATCTCCCTCATGTTTTACCCATATTGGATTTTTTGTCTCATAATGACGTTTACCTTTGGGTCTTACCGAGGTACCAACTTGCATGTGTAACTCCTGTAAATTTTTCTTTCGTTGCATTCTTCTTCTTCGAGTTCTCGACATTGGCTTTTGCTCAAATGTTTGAGTTCCTTATGGACTAGCCGAAACTTCTTTCCCCACAAACCACTGTCCTTGAGGAGGATCATATGGTATCTTTATTGTCTGAGAAGGCTTCTGTTATTTGTTGGTCAAAGGTGGGATCTCATCCTCATACTTGAATCCAAACCCCATCCCGATGGTATTACTTCGGGTGACTTTTGTTTAGGCTTAGGCGTCCTCGAATACCGAACATAATAATCAAATTTTCTGCTCGATTCTCCCAAAGTTCCAATATCAAGGTGCCCTTCCTCATATAGCCGCATAAAAGGCATCTTGTTTGGTCTCTTTCGCTTTGGCATCGCGTAATCCTCGGGAGTTTGTCCTTAGCAACTACTTTCGTTAAAATATCTCCCTTCGAACCTTGGATTTCTTCGATCGTCCACTGCTCATTGCGCGCGGTTGGAGTAACAAGAATGTGGATAGTATTGAGGAGGCTGACGATATTACCTAGGACAGTTTATGGCTCTTGGCCTTACTGTAGTTCCTTCTCGATTATGGCGATACTTCACTAGTTCGAAATTATCATCGCCATCCAAGAAATACTGATGCATGATCTCTCTTCAACACCCTTAGTACGAACTCCTTTAGTTCTTATGCCCCTTAAAGGCCGTTAACACCATCCCGGTCATCTAAGGAGACAGATCTGAGTCAATCTCCATCCTCTTATTGTTGCGATTAAGCGAGCGATCGAACAATAATATAGACAGAAAAGAAAATAAATCGGACACCAGATTTACGTGGTTCAGTCGTAAAGACCTACGTCCACGGGGAGAACAGCAGCGAATTTCAGTATAAATCAAGCGATAAAAGGAGATTACACACTCAAGTCACTCAAACACTCTCGGTGTTTCCCAAACCCCAATTTAACCCCAAACCCAAAGTGTTTATAAATAAACAACTCACTTGGTATAAACTCACGGCACAAAATTACCGCGCGTTCAAGCTCAAAACAATACGCTCTACATACGGCTTTTCGTATCTCTTCAAAGCTTCGCGCGGAGGACTTGCGGCTTTGTAGACTTCGGTGGACGTACGGCGCTTCTTCTACGTAGGGTTTTTACCGACTTCAAGCAAGCACCCAAAAAAGGAGATTAAATTCTGCTTTTATATGTGTGTTGGGCCCCACCTTTCCTACGTGTGCAGAGAACTCGGCAACTTCTCACGGTAGAAAAAAAGGGAATTCTTCTATGTGCGTGTGTGCCCAAAGTCAAACTTTTGACCTTGGGCCCCACCACCTTTCTCTTCACTTGCAGGGGCTTCACGCGGCTTCATTCATCTTTTCTTCGATTCGGATTCCGCAGCCTTCACAGCAAAGCACTTTCCTCCCTTTTAATTTTATTTTATATTTCAAAATTCAGTAATTCACTTCGGGCTTAAACTCGAGATATATTTTAACAATCTCCACCTTGGCTCAACGTTTTAGCCAAATTGCAATCGCTTCGCAAAAATTCAAACTCTGCTGCTACTTTCCCATAGCCCCCAATGGGCTCAACCACCACAAATATTATCCAAGTCCAAGCCTCGCTTGAACTTCGCCATAACCGAAGACCTCATCAGAATACCAACTCCACATGCACCTTTAATTGCTCTGCAAGGATTTTTTGACGCAACCTCCTTAATCGTAGATAAAGCAAAACCATTATTGCATCCATATCTATTAGGAGATCGAATACGTACCTTGTCAATATCAGCAATTACAGCAACCATCGACTCTATAGTCTCCACCTCGCTATGAGCACCATCTGTGTCGATTGCTTTGCTAGTACTCATACTCGCTACCTCAGGAGTTTCTAATCGCAACTTCACCTCAAGCTGAACACCGTCCAAATCTGTATTAACACTGCCACAAACACTCCTAGCCAAAAGTATTGGAGACTCATCAAGGGTAACTTCTCTGCTGTTAACAGATGAATTTATATCCGGACACCACAACTGATCGCCCCACTCATCTTGTGCATAGCCATGGAATATGCACCTTGCCCTCCCATCGGGCTTACCATCACTCACTCGAAAATAACACGGGCAACCAAATATTCTAATAATAGAATAACCAATAACGTTACCTAACCACACTTCTTCAGGAGTCCGCCATTCAATAGTAGTTGATGGGGATCTATTCACCAGGCAGCCCATCGTACTAAGCACATCAGCTAGAATTCCCCTAGCAATACCAGCACTAGAGATAATTTTTCGGGCCATCTCTAGTAATATTATGCTCATCAATTCTGCAAATTGTTGTGATTTACTGGCACTAGTGCGATGTTTCACTATGCCCTCATTCATGCAGAATTTATTTGCCAGCTCTGAGCTGAACTCCATGCTATTGTCAGTCCGCACATGCTTGATCGACTTACCAGTCTCCCTCTCGATCAAAGCTCTTGACTGCGTGATCTTGATACCGGCATCAAACTTGTGCATTGGCACAAACACCCAGGTCTTCCTCAAGCAGTCAATAGACTCTAGAACAGATGCATCTGACGTCTCCGGGGCAAAATCTGTCATTGTCTCACCTTGAAGTTTATACAGGCCTCTATGCTTGATTCCTTTCATTATCACCAAAGCACCTCGAACAACCTTCAGAACTCCACCTTTTGAAGAATACCTACAACCAGCTGAATCTAGGGCACCCAAGGAAATTAAGTTCTTTTTCAATTCTGGAACATGCCTCACTCCAGTCAATATCCTCAAGATACCATCATGCATTCTGATTTTAACATCACCAACACCCACAACATCGCACTCAGCGTTGTTCCCTAACTGGACTTTACCATTACCCGTGCACTGATAAGTGATAAACCAATTTCTATTTGGTGTGACATGAAAAGAACAACCAGAATCCATAACCTATCCATCAAGCGATGAATCATTAGTGACAGACAAAACATAATCGGCATTATCTGCTACAGCTGCAACATTATCTGCAGAATCAACTATAATTTCCTTACCCTTCTCATTCTTCAACTTAAGGCAATCCCGTCTAAGATGCCCCCTCTTGCCACAGCTCCAACAGACAACATTAGCAGTCCTAGATTGACTACGTCTGTTCATATTAGTACTACTATTACCCACACGTGTTCTAGATCTTCTTCTATTTTCACCTACTAAAGCAGCATATACAGGTTCGCCAGATTCTCTTCTACGAATGTCCTCGCTCAGAATTAAATCTTAAACCTCATCAAACATCAAACTTGTTGACCTAGAGGAATTACTAACAATAGTAACAGTAGTATTCCAACTATTAGGTAATGAGGATAGCAGAATCAAAGCACATACCCCATCTTCAAAATCAATCTCAACTTAACTCAATTGACTAACAATCACATTGAATTCATTGATATGATCTGCAACTAACGCACATTCGCTCATCTTTAAATTAAACAGACGTCGCATCAAACAGACCTTGTTGATCGCAGAAGGCTTCTCGTACATATCTGATAGGGCTTGCATTAAATCAGCAGTGGTCTTCTCCTTCAAGATGTTAAACGCGACGTTACGAGCCAACGTCAACCGAATAACACCCATAGCTTGTCTATCCAGTAAATCCCAATCAGCTTGCTTCATCGACTCTAGTTTATCCCCAGACAGGGGCAAGTGCAATTTCATCTGGTAAAGATAATCTTCAATCTGCATCTTCCAGAAACTAAAATCCTTCCCATCAAATCTGTCGATTCTCACTTTTACTTCTTCTGTCACCATCGATTCGCTTCAACTTAGCCAAGCCTAGCTCTGATACCACTTGTTGCAATTAAGCGAGTGATCGAACAATAATATAGACAGAAAAGAAAATAAATCGGACACCAGATTTATGTGGTTCATTCGTAAATACCTACGTCCACGGGGAGAGCAGCAGCGAATTTCACTATACATCAAGCGATACAAAGAGATTACACACTCAAGTCACTCAAACACTCTCTCAGTGTTTCCCAAACCCCAATTTAACCCCAAACCCAAAGTGTTTATAAATAAACAACTCACTTGGTATAAACTCACGGCACAAAGTTACCACGCGTTCAAGCTCAAAACAATACGCTCTACGTACGGCTTTTCATATCTCTTCAAAGCTTCGCGCGGAGGACTTGCGGCTCCGTGGACGTGCGGCTTCGTAGACTTCGGCGGACGTACGACGCTTCTTCTATGTAGGGTTTTTACCGACTTCAAGCAAGCACCCAAAAAAGGAGATTAGATTCAGCTTTTATATGTGTGTTGGGCCCCACCTTTCCTACGTGTGCAGAGAACTCGGCAACTTCTCACGATAGAAAAAAAGGGAATTCTTCTACGTGCGTGTGTGCCCAAGGTCAAACTTTTGACCTTGGGCCCCACCACATTTCTCTTCACGTGCAGGGGCTTCACGCGGCTTCATTCATCTTTTCTTCGATTCGGATTCCGCAGCCTTCACAGCAAAGCACTTTCCTCCCTTTTAATTTTATTTTATATTTCAAAATTCAGTAATTCGCTTCGGGCTTAAACTCGAGACATATTTTAACACTTATCACCTTCCTTAGCAAACTTGATCTTACTTTGTCGGATCCCCTCTTGAATAGTTTTCCTAAAGACATTGCAATAATTGATACCATAACTCCAGGAGTGGTGCCATTTGCAATATCTTCTATTATTGATCTCTTCCTTACTCGGAATGACCTGACCTTCCATCAGCCTTATTACTCAATCATGTACCAAGTGATCAAAGATCTCGTCTAACTTTGTAACATCAAACGAATAACTCTGTGTCCTTAGCCCTAAGCATTACCGATTCTTTCGCTCTAGTGGGCTTCAAGGCTTGACAAACATATGATTTATCCAAAATCATCTTCGCCACCGTGATTGCAACAACATCATCTTGATTGTCATCATCTTCTGAATCCTCTTCAAGATCATACACCATCATATTTTGTTTGTAATTTCAATAAGGCTTCTTGTCTTTTTCCTTCCAAGGTTCTCATATTGAGTTGCTATGGCAGTTAATGAGAAGAAATCAGTAAATTTCTGCTCGGCTAAACACTTCTTTAAAGTAAATTTTAAACCATTTTTGGCCATCTCAGCAACTTCTTTCTCTAGGAGAAAGAACAAACACTGATTTCTCATCTTCTTAAATTGAGCAACAAATTGATGGACCATCTCATTATTAAATTCTTTGACTATGGCCAGATTCAACAATGTCACTTCGGGAATTAGACGATAAAACTGGCTATGACTTTTATTCTCCATTTCTTCCCAATTATGTACTGAATTCGTGGGAAGACCAGTATACCAAGTGAACGCCATCTTCAACGGGGACAAAGGGAATAACCATAACTTCATTCTCCCATCATTATTAACATCGTCATATTGAGCCATAAATCGGCTAATATGTTTCATTGTTGACTGGTCATTCTCCAGTAAAGAGGATAAACTCAAGGATTTTGTATCCCTTAGGGTATGGGATGTTATCAACCCAATTCGGATACAGCTTGCGCTATACAGGTAACAGGACGCCTCCATCTAATCCCAGTTTTTGCATAACCAAACAGGCAGCCTGCTCTATCATCCTCTGATCTCTCATGAGATCTAGCCCCTGAATCACCTGATTCATTTGTACCCTCGAAGGCGAAGGAGGATGATTAGCAAAATCTCTCAATCCCCCTTACGATTGATAAGGCTGACACCCTACAATCGGTGTAGGAATCGACCCAATATTCACCATCCATGCAATCAGCATCACATTGTTACCCCCTGGACAATTAACATTGAGAAGCACTAGTTGCGAGACATTCATTTGGGCCTCATTTCCTTGATTTAAAGTATCTCCAACCATCCTTGCAGGATTGGTACCGGTTGAGATCTCTGGCATTGACCCAAACGAAGGCAATATTCCATGGACCCCAAGTCATTCACCCTAATTGATCCGATTCTGGTCAGTCAAACTGTCAGCCCATTGCTAACCGGCAGCACAAGATTCATGCCGTTAACGGGTTGGGTCGGAACATGCATGGATTGCAGAATTGCACTAATATGACCATTATGACTCACATTTGCTTGATTCAACAACCTTATTCTTGAAGTCAAATCAGTAATCAAATTTGTTAACAAATGAGTCAAGATAGTCAACAAATGATTAGCCATATGATTGGCCAAATCATTTTGTTGCTCTTCAAACATCATTCTCTTGATGGCCATAACCGTCTGGTTTGGGGATAACTCTCTTCTCTAATCCTTGGACTATTCTCGTGATGAAACTAAGGAACATTTTCATGTGGACAACGCCCAGTCAATGGGTCTATTAGTACTACCAAATGTGAATATCTCTATTAGACTTGATTTGCTAATTAACATAAATATGAATAACCCAATAGGACTAGCATCGTCGCCTAGAGGTAGTGTCACTACTCTATCTTGCCGCTTGATCCTTCTCACGAGGAGACAAAAGGAGAAATGTTGGATTTAGGGATACTTGACCATGAAAGTTTCCTCACAGTTCTCAACCAAGATATGTCATCACCTTGTCCCTCGGACAAACCTCTTAAGATTTCCCTTTACAAGGTTGCGAGTTCTCCCAAACTCATACCTCACATGACAGCGAAGTGTCGCGACCCGTATCCACATGGGCGACACATCTCGAGAAAGGAGGTCAGGTGTGAATATCGAATTTAAGGGTACATTTACCATGGTAGCCTAACCTCTAGTACTCTTTCCTAAGAATTGTGTCATTATATCCATTAAGAATTTTCCACATGTAGGCATGCTAAACCATAGTGAGTCCTATCGGGACTCCTATCTCGCGCGATGGGTTCATTTATACAGTCTAATTGTTTAGGACAACCTAAAAATAAAAAAGGAGTCGCCACTAACATCGTTTTTTAGGGTCAGCTAGAAACCTAATCGAGGGTCAAAAGTGTTCCCTCAATTTCTACGCAAGTGAACCCGTGCTACTTCAACCGCAGTTTCCTTGTCTTTCTTGGCTGAGAATTTCTTAGCGCTTCCAGTAGATATCCTTCCCTTGATGATTGCCCACTCGACTCCTTCACCCACATCTACCAATTGTGAAAATGTCTGGCATCCTAAGTACACTAATCCTTGGAAGTATTTAGGGGGCAATGTCTTGAGGAATAGTTGCTTCATCTCTCTCTCATTCAAGGCTGGCTTCACCTGTGAGGCCATAGTTCTCCACCTTTGCATAAAGGTCTTAAATGACTCATTACTTTTCTTCTCAACGTGGGTCAACTCTTCCCTCGTTGGGGCAATTTCAATATTAAACCTGTATTGCTGCAGGAACTCATTGGCTAAATCCTCCCAACCGGTGAATTCTTCGATGTCCAGTGTGATGAACCATGTTAGGGCAATGCCTTCCAAGCTATCTTGGAACGTGTGAATAAGGAAGGGCACATTGTCAGCGTAGCAAGCCATTTTCCTCAGGTAGTACCTAAGGTGGGTCTTAGGGGATCATGCTTCGTCATACTTCCTCGTGAACTCAAGCTCTTAAAAAGTCTTGAGGAAGTTCGTCTTAGTATACGGAGACAGCTTGTCAACTCATTTCAGCTCGTAACCCTGCAGGGTGCATGGTCGTTCCTCCATCTTTGCCAAGCGTTTTTCACTTTCTTTATTCAGGTGGGGCGTTGGCTCTTCCTTCAGAGGAGTATCCAAATTGACAATGATTGGCATGATAGAAGGAGTTTCTCCAACAATTTCCTTTCCAGGGAGATCAGTGATGTGCGTGCCTCCCATCGACAAGGGAGCATGTCCTAATGTCGTAGGAGTGGATGTCCCAGTGACAGCTACAACGAGGGGCTCTTTAAGTTTTTGGCTTATCTCGAGCATCATCATGATAAGTTGGGCCAGTTGGTCCTCCATCTTTACCATGCGCATGTTGGTGTCCTCGTTCTCCATTCTAACTTTCGCGCGAGTGCAAATCGAGGATCTCCGCTTGGCCATGACAACAATTGACAGAAGATAATCGATTGGCTAGTACCCGACGAAAGGGTAAATAAGCATATATAAGCACAAGAAATAAACAGGTGGTTGGCCCATGACAAAGATATAATCTCCCCAATTCGTTCGTTTCATTAAAAGCAAGGTTGCTACATAATGCATGAAAAGATACGAGGGAGAGTGTTGGCCATTTGTTCTTTCCCATATTACTGTTCACTTTCCTCTCTATAGGCGCGATTCTTGTCTTGTTCACCTCGGCCACTCTTCAGCTCGCCCCAGCAGCTATAGGCCTTTGTTTGGCTTAAAATTTGGAGGATTGCTTCACCTAGTGTGCCTCTCCAATCTCACTGAATGATTTCTCCTAATTTCTTCTTGAAGTCGAGATCGTAGCTACCCTAGCTCCCTCTATTTTCGCCGTTGCTGCTATCTGGTCGGGATCTGCTCGAGTAGGTTGACGGAGCGGCTTCAGGAGTCCTTGTGAGCGAAGGTGGACTCCTCAGCACCCATCTTCATCATGGCTTAGCCTTTTCCCTGGTACGACTTCATTCTCTGCAATGTCTGTACTGTAAAGGGGTTCGTGTTGGTGTTGTGGGCTACTTGTTATGGCGTCGTCATCTGCTATGGTGGGTAAAATGATTAATGAGGCCCAGCCTCGTGCTGGTAATGAGAAGGAGTTAAGCCCTTCATCCCGTAACCGTGCAGCTTAGCCTAACTTGCACACGGGCAAGGCCCTTACTGTTGAGGTGGAGATTCGCGAACCCTTAAAGGCTCCAGCCCGTGTTGGTCGTTCTAGGGGACGAAGCTGCGTGAGATCAGTTTCCAAGCAACCTCAGCCCTCTCAAAAACAATCGAGGAGCTCGAAGCCCCCTCAAGCTTGCTCTTGGGTGAATGTAGCGCCCCTTACTGTCAAGGGATACGAGCTGTCGTATGTACTTCCTTCCTTCATGGACAACGTCCCGGTTGTCAATCTAGCTGATGAAGTGCTTGAGGCGGTGGATCCCAAATGGCATGAATGCCTTGTTGGGTACTATGTGTGGAGCAGGCTCCCATTTCAGCTCACGGAGAACTCTCTCAAACACAACTGGGGTTAGAAACTAGTGGAGGTCATGGCCAATGATCAGGGCTTTTATTTCTTTTCGATCCGGTTTTCTGAATAAAGATTTTGGAGGATGGGCCACTAATGGTGGCAAGGGTTCCACTTATTTTACAACAATGGAAGCCATTGTTAGAGTTGAAGAAAGATAAGCAAACCTCAGTGCCAATTTGGATAAGATTGAAGAATCTCCCCTTCGATCTTTGGTCGGCGCCGGTGATTAATGCCATCGCAAGTGCCGTTGGCAAGCCTCTCTATGTGGACCAACGCATGGAACAAATGCGAATGATTTATTTTGCAAGGGTATGTGTTGAGATCCAAGCCAACCAGCCAAGGGTATCTTAAGTGAATGTGACCTTGCACGGGATAATTTGATCGATTGCTATTGATTATGAATGGAAACCACTTGAATGCCTCAAGTATGGCTCTTTCGAACATTGTTGTGCTGACACTCCTGCAGTCCCAACTCCGATGGTAGCATCATAGCAAGATCAGTGTGCTCCCACCCCTCTTGTTACAACCCGACTCTTGGCCTTTATTTTTGTGGTGGCAGAAAGTCCTCGAGAAATTGAGAAGGAGTGGAAATAAGTCAACGGGAAGAAAAAGAAGCCTCCCCCCCTCAAGGGAATTTGGTTCGGCCCTTCCGGTTAGCTCAGGTGATGAGGGTTGTGCACTCAAGCAGAATGCTGCTACATTTGACAGGAGCTTGCCTTCTACCTCAACTCGAATGCTTAGAGAGAATTGCAAATCCTTGCTAGGATGGATACTTCCTCTCCCACTGCTGAAAAGGAATCCATTAGCCCTATTGAAGCTTCATCTATTGAGCCGATTAGCAATGGCGAGGAGTCGGATGTATTGGCCAACTGGATTGGGAGTTCAGATGACAACTTGCTATCCCCTTGCCCGTCTCCGAAAGCTCCTCCTGCTATTACGGTTGTCGAGACTATACATGATGTGAATCGTTGCAGAAAGATCATTCTACGAAGGCCTGGATGATGCCAATTGCGAACCTCAACCTCCAATCAAACTTCTGATTGGCAACCTCGGTATGAACGTGATCTGTTGATGAACGCGTGTCAACCAACCAATGTTATAGACGCCACGAGCAAAAGAATTCGCTATCTCACTTGATAAGTTGAATCGACCGTCACAAGGGAACCTTTGATAAGGTCAAGTCCTCAAAAGAACAGTAGAAGAGAATCTCTAAACTTTTTTCTTCCAAAAAAAAAAATATGTCCCCCAAAGAAATTCAGTTAGTCTTTAATATAGGCCTTCTAGCCGCCACACAAACCCTAAAACCAACCCTAGAAATCTAATGTGTCATATTCTAGAATATACCTAATATATATATATATATATTGACTTGGTCAAATATTTGGTGACCAGATAATCAAATTGCACCAAGATTCCCAAGATTCTTCAAGATTTGATCCAAGGTCATCTCCACGCCGAAGATCACGAACCATGACACCAACAGCTTGCCTGAATTGCTTGGCCTGTGCTCATGTAATTGAACCAGTAGGAATAGATAATGGGTCCCTAGCACCTCCTCCTCGATATGGCTCGATGTCCACATCAATACAGGACAAGCTTTTGGCTCTCTCTCCTAACCCGCCCCCTCCATCGATTCGTGCTGCTCCGCCTAACACTAGGCGCAAGCCTCTAAAATGGAGGTAAGCCTTGGTCTCTCATCTTATTTTGTATATATGTACATAGGTTGTTGGAATGTTAGGGGCCTTGTTAACCCTACTAGGCAAGCTGAGGTTCGCAACTTGATCTCTTCAAATTGGTTGTCTTTGGTTGGTTTGATGGAAACCAAGGTGCCGTAGACTCTCTTTGATTCCATTTCTGGGAGGCTACTGCGAGATTAGTCTTAGATTACAAACTATGAGTTCTCCCATAGGGGCAGGATTTGGGTTGGATGGGATCCATTATGGGTTAGTTTTGAAGCATTCTCTATTATAAGTCAAGTGGTGCATGGGAACCTCAAATGGTTAGATTCTGGAGTGGATTGCTGCATGTCAGTTGTTTATGGCAAGCACACTTTTACCTTCCGGAGATCTCTATGGGACGATCTTATCCTTAGAAGCATTGCTTTGTAAAATTTGGCTTGGCTTGTGATGGGGGACTTTAATGCTATAAAAGACCCTTCTAATCGAGTGGGCGGCTCGAATGCTTGGATTCCGTGCTTCGACAAGTTTGGCCAGTGCTTGGCACAAGCGGAACTTGAACACTTAAGGTATGTAGGCTTTAGGTACACTTGGACAGCTTTCTCGAGTCCTACTAGGAAGGTAAGGAAGATTGATAGAGTCCTGGTGAACTATAGATGGAGCATTTTCTCGGAGAAAGCCTATGGTGGTCAAGGTGCTCAGCCCGATTCCTCGGAGAAAGCCTTTTAAGTTTTTTGACTTTTGGATGAAGCATCCGGAGTTCGATGCAATTGTCACTCAAATTTAGGAGGCTCCAGGGGAAAGAGTACCTATGTTCAGACTTGTCTGCAAACTTAAGGCTCTCAAATACCGGCTAAAGCTCCTTAATAGAGAGTCTTTCTCTAATATCTCCGTTAGGACGGCTGAAGCAAGGGTGGCCTTAGAGACCACGTAGGCAGACTTGCAGCGAGACCCTGCCTCTGTTGATTTTGCTGAGTTAGAGAAGAAATAGTGGCGTGTCTTCGCCAACCTGCGGTCCATGGAGGAGTCTTTCTTCATACAGAAGTCTAGAGTCAAGTGGCTCAGAGAAGGAGACCGCAATACAAAGTTCTTTCATCAGTATGTAAATAAGAAACAATTGAGGAACAGAATCCTCTCAGTCCGAGGACTCCACAAGGAACCTTGTCACTGAGCCGCTCATGGTGCAGCAGAGATTTGTTGAGTACTTTCAAGACCTCCTGACGCCGCAGGTCGAGCCTGGAAGTCCTTCGATTGAGGAGATTTGAGAGGTCATCCAACATCCTCTCTGGGCCGAACAGGTTAGTCTCCTAGCCCGACCGATCACGGAGTTGGAGATTCAAGATACCTTATTCTCTTTAGCTAGGGGCAAGGCTCCTGGATCATATGGCTTTACGGTCGAATTCTTTAAGGAAAACTAGGAGATGGTTGGGCATCTGGTTACTGCGGCAGTGATGGACTTCTTCACCACCAGTAAGCTTTTGAGGGAGATCAATAACACCATCTTGGTGTTGGTGCCAAAAGTTCTTAACGCAACTTCCGTTGATGATTATAGGCCCATTACCTGTTGCAACACTATCTATAAGTGCATTACCAAGGTGCAGGCCAATCGGGTTGCATCCGTTTTGAAGAGCGTAGTTAGCCCTTTTCAAAGCGCGTTTGTGAAGGGCGGGCGTATTAGGGATAATATCTTACTGGCCAGGAGCTTTTCTCCAGCTTCCATCTTCAACCATACTTACCTAAGTGTGCGATTAAAGTGGATTTCAGGAAAGCCTAAGACCCGATTGATTGGGGTTTCCTTGAGGGAGTTCTCATGGCTTTTGGTTTTCCCGAGTTTATGATTCGGCGTATTATGACTTGTGTGCGCACTCCCAAATTTTCAATTGCACTGAATGGAGAGCTTCACGGATTCTTTGCAAGTGGTCGTGGCCTTCGTCAAGGTGATCCCATCTGATCTCAATTCGATTTTTAATTGTGTCGTAATGGCCTCTAAAGATAAGCACGGTCGAGAAGCCGATTCCTGGTCGAATTCTCAAGTCTATTTGCTTTAAAGTCCTCAATAGCTTCCCCAGCCAGTCTAGTTATCTCGAGAGTGATTAGCTCTGAGAACAGCCCTATAGGCTCGTCAATGAAATGCCCAATTTATTCAGTAGAAAACAGGGTTAAAAATCTAGGATATCACAAATGGTAACCCACAACGGGGTGAGATAAAAATCTCAGAGAATCAACACCCTAAACCCCGATTAGGAAGAGAATTCACCTAGAGGCAACCTAGACACGCATCATATAAGACTTATCTTGCCTCAGCACCTCCCTACACATTAGTACAGCTCATATACATATGCATATAGCAAACATATTTAACAACTGAAACATTGCACATCAATCATCAAATATTCACAAGGGTCCCGATTATAAAGCCAAATCGTTATGACACGTCCCATTCCGTGCCACACAATTTTTTCACATAATTAGGCATGGCTATTTCACTCATTCAAGTGTTCCAGTTAATTATGACCCAACAGCCACGACCAACTCAACAGTCGTCGGTCATCCGGCGTAACCGGGTGTCGTCCCGCTTCGTCGAGTGCGGCAACGTTTACACCTAGATGGCATTCCACAAAAGAGCATCGATCCAGCCTCCACTGCGACCAGCATTTGTTGTCAAGGGCATTCCACATAGGAGCATCGGTCCAACCTCCATTGAGACCGGCATCCGTTGTCAGGGGCATTCCCGAAGGAGCATCATCTCCCCGACTTTCATCAGGTGATGGGTTCTTATAGCTATCACACGCACATCCGTGTTCGGCCAAGAATATCGTGCTTTGCACTCAAATACTTCCATTTCAAATGATGGACTTGGCCAATTTTCTTCGTACTAAAAATATCCGGTAAAATAATTGTGCATGGTCACACAGTCAAATCAAACCATAAAGTGTGATACTCTCCCGTTTTAAAATTCCACGATTTTATAGAGTACTTAAAATATTTTTGGCGTCAAAACCCGACACCTGGTATTTTTCTAATTAAATACCAAAAGTTCATATTTTTAAAATAATAATTAAAAATCATCATCCAACACTCAATTGCATAAATCATCAATCAATTGCACAAATTAACACAACCATGACGATCAGCACGAAATTCTGGCAACTGGCTATCCCAGTATAATTTACGCTAATTAATAAATAATTAAATAAATTACATTTAATTAAATAAATTACAAATTATTTAAATTAAACCACTAATTAAATTAACATAAGCTAATCTAACCACATAATTGCACTGATTAAATTAATCTACTAAGCTAACTAATTTAATCTAATTAAACTAACTATATTAACTAATTAAGCTAACTAAATTAACTAGCTAACTATCTAACCACCTAGTTGGCCTAACTAAATAATCCTAACCAATCTAGTTAAGCTAACTAAATCTCACTAATCCTAATTAGCCTAACTAAACATCTATTAAGTGCAATTAGCCCCTAATTAGAGTTTAGGAGGCTAACTCACCGGTTAGCATAAAAACGGGTTCACGGCGACGACCGCGCGACGGCGTTGAATTCCCGTGTCCATAGAGGCTCCAAAGGAGGTCAATTGGGGGCTGAAAACAGCCCTACCAACCTCGGTTATGGGGCTGTTCGGAGGGGCTGAAACGGTGGGGCGGATGTGGGGTGGTGTTGTACACGAGGCTGCTGGGCTGAACGCCGGTGACTGGGCTGCTGGACAGAGGCGTGAGGCTGTGGTCGTGGTTGAGAAGCTGGTCAGTTGAGGCGTTAGGTGGTGGTGCTGTGAACTTGGAGGTGGGGGCTGCTTGGTAGATGTGGGATGAGGGTAATGGTGTGGGCGTGATGGAGGAGGAAGGTGGAGTTACGGGCTGGTGGTGGATGGTGGTGATAATGATGATGATGGGGGATGGGGTGATGAAGAGGAGAGATGGGGCTGCTGTCGGTGATGGTGAAATGAAGGGGAATGGGAAGAAAATGGGAATGGCAGAAACGTGGGGCTGAACATGCGTGAAGGTGAGGGAGAGAAAGAAAGGAAGAAAAAGGAAGAAGTGGGGCGGCAGATAAGGGGGGAGAGAATTGTGCGAGGGAGAGAGATAGAGATGGGGCCAAGAAGTCAAGGAAAATATCCCATGTAATCATCAATTTGGCACAAAAGTCTTTAGCCCCTAAAGTCCAATGGTCCACCAATAGCCAATTTCCTTGTAATTTCCTCACAACAAGGCCATTTTGGTGTAGAAAAAAACACTCCTTCATCCCCATCCGAATTTCCATTATTCTTTTCCAAATTGTCCGAAATCGATTTTTCCGCAAAATTCCAGACTAGTCGAAATTTCTCCGAAAGATGAGACGACGTCCTAAAAATGAATCATAACACGCTCGAACGTTCGATTCCCGAAACCAAGTTCAATTTCGTGGTTAAAATCGTGTCGTGACCAATTTTTCAGGGGTGAACCACCTAGAGTTTGGCTAATGGATTGTTAAGCCTAGACTTAACTCGGGCTCTCCCAAGCCCATACCAATTCGCGACTTAGGTTCAAGTTCTTAACATGCAATTGATTTTTTAATTAGGAGTCGCCACTAATCTATTTTTCGGTAGGTCAATTAGACACCTAAGTAAAATAATGGGAGAATTATTTCACTTCTACGAACCAGAGATTTTGGGTACGGGGACTTAATTACGTTAGATTTCTCTAACGCCCTTTCGGTACCTTTCTCTTTTATTTTAAAAAAAATTGTTTGGCAAGCAACTTGAATTGATTTTAATTCCCTAACATGTGAGGTGATCATACGAGTGCGCAATCCACCAATTTAACATCCAAGAAAACAATGAATAGATTGCAAAACTTACCTCAAAACAACGAAAGATCTCGCAATGTTAAATTAAAATCCACATCAACAACCCTAAATATGGTTTCTAATTAACACACAATTTCTCTTTTTTGTTTTCACTTATTTAATGAAAATTATGCAATATGCGATGCAATATTAACTAAGTGACCTAACTCTAATGACATGTAATTTCTAATTAGATGGACCAAGTAACAACTATCACATGACATGCATTTCAATGAATCTAATCCTAATGACGTGCATATGACATTTTTCTTTTTTTCTTTCTTTCTTTCTTTCTTTCTTTTCCTAAAAGAATGCAGTCTATCATAGAAAATAAAACTAATTCAACCTACGGCACTTTTTGTATTTTTTCATGAAATTCGAAATTTGGTAAAATATGAAAATTAACTAATTAGATTAAGATCCTATTTAATTTATATTAGGAATTAGGTTGAGCCAAATCATAATTTAAACTAAAATATTATCTTAACCTAAATAATCCTAAAATGCAATCTATTTAATAAAATAACTAAACCTATAATAAATTAAGAAAAATATTATTTAAAATTAAACTAAATGCAATTTTAACCTAATATGCAATGACGTGCAAAAAATACCCTAATTTTACATGACATATGCATAATGACTTTTTTTTTGTGTTTTTCCTTTTTTTCCCTTTTTTTAATTTCGAAATTAATAATTGCCAAATAATTAAACATGCAATCCAAGTTAAAAAACCTAGCAACCTAAATTAATTGATTTGATTTTTTTATTTTAAAAAATTCGAAATAAAATTCCTATTATGAGCATGCAAACCCTAAAACTACATTTTTTTTTTTTTAAAGAAAACTAACCTAAGTAACACCACGGCAAATCAAGCAATATTGATACCCGAATTAACGAACCATATCTCGCGCATGAGATCGGGTTGGCCAATTTCACATAAATCACGAATTGGATCTCGGGCGGGAGATTGGATTAGCAATTTTTTTTAAGTAATTGCGAGTCGGATTTCGTGCGCGAAAATCGGACTGACAATCACTAATTTTAAGGCAATTTCATATCATGGAATTTCAATTTCACATTAAAGGAATAATTACACTAAAAGATAAAATAAAATAGCAAAAACAATAAAACAAAAATAAGATAAAGAAAATACCTAAATTTCCTTTTGCTTTTCTCTTTTTTCTTTTCTTTTTCTCTAAAAAAAAAAGAAAAATAAAGCTTGTGGCCGGTCCGGCGAGGGGAGATCGCCGGCTAGGGTTCCGGCGAGGGCTCTGGCGAGGATGAAGACAAGGGTCGGTACGAGGCTGACGTCGGATTCGGGTGCGGGCGTCACGGATCGGCACGAGGCGGCGCCGAATCTCGGAGCAGGCGTCGTGGGGCTGTGCGGCGAGGAGCTCTGGCGTCTGGATCTCGGCTCGGCGACTTCGCGAGCGGAGCAGGAGCAGCGAATCGGGCCTACTGGACGTCGGTGCAGAGGAGGATTGCGGGCCTGAGCGTCGCAGTGCGGAGCGAGGGCGACGTCAGATCTGGGTCTTCAACGAGGCTCGGCACCGACGAAAAGGAAGCGTCGAGCTGGGTCCGGGCCTTCTGTCGTTGGGGACCTCGGATTTGCGGGCGGAGGAACTCCAGTGGCTAGATCTCGGCTCGGCTGCGGCTCCGGGTCACCAGTGGCTTGGGATCTGACGGCGGAGACAGATCTGCAAAGGAGGGTCGCAACGGCAGGGATTGGCGCGGCGTCCGGGGGGTTCCTGTTGCAGGCGCGGGCAGAGACGAGGCGGAGGCGTGTCGTCGAGGCTCCGGGACAGCGACGCGGCGGCACGAGGAAGGTTGGCTCAGCGGCGGCGCGATTCTGGGTCGCCGGTGGCTCAGCAGCCGGCGCGGGCAATCCGGGACGGCACGGGCGAACACCCCCCGCGAGGAAGATGAACAGTCGCGGGGGGGTTTTCTTTTTTTTTTTTCGATTTTTTCTCTCTCTTACCTCACTTTTTCACTGTTTTCTCTTTTTGGTGCCCTTTTTCGACGGAAAAGAACCCCCTATTTACCGTACGTGACCCCTTTTTATAAGCCAAAAATTGTATCTTTGAAGTATATTTCGTTTCTAATTTTTTGCTTGAGCACGATACCCCTAAATATATCACTGAAATATTTTTCGCATATTCCATCAAGAAAATCCCCCTTTTGTGCAAAAGCACATCTCCCAATGTATATTACCTAAATATGTGAAAAATCTTAACGAAATAAAATTTTCCTAAACTATATGCCATGTGATTATGATTTTTATTTTTTATTTAACCCAAAAATTTAGGTGTCAAAAAATCGATCGAACGCGATTTTAACGCGACCCGATCTACTGAGTAGCTTTTAAAGATTTTATCGCGTTTGACCTGTGATCGATAATTTTCGATCCACGTTTGTGCATCTTCAACTCGTCGACGACTCTCGATTGTCGTAAAAATCTCAAGGTTTTAATTATAGGTACCGGATACAGAATCGGCAGAAAATCGGATTAGTACCGTTTGACGCGAATTTTGCAATCAGGTGGAATCACCCACAATCTATTTACGTGATTCTATTGAATCGATTATAACAGTGCCATATTGACTCTTGCTGATTATCACAGTCAAGCAGTTAATTTCTGATCGAATTCTCAAATCTGCCGCATTTATATCCCTTAATGGCTTCACCTGATAGGTCAATTAACTCGTGAGTGGCCAACTCAAAGAAAAATGACCATAGGCACGTCGACGAAATGCCCATTTCATAAAATCGGGATGGGGTCGAAATTCAGGATGTCACACATATATCTCAAGGTTCTTCTTGCTACAGTCAATGAGACTATGCTATGATTGATAGGATAAAGTCTAGCAAGTCCAAAGTCAAAAATGTTTTTTGAACAAGATCAATTCTGGCCTAAGTCCTTTAAGGTCTAAAACCGAAGTTTCCAGCGGAGTCGCCAAGCTATCGCGACCTACCCCTCGAGGGAGGGAACAGGTTTAGGGGTATTACCTAAAGAACGGACCTAAGGCCCATGATTAGGCTTGGGCTCTCCTAAACCCATACCCCGTGTGACATTAGGGTGTTCTCAAGCTTTTCGCAATAAGGAGTCACCACTAGCCTATTGGGGTTGGCTAGAAATTAAGCGGGGCATGGGAGTATGCCTCACTCCCTACGCAATCACAGAATCTAGGGTCGGGGACTTAATTACAATAATTAATCAATTAGTGCCATTTCGGTACCTAATATTGTTCCTTTTAAAAGAAAAGATTTTTGTCAGGCAATTTGGATTGATTTTATACATATCCACTAACATGTGAGGTGATTATACATGTACGCAATCATTAAAATAATAATTATTGCTACCAAGATCCTAATTGCAATAAAATTAAGCACGTGCAATTAAACACAATAAAATATGCAAATTAAACATGCGATATAATCAAAATACGAGCAAATAAAAGCCTAATTACACTAAGAATACAAGATATGGAAATTCTTAACCAAATCCTACATTTTTAAAAAAAAATTCGATTTTTTTAAAAATATTTTTTATTTTAAAAAAATTTTCGATTTTTTTAAAATATTTTTTATTTTTAAAAAAATGTTTTTTTATTCTTTTTTTTGGTCGAGCCAGGTCGGGTTCGGTCTGACCTAGTTGGAGCGGGTCAAGTCCGTTCGGACCGGACCGGACCCGAGTTCGGCCCGCTTAGGGGCGGGCTTGCAAGCTCGTTCGAATGGGCTTAGCCCCTTTTACAAACAAGAAGGGCCTTCCCCCCCCCTCTCCCCGCGCAAGCCCACAGCCAAGTCAACTATGGGTTGTTGGCCTGTAAGGGAAAGGGACCGAGCGGGCCAAAGAGATTTGGCCCGACTCGGCCCACGACCGCCCCCGCAATTCTCCAATCACGGCAGAGGACGGCAACAGCGAGCGACAGGGGCGGCTCCTCCGGTCGAGGCCACGATGATGCCACCCTGGTCAGGCAGGGCACAGCCCAGCTTCCAGGAAAGCGACAGTGGCCCTCCGATGGCCAAAAATCTAAGCCGGGCTCTACACGAAGGAGTTTGGAAAGATGAGTCACTTGGGCATTTCAGCGAATAGGTGGCATGCGCCGTGGATTCGGGGAGTTTCAACTTGGTCGAGGCCCCAGCACCGGTCACAAACCTTGGGAAAATACGCTAGAATGTCAAAGACAATCGTGGAGGACTAGCGGTGGCCAGAGCTCGCCCAAAATGGACGAAATGAGCTCCGGCTAGCTCGACTTCAAAAGCTGCACACCAAATGTTCGATAAAAGGTTTACCTGTGTGACATCCCAAATTTCACCGACCTTCATTAGTGTAATTAGATCATTAGGAACTTAGATTAATTAGATTGGGCCAGAAAGTGAACTCGATGGATCGTGAGAAATGTGTGAGCTTGAGAAGTAAGTGGGCCACACGATTTGGACTTGAGAAGTCAAATGAGAGATTATGGGCTTGGACTTGGCTTGAAGCGGGCCAAGGTTCGTAATTATCAGATTTGTAGATTTAGTTTAGTTGGCCAGATTGTTATAGATTAGGCCTGTTGGGCCAGAGATGAATATTTAGGCTCGAGTGATTTTATTTTCAATTAAGTTTATAGAATATAGTTATGATAATGTGATTAAGGATTGTAATGCTAATATCAATTTTTAACTTTAGCATTTCTTGTGATGAATTCTTTATAGACTAACATTGACTAGTCGATATATTATGTCATGACTTTGTATAATTATAAAAGGATTGAAATCAAGTAGGAACAAAAGGAAATTAATTGAAAAACATTAGAAACTAATGAACCGACTAATGACATGGATTAAAAACAAATTGAATTTGAGACAACAAACTTGGAGGCCACGACATCTCTCTCTCTCTCATTTCTCCATGTACT
The DNA here is from genome assembly GCA_014182515.1 of Eucalyptus microcorys. Classification (NCBI taxonomy): domain Eukaryota; kingdom Viridiplantae; phylum Streptophyta; class Magnoliopsida; order Myrtales; family Myrtaceae; genus Eucalyptus; species Eucalyptus microcorys. Next base: position 18,511,084 of record CM024571.1, on the reverse strand, counting down.
CGACACCCACGGTTTTCTATTCCCTAGAAACCGAAACTAGCAACTTCAAGAAACACAATCATTAACAAAAATCTCATCATTACTCTAGCCTAGGGATTAGCCTTGTAGATCTATTTCCCTCATAAGTTTCACAACTCTCTCTCTATTTAAAAACCGAGAAACCCATCTTCATCTTCTTTTTCTATTTTTCTCTCGGTCGAGCAGTGAAGGACCAGAAGCAAACCAACGATTTCTTCTTCTTGCATGCGAGATTTTGGTGTTGATCTTGAAGCATCTTTGTGTTGTTTAGTAGCTGAAGCAAGGTAAGGAAAGATATAACTCTAAATTGAAAGTTATCCATTGTTTGTCAAGAAAGCATGTGGATCTAACCAAACAGTGAAGGATTTGATTTGTAGTTGCTGTTTTGTGGTTACTCTAAGCTTAGTAAGTGTTAGAATGAAGGTAGAAGCCATTGCATGTTGCTTTTGAGTCTTGCATGTTTTGAAAACTTGATGAGAGTTGGCTGTTTTGATTGAGCAAAGTGAAGAGGTGTTTGCCGAGTGAAGAAATGAGGTGAATGTTGTGATGTGTGAGTTGAAGTGTGGATATATGCTTTGAGCTGAGCTGCGAAAGGATTCTTTGTTGAGAAAACTTGCTGAAGTTACTCTTAGTTGCTGTGATTAAGTAATGAAGTGTTGTAGAAGAGACTTGTGGAAAAATAAATGGTTTGGTCGGGATAGGAGTGAAGGAATCGTGTATACCTATTCTGTTCTAGGAGAATACGGTTAGGGAGTCTTCTGTTTTGTATTATTTCCTTTATGTATATTGATGAAAATAATAAAGGAACCATTTTACATAATAAAACATCCATTAGATAGAATTAGGAACTTAGTTATAACCATATGAATATAAAAACGTAGAGATAGAAGTGAATTTGGTAAAACCAGTAAACTGTTTTGTGAGAAACGGTTTGACCTTTATTGATTATACGAATTTTCTGTAATTACCTAGTTAGAATTGTACTTTGAATCCTTAATGAAAATTGTAGAACACATCTTGAGGAATAACGTGTCAAAATGTGAGATTTAATGGATAAGAGTTGGCTAGTGAAACAAATTTCTTTGTAGATAAAGAATCTGGACGTCGGTACAGGGTACTAGTAAAGATTATGGCGATTGTTACTCTTAATACAGTGAGATTCAGACTTAAGTTTCTTCACAGAAAATGTCAATCTATGTCTCTAATATAACATACTAAAATTGGTAGTATTTCGTCAAGAATTGATATACCTTCTGTGTCTGAAACCAAAACTGCTCATTTAGTTAGTAAACTGTTTAAACCCGAAAACATATACTAGATGTTGTGTCTTTTATAATAGACTTGTATGACACACTGTGGCATCCCAAAATTCATGACGACCTTCAGTTACATTAAAGTCTATGAATAGGTAATGGAAGTACCATCAAGTTATTTTATAGCCATTTAATCCATAATTTGCAATAAGATTTATGGCCTAGCTTTTAATGGATAATTATGTGATAGGAAAGAAAATTCTATCATTGGCCATGTGTTTTATAAATTGGAATTTATGGATTTGTGACTACAAGTTTTATGGCCATTTTATTATGCAATTAGGTATTTATTTAAATGAGCATTAAGATGTATTATTGAAAATAAACTTGGGCCATTTAAGTTTGGATTTTAGATCCAAGTGAGATGGGCCTAAAGTGGGCCATAAGCCCGGCCCGTTGTCGACGCATGGAGGGGAGGAGTGAGGCGCCGCATGGCCTCCAAGTGTCTTCGGCAAAGGAGACACTTGTCTCCTTCTTAGGGACAAGTGTCCCCCATGCAAGAGAAGAATGCATGCAAATATACAAGCCACCAAAAAGAAAGAGAGAGAGAGAGAGGCTGGTTTTGAGAGAGTGAGAGAGAGGGAGAGAGTTGCCGAGAGAGAGAGAGTGAGATGCGAGAGAGAGGGAGGCCGAGGAGGAGGAGCTCGCCCGTCGCCGCCCGCACGCCGTCCGTCTGTCCGTCGCCGGTTTGCCGTTCGTGTGTCGCTGTCCGCTTGGTCTTTGAGGCAAGTTGGGATCGGTTTCCACTCTTGCATGTGTGTCTTGCATGTGTGATTTGTTGGTGGTAGATTTCGGATGTTAGGGTAGGCAAAACCGAAGCTAGAATGTGACTTGTTCTTGAATATGCTTGCTGATTTCGTGAATACCGCCTGACCCAGAATCTTGTGAAGGCTTGCATGCATGTTTCGAGTTGGATTTTGACATTGATTCCTTCATGAAAGTTGTATCAAACATCTTAAACTACAACATACTAACATTTGGGACAAAATGGTGGAGATTTAATGGGTAAAACCCTCATCCTACGAAGACACTAGATCTAGAACTGTTTTGCTGACCTTTTGGTAGTTTTGTGGGTTGCATGTCGATTTTTACTAAGAATCTCTCTTCGACTTCTTCATGAAACTTGTAGAGAACATCCTAAATACTAACATACTCAAATTTGAAGTAAAATGAGCAAGTGTAGCCTAGTGAATCGACTTACTCTTGAAGACGGTAAATCTGGAAACACGGTACTGGACACCCGAGACTTCTTGGACCCATATGGTGACTATTCTTTGGAAATTTCACTTAGATCCCTTGATGAAAGTTTTAGGGCACCTCTTGAAGAAAAACATATCCAAATTTCAGAGGAAACGAAGAAGAATAAGTGGTTGAAAACTCAGTATTTCGGAGAAACATACACTGGACGTTTCGGTGTTAGATCCAGAAGCTTCGTATGACTATAGAAAATAATATAAAACGAATTTGGCTTAGAAGTCTTCATGAAAAATATACTTTAGTGTCTTGGCTATAACCTGGTAAAAGTTCCTAATTTTCGGAGGTCGTTTGGATATTTGAATCAAATTATTTCGGAAACTGTGCATTCTGTTTCTATCCGAAACTGCATGCTGTTTTGTGTGAATTGTACCTACTTGTGTGGAACTCTATGGGGCATGTGTTTCTCATGAAATTACTATCTTATTGTATTGTTTATCACATGCCTTGATTTCATGAATTTTGAAAAGCATGTGGATATTTAATTTGAATATTTTCTAAAATGGTACAAGCTGGAATTTGGTAAATCTCAAAAAGTTCGTGATGTATGGATTATTCTATGTTGCATGGACCCCATGGATTGTATTGACATAAGTGATTGGAAATGCATATATGAACCAAATGATGAAAATGATCTTGTTTGCCATCACATTATATGCCATGTTGAAATTGAACCATGAATGTGAATATAAATTATGATGATGATGATACCGTCGGAGGTGTGAGCCGACGATGCCCCGGGAGTCGGGATGCCCAGAGGTTCGAATGAGTCGATGCCCTTTGGATGCCTGGTTGTATTATGAATACATGCCCAGAGGTTTTCCCCGGGAGTGTCGAGATGCCCGGTTGTATTATGATACATGCCTGGAGGGTGAGGGGTTGTATCATGATGCATGCCCGAAGGGTAGGGGTAACCATTTTCATGGCGAGCCTCGGAGATTCCTCGTGATGCCAGGTGGGATGCGAGATGCCCAGAGGTTCGAATAAGTCGATGCCCTTTGGATGCCCGATTGTATTTTGAATACATGCCCGGAGGTTCCTCGTGATGCCAGTTGGGATACGAGATGCCCGGAATGTGGGGGTGCCGGATGCCCGGTTGTATCTTGGATACATGCTCGGATGGTTCTCACAATGCCAAGATTGTGCGCGAGTGATGAATGTGGGATGCAAACATTGGTCCCGGGAAAGAGAAATGTGGCGGTCCAAAATGAAAGTGAAATTGAATTATGCATGATGATATGATGATATGATGATGATGTTACATGCATGGATGCATGGTAATGATGATGGTACATGTGATATGATGATGATGTTACATGCATGAATGCATGGTAATGATGATGGTACATGTGATATGTGATATGACGATGATGTTATACGCATGGATGCATGGTAAGGATGATGCCATATGTGACATGATGATGGTAAATGTATGACATGTGATGCTATGATTGTGATGATTGCATGGCATGATGTATTGAGTGGTTTATTAGTCCTTTACCTGCTGAGTGGTTGTACTCACCCCTTTTGGGGACCAACATTTCAGATTAGTAGATGGTTTGAGCAGTTGGATATGACCGCGAGGAGAAGGATAGCAAAGGAGGGAACCTTTGGACGCCGACACTGGTTGATGGACCTTAAGCATACGATTGTGGGAGGAGATGTCGGTCATCTTTTGAAGTATAGCCGAGTATAGAAGACTGCGGCATTTTGATGTACTGATGAATGATGTCCATCTGGTTTAAGTAAATAAAAGTGCGCGGCTTTTATCTATAAATGTTTAGTTGGTGTGCATCATTTTCTGTATATAGGGAAGGGAGTTAATGGATGTGCTTTTGCTATATGAATTGCGCAAGGGACCGATAAAAAAAAAAATGTAAACCCCCAGGTTGTATGGACCCGCTGCAATTGAAATGGTATCAGAGTGACATGTTATAAGGAAAAGTGAAAGGTAAGCGAACTGTGGCGACCCTAACGGATTGGGGGCCGTCGAGGGGTGCCACACACACGTAGAGTCTAATAAACCTCATAATAGATGTTGGCCATATAAGAGTAAGTCTCATATCTTATTTGAGATATAAGTGCATATAGTATCATGCGTGTGCAATGAGTGCGATGCATAGTGCTTGATTATGGGGTAAATATCTGTTCGGCATGGAATGGGACATGTCGTAATGGGTTTTATCTTATAATTTGGACACGCACGTGTGCTATGTTCATGAGAGTTAGATATATAGTTAGATACTTTGAAGTCTTTTCTTTTGCATACGATAAATGCATTAATCAAAGGTGTGGTGGTGTGAAACGTGTGCATAAGTGAGTGAATGAACCCATCGGTACAAAGATATCGATGATGCCCCCGAAAGTTTGGGATGCCCTTGTGTGTGATCAAGGATGCCTCAGTTGTGTGATACTGAGATGCCTCGAAGTGAGATGCCCCTTGCTGAGTAGTCTTGGGAGGACCTCGGTTGTGTGATACTGGGATGCCTCGGAGTGAGATGCCCATAATAGAAATATTGTGGAAGTCCGGATAAGGTAACTTCCGGAAGTGACTCGATCAGGCCGGCAGAGTTCCAGTTAGTGACTGATCGAGGGTGGATTATATGCACACTAAATATAATTTAACTTGGCGAGTGAGTCCATTTATTATTGTTGCATTGCATCTTGACATGAGATTTGAGCTTGAGAAAGGTAAGCATAGAAATGGATACTCATAAGGTGACTATATACATGATGAGTTAATATCCAATCGTTTATGCTTGTGACAATCCTACTTTCGTATCTTGAATTGTTTAGCCATGATTCCCTTGAAATATTGATGGCTGTGGATTGTTTAAGTTAGAGTTTTATCATTCTTTACTGGGCAAAGTTGTTTGCTCATACCTTACATTTCAGATTGCTAGTATGGATGTGCCGCCAATAGCTTGTTATGGAGTGGTATCGAACATTGAGGTTACCTTTACTGACGTGTATGACTCTGATGTTGAGCTGACTTTCTCCAAATATGAGGCCACGTTATGGATGGATGAGGGTAGAGCTGAGATGATCCCTATGAAGTTTGTTGCATGGTTTATCAAGCACGATGGAGCGATGTTTGGCCCCATTCCTTTTAGTGATGATGGAGCAGGAGCTGGGATGGACGGCGCCTAGACGCCTTGGATCATGTAGAAGCTAATTGTCTTTTGTTTTCTTTTGTTAGATATGGGCTTATGTGGGAACTCGTGGAGTAGACACCCTCACCCTTTATCCCTGGCTTTTGTTACGCCTTACTTTTGTTATGTATATGTTGTATATATATAGGTGATGAACATGGAAAGAGTCCAGGTTGATAAATTTTAATTTTGTAGGCCCTGATGATGATAAGAAGAAATGAAGCTTCTTGTGATCTTGTTTATGTGCATGAATGAATTGGCCAATATTAAGGATTGAAGGTAGAGTGATTGCAGGATAACCTCATAATATAAACTTAAGATTTTAAATAATCCATGTTATACATGCTAACCTTCAATGGTAAACACTATAGATTATCTAAAGGAGGTTACAAGTTTGGCATGATGATAATAATAATTATAATTCCGCTTGCGCTTAGTACGTGACGCCCTGGGATGTCACAGCTGCTCGTTACAACCTAGGTTCCAAAGGGGTTGGAGGCGGTCGGCAGCTCCGGCAGCGATCGGCGGCGCAGAGGGGTCTCCTCCTCCTTTCCTTCCTTCTCTGTGCACTCTCCCTCGCTCTCTGTCCTCTCCCCCTCGCTCTCCCTTCCCTCCACTTCCTTCTTTTTCCTCCTTTCTCTTCTTCTCATTCACCCTTTTTCTTTTTGCTCGGCTCTCACGTTAGGCTTCGTTCCACCAACCCCGCTCTCTGCTGGCCTGCCCGCTTGCGAATCGTGTTGCCCGCCTGCCCCCCATGCAATCCTATTGTCCACTTGCTACCACTCATTTATGCTCTAGTGGCCGCTTTTCATTTTCCCCAATTCCCCACGCGGAAGGTGGCTAAAGGAGGCAGAAGAACTAGGCGCGGGCCGGGCCAAAAGAGGGAATGGCTTTAGGCTACGAGAGAGAAAAGAAAAAGGAAAAGAAGAAGGGGCCAAGTCCAAGTGGGAAAAAAGAAAAGGAAGGGGGCGGGGCAGGCCAAGGCCAGATCCGGCCTGACCCGACCCCTACGGCCCCCTTTTTTTAAAAAAACAAAATTGATGATTTTTAAAAAAAAAAATTATATGTGCTTGAAAATATAAATTAGGTGTCAATAGACTTGTTCATTTGTACATCAGATTTTACTCAATTTGGAAATGTTAATTTATACATCAAATTTTACTGGGTTTGGATGTGATTATTAAGATATTACTGAAGTTTGAATCCGTTCCTTTGTACAAATAGATTTTATTGGGTATGAACGTATTTATTTATACAATTAGATTTCACAAAAGTCTAAACCTATTTCTTTGTACAATTAGATTTTACTGAGTCTTGATATGTTTGTTTATACAATCATATTTTACTTGATCTTGATATGTTTGTGTATACGGTCAAATTTTACTGAATCTAGACTTTTTTAATTATCCGATCAAATTCTTTTTGAGTCTAAGCACCTTTACCTTATGAGTCTAAATATATATTTTTACTCAATTTGAGTATGATTGCTTTCTCTATTTGATTCGCTTTCTAGGTCTGGTTTTCCTTTAAAAAGCAGATTACCAAATAACATATTCACGTTCTGAGTACGATCATAAGTTGCTTCTTGCCCGATTGTGTGACTAACGTATTCCATTTCTTTGAGAAGTATGTGGTAAAGTAAGAAAATGGGTATGGGTATTGGAATGCATGTATATGTTTGCTTGTCTTTATAAAATAGAAAGATAAGCATGCTATTATGATGTGCGCATTAAAAAAATATGATGAGAAATGAGGTGAGGTAAATTTATAATTTTCATCATTCACTTATGTGATTATAAAAAATGGGTAAGGTAAGATTATACATGAAAAGTGGTAATGCAATAGATGTTGATTGTTGTAATGGTCGATTATTTTGTTGTTGATGTAAGAAGATCAATGTTAACATGTGCATTGTGCATCAAAGTAATGTGATTCCGTCAAACACATATGGTGTGTGATGATGCCCCGTGGTGGAAATTTGCAAGATGCCCCAGTGGTTGGGATGCCTTGGGAGAGTTTCGAGATACCTTGGGAGTTGAGATGCCATTGTGGTGGAAGTTTGCAAGACACTTCGGAATTAAGATGCCCCAGTGATTGGGATACCTCGGGGTATGTCTCAAGATGTCTCGGGAGCCGAGATGCCCCTGTGGTAGGGATGCCCTATGGTGGAAGTTTGCAGGATGTCTCGAAATTGAGATATCCTAGTGGTTGGGATGCCCCGTGAGTAGGGATGCCCACCTTAGTGGTTGGGTTGTCCCATGAGTCGAGATGCCCCAAGAGAGTTTAGGAGGAAAAGTTAAATGAATATATTGCATGTCCATGTGCATGTATAGAATCAAATTATGTTTAATTGGTTGCTTTGCATCGGAATTTGTTATGCCACATGCATGAGCTTGGATGGACTTATTGATGCATGACTATTATTGTGGTAAATGAAAAATGGGAGAGGTAAAGTCTGCTCATATTTTATCATACTTATTAGATTGTTATGCCTTTTTTTTTTGCTTGTATCAGGTGAAATGATAAGATGATTTTTCTAATTTAAAACTAAAGATTTCATTTACTGGGTTTCAGCTCATCCTTTACTTTTCAGTTTGTAGGATGATCATTGGAATTTGATGACGGAAGGGATGAGGCGATGCTTGAGATCATCAATCCCTGAGTTGAATGGTGGCTCGTTTATAGAATAGGATGGAAGTAGAGACGCTAGCTGGCCGAACCCTTTCCTATGATTTTTGTATTTTGTATTTGCTTGAAAGAGGTGTTAAAGTTGTATTAGATGGTGTATATATATTGAAAATAATATATAAGTTCACTCGTGCAATTTCTTGTACGGGGATTTTGGTTGACAAATTTTTTATTAAGCTTATGCATGCTATTAAAACAATAATATCAAACGGACAGGTGTTGCGAGTGACATTCTAGGGCGTCACAGCTAAATTTATGAGAATCGGTCTAGTTCTAGGTTCTAGGATATCTAGGGTATGTTCTAGATTTTAAAAATTGAGGAACCTATTCCGATGAGTAAGTTCCAAGTTTCAAGTCTCCCGGAATTTGAAACAAATTTTTGTGTTTTTCTTCTTTTCTATTTTTGCGCAATCATATGGCATTCCATGGCATCTAATGATGAATGTGTAATCTGAAACCACTAATCTAAACTTCATTTTTTTACGATATCCAGGACTGAGACTTTTATTTATTAATATTTTATAATTTTCATGTGTCTAAATATGAGTTGTGATTAGTGAATTGTAGCAAATAATGGTCATTAGAAGCGATGATTCATTTTAATTGTTCAATTAAGATTATAAATCGAACTTAGATAGACCCTAAAATTTATAACAAGGTAAGTTCTAAGTTTCTAAGTATGTACGGTACATTGCAAGTTCTAACAATCAAGAAACTTATTCTGACAAGTAGATTCTAGGTGGAATTGAGACGGAACCTAAAATCGGTCACTCTTACTTTTTATTGTATTCTCTACTCATTTTGCTTTCAACTAGGATTTCTCCCTCTCTCAGTTGTTTGTCATTTAATACCATTTTTTTTAATGAGGTTTGCTTCTACAAATCAGCACTTCTTCTTATCAAGTATTTCTATTGATGATTTGTATTATGTTACAGTAATGCCATTAATAAATAACAACAACAATTAAGAATTTATAATTGTTATTAAGTCCCTATATTTGGCATTAATATATCATAAACAATTCTAACTAAAAATTTCACCTTTTTTTTCTGTATAGAAGAGATGGAATGACATATAGTTTAACGAATCATCTATACTAATATATATTCCGATTTTATGGAATTATAAAATTCAATTTGCGTAGCGCACGAATATGTTGCTAGTGAGATTTGTATCATAATGCAGACACGAGTTCCTGGAGAGAAATGCCATGTTTACTAAGTTTGGATCATAAAAATTGTTGTACTAAATGACTATACGTAAGCCATGCATTGTACGTACCTTTAGATTGTAAAAATCGTACAGAATTAGTTTGCTAAAAAAATCGAACATAAAAATAAATTCAAATGCATATGAGATGATTTCAATAGAATTTTATGTCTATAATTTACGAAAAAGCAACGAAATATGTTATAAAGTTAAAGAAGAAAAAAACTGCTTCTTGAATAAGAGTTATTATTAATCTCAATAAATCTGGAATACACTTTAGTAAATGCTGTCCAATTAACTTGAGGAGGAACATGGCTTCAGAATTGAGAGTTCCGGAAATTGAGAAAATAGGGAAGTACTTAGGAATTCCTTCGGATTGGGGAACCTCGAAGAAAGATATGTTCACCTAAATTCTTGCGAGGGTTAATAGGAAGTTAGAAAGTTGGAAGGAGAACTTGTTAAAAAAAGCGGGGAAGCAAATATTGATTAAATTAGTGGTACAGGCTATTCCTCAATATGCCATGTCCATCTTCAAAATCCCCGTTTCTATTTGTAAAGCTATTGAGATGAAAGTTGCTAATTTCTGGTGGAGAAATAGTAGTAAAACTGCTGGGGTTCATTGGAAAAAATGGGAAACTCTGAAACTTAAAAAGGATGAGGGGGGCCTAGGCTTCAAAGATTTACTAGCATTTAATAAAGCTATGCTAAGGAAGCAAGCTTGGCGCATTTCACAGCACCCTCAGTCCCTTTTGAGCCAAGTAATGAAGGGTCTGTATTATCCACAATGTGAGTTTTGGAAAGCTGGAAAAGGCTCCCGACCTTCATGGGGATGGCAAAAATTCTCCTGGGAAGAGACTCTATATCTCCGCACATTATGTATTCGGTTGGGAGTGGAAAGGAAATCTCGATTAGAGAGGATAAATGGTTGAAGAACGAACCTATTGGTGGCCTAGCAACAAGACATGAACCAGTTCAAGTGGCTGATTTAATTGATCAAGGGACTGGAAAATGGAATGAAATAATGATAAAGTCGTTGTTTGATGATCAAAGAGTGAAGGAAATACTCGCAACCCCTATTGGACTACCTGCTACAAAAGATAAGTTGGTCTGGATGAATACTAAGTTAGGGTCCTATACAGTGAAAAGCGGCTACTTCACCACTAGAGAAAGCTCAACCAGCACACATACAACAACAGCAACTTCATCTCATAAAACGAAACCAGAACTCTGGAAATACATCCGGCACTCTAAAACCCTACCCAAAATCAAACTATTCCTCTGGAATGCATGTCAAAACGCTTTACCCACAATGGATAACTTGCATAGGAGGAAGATAGTACCTGATCCATTATGCCCCATATGCAAACAGGAAGCCGAAACCACTGAACATACTCTATTGCTCTGCTCTTGGACAGCTCAGATATGGAGAACTGCTCCCCTGAAAATCAAAATATCAAGAATTGGGTTAACACGGTTTGATGAATGGTTGTATATGGTTAAAACAAACCCAACAAACGCCAGCAAGTTCGACCAGATCGCTGCTACCCTTTGGAGTATCTGGAAGGACCGAAATCAACACGTCTTCGGCCAACGCCCCCTAACACGCAGCAAACTCTATTAAAGGCAGCCGCTTTACACGAAAATTACAACACTTGGAACCGAAAACCAGACGGTGAAAAGGAAAGAGCGTCCCTACCTTACAGATGGCAACCACCGACTTCGGATTCGCTGAAAATTAACATAGATGCGTCATTCGCCCTGAACAACGAAGCCGAACCAGATTCAGAGGAGAGCAAGGGAATGGACGAAAACAAAGCAGCTATCGCCTATGTCTGCCGAGACTCCAAGGGCCATCTCGTTGATGGCTTCACCAAACTCATTGCGGCTTCCTCGGCGGAATAGATGGAAGCCCTTGCCCTTCTTGAAACCCTAGAGTTCTTCTCCAACCGCACAGATCTCACTTTGTAAGTACATTCTAACTGCCTCCAGCTTGTGCAAGGGATACAATCTGCGACAAATATCAGTTGGAATGTAAAGGCGATCATGGACCAGGTTCAAGCAAAACTGAAGGAGTTTAAGGGCTTTTCTCTGGCCCATTGCAGCAAGGATGCTAATAGGTCAGCTGATTGGCTTGCAAAAGCCCGTCGATTTAATTATCTTCCCTCTAATCGGTTGTCTAATCCCCCACCGGTCTATTTGACTTATTATGCACCGATGCTTTTGATGTATTTCATCTAAACTTGGCTAAGTAAATCAATAGCAATCGTATTTTCGATCAAAAAAAAAAGAATAAGAGTTATTATTGATTGAATATTTTGGAGCTGTTGCCACTGTCTAATTTTCCTTTAGCATTACTCTCGAACATTATTTTGCGAATATGCATTACTTTGATAGATTGATTTGCAGTAATTGACAGAAAGCACATATGTAAATTTATATTTGTTGTCATCATCAGAGAGTTTCTACGACACTTAATCATACTCCTTAGATAGGCAATTTAGTTTTGTTATCATCAATATCTTTTAGAAATCTTTATCCCAACACAAATTAACATGTTTCCATTCATTCTTGAAAGACAAAAATCTTTGAAATGACAAACTTTTATAATGATACAATCGACATGATAACAATTGCTAGCATAATAGAAACTCAAATCGACGTGTTTCCATTCATTCTTATATGACAAAATGACAAACTCCTGTATCAATACAACCAACATGATTAGTAGGACAGGATAGCTATTGCTAGCGTGATAAAAGTGTTGTAGAAACTCATATTCAACTGTTTCCATTTGTCCTTATGTGACGAATTTTTCGTAATGACATAAATACTCTTGTAACGATACAATCAATAGATTGAATACACGATTGCTAGCCAGACAAAACAGAAGGGTGAAAAGGTCATCAATTGGTAGGCCCCAGGCCGGGTATGGGCTGGGCCCATCCTTCTCCATCACCCGAGAAGATTGAGGAGGCCCGTCATCGACCGGAGCAGAGCATTTTGCCGGAGCAGATTCTCAGAAACACTATTCCTCAGGAATAATTCTCCCTCGAACGAGAAAAAGAAGAATCTCTCTTCCGCCATTGATTTCTGGAAGCGTACTGTGGACTTGTTAGGATGACGCCACACTTGGGACGGAGGCCAGTCCCTCTGCGGACAAGTTTACAGATTTGATCGAGCTCTTTATAGGGTGGGAGCAGCCTGGCCAGCTCCTCACAAGGGTCTCTCTGTTTTGTCTGTGACTGGTGGGTCTCTCACCCCCCTCTCTCTCTCTCTCTCTCTCTCTCTCTCTCTCTCTGGGTTGAAATTTCTTCTTTTGGGATTCGTTACTTTGTCCATTTGCTGCATGCGTGTGACCCGCGAACGGCGATGTTGTTGGGTTACTTCCATTTTTCTGCTTCGTTGCAAACGATGGTGTTGTTTATTGCAGAGCGTTGTTGTAGGATCGAGTAACCATCCATTGTTCATGTCCATCTCCGTGTTCTTTCTTTCTCCTTTCTAGTTGTTGCTGGTGATCACTAGAGGTGGCAAAATGGGTCTTAAACCCATATATGACTAATTTAAATCATAAATGGGTCATATATGGGTCACTTGTTTTTTTTAAGAAGTTAGTTAAATGTGTTTAACAATTAAAGACTTAAGATAGGTGGGTCTTAAATGAGCCTGTAATCTCTCTCTTCTCTCTTTAACTTTATACAAAATTTTTTTTTTATAAAAACCGAAATTACAATTATTTTTTATTTTAATTTTCTTTTTTTTTTTTTTTTTCTTTCTTCTTCCTCCAGTCGCCAGCACGGCGATGGCCGACAACCGGCCAAGCGAGCCTTGAGCTCGCCAGTGTCAGGCGAGCTCGAGCTTGCCGAATCTGGCTAAGCGAAGGCCTTGCTAATGCCTGGTGAGGCTCGAGCCTCACCAGATCCAGCGAGGGGCGAGCTTGAGCTTGCCCAACGCCGGCAAGCCTCAAGCTCGCCAGATCTGGCAAGGCAGAGGCCTCGCCGACGTCCGGCAAGGCTCGAGCCTTGCCAGATCCGGCAAGGGGCGAGCTCGAGCTCACCCAATGTCGACAAGCTTGAGGCTCGCCTATGGCCGGCATCATGGCCAATGACCAGCCAAAGAAGAAGAATAAAAAGAAAAATAACAAAGAAAATTATATTTAAAAAATAAAAATAAAAATAAAAATAATTTTAATTTTAATTTTAAAAAATTTTAAAAAATAATTAAATTTCGATTTTTAAAATAATTATTTTCCAAATTATAAAAATTGTCCATTAAATTTGTGTTGTATAAAAATATTTTAGAAATACCATTTTTTTTTAAATATATATATCGAAATAAACTTTCTTAAATTTAGTTAAATGGGTCAGGTATGGATTGGGTATAAGTTGAGTCGAGTATGGGTCAAAAATTTTACATTGTAATAAATGGATCGATTTGGGTCGGATCATTTATGACCCAACCCAAACCCAACCCAACCCAACCCACCCGTTTAATGGGTCTAGTGATCACCTCTGTGTGCTTTACCGTGCCAATCTGCAATAAGCAAGCAGAGAATTTTCGAATTGGCTGATCTTGAAGTCCACTGTTGTGTCATGCCGCCGTTTTCTGAAACCCGATTTTGGTATGCCGATGACGCTGAGACCTTGTCTACTTCACCTTGGAATGTGGCCTGGTAATGGAATCCCATTCCAACTCATGTTTGGTCGGATTCATCAACATGGACTAAAATACCCGAGAATTGGATTCCCTTAAAAATGTGAAATTTGACTATTCGGGTAGAGATGATATGGTGATTCGGGGGAGAAAAAAATAGCTTGCGAATTATACCCACTCGTGATGTGGTGAGCTTCATTCATTAGTTTTGTTACTCCATTCATTATCATGATTGGATCTTTGTCTCAGGACAAAGTGAAGATGAAAATGAGTATCACAATGGCTTGAAGTAACTTTGCCGTCATAGCTTGATTTGGATGGCTTCGTCATGCCGTAGATTCTTGACTTACTCTTTGTTATTAGACAATGATATATTGCAGTGTTGCTGATGAAATGTTTGTGAAAATGATTGTGTGAACTGTTAATATGTTTCTATTGGAGGTGACAACGTGGAACTCATTCTGAATTTGTCATTTTTTTTTTCTTGGTTTACCATTTTGTATACCTGGATTTGATAAACCATTCACAAATTATTTTGTAGACGTTTTAACTCCATTTTGTAATTCAGATTGATCATTTATCTTCATTTCTAAAGTTGAAACCAAACAACAGAAAAGGAACCCCATCTCCAAGTAATTTGATTATGTGGAATGGGTTTACGTTTCATGATTCCATGGCCATGAACCAAACATAATTAGTTGTGATTTTTGTTTGCCTGTGGCATGTATTACCTAGCGTCACCTGCTGTAGACCGCTTTGCTATTGCATGCCAAAATGCTATAATGTGTCTAAGAAAAGCCTCCTTTAAATTGCTGTCTAACAGGTGCAGTTTTTTATTTGTGCTGTTGATAGAGCCATTGTCGTAATCATTAAGCACATAAGACATGGCAAGCATCGAGCATCCCAAGAGAAGAATGGCATTCGTGCTGATTGATGGTGTGGGCGAAGTGTCTTTGCCAAGGTTTGGGTACAAGACTCCTCTCCAAGCAGCTAAAGTGCCTTATTTGGATGCTATTGCATCCGCTGGTGTAAATGGTCTCATGGATCCTGTTGAAGTAGGATTGGGTTGCGGAAGTAATACCGCTCATCTTTCCTTGTTGGGTTATGACCCGAGAGTGTATTACCGAGGCCGTGGCGCCTTCAAGTCCATGGGTGCAGGATTAGCGATGTCACCGGGTGATATTGCATTTAAGGTGTGTATCTGGTTTAAATTGTCCTTCCTCCTTATCATGGGTTTTGTAATTTCTACTATTTCTTTCTAATTGTGGCAGTATTGTGTCAATCAAAACCTAAGGAAGTCGGTGAGGACATACCTTTTTGTTGCAATTCAGTTCTTGGGTACACTTGTTTTCCAGTTTCTTGTCATTTAGGTGTACAACTACAAGTTCCAATTTCAAGAAGTTGAATCCTAGGGTTGGATCATTTGGTTCCTTCATCTTTTAATCCTTGGTTGAGTAGTATGGAAGAGATGGCTCATTAGCTATTGTTGCAAGATCTTGTGAATCCTACCATTACAAAATTACGTTTGTCATTGTAGCATAAAGGAAAGGAATATTTAAGTTATGCTGCAGTGTTTGTGATATTTGAAAAGGATGTTCAGGATCATTAAGTCAGGTTTTTGTTTAATTATTATTGGGATAGGTGTCCGATGAGTCACAATTCTGTCCTTCGTTCTCTTGCATGTTACACATGCATGCATGAATAGAGAATAACTTGTTCTCTGTTCAATGAATACTATTGAAGTTTGTGAGTCGTGAAGGGAGGCTTTTCTCCATTTACAGTCTAATCTGAGTGTTGGTATGAACTTTCTTGTACATATTACCATTTTATTGTTCCGTTGTATAGAATGGAGGAGTTTGTTTGGTCATGGTCATTAATGGTATTTCTTGGACAGTACACCTAATAGCAAGGTCACACCATTTTCTGATCCTCAGTCAAATTTTGCAACCTTGGATGAGAAAACTGGAATAGTCATCAGTAGGAGGGCTGACAGACATTTTGAAGAAGAAGGGCCCATTCTTTGTGCTGCACTGGATGGGATGAAGCTCCCATCTTTTCCTGAGTATCAAGTCAGAGTCAAGTGAGTTCACCAGTATTTCTCTCTTTTGAAATTTCCTAGCCATATCTACATCACAGAATCTTCTGTGAAGAACCTGCCTTGGATATTCACTTGAAACTTCATCTATGAACTGCATGAAGCTGCTAATGGGATCTCTCTTATACTTTTCATATTGTCAACTTGCGTTATGTAGATAATGCAAACGCTATTTGCCATAAAATACCGAAACTTATCACAGATTGGTGAAGGTGTCTCTATCCAAGTGGCTCAGTGGTTCTATGCAGCTGTTGACTAAGTTTCAGTTTCCAGTCTTTTTTCTTTTTTCTTTAGTGAAAATCTGGGAAGTAATTATGGATTTTTTGACAGGTATGCAACTGAACACAGGTGTGGGGTGGTTGTAAAGGGTCCAAAGTTAAGCGGAAATATGTCTGGGACTGATCCATTGAAGGACAATTGCTTACTTCTGCAAGCTGAGCCTTTAGATGATACTGAAGAAGCAAGGCATACTGCTGCTGTTGTTAATGAGTTATCCAAGGAAATTTCTCGAATTCTAGTTTCTTATCCATTGAATGCAAAAAGAGCGGCAGAAGGGAAAAACATTGCAAATGTTGTCCTGCTTAGAGGTTGTGGGATAAGAATTGAGGTCAGATTAAACTGTAGGGACAAGGCTGCATGTTTCTCTTTTCAGTTACAGTGAGTTTTTCTTGCTGCAATGTAGAAGTAATCTTTTACTTTCTATGCCTTCTTTTGGCCCTGGGCGTAAGTGTAGCTGCCTTCATGTGTGAGATTATCTAGACTTTCTAATTGAAACTGTAAACCAAGAATTTATATTTATGCTCATTGTTATTAAAATCTAATGTTGCATAGTAACGAAGTTTGTTTGTCATAATTAAAGCTCCAATTGCTTAATATTCCAAGTAGCCATCTAACTCGTCATCCAGATTTGAATCTTGGCATATAAACTTTTCCACATAGGAATGAAAAGTATGAGGTTCGAAATGGCTTTAGGATAAGAGATTCTGGAATGTAATTATGGTTAAAACTAAACTATGATGGTGATCTGTCCAAACTCTTGACTTCGCTGCTTCTTTTCTGTGGTAGTTTTCTAAATGAGAAGGTGCACTTTTTGATCTGAGTACGAGGGTCCTGCGAAAATACTGTTTTATGTGCATTGACAGTTCAGTTTTGAATGCATGAGTTGAAATACCCCCAGTAAGCGGCCCTATTCAGCATTACGAGCATTTGAGTGTTATGTGGCAGGTTCTTCCATTTGTTAAGAAACATGGTTTGTGGCCATGCATGGTAGCTCCCACAAAAATCATAGTTGGTCTAGGCCTATCACTTGATATTGATATCCTACAAGCTCCGGGAGCAACTGGAGATTATCGGACGCTTTTGACATCCAAAGTATCTGCAATAGCTAGTGCACTCTCGGCTCCTATGCATGCTTGTCCAAAAGTTTTCGTACCTGGGGAGGACGTGGACAAACCAGGTCGACCGAGTGGCTATGATTTTGGTTTCCTCCATATTAAGGTCAGCACAGTTTTGGGTTCCATCCTAGACGATAAAAAGAACCTTACAGCTTCTTTTTTTCCTCTTTGTTTTGTATGTGCATTGAATTAATTTGCATTAAGTTGAGTTTATAATAGAAGAACCAGAAATGCTTACTCTCTAGACCATTGGTTCTTTAATATCTTTATCATCTTTATTTGGTAAATCCAATAGTGGATGTTTACTTGATTGCCTGAGCATGGGTTTCAAGATAATCTAAGAGGCCTTGCCTTTGAAGAATATGACTATTGTGGGTTAGTGATATTCCATTGTCTCAGTGCAGGCTATAGATGTTGTTGGCCATGACAATGCAAACATTTTCAAAGTAAAGGGATTGGAATCGATGGCCCTTGCCCGCTGCCAGCGATGGGTGTCGAGCCCTCACTTGCTACCGGTGATGTGCGTCAAGCTCTTGCCGACCCTTACCAGTGGCTAGCGCTCGCCAGCCTTTCCCCAAGTCCAGTGTTCTTGATCTGGCCAAGAAGAAGTGAACGGAGGACAAAGAAGACGATGAACAGGGCAACCAAAAATGAAAAAAAAAAAAATTGGACAAAATTACCCTAATCAGGCCATTAGAATATACATCAGAGATGCATTTATTCATCGGCCGGCGAGTGAGGTCCTTATTTGAGACTAAATGACCACTTTGGGTCCTTATTTGAGACAAACTTCACTTTAGGTCATCTTTTGAGAAAATGATGGCATTTTGGGTTCTTATTTGAGATTTTCCCAATTCTTAATTATAGTGAGTACATCTTATATAGATATAGAAAAACTAAATAAAAAGGAAAGTAAATAGTTTGAGACCACAAGTCTCAATTTTGATGGAAAGATAGAGGGCAATTTATCTTTTTGATGGAAATTGGGTGGATTTAGTCAAATAAGGAATCAAGATAGTACTGTCCAAACGTTTTTTGTCGATCAATTAATTTCGTGCCGTCAACAATGGAAAGTTCAAAAACAATTTTCCCAATTGTATGACGCATTAAGATGGGCATGTTTTACAGTTTGCATCAAGTCCTGTGCCTATTTACCCATCGGAGCTGAACACTATCTATTATCCATTGATTGCTCGTGCAATCGGGTAAACCATAAACTCGAAATTGAATTAAAAAATCTTAATCCAAACAAAAAAAAATTCGGAATGCCGCAGCGAGAAGCGTTGCCTCGAGAACACATGCATTGAGGGGTACATTTGGACGGGGAGGACGGAGAGCTAATCGAAGGTCAACTTCTGGACAAAAGAGACAAGGAGAAAAATCCAAAATCTGAGAATGTGAAATCCGAGAAAATGCCAGGGATTTGGAGAAAGGACGAGGAGGACGATGGAACCAGAAGAAACGAGCGTTGGTCAAATATTGAGATTCTGTGTTTTTTTTTTTTGGTCTGAAAAGAGAAGCACTATATTGATAATTAGAGTCCATTACATCCGGCTGCTAAGGCATCGGCGCATATGATATCCATCAAATGAAAAGGGGGAAAAACAGCCCAACTTTTGAAACTTGAAGCCCGATTATGGGCCTTTGAAGCCTAGTCAGCGGCCACATTGGCCTCTCGTCTGCAGTGAACGAGGGATAGGTTAGGGAAGTGAGACAACACCACCGCAGCTTCGTTGAATAGAGACCGGTCTTCCCATGGCGGCTTCCTCCTGCAATTGAGAGTAGGGGTGTGCATGGTCCGGGCGGGCGGTTCCCGACCTAGAACCGGGAACCGCCCGCTAAGTACCGGTTCCGAAAAATTGGAACCGGGATCCACCCGTTTGTTGCATGGATCCACCCGGGAACCGGACCGCCGGTCCGGTCCGGTTCCCAGGTGGATCCATGGAACCGATCTTGACGCAGGCAACGCTGGTTCTTCGGGATCTGCAGAAGGGTCGCTTGGGCAAGAGGCAGAGGCGGAGCTGGGTCACGGGTCGCTGAACTGGATCGCGGGTCGCAGGGAGGCTGAACGGCGACGGCGTCAGGGCTGAGATGAGCTC
The DNA here is from genome assembly GCA_014182515.1 of Eucalyptus microcorys. Lineage (NCBI taxonomy): Eukaryota > Viridiplantae > Streptophyta > Magnoliopsida > Myrtales > Myrtaceae > Eucalyptus > Eucalyptus microcorys. The sequence continues at coordinate 18,491,212 of CM024571.1, read as the reverse complement.
GGATCTGTAGTCGTCGAGCAAGATCAGCCGCGGGCTGAAGCGAGAGACGCCGAGCGTTGGTCGCGGATGGGTCTCGTGGGTTGTTGGAGTCGCGGCCACCGGCGTGAAGAAACGAGCGGCGGTTGCGGTGCTGCACGTCGAGGGGAAGGCGGATCTGGCAGGGAGGCTGAACGGCAACGGCGTCAAGGCTGAGATGAGCTCAGATCTGTAGTCGTCGAACGAGATCAGCGCGGCTGAAGCAGGGGACACCGAGCGTTGGTCGCGGATGGGTCTCGTGGGTTGCTGGAGTCGAGGCCACCGGCGTGAAGAAACGAGCGGCGGTTGCGGTGCTGCACGTCAGGGGAAGGCGAATCTGGCAGGACGACGATGGCGAAGGTGCGGAGCTGTCGCAGGTTGATGGGCGCGTGGGTATGAGATCGGAGCGGCGCCAGCAGGAGGATGGTAGACGACTGGGCTACAGCGGCTTCGCGGCTCGTGCGATGAGGCGGACGCACAGGTCACCAAGGAGGAATCGAAATAGCGAGAGGAACTGAGGAAGAGAGAGAGAGAGAGAGAGAGGCAGCCGCAGAAACCGAAGAGAAGTGGAAGAGAGAGAGAGAGAGACCTAGGTTTGTTTTAGTAATTTTTTTTTTTTTTTAATATTAAAAGGGAACCGGTCCGGTTCGGGTGGGCGGGCGGGTGGATCCGCCCATGGAACCGGGAACCGGACCGATTCCCATCGGTTCCCAAAAATTGGAACCGGGAACCGGACCGGTTCCCTCAAGAACCGCCGGTTCCGGGCGGTCCGGGTGGATCCCGGGTATTTTGCACACCCCTAATTGAGAGTGTCAACCAAGATCAAACTGTCAGATTCGAGGAGAAGACGAGCGTGGGTTAACCCTTGGTGTTGCAGATGTTGAAGAGTCAAAGTGAAAGCCTGGATCTCCGCCTGTAAAGCCGAGGTTGCTGCAAAGTTCGATGAGAAGCCGTCGGTAAGTCTGCCGTTATAATCCTGACAGATGCAAACCATACTACCTTCGGTAGATCCTGGTTGATGAGATCCATATATGTTTACTTTCAAGGTACCCGGATCAGTCGGCTTCCAAAGGGCTCCCCCGAGATGGAGCGATCGACCTTTACTGGTCAAGGAAAGAGCTACCAGGCGAGCAGCATGTTTTCCAACGAGTGCTGCCTCAGCCACTCGAGAAGGTTGAAGCTCTTGGTTGCGGAAAACGAACCCATTGCAAGCTCGCCAAATCTGCCACAACACAGATGCGAGGATCTCCAAACCAGGTGAGTTGCGTTGTCGTTGAACTTGCTCTACGATCCATTTATCGATTCTCTGTACTGCTATAGGAGAGATGTGTATGTTCAAATGGGGATGAGACCATACCTCTGTTACCCAGGGACATAGTAGAAAAAGATGTTCAAAGAGTCTCTGGTGCATTCTGATTACAAAGCAGACAAATTGGAGTAGCAATAATATGTCTCTGATATAAATTGGCTCATGTTGCTAAAGCGTTCTGACAAAGGGACCATATGAAGGTTCTAACTTTTGGGGGGGATTTCAGTTTCCAGAGTTTCTTCCACAGCCAACTTGGATTCTGATAAGATGTTGAAGTCGATTGAGCTGTTTGAGTTGTTGTTGATGCTGTAATAGTGTGATAAGCTGTTTTAACCGTGAAAGAGCCATCTTTGGTAGCAGTCCAAATGAGTTGATCTTTAGCACAATGGGGTCTTATAGGTATGTTAGTGATCTGGTCACTTACCTGTTTGTCGAAAAAATTGCCCAACAAAGCGACATTCCAGGTACCAGTATGCTGGTCAATAAGATCAGCTACTAATTGGGGTTCCTCGCGAACCGTTGGTCCTCCTAATATACCCATGGGGAGCCACCGATCACCACGAATGCTGATTGATCGCCCATCACCTACCGACCAACGTATGTTGGTTAGGATGGCGTCTCGTCCAGTTAGGAGGCTCTGCCAACCCCAAGATGGACGAGATCCTCGTTCGGCATTATAGAATGTTCTTGAGTGGAAGTAGATGCCTTTGAAAACCTTACTCCATAGCGAGGAAGGGTGAGTGAACAACAGCCGAGCCTGTCTGCCCAACATGGCTTTATTGAAATTTAATAGATCTCTAAAGCCCAAACCCCCCTCTTCCTTTCGTTTTTTCAAAACTTCCCAACTCCGCCAATGGATGCTTGATCTACTCTTATCTGTCTGCCACCAAAACCTAGCAATTCGTTTCTCAATCAATCTGCAAATAGAGACAGGGAGCTTAAAAATGGACATGGCGTACTGAGGAACAGCCTGTACGACAGTTTTAAGAAGGATCTCCTTCCCCCTTTCGATAGCAGTGTTTCTTTCCACCCTTCCAACTTCTTGTTAACTCTCCCCATTACCCAAGAAAACATATCTTTCTTTGAGCGTCCCCAATCAGAAGGTATCCCCAAGTGTTTCCCGGACTGCTGCAATATAGGAACTCGCAGTTCGCTGGCCATATTTTGTTGTAAACTAACAGGGCAGGCTTTCCCCAAAAAAATGCCCGATTTATTGCGATTGATTGCTTGCCCTGTAGCTACACAGTACTGATGTAAGATATTAGATAAATTCTGACATTCCCGAACAGTACCATCAAGAAAGAATATAGCATCGTCTACGAAAAACAAGTGGGATAATGAAGGACACCACCTGTTAAGTTTGATGCCTTTAAGGGTTTCCATGTTGACGGCATTGTTAATTAAGACTAATAAAAGATTGGCCATCAAGATAAAAAGATATGGGGATAGGGGATCACCCTACCAAAGACCTCGAGAAGGGTGAAAATACTGTAAATGCTGCCCATTAAATTTAACGTAGGAAGATTGGGTCGTGATACACTGCATAGCCCACTGAACCCACATAGGGTGAAATCCCAATTTAAGAAGATAGTCTTGTAGGAAATCCCATTCAACCCTGTCATATGCCTTCATCATATCCATTTTAAGAACAACTCGAAAAGTGCGCTTCCCTCTTTTTATCTGAAGCTGGTGAAGAACTTCCTGGACTAGTAAAATATTATCCTGTACAACAAATGCAGATTGTTCTTATGAGATTAGAGCTGGTAGTAGAGGTTTCAAACGATTGGCTATGACTTTTGAGATAATTTTATAAACATAATTGCACAAGCTGATAGGGCGATATTGGTCTAGGCGTTCAGGGTGGGGAACTTTAGGAATCAAAGAAATCAGCGTCCGCTTTAGCGATAGAGGCATAATACCAGAAGTAAAAAAGTTGCTTACCTCTCGGAAGAGATCATTTTTGATAATGTCCTAGTGCATCTGGTAGAATAAACCATTAAGACCATCCGGACCTGGAGCTTTGGTGGCCCCTAGTTGAAAGGTGGCCTAATGGACCTCTTCAATGGTTACAATGGCGGTTAAACGTTCGTTCATCTCTTGTGTAACCATGGTAGGACATTGTGTCAAGATAGGTTCATAGTTGCGGCTGCCATCAGTGGTATATAATCTCAAAAGAAGGCTGTTGCCATCTCCTGTAATCTTGTAGAGTCCCGCACCCAATTGTGATTATCGTCCTGTAACATGGTAATTCTATTCCGCTGTCGCCTCTGAATAGTAGTTGCGTGAAAAAACTTGGTATTTTTATCTCCCCATTTGAGCCAATTTAGTCTGGATCTCATAGCCCAATATTGTTCTTCACGACTCCACACCAGTTGTAACTCATCTTTTCAAGCTATTGCTGCCGAGTAGTCATACAAACCATGTGGTTGATTAATGAGCCGCTGTAATTGTTGTTGCAAATCGTTCACATGGAGACGAGTATGTAAGAATTTAGTGCGACTCCACCTTGCAAGAGCACCAGAAATTGCTTTGATCTTATGTGTAATCGTTGCATTCTTCAACTGATTAGAATTCCAAGAGGAACTGATAATATCCCGACACTCTTCATCTTGGTTCCAGTATGCTTCATACATAAAGTAGCGTTGTGTGGTCCTCAGAGCTGGCGTAGTGTTTAAAAGAAGCGGATTATGATCTGAACCAATTGCTGGGAGTGCGTGGACTTCAGCCCCAGGAAAAAGCAGGCGCCATTCCATAGAACAAAAAACTCGGTCAAGACATTCCTTAATAAAAGTAGCCCCCTGACGATTATTTGTCCAAGTAAACGCATACCCCTTTGCTTCAATGTGCATTAACCCACAGTCATTCACAACAGCTTGAAAAGATGCTAATCGATTAAAATATGCTGGTCGTCCCCCTTGCTTCTCCCAGTGGTAAAGAATTTCGTTGAAATCGCCGATACATACCCAAGGAAGAGCATTGGCAAGACTTATCCGGATGAGATCATGCCAAACCTGCTGACGAAGTTGTTGAATAGCAGGGGCATGAAGGCAAGTAAGGCACCAAGGAAGACCGTCCCCTCCTTCCTTGCAAGTCATATCAAAAAAGGCCGAGTTAGAGCTAAGAAAATCTATTGAAATGGTATCATTCCATAAAACTACTAAGCCTTCGGCTAAGCCAACCGGATTGTGAACATGTAGATAACAAAAATGCAACCGACGTTTCATGCGCTGAAGAACATCTTCTTTTTGCTTAGTTTCCATGAGAAATAGTAGATCGGGCTTCTCCTTAGCCACTAGGGCTTTTAGTGCTTGAACTGTCAAGGGATTGCCCAACCCTTGATAGTTCCAACTTAAAAGTTTCATTTGTAACTAGGTGACTGTTGAGGGCCAGTCACCTTCGCCCAAATGCCATCAATAGGGTTTTCCATGATCAGAGCGTCCAAAAGAAAAGATTCATCAAAGGCTGCTAGAGCTGCACTGCTCATATCATAGGGATTGTTGCGTTTTCTCTTCTTTGCAGGGCTGAGTTTTGGTGTATATCATGAGTTCTTGATTTTTTTTTCCAAGTTGTAAACTACTAGACTACTCCTGAATCCCTTTCATCTTCTCCATTGCAGGTATCAGTGCAGTGTGAATTGTATTTTCATGCGTAGGAAGTCCAAGTCCGGGCTTGGGCAGCGCGCCTATTGAAGGAAAAGTGTCCCGATAGAGCTTATGTACGGTGACAATAGAGGTAGCTTCGGTGTCTATATTTGGCCTTTGCACAATTCCTTGACAAGCCTGCAGAGCTGTTGAAAGATGGTTGTCATTTGGAGTCTTCTGGGATATTGAAACAGGGGGAGCATCCACTGCAGAAGCTATCAATGGCACTAAAGGAAGAGGCTGCACATTGGTAAGAGGTGTTTCAGGCACTATTTCTTCCAAACTTTCCTTCTTGTCAGTTGATTCAAAATATGTTTTCCAGTAAGGACTATGCTTCCTAACTTCTGCACGGAGCCATTGTCCATAGGGCAGTTTATCCTTACCTTCTAATTGGTTTTCATCATATGGAACATCTTTACACGACATGACATAATGGCCCAACCTGCCACAAGAGTAGCAGAAGTGAGAGAGCCTCTCGTACCTAAAGTCGAGTCAAAAGGTTTTGTGATTGATTCTAATAAGGCGACCTGGCTGCAGGGGTACCTGAAGATCAAGTTCAACCCTTGCGCAACCAGACCTCAAGGTGAAATTATCTATTGCATCTGCCTTCACCTCTAGAACTTTTCCAATAGACTGTACATCTCTTAAGATAGTTTGTTCTATGCACCATTCTAATGGCAGGCCAAAAACTTGTACCCAAAACGCATACGTGGAGAAGTCATAGCAATGGAGCGGTGTATTAGGAATCCAAGCCTTAAAAACTACAAGTTTCCCAGAAAACAACCATGGTCCACCTTCTGAAATCCTTTGCCTATCTGCCTGCAGTTTAAATTTTGCCACATAGACTCCGTTTTCTCGCTGTGATATGTCGACCTAATCAGTACTCCATACCCTTTTCAATGTGGTTTGAAAAGCTTGAAAGTTGATTGCAGAATTAGAGTAAACCTTACCCACAAGTGTTAATCGGCATTCATCCAATTTTGCAGGGGAAGGCTCTTCATTCCATACCTCGATTTCTTGTGGGGAACATAAACGTTCCAGGCGATGACAAAGAGCAGCCAGGCGAGTGGAATTCTCCTCGTCTTCTTGAGCCATACCATCAGTGAAGAGAATCAGAGAGTAAAGCCAATCCAAAGCGAACCTGGAGCCATTCGCTAATCAATTTGGGGATACAAGGCCTTGAGACAGGTGTAGTGTGGGTAAAATTAAACATGCAACCAATGAAAATGGGAATCGGTGAAGAAACAGGGCATCGAGACCAGAAGAATTAGCTGAACTATTGAAAGCTAGGGAAAGACAACATGAAATTGGGTATCCGCTAGAGGGAAAGCAGTAAAATTTGCGACTTCATGGTGACGATACAGGATTTGAGAAGCGAGAGAATTAGGGTTCAGACTACCATACGGGTAGAGGAAAACTCTGCAAAACTTATTACAAGAAGAGCATGGTAGAAGGATCATTCAATGCCATCTGGTCTTTTAGTGAGAGAGACAGAGAGAGAGAGAAGGATATGAGAGAGAGCGAAACGAGTGAGAGAGAGGTGGAGACAACAAGCAGAAAAAGACGATGGAGAAGAATGTTGGGAATACCTGAATCCCTAAAACAGATTCGACACTAAATCGAACCCCTAAAACGAATACGAAAAACAAGCCCAAGAATAACATGTATCATCGATCAAAGATACACCATGGAATCGAGCGTACCTTATTGTCCACAGATTAAACACCAATGTTGAAGATCAAGGAAGAATCTGATCCCGGTCTACCAAGGAGCGTACTGTTGCTTCAAGGGGGAGAAAAACTTACGTTAGTTTTGGGAGAGGGAGAAAAGAAAAGAAAACGTACGTACGTTGAAAGGGTATGTTCCCTTTTCTTTTCTCTCTTACATCTTCTCCAAAAGACATACCTCTTCAACATAAAACATCTTCATAACTCACCCCTTCATTCATGGGCCCTTAACCTACGGGCCGGGTTCTTAGGCCCAACATGGGCGGACAGGCCCACTTAGGCCCATCAACATACAAATAAAACCATCATCTCTCACTCGCACATGGTGGGTTGAACAGGATCATCTTTACCTCTCTACAACATTCATACCGGTGAATAATCCGTGCGACCAGCATAATTTGAGAGCTCGTTGCCATACATCTGTTAGGAATATATAGCAGCTTATAATGGTCATCACACTCTGAGTAGATTTAGTATGCAGTATCCTAGATCGATCAATTACATTTATATCTCTCTCTTGATCTCTTTTTAAATAATGATATATCATATTCATAATTATGATTATCCCAAAAACAATCATAATTGGTCGACCAGTGAATACAAAACTAAGATATGATTCTCCAAATTTGATCTTCCTCTTTCCTTCAAACTCTCAATTTCAGTTCAGCTTGCTTTTCTAAAAATGTCCCATTAGATCGAATCAATTCATGATCATTGGCAACATCCTAAGATAGCAAACACTAAATAGAAATCTTAAGAATAAGTAAGAGTCATGAGGGCACTAAATTGAGGAACTCTTTTCCCCAAGAGTCTCATACGGCATAAAAGTTGAGATCAAACTTTTGCCACTCTTATTGGTCGTCTCATGCATACGTAGTATGAAATACGTATTATGGTATTAACTCCTTTCCCATGGAGCATATGTATATACCTTCAATACTGTACAGATGATAGTTCAGACATACCTAATGTCTAACTTGAGTTCACATATCTACTCATTCACAGAATTCATCAGAACTCACATCTGGCATCATAGACAGATAAAGTAATATGTGAGTTATTTTACTTTCGGACATAATCAATATTATGTCTTCATCTTAACACTCAATTAAGGTGAGATGTATATTTTAAGCTTGAGCTCTCAATTATCACATAGATAATAAGCTTAAAAACCGTCTCATCTATACTTATCACATAGTAAATAGAGACGATTATCCGTGTGAGTGGGCTAATTTTTTATCTGTCCGACATACTTTCTCAACTAAATATAATGCACTGAGCATTAAGATGCATAAATGTCAAACAAAGATTCATAGGCATTAACGATGAAAAAACACAAATTCATTAAATGTAAACACTTCAGGGAAATTACAATATTCAGTACATCAACCTCTACGCAATCCTAGAGATTTCACATGGCCACAAAACACATCTCTAGGTATTGGCTTTGTCATAGGATCTGCTACCATTCTATGTGTAGATATGTATTGTAAGTTCACATCCTTTCGTGCAACCATATCATTGACAAAATTATAATTTATATCTATATGTTTGATGTTGCCATGATATTTTGGATCTTTGGTGTACGCTATAGCTGCTTGACTATCACAATTAATCAATAATGGATTTGCAGTATACCCAATAACACCTAAATGATCCAAAAATCTCTTAAGCCAAACTCCTTCTTATACTACTGCTAATAATGCCACGAACTCAACTTTCATCGTGGACAAGGCTATACACGTTTGCTTCTTACTGCTCCATGATATGGCGCCATTATTCAGTAAGAAAGCAAAACCAGAGGTAGATTTCCTTTCATCTAAATCTCCCCCCAATCAGCATTCGAATAGCCTTCAAGCCGTAGATCCTTTTCTTGATAATTTAACTTGTAATCAGCAATTCCCTTCAGATACCTCAGTATTCTTTTAACGGCCTTCCAATGTGCTTGACTTGGATTGAATTGATATCTACTCACCATTCCAACTGCAAAACATATGTCAGGTCCTGTACACCTCATAGCATACATCAAGCTCCCAACAGCACTAGCATAAGGAACATGTTTCATTTGTTCCTTCTCTTGTGGAGTCCTTGGACACAGTCTATGGCTCAATCCTTCACCTTTTGCAATAGGAGTATCTATGGGTTTACAATATTGCATATGAAATCGTTCAAGAACCTTATTTATGTATGTTTCTTGCGAAAGAGATAATGATATATTCGAACGATCTCTTCAAATCTTAACTCCAAGGATGTATGTAGCCTCACCCATATCTTTCATCTCAAAGTTGGAAGATAACCAACTCTTCACAGTATTAACAAACTCCATATTGCTTCCAGCAATTAGTATATCATCAACATATAATGATATGATCACAAATTAATCTTTGGATATTTTGATATATACACAATGATCATCATCTATCATTGTGAAATCATATGCCATTATGGCATTATGAAAACATATATACCATTGTCTCAACGACTACTTAAGGCCATATATCGATTTCAAAAATCGACATACCTTTTCTTCTTGGCCTTCCATAATGAAACCAGTAGGTTGTTCTATATATATTTCTTCCTCTAATTCTCCATTGAGGAAAACAGTATTTACATCCATTTGATGTAACTCAAGATCCATACTAGCCACTATTGCCAAAATAATGCGAATCGAGGTAAATCTCACTACAGGAGAAAATGTTTATTCATAATCAATTCATTCATGTTGATTATATCCCTTTGCCACAAGGCGAACCTTATGCCTTTTTATCGAGCCATCAGCTTTACGCTTTATTTTGAGAACCCACTTGTTCCCAATAGCTTTGTGTCCTTTTGGAAGATCAACCAGTTCCCAAACATAATTTGACTTCATTGACTCCATCTCCTCTTCCATTGCATGCATCCATTTTTCCTTACTAGGGCAATTTAGAGCCTTATTGACATTTCTTGGCTCGTCCTCATCTTGTGAAGCAATCATAAAAGTTTCCCCTTCAATGTCAAAACATCGACGGGTAATACTTTTACGACTTGTTCGCCGTATGGGAGATTGTACACTTTGCACATCATTCCCCATCATGCTCCCACTCGGATTAGATAATGACGATATCATCCCATCATGTGGTTGTAATTGAGAGTGAGTTAAATTAAATTCATCACTTCTCATGTTACTCCCACTAGGACGAACTCCATTAAATTCATTATCTGGATCCAAGGTTTCAAATAGGGAGTAATCCTCACCTATTTCGCCCTTCTTAGGAAATTCACTCTCTAAGAATGTGACATCCCGTGATTCGAATTCAGTTATACTTCCACTTTCCTGCTCACCTATGAACACATACCCTTTCGAGTGTTCAGAGTATCTTATGAAAATACTATTCTTTCCTCTAGGACCCAATTTTCCAAACTTGTGAAAGGGCTCATGAGTAGAGACAGTACAACCTCATGGTTTAAGAAAACTTAAGTCCGATTTTCTGCCTGTCCATAACTCATATGGAGTGGAAGTAATCGATTTGGAAAGCACTCGGTTAAGTATATAGGCAGCAGTTAACAACGCATCACTCCAAAAAATGATAGGTAAGTTAGCATGCGCCATCATGGACCTAACCATTTCCAATAGGGTTTTGTTCCTTCTCTCTGTAACACTATTTTGTTGAGGAGTATATGGAATAGACAACTGTCTTTCTATTCCTTTTTCATCACATAAATTTCTGAACTCATCAGATAAATATTCTCGACCTCAATCGAATCTCGATACTTTTATTTTCTTGTCTAATTGATTTTCTACCAAGTTCATAAACCTTTTGAAACAACTCAATGCTTCAGATTTATGAGAAATCAAATAGACATATCCAAATCGAGTATAATCATCTATAAATGTGATGAAATAAACAGCCCCATGCCTTCGTCTTACATTCATCGGACCACAGACATCAGAATGGATTAAATGCAAAGGAAATTCAACTCTTTTACCTTTTCCAAATGGTTTCCTTGTCGTTTTCCCTACTAGGCAATGCTCACACATGGACAAATCAACTTTTTCAATATTGCCCAACAAGCCCTCTTTGGCTAGTCTATTTATACATTGTTGGCCAATATGACCAAGTTTAGCATGCCACACATTCACATCATTATCATATAAATTAGGAGACATGAAAAGGAAATAACAAATATTGGCATTACCATAGTCAATATTTAATACAATGAAACCATCTAGAAAATAACCACAACCATAATAGTTTGTATCCAAATACAAATCCACACCACTATTATGGAAGTTCATATTAAAACCAAGCTTAACCAACACTAAAACAGATACTAAATTCCGACGAATCTCTGGAGCATACAATACATCATGTAGGAACAAAGTGCGTCCACCACGCATGTTCAGTTGGCAGGTGCCAATTCCTTTTACTTCTGCTCTTGAGTTGTTTCCTACATAGACCCACTTAGTTCCATTTGGTACTCGTCGAAATTCCACGAAAGATTCTCTATCCTTCGTTACATGGTATGTTGCTTCCGAATCTACAGTCCACAAAGGATTAGATTCTACTAAGAATACAGAACTTGACACATTAGCAAAGTTCGTAAGAGTACAATAGATGAGTACCTTCTTTGACTCGCGACAGTCACGAGCGTAGTGACTCTTCTAGTCACAGTTGTAACACTTCACCCTTGAAATACTCTTCACTCGAGGACGTTTTCCTCTCTTATATTGGTTAGCTCTCGATTTCTTGCAAGAAGGACTTGATCCCTTGCATTTTCACATATTGAATGAATCAATGCGCTTACGCTCAGAGCTCAAAGCCCCTTCTAAGCTGGAAACAACATAGCAAATGTCTGTTTCTCGCTCAAATGCCTTTAGGCGGTCCTCTACTAGCTCAAGGTGGCACATAGCATCCTCAAGATCTTCCATAACATGGTCAAGAGCTTTTAGTGCTTCTTGCTTTTCAAGCATATATTGAATTTTCATATTCAATATTTCATAATTCTCGCCGTTCAATTTGTCTTCTTTATTCAAATCAGCAATTATGTTATTAGTTGCTGAAGCCATCGATCTGAACATATCAGACACATGCACGAATTATTAATGTCTATCGTTTATGCATCCATTTTTGCACAGACCCATCATATTAATGAATAATTTCAAGTAAGATTTTGGAATCAAAATATCACTATGTTTCCAATCATCATCCAAAAATTCTAACTTAAAACTATCATTAATATAATCTTCTATGCAAAATAAATTCAGCAAAGTCACTAAAACTTTCTTGAATTTCCCACAACGAATTGTAAATTAACAAATTTACAACAATAAATAACATTGAACTTTCAATAATTAAACATGTCAATTACACTAAGTAATATATCCAGAGGAAAATATCAACATAGAAAGAAATATTTACACCTAAAAACATCTCAGACTAATCTAAAAAATAAATAGGGAAAGTCTTTTCTAATCTATCAGTAAAATTCTCTAAGAATTCTGAAGGCACATTGGCCAACCATGGAAAAAAAATTTGGAGAGCTCTCATGCCACCTCCAAGGCGCATTCACTCTACGCCATGTGGAACTCATCCCAAGGGTTGAAGTTTTAGTTAACTCAATCCTATAATATTCTCTTACTAAAGCTACTGTAAGCCTCCTATAATCCGGGACCACGTTGACCTCCCATAGGCGATCTAAGACTGCTTGCCATTTAGGTGGAAGAGTGTTCATTAAGGCTGGCACATTCTCAAAATCCGGCATAAGATAACCATTCCAGATGATTTCTTGTATCATCTGATTAACCTTGATCACATGTGATACTACATCACCGTCATTCCACCAATAATTAGCTAACTCTGTTATTAGCCCTTTAAGTCTTGCATTTTATTCCTCCGTTCTCGGAAATGCAAGTATGCATGCATAATGCATCATAGTTTCTGCAACAAATGCAGAACAAAAATGGATTACTTATAATCCACAATGAACAAAAGGGAAAATATAGAATTTTCCATGGTTCATGCAACAAATGCAGAATAAAAAATAATAAAAAGGGGGGATTACTTATAATCCATAATGAACAAATTGGAAAATACAAAATTTTCCTCTTTTTTTTTTTTTTTTTTTTTTTTTTTTCGCCGGTCAACGATGGTCAATGCCGGTCAACGATGGTCAACGCAGGTTAACTGTGGTCAACAATGGTCAAATGGGTCAACGATCAACGGGTCGAGTCAACGGTCAATTGAGGTCAACGGCCGTCAGGTCGGGTCGGACCAGTGAGGCCAAGTCGGACCGGTCGGGCCGGTCGGACGAACCAATCGGCACGTGCAACGCGTGTGCCTGGCTGACGTCACGATGACGTCAACCGGCGCCTGCGTGGCATGTGCCAGCACCTCGCGCATGCGTCACACACGCCTGGGGCCGAAATGGCATGTACGACGCACACGCCTGCAGGGGACCGAATCCGCACGCATTGATGACCCCCGTTCATTCCGACCACGCATGGCGGCGCGTCCAGCAGCCTCTGGCGGTGATCTGCCATTCGTTTTTCTTATATCGACGAGAGCTTCGACCCTGCACTATCAAAAACGAATTTCGACTTGCAGAAAATCACAAAATAGGGTGAACAGTTCACGGGTGTCGGGTTTTTCCGTCCCCAATTGACTTGCAGCGGCTTTTCTCGAATTTCGACCACAAAAAATAATTCAATAACATAAAAAGGGGATCGGGAAACATGAACTACAGCTCTAATACCAATGTTAGGAATACCCGAATCCCTAAAACAGATTCGACACTAAATCGAACCCCTAAAACAAATGCAGAAGACAAGCCCAAGAATAACATGTATCACCGATCAAAGATACACCATAGAATCGAGCGTACCTTATTGTCCACAAATTAAACACCAATGTTGAAGATCGAGGAAGAATCTGATCTCGGTCTACCAAGGAGCATATTGTTGCTTCAAGGGGGAGAAAAACTTACATTGGTTTTGGGAGAGGGAGAAAAGAAAAAAAAAACGTACGTACGTTGAAAGGGTATGTTCCCTTTTCTTTTCTCTCTTACGTCTTCTCCAAAAGATGTACCTCTTCATATCTCACCCCTTCATTCATGGGCCCTTAACCTGCGGGCCAGGTTCTTAGGCCCAACATGGGCGAACGGGCCCACTTAGGCCTATCAACATACAAATAAAACCATCAAAGAAGAACGAAGTCCCGAGACCGGGATCAATATGGGGGGGAGTCGCAGAGCATTGGCAACCGTTGACAGTCGTTAAGAGTTAGTTGATGGGTTTTGCTATTCTTTTTGTCTCACGATGGGTTTTCCTTTTTTGGAGGGTTTTCGATGTTTGGAGGGAGCACGTGAGTGAGAGGGACATTTGCCCAAGTGAAGATCTTTGCCCTTTTGATTGAATTGGACTTAGGGATGGTCTCAAAAGAGAGTGAGGCAAAATGACACAAAATGATGTTTAGCAGAGGTGACCAATGGACGGGCTCGCTCCGGATCAAGTCCGATATATTCGTCCGGTCCTGCCCATCAAGATAAATGACACAAATGCAAAAATTATGCGGGCTGGGCGGGCCTGGGATGTCTGATCAGCTCTTTGAAATTCAAGGAGGATAACTTTGTCAGCACATTAGAGAAAGAGAGGAGAGACTACAGATGAAAAACACATCAGGAACATGCACACAATGGAGTAGTACGCAAAATTGGTCTAAGCAAGCTATGAGGGTTGAAGTTGGATAAGGACAGAACACACGCAGACTCACACACCACAGTTGGAAAAGTGTACGGTCTTTCCATTTTTGCACATTTCAATTCCTTGTACTTTTAATTCCGAATTTTCAACTTATGTAATTTCCTGCAATGCATTTCAATTTCAATTGATTCTGTTTACGTAATCTCAATTCGTATTCACTTTATTTCTTGTCTCACTTAGATTCGCATAGAGTGCTCGCTTCCATCCAAGCCTCAATCACGCACTTTGTGCTCAATGTGGAACCACAGAGAGATCTCGCTTGCTCTCCAATCTTGTTAAGTTTGGATCACCTCATGTGCCTTTCGATTTCACCTGTCCCTGTAGCTAGAGCCACAGCTTTCTAAATTTGTTATAGTTAAAGTTATCTTCTCTTCTCTCTTCGATCATCCTTAAAACTCTCCCTTGTCTTTCTTTCTACCTGGTATGATTATTTAAAACTAAAGATATTCCAATCAATCTCGGTGGCATGCTTTGCACTTCCCACAATATGAAATTTGTGTATCAAAATTCTGCTATCTTAAAAATTTTCTATGATATGAGTCGAAAAATGAAAATAAATTTAGTGATTAATAGACGGTTCCTATTATGAGATGTTGACACCTAAATTTTACTATTTTGTTTATAACTTAATTGCATACAAAATTAGGAATTAGTCAAAAAAATTAATTAAAAAATAATTATTATTAATTTTATAAAAAAAATGAACAAAAGCAATCGGGTCAGGCCGGACCTGGCCTTGGCCCGGCCTGCACCCCTTTTATTTTCTCTTCCCCTTCCTGCGCTGGGCCTGGCCCAGCCCATTTTCCCTTTCAGCCCAACCTGTGAATGAGAGTCTTCTCCCTCCAGTTGGTCTTCGCTACAGCACCTGCACAGACAGAAAACAGAGCAGCACAGCGATAGAGGAGCAGCGATGGAGGAGCATGCGAATCGGGATGGCAAGCGGCCAACGTGATCCGCGGGTCGAGATTAGCCTAGCCGGCAGTTGGCACAGCAGGAAGACAACCTGCAAAAACAAAAGGAAAAGAAGCAACCAAGTAGGGGGAGAAACACCGAGAGAAGCATAGAGGGAAACCGAGGGGAAAGGAAGGAGAATTGGCCGGATAAAAAACCAAGGAGCCCCGAACGTCCAGCTGCCATTGGTGAGTTGCCGACTGCCGCTGTAATCCTCGAAGCCTAGCAACACAAAAAAGAGGGAGAAAAGAGATGAAGCACAGAGAGAATTCGAAGGGGAAAGACCGAACCAGAGGCAGGAAGCTCGAGAGAGTAGCTACTCGTCGCTAGAGGTCTGTCCGCCCGCCGTTGTCTGCCATAGCCCATCACCGGGCAAGGTAGGTCCCCTGAACCCGTGGTCTCATTTCTGGAAAACGCCGGGCCGAAGCTCGCGGCCGACCGGTTCGCGTGAGCTCCGGTCCACGTTGCCCTTAGGCTTTGCTCCCGTGTTCCTTATACGTTGCATCCCAAGACCCTTGAAGCGTGTTCGGCGCTCGATTGAGCCAAAATCCTTCGAGTTCAATAGTGTAGACCATATGTTTGACAAAATTCCTCAAAGAAAACCGAAGAGTAGCTTGCGTTTTAACGCCAAACCCACTCATTTTTGCCCCCGTGCTTGCTGAATCCTTGTTGCTTTGCCTGTATTCGTTGTGTTTTCGAACGGTTTGCGTGAGATATTGGCACATATTTGAATTAACAACTCGTTCCATCGGAAATAGGTTAGTGGTTGCCGGAATAAGTAGCCGGCGAGGGACGGCGCCAGTCGAGGGGGATAACCGGTGGGCGGCAGTGGTCCGACGATTTTCCTTATGGCGGTCGGTACTCACGAATTAATCGACGTCAGTCTGGCGAGGGAGCGACAGGAGCCTCGACGTGTCGCGGCTGTGGGAGAAGAAGGCTCGAAGAAGGCGATCTGAAAAGGGTAGAAGAAAATAAAAAAGAAAATAAAAGAAAAGAAAAGAAAGCACAAAAAGGTTTTAAAAAATAGAAAAAGAGAAATGGGCTTCGTTTTGGGCCGGTTTTTATTTCGTGGGCTGTTTAGGTTGGGCTGGAAATAGAAGTTGAAAAATTGACCCTCAAATGGGCTGAAGTAAAAAAAAAAAAAAAAAATTGAAAATGGGCTTGAGGCCAAGAATTATCCCCATTCTTTTTTTTTTTAAAATTTCGTGTGGGCCTAGCCCGACAGGGCCGAGCTCGATCTGGTCGAGCCAGACCAAGCTCGATCCGGTCAAATCGAGCCGGGTTAGACAGGACCCGACCCGGTTCGGCCCCAAAAAATATTAAAATATATTTTTTTAAATTTAAATTAAAAACTAATTTTTTAAAAAATTTTAAAATTTCGAAATTCCAAAAATGGAGTTTGGTTAGGAATTGCTATGTTTTGTCTTCTTAGTGTAATTAGGCCTTTATTGGCTCGTATTTTGATGACATCGTATGTTTAATTTGCATATCTAATTATGTTTAATTGCATGTGTTTAATTTTACTATAATTAGGATCTTGGTAGCTATAATTGTTACTTTAATGATTGCGCATTTGCATGATCACCTCACATATTAGTGGATAGGTATAAAATCAATCCAAACTGCCTTACAAAAACCCTTTTTTTTTAAATGAACAAGATTAGGTACTGAAAGGGCACTAATTAGTCAATTAGTGTAATCAAGTCCCCGACCCTAGATTCTCTAGTTGCGTAGGAAGTGTGGTATACTCACATGCCTCACTTGGTTTCCAGCTGACTTCAATAGGCTAGTAGCGACTCCTTTTGTGCGAAATTCTTAAAAAATATCCTAATGTCACGCGGGATATAGGCTTGGGAGAGCCCGCGCCTAATCATGGGCGTTAGGCCCGTCCTTTAGGCAATACCCCTAAACCTATTCCCTCCCCCCGAGTGGTAGGTCATGACAGCTTGGCGACTCCGCTGAGGATTTGGTTTTAAACCTTAGAGGACTTAGGCCAAAATTAATCTTGTTCAAAAATATTTTCATTTGGCAGCGAGGATTGCAAGTATGTCCCTAACATTAAAGGTGTTAAATGTTTTTGCAGATTGGGAGGCATAAGGGGAAGTGTTTGCTCACATTTATCTTGTAGGGAGGTGTAGGAATGTATAGCTTATTTTTTATGTATGAAGTGATGATTGCTTATAAATTGTCATGCCTGCGTCCCCTTCATTGCACTACACCATAGCACACATTACCGGCCGCCGAACCTAGGCCACATAGGATCACTTAGGATGGTGTTGAGCTGGATACCACTCCGACTACAAGCATGTAGTAAGAGTCGCCCATCTCAACCTCAAAATTTCTTTCTTGATGTCAGAGGTTCCCACCCTGGTCTGCGAGCATGCGACACGAGTCAGTTCTTTGACGAAGCCGAAGTCATGGGTAACACGACTTAGCCACGAGCTTGTTGGTTCAGTCCTGTGATCCCATGGTTCCATTTTGGGCAGTCTAGAGTGGAAATCGAACCACTGCACATGTGCATGTCTATGTAATTGGCATTGCTACTCATGAGTAGGGTAAGTTTTTCGAATTCTTTTCTTTGCATTTTACTTATTTCGCGTTCTTGTTTTGGTCGATCCATGACAAATTAGGTTGGTCGTAACTTTTGTTAGCATACAATAGGGGTACCCGAGCTTCGCATCACTTCCGCCCCTAAAGGAGAAGCCTCCACCCGAAGATTCCTGAAGTGCCATTGAAGATCACTCACCGAACCGAGATCAAGCGCCTTAAAAGGAAGCTCGAGGAAGCCAAGGAGCGTGCTTCGAAGTTGACCCGAGTTAGTGGGGGTGCCACGAGCAGAAGCTGTCCTCATTAGTTAGATTGAGTCAAGTGCAATATGTAGTGGGACCACGCCTACATACGTTACAATGTTAAAGAGTTTGTCTCGAGTCTCAATGTTGGGAGTTAAAAAGAGCATCTTTTCGTCTTCGAAGTAGCTTCGTTGTTTAGGGGTTTCCTTTCATGTTTTTTCTTGCATCATGTGGCAACCTAACTTTCAATGAAGCAAACAAATTGGGGCAATTAGATCTTTGTCATGAGCCAACCGCCTGATTATTACTTGTACTTGTATATGCTTATCTACCCTTGCTCTATGTGGCACCCCTCGACGGTCCCCGATCCGATTAGGGTCACCACAGTTCGCTTACCATTCACTTTTCCTAATAACATGTCACTCTAATACCATTTCAATCGCAGCGGGTTCATACAACCTGGGGGTTTACATCTTTTAGATTGGTCCCTTGCACAGTTCATATACGGAAGCACATCCAACAACTCCCCTCTCTATATTCAGAAAACGATGCACACTAACTAAACATCTTATAAAAATTAAAGCCGAACACTTTTATTTACTTAAACCAGATGGACATCATTCATCGGTACATCAAAATGCCGCAGTCTTCTATACTCAGCTATACTTCAAAAGATGACCGACATCTCCTCCCACAATTGTATGCTTAAGGTCCATCAACTAGTGTCGGCGTCCAAAAGTTCCCTCCTTTGCTATCCTTCTCCTCGCGGTCATATCCAACCGCTCAATCCATTTATTAATCTGAAATGTTGGTCCTCGAAGGGGTGAGTACAGCCACTCAGCAGGTAAATGACCAATAAACCACTCAATACATCATGCCACGCAATCATCACAATCATAGCATCACTTGTCATACAAGCATCCATGCACAACTTACCTTGGTATCATGCACATGTCATCATACCTCATGTACCATCATCATCATATAGACATCACCATCATCATGTCACATATGGCATCATCCTTACCATGCATCCATGCGTATAACATCATCATCATATCACATATCACATGTACCATCATCATTACCATGCATTCATGCATGTAACATCATCATCATATCATCATATCACATGTACCATCATCATTACCATGCATTCATGCATGTAACATCATCATCATATCATCATATCACATGTACCATCATCATTACCATGCATCCATGCATGTAACATCATCATCATATCATCATATATCATCATGCATAATTCAATTTCACTTTCATTTTGGACCGCCACATTTCTCTTTCCCGGGACCAATGTTTGCATCCCACATTCATCACTCGCGCCCAATCCTGGCATTGTGAGGAACCTCCGGGCATGTATCCAAGATACAACCGGGCATCCGGCACCCCCACATTCCGGGCATCTCGTATCCCAACTGGCATCACGAGGAACCTCCGGGCATGTATTCAAAATACAACCGGGCATCCAAAGGGTATCGACTCATTCGAACCTCTGGGCATCTCGCATCCCACCTGGCATCACGAGGAATCTCCGGGGCTCGCCATGAAAATGGTTACCCCTACCCTCCGGGCATGCATCATGATACAACCCCTCACCCTCCGGGCATGTATCATAATACAACCGGGCATCTCGACACTCCCGGGGAAAACCTCTGGGCATGTATTCATAATACAACGAGGCATCCAAAGGGCATCGACTCATTCGAACCTCTGGGCATCCTGACTCCCGGGGCATTGTCGGCTCACACCTCCGACGATATCATCATCATCATAATTTATATTCACATTCATGGCTCAATTTCAACATGGCATATAATGTGATGGCAAACAAGATCATTTTCATCATTTGGTTCATATATGCATTTCCAATCATCAACATACATGCAGCAGGATCCAATCACTTATGTCAATACAATCCATGGGGTCCATGCAACATAGAATAATCCATACATCACGACCTTTTTGAGATTTACCAAATTCCAGCTTGTACCATTTTAGAAAATATTTAAATTAAATACCCATATGATTCTCAAAAATCATGAAATTAAGACATGTGATAAACAAGACAATAAGATAGCAATTTCATGAAAAGCACGTGCCCAATAGAGTTCCACACAAGAAGGTACAATTCACACAAAACAGCATGCAATTTTCGGATAGAAACAGAATGCACAGTTTCCGAAATAATTTGATTAAAGTATCCAAACGACCTCCGAAAATTATGAAATTTTACCAGATTATCACCAAGACACTAAAGTATATTTTACATGAAGACTTCTAAGCCAAATTCGTTTTAGATTATTTTCTATAGTCATACGAAGCTTCTAGTTCTAGCACCGAAACGTCCAGTGTAGTCGTCTCCGAAATACCGAGTTTTCACCCCTTTATTCTTCTTCGTTTCCTCTGAAATTTGGATATGTTTTTCTTCAAGAGGTCCCCTACAACTTTCATTAAGGGATCTAAGTCAAATTTCCAGAGTATAGTCATCATATGGGTCCATGAAGTCTCGGGTGTCCAGTACCGTGTTTCCAGATCTACCATCTTCAAGAGTAAGTCGATTCACTAAGCTACACTTACTCATTTTACTTAAAATTTGAGTATGTTAGTATTTAAGATGTTCTCTACAATTTTTATGAAGAAATCGAAGAGAGATTCTTAGTAAAAATCAACATGCAACCACAAATCTACCGAAAGGTCAGTGAAATCGTTCCAGATCTGGTGTCTTCGTAGGATGAGGGTTCGACCCCTTAAATATCCATACTTTTGTCCCAAATGTTAGTATGTTGTAGTATAAGATGTTGGCTACAACTTTCATGAAGTAATCAAAGTCAAAATCCAACTCGAAACATGCATGCAAGCCTTCACAAGATTCTGGGTCAGGCGGTATTCACGAAATCAGCAAGCATATTCAAGAACAAGTCACATTCTAGCTTCGGTTTTGCCTACCCTAACATCCGAAATCTACCACCAACAAATCACACATGCAAGACACACATGCAAGAGTGGAAACCGATCCCAACTTGCCTCAAAGACCAAGCGGACAGCGACACACGAACGGCACACCGGCGACGGACGGACGGCGTGCGGGCGGCGACGGGCGAGCTCCTCCTCCTCCTAGGCCTCCCTCTCTCTCGCAACTCACTCTCTCTCTCGCAACTCTCTTGGACGACAGCCCCCCCACCATCAGCCACTCCCTCTCTCTCTTCCTTTTTGGTTGCATATATATTGCATGCATTCTTATTTTGCATGGGAGACACTTGTCCCTAAGAAGGAGACACGTGTCTCCCTTGCCGAAGACACTTGGAGGCCATGCAGCGCCTCATTCCTCCCCTCCATGCGTCGACATGGGCCGAGCTTATGGCCCACTTTAGGCCCATCTCACTTGGATCTAAAATCCAAACTTAAATGGTCCAAGTTTATTTTTTTAATAATACATCTTAATCCTCATTTAAATAAATACCTAATTTCATAATAAAATGGCCATAAAACTTGTAGTCACAAATCCATAAATTCCAATTTATGATGCACATGGCCAATGATAGAATTTCCTTTCCTCTCACATAATTATTCATTACAAGCTTGGCCATAAATCTTATTGCAAATTATGGATTAAATGGCCATAACTTGATGGTACTTCCATCACTTATTCATAGACTTTAATGTAACTAGAGGTCATTATGAATTTTGGGATGCCACACTCTAGGTACTAGCCAATCGATTGTCTTCTGCCGATCATCGACACGGCCAAGCGAAGATCCCCGATTTGCACGCGCGTGAAAGTCAGAATGGAGAATGAGGACACCAACGTGCGCATGGCTAAGATGGAGGACCAGCTGGCCCAACTCACTGCAATGATGCTTGAAATAAGCCAGAAGCTTAAGGAGCCTCCCACTGTAGCTGTCATTGGAACATCCACTCCTGCGTCATCAGGACACACTCCCCCGTCGACTGGAGGCACACACGTTGCTGATCTCCCTGGGAAAGAAATTGCCAGAGAGGATCCTTCTGTCACGCCAATTATCATCAATTTGGATCCTCCTCCGAATGAAGACCCAACACCCCGCCTAAGTGAAGAGAGTGAAAAGCGTTTGACAACGATAGAGGAGCGACTGTGTGCCTTGCAAGGTTACGAGCTGAAAGGAGCTGATAGGCTGTCTCCATATACCAAGACGAACTTCCCTGAGACTTTCCAAGAGCCTGAGTTCACAAGAAAGTATGACGAAACGGGATGCCTCAAAACAACGTCGTTTTGATCTAGACCTGATTTTTTATTCTAATTTTATTTAAATTAAATTTAAAAATAAATTAAATTATTTAAAAAGAAAAAGAAAAAAGAGAAGAAGGAGGAGGAGGAGATTTCAAGCAACGAGGGTTGCAAACCCTCACCGCTGTTGCAACCCCACTATCAGTATCGCTGAAGGCAATGGAGGACCTATAGGCCCTTACCCAGACCTAGGCAAGAGTTGTCATTGGTGAGAGTCGTTTGCCACTAGCAACCCTTGGCTAGGATTGGGCGAGGGTCTGGCCATCCCCCACCCTCACCGGGCCCTCCTGGCAATGGTGGGGTGGCGACGAGTAGGGCTAAAGGCGGGAGAGGGGGCAATAGTAATAGTGAGAGATTGCAGCCCTTCCCGCCTAAAATCTTCTTCTTCTTTTAATTTAGTTCATTTCTAAATTTAATTTAAATGAAAATAGTATTAAAATCAAATTTAGACTACAATAACGTAGTTTTAGCCTTATACTTCATGATTTAGCCACGTAAGAGAAAGAAAATATTTAAAAATGCCACGCCAACATTTTCTATTAGCCAAGTTGGATAAAGTTAACGAAATGACTCAACTGAACCAATTTCTCAAGTTTTAGGATTTAATTACATTTTTTGTAAATTTTAAAACTCAATTGCGCTTTTGTGACAAGTTTTAAGACTTTCAGTGAACATATTCTTTAAAATTATTGTCCGCATCAACACTAGTCGCACAATGTAGCAGAGTTGATGCTGACTAGACTACCACATAATTCAATAAAAAGTTTATAACTAGATTGATGAATCTTCAAAAGCTTACCATGTCTAAACTGGTCGACATACAATATGTTTATGATTTTTTGGACAATTTTTCCATAGAAAAACGCTAGTAACTCCATACTAAACTTCTCTCTTTTTAGCCTTTTTCACCCACTTTTGTGAGTGCAGACACCATTGAAGCACGAGAGAAGACGCGAGTGTCGTGTGAAGTCAGTTGACCAACACAATTGAATAAACAAGAAATCAATTGACCCACTTTCTCAAAAAAAAAAAAAAGAGAGAGAGAGAGAGAGAGACTTGAACGAACAGTTGAAAATATTTATAGTTTTTATCTTATAGATCAGTAGAACTGTTTTGGGAAATGGGATGACCATATAAATAGGCCATGGCCGTGTCAGTGAAAAGTATCGGAACTGCCGGAATGCGTCTTTCGGATCAAATGGTTTAGGCACTCATTCTGTTTGGCCTTTCGCAAGAACAACTGCCGACCATAATCATGCTCCCTCGAGCACATGCACGGCTACCTACAAAACCAGCAAGACGTTTGTTTTCACCCATGAGTTCATCAAACTTTCGGTGTTCAATGACTTCAACATGCTCAAACCTAGATCTTGGCTGTGTAGAAAGCATGCAGAGTTCAGGCGATACTCGGGATTGATATTCTCGACTGTGTCTACTCACAGAAATTTGGCAGGAAAATAACATGCGAAGTGGGGTTGTAGCGCGTTGAAGTACATTGGCGCCAATCCTTTTGTTTTTGATAACTGGAGACAAATAATTAAGGATGATGATTATAAAAGAGAAAATAGAGGCATATCCTCGGCATTTTCCTTCTGCAGTTAATAGCAAGATAGGGGTTGGATGACAAAGGCCAATCAAGCACGAAGAATGAACCAGAGCTTGGGGAGGGCGTCGTCTATGTTCCTCGATTTGAAGAGCAGAATCCTGTATTGAGGAAAGGGTAGCTTGGCGAAACCTTTCTGTTTCTTTTTACTGAACTGATCAAGTGATGCGACTGCAATGCTATCTTGAGCAGTATTTTGATTTCTCTGATATTTGATCCGGCGAATTGAATAGAACTGTGAACCACTCCATGGAAAACCCATGGAATGGACATTCGATGACATCCAGAAACGAGAATCGGTTAGTCTGCCTAGGAACTTTCTTAGGTACATGCAAAACAATACAAACGAGGGAAGAAGAATGAGCAGCATCTAAGATGCATAATGTTTTAGAAACAAATACCAGAAACACTGACAATGAGGATTTCAGAAATTACACTTCAGTGGTAATATATCAGATGCCCCAAGGAAGAATTTTCCCATCAAGTGGAAGTGGTCAATTAAAATGTGGCAAAAGTAGGTATTATTGAAAGGAAGTCTAGACAATGGGAAGTCACCACGGTTTTTACACATTGCAAGCTCTTCAATAAAGAACAGAAGATAGAGGCTTCAGTTGATGTTTAAAAGAATCCCCAGATCAAGATCGGCCTGTCAATATATTTTAATTGGATACAGCGGCCTAGAAGGCCGTGTTATTCCTCAATCAAAAACTGAGTCAAGCATTCAGTGTCAGAAATGACTTCACTATCCCCATCATCTCGCCTCCTGGAAAACGCCCGAGACATCCCCTAGCCGCCGCAATCTCATCGAACTCATAGACAGAGTCACCGTTAAAGGCTCGTATTTGATTGGTCCCTCCATCTTTTTGCATAACCACATCTTCTTCCGAGTCTTCTCCACTCTTAACGGTAGGAAGGGGAAAGGGATCAAGAGAAGTTTCGGCAAGAACTGAGTCACCACCTACAGCACCGACAAGGTCCTTCAACCAACATATCGCAAATGGAACAGATTCAAAGCTGTGATCTCCATATTCAACTGGTGTAGAGTGATCCCCAGTCACGCAAAGAGCGTACTGAAATTTCCCAGTTGATTCTGCTTGCCAAAGTAGTCTGGCTAGTTGCCCAATAGCTCGGTCCACAGATTCCAATCCCTTTACTTTGAAAACGCTTGCCTTGTCATGGCCAGCATCATCTATAGCCTGCACTGAGACAATGGAATATCACTAACCCACAATAGTCATATTCTTCAAAGACAAAGGCCTCTTAAATTATCTTGAAACTCATGCTCAGGCAATCAAGTAAACATCCACTATTGGATTTACCAAATAAAGATGATAAAGATATTAAAGAACCAATGGTCTAGAGAGTAAGCATTTCTGGTTCTTCTATTATAAACTCAACTTAATGCAAATTAATTCAATGCACATACAAAACAAAGAGGAAAAAACAGAAGCTGTAAGGTTCTTTTTATCGTCTAGGATGGAACCCAAAACTGTGCTGACCTTAATATGGAGGAAACCAAAATCATAGCCACTCAGTCGACCTGGTTTGTCCACATCCTCCCCTGGTACGAAAACTTTTGGACAAGCATGCATAGGAGCTGAGAGTGCACTAGCTATTGCAGATGCTTTGGATGTCAAAAGCGTCCGATAATCTCCAGTTGCTCCCGGAGCTTGTAGGATATCAATATCAAGTGATAGGCCTAGACCAGCTATGATTTTTGTGGGAGCTACCATGCATGGCCACAAACCATGTTTCTTAACAAATGGAAGAACCTGCCACATAACACTCAAATGCTCGTAATGCTGAATAGGGCTGCTTACTGGGGGTATTTCAACTCATGCATTCAAAACTGAACTGTAAATGCACATAAAACAGTATTTTCGCAGGACCCTCGTACTCAGATCAAAAAGTGCACCTTCTCATTTAGAAAACTACCACAGAGAAGAAGCAGCGAAGTCAAGAGTTTGGACAGATCACCATCATAGTTTAGTTTTAACCATAATTACATTCCAGAATCTCTCATCCTAAAGCCATTTCGAACCTCATACTTTTCATTCCTATGTGGAAAATTTTATATGCCAAGATTCAAATCTGGATGACGAGTTAGATGGCTACTTGGAATATTAAGCAATTGGAGCTTTAATTATGACAAACAAGTTTCGTTACTATGCAACATTAGATTTTAATAACAATGAGCATATATATAAATTCTTGGTTTACAGTTTCAATTAGAAATTCTAAATAATCTCACACATGAAGGCAGCTACACTTACACCCAGGGCCAAAGGAAGGCATAGAAAGTAAAAGATTACTTCTACATTGCAGCAAGAAAAACTCACTGTAACTGAAAAGAGAAACACACAGCCTTGTCTCTACAGTTTAAACTGACCTCAATTCTTATCCCACAACCTCTAAGCAGGACAACATTGGCAATGTTTTTCCCTTCTGCCACTCTTTTTGCATTCAATGGATGAGAAACTAGAATTCGAGAAATTTCCTTGGATAACTCATTAACAACAGCAGCAGTATGCCTTGCTTCTTCAGTATCATCTAAAGGCTCAGCTTGCAAAAGTAAGCGATTGTCCTTCAATGGATCAGTCCCAGATATATTTCCGCTTAACTTTGGACCCTTTACAACCACCCCACACCTGTGTTCAGTTGCATACCTGTCAAAAAATCCATAATTACTTCCCAGATTTTCACTAAAGAAAAAAGAAAAAAGACTGGAAACTGAAACTTAATCAACAGCTGCATAGAACCACTGAGTCACTTGGATAGAGACACCTTCACCAATCTGTGATAAGTTTCGGTATTTTATGGCAAATAGCGTTTGCATTATCTACGTAAAGCAAGTTGACAATATGAAAAGTATAAGAGAGATCCCATTAGCAGCTTCATGCAGTTCATAGACGAAGTTTCAAATGAATATCCAAGGCAGGTTCTTCACAGAAGATTCTGTGATGTAGATATGGCTAGGAAATTTCAAAAGAGAGAAATACTGGTGAACTCACTTGACTCTGACTTCATACTCGGGAAAAGATGGGAGCTTCATCCCATCCAGTGCAGCACAAAGAATGGGCCCTTCTTCTTCAAAATGTCTGTCAGCCCTCCTACTGATGACTATTCCAGTTTTCTCATCCAAGGTTGCAAAATTTGACTGAGGATCAGAAAATGGTGTGACCTTGCTATTAGGTGTACTGGCCAAGAGATACCATTAATGACCATTTCCAAACAAACTCCTCCATTCTATACAATGGAACAATAAAATGGTAATATGTACAAGAAAGTTCATACCAACACTCAGATTAGACTGTAAATGGAGAAAAGCCTCCCTTCACAACTCACAAACTTCAATTGTATTCATTCAACAGAGAACAAGTTATTCTACATTCATGCATGCATGTGTAACATGCAAGAGAACGAAGGACAGAATTGTGACTCATCGGACACCTATCCCAACAATAATTAAACAAAAAGCTGACTTAATGATCCTGAACATCCTTTTCAAATATCACAAACACTGCAGCATAACTTAAATATTCCTTTCCTTTATACTAAAATGACAAACGTAATTTTGTAATGGTAGGATTCACAAGATCTTGCAACAATAGCTAATGAGCCACCTCTTCCATACTACTCAACCAAGGATTAAAAGATGAAGGAACCAAATGATCCACCCCTAGGATTGAACTTCTTGAAATTGGAACTTGTAGTTGTACACCTAAATGACAAGAAACTGGAAAAAAAGTGTACCCAAGAACCGAATTGCGACAAAAAGGTATGTCCTCACCGACCTCCTTAGGTTTTGATTGACACAATACTGCCACAATTAGAAAGAAATACTAGAAATTACAAAACCCATGATAACGAGGAAGGACAATTTAAACCAGATACACACCTTAAATGCAATATCACCCGGTGACATCGCTAATCCCGCACCCATGGACTCGAAGGCGCCACGGCCTCGGTAATACACTCTCGGGTCATAACCCAACAAGGAAAGATGAGCGGTATCACTTCCGCAACCCAATCCTACTTCAACAGGATCCATGAGACCATTCACACCAGCGGATGCAATAGTATCCAAATAAGGCACTTTAGCTGCTTGGAGAGGAGTCTTGTACCCAAACCGTGGCAAAGACACATCGCCCACACCATCAATGAGCACGAATGCCACTCTTCTCTTGGGATGCTCAATGCTTGCCATGTCTTATGTGCTTAATGATTACAACAATGGCTCTATCAACAGCACAAATAAAAAACTGCACCTGTTAGACAGCAATTTAAAGGAGGCATTGCTTAGACACATTGTAGCATTTTCGCATGCAATAGCAAAGCAGTCTACAGCAGGTGACGCTAGGTAATACATGCCACAGGCAAACAAAAATCACAACTAATTATGTTTGGTTCATGGCCATGGAATCATGAAACGTAACCCCATTCCACATAATCAAATTACTTGGAGATGGGGTTCCTTTTCTGTTGTTTGGTTTCAACTTTAGAAATGAAGATAAATGATCAATCTGAATTACAAAATGGAGTTAAAACATATACAAAATAATTTGTGAATGGTTTATCAAATCCAGGTATACAAAATGGTAAACCTAAAAAAAAAACAATGACAAATTCAGAATGAGTTCCACGTTGTCATCCTCCAATAGAAACATATTAACAGTTCACACAATCATTTTCACAAACAATTCATCAGCAACACTGCAATATATCATTGTATAATAACAAAGAGTAAGTCAAGAATCTACGGCATGACGAAGCCATCCAAATCAAGCTATGACGGCAAAGTTACTTCAAGCCATTGTGATACTCATTTTCATCTTCACTTTGTCCTGAGACAAAGATCCAATCATGATAATGAATGGAGTAACAAAACCAATGAATGAAGCTCACCACTTCACGAGTGGGTATAATTCGCAAGCTATTTTTTTCTCCCCCGAATCACCATATCAGCTCCACCAGAATAGTCAAATTTCGCATTTTTAAGGGAATCCAATTCTCGGGTGATTTTAGTCCATGTTCATGAATCCGACCAAACATGAGTTGGAATGGGATTCCATTACCAGGCCACATTCCAAGGTGAAGTAGACAAGGTCTCAGCGTCATCGGCATACCAAAATTGGGTTTCAGAAAGCGGCGGCATGACACAACAGTGGACTTCAAGATCGGCCAATTCGAAAATTCTCTGCTTGCTTATTGCAGATTGGCACGGTAAAGCACACAGAGGTGATCACCAGCAACAACCGGAAATGAGAAAGAAAGAACACGGAGATGGACATGAACCATGGACAGTTACTCGATCCTACAACAACGGTCTGCAATAAACAACACCATCGTTCGCAACGAAGCAGAAAAATGGAAGTAACCCATCAACATCGCCGTTCGTGGGTCACAAGCATGCAGCAAATGGACAAAGTAACGAATCCCAAAACAAGAAATTTCAACCCAGAGAGAGAGAGAGGGTTAGAGACCCACCAGTCACAGACAAAACAGAGAGACCCTTGTGAGGAGCTGGCCAGGCTGCTTCCCACCCTATAAAGAGCTCGATCAAATCTGTAAACTTGTCCACAGAGGGACTGGCCTCCGTCCCAAGCGTGGCGTCATCCTAACGAGTCCAGAGTACGCTTCCAGAAATCAATGGCGGAAGAGAGATTCTTCTTTTTCTCGTTCGAGGGAGAATTATTCCTGAGGTATAGTGTTTCTGAGAATCTGCTCCGGCAAGATGCTCTGCTCCGGTCGATGACGGGCCTCCTCAATCTTCTCGGGTGATGGAGAAGGATGGGCCCGGCCCATACCCGGCTGGGGGCCCACCAATTGATGACCTTTTCACCCTTCTGTTTTGTCTGGCTAGTAATTGCTATGGTATGTCGATTGTATTGTTATAAGAGTATTTATGTCATTACGAAAAATTTGTCCCATAAGAACAAATGGAAACAGTTGAATATGAGTTTCTACAACACTTTTATCACGCTAGCAATAGCTATCCTGTCATAGTAATCATGTCGGTTGTATCGATACAGGAGTTTATCATTACAAAGATTTTGTCGTATAAAAATGAATGGAAACACGTCGATTTGAATTTCTATTATGCTAGCGAATGTTATCATGTTGATTGTATCGTCATAAAAGTTTGTCATTTCAAAGATTTTTGTCTTTTAAGAATGAATGGAAACATGTTAATTTGTGTTGGGATAAAAATTTCTAAAAGATTTTGTTGATAACAAAACTAAAGTGCCTATCTAAGGAGTATGATTAAGTGTCGTAGAAACTCTCTATGATGACAACAAATATAAATTTATATATGTGCTTTCTGTCAATTACTGCAAATAAATCTATCAATGTAATGCATATTCGCAAAATAATGTTTGAGAGCAATGCTAAAGGAAAATTAGACAGTGGCAACAGCTCCAAAATATTTTAATCAATAACTTTTATTCAAGAAGCAGTTTTTTTCTCCTTTAACTATATAACATATTTCGTTGCTTTTTTGTAAATTATAGACATAAATTTCTATTGAAATCATCTCATATGCATTTAAATTTATTTTTATGTTCGATTTTTTTAGCAAACTAATTCTGTACAATTTTAATAATCTAAAGGTACGTACAATGCATGGATTTACGTATAGTCATTTAGTACAGCGAATTTTTATGATCCAAACTTAGTAAACATAGCATTTCTCTTTAGGAACTCATGTTTGCATTATGACTCCTTTTTTGGCTCTCTCTTTAGCCCTATGTCTCTCCCTTTGGTGTCCATTGACATAAGAGATGTCGTTTTACAAATCTCACTAGCAACATATTTGAGCGCTGAGCAACGTGAATTTTGTAATTCCATAAAATCGGAATATATATTAGTATAGATGATTTATTAAACTATATCCCATTCCATCTCTTCTATACAGAAAAAGGTGAAATTTTTAGTTAGAATTGTTTATGATATATTAATGCCAAATCTAGGGACTTAATAACAATTCTAAATTCTAAATTGTCGTTGTTATTTATTAATGGCATTACTGTAACATAATAAAAATCATCAATAGAAATACTTGATACGAAGAAGTACATTGCTGATTTGTAGCAGCAAAACTTATCAAAACAAATGGTATTAAATGACAAAAACAACTAAGAGAGGGAGAAATCCTAGTTGAAAGCAAAATGAGTAGAGAAGACAATAAAAGTAAGGGCGACCGATTTTAGGTTCCATCCGGGTTCCACCTAGAATCTACCCGTCGGAATGAGTTTCCTAATTTTTAGAACTTGCAATGTACCTTACATACTCAGAAACTCAGAACTTACTTTATCACAAGTTTTAGGTTCTATTCAAGTTCTACTTATACTCTTAATTAAACAATTACAATGAATCATCGCCTTTAATGACTATTATTTACTACAATTCACTAATCACAACCCAAATTTAGATACACGGAAATTATAAAATATTAATAAATTAAAAGTCTCAGTCATGGATATTGCAGGAAAATGAAGTTTAGACTAGTGGTTTCAGATAACACACTCATCATTAGATGCCATGGAATGCCATAAGATTGTGCAAAAATAGAAAACAAGAAAAACACAAAAACTTGTTTCAAATTCCAAGGGACTTGAAACTTGGAACTTACTCATCATCAGAATAGGTTCCTCAATGTTTAAAATCTAGAACATATCCTACATATCCTAGAACCTAAAACTAGACCGATTCCCACCAATTTAGTTGTGCACCTCAGAACGTCACCCGCAACGCCTATTTGTTTTATATAATTGTTTTAATAGCATGTAGAAGCTTAATAAAAATTTTGTCAACCAAAACCCCCTACAAGAAATTGCACTAGTGAACTTATGTATTAATTTCAATATATATACACCATCTAATACAACTGTAACACCTCCTTCAAGTAAATAAAAAATACAAAAATTCTGGGAAGGGGTTCAGCCAACTAGCGTCTCTGCTTCCATCCTATTTCGTAAGTGAGCCACCATCCGACTCAGGGATTGATGATCTCAGGCATCACCTCATCCCTTCCATCATCAAATTCCAATGATCGTCCTACAAACTGAAAAATTAAGGATGAGTTAAAATCCAGTAAATGAAATATTTAGTTTTCAGTTAGAAAAATCTTCTTACCACTTCACCTAGTACAAGCAAAAAAATTGCATAACAATCCAATAAGTATAATAATATAAGAATAGACTTTACCTCTCACATTTTTCATTTACCACAATAATAGTCGTGTATTAATAATTCCATCCAAGCTCATGCACGTGGCATAACAAGTTCCGATGCAAGCCAACCAATTAAACATCATTTTATTCTTTACATGCATATCGATATGCAATATATTCATTTAACTTTTCCTCTTGAACTCTCCTAGGGCATCTTGACTCATAGGGCAACCTAACCACTGGGGTGAGCATCCTTACTCATGGGGTATCCCAACCACTAGGATATCTCAATTTCGAGGCATCCTGCAAACTTTCACCACAGGACATCCCCACCATAGGGGCATCTTGACTCCCAAGACATCCTAAAACACTCCCTGAGGTATCCCAACTACTAGGGCATTTCAACACTGAAGCGTCCTACAAACTTCCATCACAAGTCAACTCTCAAGGTATCTCGAAACTCTCCCCAAGACATTTTGACCATTGGGGCATCCCGCAAATTTTCACCAAGGGGCATCATCACACACCATATGTGGTTGACAGAATTGCAATACATTCATGCACAATGCACATGTTAACGTTGATCTTCTTACATCAACAATGAAATAAACAATCATTACAACAATCAACATCCATTGCATTACCACTTTTTATTTATAATCTTACCTTACCCTTTTTTATAATCACATAAGTGAAGGATGAAAATTATAAATTTACCTCACCTAATTTCTCATCATATTTTTTAATGTGCACATCATAATAGTATGCTTATCTTTCTATTTTATAAAGACAAGCAAACATATACATGCATTCCTATACCCATACCCATTTTCCTACTTCAGTACATGCTTCTCAAAGAAACGGAATGCGTTAGTCACACAATTGGGCAAGAAGCAACTTATGATCATACACAGAACGTGAATATGTTATTTGGTAATCCACCTTTCCACGGAAAACCAGACCTAGAAAGCGAATCAAATAGAGAAAGCAATTATGCTCAGATCAAGTAAAAATATATATTTAGACTCAGAAGGTAAAGGTGCTTAGACTTAGAAAGAATCTGATTAGATAATTGAAAAGGTCCAGATTCAATAAAATTTGATTGTATACACAAACACATCAAGATCAAGTAAAATATGATTGTATAAAGAAACAGGTTTGGACTTCCGTAAAATCTGATTGTATAAACAAACATATCCTGACTTAGTAAAATCTAATTGTATAAAGAAATGGATTCAGACTTTCGTGAAATCTGATTGTATAAATAAATATGTTCATATCCAGTAAAATCTATTTGTACAAAGGAACGGGTTTAAATTTCAGTAAAATTTGAATAATCACGTCCAAACCTAGTAAAATTTGACATATAAATTAACATGTCTAGATTGAGTAAAATCTGATATACAAGTGAACAAGTCATTGTCGTTAAAGTTTGGATAATTAAATGGCTACATTCAGACTCAAACTTAGGTAAAAAAAAAATGCAATAGAACGAACGAATATGTTTTGACTCAATAAATTCTGGTAGAATGAACAAACAAATTTAGATATAGCAAATTCTGCTAAAATGAATGGACAGATTATAACATAGGATATTCTAGCAGAAACAAGCCGAATGAATAGATTCCAACAAGTAAAATTCTAGCAAAACGAAGTAGAATGAACATGCAACAAGTCATTAAGACAAGTATGACAAAACAAACATATTCTAACTATTCTTAACAAAACAAAACAAAGCAGAATGAACATGTAAGATGTCATCAAGACAAGTGTGGTAGAATGAATAGATTCTGACTTTCTAGAATTAACATACAATGGATACCAAAACATATGTGACAGAACGATCAGATTCCGATTACCTAAAATGAAGTAGGACGAATTAGAATGAATATGCAATGGGTTATCAAGACATATATGGCAGAACGATCATATTCTAACTACCCAAAACAAAGCTGAATAAAGCAGAATGAACATACAATAGGTCATCAAGATAAATATGATAGAATGACTAGTTTCTAACTATCCATAACAAAGTAGAAAGAAACCAAACGAACATGCAATTGGTCATTAAGATAAATATAGTAGAACGATCAGACTTTAATTACCAAGAACGAAGTAGGAAAAAGCACAACAAACATGTAATGAGTCATCAAGATAAATATGATAAAATGACAAGATTCTAACTACCCAAAACAAAGCAAAATAAAGCAGAATGAATATGCAATGGTCATCAAGATGAATATGATAGAATGGACAGCTTCTGACTACCCAAAACAAAGCAGGACGAAGCGAAACGAACATGCAATGGGTCATCAAGATAAATATGATAGAATAACCAAATTTTAACTATCAAGAATGAAGTAGAAAGAAATAAAACGAACATACAATGAGTCATCAAGATAAATATGATAAAACAAACAGATTCTAACTACGTAGAACATAGAACGAACACGACAAGATCACCAAAATAAATTTAACAATCATCATACCCAAAACATTATTGCACATTTCAATGAACCCATTAAGATAGAAGTACCAAGTAGATTTAAACTAAATTAATATATATAAACTTCACTTAACACAAACAAGTGCAAACCACCCAATTGACGTAACCACCTTATAGCTTCCGACAATAAGGTCTAGCTCTCTACTTCTAGGGTTAAAACGTGAGAACTGTTGGAGAAAACTTCCTTGTGTGTTTTGAAGCTGACAAAACGTTTCCATCAGTCTAGTCTGAAGACTTGCAGACTCTGTCATCAAAGTCTGAAGACCGCCGGACTGCCAGACTCAAGATGCAGAGTCTATCCTCATTGACAGTATCTAGACCATCGAAGAAGACTTATCCAGATCTGAGTATTCGTTAAGGATTTGATTCTATCGACTGAAGAAGATCACTTGGCTGGAAATAGCATGTCGGAATCCTTTATTCAAATTAAGATTGATTCAGGGATTTTGAATCCGTTGATTGGCGAAGTATACTTGGAAGGTTCTACTTATGGAAACCTAGATCCTGATTGTATGGGCGAGTAGGATTGGTGGGCTATCGTCATATTCCTTTAATAACTTGAAATCTCCCTAATTGATTTTGTCCAACGGGTAGATTGAAAGAACTCCTTTGGTAAGTGCCAACGGGTGTGATGGCATGAAAGAGTATATAAGGAAAATGTTCCAGTTGTTCGAGTGGGTACGCGATAGAAGAATTCCAAAGTCTAAAGCTCCTTATTCTTAATCAATTCAATTATTGAGCGAAAACTTGTACTCAAAAGAGAGTTTATACTTTTGTGTGACCTTAAGGAAGTGTAGCAGAGTCTCTACACTGTGGAATCAAGGAAGAGCTATACTGTAACAACTCTTTGATCCTTAGTGAAATCCAGCCAGTGGGTTGTCAATGCGGAAGAGTGGCCGTAGGCTTGGACTAAGCCGAACCACTATAAACCTTGTGTTCTTATCCTCTTCCATAAGCTCTTTACGTTGATCGTAATAATATTTGTTTATTAGAGTCTAATTTTCTTTTCATAATCTATTGCTGAACAGAGTCGGTTCAAAAGAAAAATTATTGTCTTTACATTGTAAAATTTGTTTTTGCACCTATTCATCCCCTCTAGGTACTCATACTAGCTTTCACAATTGGTATCAGAGCCTGTGTACTCACTTAAGTTGAAGTGTTCTTACTTCAGAGTTAAAGATCCCTGGCTAGTATGTTGGCTCCAGGTCTGGTTGAAGGGCAAAACAATACCAGACTACCTTATTTTGATGGAAAGGAATACAACATATGGAAAAACAAGATGAAGGCATTCCTAAGATCAAAGGATCCTCTGGAATCGGACATGGTAGACAAAGGAATCATTCCTAAAGCTGCAACAATCTTAGAAAGAGGAAAAGACGATGTTGAGTCTAGTGAAATGACTCAAGAAGAGATAACCAAGAGATAAGCTCTTGATGCAAAAGCAATTTATTCCTTATATTGTGCATTATCTCCTACTGAATATAACAAAATATCTTCTTGTGAAATAGCTAAAGAAGTCTGGGATAGATTACACATCACCTATGAAGGAACTGATCGAGTGAAAGAAACCAGAATCAACATTCTACTCAGTCAACATGAAGCATTCAAGATGAAACCAGGAGAATCTATCACTAACATGTTTAGTCATTTTACAGAAATCGTAAATGGTCTTGAGTATCAAGGTCAACCAATCTTTGGACCCATAAAGGTTAACAAGTTACTACGTGGACTATCCAAAGATTGGAATTATATAAAGAACTCAATAAGAGAGACACAAAGAATCATACCACTCTCTGTTGACGAATTGGTTGGCACTCTTCAGTCTTATGAAGTCAAGCAAATCAATAAAGATGAAGATCCTAAAGGTAAGAAATCAATTACTTTAAAATCTAATGATGATTCTGATGTCACAGATTTTGAAGACGATATGAACGATGAAGAGCTTGCTCTCATGATAAGAAGGTTCAGAAAACTTAACATAAAGAGGAGAAGATTCAATCCAAGGAAACATAGTTCTCAAAAGCTACAAAATAAATCAGTTGAGGATGATGAATCCAACAAAGATGTAGTCTGCTTTGAATGCAAGAACAAGGGACACATCAGACCCAACTATCCCCTGCCGAAGAGAAAGAAAGGAAAAACTGAGAAATATCAAAAAGCACTTAAAGCAGAAACCTGGAGTGACACTGAATGTGAGGAAAATGATGATAATTATGCCAATATTTGTCTCATGGCACAATCAGACTCAGATTCAGACTCTGAGATAGACTCTGACTCAAATAGTAAAATCGAGGTAAGTAATTTAAAAATTCCTACTAAAGTTTCAAAATATATTGGTGAATTGTGTCTTAGTCTCAAAACCTCTCTCAAAAGGATTTCCGAACTTAAAAGGGAAAATTCTGCACTAAAGCAACAGGAAATTGTGGAAAGGAAAGGTCGAAAGTTTAGAAAAAAATGTTACTACTTTAAAGGAAAATGCAGATAATCTTTCAAAAGAAAATGTATTCTTAAAAAATGATATCTCAAGCATTTCTAAAAGGTTTTCTATAGGATCTGAGAAACTGGAGAAAAGTTTTTCTGCACAAAAACCTTACTTCAACAAATCAGGTTTGGAAATGACTGCTGAAACCATTTCTTTAATTGATTTTCCTAAGGTAAATGAAAGAATTAAACAAAGACCTACAAAAGATTCTTACAAAAATCATTTCCAAAAAGTTTTTGTAAAATCTGAGGCCGAGGCTCTTAAATGTTCTAAGTGTAACAGCTCGGAACACTTTGAGAAAGAATGTTCTATGGTTTGGAAGCCTGTTAAGAAGGATTGGGCAAAGACTGTTTATACCATTAACTCTGCTGGACCCAAGAAAATATGGGTACCAAAGAAAGCTTGAGTTTTCTTTTCAAATGCAGGTCACTATCAAGAAAAAATGTGAAATGGTACTTGGATAGTGGATGCTCAAGACATATGACAGAAAACTCAAACTGCTTTATAAAGCTTGTGCAAGTTAATGGTGGAAAATTTCTTTTGGAGGAAATAACAAAGGAAAAATTGTGGGATACAAAACTGTAAAGATTGGAAGTCTCACTATCAGTAACGTTCCTTAGTAAAAGGACTCAATTACAACTTGATGAGTATTAGCCAGCTGTGTGACACCGGTTTCAAAATTAACTTTCAAGAAGGAATATGTTCAGGAACCAGTAAAGATTCCTCTCAGACTTTTACGGGGCAAAGACATGGGAATATCTATCTCTTGGATATTAAACCAGATAAATCCCAATGTCTAATCTCAATTCAAGAGGAAGCAAATTTATAGTACAGAAAGCTTGGGCACATCAACATGAAGCAAAAGCCAAGATCTCTACAAAGAAGCTTGTTCGAGGACTACCCAATTTGACATACCAAAAGTCTGACCTTTGTACACCATGCGTATTGGGAAAACAAGTAAAAAATTCATTCAAACCAATAAATCAAGTGTCCACTAATAGTGTACTGCAGCTATTACACATGGATTTCTTTGGACCAACCAGAACTCAAAGCATTGGAGGTAAGAAATACTGCCTAGTAATTATGGATGATTATTCACGATTCACTTGGGTATATTTCCTGGCAAGTAAGTCTGAAACCTTTTCTTATTTTATGAAATTTGTTAAGAAAGTTCGAAATGAAAAAAGGGTATGTTATTTATAGTATACAAACAGATCATGGAGGTGAGTTTGAAAATCAAGATTTTGCTGAATTCTATAATGAATCTGGTTTTCAGCATGTATTCTCCTCTCCTTATACTCCAAAGCAGAATGGAGTTGTGGAAAGAAAGAATAGATCCTTGCAAGAAATGGCTAGAACTCTTCTAATTGAAAGTAACATTTATTCTCGTTTTTGGGCTGAAGCAGTTTCTACAGCATGTTATATTGTTAATAGAGTCTTCTTAAGGCCTATTCTGGAGAAAACTCCCTATGAGTTATTCAAAGGAAAGAAGCCAATTATTTCGTATTTTCATGTGTTTGGATGCAAATGTTTTATATTGAAAAACGCAAATGACCGAATTGGTAAGTTTGAAGAAAAATCAAATGAAGGTATTTTCCTTGGATATTCAACCACAAGCAAAGCTTACAGAGTATACAACAAAAAGACTCAATCTGTGGAAGAATCGATGAATGTCAAATTTCAAGACTTTATGCAAATTCAATCGATTTAGACTCAACCTAAAGAACTTGAACTTGCTCCAGACTCTACAAAGTCTAAATCTACAGTAGCAGCTCAGACTTTAGAAGACTAGCAACAAATGATCGTTGAAGAATCAAATGAAGAAAATGATCAACAGTCTAACAAATCAACCAGCAACTGGAAGCACAAGTCTAGTCATCCTAAAGAACTCATTATTGGTGACATTAATGAGGGAATTAGTACAAGATCCAAAAGGCGTGAAGAGTCTAGTGCTATGGCTCTTATTTCTGAAATAGAACCCAAGAGCATAGAACAAGCTTTAACTGATGAAAACTGGATTGAAGCCATGCAAGAAGAACTCAGGTAATTCAGTATCAATGATGTCTAGGAATTAACTCCTAAACCAAAAGGTAAATCAATTATTGGAGCTAAATGGGTTTTCAGGAATAAGATGAACGAAAAAGGAAAAGTTGTAAGAAACAAAGCAAGACTCGTGGCCAAAGGATATACGCAAGAAGAAGGGATAGACTATGATAAGACCT
This sequence comes from Eucalyptus microcorys, assembly GCA_014182515.1. NCBI lineage: Eukaryota > Viridiplantae > Streptophyta > Magnoliopsida > Myrtales > Myrtaceae > Eucalyptus > Eucalyptus microcorys. The sequence continues at coordinate 18,451,767 of CM024571.1, read as the reverse complement.
ACGCACCAGTAGCAAGGTTAGAAGCAATTAGACTATTACTTGCTTTTGCTTGTTATAAGAATTTCAGGTTATTCCAAATGGACGTCAAAAGCGCATTCCTGAATGGATTTATCCAAGAGGAAGTCTATGTGGAACAACCTCCCGGTTTTGAAGACTCAAGGAAACCAGACTCTGTATTTAGATTGAAAAAGGCGTTGTACGGTTTAAAGCAAACACCTCAAGCTTGGTACGACAGGTTAAGTAATTTCCTAATTCAAAACGGTTTTGCCAAAGGTAAAGTAGATACAACCTTGTTTATCAGAAGAGAAGGTAATAATTTTTTGCTTACTCAAATTTATGTTATGATATAATTTTTTGCTCTTCTAACGAAAGTCTTTGTAAGAAATTTTCTAAGACTATGTAGGACGAATTTGAAATGAGTATGATGGGTGAACTATCTTTCTTTCTCGGACTACAAGTGAAACAATTGAATGAAGGAATTTTCATTCACCAAGAGAAATATGCTAAAGAACTTGTTAAAAAGTTTAGTTTAGAAAATTGCAAAAAGGTTGAAGTTCCAATGACTAGCTCTTTGAAACTGGATAAAGATGAAGGAGGAAAGAAAATTGATCAAAAACTTTACAGGAGTATTATCGATTCACTTCTTTATCTCACTGCTTCTAGACTTGATATTTTGTTTAGTGTTTGCATTTGTGCCAGATTTCAATCAGATCCCAAAGAATCTCATTTAAGTGCTGCAAAACGCATCATCAAATATGTTGCTTCTACTTCAAATTTAGGTCTCTGGTATCCTAAAGAATGAGACTTTACTCTTCTTAGATATTCAGACGCAGACCTAGCAGGATACAGAGTTGATAGAAAAAGCACCTCGAGCACATGTCAATTGCTTGGGAACAAGACGGTATCTTGGTTTTCGAGGAAGCAAAGTACCGTAGCTCTATCTACAGCAGAAGCAGAATATATGGCTCTTGGAAGTTGTTGTTCACAAATTCTGTGGATAAAATAACAACTAAGAGACTTTGGAATTGAAGATTCATGCATTGAGATCAAATGTGACAACACCAGCGCAATAAATCTCTCCAAGAATCATATTCTCCACTCAAGAGCAAAGCACATTGAGATTCGACATCATTTTATTAGAATTCACGTTTAGAATAGAGAAGTGAAGATCCAGTTCATTGACTCTAAGAATCAACTCGCGGATATATTTACAAAACCTCTGGAGAAAAATCAATTTGAGTCTATTCGTACTAGACTTAATATCACATCTCTTGCTCAGTAAAGTGTGGACACTCTCAAGACTCAAAGTCAAAAGTCTTTCAATGCCAAGACTCAAAAAACCTCAAGCCTCATTTGTAAGTTATTCTAATTTTTCAAATTTGAAAAGGTACGATCATCTTTTATCTGATTGGTTGATTGATTTATCTTTCTTAAAATACCATTTATTTCAAAAAGGCAATTATCGTTTTTAAAAAGGAATTAAGTTAAATCCATAAAGGGAAGTTTTTATTCAAAAAGTCATCCTTTTTATTTTCCTTTTACAACGCTTCATTTATCCCGCTTCACTTACTTTATATACCTCTGTGTCGTCTTCCTCATTTTTACTCTGAAACCCTAGAATACAATATTCCTATTCTCTTTCACTTTTACTCTCGATTCGTTCGAAAGTTTTCATCTTTTCGAGCAAGTTAGTGATTCTCTCCATTAGAGTGGCAATGTCTTCAAGAAAGTCATCAAGGATTGCAAGCAGGGGACCATGCCGCATGCCTGAGGGTCCTACCCACTTTGACTTAACTGAAGAAAAGGAATCTCCCTTGCGTCCAAGTCAGCAGCGCCAACCTTCCTTAAATCAAGCAGCCGATGAAGTAATAGAAGGAGTTAATCCTGTAAGAACTCTAACTCCAAAGAATGCCTTTAAACTCTACTCAAATTTGAAGAAAGTAGGTACGCCATTGTCATTAATTGATGAGTTCTTAAAAGATAAGGGATTCAAGAATAAAACATTGTTTTTGAGAGATTTGGAGAGGCTAAGAGTTGTGGAAAAATGATCGGCTGAGAAAGCATTTCAGAATATTCCAAGTGACCCACACTATAGCACTGCGAATCAACCACAATCTCTAGATGATGATGAACGGTTGTATTCTCATTTTCAACCTAGGTCTGGGGTGGCCACAAACTTTACTAATGGTTCGAATCTTTTTAGATCCAAAGATCATAAAAAGGTTTATGCAAGTCTTTTGAAGAGAGGGGTGATAAATCCCAGGACTGTTGATTTCGATTTCATGGATTCGATAAAAATCAATCTAAGAGAAAAGTTTGCGCTATTGCAATTGGAAAAGTTCTGTTCTAATTCTACTGCTGGATTTCCAGAGCTAACTGTTTACTTTTATTCGAATCTATCCTTTTTGGATGCACACAGTTTTATCTTCACTAAGAAGGACAGGGAATTTTTGGTGAACACAGACATTTTGGCCGACATAATCAGGGTGGAAAGAACGAGTTTTCAACCGATTAGTGTGTCCATTACTCATGCTATTCTGTCTTTGGTAAGAGACATGGATGTTGAAGGAAAACTTTCTTATTTGAGGATGAGTACTTCGAATATTCTCTTGCACAAAATTGTGATAAATTGCATTCGCCCTAAATCGACATCCAAGATTGATGTTTCTCGTTCAGAAGCAAAATTGATGTGTGCAATCAATACTGGTTTTAGATTCTCTCTGTCTCACACCATTCTGTTCCATATGTTTTGAACTGTGACTACGGATAAGGGACAGGTCCCTTATTCTGCTCTTATCACTCGACTATTTAGGCACTTTAAAATTCATATCTCTGCACCATTGAGTCTGAAAGCCATCACTCTGATGGTAATTGGGTTCAAAATGGTGTCAAAGATGCGCTTAAAAGAGCTGAACAAAGTACTGGAACGAATGAAGGAGAAATCTCCTCTCAAGGCAAAGCAAGACTCTGCTGCGGCTAAAATGAAAGGCAAGGAGCCCATGATTGCTCCTGTAAAGAAGAAAAGAGCTCTCGTTATAGAAGATGAAGAAAATGAGGATGAGTTTACTATTTCTGCCTTGGAAAATCTAAAGACCTTTGTCAGCTTTCTTGAGAGAAGAGAAGAGTTAGAAGAGGAAAGAGAGAGAGAAGAATCGGAGAATGAAGAAGAACAGAGGGAAACAAAGGAAAGAAGAGAAGAAGAAGAAGAAGAAGAAGAGGAGGAAGAAGAAGAAGAGGAAAAGGAAGAGGAAGCAGAGAAAGAAATGGAAGAAGCTGAAGAAGAAAGGGAAGAAGAAGGAGAAGAAGTAGAGAATGAAGGAGATCAGGGTACTCAAGACTCTATTGAGCCAACCTTGGCTATCTCTCTGTCCAGTCATTCTGAGATAAGAGAAAAGAGTCTACTGGAGTGTATCAAAACAGGGGGAGCTGATGGTCAAAAAGGTACTTATTCACCCTTACTTGCTAGTGATGTAAGTCGATCTGCAGCAGACTCAGAAGAAGTACATGCCTCTCATTATCCAGAAGATAGACCTCCTGCTGAGACTCCATCTTTTCTCAACTTCCCTGAGTTTCACTCTGTCAGTCCAAGTGATACAACAGCTCAAACAGAAGACTTTTCAAGACTGCTGGAAATTCTTTTGGATGTACGGAGTCAGCAATATGCTATGAGTTTTGAGATGCTGGATCTCAAGAACGCTGTTAAGGCCACTTTAGTGTCTCTTCATGAACAGCTGGATTCGCTCAGGAATTAAGTTAAGTCTTCTATGGAGGGTGAAGAATTTCAAGCGCTGAAGCAGAGTTTTCACAAGCTTGAACAAACAGTGCACTCAATGAGGGAATTTAAGCTTGTTCGCCTACCCAAGCAGCCTTAACTCATACTCTTTTCCAAATCTATCTTTTTCTGGTCTTCACTTTTTGCTGTTGACAAAAAGGGGGAGATGTTTATGCAGATTTGAAACTTGACTTTTTGTTTGACTTTTGTTTGGTTGTGAGTTGTGACTGGATTTGGATTGTTTGACTGTTTGGTTATTTTAAATACTATTGGTATTTCATGACAAAGATAGTTGTTTATTTACAAGACTAACCCTTTTTCCTGTGGATGTAGATTCAATATTGTTTTTACTAAGTCAATTATCTTTATGAGATATCCATGTGTGTTTGAGTTCTATTTTGCAGGTCAAAATTATCTAAGTCTGCAAGAAAATTTTGTCACCATCAAAAAGGGGGAGATTGTTGAAGAAAACTTCCTTGTATGTTTTAAAGCTGACAAAACGTTTCCATCAGTCTAGTCTGAAGACTTGCAGACTCTGTCATCAAAGTTTGAAGACCGCCGGACTGCCAAACTCAAGATTCAGAGTCTATTCTCATTGACAGTATTTAGACCGTCGAAGAAGACTTATCCAGATCTGAGTATTTCGTTAAGGATTTGATTCTATTGACTAAAGATCACTTGGCTGGAAATAGCATGTCGGAATCCTTTATTCAAATTAAGATTGATTCAGGGATTTTGGATCCGTTGATTGGCGAAGTATACTTGGAAGGTTCTACTTATGGAAACCTAGATCCTGATTGTATAGACGAGCAGGATTGGTGGGCTATCATCATATTCCTTAAATAACTCGAAATCTCCCTAATTGATTTTGTCCAACGGGTATATTGGAAGAACTCCTTTGGTAAGTACCAACGGGTGTGATGGCATGAAGGAGTATATAAGGAAGACGTTCCAGTTGTTCGAGTGGGTGCGCAATAGAAGAATTCCAAAATATGAAACTCCTTGTTCTTAGTCAATTCAATTATTAAGCGAAAACTTGTACTCAAAAGAGAGTTTATACTTTTGTGTAACCTTGAGGAAGTGTAGCAGAGTCTTTACACTGTGGAATCAAGGAAGAGCTATACTGTAACAACTCTTTGATTCTTAGTGAAATCCAGCCGGTGGGCTGCCAGTGTGGAAGAGTGGACATAAGCTTGGATTAAGCCGAACCACTATAAACCTTGTGTTCTTATTCTCTTCCCTAAGCTCTTTACTTTGATCATAACAATATTAGTTTATTAGAGTCTAATTTCCTTTTCATAATCTATTGCTGAACAGAGTCGGTTCAAAAGAAAAATTATTGTCTTTACATTGTAAAATTTGTTTTCGCACCTATTCACCCCCTCTAGATGCTCATACTAGCTTTCACAAGAACAACACATAAAAATTCTTTTGAGGTTTCGAAAGGTGAAAGAGAGTTCTACATCTAAGGCAAGCAGAGTTTTATTAAAAATCTATCAAGATGAAAAATGGGTTCTTCAATTGTTGCGTGGAGCTAGCATATCGATACCCATTTGAGGTGGCACAGTTACAAAGCAAAAATCGAGTATGTGGGTAGAGGAAAAGCAAGAAGCAATGACTCACTTGAGAGTAATCATTACTTAGTTTTTGAGGTGTCCAATTATACTTAAGACGTCACCTTTAGAGAGAGCACTTGGCCATGCATGAGAAAATGCAGGGACAAGGGGCATAATTCACTTAGCTTATGGTCAAGCGTGGGAATGAGTTATCATAATTCACTTAGCATGGCCATGCACTTATTCTTGAAAAGCCACGTGATGTGTTAGGTGTCTTCAACCAAAATATATATATATATATATATATATATATATATGTGAATAACCATAATGAGCTAATTCTCCTACCTTCGGCGGCATTAATAAAATTAATTAACCCTTAGCTCTAATTAACTAGATTTTAAACCGATAATGCTACTCATAAACGACTAAGTTGATAATAAGTTTTGATCCGTTCTACTATTAAAACACATATCAATATTTATCAATCCAATTCAACACGTTGGACTCAAGACGATTATGTTTGTTGAAAAGTCATCCTCCACACCTCATTGAATTCACGATTAAATTACTATTTCTACGCGTACACCTAATTCTTAAGCTACACAGTCCTTAACCTTATAACAAAAAAATAATTATTAGACACCACAAATTCTCAATGTCACATAAATATTGTTACGTAAAATCCGGATGTCACATTAGTTCTTAGGTTTCCAATTCTATCCCGAAGCATGCTCATCTCTAAATAAAACTCGTTGCTAGGAGAATGATCAATATCTTGCAGATTAAAAGTTCAAGTCATGCTCGTTATAGACATTAATAGGGAGTACTCTGTAATAATGCATTCGATAGTTTTCATGCACGTGCTATGAGCTTGTTCTATCACTTTTTCTTCCTCATGCAATGTGAAGGTGATTTAATTGCAAAATTACTGACTTTGATTTGATGAAAATTGGATGGACATTACTTTCTTTATTTTACACTATACGAATTTTTTTCTAAAAAGCAAATATTGAATAAATATACTGTGATTCTTCAAATAACTAAACACGGATATTCATTCAAAATTTGAAAAGTGTTAATGATATTGGGATTCAGTTGGTTGTTGCACTATGAAAATAATTAAGGAATTTCACCAAATCTAGTTTTTATTGGAAAGTGGGTAGTTTACTATTCTATTTTACCTTTTTATCCTTTCTCTTACCCAATTTTTATATTTTTCGCTAGAGATATTAATTGCATTACAATCTTGGGTGTATTTGTTTGGGGGAAAACTTTATGATTAAGGAAAATACTTTCCAAGAAAATGATTAGTTTTTTCATGACTGGAAACATTTTGCTGTGTTTGGATTACATTCGAAAAATGATTTCAATCTCAGAACTTTATCTCAAGTCAATATATATATTCTTTTTTTTTTTCATGGCCTCTCTTATTGTCCCTGCTTCTGGTTTTACTGCTTCATGAGCCATTTCACAAGATTAAAGGAACTTTGAAGTGCAAAATATCTTCCCCTTTGTTCACATACTTTGCTTTCCTTTTATCATTGTGGGTAATGCAATTTGTATGATATTGATTCTTCTATCCCAAATACAAATTTACATTTCAACTAATCAAGAGCATTGTCCAAAAGTCTTAAACTTATTGCACATTTTGTCAATTTAGTCATAAACCTTCCAGTTTTGTCAATTAAATCCTAATATTTTGAAGTTTTGTCAATTGAGTCCATTTAGTTAATTTCGATAAATAAAAAAAAAAAAAACCATTGAAATGGATGCTGGCATCCTAGTGACATAGTTGGCACTAACATAGATAATTTTAATAATATTTTATATTTTTCCTTTTTTTTTTCTTTTCCTCTCTCTCTCTCTCTCTCTCTCTCTCTCTCTCTCTCTCTCTCTCTCTTCCTTTTTCTCTCATTTTTCCCTCCTTTTTCCCTTTTTAATAATGAACATGTTTCTCTTGAAGATTTCTCACTCACCGTAAACATGATTTTCTTATAGCTTTATCGTAGAACCAAAGATATATATGTGCGTCCTTGTGAAATTGAATTAGTGCGTTTCCACACGGTTAATTACAAATGGAAAATGGTTGACCTAGTAGGAAACGTGAGAGACAATATATATCAATGATGATGACATAATTGCAAAATAAATTACCTGGGGAATGATAATACTTGGATATTTGTTAATTTAGAAATAAAACGATGTTTTTATTTACTTTATATCATTGGAACAAAAATATTCTTCCAAATCTTATGAGTCATAAATGTCTCAAAGAATTGACTCATGGTAATAGAGAAGTTGTGCTTTTCATGGCATTAAAGAAAACACTTATGTAAGAATCATAAGTTGGAAACCGATAATGCATTTTGAGGAAAACAAACTAAATAGAACTCAAAAAAATCTGAAGTGACGCTTTTTCCTTTACTTAGTTGTCCTCACTGCTGGCCAGTCACCGGCAGAAGAGGGGAAAAAAAAGAACTGAAAACAAAAGGAAAAAAAAGAAAAAATATAAAAAAATTAAGAAAAATGCAAAAAAATGTAAAATATATATATATATATATATATACGTCAACGCCAGCCTTACCACATAGAAAAACCGATGTCTAAATAAGTGATTTTTAATCGGAATAACTACAGTGGCAAATCGTGAAAGCGTTTATGATTGGATTGACCAAATTATAAGGTTTGAGTGGTAACTTCTCTAGATCTGATGAGATTGAGACTTCTAGAGGTTGATGAGCTCGACCCTCACTAGTGGCTAGTCACCGGTCATTTTCGAGGCTCGGGGACCAAGGTAGGATAGAAAAAAAGAAAGAAAAGAAAAATAAATGAAAATAATATAATATAATATAATATAATATAATATAAAAATTCATAAAATAAAAAATGCAAATGATAGTCCACATCAGCATTAGACGTATAATGTGAGAGGGATGGCGTCCACATTGGCAATTTTCAATTAAAATTAACTAAAATTATTAAATTGGCAAATTGTGAAAAATGTTTGGAACTAAATTGTTTAAGTTGAAAAGTTTAGAATTGAATTGACATCCGTGTAACAAATTTAAGATTTTATCGGTTATTTTCCCTATAACTAGTTAATTGCTCGAGCGTCCCCTACCTCGTTAGTACTGTATATTTGTGAAGTATCTTGGATATTGACTGTTTGACCAAATGTTATTTTGATTCAGACCAAACTAATAAAAGAATGCAACCACTTAGAAAGTGACTATATAAAATTTTTCAAAGAGCTAAATATTATTTTTAACTTGTCACGGAAACGTGACGTTTTTTTTAGAAACTTATCTTTATTTGGGCTGTTTTAATTGCCACATTGAAAGTAAAAGCTTACGCATGAAGGCTATAAAAATCATTTGAGCGATGACAGTGTTTTTTCTTTTTTCCGTTTTTTTGTCGCATGAGCGATTACAATGCGAAGATGACGTTTTTTACGCTATAGTATAAAGAATGTATAGTCTTTCCTCATTTTATAATTTTGTAGGTAACTTATATAAAATGTTTCCTTGATATGTGAGGAATAGTTTCTTATGCTTTAGGGTTAAAATCAAATAGTGGGACAATTTTCAATTCACTAATAACCTTTCTAAACAATCAGTTCTAAATTGGTTGAACGGACGAAATTCCCAAATTACCCCATCACCCAATGATAAAAAAAAATGGCCTCATTTCTTTAAAAAAAAAAACGTGTTGTATCTCATTTGGCAGCAATTCAATCACCTCAACAATGTATTGCTGCATTGGAAAAGATAATAGCATAAATTAAATCAACAGACTCCTCTACTGAATCACATCATAGCGGGAATATCAACAAAGATAACTGTTATGAAATTGACCTGTCCCAAGACAGCGAGAGAGAATAAGATCATCATACAAAATATCACTCGAAGAAGACAAAGTATCAACGAGCAAAAAAAAAAAAAATTACTCAAGATTGTGTATTATCTTCCTTTTATTATGCATATCCCTTATTAATCCTGATTGGTTGTGATTGATATTATAATATTCTAATACTTTAGATAGTCACTCTGTAAATATGCTCATGTACTCTTCATTATGGTCTATACAGAAAGTACACATCTCTAATCCCCTTTATTTTTATCTAAATAGACATAAGAACACTTGGAAGTCTCTATATTACAAATAGCAAAAGGTTGAAATCAGACCATCACTAGGAAAGGTATTTTAGAGATCTCCCAAAAGCACTCAAGCTAAACAGTTTGCATTAGAGATCTACCGCAGATGTTCTTCGTTTTCTATTTTGTACAAGTTGATAACAATTGATATTTGACCCAGTCTTTTTCATCCTAGTGAGTATACTGTCTATAGTATCCTGTTCTAAAACCACGTGGCCTTTTAAGCCCGTTTGATGGGTCGAACTCATCTACCCCCGAAGCATGTCTGCTTGAAGTTTCTGTTAGTGATAGTGATCTTGTTCGAGTTTGTCCATGTAATTGTATCGCGTGTTTGGGCCCCCAACGAGGGAATACAATCCGTATTCATCAGCCCACACGGCCCAATCCATGGCAAAAGACAAAGCACTCGTCATCTCGTGCATTAATGTATGTCATTGTCATGACTCTTTGTCTGAACCGTCCCGCCATGTCACCTGCAAAAAAGCTTTGGGGGACTCGGTTGTCCATTAGGCTTCTTTTGCCTAGTGTCCAAGGTTGTACCACGCACCCCCCAAAAAGGGCAGTGTTGACTTGTAATCGTGCAAACCCCCAAATTCTTCTTCTTCTTCTCGGCATCCATTCTTGCCATTCGATTGAATGCAAAATGCTCCATAACATTTCAATTCTCTTCTCATCTATCTCTCTCAGCATGTGGGTGGAGATCATATGTGGGTTGGTTATCTACAAACTGTTTCGCAGCATCTTCTGTGGCTTCGATGACCTCTTGGACTTCGATTTCTTTGCTTCCAATGCCCTCTTCTCTGTCGCTGCCCGGTACTTCCTACTTTTCCTGCTGCTTCTTTTCTTCTTCTTTTTGCTAGTGTCATGTGATCAGAGATCCACCCTCTGTTCATCGACAAGCTAAGCTAAGTTGATCATGAAAGATAGTTGATAGTGTTGGCTAATTTGTAATTCTGTGTGATATAGGCTTGAGAAGCTTTATGATGGGAAGGCTTATGTTGGTCTCCGGATTCTCAATCTTGACATCGGTTCTAGGTAGCACATCGACTTGGCCTTTGTCACTAAGGGTCTCTCTCAACTGAAAGTGTTAGTACGAACACTTAGAATGGGGTGAATATGTGTTCAAAAGAAATCTTGACAAATAAATGCGGAATCAAATAAGTTGCGAGCAAAGTCTAACTAAAAGATCATAGACCGATAAATGAGCCACCAGACTTCTGGTAGATGTTCAGAATCTGTTATGTGATAGAACAAACTTATGAAATAACCTGTAAGTATGCAATAGACTTAAATATGAAGAGTTAAAGAACGAGAATGTTGCACATGAAATTTATAGTGGTTCGGCTTAGATCAAGTTTACGTCCACTCTCCCATGCTAATAGCCTTCTAGCTGGATTCCACTATGTGATCAACAAGAGATTACAACTTTGAGTGCAAATATTTAGTGGTAGATTACACTATCTTACTAAGTTACTCTTCTGGTATTTTTCTCATGATCACAAACGTTTAAACTCACTAAAGATAAGTGTATGATCGAAGTTCACTTAGACTTTGAAATTATAAATTATATGTTCCGTCTCTTATTTGCTCATCGGTCCTTCATCTCCTTAAATACTCCTCCACTTCCAAACTAGCCGTTGGACAGTTTCTAGAGGATCGTATTCCAATCTACCCATTGGATAGATCTGTATCAAAAAGATTTAATAGCCATTGAGTGATAGAAGTAGAATCCCAAATTGATTCCGATTACCTATATAAATAGAATCTTGGTTTCCATAAGTAGAGCTTCTTCGTATAGAAAGTTATTGTCTTCATGATTCAATTGTCAATCAATTAAATTGAGTCAATAAAATCTATCTTGATGTAGAATCCAAAACAGATCACTAGCCATTAGACGTTTGAGACTTATGTTATGTTCTGTCAAGTTGTCTGATTCTAAACATGCTTTATTCTAAATCTGCTACATTCTGAACTTGTGTCTAATTCTGAACTTTATCACGTTCTGGACTTGTTTCTCATTCTGTATGTAAAGTCTGAGAGTGTTCTGTCTGAAGTAAAGTCTGAGTGTCTTCCATCTGAAATAGAGTCTAAGTGTCTTCTATCTGAAATAGAGTCTACAATCTGGACGTAAGTTTGAACATAGGCTGCTTCTGAACTATTTAACCTTAAGGTCTGGACACAGTCTAAATAAATTTAGCTTCAGCATATATCTTCTGGTTCTTTCAAGTATAGACTTCGACAATATCCTTTACATGCTCTATCATCTGCATAATCTATTACTCAACCATTAAACACATTAGTATTATTTTGTCATTTTCAAAACATCATAAGGGATTTCCCTAACAATCTCCCAATTTTTGATAATGACAAAACAATCTCTAAATATGCAGATGTATAATCACACTTTCTAAAATATTGATAAATCAATCACCAAATTTTAGATTTTCAAAAAATGTTATTCGAATCAAAAGAAAGCAAATAGATTGAGCATAATAATATATAAAAAAAATAATCGCAGTTCAATATTATGCAAAAAATAATATCAACACATATGCATATTTATATTCTCTCCCCCCTTTTTCTCATAATCAAAAATGTGATAAAAATGGAAATAGTATCACATAGAGAATATAAAACAATAATAAATATATCTTGCATGAAACACAATTTCCAAAAAAAAAAAAAAGGCTTTTACGGGGTAAGTCAAACATCAAAGATTTGTAATATAGCTCACTTCGAACATATACATCAACAAATATCCAATAAAAATCACGGATGCATTATAAAATTCACTTATCCTTTTTTTTTATCATAATAAAATGATAATATCAATAAGAGATTTGTTAATGACAAAATGTAATAAAAAATGCACTAACTGGATTTTTTAGAACTTGATAAATTCTAACACATTTACCTTTTCCTTCATTCCATAATAACCAAAATTATGATCAATTCAAAAAGATTTTTCCATAATTGATCAATGCTCCCCCTTAATTTGTTGTCTTTTTGAGGTGATTACGATTCTTTCCCTTTCTTTTGGATTCAATTTCTCCCCATTTTTGATTGCACCAAAATTTGCGTAGATTCACAATCATTCTTCATCTATAGAATTTTTTGCAATGTACTCATTTCCCTTTTGGTATCCATCAATTTGGATCCGTCCATTTTATTAGAGTAAAATATAAAATCTTCATGAATAATTAAATATTCATAATTTAAGGAAAGAACATTATGCACAATAATATCTTGAAAAAGAAATTCTCACTTAGTCAAGGTACAATAAAATCAAAGAGAATAAAATCCTCGAGTATTTAAGAAAAGAAATATCTTGCATAATAAATTAATATAACGTAAAATAGATTTCCACTTTGCAAAATATGACAAAATCTGAAAGCATAATATCAAACCAAATAAACTCAATTGTCTCTAAGCAAAATATCAAAAATAATCACACGATTCTTTCTTCAATAAAACAAATCATATAATACGGTCATAATAAAATCCGAATCAACTGAGGCATAAAGAGGATCTATCGAATATCAAATATAATGAGAATTATGTGCCCAAATCAAATTGAGAAAAATACATTCCTTACCAAATTCTCTTTCTTCTTTTTCTTTATTTCTTATAAAAACAGTTCATCTTTTCTTTGGTACCTATATTTTCTTGAGTCCATGAGAGTTAGTAGAGTATGCTGTTTTTACCTAATCTTTCTTATCAGGTTTCACACCTCGATCCTCCAAGCGCACGCCCATCCCTCTGCGGTCGATTAAATAGCGACGTCCTAAGATGCATTATCGACCCTTTCATTTTAATGCACGTGTGGAAGCAAATAAATAATCCCTAGACAACAACAATATGGGATAGGAAAAAGTAGAGCCACAATTTTGAAAAACCAACCACACACTTATATATACACATCATAACCAGTCATATACAAACTAAGCCAATATATATATGTCAAGTCTACAAAACAAGAGGGGTTTGTAAACAGCTACTAGTCTTCCTCCTGCTCCACATCCTCTCCACATCTTCACTAACATTGGAGCTTGTAGCCAAGTACACTAGACTTCCGGGGTCTTCAAGATCCGGGTCTACCGCGTCTACGACCGAGCCTTTAGGAGAATCTACTGTGCCTTTTCCAAAAGCAACCTCCAGCACATACAGAGGCATCTTAAATTCCAATATAGAACCCCCTCTTTGGCCATCCTAAGCCTGGCGGTACCATAATCTGTATCGGTGGGGTACCTTTTTGGGTAAGCCCGCATCAACCTAGACTACGTATCTCACCAGCTCATAAGTCCAACCCCTATGGCTCCCATATAATGGAATGTAAGACCTCTGTAAAGTGACCTTCTTCGGCTATCCAAAATGCTCAGGAGGAGCTACCATCTATAGGCCTCAAATATTATCCTACAACTCTCAGCAAGTTCAACCCCCTAAGACCTGACTAAGAAGAAAATATGCCCTAAGGGCTACCTAAACACAAATACTAGTCAGAGGACTTACTTTAGCCCCAGTCTCTTCTTGCAAGTCAGTATAATTCGAATAACCATTCAATCATTTCAACCAATCAGATCAAATCATTGATTAATCAACTCAGTCAATTACATGTCAACAAGATCATTTCTCGGTCAATCTAGTCGATACTATCTATCCAGTCCGATCAAGTTAGGACTGCTTCCTCTAAGCTGAAAATAGATAGAAATGCTCATTAAAAGCTAACAATCACGTATACTGCTCACTCTAAGCTGATATATCAAAGCCCTCAGACTGATATAGTATACGGCTAATGCTCACCAAAGTTGTGTGGTACTTAATTGCTCACCGAAGGTGTGTGATACTTAAGGTATACTGCTCGCTCTAAGCTAATATATCAAGCCCTCTGGCTGATATAATATACCATTCTACCCAACTGATCATTTTACTACTTTTATCATACCCGATAAAAATAATCGTGTAGGTACACGGTTGGCCTCTGCCAAAAATATAATATCTTTAGTTTATTAAATCCCACTAAATATATAATCGATAAAAAAATTTTTGGCACTGTAAACCGACGCCCGGTGATTTTCTAATTAAATACTGAAATAAATAAATTTAGGGATAAATACCCAAAATTGCAAGTAACACCAAATTGCACAAAATAATAGTCAATTAAATAAAGAGATCGCACCACTGCAATTAGCATAAAATTCCGATCATCGACTATTCCGGTTTAATTTCTAGAAATTAATTAATTAATTAAATAATTACGAAAATTAATTATTAAATGCCAAAAATAGCAACTTAGGCCCGTAAAGCCTAATTAAAAGCCGAGATGGGCTCGGAAAATTTTCGAACCACTCTAGATAAATACTAGAGCTTGTCTAGGCTCTAATTACACTACTCTAACCACTTAACATGCAATAACTATTAATTAAATTGCTAATCTAATCTAACTATCCACCTAATCCATACTAAGTAAGGATTAGTGAGTTAAACTCATTTGTTTAATGATCCGCTCGGATCAAAACGACGGGGACGCGGAGAAGGTCGAGACACTCCAAAGCGGGACTGCCTTTTGAGGTCCGGAGGGCCACGAAAATGGGCCAAACAACAACTTGGAGACCCACTCAGTCCGGTTCTGTTTGGTGGTTGAAAGAGGAGGAAACAGTGGCTAGATTGGTGAGACAAGGGCAGCAAAGGCAGCAAAGGCTGGGCGAGTGGATCCGGAGCTTCGACGGTGGCAAGCTGAGCTTCAGCAACCTCCACACGTGATGTGAATCATTGTGGAAAGATCGTTCTACGAAGGCCCGGATGATGCGAATTGTGAACCTCGACCTCCAATCAAACCTGTGATTGGCAACCTCGATATGAACGTGACCTGTTGATGAACGCGTGTCAACCAACCAACGTTATAGACACCACGAGCGAAAGAATTTGTTATCTTGCTCGATAAGTCGAATCGACCGTCACAAGGGAACCTTGATAAGGTCAAGTCCTCAAAAGAACAGTAGAAGAGAATCTCTCAACTTTTTTCCTCCAAATATATATATATATATATATATATATATAAATATATATATATATATATTTATATATATCCCCCAAATAAATTCAGTCAGTCTTTAATATAGGCATTCTAGGCTACGCATGACAAAATTTCTGAAACAGAAATTGATTTCTGACCAGAAATCAATTTCTTAATTTCTATTCCCCGGACAAGTTTCTGAGCAAAGAAACCCGTTTGATAACAGAACAAAATTTCTATTTCTAGGAATAGAAATTGACTAGATAACAACATAGAAAATCCTCAAATACAAAATAATAGTCAAAATAATACTAATACATTGTAAAAGTTGTAAATACAATTTCATGGAATTTCTGGCATATTATTATCCCTTGCCATTTTATAAGCAATTGTTTTCCTAAGCGTATTTATTTGGTTTCCCTCCTCGGTCAATGTATTGTTTGCAAGCTCATCCTGCGTAGGTTCAGACAAGTACTACGAAAGCATGAATATGGGTGCCATTAATGGCGCCTATACAACCTTGTCATTTTATCAAAAACTAGTATTATACAAGATTATCAACAAAATAAAATTAATGGTGTAAAGGAATATATGAGAATTCTACCTTAAAGTAACGTTTATGGTTAGGAACCAATTGGAGGAAGGTCGGTTTATTTTGATTCTCAAATTGAATCAGTCCAGTTGCTCATCCCTAATTTCTTTATTGTTGCTCAATGAACCTTTAATGGCCCTTGCATAGCAAAGAGAGAGATTCTCTTGAATCTCTTGCCTTTGAATTAAAATTCAAGATTGTGTAACAATCTAATTATTTTGATTTTGCAAGAATTTTGAATCTATAAAAAAAATAAGGTTAAATTTCTAGGCACGTTTTTTATTCATCTATTACGTAAGAACTTTTTCTTCAACTGGCCATGCGCGTGTCTTTTCTAGGAGGAAAGAGCCCCATTGTTTTTAAGTAAGCATTTAAGAACTTTGGTCGTTTTTTAAAATTGGGGACCCATTCGATTGCCTTTCATCCTAAAAAGGAAGTTATCAAAAAAAAATTGAAAAAAAAATGCAAAAAAAAAACACGAGCAAAATAAGAAAAAGAAAATTAACAATAATTTGTGAAGTTGTGGTTATGAGTGAATTAAGTTAGCAAGAAAGCGCAAGGTTCTTTTATATGGTTTAATTTCAATTTCTGATTTCTATTTCAGAAACTGAGAAGTTAAAAATTTTAGCTTCTGATTTCTTCAATTTCTCTATTTCTGGAATAGAAATATGTTTCAGAAATAGAGAAATCAAATTGCGATACCAAACGGATTTCTGTTCCAAACCTGTTTCGGGGAACAGAGAAACAGAGAAATCAAGAAACGGAAATTTTGTCATGCGCGCCCCTAGCTGCCACACAAACCCTAAAACCAACCCTAGAAATCTAATGCGTCATATTCTAGAATATACTTAAACAAGAAGATATTTTTTTTTTTTTGACTTGGTCAAATATTTGGTGACTAGATAATCAAATTGTGCCAAGATTTCCAAGATTCTTCCAGATTTGATCCAAGGTCATCTCCACGCCAAAGATCACGAACCATGATGCCAACAGTTTGCCTGAATTACTTGGCCCGCACTCGAGTAATCAAGCCAGTGGGATGATGTGGAGCTAGGGACCCATTGTCTATTTCTACTAGTTCGATTACTCGAGCGCGGGCCAAGCAATTTAGGCAAGCTATTGGAGTCATGGTTCATGATCTTTGGCGTGGAGATGACCTTGGATCAAATCTTGAAGAATCTTGGAAATCTTGGCGCAATTTGATTATCTGGTCACCAAATATTTGACCAAGTCAATATATATATATATATATCTTCTTGTTTAGGTATATTCTAAAAAATGATGCATTAGATTTCTAGGGTTGGTTTTAGGGTTTGTGTGTCGGCTAGAAGACCTATATTAAAGACTGACTGAACTTCTTTGGGGTATATATATATATTATTTTTCGAGGAAAAAAGTCGACAGATTCTCTCTACTGTTTTTTTCAGGACTTGACCTTATTAAAGTTCCCTTGTGACGGTCGATTCAACTTATCGAGCGAGATAGTGAATTCTTTCGCTCGTGGCATCTATAACGTTGGTTGGTTGATACGCGTTCGTCAACAGATCATGTTCATACCGAGGTTGCCAATCACAGGTTTGATTGGAGGTCGAGGTTCGCAATTCGCACTATCCAAGCTTTCGTAGAACAATCTTTCCATAACGATTCACATCAACAAGCCTCCAATAGCTTGCTGGACGGCAAGCAAGACCAAACGATACAACTGGGACGGTGGAAAAAGGGCGCAGCTCGCACAGGGCTCGCAGGCAAGCACGGACATGCGTTGGCGGCGTGCGGTGGCTTCGGTAGGTGGCGAGTGGCATCGATGGGGGAGGGGGCTAATATGTTTGGTTTTCTGGGTTTGCTAGCACTTCAAGCAAGCTGGGATGGAGGTTTGGTCAATTGAAATAGGGAAGAAGAATAGGGGGGAACCAGTTTTCTTGGAGGGGCACCACCTTGACTCACTTCTATCTCCTTTGTCCCACTTGATGGCCCCACTTTGCTTGGTGTCTTCCACAAGAAAATTTCCAAACTAAACACCCCTTCTAGAAGTCTTGAGTTGGTCCACAAGTTGGGTCCAAGGGGGGCACACGAATTTGGCTTGATTTCCCTCAAATTGGACTCAATTCTCCTTGAATCAACTCATTTCGGCTTTTATAAATTCCATTATCAAGTCATCGATCCAATTGATATTTTTCATCGTCAATTGATCTTACTTGCATCCCAATTTCGCAATAAAAAACGGTCATCTACATTTCTCAATCGAAAACGACCTATCTCGACTTTTTCCGCAAAATTTCGATTTGCAGAAAAATCTTCGGAGACTGAGTCAACGTTCCTGAAATGACTTGTGAAATCGGATTCAAATTCGTGGTTAATTTCAATCTGGTGCGATTTTAGTGTGACCTAGGTTACGAGGTAGGTTTCAAAAAATTTTAGTGCAAATGACCCGTGGTCGATTTTCATCAAGCCACAATGAACCTCTTCGACACATTGGCGACTCTCGGTTGTCATGAAAATCTCAAGAATTCAAATACGGACATAGGGTACTAAAATGACAGAAAAATCAATCTAGTGCCAATCGATGAGAGTTTTTCAATTTGGTAGAATCACCCACGTTTGACCACATATCTTAGTCGAACCGACCTATCTCTGATCTCTAATTGACTTTTAATTGTGCCGTAATAATCTCTGCAGATGAGCACAGTCGAGTAATCAATTTATGGTCGAATTCCCAAGTCTATTGCATTAAAATTCCTTAATGACTTCCCAAAATAGTCTAGTTATCCCTAAAGTTATCAGCTCTAAGAATAGCACTATAGGTGTGTCGATAAAATGCCCGATTAATTTAATTGAAAGCATAAGTATAAATCCAGGATGTCACAACTCTTCCCCTCTTATAAAAATTTCGTCTTCGAAATTTAAACCATTACAATACTTTAAGCAAAAAGATGGGGGTACAATCGTCTCATCGACTCTTCAGTCTCCCAGGTTGTTCCTTTAGTGCCATGGTGTTGCCAGACCACTTTAACCAACGGGATGGTCTTTGTACATAGAATTTGCTCTTTCTTGTCCACAATCTGAACCGGGCTTTCAACGTATGATACTCGGTCATCTACGTTCAATTATTCAAAATTAAGTACGTCGGTCGAGTCAGGCTCATACTTTCTCAACATCGACACATGAAAGACGTCATGCACTTGCGCCAATCTCGGCGGCAATACAAGACGATACGCTAGGATCTCGATTCTCTCCAGAATCTCAAATGGACTTACATACCTCGGACTCAGCTTCCCTTTCTTGCCAAAGTGCAAAGTACTCTTCATTGGTGACACCTTCAGAAAACATGATCACCAACTTGGAATTCCAATGGTCTCTGGCGCTTATCTGCATAACTCTTCTATTGGCTCTGAGCGGTCTTTAGTTTGCCTCTAATAACTGTAACTGTATCCACTGACTGTTGAACTAGCTCTGGGCCTATAATCTTTCTTTCCCCGACTTCATCCTAACATACTCGCATTCTGCATGCTCTGCCATACAACGCTTCGAAAGGAGCCATTTAAATGCTCTATAGGTAGCTGTTGTTGTAGGCAAACTCGACGAGATGAAGTTGTTCTTCCCAACTTCCTTTGAAGTCTAGCACGCAAGCTCGTAGCATGTCTTTGAGGGTTTAGATTGTCCTCTCAGACTAGCCATCCATCTGAGGATGATATACCGTATTATATTATAGCTTTGAACCTAAAGCACTCTGCAAGCTTTTCCAAAAAGCATATGTGAATCTCGGTTCTCGATCTGAAGTGATTGTCACTAGCATTCCATGCCAACAAACGATCTGATGCACGTACAACTCTGCATGTTTATCCAAGCTAAGGTCCTTTTGTACTGTAATAAAGTGAGCTGACTTTGTCAATTGGCCGACCACTACCTAAATGGAATTGTTTCTTCTCTGACACCTCAGCAAGTCAGTCACGAAATCCATCGTGATGTGCTCCCACTTCCACTCTGGGATTTCGAGAGGTTGCAGAAATCCTACCAGTTTACAATGCCATGATTTGACTTGTTGACACGTCAGACACTTGGCGACATGCTTTGCGAGATCCGCCTTCATACCAGACCACCAGTAGTGTTGACGCAAATTATGATACATCTTCGTATTGCCAGGATGAATGCTGTAACTGCTACGATGAGTTTCTAATAAAATATCTTCTTTAAGCTCTACATCGTCAGGTACAATTAGTCGTCCTCGAAACCTCAAGGTTCTGTCCTCAGAAATTTGAAAGTCAGCCTTCCTCTTATCAGTGTCCTATTGCAGTAGCTTGATCCTGATCTGCACATTCGATTCAATTCTGAGGGTGGCCATAAGATTCAAAAAGTGGCCTACCTCAAACTTAAACACTGAATGTCGAGCTCTCTCGATTAATTTCCACTCTCTAACTAGCATATGAGCGACTAAAGATTTTCGACTCAAAGCATCGGCGACTTTATTTGTCTTCCCAAGGTGATATAGGATATCACAATCATAGTCCTTCAATAGTTCCATCCAACTTTACTGTCTCATTTTCAACTCCTTCTTAGAGAATAGGTACTTAAGACTTGATGGTCGGTGAAAATCTGGAATCTTTCTCCACACAAATAATGTCTCCAAATCTTTAGAACAAAAATAATTGTCGCGAGTTCTAAATCATATGTTGGGTAGTTCTGTTCATGAGGTCTCAACTGACAGGAGGCGTATGCAACAACTCTACCATGTTGCATTAACACGCAACCCAGTCATCTGAACGACGTATCACTATAGATCTTGTATCCTCTAGGACCAGATGGAATGGTTAGCACAGGTGCAGTAGTCAGATTTTACTTAAGCTCTTAGAAACTACATTCGCACTTGTCTGTCCACACGAACTTCTCTTCTTTCTTTAGTAGCCTAGTCAACGGTGATGCTAATGCTGAGAAACCCTCTACGAACCGTCTGTAATAACCTATCAAACCCAAAAAACTTTTGATCTCTATCACTGTAGTCGGTCTTGGCCAGTTGATCACTACTTCTATCTTGGAAGGGTCCACGGAGATTTCTTCGCCCGAAATCACATGACCTAAGAAAGCAACACGAGTTAACCAAAACTCGCACTTGCTAAACTTGGTGTATAGCTTATGAACTCTCAGAGTTTGCATTACCATTCTCAAATGACCTGCATGCTCTTCATCACTCCTCTAATACACTAGAATATCATCGATGAACACGATCACGAACTGATCCAGTTATTCTTTGAACACTTGGTTCATCAAATCCATAAATGCAGCTGGAGCATTCGTCAACCCGAACAGCATTACAGTGAATTCATAATGACCATATCGGGTACAAAATGCTGACTTTGGTATGTCTTCCTTCCTGATTCTTAGCTGATGATACCTTGTCCTCAAGTTGATCTTTGAAAATATCGATGCTCTTTGTAGCTAATCAAACAAATCATCAATCCTTGGGAGTGGATACTTGTTCTTGATCGTTACCTGATTGAGTTGACGATAGTCGATGCATTGGCGTAACGAACCATCCTTCTTCTTTACAAATAGAACTGATTCTCCCTAAGGTGATGCACTAAGACGTATAAATCCCTTATCTAACAATTCTTGCATCTACACCTTCAGTTCTTTCAATTTAGATAACGCCATCCGGTAAGGAACCTTAGAAATTGGCTTTGTTCCGAGTGCCAACTTGATCACAAACTCGATTTCTCTCTTTGGTGGCAAACCTGGCAATTCCTTCAAGAATACATCTGGAAATTCTTGTACCATTGTAATATCTTCAATCTTCAGCTCCTCAACTGTCGTATCCACGATAGTCGCTAAGTAACTCTGACAACCCTCGTCTAACAAACGAGTTGCTTCAAGCGACGAGATGAATGTAATCGAGGGTCTTCGTCGACTTCCAATAAACTCGAAACTCTCGCCAACTAACGGGTTAAACTGAATCACTTTACGATAATAGTCCATCTTAGCTCGTCGCTTAGTGAGCCAGTCCATGCCAATTATCAAATCAAAGTTATACATGGCTAGGACTAATAAGTCTATTTTCCCTCTCGCTCACTAATCGCTAACTTGCAACTAGAACAACCTAATGCAGATAACACCTTATCCTTTAATGGTGTGGATATGCTAATCATAGACTCCAGCAACTCAGGACTTAACCCTATCGGCTTAACATATTTCTCGGCTATAAAAGAATGAGTCGCTCTAGGGCCGAATAAAGCATAAGCAGCATGGTTGTTTAGCGAAACCGTACCGATGATCATGTTAGGCGCGTCCTCAGCCTAACCTCTGGTGATAGTATACACTGTTTCCTGAGCTAGGGGTCTCATCTGTCCACCATTTGGTGCGTTTTGTGGCGCATACCCTCGGATCTGACCCATTGATGGCGGTGGCGGTAACTGATGTTGCCCTCTCGGTCTTCTAGGACAATCCCTAGTCATGTGACCCTATTGGCCACATTTTAAACAAGTGTTTATCCTTCGAGGGCACAAGGTCGAACCATGTCGCCTTCCACAAAAGCGACATATTCCATTCTGACTTGACCCTGGGTTACCAACTCCACCCTTCTTGTTGGGCAGGACAGGGAATCTTTCTCCAGTCATGGGCTTCTTCCCATACCAATTCCCATCTCGGTTAAATCCGAACTGTGACTCAGATGCGGCGGTTCATTCATTTTGATCTCTCTCTATCATCTGGACCCGCTCATATAGGTCATTGTAATTCCTCAGGTTGAGCAATATCAACGGACTCCTCAATTCCGACTTGAGTCTGTCTCTGAACCTCCTAACTCAATTTGCTGGATTCTCAACCAATTCAGGAGCGTATTGTGAAAGTTCAGCGAACTTCGCCTTATATTGATCCACTGTCATGAAGCCTTGGCAAAGGCGCTGGAACTCTGCCATATTCAGTTCTCTGGTAGTCTCGAAAATGTATTTATTGTTGAAGGCCTCAACAAAGGCGTTCCACTTTGGGGCTACACCTTCAAGAAAAATCATGACTCTGGTGGCTTTCCACTAAATGTTAGCATTGCCCTGCAGTTGGTAGGTTGCAAGGATAACCTTCTCTGTCTTTGTGCACATTAGCAGTGCAAAGGCTTTCTCCAAGCCTTGAATCCATAAGGCTGCAGCTTCGAGGTCTCCTGCCCTAGAAAACTTTGGTGGGTTCAATCTTAGGAATTGTTCCACCAACTTATGTATTGGTCTTCTAGCGACCACCTTCTCTAATGGAATCTCAGCAGGTACGGCGGTAGGTGCGACAGCAGTGGCGGCAACAACAATAGCATTTGCGGCGGCATTAGTGGGAGTTGTGGCAGTGGCAGTTGAAGTGGTGGCACTAGCAGCTTGGATCTATGCTTGCTAATCCATTCTATTACCCATCATCTCGAGTGCTTGCATGATTCCCAGCAAATCTTGGATCTTTAGGGGCTATAACCCCAGCACCAATGGGAGGTGGTGCTACTCCATTCGCGCTAGCCTGTGCTGGCACTCTACCTCGGCCTCCTCAGGTACCAATCCTCGTCAGCATTTTACCCCGAGTCATAGGCCCGATGGTATGCTTCCTAAGAGTCCTCTACTCCTGATCGCTCATTCTGAAGGTTCTTTAAAGAAACCTGCTTCTAATTCCACATAGAATTAAAAGCTAAGCGATCCACACCAATAAAGAATTCTACCAAGCAACTAACACAAACATGCACCAGCATGAAATAAAAGTCATTTCTACCAACTATCCCATAAACCATCGCACCTTATCACTCCAACCACTAACCATGCTCTAATACCACTTACACGGGGATGTCACGCCCCGATCCTCCGAACGCGCGCCCATCCCTCCACGATCGATTAAATAGAAACGTTCTAGGATGCATCGCTGACCCTTTCATTTTAATGCATGTACGGAAGCAAATAAATAATCCCCAGACGACAACAATATGTGATAGGAAAAAGTAGGGCCACAATTTTGAAAAACCAACCACACACTTATATATACATATCATAACCAGTCATATACAAACTAAGCTGATATATATATGTCAGGTCTACAAAAGAAGGGAGGTTTGCAAATAGCTACTAGTCTTCCTCCTGCTCCACATCCTCAATAACATTAGAGCTTGTAGTCGAGTACACCAGACTTCCGGGGTCTTCAAGATCCGGGTCTATCACGTCTACGACCAAGCCTCAGGAGGATCTGTTGCACCTTTCCCAAAAGCAACCTCTAGCACATACAGAGGTATCTCAGATTCCAGTATGGGACCCTCTCTCTAGCCATCCTGAGCTTGGCGGTACCATGATCTGTATTGGTGGGGTACCTTTTTAGGTAGAATTGCATCAACCTAGACTACGGATGTCACCAGCTCATAGGTCTAGCCTTTAGGGCTCCCATGCAGCAGAATGTAAGACCTCTGTTCTGTGACATTCTTCGGCTGCCCAAAATGCTCAGGAGGAGCTACCATCTATGGGCATGAAATATTATCCCACAATGGGATGAGACGATGTCTCAGTAAATTCAACCCTCTAAGACCTGACTAGGAAGAAAATACGCCCTGAGGGATATCTAAACACAAACACAAGTCAGAGGACTTACCTTAGCCTTAGTCTTTTCCTACAAGTCAGTACAATTCGAATAATCATTCAATCATTTCAACCAATCAGATTGAATCATCGATCAATCGATTCAATCGATTACATGTCAACAAGACCATTCCTCGGTCAATCCAGTCAATACTATCTATCCAGTCCGATCAAGTCAGCACTGCTCCCTTTAATTGAAAATAGATAGAAATACTCACCAAAAGCTAACAACCACGTATACTACTCACTCTAAGTTGATATATCCAAGCCCTCAAGCTGATATAAGGCCCGTTTGGTTCGGCTTTGGGGAAATGTCATTGGGAGAATGCAAATACCTTTGAGGTAAAGGGGTTTTCGGAAATGTTAGATCTTTTGGTAAATTATAGTATTGAAATGTAACTTAGCATAAATACCGTTTGGAAAAATTCACATTTGTAATTAGCTTTTGTTATTTTTTATTTTTTTTAAAGTCTAAAATCAAATTCTGGCGGCCGGCCACCACCGGCTAACCACCAGACGGCTAGATCTGGCCATCGCCGGACCGCCAGATTTGGCTGCCGAACGGCCAGATCTGGCCTTAAGACCGCCAGATCTGGCTCATGCGAGACCAACCGATGCCGGCTGAGGTCCGCACGACGGCATCTGGCGACGCTACCTGAGGACCTTAGGTGCGACCTAGGGCGTCGCCTAGGTCGCTCGACCTCAAGCGGACCTCAGGTGACGCCGCCTAAGGATGAACGGCCTCAGGCAATGCCACTTGAGGTCAAGCGACCCAGGCGATGCCCGAGGTTGCCCGACCTCAAGCCACCTCGCCTGAGGTTATGCGACCTCAGGCGAGGCTTCCCGACGGCCAGATCTAACCGCTCGCGGTTGAGCGCCGCCCACTGCAAAGAAAAAGACGAACGGTGAAGAAAAAGGCAAACGGTAGAGGAGACGATGAATAGTGACTCGGTGAATAGTGAAATCGCATCTTCGAAATGCCCAATGCTCAAAGCAGCCCTGCCACAGCATTGGGCTTTCAGCATTAGGAATGCTGGCATTGGGTAAATAGGCATTCAAAAACACATGCCAAACACAAAATATTTTCCCCAAGGGTCTTTGGGGCCCTAAAGCCCCTTAGGAAAGCCCAACCAAATGGGGCCATAGTATACGGCTAATGCTCACCAAAACTGTGCAGTACTTAATTGCTCATCAAAGTTGTGCGATACTTAAGGTATACTGCTCACTCTAAGATGATATATCAAGCCCTTTGGCTGATATAGTATATCATTCTACCCAACCGATCATTTTACCACTTTTATCATACTCGAAAAAAATAATCGTGTGTGGGTACACGGTTGGCTTCTTTCAAAAATATAATATCTTTACTTTATTAAATCTTACTAAATTTATAATCGATAAAAACATTTTTGGCTATATAAACCAACGCTTAGTGATTTTTTAATTAAATACTAAAATAAATAAATTTTGGGATAAATATCCAAAATTGCAAACAACACCCAAATTGCACAAAATAACACTCAATTAAATAAAGAGATCACACCATTGCAATCAGCATAAAATTCCGGTTACCAGCTATCCCAATTTAATTTCGGGAAAATAAATAAATAATTAAATAATTACAAAAATTAATTATTAAATGTCAAAACTAGCAACTTAAGCCCGTTAAGCCTAATTAAAAAAGCCGAGATGGGCCAGGAAAATTTTTGAACCACTCTAGATAATAACTAGAGCTTGTCTAGGCTCTAATTACACTACTCTAACCATCTAACATGCAATAACAATTAATTAAATTGCTAATCTAATTTAACTATCCACCTAATCCATATTTAATCTAAACTAATCAACATTTAAACGTCATTAACTTACTAAGCAATGATTAGTGAGTTAAACTCACTTGTTTAATGATACACTCGGATCAAAACGATGGGGACGCGACACTCCAAAGCGGGACCGCCTTTCGAGGTCTAGAGAGCCACGAAAACAAGCCAAATAACAACTTGGAGACCCACTCGGTCCGGTTCTGTTCGATGGCTGAAAGAGGAGGAAATGGTGGTTGGATCGGCGAGACAAGGGCGGCGGAGGCATCAACGGCTGGGCGGGTGGATCTGAGGCTTCGACGGCGACAAGTTGAGCTCTGGTGACCTCCACACATGATGTGAATCGTTGTGGAAAGATCATTCTACGAAGGCTTGGATGGTGTGAATTGCGAACCTCGACCTCTAATCAAACCTGTGATTGGCAACATTGGAATGAACGTGACCTGTTGATGAACACATGTCAACCAACCAATGTTATAGACGCCACAAGCGAAAGAATTCACTATCTCGCTCGATAAGTCGAATCGATTGTCATAAGGGAACCTTAATAATGTCAAGTCCTCAAAAGAACATTAGAAGAGAATCTCTCTACTTTTT
This sequence comes from Eucalyptus microcorys, assembly GCA_014182515.1. Lineage (NCBI taxonomy): Eukaryota > Viridiplantae > Streptophyta > Magnoliopsida > Myrtales > Myrtaceae > Eucalyptus > Eucalyptus microcorys. The sequence continues at coordinate 18,424,690 of CM024571.1, read as the reverse complement.
CCTCCAATATATATATATATATATATATATATATATATATATATATCCCCCAAAGAAATTCAGTCAGCCTTTAATATAGGCCTTCTAGCTGCACATAAACCCTAAAACCAACCCTAGAAATCTAATGCAAAATTTCGAACTTTTCTTTTCGAGAAAGATCCTGTTGCCTAAGCCATGGATTCTCATTTTTTAGTTCGAAGATCCTTTTAAGAGAATATTTGAGATTAAATCAAAGCTCATTTATATACTTTGAAACTTTGATAGGAATTTTTTAATGACTTACCTCGATTTCCTTATCGGATTCTGAGTTTGTGTTTGAGTCAGACTCTGATTCTGAGTCTGATTCTAATTCTGAGTCTGATTTTGATTCTGAATTTGAGTATAAGTATGAATATGCTATCATGCATATATTTCCTTACTCTTCATCTTCTTTCATTGTTATTTTCTGCTCATTTTGGTTGTATTGTCTTCTTCCACTGAATTTCCTTCCCTTTTTACTCAGCCTTTTGAATCTCTTGATCATGAAAGCAAGTTCTTCGTCGTCCATGTCATTTTCTGAGTCTGTATCATTAGAATTAGTGTTAGATTTTAAAGCGATGGACTTCTTACCTTCAGGATCTTCATCAACGATTTGTTCCACTTCGTAGGATTGAAGAGTGCCAATCAATTCATCAACGGAGAGTGGCATAATCCTCTGAGTCTCTCGGTTGAGGTCTTAATATGGTTCCAATCTTTTGAGAGACCTCGCAAAAGTTTGTTGATCTTCATTGGGGAAGAAATCGGATAACCTTGATATGCCAAACCGTTTACAATTTCTGTAAAACGATTGAACATATCTCCAATCGACTCTCCTGGCTTTATATTAAAGGATTCATATTGGTTGAGCAAGAAGTTCACTTTAGTCTATTTTACATGATTAGTCCCTTCATAAATAACATGAAGTCTATCCCAAACTTTTTTAGTTGTTTCACATGAAGAAATTACGTTATATTCAGTAAGAGAGAAGGCACAATATAAAGAATAGATGGCTTTTGCATCAAGAGCTTCTCTTTTGGACATCTCCATCCGAGACATAGGAGTAGGGGGTTCAGTTTCTTTGTCTTTGCCAATCTTATTTGATGTAGATGCCAAAACAGATCACTAGCCATTGTACATTTGGGGTTTATGTTACGTTCTTTCAAGTTGTCTCGTTCTGAATTTGCTACATTCTGAACTTATGTCTTGTTTTGAACCTTGTCACGTTCTAGACTTATGTCTCGTTCTGTATGTAAAGTCTGAGAGTGTTCTGTCTGAAGTAAAGTCTGAGTGTTTTTCGCCTGAAATAGAGTCTGAGTGTCTTCCGTTTGAAATAGAGTCTACAATCTGGACATAAGTCTGAACATAGTCTGCTTCTGAACATATTTAGCTGTAAAGTCTGGATACAGTCTGAATAAATTCAACTTCAGCATACAATCTATCTTTTGGTTCTTTCAAGTATAGACTTCGACAATATCCTTTACATGTTCTATCATCTGCATAGTCTATTACTCAACCATTAAACACGTTAGTAACCTTTGATTTATTCTGTCATCTTCAAAACATCATAAGGGATTTCCCTAATATCAACCACATTGAACTTTCATAGGGTATTAATCTTTCAGTTTCCTCTTTAACCCTTAACGTTTTGTACCTTTTTTTTCCCTCTTTAATGCAGAAAAGTTTCGGTGGTTTCTATTAAAAACTTTGCGGGCTTCATTTGTAGACGTGAGGATGGCAGCTGGGTCTACGGAGATGAATCTCGTTACAAAAAGCAATTGCATCCTGAACCTGTACGTCCTATTTACTTCACTCTCATTAGTCATTGTTCAACTTCATGTTTCATCTGTTTCTTAAATTTCAGGTTGCAGAGGCTAAGAAGGCAGCTTCGATTCTTGAATCATAGCTTAAATGGAGAGGAGTTGCTCTACCTGTTGGATCCATTTGTTTATAAGTTGTTCTTCCTAACCCACAGTTCGGGTATGTTATTAAATTTTTACTGAAAATGTAATTGTCTACAGAGTGTTTCTACCCATGTTATTTTGGACTTTTATATATTTCAAGAATCAGGGAAATATCGAATTGTCGAAATGACTGCTTTTCCGGACTTTTTGTTGCAAGGGAACATTATTTGTAATTGACCAAGCTTAAGGGCCTCAGGAGTCGCAACTTTTCAAGTACCTTCTTTAGTTTATGAGCATTTTATAGCTCTGGGATAGAATAAAAGAATTATTATTGACTGGTGCACTACAGCTATTCAGAAGCAAATAGCTGCAGGAACCTCTTATAACCTTAGGTGCGACAATTTATCATGATCTTCAATGGTTGTCATTCATTCTTTGATAGTTGGTGAGAGGAGCTGCTACTGAATAGGAAACCTTAATAAGGTGCATGACATGCAAATGCATGTCCAACCTCTGATTGATGTACCAAAAGAAGAGATTCTCATTCACCATAGAGTCTGCTCGGGGGTTGACGTGGACCTGCAAATGGTTGCTTCTCTAAATCATATATTTAAGACCAAAGTGATTGGAGTGATAGCGACCAAGTCTGTGTGGGAAGTAACACCAACAGTTGAATCTATACATTGATTCTAAATCACCATTATATGCAATGTCTTTGGCACATCACGCTATGGATTGCTTATGTTTTTGTTTCTTCTCTCAGTTACCTTAATCTTCTGCTCTCGGGCTATCGTCCACCACCAGAGGTTATTTCATATGCACAATGGGCACAGTTGAAACCAGAATCAAAAAGCATGCTTTCTGGTTGGATAAAGGGAGCTTTCTGGGGTGTTAAGAAAGAGATGCAGGAACCCCTGCATCAACAACTTAGTTTTGTTCTTGGCACCACTCCGATGTGGGATACGTTTGTTTCTTATGTTTAATGAAAATTGATCATTGCATTTGGCCGATGTGTGGGTGCTGCATGTTTTGTACTCTGTCATGATATTTCTATTGATCTTTTCTTGACATCCTTGTTAAGTTTATTGACTTGGAGAACCGGACCTGGTGGCCTTGTGCATTGTGTTTGTAATCATCGTTTCAAACTCCAGACTAGACCGTTTGCTTTGTGTTGTTGAACCAGGAACTAGACTTCAATCTGCTCCTCTTTTTCTTTGGCTCTTCTCAGTGAAAGATGGGAAGAGCACATATTGCAATCGTATCTGGCCAGAACAGGCTTCTGTTAAATGATGAACTTTTCGAATATATCCCCTCCACCATTGCTTAAGCATGGCAACTTGGGTTCTCTGTGAAAATGCTAGTATTACCACCTAAAAGGAGGGTGAATAGGTGTTAAAACAAATTAAGCCAATAAAAGCAGTAAACGTTATTTTTGCAAGCAAAGTCTGACTAAAACTAACATCAAACTTATGATACAAGTTTAGGGGATAAGTACACTAATGGTGCCATAAGTTGTGTACGGCGCTCACTTTGGTGCCAAAAGTTTCCGCCGGATCATTTAAGTGCCAAATCGGAGAAAAAACGATCACTTTGGTGCCACCGGCAAGAAATTCCGGCCAAAATGATTACGTGGCTTTATATTAAAAAAAAAATTCGATAAACCCTTTAAACGACGTCGTTTTCTATCCTACTTAAGAAAACGACGTCGTTTTACCGTCCTATGTGGATGGCTTGGGAAAAACGACGCCGTATAGCTCATTTGTGATTGAAATTAGGGTTTTTTTTTTTTTCATCCTCGCCGACCTAGCTTGCTCGGCCACCGTCGCTTGGCCACCGTTGCTCGGCCACCATGCTCGGCCACCATGCTCGGCCATCGTCGCTCAGCCACCATTGCTCGGCCACCGTGCTCGGCCACCATCGCTCAACCAAGAAGTGATGGGAAAATAGGAGGCGAGAGTGGAGGAGGAGGAGGAAGAAGGGGGATTGAAGGTGCGAGAGAGAGAGAGAGAAGACGAGGAGTGTGAGGGAAACAAGGAGGGCGCAGATGGAGATGGTGGATTGGGCTCTGTTCAAAGAGTGGTTGGTGCCGGTGCTGTTCTTTGGGGAAGAAGACGCCGCCGCCGTGGCTTCTCTCTCTATGCTGGTGTTGTTCTTCGAGGAAGAAGATGACCCCGCCATGGCTTCTCTCTCTTTGCTGGTGTTGTTCTTCGAAGAAGAAGATGATGCCGCCATGGCTTCTCTCTCTTTCTGCTGGTGTTGTTCTTCGGCGAAGAAGACAACGCCGCCATGCCCTCTCTCTCTCTCTCTCTCTCTCTCTCTCTCTCTCTCTCTCTCTCTCTCTCTCTCGATTTGGGGATTTAGGGTTTCGACTAGGGATTTAAGACGCCAAACGACGTCGTTTGATGGTTTACCCGCTGACTGGACTCTCCAGCGAGCCACATCATTATAAGAAATTAATAAAAAAAGGCCACGTCGGATTTCTGGCCGATCAGATCGGCGTTGGCACCAAAGTGAGCGTTTTTCAAATTTTTTGGCACTTAAGTGATCCGACGGAAACTTTTGGCACCAAAGTGAGCGCCGTACACAACTTATAGCACCATTAGTGTACTTATCCCTAAGTTTAGACTCAAGTAAGATGGTTTAGAAGTTAGCAGAATTCAGAAAAATATTGCAAAAAACAAATCAAAGAGTTAAGAGAAGAGAAAATTGGACACGAGATTTATAGTGGTTCGGCTTGGATCAAGCCTACGTCCACTCTCTCACACTGACAGCTAGTCTGACTGAATTTCACTAAGGAATCAATAGAGAAGTACAATGATTTGAGTATAAACACTCAGTGAAGATTTTTTTTTTCTCTCACTAAGTCACTCCTCTTGTGTTTTTCTCTCTTGAATATAATTTGTAAGCACTGTCGTTGAAGAACGAGTGATTGGAAAGGCCTCAAAATTTGAAATTTTAATTTTCACGTGCTATCCCAAATGGACTAAATGACCTCCTTAAATACTCCTCTATGCCTATTTAATTGTTGGCATTCTCAAGAGGAATTTCTTCCAATCAACCCGGTGGACAGAATCAATTAAGGAAATCTTGTAGCCGTTTGAAGAATGAGGTGAAAATCCGTTGATTTTGGTTGCCCATATAAGCAGAATCTAGGTTTCCATAAGTAGATGCTTCCCAAAAAGGAACTTGTCTTCGAGATTGATTTCATCAATATATTTATAAAAGGTAAGTGAGATTCTTCGCTAGAAAGCCAGTTATTAAGGATAAATCTTATACATATTAAATCCTTGTTGAAAGATCAATAATCCTAAGTCTGATTATATCTCCGTTCTTGACTTGAGTTTAGTCTGGATCTCGTCAGAGTGGGAAAGACTTCTGGAGTAAAATAGACTTTGACAACATTCCACGATATAGCACAAAAGTCTAGTATTCTTCAGAATAAGAATAAGAGTAGGGAAGTTTTGTCAACTTCAAAACCTGATAAGAGGTTTCTCAACAATTTCCCCCTTTTTTGATGGTGACCAAATTTTCATGCAAATTTAATATGAAAATTATATCCTGCAAAACAACATTTTAGAAGCACATGATAATTGATAAAGAGAACATATAGTAATTGTAATAAATACACATAGTAGTCTGCATATAGTCTACATCTACAAAACACATAAGTCTGCAAAACATACCAAGAAAAGTTCCATCACAAGTTTAAACACAATCACAAGTCAAAGATAAGATTCAAAAGATTCAATCTATATAGTCTCTCCCCTTTTTTGTCAACAACAAAAAGATAAAACCAATTATGCATAAAAATAGGTCGACTCGAAAAAGGATCAGGATTGTTTGGGAACACAAACAAGTTGAAAATCCTCCAAGGTCTGCACAGTCTCTTCAAGCTTAGTCAAGCATTGATGATAAATAGTCTCCACTTTCACCATATTCTGCGAAGCCTATTTCTGGACCTAATTATCAAGAGATTCTACCTTGCCTGTAAGAGAAGCTAAGGTGGTACCGAGAGCAGCATGCAACTTCTGAATTTCAAACTCCATTATATATTGATGTGCCTTAATCTCCAAGATGAGTTCTACTATCCGAGGATAGTTTGATTCTGGTTCTATTTAGGCACTAACTTCAGCGAATTATACCTATGGAGTATCCAGAAATGAATGAACATCAACCTGAATGTGTGTAGTTCTTTGCTCCCCCTGAACATTAGCTTCTTTCTATAGACCCTTAGGTGAGACTTCAGGGAAATGGGATGTAAAAATATCTTCAACATCTAGAAGAGATCGATTGATGCCATCACTAGCAGTTGGTTAAGCAATTGGAGTTTTCCTCACTTACTCCCTTTGTCTTGGTGCCTTCAATCTGAGAAGTAACTTCTTCTTCTTGAACCTTTTCTTTGCTAGCACAGGTTTGTTTACCAGTTCCTGTCTCCTCATCATCTAGAGCATCAATTTTCCATGTATCTTCTCTTTCCTTGTTAGTCTCATCCAATTCTTTGTTCATATCGGCATCTCCATCTGAGTCATCATCCTCAGTCTCTTTCACTTCAATTTCTTCACCATCACTATCTTCTTCTAATTCTTTCTCGCTTTCATCCTCTTCTTCTTCCTTAGAATCAACGAAACCTTGAAGATTATGCAAGGTAATAGTAGAGATTGTCTCATCATCATTTTCCTCTTCTTCATCCTAGAGAAGAATTGATCTTTTCTTTTTTGGTGTTTTCGAGACAACGCTCTTTCCTTTGTGTACCTTCTTAGCAGCAGATCCTAGCTTGACTTTGCTAATAGATTCTTTCTTTAGAAGAGTCAGGGCTCCAGAGAGATTTTTCAATCGCATCTTTGAAATCATTTTCAATCCAATTTGCATCGGGGTAAGGGTTCTTGAGTGAAGTTGAGATGGTGGTTGAATATGGTTATCAATGCAGTGTATGGCAGTTGTCATTTCCTTTTCATAACAGTCCTGTACATGTGCAAAATGATAGTGTGAGGGAGTGAAAAGGCAATACCATTGCATATGGCCCACATCATCTTTACTTCGAATCTAGAAACATCAGTCTTTGAAGCAGCCTTGGGTCTGATGCAGTTGATGACTATCTTGTGAACAAGATATTGGAAGCAAATATTCGAGAGTAAGTAATACTCCTACTAGGAATCCTATCTCTTCCTAGAAACTTAGTGACCTGCGCGTTAGACACATTAATGGGCAGGAATCCACTACTTTCTATTCCCAAAATGCCAACCAACAGATTTACGTCAACATCAAGCACTCTGTCACACACAATAAACTGAATATGAGTGGGATCCAAAACAAACAGGTTGCAATAAAAGTATGCCATCAATTCGGGGTAAGCTTCTGACATCTCCACACATAACTTCTCCATCTGAAGTTTGACAAACTTTTCTCTCAAGTTAACCTTAATGGAATCTCGAAAATCAAAATTCATGATGCGGGGGTTGATGACCCCTCTATTCAGCATTTAAGAGAAAACTTTCTTGTGATCTTTCGAACGAAACAATTTCGTCTTTTCTCCAGTGATCTTAGTAGCAACACCAATCTTTGGTTTAAAACTCTTAAAAACCCTCTCATCATCTTTGTTTTCGGGCTGACCCTCTATCCCAAAGCGAGGATCATAAGGAAAGTTTGAAAATTCCTTTTTCGCAGTTCCAGCCTCTACTAGTCCTGACTTCTCCATGGCTCTCAAAAATCATTTCGATAGCCATTTTCTTTCAAAAAATTACTTATGAATCCATAGGACTTCCTCCCAACTTCAAAAAGTTATAATGTTTAAGAAGTACCTCAGACCTTCTTATGGAAATGGGAGTTACTTCCTGAGTGACTTCCTCATATGTAGAGCGGCGAGGAGAGCTTTGAGGCGAATCATTACCGGTCAGATCAAAATGCGTTGGACCTTCGGGAACAGTGCGAGGCCCGCAACTAGCAATATGAGAGGATTTAGTTTGATATGACATTGAAGTAGACTTAGAGGACTTCAGCGACATGTTTGTGTGAGAATGGATGAGAAATTTGCAGAGGATTTGAGAGAGGATTCAAGAGAGACGAGGGTTAGAGAGTTAGGGTTTGTAGACAGTTTGTAATCGAGAAGAAAAATTTAAAAGATTTAAAGAAAATGAAGTACAACAACTGAAGCGTCATAAAAAGAAATTACCATTTTTAAAAATTCAAAAATATATAATTGTCAATAATTTCCGAAATAAATTCCAAAAAATCAGCAAAAATATTACAATTTCCAAAAATATAAAAGGCAAGTGATAAGTTGAGAATAAACATACCTATTCAATAATGAAGGAAACTTACATGTCAAAATTTAAGATAAAACTACCTGAGTCTGAAAGACTTCTAGAAAGATGTATTTTCCACATATTGATCTATTGAGTTTGCTCATCCATAGACTTTAGTTAGATGCAAGAGTGATATTTAGCTTTTCACGGATGGACTCGAATAAGCCTTTCTCCAATGGCTTGGTGAAGATATCTGCCAATTGATTCTTTGAATCAATGAATTAAACATTGATTTCGCCATTTTGCACATGGTCTTTTATGAAGTGATGGCGAATTTTGATATGCTTTGCCCTTGAATGAAGAATGTGATTTTTGGTAAGATTGATCGCACTTGTGTTGTCACATCTAATTTCAGTGCAGGGTTCTTCTATTCCAAAATCCCTTAGTTGTTGCCTGATCTAAAGAATTTGTGAACAGCCACTTCCAAGAGCAACATACTCTGCTTCTATTGTTGAAAGAGCCATAGTGTTTTGCTTTCTTGAGAACCAAGACATTAACATTTGTCCCAATAGCTGATGTGTTCCTGAAGTACTTTCCCTGTCAACTTTACAACCAGCCAGATCAGCTTTAGAATAACCAAGTAAAGTCTCCTCCTTTTGGATATCACAGATCTAACTTTGGATAAGTCGCAATATATTTGATAATATATTTGATAGCACTAAGGTGAGGCTCTTTAGGGTCAACTTGGAATCTAGCACACATGCACACACTGAATAGAATATCAAGTCGAGAGGCAGTGAGATAAATAAGAGAACCAATCATGCTTCTGTATAACTTTTGGTCAACTTTCTTTCCATCTTCATCATTGTCAAGCTTTGAAGAACTTGACATGGGAGTCTCAGTCTTCTTGCAGTTTTCCATCCCAAACTTCTTGATAATATCTCTAGTATATTTCTCTTGATAAATAAACGTTCATTTCTTTTATTGTCTGACTTGTAGGCCCATAAAGAAAGTCAATTCTTGCATCATGCTCATTTCGAATTCTTCTTGCATAGACTTTGAGAATTTCTTATATAGATTATCTCAGAAGATCCAAATATTATATCATCTACATATATTTGAATAAGTAGAAAATCTTTTTCTTCCTTTTTGATAAACAAGGTTGTATCAACATTTCCTTTCTTAAAACCATTACTTATTAAGAACTTACTCAGCCTCTCATACCAAGCTTGAGGTGCCTGTTTCAGACCATACAATGCCTTCTTCATTTCTTGGATCTTCAAAGTCTAGTTGTTGTTCCACATTGACTTCTTTTTGTATAAATCCATTTAGGAAAGTACTTTTGACGTCCATTTGGAATAACCTGAAATTATGAAAACACGCATATGCAAGCAATAGTCTAATTGCTTCTAACCTGGCTACAGGTGCATAGGTCTCGTCATAGTTTATTCCTTCCTCTTGTGTGTATCTTCTTGCCACAAGTCTTGCTTTGCTCCTAGTTACTTTGCCCTTTTCATCCATCTTGTTTCTGAACACCCACTTCGCTCCAATCACAGACTTGCCTTTCGGTTTAGGAACCAGCTCCCAGACATTATTGATACTGAATTTTCTGAGTTATTCCTGCATTGCTTCTATCCAATTTTCGTCAGACAATGCTTCTTCTACTCATTTTGGTTCAATTTCTAAGATAAGTGCTAATGCACTGGAATCTTCTTTTGCTTTGGATCCGGTGCGGATTCCTTCTTCTAAATTGCCAATGATGAGTTCTTTGGGATGACTTGATTTGTGCTTTCAATTGCTGTTTGGTTTGTCGTTTCCTGTTAAGATCTGCCAATCGTCTGTTTTCTTCAACTCTTTTGACTTTTGTTCTGCTTGACTTTGATCACCAAAAGACTGAAGTCCTTCAAGGGAATCAGACTTTATTAGGTCCGAAACTAGTTCAGACTCTTCAAGTTGAGTCTAATCTTGTTGGTTCTGAATATTTTCTTGAAATCTGACATTCATAGATTCTTCGGCAGTTTGAGTATTCTTATTGAAGACCCTATAAGCTTTGCTTGATGTAGAGTAACCAAGAAATATTCCTTCATCCGATCTTTCTTCAAATTTTCCAGATTTATCATTTGCATTATTCAAGATAAAACACTTGCAGCAAAACACATGAAAGTAAGAGATATTTGTCTTTTTCCCTTTATACACTTCATAGGAAGTCTTCTCTAGGATGAGCCTTAAAAATACTCTGTTAATTATATAATAGACAGTAGAAACTACTTCTACCCAAAACTGAAAAGAGATTTTACTTTCAATCAGTAGAGTTCTGACCATCTCTTGTAACGATCTCTTTTTCCTTTCCACAACTCCATTTTGTTCTGAGGCATATGGAGAGGAGAAAACATGTTGAAAACCACACTCGTCACAAAAACTTGCAAAGTCTTGATTTTCAAATTTTCCCCCATGATCAGTCCTTATGCTTGAAATAACATAACATTTCTCGTTCTGAACGTTCTTAGCAAATTTTAAAAAGTAATAGAAGGTTTCAGACCTATTTGCCAAGAAGAAAACCCAAGTGAATCGTGAATAATCATTCACAATTACTAAACAGTATCTCTTTCCACCAATATTCTATGTTCTTGTAGGTCCAAAACGATTCATATGAAGGAGCTACAAGACACGATTGGTAGAAACTTGATTTACATTTTCCCAAAATACATGGAGTACACAATTCGGACTTCTGGTAATTCATTTTCGGAATACCTTGAACCAACTGCTTAGAAGAAAGTTTAGCAATTTGTTTCATATTCACATGTCCAAGCTTGCGATGCTAGAGATATGCTTCATCTTGAATTGAAATGAGGCACTGAGAGCTCTTTGGACTTATGTCCATAAGATAAATATTGTCATGTCTTCACCCAGTAAAGGATTGAGATAAATCTCAACTAACTCTAGAGTGGACATCTTCTTGAAAATTGATTTTGAATCCTATATTACATTACTGACTTATGATCAGAAGATTATAATTCAAACATTTTACCAGTGAAACATTATTGATGATTAAACTTCCAATCTTCACTGTTCCATGTTCGATAATTCTTTTTTTTGTTGTTCCCACCAAAAGAGACATTTCCTCATTTTTGTTTTTCTAGCTTCATGAAACTGCTTGAATCTCCATTCATATGCTTAGAACAGCCACTGTTCAAGTACTATTTGTTTTTTCTTTTCACAATGACCTACAATCAGACGAAAATCTCAAACTTTCTTTAGTACCCAAATTTTTCTTGAGTCTAGGAGATTTAGTTTTAAAAACAACATTTGCACAATTCTTCTTAACAGGTCTCCAAACTTCAGGACATTCATTCTCAAAATGTTCTAAGCTGTTACACTTAGAATATTTAATAGCATTCTGGCCAACAGGTTGTACAAAAACTTTTTGACAATGATTTTTGTAAAAAGACTTTGGGGGTCTTGTCTAAGTCTTTCATTCACTTTAGGAAAATCAATCTAAGGAGTAGTTTCATTCTTCATACCTAAACCAGATTTGTTAAAATAGGGTATTTAAGATGAAAGAATTTTCTCTAACTTTTCCAATCCTTTGGAAAAATTTGTAGAAATATCTGAAATCTCATTTTTCAAATATTCATTTTCTTTTGAAAGAGAATTGGCATTTTCTTTCAAACCATAAAAATCATTTTTCAGACTCTCAAACTTTTCTCTCTAAGAGTTATCTTGTTGCCTGAGCTTTGAATTTTCCTTCTTTAGTTCAGAAATCCTTTTAAAAGAAGATTTGAGGTTGAGGCAAAGTTAAACTATATACTCAGAAACTTTAACAAGAATTTTTGAGTGACTTACCTCGATTTGCTTGTCAGAATATGAGTTTGTGTCTAATTCTGATTCTGAGTCTTAATCTAAGTCTGATTCTGAGTGAGCCATTAGACAGATATTTGCAAATTCCTATTCACTTTTCTCACATTTAGTATCACTTCAAGTTTCTGCTTTAAGAGCTTTCTTGTAGTTCTCATACTTTCTTTTCTTCTTTTTCAGTAAGGGACAGTTAGGCTTAATGTGTCACTTCTTCTTGCACTCGAAGCATAGTACATCATTGCTTGTTTCAACATCTTCCACCGATCTCTTCTAGGAATTTTGCTTGATTTGCTTATTCCAATTCAATCTTCTTCCTGTCATATTCAGTTTTCTGAATTTCTTTATCATAAGGGCCAGCTCCTCATCATTCATGTCATCCTCTGTATTTATGTCATTAGAATCAGCATAAGACTTAAGTGCAATTGACTTCTTACCTTTTGGATTGTGGCATCCAAGAATTTCAACGAATCCTCGGATAGGTGACGGTCATAACCAATTGATAGAAGTATCATCGAACTATGGCATTGGTATTAATTACAGGCAGTAATCCGTATTTGTTTATTTGTTGGATTGATATGATATGTTTAGCAATGGACCGATCAACTATGCAACAAAAGAAAATCTTTGGACTTTGATCGACTAATATTTTTATTTTATATCCAAAGGGATGAAATTCGGTCATGCGTGAGGAACATGCATGCTGAAATTTAAGAATAAAATTTTGGGGAGTTTGACTGCACGCGAGAATTTCGGCTATACATTTGTTCTTGAAGCAATTGAATTATGGGAATATAAATTGATTCATTTAGAAAACAAAGTGCTTCATAATTATGGGCTTATATTTTAAAGACCATGGTTCTTTGAGTTTGGACTTTTGGCCTCAAATTTTTGGGGCCCAAGCAGGCCCAAGGAGCCTCCAAACCTATCGACCAAAAACGGGGGGGAGGGGGGAGAGAGAACGGGACAAGGGAAAATGCCACTCACCACTTGTCCATGGTTGCCTCAACCTTCTTCCACTTGTTCCTTCCTTGAAGCCATCTGTCATCTACATGCAAAAATTAGCAAAATAATTAAACAAAGAAAGCAAAAGCTTTCAGTTTGAGCAAGGGAGAGTGAGGCCGAGAGAGTGAGCGGGCGAGCAAGTGAGAGAGAGAGAGAGAGAGTTCGAGCGACAATTCAAGAGGGAAGGTGTACAGTGAGCGGTCCGAGTGTGTGAGGGCAGAGAAGGAAGGCCACCCTCCGCCCATGCCGTGTTCGAGCTGCCGCCGTCAACGCCGCCGATCCCGGTTGCCGACTAAGTCAAGCCGAGATCCCCGAACCCCTGTTTTTGGCTAGCAACCGAGTAGGAAGACTTGAGGCAAGTAGAAGTTCATTCATCTATGTTTTGCTTGCTGTTATTATCTAGTGAGGAGTTGGTAGATGTGAGAAAATGAGGAATTGAAAGCTGCATGTTGATTTTGGACAAATAAATTGGAACTAGATCAAGAAACTAAGTAGAAACAGAGCATGTTTTGGTGGATTTCGGTTTTTGAATTGAAATAAGAACTCAAGGATCTAGCTATGGTGGATTTTTGGAAGTGAAGAGGCTGTAATATGGTGTAATATACTTGTAAACACTTGGCTGTGGACGTTGGATGCTGAGATTCAAAGAGTAGGAGTAGTTCTCTTTAGGACAGTAGACTGTTTTTGCAGAAGACAGTATGACCTTCAGTGATTTCATGATTTTTCTGTAATTATATAGCCAAAATTTGACTTCAAATCCTTAATGAAAGTTGTACGGCACATCTTCAGGAACAACATATCAAAAATGTAGAATAAATGAACAAGTTCTGACTGATGAAACGATTTTTCTATGAAAATACTAAAGCTGGAAGTTATTACAGAATGTTAGCAAGGAATACGGAAATTATTACTCTCAATACGTAAAATATTTGACTTGGTGTTCTTCATGAAAATTTTTCCTTTAGGTCTCATTGATAACATGTCAAAATTTCATAATTTTCTGAGTTCATTTGGGAATTATTCCGTAATCATTACCAGAACTGTGCACTTAAATAGTCGAGCTGTTTTACTTCGAATTTGTACAAATTGTTCCCAAGGGTGAATATAGTTTGGAATATTATGTGATGTGATGATATTGGCATTGATATGCTGTGCAATATCGAGATTAGATAAAGGATTTATGAGACATTTCGTCATTGTATATGAAAGTATTTTTGAAAATTAAGATGTTAATTGATACCGTTGGACGCTCAGGTGAACGATGCCCCGGGAGTCAGGATGCCCAAAGGATCGAATGAGTCGATGCCTTGTGGATGCCCGGTGGCCTTTGTGGCTGAATGCCGGAGGTTTTTCCTCGGGAGCTTCGGGATGCCCGATTGTATGCTAGTCGGTACATGAATCCAGAGCGCCGAGGTAACCATCCTCATGGTGAGTCTCTGAGGGTTTCCTCGTGATGCCAAGTGGGGTACGAGATGCCTTAGAGGCGTGATATGCTCCAGATGCTCGATGGCCCTAGTGGCTGAATGCCGAAGGATTTCGCGATGCCCGGATTGCAAACATTGGTCCTCCAAGGGATGAAACCTTTTGAATGATAAAATGGATGATTCTACTATGTGTGTGTGTGTGGTCTGGTTATCGGACTAAGTTGTATGGCATGGAATGGGACATGTCATTACAGTTTGGCCCTATGATCGGGACTTGGGTAACTGGATATGATGCATCTTGATTCTTTTGAAATTATATATTTGCCATTGCATTAAAGGATTTCACGAATTTGATGCATATTTATTCTTGTGATTACCTGTTTTTGTCTATCTCGCATGAATCTAGATTCGGATAGTAATGCTTGATATAGTTTGATAAATCTTTTACTGCTGAGTGGCTGTACTCACCTCATGTGAGGACTAACATTTCAGATTAAAAGATGCATCTGCTGCCTGTCACTCGTGGTACTTTTTACGGTGTCCCAGTCGATGTTGAGTGCATGTGTTCAGAGCACACTTATGTTGAGATTCAAGGATTGGTTTTCATCCGAGTACAGGTTCTAGTCATATATGACGTCGGTTTACCTAATGGCCCCGTGGTTTAGGAGTTTCTGTCAGTACACATTCGTCATGATGGGATCATGCTAGGGATGTTGTCGTCGCCACCGCCACCAGCCGATGGACCGGGCTAGGTGTGATCGTGTGTGACGGGTAGCTGATAAAGCCTTTTGGACTGCCGGCACTGTCTGATAGACTTTTGTATAGGGCTGAATGGAAAGGAAAGCTAGGGGGAGGTCGGGTTATCTTTTGTTATGAAGCCAGGTATAGAAAACCACAGCAAGTTTTGATGTACCGACCGATGTTATCTATCAAACCTATGTAAATAAAAGTGTCCGGCTTAACTTATAAAACTGTCTAGTGGGTGTGCATCATTTCAAAATTTTTGGGATAGGGAGATGTGATTTTCACTTCCGTTATACATTTATACGCTGTGCAAGGACCATTTAAAAATTATAAACCCCTTAGGATTTTTAGACCTTCAGGTCAAGTAGGAGAGGGGTAAGCGAACTATGGCAACCTAACGGATTGGGGGCCGTTTTGGGGGTGCCACAGCGGGTTTTGGTATCAGAGCTATGGTCCATTTGGAGTGATAAGGTGCCTCAAATGGAAATTGAGGATAAATGATGCACACCAGAGGATACTAACCAAGAGTAGTTGACTAACTTTGAACAACGGGTGATGGGTATTCACTCGTAGATCCCTGTTAACTAGTGTGATGTTACCTTTGTGTGTCAGTAACATTCTATGTTACTTGTGTGACTTTAGTAATAACCTTATCTTTTTATCTGACTAACGATATTGAGTCGTAAATTATTCCTAAGGTGAATGCTTGGAAAACTGTAGGAAAATCATGGTACGAACTGGGAGTTCTCATCCATCAAGGGCTGAAGCCTCTACTTCAAGGGTTGAACCCCGGATGGAAGATATCCTGTAGGCATTGGCCAATATAGGAAATTTGATGGAAAGGCAAGCTCAACAATAACCCGAAGCAGAACGTCACCCTCAAGGACTGGTGGAACAATTCCTGAAGTTGAAACCACCTAAGTTTACTGGAATGGGAAGTTCTGAGGAGGCGGAGCATTGGATTGATGGAATGGAACAGATTTTCCGGTTGTTGAACTGTAGCAATGCTGAAAGGATAACATTGGCAGTGTACCAACTGGAGGGAAATGCAAAGTTTTGGTGGAGAGCTTCAAAGGATACAATCTTTCCACCAGCAACTGATATTAACTAGGATGAATTTGTCAGAGTTTTTAATAGAAAGCATTTCTCTGATTGTGCTAGAGATAAGAAGATCATAGAATTTGTTTAATTAGAACAAAGGGAGCTGACAGTGGATCAATATGAAGCTAAATTTTCAGAGTTGTCTAGGAATGCTCCCAGATTGGTTGAGGATCAAGAGGAAAAGGCTAAGAGATTCTTGAAAGGATTAAGGACTGATATCAGGAAACAACTAGGGCCTCTAAATATAAGGGATTATAATGAGATCTATGAGAGGGCACAGTTGGTGGAGCAAGAGATTGTGAGAGAGCAATCGGAATCTAAGAAGCCGGTGACCTTTAGTGATATTCGAAGGGGTAAGAGACCTTATCCTAGTCAAGGACAGCCCTGGGAATCTAATAAGAGGAGTAATTTTGGCAATTTCAGAAAAGCCAAGAGTGGCCCGGTTCTAGGGAAAGTACCCTACCAGGGTAATATCTGCCAGAGGTGTGGTAGATAGCATGGGCCGGGATACTGTAACAATCCACCGAAATGTTTTGGTTGTGGGCAGATGGGACACTTCAAGAGAAATTGTCACAAGAAAGGTCACAGCTAAGCGTCAACTCGGTGTAACAGGTACAACAATGTACTGCTGGACCAAATCTACCAAGGAATTCTCAAAGGCCACCAACACAAGGAAGGGTGTATGCGGTCACCCAAGAGGAAGTGGAAGCTTCCAAAAATGTTATCTCAGGTACGATCTCTATAAACAATAAAAAGGCATACGCATTGTTTGATATGGGTGCTACGCATTCTTTTATGTCTGAAAGATATAGACAGTTGAGTAAGATAGAGACTACATCTCTTAAGACACCTCTTTGTGTTTCCACACCGCTAAAGAATGTGGAATTGTCTACGTTGGTATGCGAAAAGTGTAAAGTAACTATAGGGGGATGAGATATGGAAATAGACTTAGTCGTGATGGCCATGTATGACTTTGACGTTATCATAGGAATGGATTGGCTCCATGAGTATCAAGCTAAGATGGATTGTTATAGAAAACTGATCCAATTTGTTTTACCTGACCGAACTAGTTGTGAATATTTTGGAGGTCAGACCAACCCCTCTATAGCACTTATTTCAGTAGTAGAAGCCCGTGCACTACTTGACGAAGGATGTCAAGGATACCTGGTAATGGTAAAGGACTATACTAAAGAAGAGACTAAGCTCGACGAAATTCGAGTGGTCAGGGAATTTCAAGATGTATTCCCTAAGGAACTGCCTGGGTTACCACTGGAACGAGAAATTGAGTTCGAGATTGAACTAATGCCTAGAACAAGTTCGATATCGAAAGCCCCGTATAGGATGGCCTTGACAGAATTGAAAGAGTTGAAAGTGCAACTACAAGAGTTGCTTGATTAAGGATTTATTAGGCCAAGTGCTTCTCCGTGGGGTGCACTGGTTTTATTTGTGAAAAAGAAGGATGGGTCAATGCGTCTATGTATCGACTATAGACAACTGAATCAAGTGACCATTAAGAATAAGTATCCCTTGCCTAGAATTGTTGACCTATTTGACCAACTGCAAGGAAGCTCGGTCTTTTCTAAGATTGACTTAAGGTCAGGATACCATCAACTAAAGATTAAGAAGGAAGACATCCCTAAGACCGCATTTAGGACTCGCTATAGACACTATGAGTTCCTAGTTATGGCATTTGGATTGGCGAATGCTCCGGTTGCATTCATGGATTTGATGAATAGGATATTTAAGCCTTATTTGGATTAATTTGTGATTATCTTCATTGATGATATCCTAATATATTCTAAAGGACCTGAAGAGTGTGAGCGACACCTGAGAATAGTATTGCAAATCCTTAGAGACCATAAGTTGTACGCCAAATTTAGTAAGTGTGAATTTTGGCTGGAACAGATAATATTTTTGGGACATGTGGTGTCAGGAGGAGGAATTGCAGTAGACCCGGCGAAAGTTGAGATGGTAGTGAATTGGCCGAGATTGACAATGCCAACTGAAATACGGAGTTTCTTAGGACTGGCAGGTTACTATAGAAGGTTTATCGAAAGACTCTCACAACTTGCTGGACCGTTGACAAAATTGACTCGAAATAATGTAAAATTTGAATGGAATGGGGAATGTGAAAAGAGTTTTCAGGAACTCAAAAGAAGATTGACTACGGCTCCAATTCTAACTATACCATTTGGATCTGATGGATTTATAGTGTATAGTGATGCGTCTCATAAAGGACTAGGATGTGTTTTGATGCAGCATGGCAAGGTCATAGCCTATGCATCCAGACAGTTGAAACCTCATGAAATGAACTACCCAACTCATGACCTAGAATTAACAGCTATAGTTTTTGCTTTGAAAATATGGAGGCATTATCTGTATGGGGAAAAGTTTGAAATCTATATGGATCATAAGAGTTTAAAATATTTGTTTTCGCAAAAAGAACTGAACATGAGACAGAGAAGGTGGATGGAGTTGTTAAAGGATTATGATTGTGAAATACGGTACCATCCAGGAAAGGCAAATAAAGTGGCAGATGCTCTTAGTCATAAGTCGGCTATGGATTTGGCCAGATTGAGAATCACATAATGGAATCTGTTAAAGTCAGTGGCAGACTCAGAGTTTAAATTGGAAGTAGATCACCTTACTAGCATGCTTACTGCATTGAGGATTGAACCAGAAATTATCCAGAAAATTAAGACGTCGCAAAAATCTGACCCGGAAATAGTAAAAGTGAGAAATGTTGTGTCATTAGGAAAAAGACCCAGATTTCAAGTCTCTGAGGATGGAGTGATAAGATGTCAAGGACGACTCTATGTTCCCAACGATGAGGAAGTGAAAAGAGAAATCCTATCGGAAGCACATAGGAGTAATTATAGCATTCATCCAGGTAATACAAAGATGTACAAAAATTTACGCCAACAATACTAGTGGAATGGCATGAAGGCGGATATAGCCAAAAATGTTTCCCAGTGCTTAACATTTCAGCAAGTGAAAGCGGAACACCGCAACCCGCAGGACTGTTGAGACTATTAGATATACCAGAATGGAAATGGGAGCATGTAACGATGGACTTTGTACAAGGATTGCCGAGGACATCAAGTGGCCATGATTCTATTTGGGTGATAGTGGATCGTCTGACTAAATCTACCCACTTCCTAGCAGTTCGCATAGACTATCCGATGGATAAATATGCTGAGATGTATGTAAGCCAAGTAGTACGCTTACATGGTGTTCCTATAACTATCACGTTAGATCAAGACTCAAGATTTACTTCAAACTTCTGGCGAAGTCTTCAAATTGCCTTAGGGACTAAGCTCCAATTTAGTACTGCTTTTCATCCTCAAACGGATGGACAAATAGAAAGAGTGATCCAGACATTAAAGGATATGTTAAGAGCTTGCGTCATTGATTTTAAAGGAAGTTGGGATGAAAAATTACATTTGGTGGAATTTGCCTATAATAATAGCTTTCAGAAAAGTATAGGCATGGCTCCCTATGAAGCATTATATGGAGGGAGATGTAGGACACCTATCTGTTGGAATAAAGTAGGTGAAAGGAAACTGACAGGACCTGAGTTGCTACAGGTTACTACAAAAGCTGTCGAGATCATAAGGAAAAGACTTAAGACAGCTCAAGGTTGACAAAAAGACTACGCAGATAAACGTAGAAGACCTTTGGAATTTAATGTGGGAGACCATGTATTCCTTAAAGTATCTCCGATGAAAGGGATATCACGATTTGGAATAAAAAGAAAGTTAAGCCCTAGATTCACTAGACCCTTTCAGATACTCGAAAGAATAGAAGACGTAGCTTATCGTTTGGTGCCGCCTCCTAAATTGGGAAATTTACATGATGTGTTCCATGTGTCGATGCTGAGGAGGTATTGACCAGATCCCGGTCACATACTCAATCATGAAGCCATCAAAGTGGCTGAGAAAGTGAGATAAATAGAAGAACTAGTACGAGTATTAGATTGAAAGGAACAAATCCTTCGGACAAAGAAAATTTCTTTGGTCAAA
Source organism: Eucalyptus microcorys (assembly GCA_014182515.1). Taxonomy (NCBI): domain Eukaryota; kingdom Viridiplantae; phylum Streptophyta; class Magnoliopsida; order Myrtales; family Myrtaceae; genus Eucalyptus; species Eucalyptus microcorys. The sequence goes on along the minus strand of CM024571.1, from coordinate 18,404,381 downwards.
GTTTTATGGTGACATCATGATATGGAAGAGGCCACATGGGAAAGTGAGAAAGAAATGAAGGAAAAATACCCTCATTTGTTTAATGAGATTTAAGTGATGTTCAATTTCGAGGACGAAATTCTCTAAGGAGGGGAATTGTGGCATCTAAGAATTTCAACGAATCCTTCGATAGGTGATGGTCATGAACAATCGATAGAAATATCATCGAACTATGGCATTGGTATCAATTACGGGCAGTAATCCGTATTTGTTTATTTGTTGGATTGATATGATATGTTTAGCAATGGACCGATCAACCGAGCGACAAAAGAAAATCTTTGGACTTTGATCGACTAATATTTTTATTTTAGATCCGAAGGGATGGAATTCGGTCATGCGTGAGGAACATGCATGCTGAAATTTAAGAATAAAATTTTGAGGAGTTGGACTGCACGCAAGAATTTCGGCTATACATTTGTTCTTGAAGCAATTGAATTATGGGAATATAAATTGATTCATTTAGAAAACAAAGTGCTTCATAATTATGGGCTTATATTTTAAAGACCATGGGCCTTTGAGTTTGGACTTTTGGCCTCAAATTTTTGGGGCCCAAGCAGGCCCAAGGAGCCTCCAATGCTGTCGACCAAAACGGGGGGGGAGGAAGAGAGAACCGGACAAGGGAAAATGCTACTCACCACTTGTCCATGGTTGCCTCAACCTTCTTCCACTTGTCCCTTCCTTGAAGCCATCTGTCATCTACATGCAAAAATTAGCAAAATAATTAAACAAAGAAATCAAAAGCTTTCAGTTTGAGCAAGGGAGAGTGAGGCCGAGAGAGTGAGCGGGCGAGCAAGTGAGAGAGAGAGAGAGAGAGTTAGAGCGAGAGAGAGAGAGAGAGAGAGGGGGTGTGCAGTGTGCGGTCTGAGCGTGTGAGGGCAAAGAAGGAAGGCCACCCTCCGCCAATGCCGTGTCTGAGCTGCCGCGGTCAACGCCGCCAATCCCCATCGCCGATTGAGCCAAGCCGAGATCGCCGAACCCCTGTTTTTGGCTAGCAACCAAGTAGGAAGACTTGAGGCAAGTAGAAGTTCATTCATCTATGTTTTGCTTGCTGTTATTATCTAGTGAGGAGTTTGTAGATGTGAGAAAATGAGGAATTGAAAGCTACATGTTGATTTTGGACAAATAAGATGGAACTAGATCAAGAAACTAAGTAGAAACAGAGCATGTTTTGGTGGATTTCGGTTTTTGAATTGAAACAAGAACTCAAGGATCTAGCTATGGTGGATTTTTTGAAGTGAAGAGTCTGTAATGTGGTGTAATACACTTGTAAACACTTGGCTGTGGACGTTGGATGCTGAGATTCAAAGAGTAGGAGTAGTACTCTTTAGGACAGTAGACTGTTTTTGCAGAAGACAGTATGACCTTCAGTGATTTCATGATTTTTCTGTAATTATCTAGCCATAATTTGACTTTTAATCCTTCATGAAAGTTGCGGGGCACATCTTCAGGAACAACATATCAAAAATTTAGAATAAATGAACAAGGTATGACGACAAAACGATTTTTCTATGAAAATACTAAAGCTGGAAGTTATTACAGAATATTAGCAAGGAATACAGAAATTATTACTCTTGATACGTAAAAAATTTGACTTGTTGTTCTTCATGAAACTTTTTCCTTTAGGTCTCATTGATAACATGTCAAAATTTCATAATTTTCTGAGTTCATTTGGGAATTATTCCGAAATCATTACCAGAACTATGCACTTTAATAGTCGAGCTGTTTTACTTCGAATTTATACAAATTGTTCCCAAGGGTGAATATAGTTTGGAATATTTTGTGATATGATGATACCGGCACTGATATGCTATGCAATATCGAGATTAGATAAAGGATTTATGAGACATTTCGTCATTGTATATGAAAGTATTTTTGAAAATTAAGATGTTAATTGATACCGTTGGACCCTCGGGTGAACGATGCCCCAGGAGTCTGGATGCCCAAAGGATCGAATGAGTCAATGTCTTGTGGATGCCTAGTGGCCTTAGTGGCTGAATGTCGGAGGTTTTTCCTCGGGAGCTTTGGGATGCCCGGTTGTATGCTAGTCGGTACGTAAATCCGGAGGGCCGGGGTAACCATTCTCATGGTGAGCCTCGGAGGGTTTCCTCATGATGCTAGGTGGGGTACGAGATGCCTGGAGGCATGATATGCTCTAGATGCCCGGTGGCCATAGTGGCTGAATGCCGGAGGCTTTCGCGATGCTAGGGTGGATGCGAATGCTCAAAGGGATGCAAACATTGGTCCTCCGGGAGATGAAACCTTTTGAATGATTAAATGGATGATTCTACTATGTGTGTGTGTGGTCTGGTTATAGGACTAAGTTGTATGGCATGGAATGGGACATGTCATTATAGTTTGGCCCTATGATCGGGACTTGGGTAACTGGATATGATGCATCTTGATTCTTTTGAAATTATATATTTGCCATTGCATTAAAGGATTTCACGAATTTGATGCATATTTATTCTTTTGATTACCTATTTTTGTCTATCTCTCATGAATCTAGATTCTCACAATAATGCTTGATATAGTTTGATGAATCTTTTACTGCTTAGTGGCTGTACTCACCCCATGTGAGGACTAACATTTCAGATTAAAAGATGCATCTGCTGCCTGTCACTCGTGGTACTTTTTACGGTGTCCCAGTCGATGTTGAGTGCATGTGTTCAGAGCACACTCATGTTGAGATTCAAGGATTGGTTTTCATCCGAGTACAGGTTTTAGTCATGTATGACGTCGGTTTACCTAATGGCCCCGTGGTTTAGGAGTTTCTGTCGGTACACATTCGTCATGATGGGATCATGCTAGGGATGTTGTCGTCGCCACCGCCACCAGCCGATGGACCGGGCTAGGTGTGATCGTGTGTGACGGGTAGCAGATGAAGCTTTTTGGACTGCCGGCACTATCTGATAGACTTTTGTATAGGGCTGAATGGAAAGGAAAGCCAGGGGGAGGTCGGGTTATCTTTTGTTATGAAGCCGGGTATAGAAAACCACGGCAAGTTTTGATGTACCGACCGATATTATCTATCAAACCTATGTAAATAAAAGTGTCTGGCTTAACTTATAAAACTGTCTAGTGGGTGTGCATCATTTCAAAATTTTTGGGATAGGGAGATGTGATTTTCGCTTCCGCTATACATTTATACGCTACACAGGGACCATTTAAAAATTATAAACCCCCCAGGATTGTTAGACCTTTAGGTCAAGTAGGAGAGAGGTAAGCGAACTGTGGCGACCTAACGGATTGGGGACCATTTCGGAGGTGCCATATGGATCATCTTCATCATTGATCCGTTCCACTTCATACGATTGAAGAGTGCCTATCAGCTCGTCAATAGAAAGAGGCATGATCCTTTGAGTCTCTCTAATTGAAGTCTTTACATGGTTCTAGTCCTTTGAAAGTCCTCGCAGTAATTTGTTGACCTTCATTGGAGCAGAAATTGATTGACCTTGATATGCCAATCCATTTACAATTTTCGTAAAGCGACTGAACATATCACCAATAGACTCTCCAGGCTTCATTCTGAAGGTCTCATATTGTCTAAGTAAAATGTTTATTTTTGTCTCCTTTACACGATTAGTTCCTTCATAAGTGACGTGAAGCCTATCCTAAACTTCCTCAGCTGTTTCACATGAAGAAATTTCGATATATTCAGTAGGAGACAAAACACAGTATAAAGAATAAATAACTTTAGCATTAAGAGTTTGTCTCTTGGTAATTTATGCTTGAATGGAATCCTCAGCATCTTTATCTATCACTTCTTTTCCCTTGTTTGAAACTAATGCTACCTTTGGATTGATTCCTCTTTTCACAACATCCCATTCCAGAGGATCTCTAAATCTTAGGAACGCCTTCATTTTATTCTTCTACACATTTTACTCTTTCCCATCAAAGTAGGGTGGCTTGGTATTACTCTATCCTTCAACCAGTCCTGGAGCTAAGATACTAGCCATAGAAGATCTTTAGCTTAGAAGTAAAAACACTTCAATAAGATAAGCACTGCAACTCTGATACCAATTGAAAATGCTAGTATTACCACCTAGGGGGTGAATAGGTGTTAAAACAAATTAAGCCAATAAAAGCTATCAACGTTATTTTTGTAAGCAAAGTCTGACTAAAACTAACACCAAACTTCTGATAGAAGTTCAAACTCAAATAAGATGGTTTAGAAGTTAGCAGAATTCAGAAAAAATATTGCAACAAACAAATCAAAGAGTTAAAGGAAGAGAAAATTGGACATGAGATTTATAGTGGTTCGGCTTAGATCAAGCCTACGTCCACTCTCCCAAGCTGACAGTCTTCTGACTGAATTTCACTAAGGAATCAACAAAGAAGTACAATGATTTGAATACGACCATTCAGTGAAGAATTTCTTTTTCTCTTACTAATTTTCTGATTCCATTTAATATTTATTTCAAAATTTCTACCAAAACTGTGCATTGTAAAAATCGAGTTACTCTGTTCTAGAAATTTTCACAAAAGTTTCCGAAGGTGAAGGTGTTTCGAATGGCAATGTGATATGATGATATTGGCATTGGTATATCATGCAATATTGAGATGTGATGAGACTCAAGAGACATTTTGTCATTGCATTGAAAAGTGTTTGTGGAAATTAAGATGTTAATTGTTACCGTTGGACCCTCGGGTCAACGATGCCCCGGGAGTCGGGATGCCCAAAGGTTCGAATGAGTCGATGCCCTTTGAATGCCTAGTTGTATTATGAATACATGCCCAGAGGTTTTCCCCAGGAGTGTCGAGATGCCCGATTGTATTATGATACATGCCCGGAGGGTGAGGGGTTGTATTATGATGCATGCCCGGAGGTTAGGGGTAACCATGTCTATGGTCCCCAGTGATTCCTCGTGATGCCAAGTGGGGTGCGAGATGCCCAGAGGTTCGAATGAGTCGATGCCCTTTAGATGCCCGGTTGTATTTTGAATACATGCCCGAAGGCTTCCACAATGCCAGGTTGGGTGTGGAATCCCAGAAGGATGCAAACATTGGTCATTTGGGGGATGAAACCTTTTGAATGATAAAACGGACGATTATATTAAGTGTGAGTGTGATCTGGTTATGGGACTAAATTGTATGGCATGGAATGGGACATGTCATTACAGTTTGGCTCCATGTTCGGGACTTGTGTGACTGGAGATGCATCTTGTTGGTTGGAAATGCACTAGTCATTGCATTGAAGAGTTATATGGTTTGGATGCATACTCATTCATGGATTGCCTATTTTGTCTACCATACTTGAATCTTTTTATTAATAGTAATGCTTGATATAGCTTGATGAATATTTTACTGCTGAGTGGTTGTACTCACCCCGTTTGGGGACTAATATTTCAGACTAGACAAGATACCTCTGCCGCCAGCTTCAAACTTTGGAATTTATCTATCTCTCACACTCTCGAATTTATCTTCCTTATATACTCCTCCATGTCTTCATAACTGTTGGCACATTCTAAAGGAGTTCTTCCAATCTACCCGTTGGATAAAATCAATTAGGGAGATCTCAAATTACTTCAGGAATGTGATGATAGCTCACCAATCCTACTCGCCCATACAATCAAGATCTCGGTTTCCATAAGTAAAACTTTCCAAGTACAGTTCGCCAATCAACGGATCCAAATTACTCAAATTAATTGTAATGCGAATAATAGATCTCGAGATGCCATCTCCAGCCGTGAGAACTTCTTTAGCCACATGAATCAAAACCTTAAAGATATACTCACATCTGAATAAGTTTTCTTTGTCGGTCTGGAAACTATCAATGAGGGCAAACTTAAAATCTTGAGTCTGGCGGTCTTCAAACTTTGATGGTAGAGTTTGTAAGTCTTTAGACTAGACTGATAGGAACGTTTTGTCAACTTCAAAACAAATAAGGAAGTTTTCTCCAATAATTACAATTGACGAGTCTCCAATACTTTTGGATAGGAATGATTGTGGCAGTGTTTGTACGAATTTGGGTGGTTTTTTAGCTCTAGATGGAGTTGCAACTAAACATCCCAGTGTAGAGGGTACTTGCGTGGTAATTGACATAGACAATACTTGTAGCAAGGCTCCACCTACAACGCCAATGAAAACTGTAATTGCTAAGTTTGACAAGGTATGAGTTTGATTTTTTTGACAATTATTGACGTAATGGTGTTTGTGTTTGTGAATTCTTGTACAGCAGTTAATGTTTGCACGTAGAGTTGGTAGCTTGATAAGGTCCTTGATTACGATGATATTCAAGTGTAGCTTGGATTTGGAAGATCTCTAGGGCAATTGAGCCCACAAAGGGGTGGTGGGAGAGTAGCAGTTATCACATTTTCTGGTGATTATGACTTGACTTAAATATAGAGCCAACGTAGAGATTTTTAGAATATATCTCGAATTTGAGCTTTCAAATGAAACTTGATCTAATAGTGCCCAAAAATGTGGCCCGATGTGCAACCCTTAGATGTGACATGCTAAAAGAGTCCAAGACTAATTTTCTTAACAAAATTTAAAAAACAAAATCAGTTTTCTCGTTCGATTTAGAAGTCAGCCGCATGATATCCTAATTTAGTTGGAAATAAAAGTTTTGGTCTTCATGCCGCTGGTACACAGTGGCGTGCCTTGCGTGTAATAGTAGGGCACTAAATATACAGCTTATTCATGAATTATTCCCTGAAGCAATGGCATTGAAGGGGTAAGACTTTGTGTACCACGTTATGCGATTTGAGAGATTATTTTGCAAGTAATTGTGATGGCTAAATATTTAGTGAGTTATGAGATAAATGGGGCATTGGGATTATTGAGAGTGTTTGAGTAGACTTGAGTGCGGTTATAATCTTTACTATATTGCCTGATCTATGGTGGAATGCCGTGTTGCTCTTTTTTTGGGGTAGATCACATTAACCAAACAACATAAATCTAATGTCTAGTTTATTTTCTTTTTCTGTTTATTTTATTGCTCATTCTTGCGTTTTTCGCAATATCTTACTCCTATGGTATATTCAGCTTAGTTGTACAAGAAAAACGTTTCCTTAGGGTGTTGAAGGAAAGCATAATCCGGCCAAAATCAAACCAAGGTTCATGAGTTTGGTTTTGGCTGGGGAGTAAAAAAGAATCAACCAAATTAGTTTGGCTTCCTTGTGGTTTACGGTAGACCACTGTTAAACAGCTACGGACGCATTTGTATTGGTATGATCATTTATATGAAGAATGTTTATCAGACTAGGTGACTGACATTCACCAATTTCTTACTTAAAAATGTGACTTGCTATTGATGGTACAATATTAAACTTGTGATTCAAATCGTAAATCAGCGTACTCGGACTTAATTCGCGGAGTGGGGGAGAGACAGAGAGTGACCGGGATCCAATTAACGCAGCAACGCTAACACTACAGCACTGACTGAGGAATATAACAAATTAAAGAAGAGGAATGCTGGCCCGAAGAAATTCAAACTGGAAAGAGGAAGAACTACAGCGATGGACGAAGACTCCATCCGACGGGAACAATGTATCGAGGGATGCAGACTGCAAAGTCGCAGAAGAAAGAGAAAGAGATGGAGAGGAGAGAGAGAGAGATGGAGAGGGGCAAGCGTGGTGGGTTCGCGCCCCGTGGCGCTGGACGCTTCCTCCTCATTTCCAAATTCTTTCCTCTTTTTTTCCTGTCATTTTTGCAGTAGGAGTTTTGTCACTCGTGGAGCGATTAAAACAACCGAGAAATATTGGGTAGGTCTCACATGGCAAACAAGAAGGCGGTAAGAGGACGACACGTGTCCTCGTGGGACCCACAATCTGGACAGACTGAGGAGAAAATCAGGCGCCATTTTGAAAAAATTTCGGACTGACCGAGGGTTTCTTCTTCCGCGAGTCTCTTTCTTCTCTCCTCTCTCACTCTACCCTCCTCCTCTCTCTCCGACGAACAGGACGCGACCTTCCAGTCTCTCTGTGCCCTCCCTCTTTCCGACCGGCAAACCACTGCCAGCAACCAACGAACCACCGCATTGGACCGGCGAGAGGACCGGGAGACCTAGCTCCCTCCCTCTTTCCGACTGGCGAACCACCGCACGGGACCAGCGAGAGGACCGCGACCTCCCCCTCTCTCTCTGCCCTCCCTCTTTCCGACCGACGAACCACCGCACGGGACCAGCGAGAGGACTACGAGCAATCGACGAACCACTGCACGGGACTGGCGAGAGGACCCCGACCTCCCTCTCTCTCTGCCCTCCCCCTTTCCGACCGGCGAACCACCGCGAGCAGATATTTTTGTAGAGATCTCCCATTGTCGCCTTCATCTTCTTTTTCCCCCATTTTTTTGTTTTGTTGTTTCTTTCCTCCCTAGTGTTCTGATAGTGAATCTGGAGTTGCATATGGAGGACGATGTGATGTCTCACATCAACCTCGACGGCTTCTTCGGCAACCTCCCTAAGGCCGGCGACGTCATCGGGCGATGTCATCGGCCCTTGCTCCTCGACGAACGCGTCGTCGTCGTCTCCAGACTCAAGGCTCTCGTGGTTCGACGAGATCGAGAACATCCTGATGAAGGACAACGAGGACGGCGGAGTTGTTGGTGGCGGGATTAGGGCTGATTCGAGCCAGGAGTTCTGCGATAGGTTCCTCGCTGACGTGCTCGTTGACTCCCCCGGAGATGGGTCCGCGAAGATAGCGGATGGGTCCGGCGACAAGGAGGAGCCTGGATCGTCGGATGACGGCTAGGTCGAGGCTACGAAGGTTGATGGGGCTAACGGTGGTGGTGAAGCCTATGATCCTGCTTCTAAGAAGCTCAGGAGGTACGTTGATTGATCGGTGCTGCTGAGGTACTCGATTGGTAGCTTTATGTTGAATTCTGCGGGATCTTTGTTAATTCGTCTTTCTGGAGAAGAAGCCGGTTGAATTTTAGAATTTATGGGTGTGCTTTTTGCACATGGAATTAGTCGCGAAGGAGTTTTGCCCTTCAAGTCAACATTCTAGAATTTCGTGAAATATTGTATTTTATGTTAGTGATATTGAATCTAAATAGGAATGTTTGCTCACGGAATTGTGGGCATCGAGGCCTTGCCAGGGTGGAGTGCTTCGTAATTTCTTTCACTCAATTTAGGCGTATGGTCGCCTCCTGTACAGTGGAGTGATTGTCGATATATTGCTTAAAATGCTTCCATATGATTTCCGAATTGTGAATAGGACCGTCTGAGAATTTCTGTAATGGATAAATATGTAGGGATAAAAATTGCTAATTTGTTAATTAGTCAGCATGTATGATTGGATTAATGAGCGGTCTGAACTGCACAACTAGGCTAGGGTGTCATCAAAATTATGTTCCAGTGTCACGCAGTTTGGCATCTGACTTTCAAATCTCTCTGGTGTTTGATTTGCCTAAAAGATGTGAAGTCATACGTCATTAGGTAGGGTGCCTTCACCTTCTGAGAATACTGAGGAATATCTCTACATCCAAGTGCAGGGCCATTCTCTCTCCTCTCACTTAGATTATATGGCCCTATTGCAGATAATAGACTTTCTCTGGTGTTCGCAAATTTGTACTTTGTCTCCTAAAGGATTATATGTTGGTTTTCTTAGGTACACCATGTTCTTACTCTGGTAATGCATGCTTATTTTTACAATGCTTGTTCGTTTTTGGTTTCATCATTCAAAAAAAAAAAGCACTGTTTGTAAGTCCATCAGGGATATTAATATCTGTCTCGGGCTTGCTTCATACTTTGTTTCCCTTGTCGTGAAATATTTTATCCTACAATCTGTACGAAGTTTCTCAATGATGTGCCTTTTCAAGTTGCTTTCGGCAGATGCAGATGACACTTGACTCTTATATATATGAAAAAGTTCTGTTATGGTCTTCTTATAGAGTGCTGGATATATTTCTTGTTTCTGCACGCGAAGATGTTCAATGAACATTGTTAAATCAAAGAAATGATGGAACATATGAGCAGTTCTTAGACAGGCAATCTAACACCTTTTTAGGTGGTGTATCAAATGATTAGTTAGTATGTTTGCTCGTTGAAGCTGGACCCTGAACTTCGGACCTCTTTCCTTGGCTGTTACATCACAATACATAGGATACATGAGGGCAAGGATAAGTTTATACATTTGCACATAGTCAGTAGGTGCACAGCGGATGCTGATGCATCAACTGATTAGCCACTCATGTGTTGACCTTTCAGTTCAATTTTTGTTCAAGAACAAGTTTTACGAAGGTCCTAGCTTGTCTGGGTGTAGTAAAGTATTCCTCATCAGCATGATCCCTGATCTGGGTGTAGCAAAGTATTTACAGTCGAAATGACCGCTGCTTCATTATTGCAGGTTGCGGAATACAGAAACTACAAGCCAGAAATTGATGAGGACTACAGCATGTACTGGTGGAGGTCGGAACTCATGGAATATGAAGATGGCGAACTCTCATGGTTCAATGCCGGAGTGAGAGTTGGAGTTGGAATTGGGGTCGGCATAGGAGTAGGGCTGCTGGTGCATAATTACCAAGCAACTACTGGGAACTTTAGAAGGCGGCTCATGTAGGACATCGCCTCTCTAAGTTCTACGCTACAATCTGCGATCTGTGGATACCTCATAGATTCTGCCCTCCTGGCATTCCAGTCCAATGTGCTTTCTCTCGTTGAAGGTTTTGGCTTAAAGTGTTTCATTTCCATGGTCGAGCGTGAGCAAATTTTCTTGTGCTTTATTTGTGGTATCTTCTCTGTTTAGAGGGAGGCAAACGATGTGTAGATTCAATGAATCTTGAGGGCAGTTGAGTTGAGTTGATCTCACAGGGGGATGCATATATGTACCTGAGTGGTTCGTTAACGTGTAAAAAGGTTTCTTTCCTGGAACTTGGAAATGTTCAGCGATAAAAAATCACTGTTTTGTGCATTGCCAAGAGTATAGATTGCTCCTTACATCGGTGGAGGAGCCGACTCTTCTGTCGGGCATGATACTTCGGCTATATAGACTCACAAAACAAATGAAAAGGAAGAACCTGAAGGAGCTAAAAGCGTTAAGGGTTTAAGGATCCTCAGCCAACTACAGAGGAGCACGCGGACCAGTAAATCTTTCTGCAACAGCAACTATACATACCTCAAACGGTCCTGGGCATATGGAAACTATTCCCAGAAAGAAAGATGAAAGGAATAATGAAATTAGTGATCCTTAAAATTTGGAGCAGTATTCAATTCGATTAGAACATGTCAGCGTCGTTGTCTCATTTCTTTTCAATGTGATCAGCTAGAGATGGCAAACAGCCGCTGCTAAGGTTTGGCTGACGGCATCCAGACAAGTCCAACTTGGCAAAGCCTGTGAATGATAGACATAAGCCCGTACCGAGCACGGGAAAGAAGTTTTGGGGTAACCCTGAACTTGACCTGTTACCCGGTTCAGCAATTCTGACAGAAAGGCTAGATTGACCGTAAGAAGAGAAGTTGAGAGAAAAAGAATGCAATGAAAATATAGGGTGGAATTTAGATATCGAATGAAGTTTAACGATATAAGTTTATGGACCAAATGGTGCAAATTTTTTCCAATTTGGAAATCGAGACAGGTCCCCGCGACAGGGGGGAAGTTATACCAGCAGAATGCTAGTTATATCATCAGTTGTAGGTACTCTGTATTAATATATAATATCGCGTATAGCCGGAGACAGTTAGCAGCCACCCATCCTAACTAGCCAGGTTCACGACCATCACGTTTGTTCATTCGGGTGCGCACGTTAGCCTGCTTATCTACCTACCGAATGCAGTATAGATGCTCAGCCTGCTGGCGGTGCAACCCCGACAGGCTCAGGAGCCACCTCAGCTCCAGAATGCTTGTTCCCGTCATGAAAGCCCTTCTCAGGTCGCCGATCAAATCCCCACAAACTGGCTCCTTACAAGCGCTGTAATTTTGAAGCCACCCATCCTAAATATGAGCAATCGATCAAGGAGATACACTCTACGAAATGTCCAGTCCTTACAAACGCTGTAATTTTGAAATCTTAATTACCTTAGATTCAAACTGCAGCGAGTCATCTTCCTCACTGTGGTGAGAGTTACTCCATCGATGAAACATGGTGCCTGAAGCCATAAAAATTGAAGGAATTAATAATAAATCTTTAAAGAACTATTGATGGCCTACTATAGAAGTAACAACTCACACCATATAAGAACATGTACAGATATTCAAAAGACTAGGAATGAGAGCATATTTCCTATAGGTAAAACAAACGGGAAAATAAATTATAGAGGCAAATGGAGCCTTTGCTCTCTAGTCCCTAACAAAACCAAAAAGGAAGGGCAAGAGAACTAAGCCGTTAATTTTAAGGAAAGAACAATCTAATAATTGAGCTATGTAGATGTATTGCAATTCAACCACATTGATGCTATAGTGCAAAAAGTAAAGCCCATAGATGGGATAGGCGACACTGCAACATCCACCATCAATAGTGTCACTATACTTGAAGCCGTAAAACAATTGCAGCTCCCCTGAAGAAAAAAATTAGCAAAATAAAAATAAATAAATCGTTCGAAGAAATGTAAACCCGACAGAGCGCCACCGTGCCTGGAGTCGTAAAACAATTCCAGCTCCCTCCAGAAAATATATAACAATATAATATAACCTGTAACTAAGCCACAAGCCAAGTTATTTCAATGCCAAGTGCCTTTAAAGAGTCTCCATGTGCTAATGGCCCTGCAAACTGAAGGTGTGCCAGCTAGGTAGAACTTGCCAGAAAAAATCAAATAAAAATGGAATGGAAAAAGAAAAGAAACTCTTTTTTCAGAAGAAAGTGAAGAATAGAGCCAGACAGAGGGTGATAATATTCCGAAAAGTTTTTTTTTTTTTCGTTAAAGGCAAGAAGCCATCTGCTACCCATCTAACTGCAAATCCAACTTGCTTAGAAATGAAAGGCGAGGAGACAATTCTCGACAGTCACCCAATGAAAACCAATAACAAATAGACCAAAAATATATAGCAAGCGGCCACAACACAGACTTAGACAAGATCTCTACAAAAACATCTGATTTGCTCGCAGTGGTTCGCCGGTCGGAAAGAGGGAGGGCAGAGAGAGAGGGAGGTCACGGTCCTCTCGCCAGTCCCGTGCAGTGGTTCGTCGATTGCTTGCGGTCCTCTCGCTGGTCCCGTGCGATGGTTCGTCGGTCAGAAAGAGGGAGGGTAGAGAGAGCGAGGAAGGTCGCGGTCCTCTCGTCGGTCCTATGCGGTGGTTCGCCGGTCGGAAAGAGGGAGGGCAGAGGGAGGGAGCTAGGTCTCGCGGTCCTCTGGTCCGGTGCGGTGGTTTGTCGGTTGCTGGCGGTGGTTCACCGGTCGGAAAGAGGAAGGGCACAGAGAGATTGGGAGGTCGCATCCGGTTCGTCGGAGAGAGAGAAGGCGGGTAGAGTGAGAGAGGCGCGAAGAAAGAGACTCACAGAAGAAGAAACCCTCGGTCAGTCCGAAATTTTTTCAAATTGGCGCCTGATTTTCTCCTCAAGAGTCTGTCCATATTGTGGGTCTCATGAGAACACGTGTCGTCCTCCCACCGCCTTCTTGTTTGCCACGCTGGAGCATCTACTGAGAACTTAACAACTCAAACTGCCCAAACATCCGAATTATCAATATTATAGAAATTGAACAGCTGGAGTTTACAGGGAAGGACAGAGCAAATCAACACGCTCAGTACAACAAGAAGAAGAAGAAGAAGAAGCGAAACAAAGGTTTAAAAAAAGTCCTTTGCCGACTCAACAACTTACTCAAACTATTTTTGAAAAATATGGGCATGTCTTCTGTCCCACACCCTTAGGGGAGGAGTCATGGGCTGCCTTATAAGGCAATGAGCCATTTAACTATATATATGCATTTTCTTGGAATAGTATGGGCTATCCTGAGAAGAATAAAACCGTGAGGACTATATGAGTGGCCTATCTCGCTCTGAGAAAAGCAAAGCCGCTCGCATCACCTGCCTGTGCGCTTCAATCTTCTGCCTGACCTTCACCCTCTCCCTTCTCAAAGGAGACTCGACTGCTCCGAGACGTTGATATAAGCCAAGCTGTGCCATTAATAACCAAACCAAGGTGACAAGTTCTCCTCCTTTACTTAGGTGTTGAGCATGTGCGGAAGGTCGGCAATGAACCGCAGCATACCCCAGCAATTCCACCCACACTTCGCTCATGATCTTCCACCTGTATTTCTTTTCAATTCTCTGCAATTCTCTAGCGAGAAAAAGCGCATTAGAAAGCACAGAACTGATTTTCTCTCTGCCCTCATGAGGTGGCTCCACTTCTAGGAGATTTCTGCACGCATTTTTCTTCCTTATGTTCATTTTGCCCCCATCAGATAAATATCCAAAAAGGTGCGGGTCCAGCTCATCACAAGTGTATTGGAACCTTATTTCGCCGAACCCAACGATTGCAGACATCATATCAGGTTGTTTGATAATAAGATGAAGCATATAATCTGACAATACCTTACTGTTTTCCTGATTAGTGTTAAAGTTATTACTTTCCTCAGTGTCCATATTGTAACAGAGCTCGGTGGCAACGTGCCATAGTAAAAGGCTCTCATCATAATCAACAGTGCGGATGAATGGAAGCAAGTTTGTGCAATCTTGCTTTGTTTCGGAATGCTTCAGAGCCCATTCACCCCGAGCAGCACATATCTCCAACGCGCTTTCCATGTCTTCTGCAGTCGATCCCTTCCGTTTCAGCTCATCAAAAATCAGTTCACCTAATTTTTCAGTGAATGGTACTCGCCGTCCAGGCTTCAAGTCATCAAAAAATTCCCAAAGAGAGATGAGATCAAGGAGTTTCTCAATCCATTTTGGCCACCTACTCAGCCGAGAATCTATCAAATTGTACTGGAAGATTGATCTAGACCACCTAGCATGTAGTATATGCAATGCAAACTGTGAGCTTTCGGATTTGAATTTATGGAGGAACTTCATGAAGATGTATCCTGTAAACAAACTTCTATGATGTTTCTGAGATGTCCCTACTTTTGCAAACGTCCTGACAGAGCAAATGAGCATACTAAGAGCTACAAATTCCAGGCCCACAGCTCCAAGGAGCAAGGTGTACGTAATCTTTATATCATATTCATGAAAACCACGCTTGTCCAAGACATAGAAAAGTGCAAAAGCAGTAATGACGGAGCTAACTGATATAGCTCGGAAAAGGTACCCTGTTGGACAGTGAACCACGGCAGCCTTGGTATAAAGAACATCATAAAAGAAGTTGAGCTCAGCCTCAATGATCCGAAAAGCATCCTTCGCGGTTGTGCTTCTGAAAAATTGCCAGCTTCTGTTCATTTGATTGAGGCTGAAGGGGAGTTCCACAAGGAGGCCTTTGAAGGTTGTGAAGTAAAAAGATGCGGCTTTTATCACTTCTCTGTCGCCTAAATCGGTTTCATGTTGCTTTCCAACATCTCGGGATTTGATATTATGCTCCGAAATCATCTTTATTAGAGCATCGCTATCCCGGTCAGCATCAAGAGAAGGGAGCAAGGAACCACGGAATTTACTGAAGCGTGCAAGATACAGAGCATATGTTCTTTCTATATATTTTATGGTTCCTCCAATAAACACGAAGATGGTTGGGACAATTAGCTTGTTACTGGGGAGGGATTGATAAAACACATAGCATGCAGTGCCTAGCTGGAATAAGAGATTAAGCAAGTGCCTACCCCACAGCTCATTATCCTCGAGCGCGAAAGCAGTGATTGTGTCTGGTCCTCCGAGGTGTAGCAGAAGGAATGGAGCCCAAAATGCCAAAAGGTCACCATATGCATCGACCTTGGAGTCTGAAGTACAACCATTGATTTGGGCTTTGGCAAGGAGTCCGAAGGCATAGATAGCGACCGAGTCGGCAACCAAGTAAGCTAACCACATGAGAGTCCTGAACCACCTGTTTGACCACCTCTTTCGCATGGGTGCAAAAAAGATGAGAAAGACTTGCAGAGATAGGCTCGTAAGGATTGCCCCTCGGAGATTGAGTTTCATCCATAAATTCTGGGCTTCTGCAAGAATTGTCGTGATTCCCATTTGATCCTCACTCTCTCCTCTCACCGGATCCTGGAAGGAAATGTTTTAGTCCGCATGAGAATTATTGTAAGGCAACATTGATTGAACAATAATGCAAACCGGAGAATATAATAGCAATATTTCGATCTTTTTAAAAAGTGGTGGGATCCACAAAGAAAAAGAAGAAGAAGACCATTGTGAGATAAAAGCAAAAGAGGAGGCCGAGAGATACAGCGGGAAAGAAAGAGAAAAGAACAAGAAGAAAGGGAACGAGAGGGGTTTGGCACGTACAAGCCACGAGAATCTCGCCAAGCTAATTCAACTCCTATTTACAATGCCTGGTAAGGATTCAAGCTGATTATTTGTTTAATCAGAGTAAATTTTGGAGTTAGAATTCAAATTTGAAGTTTTGTAAAATTTGAGCCGTGAAATCCAATTTTTAGTTGTTAAGCTTTGGAATTTCATAAAAAATGGTGGATTATATCGTTGTAAAGTTATGATTTTTTACATGAGTCAATTTGACCGCCTCTTTCGAATGGGCGCAAAAAAGATGAGAAAGGCTTGAAGAGCTAGGCTCGCAAGGATCGCCACTCGGAGATTGAGTTTCATCCATAGATTTTGGGCTTCTGCAAGTATTTTCGTAATTTCCATTTGATCCTCACTCTCTCACCTGATCCTGGAAGGAAATGTTTTAGACAGAACGAGTATTATTGCAGTAAGGCAACAGTTATATAATAGATGCGCAAAGCTGGAGAACACGATGACAGAAAAGTTGACTATTGAATAATACCAAGAAATTTATTTACGATCCAATAAGAATGTACGACTTGCTTTTTGCGACCCGGTTGTAAAGGAGTTTGAAACGACAGGATTCGAGCTGTGAGGTCCAGAGTGTGGATGTTGTCAGGGATGTAAATTAGTTTTTTAATCATGCTTTAGCCTTTCTTCTTAATCTTTGTCTGTTGTTGGGGGTGTAAATTATATATTTAATCATACTTTAGACTTTTCTTCTTCTTCTCTGGCGGGAAAAGTGCAAAAAAAGTTTCAAACATTTTATATTTGTGTCAATTTAGTCTTCAACATTTTTTTGTGCTAATTAAGTCATAAACATTTTTACGTTGTGTCAATTCAGTCCTTTCCAGTCAATTTTAGCCGGATTTTGTTGACTGGACGCTGGGTGACTGACGTGACCTGATTAACGCTGATGTTGACAACTTTTAGTAATATTTTAATTTTTTTGAATTTTTTGAATTTTTTTTTCTTCTCCTCTTCTTCCTCCAACCGGTCGCCAGACCGCGTGATCGGCCGAGGGCGACAGGCCGACTGTGGTCGAGGTCGACCTCGCCAGGCACCTCGCCAGTGGCCGCCCTCAAGGCCTGAGCGGCGAGGCTCGCCCTCATCGGATTTGGCGAGGGTCAAGCCATGGCCAGTGAGGGGGAGCCCTGCCAGCTCGACACGAGGAGGCAGCCTGCAGACACCATCAAAACAAGCGCTTACGTGTTCAGTGACGTCCATTCGACTCCAACTCCAACAGTTCCCGTTGAATCTCGACGCCCCCCGGGGAAGGGAGCGGCTGGCCTAGCGCCTAGCTAGCGGGGCTCGCCCTCACCGGCCTAGGCGGCGAGGCTTGACCCTCACTACCCAAGCCTCGAGGGCGACCTCGTGGCCACTAGTGAAGTCACCTCTGGCCGGTCGCCGAGGTCTGGCGATTGGCTGGAGGAAGAAGAGGAGAAGAAAAAAATCAAAAAATCAAAATCAAAATCAAAATCAAAATCAAAATCAAAAATTCAAAAATTCAAAAATATTAAAATATTATCCATGTTTGTGCTAATCAGGCCAGTCAGCAAAATCCGGCCAAAATTGGCTGGAAATGGCTGAATTAGCACAACGTAAAAAATTTTACGATTTAATTGGCACCAAAAAAAGGTTTAGGACTAAATTGACATAAATGCAAAAGAGTTAGGACTTTTTTGGCATTTTTCCCTTTCTCTGGTTGTTGCTAATGATGTAATTATATCTTTAATCACACTTTAGCCTTACTTCTTCATATGTGGCTATTGTTAAGGATGTAAATTATATTTTTAATCATGCTTTAGCCTTTCTTCTTTATCTTTGGCTGTTGTTAGGGATGTAAATTATATTTTTTGGTCACAGTTTAGCCTTTCTTCTACATCTTTGGCTGTTGTCAAGGATGTAAATTATATTATTATTCACACTTCAGCCTTTCTTCTTTATCTTTAGCCTCTATTCTCATTCAAGCATCATCGTTGATTGACACGCATTAGTACAAGCACAAATTGTGTCAGTTGTAATCAACGATAAATCTTGGAGAATACAATTGCTTCAACAGATTCAAACATAAACAAACTATATGGAAATTTAATCAACAACGCAATACCCAAAATAAAGACATGATGGCATTTAATAGACAGGGCGAGTCCTGAAATTGAATGCACAATATAAAAATGTGAAGATAAATGAAATATAGTAGATTTATTTGTTTGTGTGCAGGGGCCTCCAAACGATACAATGTGGCTAGTTAAAGCATACAATTAACGGTTATCAATAGAGGCTACAAAGGGAAGTTACAAATGGAAATTACAAATAAAAGTTACAAACTATTACTAAATAGTTACACCGATGATTACATTGGCTCCACTAATTCATAGTTTCTTCGACTGCACTACCTTAATGGTTCTTTATTCCACTACATTGATAGTTACTTTTTAGACAATTGTATCTGAGATTGTTGACTCCACTTTTTGTCCATTCCTTCAAGCTATTGATTCATCAAGTTGTTGATTTTTAAAGTTATTAATTTTGTTCATAAATGACTAAATTATTCTCTCATTGACTAAATTTATCACATGTCGATAATAACCAAAGATTTGTTATTTTGTGTGTGTAGACATAACCATCATCTCTTATTTGTTAACAGAGAGACAAAGAATTATTATCCTAAAGAAATTATAAATGACTTCAAACTTGATCATGCTATAGTGTATTCCTGATTGAACAAGCCCGTCATTGTTGTTCCCTTTTTTTATTTTCGCAAAATGTGAACGATGTGGGTCTGAATCAAAAAATACATATGGACCATAGGGAGAAGGGGAAAGGCATCTACATGTCTGTTTAATCCAGTGTATAATTTTCATTTGAACCAAAAATAATGGAAAAGCAGAGGAGTCATTACTTACCAAGGAAAACATAGCAAATCGCATCCATTATATAAGATAGGCATGACAAAAAAAAATTGGGAAAATATTTTATTAGGGGCATAGATTTAATTGTTTGTTAAATAAGAGAGATTCCAATTGACAAAATTAAGAAAAGTTTATACTGTGTTGACGGATTGATATAATTAAGATATTCCATGCACCGGTGTAATAACATTCACGAGCAAAACCACTTAACTCACAATCTAACCTATTTTTGTCGACCAGAGTAAATCTAGCAAATGAATTAGAAATTCCTTCCTTTTGACCAAAAAACAATTTCTCGAAAAGCAAAAAACTAGTGATTATTGTTAGGTCATTTAATAGCGTAAAAATATTTTTACACATTCACAGTCGGACTTTCTTATTGATTCGGGGGAGATGTGGGCAATTTAATGGGTTTCTATTGGTGATATGAGATTACTTGAACGTGTTGGCCTTATCATTTCACGGATAAGATTAGTAATTTGAAATTTTCATCTGTTGAATTGGTTCGAAAGGAAAAGGAATATTTTTTTTATTAATTTACTGGATTAACGATGGTAAAAAAGAAAAAGGGAGGTTCATGGAAGATTTTCCCTATGAAGTGTCAGATTTTCATATTTCCATCGTAATTTATCACCGAAATTAAATTTTTTGGCCGACATGATATATAAAATCTTCCGATTTTCATATATGGGGTCCATTGAGAAATCTGAGATCGCCGTACGTCCATTGCAGGCTCCCCTCCTCCTCCCTTCCCCAACTATTCCGTCCATATTATCGAAATCCCGACCACCACCGAGCAACTTCATTGCTTCCCAGCTGAAGAATCAATCATGGGCTCAGATCGTCGGAGAAGACACCGATTGAAACAGCGTCGTAATGAGCTGGATCATCTCCACTGGCCGTCTTGCCGATTTAATGACCGTCGAATTGCCTCTTAAGTATATGATGCAACCTTTAAGCAATCTGTTATGAATGTGGAAATCGGTTTATGTGCTGCACCGTCCCAGTGGAAAGCGGAGCTGAGCTGAGTTGACGCGGACTATAAATTTAATTCAACTCGTGTCGGCTCAGTTAAGCCCAAATACAAGCTTGAGCTCACACTCAAGTTTCATAACTACAATGTAATTAATAATTTGTCATGTTTTAAACGTCTTGTAATGAAAACAAAATATAACTTTAATTACCAGATTAGGCTCGGGAGGTAATTGAGTTAAAAAATTGAACTCAAACTGACTCAACTTAATCATCTAGCATTACAAACTTAATTGAGGTCCAACTACTTTAGTTGAACCTGGGTGGCTCATGGATAGATTGAGAACTGGCTTTGGTGATACTTAGGCTGGGAAACTACCATTTTGTTTTGAGTTTGTGTAATCATCTAATTGGCAAAAACTTTTTAGCACCATCATTTGAAATGACATTGGTGACCCATCAATTTTCCATGGATGTTTCCGAATAAAGGCGAATGTGGCGTTGCTGGAGGGAGCCAACGGTGTAATGGCTGGACGTGCGGTGCCGCCTAGGAGTGATCAATTTCCGGTTTAGTCCAGTTCATAATTGTGGGAATTGGGGACCAGACTATTTGTTCCTAAGAACGAACCAAACAGTTAGTTTCGAACCAGTCCAATGGAACCGGTCTTTTTTTTTTCTCCACTATAGAGTGGCCGTGTAGAACGAGAGAGAGTGACAGATCTTAAAATATTGACAAAAGCGACGATGAGTGAAGAGTTATTGTGCCATAACTTGTAGTATCATTGGGAAAAAATATTTAGTTCACGTTTTTACTAATTTTTTAAGAAATAATTAAAAGAAGGTATATTTAGTCAGTCCCTCTTAGAATCGGGAACCGAACCTCCTAGATACCAATTCTACTTTTAGGAACTAGGAACCGGATTGACACTCTCAAGAACCAGATCAGATCGGCCCGAGCAATTTTTAGTTTAGGCGGTCCATTTTGCACACTCGTACATGCTGCTTATGATAAGTACTAACTTTCATTGGTCCATCCATGTTTCACATTCATTTATCTTTGAAATTTGAGGGCCATGCTGCAGCAGGATGAATAATCCAAGGGAATGTTTATGGTATTGAAGAAAGTTACTAACTTGTTTTATGATATAAATTGCAACGAGATAGATCGTTCTTGATTAGATGCTTAGTATGTCGAGCGGTGCTTGCTTAATGGTTGCAAGACTAATTTTCCTCCCAAACTTTAAAATAAATAAATAAAATCACTTTCCTCTTTCGATTTAGAAAGCAGCCACAAGGTTTCCTGATTTAGTTGGAACTATATGTTAATATTCAATCTTGGGTTTTAGTCTCAATGCATAGCGGTGTGCCATGCGTGTGCAATAGGTGGGCACCAAAGGTGCGGCTTATTCCTAAATTACATTATGAAGCAATTCGAGTGCGTTTGGGTGAGACTTTGTGTACTACTTCATAAGATTAAGAAAGATTATTCTGTGAATAATTGTGATGGTTAAACATCATGCCAATTATTACGTCAAGTTGGGGATTCGGAAATACTGAGTGTTTGAATTGACTCAAATGTGGTTAGAGTCTCCTTTATATCCTTGATTTATGGAAAATTTTGTGCTGTTCTCTCTATGAAGTAGGTCACATTGACCAAGCAATGTAAATGCAATATCCGATTTATTTTCTTTTTTTATTTATTATATTATTTAATTGCTTGTCTTCCGTAATACCTGACTCCCATGGTAAATTCAGCTTCGTCGTACAATAAGAAAAAAACGTTTCCTTGGTGTGTTCAAGGAAAGCATAATCTGGACGACCCAAGGTCGGTTTAGTTTTGCTTGGGAGTGAAAAGAATAAACCAAATGGTTTACTTTATCCCCAATTCAACCAGAACACTGTTTAACAGCCACGGATATTTCAGCATTTGTACCGCTATGATCATTTATATGAAGAATATATATTAGGCGAAGCAACTGATATTCTCTTATTTTGACTTAAAATAGTTACTTTCTCTTAACGGTACAACATTAAAATTGCGACACAAATATTAAATAGTGAAATCGGATGCAATTTGCTAATATTAGAGAAATTGAACAGTTAAGAGTTTGCAGAAAAGGACACTTTTAACATTGTGCAGTCAGAGCAAAGAAACAACACTTATTACAAGAAGAAATGAAACAAAGGTGTAAACAAGGTGAGATTTGCAATGGAATTTGTAGATAGGAGCCTCATCTTATGCGGATTCATCAACTCACCCCAGTTATTTGTGAATAATCAGTCTTGCTCTAGGGTCCTCGATCGGTTGGAACAATTCACTCAAGCCAAGATGTACCATCAATAACCAAACCAAGGTGATAAGTTCTCCTCCTTTACTTAGTTGTTGAGCATGCACGTATGGTCGGCAATGAATTGCAGCATGTGTCAGCAATTCCACCCATACTTCACTCACGACCTCCCACTTGGTCTTCTCCAATTCCCCCAACTCTTTTGCGAGAATACATGCATCAAAAAGCACAGATTTGACTTTGTTTCCTTTCACATCAGCAGGCTTCACAACTGTAGGAATAGAAAGGAGACTATTGCAAACTCGTTCTTTTGTTATGTCCATTTTGCTCTCATTGAAGAATGTATCACTGATGAACCTGTCTATTTCAGCACAAGTGTGTTGGAACCTTATTTTCCAAATCCCGACCTCTGCAGACATAATAATAGGTCGTTTGATCATGAGATGAAGCATGTAATCTGACAAGACCTTACTGAATTTACGGTTGTAGTTTGTCTTATCATCAGTGCTAGTGTTGTAACAGAGTTCAGTGGCAACGTGCCACATTAAAATGCTCTCGCCATAATCAACATCACGAACGAATGAAAGCAACCCTTTGCAATTTGGCCGCCCTTCCAGAGCCCACTCACCTCGAGAATCACATCTCTCTTTCATGCTTTCCAATTTATTTGTATTGGATGACTTCCGTTTCGGCACATTAAAAATCAGTTCACCTAACTCTTCCTTGTATTGTTCTACTCGTCCGGACTTCAAGTCATCAAACAATTCACGGAGAGAGATGAAATCAAGGTGTTTCTCAATCCATTTTGGCCACCATTTTAGCCGAGAACCTATCAAATTGTACTGGAAGATAGATTTAGACCATCTACCATGGAGAAAATGCAACGCAGACGATGAACCTTTAGATTTGAATTTGAGGAGGAACATAATGAAGGTGCTTCCTATAGATGAACGTCTACCATGTTTCTCAGATCTCTCTGAAAGTGCAATTGTCCAGTCGGAGCAAATGAGCATACTAAGAGCCACAAATTCCAGGCCAACAGCTCCAAGAAGCAAGGTGTATGTAATCCGTATATCATATTCATGAAAACCCTGCTTGTTTAGGACATAGAAAAGTGCAAAAGCAGTCATGATGGAACCGATTGAGATAGCTCGAAAAAGGTACCCTACAGGACGGTGAACCACGGCAGCCTTGGTACAAAGAACATCATAAAAGAAGTTGAGCTCAGCTTCAACGACCCGAAAAGCATCTTTTGCGGTTATGCTTCTGAAAAATCTCACGCTTTCATCGCGTTCACGGAAGCTGAAGATGAGACCCACAAGGAGGCCTTTGAAGGTTGCGAAGTAACCAAATGCGTCTTTTATCACTTTGTCGTCCATGCATGCTTTTTCCCCTTCTTTGTCATCCGAATTAGTTTCATCTTTCGGTCCAGCATCTAGGGATTCCAAATCGCTTTGTAGCTTCGTCTCTATTGAAACGGGGATATTAGCTTTGCATAGTTTGGCCCAGTATCAAGAGACGTGAACAAGGAGTCACGGAATTTACTGAAGCTTGCGAGATACAAAGCACGTGTTCTCTCTATGTATTTTGTGATTCCACCAATAAACATGAGGATGGTTGCGACAATCAGCTTGTTACTTGGGAGCGATTCATAAAATACATAGCCTGCAGCACCTAGCTGGAATAGGAGATTTAGCATGTGCCTAAGCCACAGCTCATTGTCCTCAAGTGCGAAAGCGGTAATGGTGTCTGGTCCTCCGAGGTGCAGCAGAAGAAATGGAGACCAAAATGCCAAAAGGTCACCATATGCATCAGCCTTGGATTCTGAAGTGCCACCAGTGAATTGGGCTTTGGCAATGAGTCCAAGGGCATAGTCAGCGACCAAGTCAGCAACCAAGTAAGCTGACCAGGTGAGCGTCACGATCCACCAGTTTGAACACCTCTTTCGAATGGGCGCAAAAAATATGAGAAAGACTTGCAGAGATAAGCTCATAAGGATTGTCACCCGGACATTGAGTTTCATCCATAAATTCTTGACTTCTGCAAGAATTTGCATATTGCCAATTTTATTCTCACTCTCTCACCAGATCCTGGAAGGAAATCTTTTAGACAGCATGAGTATTACAGTAAGGCAACAATAATAGATATGGAAACTGGAGAACATAATAACAGAAAAGGTGACCATCGATTGCAGAGAGTCGATAATACCTTGAAATTTGTTTTAGATCAGATAGGAATGGACGTCCTACTTCAGGCAACCGAGTGTCAGGCAATGCATAGCTAAAGGAGCTAGAAGCGACAGGACTCAAGCTGAGGTCAGTAGGAGCAGAACTGGCTTCGGCGAGAAGCCAGCAGAATGCAAATAAAATTAGAAGAGTGAAAAGCAGAGCGCTTTTAACTGTTGTCCGTGATGTATATTATATTCTATTCTTTACTTTGCTTCAGCCTTTCTTCTTCTCTTTAACCACTCTTCCCATTCAAGCAAGGTCATCGCACCTGTCGCTCTCCATCGTCTTTCAGGAGATCATGTAACAGTTCTGATGGAATTCAAGTTGGCGGAAGACGACCTACCTTTATGCGATGCGCAAATAATAATTAGCCCCGGAACGAACGTTGAATTGCGGATGAATCACGAACAAAATTATCTCACGTTGGTCTGAATGCAATTACGAGGAAAGCACTCGATTTCCACGACGTAGATGCAAACTATTCTCGTAAAGAAGAAATGGAACGCCTTGATGGAAATGGGAGAGAAAGGAGCGTACGCTCTCTCTAAGCGTACATTCTGCCAACAACAACCACCAACGGTTGTCTTCATGAGGTTTTTGTACCTCTCCCTTCATACCCTTTCAATAGTGTCTCGCATCCCATCATGGACGTATCAATAAAATACTACTACATCTCTCACTCGGACATGATGGGCTTGATAGCAGCACTCTATCAAGAATATAAGGCGTTCAACATTCATCAACTTTACAAAACAATTCATACTAGCAAGTAAGCCGTGCAACCAATGAGTAAACCTGCACTTGGGAGCTCAAACTATGCACCTTTTAGGGATGATATAATGGCTACAACCCCGAAGAGAAATAAACAATTGATGTCTCACAGTGCCCCCAAACACATTTTGTTACATCAGTCCAAGTATACCTATCCCTTAAAAGCTATACTTGACTATTCTCACAACACCATATATTTACAATTATATCTGCAACCACATAAGGGCGATATAATTGGTCGACCGGTAAATACATGTGATAATGTAAAATAACAATAGTCTTTCTTCGCACTCATGTCTCTCTCCATTTCAGAACAACTGCTTTCCTAGACACATCCCATAAGGCCATATCTATTCATGACCACCGATAACATGCTAAAGTAACAACATTGATCTTTCATTTTGAGAACATAGTCAAAAGTAACATAGGGCACAAAAATGAGGTAAAGTATAAATTACCTCAAGGGCTCACACGATGAGTAAATAGAAATAATTTTACTCACCTTCCATTATCGGTTGTACAATGCATACGTAGTATGAATTACATGTTATAGTGGATTTCTCTTTCTATAAGAGCGTATGTCATTTATTAAATATATCCACTATACGGATCTTAGCCTAAACATAGTCACGTGTCTCTCACGTACTCATGTTTAGCTCGAGTGCTATATTAGCTCACTTTTTATAGCGCACAATTAAGTACTCGCATCCGGCATCTTATAGCGTACATGATTGTGAGACTATCATGTTCGGTCTTATTATTAACAAATCACAGACTTGAGACCCTTCAGTAGATGTGTAATTCGGGTTTGAACCAAGCGAAAGCTGGTGTACCTGTAACGACCCGGTCCAATGAGGGCAGGGAGTAGACGTCAAGATCAGAGGACCTGAGCAAGGAGCAGCTCTTGGCAGGCTTCTAGGATGGCAAAAGGGGATAGGAGTGAATCGAACTATGAACTGAACTGGGAAGGCAGTGTTTCTGGGATAATTCTATCAGAGTGACACAGCGGAAGCATGGTTAAGCTTGTAGAACTCTTGTTTGTGAAAAAGAAGGATGGGTCGATGTGTTTGTGCATTGACTACAGGCAATTGAATTAGATGACCTATTTGACCAACTGCAAGGAAGTTCGGTATTTTCTAAAATTGACTTGCGATCAGGATATCAGCTAAGGATTAAGAAAGAAGACATCCCTAAGACCGTATTTAGGACTTGGTATGGACACTATGAGTTCCTAGTTATGCTATTTGGATTGACGAATGCCTTAGCTGCATTCATGGATTTAATGAATAGGATATTTAAGCCTTATTTGGATCAAATTGTGATTGTCTTCATTTGATGATATCCTGATGTATTCTAAAGGACCCGAAAAAAAACATGCACAACATCTAAGCGTAGTGCTGCAAACAAAGCTTAAGAAGTGAATTATGGAGAGCGAATTATGAATTTGAGGATTAAGTTATGATCATTTGAGCTAAGTAGTGACCTCCTATTAGAGGATCTCATTGGAAGTCTTGGTGCATTACATGGAGGCATTTAGTATGTATAGATTGATCTTGGAAGTCTTGAGTTTGAGTGGTCATATGAGACATGAAATTATTTGTGGTTTATATGTTGGAATAATAGGTTTAATCAATGGTGGTCAACTTTTAATTTTTGGTAATGATCTCAATTTGAAAAGGTTCTGTGGAATTAGTGGATATGATCAATTGTGGTTATAGTCTTTCCAAGGTGAAATGGTGAAAGTTCAAGTTGTGGATTTGATGAGTGATTAGTCCAAGTGACGATCCTTTAGGGTGAGACATGAGATATACTCGATGGAAACTAGACGAGTTCTTATCTTCGTGGATTGTCAATCTTTGAATTGAATAAGTCTTGGTGGACTATCGATATTTGAACCAAATGAATGGTGCATACCATTACAATCAACACGAAATTCCGGTCACCAACTATCCCGGTATAATTTTTAGAAAATAATAAATAATTAAATAAATACCAAAAATAATTAAATAAATGCAATTAAATGCCAAAAATAGAAACTTTGGTCGGAAATGCCTAATTAAATACCAAAGCAAGCCCGAAAAATTTTCAAACCAATCTAGATAAATAGCACGATCTATCTAGTCCCTAATTAAGCCGTTCTATTCACCTAACATGCATAAACGAATAATTAAATCGCTAATTCGTTCTAACTAACCATCTAAACCTTAATTAGCCTAATCTAAACACCATTTAAACGTCATTAATTCCCTAAGTAGAGTTTAGTGAGTAAACTCACCGGTTTAGCGATCCGGTGAGTCTACGGCGACGGCAACGCGGAGACGGGCGACAAACCTCATAGCAGTGACACCTAACAAGGCTCGGAAGTAGCCCAAAACGGCCCACAAAGGCTCACGGCTGGCTAGGGCTGCTCAATTCTGTCCAAGGACCGAGCAAGCTAGAACCAAAGCTGGAAATAGCAAGGGATGGGCGGACTAAGCTGCAACGGCGAGCAGGGGCGACGGTGGTTGCTAGACTACGTCGACGAGGCTCCGATTGAGCCCTATGGCGACCAAGGAGGCTCGAGAGACGGCTAGGCTCACGGGATAGGTGGAACGAGCAGCGGACAAGCGCAGGCTCGTGCGGGGGCGCGACGACAAGTGGAGGAGCTTCGACAGCTTGGGGTGGCTTGCAACAGCAGGGGGAAGGCTAGCGGTTTCTCTGGTTCTTTGGAGCTTCAAAATGGACAACTATGGGGAAAGCAGCTCTGCTGAAGAAGAAAGGGACAGTAGAAGGCTTGAGGGGTCCCTCTTGGCTTCCAAAGCCTTCCATTCTATCTCCTTGTCTCTTGACAAGGTCCCACCAACCATTGCTGTCATCCATGGCCCTTTGGCAGACCACAAACTTCCTTAGAAAGCCAATGAAGTGGTCCAAAGGTTGTGTGAACCGTGGCCTACGAATTTGCACACAAATTCCCCCAAATTGGACCAATTCTCCTTAAATTGAATTCCATTCGGTCCCCATAAATTCCATTAAGGTGTCCTTGACCAAATTAATATTTTTCCTCACAATAGAACCAACTTGCATCTCAAAAACGCGATCAAAAACGGTCCTCTGATTTTTCAGGTCAAAAATAGCCCTACTTTGAATTTTCGCCAAAAATCTTGATTTGTAGAAAAATCTTCGGAGGATGAGTCAACGGTCCTAAAATAAATCGTGACATGACAGAACTTTCAATTTCTGAAATCGGATTCAAATTCACGGTTAATTTCAATCTGGCGTGATTTTAGCATGACCTAACTTACTAGGTAGCTTTTAGAAATTTTTAATGCAATTGACCCGTAGTCGATTATTTTCAAGCCACATTGTACATCTTCGACACATTGGCAACTCTCGATTGTCGTGAGAATCTCAAGGTTTCAAATGCGAATATATGGTACCAAAACAACAGAAAAATCGATCTAGTGTCGATCGATGAGAATTTTGCAATCAGGTAGAGTAGAATCACCCACAGTTTGATCACACATCTTAGTCAAATCGACATATCTCTATCGGTTGATTTTTAGCTGTGCCATAATGACCCTTGCGGACTAGCACGGTCGAACAATCGATTCTTGATCGAATTCTCAAATATATTGCGTAAAAATCCCTTAACGGCTTCATTAGATTGAATAGTTTTCTCATAAGTGATTAACTCAGAGAATAAAACTATAGACACATCGATAAAAAGCCCAATTCATTCAATTGAAAACAAAACTAAAAATTCAGGATATCATAATATGTCTAGAACAATAGAGGCCACAAAAGGAAGTTTATTACCTCATATTAGCCTTAACTTAAGGTCACATATAAGGATATGATTTTTGCAGATCAAGGTAAATCAAGAATGATCAAGCTTAAACTCATCCTCAATCAACATAACCTCATCATATATTAACATAACATCTAAAATCTCATATATAGTCATGAAATACAATCTTAGGTTCGAATCCTAGCCTCGATCAACTAATTCAATCTCACTTCATCGGATTCACATTTAGATTTGTTACCTTTTTGCAGTTCATCACATTTAGATTTGTTACCTTTTTGCAGTTCATCAAATCAAACACAAATGGACAACAATCGAAGCTTTGGATCGCCTCATGGACCTCGGGGATCATCAGACGGCCCCCGTGGACTTGCCAAGAGGTTGGATGGCCGTCGAAACAAGTCTAGTTTGGACTTAGATAGAACTAGTCTAGTTCGGACCAATTTTGGAGTGCCAAAGGAGGATTGGGCCGCTATAGGACTTTCGTTGGTTGTCCGGCCAAACCCCGACTACAAGAAGGTTGAGGACTCACCAAAGCAAGGGATCAATGGTGGTCAAGACCTTCAGGAGCCGCCAGTTGGGAAGGAATCGACCACCGGTTCAATCGGCAGTCCAACTACTAAAGGATGAAGTGGCTCGCAAAGGTGAATCAAGCAACCATCGAAGAGGAAGCCGGCTCCAATTTGCACCCACAGCAAGGGAGGAAGATCGGAGGATGAAGTGCCAATGCTGAGGTCGCCAACGTGAGGCTATATGCTAGCAATCGCTAGTCGCCATAAGGAACAGAGAAGAGAGAGAAACGGCAAGAAAGAAAGAGGGGGAAAGAGAGAGATTTCAGAGCAATTTTCCTTGTTCAAATCTATAATTGTAGAAAATGAATCCCCCTTAAGGTTTGGGAGGAAAAAAAAAAAACCTTATATAGTCTTGATTTGAGATCAAATCTCAACCTTCGATTCAATCCGATAATCGAAACTTGATCTTTGGCCTAATTAGGCTCATTAGGGGTTAATAATGATTAATAAAATGTGTCCCATAATCGATGGGATGGTATTGATTCATAAAAAAGGGAGTTTAAACGCAAATTGCGATTAGTATCTAATTAGGGGCAATTTTGTAATTTCACAAAATCCTGGGCATTTTTACAAAATTTGAAATATCAAGAGATGTAGGAATAAAGTATAAACAACAAGGAACCGATGGGCGATAGTCGGTGATCAAGAAATGATTGGTAGAGGGCTGAACCAGCCTCCTCCGCCGTAGCCAGTCGAACCAGTTCAAGTCAATTCAACCAGTTCTTGGATAGTTCTAGTTGGTTGATCCTTGGAGGGCTAAATTTTATATAATTTAGTCCCTCAATGACCAAATTGAAACAAAAACTTACTCAATTTAAGGAGAATGGTCCAATTTTAAAGAGATTAGGTCAATTAAACCGTATAAATGTGATCCATTGATTTTCTATTAACCTAATTACTTGATTATCATGAAAAATAATGGACCTACGCCATGGGTACACATAATTGGACTTTATAGGCCAAATTGGATAATTGCACGTAATTTCTTATCGAAATCCCAAATTAATCGAAATTGAATTTAATTAATATTGCCAGAAACCTATTCAAATAATTGTCTATGCCTAGGATAACCTATTATGTCCAAATTGACTTCAAATTGATGTCACGACTCTTATGCTGAAAATGAATTGAGGTTTGATAATGTAATTGAACCTTTATTCACAAAATTAAACATTAGTCTCAAATGGGTCAACTTGCATTTCTTTAATCGGAGCTCATTAGCTTGATTTTCCTATATTCAAGAGGATTGAATTCCTCAAATTGGAAAGTTCTCGAGTGAATCTCGTAAAATGACCCCTAGGCAAGGGTCGGCGAGGCCTTACCCAGGGCGGGTGACGGTCGCTGGCCCCTTGTGAGGGCTGGCGTGCCCAGATCTGGGCGCCCTTGCCCACGTCAAGCAAGGGTCGCTGGCCCTTGCCTAGGGCCGGCGAGCCCTCACCCACGCCGGGCAAGGGTCGTCGACCCTCGCCCGGTCGAGCGGTGGCCGGCAACTATCACCGGCCTCTTTGGCGATCGGCGGCCGGCGACTCATGCCCTTTTCTTTTTCTTTTTTTTTTTTCTTTTTCTAATAGTTTTTAAAAATTGAACTTTAGTTTTTAAATCTAATTTTTTAAAAAATTGAATAAAAAATTATTTTAAAAAACCAGCTAGAAAATTAAAAAAATCATTTAAAATATTACGCCAACGCCACGTCGCATTTTCCGTCAATAAACGACGACGTTGATTTTAGGACTCAAATGAAACATTTTGACACGTTTTATGACTTATTTGGGGTCGCTGGCCCTTGCCCGGGGCCGACGAGCCCTCGCCCACGCCGGGCAAGGGTCGTCGGCCCTCGCCCGGGTCGAGCGGTGGCCGGCGACCATCATCGGCCTCTTTGGCGATCGGCGGCCCACTGACTCATGCCCTTTTCTTTTTTTTTTTTTTTCTTTTTCTAATAGTTTTTAAAAATTGAACTTTAGTTTTTAAATCTAATTTTTTAAAAAATTGAATAAAAAATTATTTTAAAAAACCAGCTAGAAAATTAAAAAAAAAATCATTTAAAATATTACGCCGCCATACACGTCGGCATTTTCCGTCAATAAACCGACAACGTTGATTTTAGGACTCAAATGAAACATTTTGACACATTTTATGACTTATTTGGGGTCGCTGGCCCTTGCACCGGGGCCGGCGAGCCCTCGCCCACGCCGGCAAGGGTCGTCGGCCCTCACCCTGGTCGAGCGGTGGCCGGCGACCATCACCGGCCTCTTTGGCGATCGGCGGCGGCGACTCATGCCCTTTTCTTTTTCTTTTTTTTTCTTTTTCTAATAGTTTTTAAAAATTGAACTTTAGTTTTTAAATCTAATTTTTAAAAAATTGAATAAAAAATTATTTAAAAAAACCAGCTAGAAAATAAAAAAAAAAAAATCATTTAAAATATTACGCCAAATACGCACGTCGGCATTTTCCGTCAATAAAACGACGACGTTGATTTTAGGACTCAAATGAAACATTTTGACACGTTTTATGACTTATTTGCACTTTTTACAAATTTTAGGACTCAAATGTATTTCCGCAACAAGTTTTAAGACTTCTACAACACTTATCCCTTTCAAGAAAAAGAGTGGAATGAAAGTATCTATTCATAAATCATGAAGAAATTCAGACCCCCTAATTATGGCTAAAAGTGGCAATTCGCATTTTGACACGACCATTCTTGAAACTAAATGAATGAGAGAATGAGAAATAATCCCTAAATTAGACATCATAAAAGGAACTAGACCAAATTATAACTAGAATGAAAGTAATTTTCCTTTTGGCCGATTTCAAACCTAAAATCGAAAAAATTGAAAAACAAGATTCTCTATCGATTTTCACAAAATTTTCGACACTAAAGTCAAATTGACACTAAAATGAAGTGTTTTGTGAATTTTTTATATTTTCAATTTTTTTGTCAAATGTTTGATCAAAAGTTAATCATTTAGTTAACTTTTCCTAAAAGGTTGATTTTTGAATCTAATCTTTGAAATTTTTGAAAATTAACTTTGCTAAAGTGAAATTAAGACTATTTAGCATCTTTTTGTGCAAAAAACCAACTTTTGACCCAGGGTTGACTTTTTGGTTAAAGGGTTAACCAAAAGTTACGCCAAAAGTCAACCATTTGACTTTTTGAGTTTTCAATGGAAATGAATAGGAAATCTCTTTAAAATGACAAAGCGAAAGAAAGAAATGAAAAATGATATTTTTTTTGTCGAGAAATGGTCTCCATCACGATCGAAAACTTTAATCTCGATTTTTTTTACCTTTAATAGTATGTCGGCTAAGAATCAGTTGTCAATAAAGTGGAGAGTTTCCTCAATGAAGGACCATTTTAGTCTATCATATGCTTTCTCTAAATCAATTTTTAGAAACCATCTACCCCGTGTCCCTTTGGATTTGCTCATTGAGTGAATTACTTCTTGTACAAGAATAACATTATTTTGAATGTTCTATTAGGTAGGGGTGTGCAACCAGACCGGATATACCCAGTTCCCGGACCAGCCCACTTGGAAAACAAGGTCAGGAACCGGTTCCCATTGAAACCGATCCAGAACCGATTCCCAAAATTTGGAACCGGTTTAAACCGGTCCAAGAACAAGTTCCGAGTGATTACCCACCCAAAAAGCGATTCCTGGACCGGTTTTGGAACCAATTCCTGGACCGGTTTTGTAGGTAGAGGTCCAAAACCCCTTTTTTTCTCCGATTTCTATTCTTACTCCCGCAATCACACAACGTTTTCCTCTTGGCTCTCTCAAACACGCACGGGAGGACATTCCTCTTCCTCACTTGCTTCCCTCCCTCATCGGCTCCCTCTCACACCGTCCGATGGATGGACGGTGTTCATCGCCGCCAAATTCTTGTATATCACATGGATTGGCTAGCCTAATTTCTCTTTTGTAGAAGAAGTTATGCTTGCATAAATGAGTAGTTTCATGTAGTAGTTGTGGGAATAAGACTAATATTAGACCTATGTTTATTGCTAATTCTTTGCCTTATGATTTTATTTATTATAATTAGCCTTGTGCATCCTTAATTTTTCGTTTAATCAAAAAGTTCATGTATTTATTTATTGCAAGTGCTTAATGTTTCAATACAAATTAGGAATATTACATTATTTTCTCGTGTATTAATATAAAATTCGAAATCGTATAGAATATCAGGAAATTGCAAAACAGGTTCTAGTGGAAACAAGGTTGACCCTGGAACCGGATCGGAAAAATAGGGTGGGTCAGGTACAGGGTTAGGTACAGGGTCCAATACAAAAAGAGTTAGGTATAGGGTCTAGAAAAGAGGAACCGGTAATAACAGGGTCGAGTACAGGGTCCAGGTCTAGACCCTACCCATCCCGAACCCAATCACCCCTACTATTAGGAACAAAGATAGTTTGATTAGGCAAGACAACTTGTGGTAGAACATCCTTTAATCGGTTCACAATCACTTTGGAGACAATTTTATAAGTGACATTACACAAACTAATTGGGCAAAAGTTGTTGATTATCTCTAATTGTTGCACTTTCGGAACCAACACTAAGAATGTTTTGTTAATCTCAGCCCAGTTACAATTTCCCGACCACGCATCAATAAAATTGGTTAATGAATTGCTCATCATATTTCATTGATATTGAAAGAAAACCGCTTGGAAATCGTCTGATCCGAGTGCTTTATAAGGACCCATGTCAAAAAGTGCTTTGTGGACTTCTTCTCTTGTCAATGGTTCTAGCTAGGGGTATGCAAAAGAATCGGGACCCGCCCGGAACTAGACCGGAATTGCCCGGAACCGGTGGTTCTTAAGAGAACCGGTCCAGTTCCTAGTTCCAATTTATGGGAACCGATGGGTACCGGTCCGGTTCCTAGTTCCATGAGCGGATCCGCCCACCTGGACCAGACCGTTTATATTATAATAATATATTAATTTTTAATATTTGAAAAAATTCGAAATTAGCAAATCTAAAATTTAGGGCTCTCATCACCATCTTGTCTCAATTCATTACTCTCCTACTCCATCTCGTCTCTCTTAGTTCAAAATCTCCCTAAGCTTCCTCTTCCTCTCCAATTCACCTCCGAATCTACTCATCTCCCTTCGAGTCTTAGTCCGAACTTAGCAAAATAGTGAGTTGATTCTCTTTCCCCACCTCGAACTTGAACTCTCTCTTCACATCCTCGCCATCCTCGTTGCTACCTCTGCATTCACTGTCACTATTGTCCTCTTCATTGTTGAGCTCGTCCCACTTCTACCTCCCCTCTTCCTCCTCCCCCTCCTCAGCCTCCCCCCATCGTCCTCATTTTCGGGGACAGGGGTGAACTCTAAGTCTAAGAATGGCTCATCATCCCTATTGTCCTCCTCATTGTCGGTCTCGAGGGAGGAGTGGGAGACAGCGGAGGCAGTGGCGAAAATGGTGGTGGTGGTCAGGACGGAAGTAGCACAAGGGTCACGACCGTCGTCACCACATCACTAGTACTTGAGGAGAATAAAGCTACCATGGTCGGGAGAGCCAGAATAAGTAGATGTGAGAAGGGCGAAAAGGGGAAGGCGCGGAGGTTAGACTGATTCTATAGATCCACACAGAACCGGACCGGACCGGCGGTCCGGTTTCGGTGGATCCATGCAACTAACGGGCGGTTCCTGGTTCCAATTTTTCGGAACCGATTCTTAGAGAGCGGTTCCCGGTTTTAGGTCGGGAACTGCCCACCCAAACCATACACACCCCTAGTTCTAGCTAGACTTGAAGCTTGTGAAAAATTCAAGACTTGAAAGTCATGAGGTTCTGAAAGCACAAGTAAGGTTGGTTCATTCTCTGTGAAAAGATTTCTATAGAAATCCACCACAATATTTTTCAACTCCTCTTGGTTAGACACCTATTCTCCACTAGAGTTCTTTCGTGCCTTAATTTCATTCCTTCGACATCGAACGATTGCAATAGTGTGAAAAAACTTAGTGTTTTTATCTTGAACTATAGCCACTTATGTCTTGATTTTTTTATGCCAGTGGATTTCTTCCTAAACTGAGACGTCAATTAACTCTTTTTGTCACTTTGCCTTGAGATTCTTTAAGAAGGGATTTGAACATGCCACCAATGCCTTTTGTATGCTTCCAAGTCTCGTAATCGATGTCTTCTTTCTTCTGAAAATATTGCCGAAAACGTGTTGGTTCCACTCCTTAAGGTTATTCTGGAATTGGGTTAGAACAACATTAATTGGCAATGCATCATTCGAATGGATTTGAGCAAATTCATTAAATGAAGCATGCATTAACCAAGCTACTTTAAAATGAAAGGACCGATTCAGTTGAGATGTCCTCACGCAAGATAGAGAAATCAAGAGAAGATGATGACCAGATTTAACTCGTGGAAGTGCTCGTGTTGTCACATCAGCAAACAATAATCTCCTGGAAAGATTACACAATGATCTATCAAGGCGCTTGAATACCTAGTTATAACCATTATGTTGGGGCTAACATTAGCAAATACTGTTCGGTTTTACTATTTCTAGCGGCGAACCTAGATTGGCCACTACACCAGTTTGATGTCAAAAATGTGATCCTTCATGGCAATTTGGAAGAAGAAATTTATATGGACATTCCACTAGGGTACCATTTTCCTTCACGAGGTGGTCTATAAGCTGGAACGATCTATGCACAAGTTGAAACAGTCACCCTACGCTTAGTTCGGTCGGTTCAGCTTGGCATATGAAGATATATGGGTACATTCAAAGTGGTGCAGATCACACATTGTTCTTGAGACGTTGTTAAGGAAATATAACTGTGCTAATTATCTGGGTTGACAATATGATTATTACAAGGGATGATTTAGAGGAAATCTCTAAAGTCCAAGAGTGACTGTTCTTAGAGTTTTAGATGAAAAACCTTGGGGGATTGAAGTACTTCCTATGAATAGAAGTGGCACAATCTAAATGTGGGATATTTCTCTCACAAAGGAAGTATGTGTTGGACTTGTTAGCAGAAGTTGGGATGCTAGATTGTAAACCCGCAAATACTCCAATTGTGCAAAACCATAGACTTGGAGAGTATCCAGATCAGGTACCGACTAATAAAGAAATGTATCAAAGGTTGGTAGGAAAATTAATTTATTTGTCGCATACTCAACCTAATATTGCTTATGACATGAGTGTTGTTAGTTAGTTCATACAGTTCATATGGATGTTGTGATAAGAATACTTCGCTACTTGAAGGGGGCTCCGGGAAGAGGAATTCATTTTCTAAAGAATGGGCACCTTAAAATTGAGGGATTTATGAATGCTAATTGGGTTGGGAGTGTATCCAATAGGAGGTTGACTTTAGGATATTTTACTTTCGTAGATGGAAACTTGGTTACTTGGAGAAGCAAGAAAAAAAATGTGGTAGCATTGTCAAGTGCAAAAGCATAATTCAAGGGGATGCACAAAGGTCTTTGCGAACTTCTATGGCTTAAGAGATTAATGACGGAACTCGATTATGCTCCTATGTCCGAGATGAGGTTGTTCTACCACAACAAGGCAGCCATCAATATATCTCATAATCCTGTCAGCATGACCATACAAAACACATTGAAGTAGACCATCACTTCATTAAACAGAACCTGCATACCAAGGTGGTTTAGTTTCCATATGTAAAATGTATCGAGTAGGGTCTTTTACAGCTCACTTCACAAGTTGGGCATCTAAGATATCTATGCACCAACTTGAGGGGGAATGTTGGAGATAGATATGATTTTATCCTTGACCTTGATCTTAATTAATTCAATCAAAGATAGTCAAAGATAAAGTAAAAAAAAAACAAAGATATTCGAAGATAAAGTAGGAAATTGTAATCTTGTTTATTCTTTGCATTATTTTTATCTTTTGTATTATAAATTTATACATCTACAAGGATGAAAAGAAGAAGATGAAAAATCAGCCCCAAAAAATATGTCTTCATCGTTCTCGTTTTTTCACTTCCTTTCTTCTTCCTTCTCGTTCTTAAGTTTTTTGACAAGCAAAACCTTTATTTCCTTATAGCAGAACTAGCAGAACCGAATGCATAACAGCCTTGGAAAATTTACTTGTTTCGATTGCCGATGCTTCGAAGGCAAAAAAAAGCACCAAAAGGGGGGTCTACTGCACTGATTCACCCTTTCGAAAGGGCACGTTCCTTTGGCATTGACTGTAGGAATTCGAGTCGGCGAAAGACGACTTACCTGATTCCGATGCGCAAACAACAAATGGCCCCGGAACGAACGTTGAATTGCGAATAAATCACGAACAACACTACCTCACGTTAGTCTAGATGCAATCACAAGGAAAACACCCGATTTCCACGGCGTAAATGTCGATTGTTCTTGCAAAAATGAAATGGAACGCCTTGATCTTCTTTGATGGAAATGGAGAGGAAATTTGGTGCAAATGAATGGCCAACCATTCCAACAGTTGTGTTCGGGAGGCTTTTATACGTCTCCCGTCGTACCCCTCCATTAGTGACTTTTCATCGTACCGTATCAAGTCCAAATGGTGCGGTCCAATCGCACCCCATCATGGACGTACTAGCTAGCTAGCTAAAGTACAACATCTCCCACTCGGACATGATGGGCTTGATAGCATTCTATCAAGAATATAAGGCATTCAACATTCATCAATTTTACAAAACAATTCATACTGGCAAATAAGCCGTGCGACCAGTGAGTACACCTGCACTTGGGAGCTCAAATTACGCACCTGTTAGGGATGACATAATGGCTACAACCCTGAAAAGAAATAAACAATCGATGTCTCACAGTGCCCCAGACATATTTTGTTACATCAGTCCAAGTATACCTATCCCTTAAAGGCTATACTTGACTATTCTCAAAACACCATATATTTACAATTACATCCGCAACCACATAGGGCGATATAATTGGTCGACCAGTAAATACATGTGGTAGATGTAAAACAACAATAGTCTTCCTTCGCACTCATGTCTCTCTTAATTTCAGAACAACTGCTTTCCTAGACATGTCCCATAGGCCATATCTATTCATGACCGCCCGTAACATGCTAAAGTAGCCACATTGATCTTTCACTTCAAGAACATAGTCAGAAGTAACATAGGGCACAAAATTGAGGTAAATTATAAATTACCTTAAGGGCTCACACGATGAGTAAATAGGGATAATTTTACTCATTTTCCCTCATTGGTCGTACAATGCACATGTAGTATGAATTACATGCTATAGTGGATTACTCTTTCTATAAGAGCGTATGTCATTTATTAACCATATCCACTATACGGATCTTAGCCTAAACATAGTCACGTGCCTCTCACGTACTCATGTTTA
Organism: Eucalyptus microcorys; assembly: GCA_014182515.1. Taxonomy (NCBI): domain Eukaryota; kingdom Viridiplantae; phylum Streptophyta; class Magnoliopsida; order Myrtales; family Myrtaceae; genus Eucalyptus; species Eucalyptus microcorys. The sequence goes on along the minus strand of CM024571.1, from coordinate 18,365,256 downwards.
GCCCGAGTGCTATATCAGCTCGCTTCTTATAGCGCCTAATTAAGTACTCGCATCCGGCATCTTTCAGGCATACATGATTGTGGGAATATCATGTTCGGTCTTATTATAAACAAATCACAAACCTCATCTTGACTCCAATCAAGGCGGCATATTTTATGTACCAAACTTGCTCTTCAGCATTTATTTGTACATAACGTCTCATCTCAACGTGCTAACTACAGCACTTGAGGTGATTGCTTGTGTGAGTGAGCCAATCATTACCTGATGACATACTTTTCAATAATATATGTGTGTTTGTGCTAGTCTCATCGTGGATTTGTACTTATTGATAAAACATCAGATCACTAATAAACAAACAAGTACAATACATCTGTCCACAAATACATAAACCAATGATCCTCTACAATAACAGATATCACATTCTACGCAATCCTAGTGACATCCTATGGGTCAAGAACATGTCTCTAGGAATAGCCTTCATAAATGGATCAGCAACCATTCTATTGGTTGAGATGTATTGCAGGATCACTTCTTTCTGCGCTATAATATCTCTGATGAAGTTATTCTTTATGTCAATGTGCTTTGTCCTTCCATGATACTTGGGATCTTTCACATAGGCAATGGCTGCTTGACTATCGCAATAAACTATCACCGCTCTTGGAACTTCAGTGACAGTGGCTAAATTTTCCAAGAAACATTTTAGCCATACTGCTTCTTGCACTGCGGCAGAACATGCAATAAATTCTGCCTCCATCGTTAACAAGGCCGTGCATGTCTGTTTCTTGCTATTCCAAGAAATCGCACCTCCATTGAGCAAGAACGCATTACGCTCATCCAGGTCTCCACCCCAATCGGCATCTGAATAACCCAATAGGCGTAAGTCATTCCCTTGGTAACAAAGTCGATAGTCCATGGTACCCTTCAAGTATCTCGGGATCCTCTTCACTTTGCTTTCCGGTGTGCTTGACCAGGATTTGATTGATATCGGCTCACCAATCCCACGGCATAACATATGTCGGGTCGAGTACACATCATAGCATACATCAAACTTCCGATCGCACTAGCGTAAGGAACAGTTTCCATCACTTTGATTTCTTCTAGAGTCTTAGGACACATCTCAGTACTTAGGCCTTCACCTTGCATGACAGGGGTATCAATGGGATTACAATGCTGCATATTGAAACGCTCAAGAATCTTCATAATATAAGACTCTTGTGATAAAGTAAGGAGTTTCCTTGATCGATCTCTTTCGATCTTAACTCCTAATATATAAGCAGCTTCTCCCATGTCCTTCATCTCAAAATTGGAGGACAACCATTCTTTTATGGTGATAACCAAAACCTTGTCATTTCCAGCCAACAGAATATTGTCCACATAAAGTGATAAAATCACAAATTTTTCTTTGGACCGCTTGATATATACACAGTGATCTTCTTCGATCATCGTGAAACCAAAAGTTATTATTGCTCGATGAAAATGAAGATACCACTGTCTAGATGATTGCTTAAGGCCATATATTGAGCAATTAAGTTTGCAAACTTTATGCTCTTGACCTTTAGCTATGAAACCTATTGGTTGTTTCATATAGATTTCCTCATCTAATTCTCCATTAAGAAATGCTGTCTTTACATCCATTTGATGTAATTCAAGATCCAAATGTGCAACGATGGCTAGAATAAGGCATATTGAGGCAAACCTCACAACTGGTGAAAAAGTTTCCTCATAGCCTATACCCTCTTGTTGAGTATAACCTTTTGCCACAAGGCGAGCCTTATACTTTTCAATGGATCCATCCGCCCTTCGCTTAATCTTGAAGACCCATTTGTTTCCAATGGCCTTACGATTGGGTGGTAGATCAACCAAGTCCCAGACATGGTTTGCCCTCATTGACTTCATCTCATCTTCCAAAGCTTTTCTCCATTCTTTCTTGTCAGGGGATGAGAGAGCCTCTTGAACAGTCTTAGGCTCGGCATCGTCATTTTGAGCAATCATAAATGCTTCCCCTTCAATCTCAAAACGACGACGAGGAATACTTTTACGATTACTTTTACGCAATTGAATTTCTCTTGAATTCAATTCATCAGGCGATGCAACACTCCCACTAGGTCTTGTATGTTGAGGTAAATCTTCATTTCCCTCTACAACAGCAGTGGCTGTGTTATCAGGATCTTCCATCTCATATAGTTGGAAGTCCTTATCAATCTCACCTCTACTAGGAAAATTGTTCTCCAAGAACGTGACATCTCGTGACTCCATTTCGGTCACACTTCCATCAGCTTGTTCACCTATGAACACGTACCCTTTGGAGTGTTTGGAATATCTTATAAATATACATTTCTTCCCTCTAGGACCTAATTTTCCATGTTTATGGGAAGAATCATGAACATAAGCTGCACATCCCCATGGACGTAGACTACTCAAGTCTGGTTTCCTACCAGTCCATAATTCATAAGGGGTGGAAGTGACCGATTTTGAGGGCACACGGTTAAATAAATATGCAGCAGTCAATAACGCATCTCCCCAATAGGAGATAGGTAAATTTGCTTGTGCCATCATAGACCTAACCATTTCCAATAGAGTTCTATTCCTTCTCTCAGCTACCCCATTTTGTTGTGGAGTACCAGGAATAGTCAATTGTCTTACAATTCCCTTTTCATCACAAAGAGCCTTGAATTGCTCTGATAGATACTCACGTCCACGATTGGTTCTCAATGCCTTTATTGTTTTGTTCAACTGATTCTCTACCATCGCTATATATCGTCTAAAGCAGTCCAATGCTTCTGACTTGTGGGAGATCAGAAAGACATAACCGAAACGTGTGAAGTCATCTATGAAAGTGATGAAATATGAGGTTCCATGCCTCGCCCTCACATTCAAAGGACCACAAATGTCAGAATGTATGAGATGCAATGGAAATTCAGCTCTAGTCCCTTTACCGAATGGTTTTCTAGTTGTTTTTCCCTCCAGACAATGTTCACATACGGATAGACTAACATTAGTGAGTGACCCTAAAAGGCCTTCTCTAGCTAATCTTTGCATTCTTTGCAATCCAATGTGACCTAATCTAGCATGCCAAGTACTTGCATCAATCTCAACATTGTTAGAAGATGCAATTAAAGAAAAACAACCATCAACATTAACATTGTACTGATCATAGTCAATGTCTAACACCATAAAACCATTCGATACATGACCTGAACCATAATAAACTGTTCCATACATAATGTCAACGCAATCACCATGGAAATTCAATACATAACCTAAGCTAAGAAGAACAACTACAGAGACCAAGTTTCGTCGAATATCTGGAGCATAAAGGACATCATGCAGGAACAGGTTTCAACCACCACGTAAGATTAATTTACATGTGCCGATACCCTTCACTTCAACTCTTGAGTTATTCCCAACATATATCCATCTTCTTCCAGACGGTATCCAACGATACTCCATGAATGCTTCTCGGTCTCTAGCTACATGGTCTGTTGCTCCTGAGTCTACAGTCCACATTGGATGAGATTCAACAAGCATTACAGTACTAGAAACAAAAGCATTACTCAAAGTAATGGAGTAATAGGGTACCTTTTTCGGCTCAGTGCATTCACGAGCAAAATAACCCAACTTGCCACAATTGTGGCACTCCATCTTGGCCTTATCCTTCTTCCCACCACGCTTCTTGCGTCGGAAGGTTTTAGCCCTCTTGGGTCCCTGATCAGTCATCTTCCCTTTGTTGTTGAACTGAAGATTCCTCTTGCGCTTGAAGCCTGAAGCCTTGCGCGAACTCGATTCAGCAACATAAGCATGGGTAGAGGATCTTGCAGCCTCTAGGCGCTCATCCTCTAATTCCAAATGACGCGCAATATCATCAAAAGTGACAATATTCTCATTATGCGTCATATTGATCTTCATATGCTCCTGTCGCGACCCGATCTCGCCGCCCTCGAAAAGTCCAAGGTGGGAAAGGTCGGGTTTAAAGGTACTTGATCTCAAGATCACAAGCTCTCCCAAGCTCGTACCCCGCGCGACAGCGGGTTTATTTATGCGATCTAGTTATTTATAACAACCTAAAAATATACAGGAGTCGCCACTAGCCTCTTTTTTGGGGGTCGGCTAGAAACCCAATCGAGGGTCGGGAGTATTCCCTCGATTCCTACGCAATCAGATATCTAGGTTCGGGGACTTGGGTTACGCTAATATGCTATTAGCGCTCTTTCGGTACCTAAACAGTATGTTGTGTTTTTCCTAACATTTTCATGCATTTCTTTTTATATTTTCAGGATCGTCAATTCTATACTAAATGATCATGCATGGTGGGTTACTTTCATTCTATTCTTTTCCTAAGAAATGAAAGGAAAACAAACAATGAAATGAAAATTAAATTGCAAGACATGAAGTAAACAATCAAGATAAAGCAGTAAACCTAATCATGCAATTCTAAAGAATATAAAAGAGAACACAATCGAGAAAGAAAGAAAACCCGCAACTCGTCGGGCTTTATACAATGTATGAAACCCGAGACATATGTCGGGAAAACGAATAGTACATGACAATGGTCGGAATGGACATCGACCTCCACCATCTTCACGCCTTCTCCACCTTCGGGATTCTAAATCTAATCTTAGCCTAAGAAACCTATAACTAGGTGCGTACAAATGAAAGAAACAATCAAACACATCAAGCAATTTTCAAAATTTTCATGAAGATAAGTAATCTCAATTCAGCATGCAAGATATTCTAAAAGAAATCCTACAATGAAATCATAACAAAGAATCACAACAGAAATCATCAAATATCACACATAAGATCAAAACAAATGGGGTAAAACCCATGAATATTTGGCTCTAAGGAAAGCACAAAACATCAAGCACACCATGAAGAACAATTTTCATGAATGAAGCTTCCTAAAATGTATTAGGTTCAAGTTCTGTCAAATTCATGACAAAAAAAAAGCAACAATCGCTAAAGCATGCAAATCAATCATAAGCAAATCAGAAAATGATGCATAGTAACCGACTTGTTAAGCTGCCTAATCAATGCATGAAAATTATGAAATTTGAACATGACGTAGGGCTAAATGTGAAGAACAAGTTTTATTAAAACATTTAATCCTAAATTCATGTGCGAAAGGCCACACAAATCCATTAACATTGATATGTGACTTGTCATTAGGAGCAAAATGCATAACAGTATAAATTGATACATGTCGACTTGAATTCTAAGGTTACTTGACCTTAAAAATTCTCAAATTTTAGCATGAGATGGATATGGATACTATGGACAGCTTTCATTGAGAATTTATCCTCAAGATCATCATGTATAAGGCCACATAAAATTGGTGGACAGTCAGATTCATAGAGACAAGACAGCACTGCAGGTCAAGACAAATTTCAGACTTCAAAACTTGATCTAAAAAAAGGGAAACGCAGGGCAAATGATGGGCAAATTGGACAAACTAGACATCGCTAGAAAGCTCAAGGTGTCCTTTACGAATTCCTATTAGGTGACAATTGCAATTTAGGTCTTTTTCTAGCTCAAGCAGAGGCATTTGGCAAAGAGGTCAGATCAGTAACAGAAACAACCGCACAGACCAGAACAATTTTCCAAATTCTGGAGTAGACTTTTAAAGAAGATTTCATGTGGCTAATGATATCGGATCAGAGTGTATTATAGCTCGTTGGAAAGCTAGACGAACCATCTTCAGCTCTCATGAAGGCATCAAACACAGAAAACCACAGCAACCAGCTCGAATCAGGTCATTTGCACAAAAGGTCATCCGAAACAGAGAACCAATCAGAACAGCAAAATTTCAAACAAGGTCAGGGATATTCTAGACATACTCGACCTGGGTAAATGATCTTCAATTATCACGAAATTTTTATTTGGTATAGATTGGAACCTAATGAACAACTTTCATTTAGGCATCAACTTTAGAATCTAATCACAAAAAATCATGTGAAAATGGCAAACAGCACAAGGTCATTGAAGGCATGAAAACAGAACACTTAATCATTTACAAACTGTAGCTCCGTTTTTAACAATTGTTGAATCTAGTAAATGCTGACCAAATCCAAGAGCTCTCGGCATCCATTACAAAATATCAAGAAAGAAGCAAAATCTATCCAGACATGCCCGACTGTTGACACAATCACAATGTCTACCGATTGAAATTAGCAGAACTTCATCAAAAGAACACATTACAAAGTGTACGTTCTTGTACCACATGAGGAGGTAGACAAAAGGGCTCACAACAACCTAACCCATATAGAATAGAGCTACAAAACCGTATACATCAACATTGAAAGGCTCAATGAACCAAGCAAAGCAGAAGAACATACAACACTGTAGTCGAGTTCTAATGACAAATGAATCAGGCATAAGAAAAATATAGAACCACCATCAACCGCTAACAGAATGGAAGAATCATGGTAGGCACAGAACAGCTGAAGAAATCTCATTTACCCGCCGGAGTGAGAGACTGGAGTAGTCATAAACTGCCCATCTTTATATGCATGCATGTACTGCTACGGTGAAGGAAACATTATCTAAACAGTGGCGATAACCACCAGTGTGATCAAAAGAGTTTATATATAGTAAGAATATGAAGTCCATGGTAATGTATTATGTATATGCATCAACATGAATCAGACATGAGTATGTATCCAGGTCAGAGGTATGAGCTTTGTAAGAGAGGCGCTGAGTGAAACTGGAAAGCATTTGCTCGAATGTCGAAAAGCTAAGAAACAGATGCTGAAGGATGACACAAGGTGGAGCTTCCAACTTATCCGAGACCCAAACTTAAATCACAATTAGCAAACAATGAACGAACTAAGTTCAGCCTTGACATAGGGACAACTAGTTTATGCTCAATACAAACAAAAAGGACAGCAAGCCTCGAGCATAGTAAAGACTATGAACATGCGTTTAGTTTAGGCATTTCATCGAACGCTAAATAGGCGCAAGACAAAAAAATAGGGAGCACCAAGACTGAGCTTGAGTAAGGATTCAAAAACAATCAACACTCAAGACCTCGCAATCGCAGCATGCATATAGACAAAGCCAAAACTCTCATGAACCAGACAACAGCGACTCGGTCCAGGCGAGCTCAAAATCAAGCACAAAGAAGACGCAAAACAATGCGGTCGGTCAAGGGTTGCTACCTGGTTCGCGGCGTCGGACGGGAGATGAGCTCGAAGATTAGGTTACATTCGTTCGACTTGCACATCTCTGAATTCTGACGATGCCTCCGCCAATCGGCATCATATCTCTATCTTCAGAATCGAGCCGATATCTCTACACTCGGCATGCATCCAAGCTGATGTCGCTGTTGCCGTCGATGTTGATCAATCGGCTTCGGATCTTTACTCTCGGAGCCGAGTCGAAACCTCCAAAATTGGCACGGATCTGAACCTCGCTCTTCAAATTCCTCCACCGACAACTGCTTCGTCTTCGAGAGTCGATCCGGAGCGAGAGCCAAGCGAGAGCGAGAGCCGACAATCAAACGAGCGAACGTCCGATCGAGAGCCTCCGGAGCTAAATCCCGTGAGCCCAATCCAGAGAAAGAATCCCCGATTAAGAGAGAGAGAGTCTCCGATTGTGAAGATGCCGAATTCGGCACGCTACTTCTCAAGAGGAGCACGGCGAGACCTGGAGGCGATCGTCGAGGGAGGGAGCAGAGCCATGGCCGACGCCGGAGGGTCCTCCGTCGGCTTTCGAGATGGGGAAGATCCAGAGAGCTGGCGAGAGTAGGTTGTTACGGCCAAAAAAAAAGCGGGACAGTGCGAGCCCGTTCACTCCTTTCGCCGAGAGGGAATCCTGCCCTAGAAATTTTTAGAGAGAGAGAGAGAGCCCGTCCCCTTGAGAGTCCATGAGAGAGCGAGAGAAAAAGCCCCCTGTGTGAGAACCCCGATCCCCTTTTCTAATTATATTTTTTCCTTTCTTTTATTTTTCTTTTTCTCCTTTTTTCTTTTTTCGTTTTCCTTCTCTCTTTTTTTCTCTTTTCATTTCATTTCATTTTTTTCTTTTTGTTTTCTTTCTTTTATATATTTTTTTTTTTTTCATTTCATTTCATTTTTTTTCTATTTTCTTTTCTTTCTTTTTTTCTTTTTCTTTTTATTTACTTTTTTTTTGTTTTCTTTTTATTTACTTTTTTTTTTGGCTCTTTATTTTTTTATATTTTTGCAAAATGGATGATTAAAATGTCGACGAAAATTTCGGGTGTCAACAGCTCCCAATTGTCAGGAAGAGACCTTATAACAGCATGAACTTGCTCTTCATCAGTAAAGGAGTGATCTGCCGATTTCAGCTCACGGATCATGTTTGACATCTCCCGAAGATGCTGCCTCATCGTTATATTTGAGCGCTTTCGGAATGTGTCAAACTTGATGGTGAGTCTCCTCAGCTTAGTGGCAGATGTACCCCCAAACTTATCCTTCAAGGCAACCCACATAGCTTGAGCTTTGTCATAACTCTCAAACTCACACATGAAATCATCTTGCATACAGCTCAGCAACGTGATGCGAGCAATGCTATTTTTCTTTTTCCAAGCTTGATAAGCTTCCGGATCTCTCCCGTGTTGAGCTGAAGTTCCATGCTCAGGTTCATCCATGGTATGGTTGAGAGTTTCCAAAACCTCTTGCTCCTCAAGGATGTACTGAACTTTTCGGTGCCAAATATCATAATTGTCACCGTTCAGCTTCTCACCCTTATTGAGGTCAGCAACAATGGTCTTGGATGCCGAAGCCATAATCAATCGCTATAACACATTGACATAATAAACGCAGAATCAATACTAGCATACTATACGGAGTAACACACATTTAATTTGCAGCAAAGACAAACTAAATTAATGATAATTCAACAAAAGACACAAAAGCAAAAGTTCACTATGTTCACAATCAACTTCTATGTACAATTGTTCTATTATCATTAATTAGTTTAATTTGTACAAATTTTGAGTTCTAGGTGAGAACTTCTTTCAATTCTACCAACCTACGAACTCCCACTAGGAAAAATAATTACATGACCTTATGTAATTTCTACATTTTTCCTTAACACAAGAACATAGCATAATAATAATCAACGTATAAACAACAATCATGCTTCAACTATAATTAAAATTGCAATTCAACATGTAATGGATTTCCTACCATTGTTCTTATTTTCTAGCAACTAGAAAATTGCAAGTATATTCAAATATATATATATATATATATATATATATATATATATATCATATCATTGAACCAAGCTCTACACAGCATATATAACATCATTTGCACACAAGCTAGCTACTGTATTTCCCTAATCATAAGAAAATACAAGCTACAAATAAATAAACTGCATTAAACCCCAAAAATACGCGTACATAGGGTTTCCTACGCATTTTCATACATTTATAAAATTCAAAAGTATAAAATAATTATACCACTATGTAGAGGACACTCATACGAACCAAACGAGACCAACCACGCTCCAATCAGAGCTCGCACGCGCCCCCACGCGCCGCCTGAGTGTGCGGCGCGTGTGACGTACGCGCCAGCGAGCCGAACAGCTCCTGGCCGGTCCGACCGGTCCGACCGTTAACCGGGGTCGGGTCGGATCTCGGGTCAGGTCGAGTTGCCGGCCGGCCAACTTTCGCCGGCGCTGACGTCATCGATGACGTCATCCCGGCGGTTACCGACCGTTGGATGACGTCACGGTGACGTCACCACGCGCCGATTTGCCGACCGGCGCGTACCGGTTCGCCGGCGGGCGGGCGTCGCGCACGTGCCGGTTCGCCAACCGGCGCGTGTGGCGCATGCGCTCGCTTCGCCAGCGCTTTCGGGCGTGTAGCGCCCACGCGCAGCAGCTTCTGGCCACGCGTGTGGGTGCGTCCGGCTTCTCCCGGCGGCACTCAACCCATCTCCAGACTCGTCTCGACGAGCTCTTTCACCCGATATATTCAAAAATTAATTTTGACCAAAAAATTGTTTCGAAAAATGGCCGAAACCTCACGGATCACGCGACGCCGAACCCGTTCTTCGCTCCGGTTCAATTTCAAGTTTTTCATATGGCAATTCCAACTATCAGAGATCCAAACAGTGTAGAATACAATCTCTTGATCTCAATATCAAATGATAAATGAGAAAACTCGATGAAAAACAAGGCAGAAATCACGACCTGGCTCTGATACCAATGTAGGAATTCGAGTCAGCGGAAAACGACTTACCTGATTCCGATGCGCAAACAGCAAATGGCCCCGGAACGAACGTTGAATTGCGAATAAATCACGAACAACACTACCTCACATTAGTCTAGATGCAATCACAAGGAAAACACCCGATTTCCACGGCGTAAATGTCGATTGTTCTTGCAAAAATGAAATGGAACGCCTTGATCTTCTTTGATGGAAATGGAGAGGAAATTTGGTGCAAATGAATGGCCAACCATTCCAACGGTTGTGTTCGGGAGGCTTTTATACGTCTCCCGTCGTACCCCTCCATTAGTGACTTTTCATCGTTCCGTCTCAAGTCCAAATGGTGCGGTCCAATCGCACCCCATCATGGACGTACTAGCTAGCTAGCTAAAGTACAACATTGACAATGCAGAATGGAAATAACATTGAAATTGTCCTCACTGCAACACTACTTATAATTAACACTTTTAGCTCTAGACACTGATATAATTTCATAGAGAGATTGCCGCTGCATCTGCATATGCATTGTTCTTTGATTTCTTTTTAGGACGGCCTCCGGATCTTGGTATTTTCTTCTCTTGGATGCGCTACTTTCCAGCTCCTCCACGTTTTGGTTTTTCGCCCCACCAGCATTTTCTCCCGAGACTATACTCTAGTTTCTCCACACCTGAGTTCACTGGAGAGCCATCATCAACTGCTGACCTGTCTACTTCAGGTTCAATAACAAACATTCCGGTCAATGTGTAATCCAACAAATATGCTTATCACAAGCTTGTCCATCCTGCTGAAATTCCTCTGATGGAATGAAACCTTCAAGAAGCTCCCTGATGCCTTTTCTCTAAGGACCAGAGAATCATACTGGTGAACTGATCACCTATGATAGAATGCAACCAAAGCTGGTTGCTTAGTAGAAAGTTGTCTAGATTCGATGAAGCACGTTGATGAAAACATCATATTTACCAACCAAAATCTCCATTCAAGATGTCTTTCTAAATTACTTAGGTCAACAAAACTCAGTGACATAATTTAGAAAGCGATTAAGGTAAATGGGAGAGTTAAAGGAAGAGATTTATAAAGACAACCCCGTCAACTGTCTCCGATGGAGAAAGAATTCTAAGGGCTTGTGATTGCACGGATTGGGCGACGTGACACAATTTTTGCTCCGTACTCCATTCACGGACATGTTCAAGAAGCAGACAAACATATCTGATAGCAAACCACTGAGAAATTCTTAACAATAAGTGACTCGTCATTCCTCACCTATCACCTGACATCCGAGTCCATCGGAGTTGTTCTCTACTCTCGCCGCATCTAAATTTCTCCCATTTTTGGTGTTACCGCTGCGGTACAACCCTTTCCTCAAGGCCCAGGTACCTCAAGAGAAAACCCCCTCAACGCGTATGTCCTAATTTACGGCGTTAAGAAGGTACTAACACCTTCCTTTAGCGTAAATGAGTCTTCAACTCAAAATCCTATGATAGATTTACAGAAAACTTTTCCTAGGTACTATTTTTGCATCTTCAAGAGCAGCTGATTTTCCTAACACGCGGAAAATTTTACAAATTTAGGCAGGACCCAAAACTGATATTTTTTCAAGTGAATATATTTTTCTCGGAAGTCCCACAAAACGCTCAGAGAAAAATAAAGGCGATGAGATGGGCCATCGGGAGAATGTAATGATGGATCCGTTCAGAAGAGTCCGGCTACAATGACTGACTTCATTATTTTCATGCATCAAGTATAGAAAAACCTACGATTCATTACTACCGTCCACGAGTCAAGCTCCAGAAGCACAACGGAGTGCCGAGACAGATGAAGCTCCAGAAGTTCAAGCCATTGTCATGCTCCCGAGCCACGGCAGACTGAGCGGGGAGTTGTCAGAAACAAAGCATGCAAAGAAATCGCGGTCTGGACCTTCTTCGAAGTGAACGTAGAAAACTGAAGTGAAACCTCGGTTATCTCACCGTTATCTAAACACCGCTCTTGAGCACTAACTCGCTGTAAGTTCGCTAGCTCAAACCATGAACCAGACCTCAACCACACATCTTCGTAATTCTTTTACACAAACCCACACCAAATGTTATGAGACAAATCCCAAAGAGCTCATATAATATGAATTCATTTTGTATACCTCTAACCATATAATACGCAACATAATACTTTTTGAAGGCCCTAGGCGCGTATAAACCGGCGACAAGTGGGTATAAGCAAGACCGAGGGGGAGGCATGCAAGGCCAGGTCCTGAAATGGGTCACTATGCTGTAATAAAAATGGGTTTGAAAAGATGAGTTAAGCTTAAGCATTTATTCGTTGGGCCCATCTGAACTTGTTTTTAAGATTCTAAGCAATCCATTTATGACAAGATCCATTAAAGACGAGTTAAAAAAAAAAAGGGTTTTGGACTCGTTTTACCACTTCTTAATAGTATAGTTGCTAAAGAACGATAATGTTCACTTGTTGTTTCAAGTTCGCTTTCCTCCAACATATAGTCAATCCACAATGAACTCCTGAATCTGTCCTTTGGTGGTTTTAGCCTTTCAGTAGAAAGTCCAAAAAAACTCGAAGCGATTGTAGAAGCAATTGAATTAGCTTGCACGTCAAATAGAATAGATACGAAAGGAGAAAATTAGCCTCTTTTTTTTTTTTGAACAGGAGAAAATGAGAAAATGAGACTTAACACGCGATAATTTTGGTGAGATAAAAAATGTTGTACCAGACGAATTTGTGTTTTTGTTGAAGTGTCTCATCTAAAAGGTTAAACAAATTGGTGGAAGAAGAATTGCATTTTGTATTTACATGTGAAGTTGAACACCTTTGAATATGCAAATTTTGGTCAGTTTTTTTTTTTTTTTCCACAGTGGCTAATGATGTTAAAATTACACAACTCAGAGTATTCTACTTCTCAGCTGTTTTTGTTTTTTTTTTTTTTTTTTTTTTTTTCAGATCTTCTTCAAACTCCTTAATCCTTAGCTAGCATAGACAACCTATTTTCTTTATCCGAAGCTTTGAGGTCACTTTCGACCTCAAAAGATCGGTATCGTCTTTTTCTTATTTCAATAATTTAGTCAAATGGTAAGTTCAATTGAAGAAAATGTTTTTCCACTTTGCAATTAGAAGTACCAAACATTTAACATGTTTATTCAAATATTCGAAATTTTTGCGCAGGGCCAGGCCATTAGGCTTCACTTATAAGCACAAAACGACCTACCCGGCCCAAAACAGAAAAATGGAATAGACCGAAACATCAGACTGGCCATTTCTGGCCCAAGAATTTTCGGGCTTTTGATTTTTATATTTGCACCCATTCTTAAAATCATATAAATTAAGCCCATCGAAACCGATGACCAGGCGAGTTCCATTTTAACTTTTGATTTAATATACAATGAGTCTCTTGGAAATGAATTGCTGATGGAAGGTGCTTGCAGATCTCCTCTAAATTGCCTTTCGGCTTTTACATAAATGTCTTGAAGTCATAATGGTGCATCCAAATGCCGAAAGGTTGCTTTGAATAAGTAACATCCGCTCTCTATTTGGATGGAATGCATAGAATAATTGTGAAGTCCAGGAATTATCGGAGGATCTTGAAACTCTTATGCCAGCTCAGCTTTCTTTTAATTTGCAGGATACAGCAGAAGCAGCTCTTCACGAAGAAGATTTAAACGGAAACTTGGACAACCAAGAAGTAAAACACCTCAATAAATCATAACGGAACATCAAGACAGCGAACTTGGACTCGGGTCGCACGATCCGTTATGTTCATTTGTGATCTCCGACGGTGCTCTTAACTGCTATTGCTGCACCTTGCACCTTTGACTTCATCTGCTGACCGGGCCGGACTCTTTACCAGCCACAGACAGACCAAATTTCATCGAGCTTCCTTTTTTTTTTTTTTTTTGGTCGATAATTAGCTTCATTCATTCATTAAAAACGACGATCTTTACATGGAAAAGATGAGCTTGAATCAAAACATAAGATAGTCCAAAGGGGGTGGGTGGTTTGCGCTGCCAATTGGAAGGAAGAAATTTAAGGCAAAGTGCCTTTGCAACCCAATCTACAGCATGATTGGCTTCTCTCGGACAAAAGGCAACACTTGCTTTGGTCAGTTGAGCCAAAATTTGTTTGCATTACTGTACTTGTTCCTTCACGGCCCATGGCGCTTCTTCTCGGCCCAGAACGGAGTCAACCAACGTGCGGCAATCACTTTCGCAAAGTACACTCCGTCTCAGTTCGTGTGCTGTGTTCGCTTGAAGTGCTTCTCTCTGTCTCAGCAGGAGCAGCCCGTGAAGCAGGGCTAGGGTTTCCGCCTGCAAGGACGAAGACGCGCTTCCTCCTTTTCACTTCATTAACAATGCGTAAATTTCAAGGATAGTAAGATGAAGTACGCATAATGCTTCTCCTGTTTTAACAAAGAGAAGGAAAACGAAATTGAAGGCAGGACTGAGACTTATCAAATAAATAGATTGTCAAAATTCAATATTAACTATACGTGTTCTAGTTTCTAGATCTACCAAACTCTATAGTTTTAGGAAGGGCTGAATCATCATCATGTCACCTCAAATGTCATTGGTCAGAGTGCAATCACTTTTTTCTGCCAATTTTCCCTCTATAAATAAAAAATAAGCAACTCGGTTCATTTGCTCTCCCAATCGTCGTGAGCAGCTGTCTCGTGGCCTTAAGTTCTTTCCCACTCGAGCCTTCTTGTCTTTTTGCCCTTATCAAAAAATGAAAAATTCAGAATGAGTTCCACGTTGTCATCCACCAATAGAAACATATTAACAGTTCACACAATCATTTTCACAAACAATTCATCAGCAACACTGCAATATATCATTGTATAATAACAAAGAGTAAGTCAAGAATCTACGGCATGACGAAGCCATCCAAATCAAGCTATGACGGCAAAGTTACTTCAAGCCATTGTGATACTCATTTTCATCTGCACTTTGTCCTGAGACAAAGATCCAATCATGATAATGAATGGAGTAACAAAACCAATGAACAAAGCTCACCACTTCACGAGTGGGTATAATTCGCAAGCTATTTTTTTCTCCCCCGAATCACCATATCAGCTCCACCAGAATAGTCAAATTTCGCATTTTTAAGGGAATCCAATTCTCGGGTGATTTTAGTCCATGTTGATGAATCCGACCAAACATGAGTTGGAATGGGATTCCATTACCAGGCCACATTCCAAGGTGAAGTAGACAAGGTCTCAGCGTCATCGGCATACCAAAATTGGGTTTCAGAAAGCGGCGGCATGACACAACAGTGGCCTTCAAGATCGGCCAATTCGAAAATTCTCTGCTTGCTTATTGCAGATTGGCACGGTAAAGCACACAGAGGTGATCACCAGCAACAACCGGAAATGAGAAAGAAAGAACACGGAGATGGACATGAACCATGGACAGTTACTCGATCCTACAACAACGGTCTGCAATAAACAACACCATCGTTCGCAACGAAGCAGAAAAATGGAAGTAACCCATCAACATCGCCGTTCGTGGGTCACAAGCATGCAGCAAATGGACAAAGTAACGAATCCCAAAAGAAGAAATTTCAACCCAGAGAGAGAGAGAGAGAGAGGGTGAGAGACCCACCAGTCAGAGACAAAACAGAGAGACCCTTGTAAGGAGCTGGCCAGGCTGCTCCCACCCTATAAAGAGCTCGATCAAATCTGTAAACTTGTCCACAGAGGGACTGGCCTCCGTCCCAAGTGTGGCGTCATCCTAACGAGTCCACAGTACGCTTCCAGAAATCAATGGCGGAAGAGAGATTCTTCTTTTTCTCGTTCGAGGGAGAATTATTCCTGAGGTATGGTGTTTCTGAGAATCTGCTCCGGCGAGATGCTCTGCTCCGGTCGATGACGGGCCTCCTCAATCTTCTCGGGTGATCGAGAAGGATGGGCCCGGCCCATACCCGGCTGGGGGCCCACCAATTGATGACCTTTTCGCTCATCTGTGTTGTCCGGCTAGCAATTGCTATCGTGTGTTGATTGTATTGTTACAAGAGTATTTATGTCATTACCAAAAATTCGTCACATAAGGACAAATGGAAACAGTTGAATATGAGTTTCTACAACACTTTTGTCAGCTAGCAATAGTTATCCTGTCATACTAATCACGTAAGTTGTATCGATACAAGAGTTTGTCATTACAAAGATTTTGTCGTATAAGAATGAATGAAAACACATCGATTTAAATTTCTATTACGCTAGCGATTGTTATCATGTTGACTGTATCGTCATAAAAGTTTGTCATTTCAAAGATTTTTTTTCTTTTAAAAATGAATGGAAACATGTTAATTTGTGTTGGGATAAAGATTTCTAAAAGATTTTGATGATAACAAAACTAAATTGCCTATCTAAGGAATATGATTAAGTTTCGTAGAAACTCTCTGATGATGACAACAAATATAAATTTATATATGTGCTTTCCGTCAATTACTGCAAATAAATCCATCAATGTAATGCATATTCACAAAATAATGTTTGAGAGCAATGCTAAAGGAAAATTAGACAGTGGCAACAGCTCCAAAATATTCAATCAATAACCCTTATTCAAGAGGCAGTTTTTTTCTCCTTTAACTTTATAACATATTTCGTTGCTTTTTCGTAAATTATAGACATAAATTTCTATTGAAATCATCTCATATGCATTTGAATTTATTTTTATGTTCGATTTTTTAGCAAACTAATTCTGTACAATTTTTATAATCTAAAGGTACGTAGAATGCATGGATTTACGTATAGTCATTTAGTACAGCGATTTTTATGATCCAAACTTAGTAAACATAGCATTTATCTTTAGGAACTCGTGTCTGCATTATGATACAAATCTCACTAGCAACATATTTGTGCGCTACGCAACTTGAATTTTATAATTCCATAAAATCGGAATATATATTAGTATAGATGATTTGTTAAACTATATCTCATTCCATCTCTTCTATACAGAAAAAAAGGTGAAATTTCTAGTTAAAATTGTTTATGATATATTAACGCCAAATATAGAGGCACTTAATAACAATTACAAATTCTTAATTGTTGTTGTTATTTATTAATGACATTACTGTTACATAATAAAAATCATCAATAGAAATACTTGATAAGAAGAAGTGCTGATTTGCAGCAGCAAAACTCATTAAAACAAATGGTATTAAATGACAAAAACAACTAAGAGAGGGAGAAATCCTAGTTGAAAGCAAAATGAGTAGAGAAGACAATAAAAGTAAGAGTGACAGATTCTAGGTTCCATCCAGATTCCACCTAGAATCTATCCATCGAAATAAGTTTCCTAATTTTTAGAACTTGCAATGTACCATACATACTAAAAAAACTTAGAACTTACCTTATCATAAATTTTAGGGTAGAACTTGTACTATTAATTGAACAATTACAATGAATCATCGCCTCCAATGACCATTATTTGCTACAATTCACTAATAACAACTCATATTTAGACACACGAAAATTATAAAATACTAATAAATTAAAAGTCTCAATCATGGATATCACAAAAAAAAAAAAAGTTTAGACTAGTGGTTTTAGATGACACACTCATCATTAGATACTATGGAATGCCATAAGATTGCGCAAAAATAGAAAACAGGAAAAATACAAAAACTTGTTTCAAATTCCGAGGGACTTGAAACTTGGAACTTACTCATTATAGGTTCCTCAATTTTTTAAAATCTAGAACATACCCTAGATATCCTAGAACCTAAAACTGGACTGATTCCCATCAATTTAGTTGTGACGCCCCAAAACGTCACCCGCGACGCCTGTCCGTTTCATATTATTGTTTTAATAGCATGCATAAGCTTAATAAAAATTTTGTCAACCAAAACCCCGTACAAGAAATCGCACGAGTGAACTATATATTATTTTCAACATATATACACCATCTAATACAACTTTAACACCTCTTTCAAGCAAATACAAAATACAAAAATCCTAGGAAAGGGTTCGGCCAGCTAGCGTCTCTACTTCCATCCTATTCCGTAAACGAGCCACCATCCAACTCAAGGAAATGATCTCAAGCATCACCTCATCCCTTCCATCATCAAATTCCAATGATCGTCCAACAAATTGAAAAGTAAAAGATGAGCTGAAACTCCATAAATGAAATTTTTAGTTTTAAGTTAGAAAAATCCTCTAATCACTTCACCCGGTACAAGCAAAAAAAAAATGCATAACAATCCAATAAGTATGATAAAATATGAGCAGACTTTACCTCTCCCATTTTTCATTTACCACAATAATAGTCATGCATCAATAATTCCATCCAAGCTCGTGCATGTGGCATAACAAATTCCAATGCAAGGCAACCAATTAAACATCATTTGATTCTATAAATGCATATGGACATGCAATATTTTCATTTAACATTTCCTCCAGAACTCTCCGGGGGCATCTCGACTCACGGGGAACACAACCACTGGGGCAAGCATCCTAACCACTAGGATATCTCAATTTCGAGGCATCCTGCAAATTTTCACCACAAGGCATCCCCACCACAAGGGCATCTCGACTCCCGAGACATCCTGAAACACTCTTCGAGGTATCCTAAATCACCGGGACATCTCAATTCCAAAACGTCCTGCAAACTTCCACCACAAGGGCATCTCAACTCTCAAGGTATCCCGAAACTCTCCCAAAGGCATCCTAACCACTGGGGCATCCTGCAAATTTCCATCACAAGGCATCGTCACATACCATATGCATTTGACGGAATCACATTACTTTGATGCACAATGCACATGCTAACATTGATCTTCTTACATCAACAATGAAATAAATGACCATTACAACAATCAACATCCATTGCAAAAAAACATCCATTGCATTACCACTATTCATGTATAATCTTACCTTACCCTTTTTTTATAATCACATAAGTGAAGGATGAAAATTATAAATTTACCTCACCTCATTTCTCATCATATTTTTTAATGTGCACATCATAATAGCATGCTTATCTTTCCATTTTATAAAGACAAGCAAACATATACATGCATTCCAATACCCATACCCATTTTCTTACTTCAGCACATGCTTCTCAAAGAAACAAAATGCATTAGTCGCACAATTGGGCAAGAAGCAACTTATGATCGTACTCAGAACGTGAATATGTTATTTGGTAATCCACTTTTTTTAAGGAAAACCAGACCTAGAAAGCAAATCAAATAGAGAAAGCAATCATACTCAAATCGAGTAAAAATATATATTTAGACTCATAAGGTAAAGGTGCTTAGACTCTGAAAGAATCTAATCGGATAATTGAAATAAGTCTACCTTCAGTAAAATCCAATTGTATACGCAAACACATCCAAATCAAGTAAAATATGATTGTATAAAGAAACAGGTTCAGACTTCCATAAAATCTTATTATATAAATAAATACGTTCATACCCAATAAAATCTGTTTGTACAAAGGAATGGATTCAAACTTCAGTAATATCTAGATAATCATTTCCAAACCCAGTAAAATTTGATGTATAAATTAACATGTCCAGACTGAGTAAAATATGATGTACAAATGAACAAGCTTTGTTGTTAAAGTCTAAATAATTAAATAGGTATATTCAGACTCAGACTTAGGTAAAAAAAATGCAATAGAATCTATGAACATGTTTTCACTCAATAAATTCCGGTAGAATGAACAAACAAATTTAGATATAGCAAATTCTGCTAAAATGAATGGACAGATTCTAACATAGGATATTCTAGTAGAAACAAGCCAAATGAATAGATTCTAAATAGTAAAATTCTAGTATAATGAAGCAGAATGAATGGTCATTAAGACAAGTACGGCAAAATGAACGGATTCTGACTATTCAGAACAAAACCGAATGAAACACAATGAACATGTAAGAGGTCATCAAGATAAGTATGGCAGAACGAATAGATTCTAAACGATCAGATTCTAATTATCTAAAACGAAGTAGAACAAATCAAAATAAACATGTAATGGGTTATCAAAACATATATAGCAAAACGATCATATTCTAACAACCCAAAACAAAGCAGGATGAAGCAAAACGAATATACAATAGGTCATCAAGATAAATACGAAAGAACGATCAGTTTCTAACTACCCATAACAAAGCAGAAAGAAACGGAACGAATATGCAATTGGCCATTAAGATAAATATGGTAGAACGATTAGATTCTAACTACCAAGAACGAAGCAGGACGAAGCACAACAAACATGCAATGGGTCATCAAGATAAATATGACAAAATGACTAAATTCTAACTGCCTAGAACAAAGCAGAAGGAAGCAGAACGAACATACAGTGAGTCATCAAGATGAATATGACAAAACAGACAGCTTTTGACTACCCAAAACAAAGCAAGACGAAGCAAAACGAACATACAATGAATCATCAAGATAAATATAATAGAATGACCAAATTTTAACTATCAAGAACGAAGCAGAAAGAAACGAACGAATATGCAATGGGTCATAAAAATAAATTTAATAGAACGAACAAATTTTGACTACCTAGAATGAAACAGAATGGACATGGACAAGATCACCAAAATAAATTTAACAAATATTATACCCAAAACATTATTGCACATTTCAATCAACCTACTAAGATAGAAGTATTAAGTAGATTTAAACTAACTTAATACATAGAAACTTCACTTAACACAAACAAGTGCAAACCACCCAATTGTCGTCACCACCTTGTAGTTTCCAACAAGGTCTAGCTCTCTATTTCTGGGGTTAAAACGTGAGAACGACACATAAAAAATCTTTTGAGGTTTGGACAGGTGAAAGAGAATTCTACGGATAAGGCAAGCAGAGTTTTATTAAAAATCTATCAAGATGAAAAATGGGTTCTTCAATTGCTACGTGGAGCTAGCATATCGATACCCATTTGAGGTGGCACAATTACAAAGCAAAAATCGAGTATGTGGCTAGAGGAAAAGCAAGAAGCAATGACTCACTTGAGAGTAATCATTACTTAGTTTTTTAGGTGTCCACTTATCCTTAAGACGTCACCAAGGTTAGACGAGAGAGCACTATCAACATTGCATGAAATTGAAACCATTTAGGTTGAAAAGTAGGGACAAGTGGCATAATTCACTTAGCTTATGGTCAAGTGTGGGAATGAGTTATCATAATTCACTTAGCATGGCCATGCACTTATTCTTGAAAAGCCACGTGATGTGTTAGGTGTCTTCAACCAAAAAGAATTTGTGAATAACCATAATGAACTAATTATCCTACCTTCGGCGCCATTAATAAAATTAATTAACAATTAGCTCTAATTAACTAGATTTTAAACCGATAATGCTACTCATAAACGACTAAGTTGACAATAAGTTTTAATCCGTTCTACTATTAAAGCACATATCAATATTTATCAATCCGATTCAACACGTTGGACTCAAGACGATTATGTTTGTTGAAAAGTCATCCTCCACGCCTCACTAAATTCACAATTAAATTACTATTACTACACGTACACCTAATTCTTAAGCTACACAGTCCTTAACCTTATAACAAAAAAATAATTATTAGACACCACAAATTCTCAATGTCACATAAATATTATTACGTAAAATCCAAATGTCACATTAGTTCTCAGGTTTCCAATTCTATCCCGAAACGTGGTCATCCCTAAATAAAACTCCTTGCTAGGAGAACGATCAATATCTTGCATATTAAAAGTTCAAGTCACGCTCGTTATAGACATTAATAGGGAGTACTTTGTAATAATGCATTCCATAGTATTCATGCACGTGCTATGAGCTTGTTCAATCACTTTTTCTTCCTCATGCAATGTGAAGGTGATTTAATTGCAAAATTACTGACTTTGACTTGATGAAAATTGGATGGACATTACTTTCTTTATTTTATCACTATACGATTTTTTTCTAAAAAGAAATATTGAATAAACATACTGTGATTCTTCAAATAACTAAACACAGACATTCGTTCAAAATCTGAAAAGTGTTAATGATATTGGGATTCAGTTGGTTGTTGCACTATAAAAATAATTAAGGAATTTCACCAAATCTAGATTTATTGGAAAGTGGGTAGTTTACTATTCCATTTTACCTTTTTATCCTTTCTCTTACCCAATTTTTATATTTTTCACTAGAGATATTAATTGCATTACAATCTTGGGTGTATTTGTTTGGGGGAAAATTTTATGATTAAGGAAAATACTTTTCAAGAAAATAATTAGTTTTTCTTTATTAGGTAGTACGTGACTGGAAACATTTTCCTGTGTTTGGATTTCATTCGGAAAATGATTTCACTCTTAGAACTTTATCTCAAGTCAATATATATATTCTTTTTTTTTCATGGCCTTTCTTATTGTCCCTGCTTCCAGTTTTACTGCTACATGAGCCCTTTCACAAGATTAAAGGAACTTTGAAGTGCAAAATATCTTCCCCTTTGTTCGTATACTTTGCTTTCCTTTTGTCGTTCTAGGTAATGCAATTTGTATGATATTGATTCTTCTATCCCAAATACAAATTTACTTTTCAACTAATCAGGAGCATTATCCAAAAGTCTTAAACTTATTACACATTTTATCAATTCAGTCATAAACCTTCCAATTTTACCAATTAAATTATAATATTTTCACGTTTTGTCAATTGAGTCTATCCAATTAATTTTGATAAGAAAAAAAAAAAAAAAAAAACCTTGACATGGATGTTGGCCATCCTAGTGACATTGTCGGCACCGACGTAAACAATTTTAATAATATTTTATATTTTTCCCTTTTTTTTTTTTTCTTCTTTTTTTTTCTTTTTTTTCCTTTTCTCTTCTTTTTCCCTCCTTTTTTTCCTTTTTAATAAATGAACATGTTTCTCTTGAAGATTTCTCACTTACCGTAAAAATTATTTTCTTACAGCTTTATCGTAGAACCAAAGATATATATGTGCGTCCTTGTGAAA
Source organism: Eucalyptus microcorys (assembly GCA_014182515.1). Lineage (NCBI taxonomy): Eukaryota > Viridiplantae > Streptophyta > Magnoliopsida > Myrtales > Myrtaceae > Eucalyptus > Eucalyptus microcorys. The sequence continues at coordinate 18,342,164 of CM024571.1, read as the reverse complement.
TTGAATTAGTGCGTTTCCATATGGTTAATTACAAACGGAAAATGGTTGACCAAGTAGGAAACATGAGAGACAACATATATTAATGATGATGGCATAATTGCAAAATAAATTACCTGGGGAATGATAATACTTGGATATTTGTTTTTTCTTTTTTTGGTAAGGTAAGATATATATTGACTTTTAACCAAAAGAAGCTGTATAGCAAAGAAGTCTCAGCTCCAACAAAACTTACACTCATAGTGACAACAATGTCATTACGAGTGGAAGGGTGTCGAGAGTAAAAGGAGAAAGAGGGGAAACGAAGTAGCGGCAACCCTCAAGCAAACATTACATAGATAAACTGACACCTAGGAAGAGAAAATAGAGGGATCGAGTCCCCAACTGCATTGAATCCTCCTGTTCCTTGGCGTATCCTTAATATGGCTGAAAGTCATTGCCTTGTCCTTAACTACCTTGATAAGATGATTCTTCAAAGTAGGCACGAACAAGACTTGGCTCCGGAAAAGGACGTTGTTCCTCGTCTTCCATATTAAGTGACAACGAGCTCCAAAAGAAAACCGAGCAATACTTTAAGCGAAGTCATTGTCGAAAAGAAATTTGGTGGCCCAATGTAAGTTTTCCATCCAAGACTTATTTTGCCGAGGGAGGTTGCATCTAGCAACCCAAAACATAGCAATGCCAGTAGTAATATGGCAACAAAAAAAGAGGTGATCAATAGAATCTAGTCTTAGATTGCATAAGGCACAAGAACCATCCACAATCCTACCATAGGAGAGTAAAAGAACCTGGGTGGGTAATCGGTTTATGGAGATAAGCCAGAGGTGGAATTGATACCGTGGGGATAGCATTTTGTTCCAAACGAAAGAGAACCAAGGGACTAGGCTTCTCTTCAGACGAATAGCTTCCCAGGCTGATGCGATCGAGAAGGACCCTGAGGAATGCTCCTGCCAAGTAAACCGATCAGGGTTCTATGAGAGAATTGGGAGAGTAAACATCCATGATTCCAGGATGGCCTTGGTAGCTTGGCCTGTTGCAGAAAATAAATCCGCAACAGTAGCCTGCCTGGAGAGACCCGAGCGATAAATGTAAGTGTCCATGAAGAATAGATTTAGGGGTCCTCGAGGGTGCCAAGGGTCAAACCATAACGACACCGATAGGCCATCCCCCACCCACCATTTAAAGGATTGTTGGAAATCCCTTATGAGTTCAAGTAATTTCCTCCAAGCCCAGGAACAAAACGTTGGCTTAGAGACTACCCAAAAATTCTTCCTTTTTAAATAAGTAAAATGAATCCACTTACACCATAAGGATTCCTTGTCCGTGAAAGGGATCCATATATGTTTCAGCATAGCTGCAGTATTGCAATCACGAAGTCTACGAATATCAAGGCCTCCTTCTTTTTTGGGGAGGCAAACGTCATCCCACGCTACTTTTGCACCCCCAGTCCCAAGGCCCAGGCCTTTTCAGAGAAAATGTCGAAAAATTTGTTCAATTTGGTCCAATACCGCTCTAGGTAGCATGAAAATACTAGCCCAATGGACTTGTATTGAATGGAGAACTGACCTAATAAGCTATAGGCGGCCTGCAAAGGAAAGGAAACGTTGTGTCCATGATTGCACTCTTGTTGTTATAAGGTTGACAATGGCATTACAATTTGACTTGCCAAGCCGCGATGTGATGATGGGGACTCCCAGGTAGCGAACCAGCAAGGAACCTTCCTAGAATCCAAGAGCATGAATAATTTGGGTTTGAGTTGTATTAGTTCCTCCCGCAAGGAAGACTTCACTTTTGTTCAAGTTGGATCTCAACCCACTCCAAGAGGAGAAAGTTTGTAGGCCATCTTTGAGAAGAGATACTTGGATATTTGTTAATTTAGAAATAAAACTATGTTTTTATTTACTTTATATCATTGGAACAAAAACATTCTTCTAAATCTTAGGAGTCATAAATGTCTAAAAAAAATTGACTCCTCATGGTAATAGAGAAGAAGTGCTTTTCATGGCATTAAAGAAAACACTTATGTAAGAATCATTAGTTGGAAATCGATAATGCATTTTGAGGAAAACAAACTAAATAGAACTTGAAAAAATCTGAAGTGACCCCCTTTTCTTTACTTAGTTGTCCCCACTGGTGGCCAGTCACCGGCGGAGAGAGGGGAAAAAAGAAGAAGTGAAAAACAAAAGGAAAAAAAAAGAAAAAATTATAAAAAATTTAAGAAAAAGGTAAAAAATTATCTACATCAACATCGGCCTTACCACGTAGAATAACTGACATCTAGATAAGTGATTTTTAATCGGAATAACTACATTGGCAAATCATGAAAACGTTTATGACTGGATTGACCAAATTATAAGGTTTGAGGGGTAACTTCTCTAGATCATATGAGATTGAGACTTCTAGAGGCCGACGAGCTCGACCCTCACCAATGGCTAGTCACTGGTCATTGTCGAGGCTTAAGGACCAAGGCAAGATGGAAAAAAAGAAAGAAAAGAAAAATAAATAAAAATGATATAATATAATATAATATAAAAATTCATTAAATAAAAAAATGTAAATAATTATCCATGTCAACACTAGACGTATCATGTAAGAAGGCCGACGTCCACATTAATGATTTTCAATTAAAATTGACTAAAATGATTATATTAGCAAACTGTGAAAATGTTTGGAATTAAATTGTTTAAATTAAAATGTTTAGAATTGAATTGACATCCGTGCAACAAATTTAAGACTTTATTGGTAATTTTCCCTATAACTAGTTAATGGCTCGTGCGTCCCCCACCACGTTAGTACTGTATATTTGTGAAGTATCTTGGATATTGACTATTTGACCAAATGTTATTTTGATTCAGACCAAACTAATAAAAGAAAGCAACCACTTAGAAAGTGATTATATAAAAATTTTCAAAGAGCTAAATATTATTTTTAACTTGTCACGGAAACGTGACGTTTCTTTTAGAAACTTATCTTTATTTGGGCTGTTTTAATTGTCACGTTGAAAGTAAAAACTTACACATGAAGACTATAAAAATCAATTGAGCGATGACAATGTTTTTTTCTTTTTTCCTTTTTCCTTTTTTTTTTTTTTTTTTTTGGTCACATGAGCGATTACAATCCGTATTCATCAGCCCACACGGCCCAATCCATGGCAAAAGACAAAGCACTCTTGTCACCTCGTGCATTAATTTATGTCATTGCCATGACTCTTTCTGAACCGCCCCGCCATGTCACCTGCAAAAAGCTTTGGCGGACTCGGTCGTCCATTAGGCTTCTTTTGCTTAGTGACCAAGGTTGTACCACGCACCCCCTTAAAAGGGCAGTGTTGATTTGTAATCGTGCAAACCCCCAAATTCTTCTTCTTCTCGGCATCCATCCATGTCATTCGATTGAATGCAAAGTGCTCCGTAACATTTCGATTCTCTTCTCATCTATCTCTCTCAGCATGTGGGTGGAGATCATATGTGGGTTGGTTATCTACAAACTGTTTCGCAGCCTCTTCTGCGGCGGCGCCGATGACCCCGATGACCCCTTGGACTTCGACTCCTATGCTTCCAATGCCCTCTTCTCTGTCGCTGCCCAGTACTTCCTACTTTTCCTGCTGCTTCTTTTCTTCTTCTTTTTGCTAGTGTCATGTGATCAGAGATCCGCCCTCCGCTCATCGACAAGCTAAGCTAAGTCGATCATGAAAGTGACAGTTGGTAGTGATGGTTGATTCGTAATTCTGTGTGATATAGGCTTGAGAAGCTTTATGATGGGAAGGCTTATGTTGGTCTCCGGATTCCCGATCCCGACACCCGTTCCAGGCAGCACATCGACTTGGCCTTCGTCACTGAAGGGTCTCTCTCAACCACGTTGAACTTTCATAGAATTAAACTTTCAGTTTCCTCCTTTAACCCTCAACAATTTGTACCTCCTTTTTTCCTTTTAAATGCAGAAAAGTTTCGGTGGTTTCTGTTAAAAACTTCGCGGCCTTCATTTCCAGACGTAAGGATGGCAGCTGGGTCTGCAGAGATAAATCTCGTAACAAAAAGAAATTGCATCCCGACCCTGTACGTCCTGTTTACTCCACTCTCATTAGTCATTGTTCAACTTTACGTTTCATCTGTTTCTTAAATTTCAGGTTGCAGAGGCCAAGAAGGCAGCTTTGATTCTTGAATCATATCTTAAACGGAGAGGAGTTGCTCTACCTGTTGGATCAGTTCGTTACTTAGTTGTTCTTCCTAACCCAAAGTCCGGGTATGTTATTATATTTTTACTGAAAATGTAATTGTCTACAGTGTTTCACCCATGTTATTTTGGACTTCTATATATTTCAAAAATCAGGGGCACATCGTATTGTCGAAATGACTGCTTTTTTGCGAGACTTTTTGTTGCAAGGGAAAATTATTCATGTTTGACCAAGTTTAAGGGCCTCAGGAATTGCAACTATTCAAGTACCTTTTTTAGTTTATGAGCATTTTATAATTCTGGGATAGATTAAGAGAATTTTTATTGACTGCTGCACTACAGCTATTCAGAGGCAAATGGTTGCAGGACCCCCTTATAACCTCAGGCGCGACAAATTATCTTGATCTTCAGTGATTGTCATTCATTCTTTGATAGTTGGTGAGAGGAGCTGCTAGTGAATAGGAAACCTTAGTAAGGTGCAAGGTGCATGAAATGCAAATGCATGTCCAACCTCTAATTGATGTACCAGAAGAAGAGATTCTCATCCACCATAGAGTCTGCTCGACGTGGACCTGCAAATGGTTGCTTCTCTTAATCATATATTTAAGACAAAAGTGATTGGAGTGATAGCAACTGAGTCCGTGTGGGAAGTAACACCGACAGTTGAATCCATACATTGATCTTAAACCACCATCATATGCAATGTTTTGACACATCATGCTATGGATTGCTTAAACTTCCGTTTCTTCTCTCAGTTACCTTAATCGTCCACCACCGGAGGTTATTACATATGCACAATGGGCACAGCTGAAACCAGAATTAAAAAAGAAACCAGAATCAAAAAGCATGCTTTCTGGTTGGATAATGGGAGCTTTCTGTGGTGCGAAGAAAGAAATGCAGGAACCCGTGCATCAACAAATTAAATTTGTTCTTGGCACCAGTCCGATATGGGATAGGTTCGTTTCTTATGTTTAATGAATATTGATCGTTGCATTTGGCCAATGTGTGGGTGCTGCACATTTAGTACTCTGTTGTGATATTTTTGTTGATCTTTTCCTGACATCCTTGTTAAGTTTCTGGACTTGGAGAACTAGACCTGGTGGCCGTGTAAATTACGTTTGTGATCGTTGTTTTAAAATCCAGACGAGACCGTCTGGTTTATGTAGTTGAACCAGGAACTAGACTTCAGTCTGTTCCTCTTTGTCTTTGGCTCTTCTGAGTGAAAGATGGGAAGAGCCCATATTGCAATCGTATCTGGCCAGCACAGGTTTCTGCTAAAATGGTGAATCTTTCAAAAAGAATCTGGACTTATATCACCTCCACCATTGCTTAAGCATGGCAACCTGGGTTCTTTGTTCTCCAAAGGCACCAATGACAAATGTCAATATTTAAGCCTAGCAAGTATGAACGGAGGATAGGAACAGAAGAGAGTGCCCCCTCGATTCGAGCAAGAGTAATGTGCAAGCTCTTGCTCAAATCTTATTTCTAAATGGTGATGTGGAGGAACAAGTGTGTGTGAGAACTGGGAAGGGGGAAGGAGAATCGATTATCTAAGAATCGTATTTGAAAGATGTTTGAGCAGGCGGGAAGAAATGAGCTGGCCGTGCACGCACATTCTGCAGTCAGTCCTTACCTTGGTTGCCTGAGCTCGCCCACTTTTGAAGAAAGAAAATTGCATGCTATTCCTTAAGCCTGGCAAGCCTCCAATCCCATGCTTGTCTTATATCTAGGAATGCTTTAAAAAAGCATATATAAATAATTCTTTTTTCCCAGAAAGATTAGTTTTATTTTTGTTATGCATGATCCAGCAGGAGCGTTTATTACAACTTTGATCCAGAAGTTAGTTACAACTTGTTTTGACCGTGCGTTTGACGATTTAGACGAATGTGTTTGGAGTGACTTTTATCTTTTTTATTGTTTAAAATTTTATGGCAAGCATTTAGACTTTTTTCTTAATGTGAAATCCTTCAAAATCTCTCAAGACATACAAACTTTCTATAAGTAGCTTCACCCAAAAAAAAAAAAAAAAAAATTCAACTTCTTTTTGAAATTCGTGCTTCTGCTTCCCACTCTCTATATAATATGATGAGACTCATCTACACCTGCTTGTAAGAAACAAATGGGACACGAGAAGACCAATTAAATGCACAACTTTAATCATGCTTTGTAGCTATTATTATGGATACTCTGAGCATTCTAACCCTTATGTAGGTTGGAGCTTAAAGGAAACAAGTACGTTTTGGGAGAGTTCCTGGAATTTGAAGGGAAACAAGAAGACATCCGAGTTTTGAGTAATATCAGAAGATCGAAAATTGATCGTTTGATCATTAAAATGACAAGCATGTTTGGATTAGGTAATCTCACGAGCATTTCTTTGCGGTTCTTAGCTCTTGGATTATTTATTTAGGGCTATATCTTTCTTCATCTATAGTTGGAGGAAATTTGCTTCAATTAGGCTTCTGATTGATAAACAGAAATAGCAACGCCCACATTTCTTTACTTCTAATGTTTTATATGGGTAATATATAGCTGTAACCCGTTAATTATAAAACCTCCAACCAAGATTGGACAGAAGCACAACCCTTTCTTTTAGTCCTGATTACTGTATATCATGTCTTCGGAGAATAATTTCTGGGGACCGGTTTTGTGAGTGGGCAGTTCCTTTGAGGCTCCAGGTTTTGTACTCTCCCCGTGATTATCGAAGTGAAGGAGCCTCATATTCAGAGTGGAAAGAAGTGACCGTGAGATCAAACACTGAGATTCTCTTCCAACCTGCGGACTCCAGCAAAGTCGGGAAGGTCGAGCTGTCTTCAGTTGTCTCCATGACACTGAGTGCATAAGATTTTTATGACAGGATGAAGATTCAAGCAATGACCTTTACTATGCCATTCTTGAAAGTCCTGTCATGTATCTTATCGGCTTGTTTGTGCTGAACAGATATTCCATGTAAAATATACTCTAAGATCACTCTGATAGAATATTGGTGAGGAAGAGGGAATCCACTGGTATTCGCTTGAAAGGAAATGAAAGGTTGCGCTATTTCAACTTATAGTTTGGGCGATTGATACAGTGAGATATGACGATAATTTTCCTTTTCCTTTGGCCGTGTTGATACTTTTCCTGCGATATTGTGCGTCACAAGAAAATGTTAGGAACCTAGTATCAGACCCTGTAGCTAGAAAGCTCAAATAGTTAAAAAGATTCTCCATTGCATAATGGCACTTGTTTCTAGCAGCAATGTTGGAGATAGATACGATTTTATCATTGACCTTTATTTTAATTGATCCAATCAAAGATACACAGACATAAAGTAGGAAATTGTAATCGTATTGTAATATTGTTTATTCTTTCCATTATTCTTATCTTTTTTTATTATTAATTTATTCATATACAAGGATGAAAAGAATACGATGAAAAATTTGCCCCAAACATACGTCTTCATTGTTCTCGTTTTTCACTTCCTTTCTTCTTCCTTCTTGTTCTTAATTTTTTAACATGGTATCAGAGCAAAGTCGAATCAGGGACTTTAAAATCAACCCAACCAAATCTGATCAAACCGACCAGACTAGACCAAACCTAACAACTAGGGTTCAACATCACTCCAATCCTTACACCAACGCCAACGGTAGCAGCTCGATTTCGTTGGAGAACGCCTAGGAGAGTGATCCGAAGCTATGTCAGACTAGGGTGATGTGGTGCCTTATCAGGGCAGGGAGAGACCTCCAATCCTGCAACTGCTATTTTGGAAGATTTGACGAATCGGATGAAGGAGATTTTGAGCCAGAATCAGACGCCACTGAATGAGTTATCTACTCCACAAATTTCAATAAAGTTAGATGGGACCAATTATGGTTTATGTCCTAGGTTGTCAAGATGTACATCTCTAGGAAAGATAAATTGGGTACATCAACGGAGACCTTCCTCACCCTGAACCTACCGATCCTGAATTTCGCAAATGGAAAACAGCAAAATCCACAGTGAAAGGATGGTTGATAAACTCGATGGAACCCGCCTTGATTGGGAATTTTATCCAGTTCCTAATTGCGAAGGCAGTTTGGGATTCAGTTGCTACCACCTTATTTTATAGAACTAATGCATCCTAGGTTTATGATCTAAAAATAGCGTGTGACTAGGATGAGATAATCTGGAGGACCTATTTAGACCTATTATAATGGTCTGCAAGGTTTGTGAAGAGAGATTAACTTTTGCCGCCTAAATTCGATGGTTTGCCCTACAGATATCGAGCAATATAATTCAGCTATTCAAGAAGATCGAGTCTACATCTTCCTTGTTGGGTTGGATGACCGCTTGGATAAAGTCCGAGCAAACGTGCTTCAGATGCAGCCTTTTCCCACAGCTGAGCAAGCCTATGCTTGTGTTCGATGGGAGGACATATGGCAAGTGTGATGCTGGCACACGGAGATACGACACACCCATCTACGGCCATGGTGTCTCGAGGAGGCAAGAAGGGACCGCAAACCTTTGACCAAACTCAGGAAATGCTAGCTTTACAAATGATAAAGTCAAGTGGTTTGACAGGAGGAGGTCAATCGATTGGAGTATTGTGAAGCAAATCTTCCTCGACAGCAATTGGTGGCTACTCTAATTGTGGGAGTGCAAAGCATACTAGGGAGATGTGTTCCAAATTAATTGGGTATCCTAATTGGTGGAAAGAGCTAAAGGCATGTTAACAAGTAGAGAGTGTAGCGAAGGGTGGAAAAGGGCAGGCGTTACTCATGATAGGGGAGGCTCAGCTATCACTGATGCCACAGGTAGAATCGAACAATAAGTCAACCACTGGAGGTGAAGGTAATTATGGTCATGCTTTCATTAGTAACTCTTAGGATAAATGCAGTCAATGGATTATTGATTTAGATGCTATAGATCATATGACCTTCACAACAGATGATTTTGTCAACTTACTAAACCAAGGCGATACAATATTTCAAATGCTAATGGGATTGTATATCTAGTGACAGGGGCCGGAATTGTTGCTATTTCCCCTTCTATATATTTATTGAATACTTTACTTGTGCCATCTTTGTCCACAAAATTGATATCAGTGGGGCAGAATTTTGTCTTTTTTAGGATATCCTCACGAATAAGATAGTTGGGCGTGGTACTAAGAGGGGGGCTCTATTACTTGGATGACTTCAATTCTGGGAGGGCGCACCAAGTGCGAAGCTTATCAGGTAGCAAGAAGAAGCAGATTTGGCCATGGCATCACCGATTGGGGCATCCTTCATTTGGCTATATGAGACATTTACTTCCTGAATTATTTTTTAGTTTATCGGATTCAGTTTTTCAATGTCAGACTTGTATTTTGGCTAAAGCCATCGTGTGCCATTTCTAATTAGTTTGAAAGAGTAGTGTTGCATTTTCATTAGTTCAATTTGATGTTTTGGGGCCTTCTCCCGTTACTACACTTTTCGGGAAGATGTTGGTTTGTTATATTTGTGGATGACTGCACTCAAATGACTTGGCTCTATTTTTTGAAACATAAGGATGAGGTGGCTAATGTTTTTCGGGTGTTTCATAAAATGGTGCAAACACAATTTAGTGGGAAGTTACAAATTTTGAGAAGTGATAATGATGGAGAGTACATTAATGCGCAACTTAAGGAATATTTTCAGGAACATGGCCTACCGTATGAGACATCATGCTCTTAGACACCACAATAGAATGGAGTAGCGGAGCATAAGAACAGACACATCCTAAAGATGGCTCATGCCCTTCTCACCGAAGGTCACGTTCCTAAATGCTTCTAAGACAATGCAGTTACGACAGCTATTCACCTCCTAAATCGAATGCCACACAAGGTATTGGATTTCAAGACACCTCTACCTCTACAAGTTCTGTCTACACATGCTACCTTACCATCTGTCTTGCTTATTTCCTCTCGAGTATTTGGGTGTGTTGCTTATGTCCATATTTCAAAGACTCACCGAACCAAACTCAATCCTTGTGCAGTTCGATGTGTTTTCTTAGGATATGGTACACATTAGAAGGGTTATCACTACTATCATCTAGCCATCAAAAGAACCTATGTGACAATGGATGTCACGTTTGTTGAGTCAAAATTTTTCTATCCAAGCACCAATTTTTCCTTTTGGGGGGAGACATGAGAAGAAAGTGTGAATTGGTGGCATGTTGGTGGTGTCATGTCTGGAGGACAAAAGCATGCGTAGGAGGTGCAACCTAAAATTGAGTAGCAACCGGTGGGAATGTTGCCAAAAAATGAAAAGCAACTGGCAAAAAATGGTGAAAATGAGCAAGCTCCACAATCAGCAGTTGAGAATGTACGGAACCAAATATACAACAACAGCCCCCTCTCTCTTCAGTACTCGAATCAGACTCATCTCCTAAGAATATCCCTAAGATAACTTCTCTTACTATTACATCTTGTTTGCTTGATGATTCCGATATATCTGTGGGATGTAAGTTACCTAACTAGCATAATAGAGGCAAACCCCTGACTAGTACTCACCGGATGCTGGGGGAAAGAGATCGAAATATCCTATAGCAAACTATGTTTTGACGAGAAGGCTATCAGAACCACTAAAGGCATTTGTGCCATCCCAAGTGGGATGCAAGAGGCTTTGGAAGATCTAAAGTGGGTTCAAACGATGGAAGAGGAAATGGAGGCATTGCAAAAGAACAAGACTTGGAAGTTGGTGGAGTTGCCTGAAGGGAAGAAGACGGTGGGGGTGCAAATGGGTCTTCACGATTAAGTATAAGGGGGATGATTCCGTCGAGAGATATAAAGCAAGGCTAGTAGCGAAGGGATACGCGCAGACATATGTGGTAGACTATCAGGAGACATCTTCCCCTGTCACAAAGCTCAACACTTTTCAGTTTTATTGTCTCTAACAGCAAATCTAGATTGGCCACTGCACCAGTTTGATGTCAAAAATGTGTTCCTTCATGGTGATCTAAAAGAAAAATTTTATATGGACATTCTATCGGGATACAGTTTTCCTTCACAGCCCGAGGTGGTCTATAAGATGGAATGATCTTTGCACAAGTTGAAACAGTCACCCTACGCTTGGTTCGGCCGGTTCAGCTTGGCAATGAAGAAATATGGGTACATTCAGAGTGGTGTAGATCACACATTGTTCTTGAGACGTTGTCAAGGAAAGATAACTATGCTAATTATCTAGGTTGACGATATGATTATTACAAGGGATGATTCAGAGAAAATCTCTAAACTCCAGGAGAGACTGTTCTCAGAGTTTAAGATGAAAAACCTTAGGGGACTGAAGTACTTCCTAGGAATAGAAGTGGCACAATCTAAAGGTGGAATATTTGTCTCGCAAAGGAAGTACGTGTTGGACCTATTAGCGGAAGTGGGGATGCTAGATTGTAAACCTGCAGATACTTCAATTGTGCAAAACCATAGACTTGGAGAGTATCCAAATCAGGTACCGAATAACAAAGAAATGTATCAAAGGTTGATGGGAAAATTAATTTATTTGTCGCATACTCAACCTAATATTGCTTATGATGTGAGTATTGTTAGACAATTCATGCAGTCAATATGGATGCTGTAATAAGAATACTTTGCTACTTGAAAAGGGGCTCCGGGAAGAGGAATTTGATTTCTAAAGAATGGACACCTTGAAATTGAGGGATTTACGGATGCTAACTGGGAGTGTATCTGATAGGAGGTTGACTTCAGGTTATTTTACCTTTATAGGTGGAAACTTGGTTACTTGGAGAAGCAAGAAGCAAAATGCGGTAGCATTGTCAAGTGCGAAGCCAGAATTCAAGGGGATGCACAAAGGTCTTCACGAACTCCTATGGCTTAAGAGGTTAATGACGGAATTCGATTATACTCCTATGTCCAAGATGAGGTTGTTCTACCACAACAAGGCAGCCATCGATATATCTCATAATCCTCTTCAGCATGATCGTACAAAACACATTGAAGTAGATCGTCACTTCATTAAGCAGAACCTGGATACCAAGGTGGTTCAGTTTCCATATGTAAAATCTAAAGATCAACCGGCGGATATACTAACGAAGGCTGTATCGAGTAGGGTCTTTTACAGCTCACTTGACAAGTTGGGCATCCAAAATATCTATGCACCAACTTGAGGGGTAGTGTTGGAGATAGATAAGATATTATCCTTGACCTTGATATTAATTGATTCAATCAAAGATAGTCGAAGATAAAGTAGGAAAATCAAAGATACTCGGAGATAAAGTAGGAAATTGTAATCGTATTGTAATCTCATTTATTCTTTCCATTATTCTTATCTTTTGTATTATAAATTTATACATCTACAAGGATGAAAAGAAGAAGATGAAAAATCTGCTCCAAAAATACGTCTTATCGTTCTCGTTTTTTCACTTTCTTGCTTCTTCCTTCTTGTTCTTAGTTTTTTAACAAGCAAAACCTTTATTTCCTTATAGCAGAACCGCAAGCACAACAGCCTAGGAAAATTTACTTGTTTCGATTGCCAATGTCTCGAAGGAAAAAGAAAAAAGCACCATAAAGAGGGTCTACTGTACTGATTCACCCTTTCGAAAGGGCACATTCTATTGGCATTGACAATGCAGAATGGAAATAACATTGAAATTGTCCTCACTGCAACACTAGTTATAATTAACACTTTTAGTTCTAGACACTGTGATATAATTTCATAGAGAGATTACTGCTGCATCTGCATATGCAATGTTCTTTGATTTCTTTTTAGGACGGCCATCGGATCTTGGTATTTTTCTTCTCTTGGAAGCGCTACTTTCCAGCTCCTCCACGTTTTGGTTTTTCTTCCCACCAGCATTTTCTCCCGAGACTATACTCTAGTTTCTCCACACCTGAGTTCACTGGAGACCCATCATCAACTGCTGACCTGTCTACTTCAGGTTCAATAACAAACATCCCGGTCAATGTGTAATCCAACAAATATGCTTATCACAAGCTTGTCCATCCTGCTGAAATTCCTCTGATGGAATGAGACCTTCAAGGGGCTCCCTGATGCCTTCTCTCTAAAGACCAGAGAATCATATTGGTGAACTGATCATCTATGATAGAATGCAACCAAAGCTGGTTGCTCCTTTTATTAGAAAGTTGTCTAGATTCGATGAAGCACACGGACGAAAACATCACATTTCATTACATGCATGTTCCAAGTTCCAACCAACCAAAATCTTCATTCAAGATGTCTTTCTAAATTACATAGGTCAACAAAACTCAGGGACATAATTTAGAAAGCGATTCTGTATCTGTGAAGTCAAAAGAATGGTTGAGCAATGTCGATACATGCAGCAACCATGTAAATTCGGCATTAAGGTGGGAGAGTTAAAGGAAGAGATTTATAAAGACAACCCCGTCAACTGTCTCCGATGGAGAAAGAATTCTAAGGGCTTGAGATTGCACGGATTGGGCAACATGACACAATTTTTGCTCCGTACTCCATTCACGGACATGTTCAAGAAGCAGACAAACATATCTGATAGCAAACCACTGAGAAATTCTTAACAATAAGTGACTCGTCATTCCTCACCTATCACCTGAAATTCATTTCGTACACCTCTAACCATATAATACGCAACATAATACTTTTTGAAGGCCCTAGGCGCGTATAAACCGGCGACAAGTGGGTAGAAGCAAGACCGAGGGGGAGGCATGGAAGGCCAGGTCCTGAAATGGGTAACCATGCTGTAATAAAAATGGGTTTGAAAAGATGAGTTAAACTTAAGCATTTATTCGTTAGGCCCATCTGAACTTGTTTTTAAGATTCTAAGCAATCCATTTATGACAAGATCCATAAAAGATGAGTTAAAAAAAAAAATTGGGTTTTGGACTCGTTTTACCACTTCTTAATAGTATAGTTGCTAAAGAATGATAATGTTCACTTGTTGTTTCAAGTTCGCTTTCCTCCAACATATAGTCAATCCACAATGAACTCCTGAATCTGTCCTTTGGTGGTTTTAGCCTTTCAGTAGAAAGTCCAAAAAAACTCGAAGCGATTGTAGAAGCAATTGAATTAGCTTGCACGTCAAATAGAATAGATACGAAAGGAGAAAATTAGACTTTTTTTTTTTTTTGAACAGGAGAAAAATGAGACTTAGCACGCGATAATTTTGGGGAGATAAAAAATGTTGTACCAGACGAATTTGTGTTTTTGTTGAAGTGTCTCATCTAAAAGGTTAAACAAATTGGTGGAAGAAGAATTGCATTTTGTATTTACATGTGAAGTTGACCACCTTTGAATATGCAAATTTTGATCAGTTTTTTTTTTCCACAGTGGCTAATGATGTTAAAATTACACAACTCAGAGTATTCTACTTCTCAGCTGTTTTTGTTTTTTTTGTTTTTTTTAGATCTTCAAACTCCTTAATCCTTAGCTAGCATAGACAACCTATTTTCCTTATCCGAAGCTTTGAGGTCACTTTCGACCTCAAAAGATCGGTATCGTCTTTTTCTTATTTCAATAATTTAGTCAAATGGTAAGTTCAATTGAAGAAAATGTTTTTCCACTTTGCAATTAGAAGTACCAAACATTTAACATATTTATTCAAATATTCGAAATTTTTGCGCTGGGCCAGGCCATTAGGCTTCACTTATGAATCACAAAACGACCTGCCCGGCCCAAAACAGAAAAATGGAATAGACCGAAACATCAGACTGGCCATTTCTGGCCTAAGAACTTTCGGGCTTTTGATTTTTATATTTGCACCCATTCTTAAAATCATATAAATTAAGCCCATCGAAGCCGATGACCAGGCGAGTTCCATTTTAACTTTTGATTTAATATACAATGAGTCTCTTGGAAATGAATTGCTGATGGAAGGTGCTTGCAGATCTCCTCTAAATTGCCTTTCGGCTTTTACATAAATGTCTTGAAGTCATAATGGTGCATCCAAATGCCGAAAGGTTGCTTTGAATAAGTAACGTCCGCTCTCTATTTGGATGGGATGCATAGAATAATTGTGAAGTCGAGGAATTATCGGAGGATCTAGAAACTCTTATGCCAGCTTAGCTTTCTTTTAATTTGCAGGATACAGCAGAAGCAGCTCTTCACGAAGAAGATTTAAACGGAAACTTGGACAACGAAGAAGTAAAACGCCTCAATAAATCATAAGGGAACATCAAGACAGCGAACTTGGACTCGGGTCGCACGATCCGTTATGTTCATTTGTGATCTCCGACGGTGCTCTTAACTGCTATTGCTGCACCTTGCACCTTTGCCTTCATCTGCTGACCGGCCCGGACTCTTTACCAGCCACAAACAGACCAAATTTCATCGAGCTTCCTTTTTTTTTTTTTTTTTTTTTTATTGGTCGATAATTAGCTTCTTTCATTCATTAAAAACGACGATCTTTACATGGAAAAGATAAGCTTGAATCAAAACATAAGATAGTCCAAAAGGGGTAGGTGGTTTGCGCTGCCAATTGGAAGGAAGAAATTTAAGGCGTAATGCCTTTGAATTGGCTTCTCTCGGACAAAAGGCAACACTTGCTTTGGTCAGTTGAGCCAAAATTTGTTTGCATTCCTATACTTGTTCCTTCATGGCCCATGGCGCTTCTTCTTGGCCCAGAACGGAGTCAACCAGTGTGCGGCAATCACTTTCGCAAAGTACACTCCGTCTCAGTTCGTGTGCTGTGTTCGCTTGAAGTGCTTCTCTCTGTTTCAGCAAGAGCAGCCCGTGAAGCAGGGCTAGGGTTTCCGCCTGCAAGGACGAAGACGCGCTTCCTCCTTTTCACTTCATTAACAATGTGTAAATTTCAAGGATAGTAAGATGAAGTACGCATAATGTTTCTCCTGTTTTAACAAAGAGAAGGAAAACGAAATTGAAGGCAGGACTAAGACTTATCAAATAAATAGATTGTCAAAATTCAATATTAAATATACGCGTTCTAGTTTCTAGATCTACCAAACTCTATAGTTTTAGGAAGGGCCGAATCATCATGATGTCACCTCAAATGTCATTGGTCAGAGTGCATCACTTTTTTCTACCAATTTTCCCTCTATAAATAAAAAATAAGCAACTGGGTTCACTTGCTCTCCCAATCGTCGTGGGCAGCTGTCTCGTGGCCTTAAGTTCTTTCCCACTCGAGCCTTCTTGTCTTTTTGCCCTTTTAGATTGCGGCCTTTGGGCCACAGCTTTCTTCGTCATATGTTTCCATTACTCCTTTCTTCTTCTTTTCTTTTTTTGGTATTTACACCATTAGAAGTGAAGGATACAAAATGGTAAAAATGCAAAACCTGGTGCAAGTTTTAAGTACTATGTATTTGACCTTATAAATATAATCTTTTTTGTTCCTATTTGGAATAAGGAAAACAAGTGGCTAAGGGATACCAAAAACCCATAAACCTATATTATTAGGATATAATTTAATCCTAAATATTTTAATTTGACGATTTTATCCTAAAACTTGTGACGATTTGGCCATATAGTTGTCTGGCCAGTTTTGGCCAAAAAGCACTGATATGGGCACTAATTATCCTACATGACAAGACTAATGATAACGTGAGAAATTTTTTCATTTTTTCTGATTTTTTTTTCTTTTCTTTTTCTTTTCTTTCATTTTTTGTTTTTTGTTTTGACCAAGGGCTTGTGGGCCCCCAATGTTGCTGGCAAGGGCGTCCTAGCCCTTGCTTGTGTCCCTGCGGCACCACCAAGGCCATGGACCAATGGAGGGAAATAAAGAAAAAAAAAAAAAAAAAGAAATTCAAAAAATTTACAAATAATTGCATAAATTTTTTACATCAGCACCGGTTGTGTCATATAAAACGGTAGTGTCCATGTCAGCGATTTCTAATTAAAATGACTATATTGACAAATCGCAAAAAAAATTTGTGACTAAATTAGTCAAATAAAAAAAATTAAAATTAAACAGACGTTCATATAATAGGTTTAGGATTTTTTTATATTTCTTTAAAAAAAAAAAACATTCCATGTGTTGAGGGGATCATTTGAATCTTCTTGTTCAAGTGACAGCTATCTTGACAAATCGGCGCCTCGTGTTCCATGCCGGGAGCACGAGGCGGCGTGTTTGTCTTGTACTTTACGCTTATACCATGCCGCCAACCGCACGTCGAATTCATTCGCACTTCTTCGGTGATGAGAAAGGAGTATGCAGAGAAACATTAAAATTATGGCTTTTGAGGGGCCACACATTCTGTAATGATGGAGAACGCGTAACGCAATTGTCACATCATTCTTTATTGAAAGGACATGGGATAAATGAGGATGAAAAAGGAGAGAGCACCCCCTTCTTTTTTCTTTGTTTGTCTAAAGATTCGACAACACTACTCATCCCTCCCTATCTTATCTAACAAAAAAAACTCTCTCGCCCAATTCTCTTCACTTAACAATTTTTTTTATTAGTAGGTACTAATGCAAATTACCCCATCGTCCCCTTCCATTTCGACATATTCAGTAATATATATAATCCGACGCTACCTCTAAATTAAATCTTTGGCTTGTTGATTTTCTTTACATTTTCATTTCTTTCTTTAATTTCCTAGCATAGACACCTTACCATTTTCTAAAATTTCTTTTTCCTTTTTTCTTGTTCATTCCGACACTTTACATTTTTTTTCCCAACACGCAACAAATTAATAATATTGCAGATTGTAAGCAGGGCGTTAGTCACATGTGTCATATGCAACATTCAACAAGAATTCATTACAGAATGTAGTATACGATTTTTTTAGGATCAATATCAACATACCAACATTATCCCAAAAAGCATCATATTTTTCTAGAGTGTTGTGGGGTTATTTGGGCGCGAATGATAACCAACTGCTAGCTAGAAATTGATTTTTAGAAGATAAATAGATTTTTCTATTTCTATTTCTAAATAAGTTTCTAAGCAAAATAATCATTTGATAACGATATAAAATTTCTATTCTAAAAATAGAAATTCGTTTGATAACGACACAAAATTTCTTCTTTTTTCGGACGGCGATCAATAAACGGTGGTGGATTGGCCGACGACGACTGGGCGGCGACAACCGACGACCAACGGCGGCGACCCGCGGTGGCAATCGACAACGGCCGATGGCGACCGATGACTAGCGGCGACGACAATCGGCGACTGATCGGCGGCGACGGCGACGGCGACCGGCGGCGGCGACCGGCGATCGACAATGACCCGGCGAGCGGCCAAAGAACCAATGAACGGTGGTTGGTGGTAACAGATGAATGACCGATTGATGAATGATAAAAAAAAAATTTATTTCTCATTTCTGTTTGAAAAATAAAGAAATGAAAATTTCTATTTCGATTTTTATTTCAAATCTATTTTTGGAATAAAATTTTATTTTAGAAATAAAAAATGAAATAAATTTATTAAATGGATTTTTATTTTAAAAATAAGTTTAAAATAAAAAAAATTATTTCTGAAATAAAAATAGGTAATTGTCGTGCATTCTTTATGAGATGGCATTACTTGTTTGGAGATAGAATCCCGCAACATTTGAAGTGAAGTGACAAGACATTGGCCCGAAGATTCCGAACAAATGATGGTGGTAAATACATGCGGAATCTTCCGAAACAAGTGCAACCTACGATGGGCACCCAAAATCATGTCACGTCGCGTCAGTCCGGCGTGTAATCTCTATCCAATCCCATCACCGATGCACGCTTGACCGTTCCCTCCCCCTCGACGCGATGTCTCCACATGTCGATATGGCACGCAATGCTTGATCGGACCTATATGAGTTTGGTGCAACTTCCAGCCCCATCTATTCTTCTGCAAATCCATGCTTGAATCCAAGTCCGTGCACATCGGGTGTTTCGATAATGTGCATGTCCCGAGTAAGTCTCACGTGATCACTGATGAGATGCCGTTGCAGTCCGACATGAATTTTTATTGCTAATCGTGGATAGGTCTCTCATTAAGAAAACAATTCAAAAATCTTACATTTTACTTAATTAGAACGCGATGGATCATATGCATTTTAGACTTTTTGGGAAATCTTAAATGCTTAACTCCTTCGTGCATCCGATCACATGCATGTCGCGTGTAAGTCTCGTGTGATCAAAGATGAGATCCTATACTTGGTCAAACATGAGTTTTTCTTCCTCATCATGGGTAAGTTTCAGTGCAAAAATTTTACGTCTTTCTTAATTGGAACACGATGGATCACGTGCATTTTGGACTTTTTTGGAAATCTGAACTGCTTAACTTGTTTCGCGCATCCGCTGACATGCAAATTCACATATAATTCGTTCGTGGCTCTTTTGGTCGAATAATATTTTGGATTTTGAAGGAAAGACGAAATCGCATTTCTTGCTTTTTATATGAGCCCGAACAAATAGGCCCGGAGTGAATTTTTACATAATTGTCCAGTCCACGTGAATCAGATGACCCAAAGGAAAATTAAATATATGATATAAAGAAAGAAACATAAATCTTTTGGAATGATACCAAGGTTTACATAAATTGATTTTAGAAAAAATGGAAACGACAACCTTACTTTCTTAATTAAGTGCGAAGAGTCGGGTTTTCTTACTAGGGGTGTGCAATCAAATTGGTTTTATCCATAAATAAAACAAAATTGCCTGAAAAATAGGTCCAATAACTTATTCCCAATGGAATTGGTCTGAGAACTAGTTTCAAATTTTTCCGAGTGAATACCCCACTCAAGAACTAGATTAAACTGGATTGAACCGTCCTATTTTGAAACTAGTTTCGGAGCCAGATTTACAAGCTAAATAGTCAAACCCTAATTTCTTTTTCCCCTAAATTCTAACCTAAATACGCCTTCATCCTTTGTTCTTCTTCGGAACTTCTCATCAATCTTTTCTTTTTCCCTAATTTTTCATGGATGAATGAGGAATGGAGTTTTATAATACATGTTTGAACTTTTTATCGTTTATAATTGTACATGACTACGTATTCATGTTATGAATTGTTATTTTGGCCAAATAAGAATTTTTGTTATTCATAACCTCATATAATTTTACTATATAAAAAAAAAACCAAAAAAAGGAACAAAAATATATATATAGATTCTCAGGGTAACCTTAGAATCGGACTGAACTAGTTCCAGGCAAACATGGTAAATTCTAAAATCAATAAATTGGAAATCAGTTATAGCAAGTAGGTTTCAGATTCCAACTCTAAAAAATACCTACTTTGGAACCGATGAGTTGGAATGAAGAAGTCACCATGTTTGGTCAACACCAAAAAGGAAAAGCAAGAATCGTAAATTTCCTTTCAAAGGGTGTTTCCATGTCAGCCTGATTCATTTCCCAGTAAGTAGGGACGCGCTGCGAGATTCTTGCGTACCCCACCTAAACTTAGACTCCCTTTAAATCGACCGACCGACTCCTTCCTTCCACCACAAAAAGTAAACACACAACGCAGCACAACATCACCGTCGTCATCCTCCACATCATCCACATCATCGTTGTCACCTTACTGTCACGCGCCCCCCCCTCTTCGGGGTCTTTAAAAACCTCCATTGATTCTCAATCCAAGCGTCCATTCATCAACGCCCCCGTCGAATCTTCTCTTGCTCCCGCAAATTCGCTGGAATCAAGAGTCCCTTGACCGATCCCGTTCGAACCGCGCAGTCCCTCGATTTTTGCGTCCCTTCCTTTTCTCTTGAGAACCCGCCTCCAACAATCAGGAGTCAAGGCCCCAGAATCCTCGCGCACACCCACTTCTTATGGCCGCACGCATCATCCGGCGCCTCCCTTCGAGCCCCCTCCGCTTCCATTGCAGGCCTCTGAACTCGACCCCTTCCTCCGAGGCGGCGGCCGCCGTCTCTCCCCTGACTTTCGTCGAGAAACACCTGCCCGCCGCCACCGAGAAATCAACCCCGGCCGGCCCCACCGCTTCCAAGACCATCGACCTGGACAGCACCGAGCGGCTCTTCGCAGGCGTGCCGTCCACGAAGCTGCTGCGGTCGTCGGCCATCCTTCACGCGGCCGCGGTCGAGTCCGTGATCGACGTGGGCACGTGGGTGATGCGGTCCGGGCTCATGGACGTGGGGCCCGTGCGCGGGGCGGTGCTGGGGGCGTTGAGGCCGACGTTCTTCGAGCACTTCTGCGCCGGGGAGGACGCGGATGAGGCGGTGAGGACGGTGGGGGAGGTGAACCGCATCGGGTTGAGGGGGATGCTGGATTATGCGCTGGAGGACGCGGAGGACAACGAGGCGTGCGACCGGAACATGGCGGAGTTCCTCCGCACCGTCGAGTCCGCCAGATCGCGCCCGTCATCTTCCGTTAGTTCATTTCCTTTTCCCTACTCTTTTTCTTTTTTTTTAAATTTCCTCTCGCGGGTGCGTTTCTTGTTCTTGTTCTTGCTAGGCTTATTCATCGTGGAAACTAAAGCAGAGGCATCGTGTCGTGTGTGTTCCGCCGTCTTTGTCGTGAAGGCGGTTCGTAGGGACGGTCGCTGATCTTGTTTTTAGGGTTTTTGTTTATGGCGTTCTCTGCTTAGGAAAGTTAGCATCAAGATCATTAGTACCAAAGCTTGCTATACGTCTTGAGCAAAAGTTACTCTCACTCTGCGACAGCTACTGTCTCGACAGGAATCTGCGGTGTATCTTCGTCTGTCTGAGTGGGAGAGTCTCGCACGTAACGTAGAACACTCGAGACAAACTAGCATTCTTTGTGGTTGAAAAGTAAATGGATTCGCGAATCTTGAACGTGGCTGCTCTCTAAGATTCCGTTCTGATGGCTCGTGACTAGGACAGAACGAGAAAAAGAGAGGAACTTTCCTTCTCACGTGACTATGATCTCAAAACATTTTGGAGAGTCGAGTTGCTCAAGTCCCAACGTATGACTCAGCGACAACCAGGACATGATGGTGCTGGTAGTGTTGTCTCTTTCGTGACCAACCAGAGAAATTTCTCAGTAACCCACTTGCGAAACTAACGTTTCCAAATTGCATTCGGACAAACTCGACCTTCTCGAACGATGTGGGAAAATGTAGTTGTTGTGGTTTATTTTTGTCGTTGACGAGTCGTTTTGATGTTCCCTAGTGGTCTGGTCCTTATTTTGCTGTAAATCTGAAATGGCTCGTGCCAGGTGAGTTTCATCATCGCAAAGATCACGGCAATCTGCCCCATCGATCTGCTCAAGCGTGTGAGCGACCTGCTCCGCTGGCATTGCAAGGACCCGTCGTTCCGCCTTCCTTGGAAGAGGGATTCATTCCCGATATTCTCCGCCTTGAGCCCACTCTACCACACGCCTTGCCGGCCCGAGCACTTGACCCCTCAGGAGGAGCGCGATCTACTACTAGCCCACCAGAGACTGCAGACGCTCTGCGAGAAATGCCAAGAGGCCAGCATCCCTCTGTGCATCGATGCAGAGTACACGGCCGTCCAGCCTTCCATCGACTACTTCACCTACTCTGCGGTGGTCACGCACAACAAGCGCGAGCCATTGGTGTATGGCACGATGCAGGCCTACCTGAAGGACGCAAGGGAGAGATTATTCTTGGCGACTGAGGAGGCTGAGAGAAGGGGAGTCGTGATGGGCGTCAAGCTGGTGAGAGGGGCTTACATGTCTAGGGAAAGCAAGCTGGCGCATTCCCTGGGTGAGGAGTCGCCAATTCACAATACCATTCAAGATACTCACGATTGCTACAACGAGTGCGCATCATTCATGCTCGAGAAGATCGCCAGCAGGTCTGGCGCGGTCGTTCTCGCCACCCACAATGTCGAATCAGGTAAAGAAAGATCGAGCTCTGCTCTGATCATGGCGCGAAATTTATCCCGAGACCGTGAATTTTTAGCCTGATCAAATATTTGCTGTATGTCTGTGGATAGGGAAATTGGCAGCAGCGAAAGCAAGAGATTTGGGGATAGTAAACGGAATTAAGAAGATCGAGTTCGCGCAGTTGTACGGGATGGCGGACTCGTTTTCGCTTGGCCTGAGGAACGCCGGGTTCCAAGTGAGCAAGTACATGCCATTCGGGAACGTGGATATGGTGATCCCCTATCTCCTGAGGCGGGCCGAAGAGAACCGAGGGCTGTTATCGGCCTCAACCCTCGACCGGCGACTTATGAAGTAAATTGAACTCTCTCTATACTCGCATCAACATTATTATCAATAATTCCTCAAGTAAAGGATACATGCTTATGTGATCTTTGACATAGATGTGATATTTAATTCTATTATTTGTGCAGGAAGGAGTTGTGGAGGAGATTGAAAGCTGCAATTCTTTAAGGACAAGAGAATGACTCTGAGCAGCGCCTCTGGATTTGCAATAATTTTACCAGAAGTAAAAAGGGGAGAAGACTAAAGGTGCTGGAGGTTGAAGAATATGTGATGGTTGGTTGGGTAAAAAGAAAAAATGTCAAGGTGTAAATATGCTTTGAACAAAAAAAAAGAGTGTAGTGTAAATATGCTCCCTTTCATGGATAATAAAGTCAAGGTGCCGCAGCTGCTCAATTTCTTATTTGTTTCTGCTTGCTGGTGTTGTTCAGACAATAAATGGGACACAGCAATGTTTGTACAACTTTCTAAGTTGTACGTTAAAGTTGCCCACAGGTCAAATTGAGCTGTAATGTCAGAAAATCAACACTGAGGATTTTCTGCATGAGTAAATTTCTGCCCACCCACCGGCCACAGTAAATAAGCGCTTTTGGGTTTTATATAGGGGTGTCTCTTGATCCTGCTTCAACTTGGAACAGATTCGATTCCTGATTTCAAATTTTTTAAATCAGAAATAATTGGTCTGGTTCAACTTCCAAAAAGGGAACGGGACGCGATCGACCGATAAACAGGTTAAGATTTCTTAATTTTGTTTTAATTGTTATTTTGAAACAAATCCTAATTAGTTAAATATTTGTTATTTTAATGTTGCCAAACTCTCATTTGTAGGGATTGAAGAAATCAAAAAAAAAAAAAAAAATTGCCAATTCCAATACTGATCTTAGATCGCGACTTGAGATCAGGTGGGGGCTGGTTCCCAATTCCACCAATCAGTAACTAACCCCACCCGGCCCGGTTTTTAGTTTTAGATTGGGAATTGATTCATCATTGAATTGGCCCTCCGATAATTTAAATGTATAGTGTCAGATTTGTCAAAGACGGAAAGATAAACTAGAAATTTCTTTTTTGAGCCCCAAAACTAGAAATTAAAATGATTAGCTTTCCCGCTGTCTAGCTCACTGCTATTAGTGGTTGCTCAGTCGGATGGCATTTTCATGGCATGCGTTGTTGAGATCATACCAACCAATTGATTAAACATGTTACCGACATGATTTCGCTGATTTCACCGATTTCTTTTCAAATAAATGTAGCGAAGATAAGAGAGGATAGAAGCGTAAGCGTGCCCGTTGATTATTGATATTTTTTTCAGTTATGATGATGGACCTCGGCCGCACGAGCGATATCCCCACAATCGTTTCATTGATCCTTTCGCCAAATAAGTCGTAGCCAAATTTCTCCACAAAAAAGAAATTTGCCAATGGTTGGGGGAGGCTGACCTCGCAAGAGGCCCAGCAACCAGCCAGAAAATAAAGAAAAGAATATAGAATAAAAAGGAAAAAAAATTAAAGATTTATAAATAAATAAAAAATTGTGAATGCCGGCCTCGGTCGTGCTATATAAGATGCTGACATTGATTAGACCGCCACATCAATAATTTTTTATCAAAATTTGCTAGAAGTGTTAAATTGATAAATCGTTAAAAGGTTTAAAATTAAAATTGACAAATCTTAAAAGGGTCTAAGGTTAAATTAGCACAATTGAAAGGACTAGGATTAAATTGATGTTATCAAAAAATTTATGACTAAAGTGAGAAATTTTCAAAAAGTTAGGAGGACTAAATTAACACAAAAGAAAAGTTTTAAATTGAATTGAATGATGTACAATATATTTAGGACTTTTTAAATAATCTTTTTTGAGGTAATTTTAATGCTAAATGCTTCATGTTGTTAAAAGATCAATGATGCTTGTGTTTAGTGGGGGCAAAAACACCCTTTTGGCGTTTCTTTTTCATCTCATGCACTTTTAACGTCCGTAAGAATAGATGCAAGGTGGATAATGCTTGGCTTGGCCTTCGCTTAGTATCAAAGCAAAAAATTACTTACCACAAGGAAAAAAAACATATTTAAATATCGCAATGAATTCCTTCCAAATAACTTTTAGATGTAAATAATTATTTCTTAAGAAATTAACCCTTCCTCGCGGATAACTAGCCATCCAAGTCTAAACTTTAGGTTTTCACGTAAATAAATGACTATCGTTTCAATCTAAAGTGATTTGGTGAGTTTCTCTTAATACCTAGGGTTGTGTTTCCGGTCAGCTTAGTTTTTGCCTTTTTTTTCTTTTTCTTATTTCTCCACCGTTCTTCCTTTTAGATTTATCTATTTTACTAAGCAAATTGTTCTTAAATGGAACAAATTGATATTCTTATAATGTACTTCAATCATATGACAAATTATGACTAAAAAGCACCCGAACTTATGCTTTGGTTTCACGTATTTTTGCTAATTGATTTCCTCTTAAGTTCAAAAATGAAAAATGAAAGCAATAAATGCCCAATAGAATATTGTTTGGAGCTGTTCTACTGATTAAGATCCGATTTTAATTTGAGATTTCAGTTCTCAAAATAGCTGTTGTGTGATTTTTTTTTTTTTTTTAATATTCTAACACCTCACAGCATTTATTATAGACATATATTTCCTGGAATTAGATTTCCTCAAATGGTAATGGTACATGAAGTTACTAATCATATTTTATAGAATTGAGTAGTCAACCTTTGTGTTCCAAATAAAATAATTCAGCTGTCACATCATAACTTAAGAGAAATAAAACTTGAACAGTTAAACTTTTCATTCCAAATGCAAATGCGTCAGTTGTCACATCCATTTTCTTAATCAAATGATATGGCTTGGTTAAATTTTCTTTCCTGTCAGCGGCATCGGGCAGAAAGCCAACTAGTTTTTTAAAAAATCAAATAAGTAAAATAAAAGTCGAAACGAAACCGAAGATCAAATTACAATGTGCTGAACTATGAGGAGTCACAATAAACCAGAAAATACACTTCAAAATTTGAGTTGGACATGAAATTACGAGGGAAAGAGTAAGATTAATAGACATTGAGAGTCCAAGCACCTAATGAAATTATACATGCGATGACTGCATTAGACTATAAGTTATACCGATTCAAGGAATTTGTCTCTCGTTATGTATGCTCAGAATCTTTGGCTTAGATGAGATGTGCATATCGCAATAATTTTAAGCTCAAACAAATCATGACCAAAACAAAGAGTGAACTTCTTGTATGGTCTGTAGAGATTAATTTTAACAATTAAGAAAAATGTAATAATATACACTTTCAAAGATTAATTATGGGCCTATCGGGTCTTTATGTCCATTATGTTTATGGGCCTCATTGCTGGCTTTGACCCACCAAAGTCTCTTGCCAGGGCTTAAGTTTATGGGCTTAAGTTGATGCGAAGAGTAGTGGGGGATTACCAGAACCCGTAAAGTGAAAAACTGGAGAATTATTGAAATTGTGAGCTTATTCATCCTCAGTGTTAGATTATGTGCCACGTGGGACTCGCGCGACCTAACGACTTTAATTGAACGTGGTCACATGGAGGGATGTAAAAAACCGAATCGAATTGAACAGAAAAGTTCGTTTTTATTTGATTCGATTTTCATTAAAAACTGAAACCTTTTTAACTGATTTAGTTTTTATTGGTTCCGTTAACCAAACCAAACCGATAAAATCTAAAAAAAATTTCATTTCATTTTTCTTTTATTTTTTAAAAAATAATTTTTTTGATTTTTTTTCTTTTCTTCTTCATCTCATCATCTCGCCACCACCATGGCGGCGACCGGCCAAAGGCAAGCTAAAGCCTCACCACAGCTGGGCGAGGCTCCAACTTGCCAGATTTTGACGGCCTGAGGTGAGGCTCTAGCTTGCCTTTGGCCGGTCGCCAACCACGAGAAAAAGAAAGAAAAAGAATAAAAAATAATTAAAATTGATTTTTTTAAGAAATAAAAAATTTATTGAAAAGGGTGCATGTAGGAAAAAAAAACAAAAAAATGAAAACCGAAAAACTGAACCAAATCGAACCAAATAAAGATTTTTGTTCAATTCAAATGGGATTTTGATTTAGTTCAATAAATTTTCTTATTGATTTGGTTCGGTTTTTCAAAAAAATCGAACCATTTACACCCGTAGTCACATGCATCGAGAGCATGCGAAAACCGTTCATAAAGTCGACATGAAAGAAGGTTGATCGGATTTCTGTACCGACAAGCATCAGACTCGTAGGATTCTCGCTTACATGATGCACCTTAACGAGCATCATCTTGGGATCCAAGAGGAAAATGAGTTACGGGTTGAGTTTAGTGGTCCACCTCTAGTGATGTGATTCTTTTGATATGATTCTTAAGCAAAGCCCACACGAAATAGTGGCCCATCTCTAGTGATCTTCGTGAATTATGTTGAATCATTGCAGAAAATAATGGAGGTAATGTCCTAAAAGCCTACTAAGAGTCGCATGTCCGATCTCAATGCGGTGTGATCATTTAGAACAGAAATCCTTGAAAATGATGAATAATGTTGCCCTCGATCTTGGCATGGATGTACTTATGTTGCAAAAAAAAAAAAACAAAAACAAAAACAAAAGAAATCCGTTTAAAATTAGAACTTAAAAATTATAAGGAAATAAATAATATGCTGAACATATTATAAACTATATATTTAACTAAAAAACGATGCAGTTTATATAATTTGGCAAAACTTTTGGAAATTAAATTTACTACTTATTTGATATATATTTTTACGTTTGCTTTGTTTTTTATTTTCTTCTTTTCAAATCCACTTAATTATAGCTAATATTATTTATTACATATTCCTTCCAAAAAAATGAGAAGTAGTTGTATCTAAAATTCATTTCATGTGAAATTGATTTGAAGAATAGATAAGAGAGAAGTTCCAAAGCCTTATGGTACGTTTGTTTCATGAAAAGAATCATTTAGAAATTTTTTGTCAAAGTATGATTTGTTATATTGCTTACAATTGTTTAGAAATAAAAGAAAATTATTTTTCATTATCTACGAAAATGTTTAGATATAAATTATTATCGATAATGAAAAAGTTATTGACTGATTATTTCAAATGATATAAGATAAACTAGAAGAGGGTTGCAATTTAATCAAAGGTAAGTATGCTTCCTAACTGTATATTTAGATTTTGGTGCCAAACCTTGATTTGCGTTTGATTTTGACACAAGATTTGGGTTACTTCTGGATCTGTCCAAATTGAGTTTGTCCAAGAGCAAAGCAAAAATAACTGTTCTACTATTTTAGCTTCTTGATCACAGAATGGGCTATCTGGCCGAGGTCATATTTTTCACCTCTAGAGATTTTTCTATTGTGGGAAGAGAGTTTTAACAAATGCTACATAGAAAGATTTTAACTTTGGGTTTGGGGTCATCATGTGCCAGATTTGGTGCCATGGTTTGTGGGCTGGCCGAAAAGATGATGTTTCTTGTATGTTGTATATGGGTCATCTTTCTCTTGATTTAGATTATAAACACTTTTCACTAAGTAGATGACTAATTTGGTTGCCGTCCACATCAATTTTTCATGTGTAGCATGAAGATTCAGTGGCACAGCCAAGACTTAATTCCTTGTTTGCTCACTAAAGTTTCTTGGTCCCTCAATAACTCCTCTTATTTCGACAAAATAATAATAATAATAATAATAATAATAATAATAAACTATCATCCCGAATAATAATAATAATAATAATAATAATAATAATAATAATAATAATAATAATAATAATAATAATAATAATAATAATAATAATAATAATAATAATAATAATAATAATAATAATAATAATAATAATAATAATAATAATAATAATAATAATAATAATAATAATAATAATAATAATAATAATAATAATAATAATAATAATAATAATAATAATAATAATAATACTGATCATATTACTAACTCTGAAATAGTTCCTCTTCCCATCAACAAACTCTGCTAACCAAAGAGGGCAAAGACACCCACTCCCGACATGCCAAAAGGATCTTGTAGGAAAATAAATTCCTTTGAGGATTTGGCACCATAGAGATGACTGATTCTGAGATAACATCCATGCTTGCTTACCAAGCATGGCTTTATTAAAAGGCAATAGGTCTTTGAAGCCTATTCCCCATGATCTTATCTAATTTTGACCAACTCCCATCTCTTCCAATGAAGATCACTTTGTGATTCACTATTTTTCCACCAAAATGCAGTGATTCTTTTTTCTATAGATTGACATGCTAAGTTGCTAACACTAGGAGTTAAAAATAGACATTGCATATTGAGGAAGAGTTTGTATCAAAATTAATCAAAATTATCTTCCCAACATTTGAAATTAAATTTTTCTTCAATCCCTCTAATTTCATGCTTACTCTTGCTAAAAGCCATGCAAACAATTGTTTCTTGGAGGCACTCCAATTTAAAAGAATCCCTAAATATTTACCAATCTTTTTAATTCAAGAACTCTAAGTCCCAGCTGTCAGATTTCTTCTTAAGGTCTATGGGCAATTTGGACTAAAAGAAATGTAGATTACTTCAAGTTTATAACTTTCCCTCACGCATAGCAATATTGATTCAATAGCAATGCTAGATTCTGTCAGTACTTCACCTTTCCATTTAAGAAAAAAATTGAGTCATCAACAAAAAGAAAATGAAAAAGGACTGGACAATACCTGTTCAATTTATTTCCCAAAATTGTTCCTTCCTGAATTGCTTTTGGCATTGAAACTAACAGTGTGTTGGCCATCAAAATAAATAAGGAGACGTGGGGGTCCCCTTACCGAATACCTCTCAATGGTTGAAAAAAGGGCATTGGTTTTGCCATTAAACTTTGTACTAAATGAGACTAAAGTAACATATTTCATAACTCTATTTACACAGTATTCATTGAATCTCATTTTCAACAAGCATGCCTCTAGAAAGTCCCATTCCACTCTATCAAAAGCCTTTTTCATATCTAGTTTCAACATACCCTTAATTTTTATTTTCCTTCTTCTAACTCTCAATTGATGCAAACTTCATGCACTATCAAAATATCGTCTTGAATTTGCCAGCCCCCATAAACACACTTTGTTCTCTTCTTATAAGATTTGGGAGCAAGATCTTGGATATAATTTTGTAGGCAAAATTACAAAGGTTGATAGATCTGAATATATCTAATCTCTATTTTGAATTTTTGGAATCAAAGGGATGTGAGCTTTTTATTCAATTATGGGTTAAGATGTCCAGAATTGAAGAAAGTCTACACATTATCAAATACCCAGCTAGACACATTTCACTCTTTGTGCAAGACGATAGTGACGAGTTCAATATAATTCATAACTTAGGACTGAAATGGGTAACCAAAAAACCTAAATTATAGAATTTTGTAGGTTCCTGATCGGTTCTTGGTTCCCATGTAGGAACTAGGAACTAAAAACCACATACCCCATATCCCCCAAAAAAAAAAAAAAAAAAAGGAAAATGGAACCAAGAATTGGACAGCCTTTGTCCAATATCTGATTCTACTCTGAAACCATACTCACCCCTATAATAGATGGTTAGAAGAGGACTAGGGCCCTGATCTAAGGATTCTAGTTCTTTCCTACACATCTTTGAATTCAAAAGAGAACAATCTAGGTTCTAAATACTTGCAGATGACACTATAAATTTCTGGGCTTTCTTCATAGTAGTTGGAAAAGCTTGAAAAAACTGAAAGGCTATAGTGAAGTCGACCAAGAACGGTACGTTCAATCGTGCAACTCCTCAGTTACATCATCTAGAACAAAATTTTGCCTATCCCTCCAAAGATGCCCTAGCCTTCTCCATAAGGCAATACACTTGTCCTGATCTGTGTCTCCTTCCATAATGTTAAATAACTAGAAAAAGCAAACCCGGAGTTATAATAATGCTGTCGACAGAAGAAATCCAGGGGGTAGAGGGAAAGATAGAGGACAGAATTTGAATAAAAGCTTGAGGCCATCACATGCTGCAGAGGGGAACCAGCGAGCAAGAGATACTTTCCATTAATAGCGAACCATAATACTTGCGGACAAGACAAGGGAGCCAACGGGTAGGAGTCTCCATCCATAAGCCATCAACGAGAATACCTTATGTATAATCTTCTTCATTGTAGACGATTCAAGCTTGTATAAAGGGTCAGGGACATTTTGTGGAAGGAAGGCCTAGGGTTTGCAGTGGTCTTTCAAAAGCACGAACCAACAAAATGCCTTTCACCCAGTGGGAAGCATACAAAAGAAAAAGGGGGATAAAAACATCTCCATGAGACTAAGTTAGGGTTTTGGTAGAGATTGGCAATAGGGGCAAAGATATGCAAATGACATTGAATAGCTCTATAGACGAGCAGAACAAGAAATTACCTTGTACTTTCACCTAGGGGTGAGCATGGTTTGAGTGGGTGATTCCCACTTAGAGCAAGGAATTACCTTGCCCACTAAGAACCAATTCCGAAAATTGGATCCGGAAATTATCCGTTGATTTCATGAACTCATCCGGAAATCCGACCAATGGGAAATCCGACTGCCGGTTCGATTCTCGGATGGGTCCATGGAACTGGTCCCACCAAGCTTTACGCACTTAGTGACAAGCCAAAGCAATGCAAAAAACAAAGAACTTCCCTAACCTTAGTTGCAAAATTAGTAAAAAAAAAAAGAGGCTCTTATTGAAAGTTGAGAGTCAAGGCTGCGAGTCAATGGGCATTGAGCATGAGAGTCGAGACCATGAATGAGAGCGAGACAACACGAGCACTCGGTTAATAGGTGTTGAGCTTCAAATTAGGATTTTAGGGTTTTTATTTTTCTTAAATTTTTGTTTGATTGGAAATTTTTCTTAAAAATTAAATATGTACACATATCCAGTCCAGTTGGGCAATTCCACACCTGGAATCGGGAATCGAACCTGTTCCCTTGGAACCACGGGTTCCGGTCCTATTCTAGGTGGTCCGGCTGGTTCATGGTTCCTTTGAACACCTCTGCTTTCACCCATTACTAAGCAAAAGAGTTGATCCGGGGCATTTGACTCTTGCTATGTACGCTCAAAATCTCTGGCTTAGACGATATGTGTATATCGCCATCGTACTAATCTCAAACAAACCGGTGACCAAAACAAAGAGTGAACTTCTTGTCTCGTCCGTAGAGATTCATTTTAGCGATTAAGAAATTTACAATGGGCCTCTTTGGGTCCTTATGTCCATTATGATTATGGGCTTCAATGCTGACTTTAACCCACCAAACTTGCCAGGGCTTAAGTTTATGGGCTAAAGTTGATGTACAGAGGAGTTGGGGATAACCAGAAACGGTAAAGTGAACAACCGGAGATTTTGAAATTTGTGAGCTTAATCATCTTTAGTTTTAAAGTACATGTCACGTGGGACTCACGTGACATGATGGCTTTAATTGAACGGGCTCACGTGCATCGAATGCATGCAAAAACCATTTAAAAGAAGGTTGATTGATTCTAGTATACCCGCAAGCATCAGGCTCTAGGATCTACGCTTACACGATGCACATTAGCGAGCATCATCTTCAAATTCAAGAGAAAAAGGAGATATGATTTTTCTAAGCGTGGTGTAACCATTTAGAAGTAGGTTTTATTTGTAACGTAGCACCATCTCATGCTTTACACGATTAAGCATATTTTTTTATTGAATGCAAATGATTCTTTTATAAATAAATAAATAAATAAATAACTAAATTTGCCACTTTTGACTACATTCATATTTTATACGTATTAATCTCGAGATAGAGTTGGGCATAAACCAGTAAATTGAGGCTAAAAGTCTAAAAAGAATCCGGATTGTCTTCCTTCAGGTATAAACGCGTGAACAGAGTTCAATTTGAAGAGAACAGAATTCCTTGAAAATGATGAAAAATGTCGCTCTCCATCTTAGCATGTATACTTATGTCATAAAAAAATCTAATTAAAATTAGAAATTAAAAAATACAAGGAAATGAATAATATGCTGACCATATTAACAAATATATGTAACTAAGAATGAAATAAATGATACAGTTTATATAATTCCGCAAAAATTTTGGAAAATAAATTTACTACTTATTTGATATATATATATGTATATATATATATATATATATATATGTGTGTGTGTATATATGTGTGTGTGTGTGTATATATTTTTTTCTTCTTTTGAAAACTACGTAATTATAGCTCATATTATTTAATACATATTCCCTCAAAAGAAAAAGAAAAAGAGAATTAATTGTATCTAAAATTCATTTTATCTGAAATTTGATTTTAGAAATAGATAATAGAGAAGCTCATAAGCTTTATGATGCATCTATTTCTTGAAAAGAATAATTCATAAAATATTTTTCTAAAAACGATCATTTATAACACTTATAATCTCTTTAGAAAATGAATGAAAGAAAAATAATTTCTTCATCTACAAAAATATTTAGACATAAATTGTAGTTGATAATAAAAAAAAATTATTGACTAATTATTTCAAATGCTAGAAGCTATTATTTTTTTTAAAAAAAAATTCAAATCATTTATCTTTAGCAAAATGAACGGAGTCTTAATCTATAAGATTAAAAGCAAAAGCAATCGAACATTAAATTTATAGATTATTCTGCAAATGGACGGCAACGTCACAAACGTGTCTATTTTTTTTTAGCATTCGGTTCGGTAACAATGATAACAATCTTCTTTACATATTAACAAAGTCGTATCAGACCCAAATCCATGATCTGTCCCGTCCCACAACGACATATTTAATGACCTAATCTCCCCTTTGTTCGAGAACCACTTGATAGGGAATCACACGTGGCATCTATAATCATAATAATCTCCTTTATTCCCCGTCAAATTAAATTAATTGGAATGGCTGACCAAAATCGTATGACAATTTCTTCTTTCGCCTCTTCATCCAATGCACTTCACTGTTAGTGATGGATACCGCGTAGAAGCCACTCACGCCTTCTTTTTATTCCTAACCTTTTCGAATGATTTGCTAATCAATTTGGCATATTGCGACACTCTTGCAAGAGCCTTTCTTATTAGAATATTTGGATATTAAAAATCACATGTTTACCTATTTCAAACAATTGATAGTGATATCACAAAATTTCATATAATATTAGAGTTTAGATATTCTAAATTCAATTTTTTTCAACCTTTATTTAGCTTATGATTACATTTTTTTTTTTATAAAGATGAGTGTTATAATATTTAAATATTAAATCACGTTTGTATTTAATAATTAAAATTTTTCAAATGATTAAGAGTGATTTTTTAAAATCTTTTCTTGTCATTGGCCGATGCTGATAGTGGACCAGTTGGGGGACTTTTGACCGAGCTTTTCCTAGAAATTCAGGGGGCAGGTTCAACGTCGGCGCCTAATAATTTTATTGCGTGCCGTTGTGTGAACGAGGGACTTGGAGGAGGAATATCATGGTACTTTCATCGGTCAATGTGTAAAGAAGATGTGTTCACTTTAAAGTGCGAGTGATCTTTTTATTTTTTATTTTTTTTTAACAAACGAGTGATCTTTTTATTAAAAAAAAGTTAACTTTGCCACTTTTTGACTACGTTGATATATTATGTCTTAGGGTCACAGATTTACACGAATTATTCTGAGAGAGGGTTAGCCAAAGGCCACTTATAAAAAAATTCCAGATTATCTTCCTTTATGAATACAATTTATGAAAAATGAATAAATATCAATTGTAGAATTGAAGAAAATGTTAATTGAAATAGTAAAATTTTAAGAAAAAGAAACACGATTAAAATTTAAATATACCTAATGTTTAATCAATTTTTGTCATTTGATTTTTTTTTTTTATTATTGTAGAGGCCTTTTCCCCCTTTTGTTTAATTTGTGTTCACTCTTGTCATTAAAATATCTCATTAATTCTATCAAAGTGGCAATATTAATCAAATCATAACAAATCCATATTGTTTAATATTATTGATACATATCATTTGTCTATCATTAATATTTTGGTTGATTTAGTTTGGGAAATAACATCTCAACAACTAAAAACTCTTTTCCCCATTCTTTTCTTATTTTATATTATATTGAAAAATTTCCCTTAACAAAAGTACCCTCTAAGAAATTGAGCAAATGATCAAATGTAATTAAACCTTTCTTCATAGCAAAAAACGTAGCTTCACTTTCCTTTCATTCTAATCGTCCTTTTCCCCCTTTGACACTTCTTTTGTTTTGTTTTTGTGGTTTTTCACTCCTTCAACAATAACCTTAATCTTTTTTCCATCATAAAATTTCACCTCTTATTATTGAAAAAAAAAAAAGAAAAAAAAAAAATATATATTGAAAAACGTTCTCAGATGATATAACTTATCTTGAAAATAATTTATAATAGCAAAATGAAGGAATTCTACACAACCAACAATTAACTAAAATTGCATAAAAAGGGGGGGAAAATGTATCAAAAATTTTAGAACTTGTTGCAAAAGTTTAATTAAGTTATAAAACTTTTAAAAGTGTAATAAAGTCTTTAAAATTTGTCAAATTGGAACAATAAAGTTTATTCGTTAATTCTGTCCAACGAATTAAAAACGCTAATAATATTTTTTATTTTTATTTTTGTAAAGGCAAATGGCTCAGCTTGCTTTTTTTTTTTTTTTTTTTTAAGATAAAGAGGAGTTAATGTGGCATCTTTTTCTTCCATGGTCCAAAATCTTTTTCCTTTGAGCTCGAGCTCTACCATGGCAGGGAACCTTCAGCTCGAGAGCCATCATGCTCGTGAGCCTCGTGGGGCGCTTGAGCGGACATAAGTCACCATGAACTTCGAAGTCAAATTAGGTCGTGGTAGGCGCAAGCTTCGAGCTTGATCAGCCAATGGCCATGACAACGACCTTCAGAATCAGATCTGGCCACGAAAACCCTGAGCTTTTAATCCAAATCTGGCATCTTGGCCGTGAATTTTCCTTCATAATAAGCACACGATCGGGGTTTGGGATTCACGTGGGGGCGGCGGGAACTGATTTTCACAAGAGTTGAAAAGGGTTGTCGGGACGTTTCAATTTACGTTGAAGGTGAAAAAAGGAAGGGAAAGAAAGCGATGCGCTGGAACTTGCAGCCAAAGGGTGCAGGTGCAGGTGCTGCTTTGGGAACAAAATTAAACAAAAAAGGGAAGATAGTTGCGTATGGCAGCAACGTGCAGGCCTGATTCGACGACTTTTCCACCAGAGGGTGCTCCTGGTCACACCATAGAAGGACTACCCAAGATCTTGCTCCATAAGCTATAAGAAATAATAATCCATAAGCTATAAGAAATTCCCACTAGTCGAGGTGGGATCTCACACTCTTGCTCTATCTTGTCTTAAAAAGTAAAAATGCAGCATGTCTCCTTTGTGAATTGATATGGAATCGGACTCTATTTTGTTATTTTTATTTTCACTTTCAATCGTCCTAAAAAGGTTTCCCACATTGATTTGCAAGGAAAAAAATATGATGTATTTGTTACTTTTAAATCATTTAGGGAACAAAATTTTGGAATCGAGGCCGAGGAATTGTAGGAACTAATCACCCCTAAATCACCAGATTTGGTTTGAAGCTCATGTCAACCTGTCCATTCTAGCTCGTGCTAGGAGCTCGGCATCATGGAAGAGCTCGAGCTCAAAAGAAGAATTGCTAGACCGAGGACTATGAAGATGCACACCAACACTTCTCTCTTTTAAAAAGAAAAAGAAAAAAAATCAAACGAGCATCATGCGTCTTAAGAAAACATTATAAAAGATTATATTTGTTAGCTAAATTGAATAAAGTGAATAGAGCGATTTAAGTGCACCAATTTTATAAGTTTAAGAATTTAATTGTACTTTTGAAAATTTTAGATTTCAATTGCACTTTTATGATAAATCTTAGGATTTTTGGTGCACTTGTCCCCAATAATAATAATGATGACAATTATAACAATAATAATAGATATAATTTATAAGTAAATTATTTTAATTTGAAGTGCAACTTAGCTCTTTTTCTACCATAGACTTATACCTAACTTCATAACAAGAAAAAGTTTCACTGTCAAGTCTCAAGCACGCTTTGTGAGCGCGTGTTTTTGTGCTCATGCCCTCTTGAGTCTTGAAGTATAGTGGATAAGTGGAGCATAATATTATGAGTGATTATCGTTTTCTGAATTACTGGATAAATGACACGTATTTATCTATTGCTTTGATATTTTTTGCGGATGATAAGAATTTGATTTACATAAATAGATTTCAACAAAATAATAAAGGATAGAAAGTCAAAGACATTTTTTGCGATAATGGGATATACACCAAATTAATAAATTGGCTTTACTTTTATACGTTATATAGATATCACTTACTTAAAATTATTTTAATAATTTTAATCATAGAACAAATCTTAGTAAATAAAATGGAAAGCCAGACAACTTAAAAAAGTATCCTATTATTACGTAAAACTTATTCACTTAATCAAATAGAAACTAAAACTATATAAATGGCATATCATCTTAAATGAAAAATGAAAAGAAAAAGAAAAGAAGAAGAAGCTAAAACTTGTATATTACATGAAAACTATTATAGCTTATTTAACTAAGTTAATAATTTACAATTAGTTGATATATCAGCTCAAATTTTCTAAAAAGTAAGTTTATTAAGACATATTATGCCATATACACTTTCTGGTCGTTGAGCGAACTATTAAAAAAGTAAAATTTACCCATGACATTAACATAGAGATGGATCATATTCCCTGAATACTATAACAACATTAATAATCAAAACATGAAAAAAGAGAGGAAATACCAGAAACGGAAAACGCAAGTTGGACTTCTTTGATTGTTGCTTAATTCGTTAGATTTATCCTTTTCATACTTTTTAAGAATGTTGTTGGAGATTATCGATGATCCATAAGGCAAATTAGTTCAATCAAAAGATAGAGTTTGAGGAAATTGCGGAAGAAAATATATTGGTGTGCAAATATCACCGTCCTTTAATTTTTGCCCATTTTCTATATTTTCCATTTTTTAAAAAGAAATTATGATAAAAGAGTTATTTCCTCCAAAAAGAGATGAAAATATACTTTTACCCCATAAAAGTCAAATTCAATGCACATACTAAGGAAAGAAACAACAGAAGATTGGCCTCAATAAAATGAAAGTTTACGGGGTATTGTGTAATGGTTGAAAGTTCAGAGGCAAACATGTACTACCCTAAAATTCATGGAACTCTTTTTTGTAATGTCCCTTTTATAAAATTCAACCAAATCTATATGACAAAAATTTTAAAATGAAAATATTTTTCATTGCTTGGACACAAGAAATCACTTTTAGGAATATATTTTTCAAAAATTTTTTTTTTTTATAAAACAAACGGAACCAATATATTAATGCAATGGTGTTTTTAATTGTTCCAATTCTAATAGACTTTAGATAATAGATAAGGGGAGATGGCCTCGAGTTTTAATTTAACCACCGAGATTAAATGAAAATATTATTCAAAGAATATAACATTGAATAAAGAAATCGAAATAAAAGTAGAGTTCAATTATGAAGAATCAAAAGAATTA
Source organism: Eucalyptus microcorys (assembly GCA_014182515.1). Lineage (NCBI taxonomy): Eukaryota > Viridiplantae > Streptophyta > Magnoliopsida > Myrtales > Myrtaceae > Eucalyptus > Eucalyptus microcorys. The sequence goes on along the minus strand of CM024571.1, from coordinate 18,303,491 downwards.
GAATCCTACTTTTCTACTTTTTCTACTTTACGCCTATTTCTATCTAAATTTTGAGTTTTAAACTTTCATGTCCCATTATGGATGTCCGATTTGACAAAAACTTTACTCATCTTTTCTATGCTCATATGTACAAGAACTCCAAATAATTTATACGTAAAAATCATTGACACCGACAATAAAAATGAGAACGAACCCAATGAACACGTATCCAAGTACATAAACTAATCCGGACCCACGGCCAAATAATCAATTTTTTTCCTAACTTTGGTCATTTCCTTGTGCACGAAATGATATTTTTGGGCTTAGTCCCCAACGTCCATCCGCTCAAACGTGAACTGTAACATCACGAACGTGCCTAATTTCTTTTGAGAATTCGGTTCGTCAACAAAACACGAAGTCGTACCAGACCAAATTCTATGATATGGCCTGTCCCACGGGGCCACAATGACATATCTAATGACCTAATCTAATAATCTGCCCTTTATTTTTATTTTTTTTAAGAACCACTTGATTGGATTTCACACATCGCTGGTCGTGGCATCTTTTATCCTAATCTCCTTTTATTCCCCCGCGTAATTGATTCAGGTGGGTGGCCAAATTCATATAATTTACTTATTTATCTTTTTGGTTGCTGATCCAATAAAGCTAACTATTATTAGTTGGGGATCCATGTAGAAACTACTCAAACCTTCCTAGATTTCTCCTAGACCCGTCAAACAAGATGAGTCGAATAAAAAATGATTCAAATTAACGACTCATTTAAATGCAAATCTAATTACTAACCTCACTCTGCCCAACTTGATTAATATTGCTAAAACATTATTCAATTAAATATAGGAAAACTCCAATCCATTCTAAGATGTGAGTGCAAATGAGTCGAATAAAAAATGATTCGACCAAATAAATCAAATTAACCTGTCTTGACTCATTTTCATACAATGCAAATCTAATTACTCGTATTTGACCTCACTCATGCCCAACTTGATTAATATTGCTAAAACACTGACATATTCAATTAAATATAGGAAAACTCCAATCCATTCTAAGATGTGAGTGCAAAGAAAGTAAGTGAGCGAGAGAAAATGAATAAAGAGCCAAAGGTAAATTGAATTTGCATTTTTGACTAATTTAATATTCATATTATATTTAAATTTATTTATATATGATTAATTCATATAATAATTTAGTCCATCTATGAATTTATGACTTACGTTGCCAAGTCCAATTCCTCCTCTTCAATTATGTATTTACTCGATTGGGCACGTGTCCATGCTCTTGACAGGGCCAATTTCATTTTTATTTTTCAATTATTTTTTCATCATTGACAGATGTTAAAAGTGTGGCCACCCATGTGAATTGGTGACCGTACTTGAGATTGGTGGAGTAGGTTCATCGTCGCTGGCGCCTCCTCCAATAATGTCATGGGGTGACACTGTGTGAACAGAGGACGTGGAAGAATGCATGGTGGCGGCTCGCTCTCTTCTATGGATCAATGTGGAAAGACAATGGGTTCACTTCACTGTAACCTGCTTAGCCGACGCAATGATTCAGAGAGGAAGGACAACGTTGGACCCATCTCCACTACTTCTTGTTTTTCTCTTCTTCTTCTTTTTCTTACGGCAATGCAGGGCGGGCGGCGGCGGCTATCATTGACCAGCAAATTATTCGATATACATCAAGTGTAGCAAGGTGAATGCAAGTTCAAGTAAGGTGAGAGAGATTCCTACACTTGATGCACCGACCGATTTTACGTCTCAAAAGAAGCAAGGTTTTATGGAGATTGAGGAGTGGATTGTGGGATTCGAACCTATGACTAGGGGCTTCAAATCACTTAATATAAAATGTTTTAGCACCATTCATGAGAATGATGTGAGTCGAGCAATCAAATTTACTATTAGCTTCGTGTTTTTTCCCCCACCAAGCAATTTGGATAAATTTAACTCAGTCACCAATAAAATTTCCCCTACCATGTCTCTCAACCTTGATCATATGAAAATAGGGATGGCAATGAAAGAACCGTAAGGGTTGCATCCCCGAAGATAAGGATCACGCTTTCTTCCAATCATACGTTATTCATTCACGAGCGTCATTAGTCACTAAAAATCATGCTCTTTTTCCAATCATTTGTGCCATTTCGCCATTATACTCCTTTTTGTTCTGGTATGATTTGCGCAGAGAGAGAGAGAGAGAGAGAGAGAGAGAGAGGTGGGGTGGGCAAAGGCATCATCGGTGATGACAATGGATAGAAGAGTAGGTGAGGCTAAAGTCAGGAAGGATAGAGAAAGAAGAGAGAAAAATCTATATCTTAAGTCATATTTGATAAGGCTAAGTTGTCAAAGAGGTTATTTATATATTGTATATAGATTATAAATGGGTTTAGAATAGTAAAATCCAAAACAATATGAGTGTTAAATGGATTCTTAATTTACTTAGATCCAAATCGCCTTTATAACTCTTTCTTGCATTCACTTAATCTCGCGCTCACTTATTCCGTACTCTTACCACAATTTGGATATATGTTTTACTAGATTAGGTCAAATATGTAAGCGTTTTAATAATATGGTTTATGTTGGGTATGTATTGGATATAAGTAGGGTTGGGTATAAGTTATTTGATTTGTATTGCAATGGAAATAGATTAAAATGAGGTAAATGAGTCAATTTGAATATGATAATTTTTTATCCAACCCACCTCGTGTCTTGGCTAAAGTTACTTATTTAAGTATGATTGTGCTTATAACTATTAAGTACCCATTACAAATTGATTGGAGTGAGTTTTTCCAACTGTGATTCATAAAAAAAAAAAGGAAAAACTCTAAATAAAGACATGAAGTGCTCTCATTATCTCAAATAAGGGTATAAAGTGGGCTTGTTAGTGGTTATATTAGTTTTAAAGAATAGATTGAATTGGTTATGAATGTTTCAAATAAGAGCATACCTCGCCAGCTTGTTGATTGGCAAAAAATTCCAACCAATTAGGGTATTTTTTTCCAAACACAATTTAAATTTAAATTTAATTCCAATATTGAGTTAAATTAGGATCATTTTTTTTTCCAAATTATATAATAAATCACAATTTAAATTTAAATTTAATTATATTTACACGTTGTCGTACCATACAAACACATCACTTAAAATCGAGATTTACAAAAATTGCATTTCTTTTTTTTAGGACCCCATACGATATTTTAGTACTTAAACTAAGAAACGGTACATCCAACCTATCCTAGAAGTGCTCCGGATTTGGATTGAAAATGCATTCCGAATTAGCTCGACTTTTTTGGCTCGTATCGGTTGGGAAAATTGATAATCGACAGGTCTTTTCTCGACCGTAGTCGGAGACTCGGAGGGAGGGGGGGGGCTCCCGCGCACGCCAGGACATCGTTTTCGTCGAGATTGGCAGACAGGTCGAGATTAACGTTATGATGATATCTTTGCCTGCAAAAAAGCAAGTCAAGACAAAGCGGGAAAAGGGGCGGAGAGAGAAAAGCAGCGATAGTGGACCCAAAAGCCGCCAAAAGAGACAAAACGAAAAGGAGGTAATTAGGAGGAGGAGGAGGGACAAGGACCACCAGCTGCACGCGGCCCCTGTCTTCTGTGGTGGTGGGCTTCTTCTCAATCTCACGTTTGGCATCTTATCTTTTTCGCTTTCTCCTCCTTTTAAATTCTTTTTTGGGGAGAAAACGTCGGCCTCCAATTTTCTTTCTATTATATACATATTTTTTTACTCCTAAAGTTGGCGACGTGACTCGTTGTTTTCTCCAGATATGGCAATTACGTGATCCGCCAAATTTTTACTGGCATATACATTTAGATAATGTACGTTTAAATCTATCAAATGAGTAAATCGAAAATGGTCCAATTAAAAATAAGACAATATAATCTAGTGGATCATATCTCTGGATGCGATACATATCTCGACCTATATTATTAAAACACTTATATATTTAAATTGATATACAAAAACTCATATCTAAACTGAGATGAAAAATACGAAGTGAACAAGCACGGGAATAAGTGAAGGCAAGGAAGAATGGATAGATAGTCGTAAGTACTCATATTTTGGGTTTTATTATTATAAAATTCATCTATGACCCGTTTATTTGATATAACTAATTCATATAACACCTCAGCCCACAAATATGAGTTAAGAAATAGGCCGCAGGTCTACATATGTGTTACCTAGAGTTGTAACCCACTGAGGGTAACAAATACGACATAAAAAAATTATAAATTAGATATATAATAAATGACAAATGATCAAATTGGAAGTCTATGGAGGTCTCCCTTCTTAGGGATAAGACTATAGCACCAAATTACCATGCCATCATACAAGGAATTTTATCGGCCTTCACTTCAAGAAATAACTATCGTATGCCTCTTCTACTAAAGGTTTTGCCATTGTTTGTTTTGAAATTAAACTTATGTGTATGAACATGGCACAAGGGATAAGACTGACCATGCCCTATCTTCTTGAGGATAAGACTGAAGCGCCAAATTACTATGCCATTACACGAGGAGTTTTACCAGCCTTCTTCGCAAGAAATAATTACCGTATGCTCTCTTCTAATAAAGGTTTTGTCATCATTGTGAAATTAAACTTATGCAAATGAATATGGCCCATCATCTAGTTTGAATAAGAGGAAAATATAATCGAGATATTTATACAATACCGATATATCTTTGTTGTTCAACTCATATGCAACACCATCGATATGAGTAATTACAATTTGAAAAACTAACCAACCATCCAGATAAATAATGATGAACGAGGATCGAGTAAAAATGAAAAAGATTACTGAGAGATCAAATTTGTCCACATGAATATGAATATCCATCTCTTTTTCTTTCTTTTTTATTCCAAATCTCCTAAATTATAAGATATACAGAGGAATTGGCATCCCACCGACATCACTAAACTTATGCCACAAGCAATTTCCATATGACGAATTCTCCTTGCACTCCGGCCAAAACGCACCCGATTCTATTCGTGGGGGCAAGGGATCCCCCTATGACCTTCTCAGCAATTTCCTTTTTCTCTGCTTTATTTTAGGAAAGCTCCTCTTCGGACCGCCTGTAGGAAATTTAACTCCAGACGTCAATTGATGGAGTGCGCTAGCATCCACGAGATTCCACGACATGATCCGATCGCGGGGTCATGTTCAGCGGTTGTCTTTTTTTCGAGATATATCGAGATGCCTTTCCTCTTGTCCACCCGATGCTGACAATATATATATAATTTGTCAGCTCGATTATTGAAGCCCTTTTCCGAATGTCTGGACACTAAAAAAAGATGATAAATAAGCTTTAGAAATAAAGTAGGAATATCGATAATTAAAGTATGTAAAGTTACGTCAACAATTTGCCCTTTTCCTTTATGTTTTGTCAGGTCATAGCTTCAAGAACAACGCACGGGACTTCCCACGGGCGAAAGAACCCTAAAATGAAGATGAACGACCATATCGAGCTAAAATAAGAAAAGTAATTAGACGATTTTAGAGGGGAATTAAATCTCTTACTTGTAAAAAAAGAATAAAACAAAATGTGCTCGTGGAGAGATTTTAAGTTTCTTCTAAAACACCATGTGACTGTTCATCTAGTCAATTGCGGAGCATCGAATGATATTGAAAAATGTATTTTTGTGATGAAAAATTTAGTAAAATTCACAATAAATTAGAGAATTTGTTATGCAATGCTAAAGAAAAAAATCTAAAAATTTCTCAAGATACGATGAATTTGGTCAAGCCAAAAGTATTGACACGAAATATTATCTTAAGAAATCTTAAAGCTTTGTTTTCATATCCGTGTTATCAATTGCATAACTTATCTAGGTCAATATATACCGTCGGTTCAAATTAACCCTAAGATCCAAGGTAATACAATTTCAACGTGCCAGACTAAACACGGAAGAAATTATTCAATTTCGGATCAAACGTTCACAAGCGATTCCTCGTGGAGACGACCGCGAATCCGATTAACAACCCTCCGCCGTGCATTGCGGGGTTAGATTTAGATGCTGTTGACCTAAAGCATCTACTTTCGGGAGGAGCGGGGGACCACGGCTCCTCCCCTAAAATGGATCGAGCCTCGGCCCAATCCGCATCACCAACCGGATAGGGTGGGGGAGGGCATTACGGTCAATTCGGCCGCTCGGCACCGCTGGCAACAACCACCGGGGGGGAGCCCGAGAAAATCCGGGAAACGGAAATCAATTGCGACCCGCAAAATAAAGAAAGGCGTGAACAGAAAAGGAAGTAAATCGAGAATAAAATAAAATAACGAAAATAGGGAAAGCCATTAAATTACGAGATAAGCCCTACCTTACCTTGCCGATTATACGCCGAACGCGTGGACGCGGAGCCCGCCCCCGTCTCCCCACTATATAAAGCGCCTCCTCCCCTCTTCTCGAGGCCTCGCGATCACACACGTCCTGCAACGCTTCTCGTCCGCAACTCCCCGCCTCTCGTTCCTCTCCCCGCCTCTCGTTCCTTCCCCGCCTCCCTCTCTCGAAAAGCTCCTAGGGTTTCGCCTCCGCCGCCGCCGCCGCCGCCGTCGAAATCGAGAGGGATCTCCGGTCGAATCAGTCCTCCCTCCCTTGGCCTCTCTACCGCGTCCTGTACGCGAGCCTCAATCCAGATCTGTAAGTTATCGCCGTCGATCCGTCGTTCTGTCGTCGTGATTCCGTTTGTTCGATGTCCGTCGCCGGGGTCGCGCCTCTCGTCGGTGTCCGGTTTCGCGTGCCGTTCGCGTTCCTGGCGAAACGCGTGCCTCGCCTCGCCTCGCGCGCCTTTGATGTTCGATGTTTCGCGTGGCGATGGGCGGAGGATCTTCTCTTTCTGATTTTTTTCTTTTTTTTTTTTTCACGCGTGTTTTGTTGCGTTGGAGGTTGGGAGATTTTCTGCATCGGGCTAGGGATTGTGTTGTGTTGTGTTGTGTTTGTTTTGTTTTGTTTATGTCTGTCGTGATTGTCGGACGAGTTTAATTTTCGGTTGGCAATTGATTTGTTTGTTCCCGTTCCCTATATATCACGCGTTGAAAATTTTTTAAAGTTATTTCGGTGGAGATTTTCATACGTTTTGCGGTGCCTAATTTGCGCAGTTTTCAATTTTTTTTTTCCTTTCATAGTGCGATTTGCTTTGGCCATGTATACGATTGTGAATCTGATATTAAGATGGTTCGGATTGACTCTCGGATCCTGTTTGTCTCGAGAGATTTATCTAGTGTTGCCTAATGAATTGAAGATTGTCCTTTATGCGTTCTAGGGCTGTCTGTTCTTAATTTGATTTGTCATCTTGCTACTTGGCGAGAGTACCATGGAGGCTTCTCGCCTGGTTGGATAATTTGAGCCTAGCTTGATGGTTGAGCCCAATCGTCTCTTCCATTTCAGGCTGTAATTTTCATTTTAAAGCAAGTTTTAGCACCACTTCATCTGTGCAGGTGGATGAATGTCAATCTGTTTGTTTTCGGGAGCTCTGCCTTTCTTTGCTTGTTTGGTTCAATGGATGATGCTTTAGGGTCGTCTTTTTTTCTGAACTTTTGGCGTCATACAGATTCTGACCTTGTGGATTTGATTGATTGAGCAGGAAAACTGAATGAACTAATGGAGTCAAAAGGTGGGAAAAAGAAGTCTAGCAGTAGTAAATCCTTATTCTACGAAGCTCCCCTCGGTTACAGCATCGAAGACCTTCGTCCACACGGTGGCATCAAGAAGTTCAGATCGGCTGCTTACTCCAACGTATGTCGCAATGATCCTTAATCGTTGCTTTTTAGATTTCATTCCTTTGGATTTATGGCTTCATAGCCAAGTGCTGGTCTTTACTTCTGCCTTTTCGTTATGCAGTGCGCGAGAAAGCCATCCTGAGATTCCCCAAGCAGTGGCGTGATCCTTTAGATTCTGCAATTTTGTTTCAAGTCATAATAGCTGTAGTTCTGTTGTCCCTGTTTCTTCTCAACTTCGATCATCCTCTCGTTCTCTCTCGCAACTCGTTCTCAACTGCTCGCTCGCTTTCTGAAAGACGAGATGGCATTGCCAGTTTCTGCCATCGGGTTTGAAGGTTACGAAAAGAGGCTCGAGCTGACATTCTATGAGCCTGGAATTTTTGCTGACCCTGAAGGGATGGGTCTCCGCTCATTGTCCAAATCCCAGTTGGATGAGTTTCTGAAATTAGCCGAGTGCACCATTGTTTCTTCTCTGTCAAATGATTTCGTTGACTCTTATGTCCTTTCGGAGTCTAGCCTCTTTGTGTACCCTTACAAACTCATCATCAAGACTTGCGGGACTACAAAGTTACTTCTTTCCATTCCAGCCATCCTCAGATTGGCTGATTCCCTGTCCCTTTCTGTCAAGTCTGTGAGGTACACTCGTGGGAGCTATATATTCCCCGGTGCCCAGCATTTCCCGCATCGGAACTTCTCAGAGGAAGTAGCTGTCCTCGATACCTACTTTGGTAATCTTGGCGCTGGCAGCAAGGCGTATCTGATGGGCAGTCCAGAAAAGGCTCAGAAATGGCATGTTTATTCTGCTTCTGCTGAGAAGACAAGCCTCTCAGATTCGGTTTTCACTCTCGAGATGTGCATGACTGGTCTTGGCAAGAAAAGGGCATCTGTCTTCTTCAAAGAGAACTCACCCTCAGCTGCAGCTATGACCGAGGAGTCTGGCATTCGGAAGATTCTTCCAAAGTCTGATATCTGCGATTTTGATTTTGATCCCTGTGGCTACTCCATGAATGCTATCGAAGGGAGTGGAATCTCTACCATCCATGTCACTCCAGAAGATGGTTTCAGTTATGCCAGTTTCGAGGCTGTTGGCTATGATTTCAAGGCTGCGGATCTGTCCCAGCTGATCCAGAGGGTGTTGGTCTGCTTTGAGCCAACCGAGTTCTCTGTGGCTCTCCATTCCGATTCAGCTGGTGAGGATCTGGTGTCGAGGTTCCCTCTCGACCTGAAGGGGTACAGTGCTGGAGAAACGAGTTGCGAGGCGCTTGGAAAAGGCGGTTCTATCATGTACATGAGCTTCGCCGGAACAGGAAGCTGTGGATCCCCAAGGTCCATTCTGAAGTGCTGTTGGAGTGAGGACGAGAAAGATGAGGAAGTCGAAGAGAAATAGTGGTCAATTGATAAGTAGTATGAATAAACTAGAGCTTGTGGCCGTGTTGTCTGGGGAGCAACATTGAGCTCGAGTCTGTCGTTGTCGTTTTATTTCTTTCTTCGTTTGTCATTGGGAGTCTCGCGGTCTGAGTCTGAGACAGGGTCATGGTGCGGATGTGTTGCAGTTTAATGAAGGATCATTCTGTGTTTTCGTCGACTTCTTTTGCCTGATCTTCTTTGTCTTCGTCGGTTGTGGGTCGTGGCTTCTTTGAGCAAAACGTTGATGCGACTTAAATTGCAGGCCGACCTATTAGAGGATTTTATGTGCACGCGTAGTAGTCAGTTTCGTGAATACTATGAAGTTAATAGGAAGTAAAGAATTCTCTGTGACAACGACCGAGGATTTGAGATCAATCCCCAATGCCGATACGCATCATTGCTTCGAATCTTTTACAATCTCAACAGTTTAATACGGAAAACTTTCGCTTATGTCAGATTGGAATTATAAATTTTCTTGCACATAATCCTTTCCATTTTTTTTTGAAGAAATTCCATTAATAGTTGAAGTATTGACAGGGAAATAATACCGTTACTGCTTCCCTTTTGCTAAATCCAAAAAAAAAAAAAAAAAAATGCCTATAAGGTTTGAACTCTTGGAAAAAACCATCACACAGGAAAAAACACAGGAAAAAACACAGGAAAAAACCAATTTTACAGTTGTCATTATGCTAATATGTACCAATTCAAATATCATCTCCATTCACCCGAGTCTACTACTAGCATTTTATGTTACCAAAGACGGTAATTCTCTTTATCTCTGTATTCATCCCAAAGTGTCTAATCTTGGAATTTTAGTAAAAGATACTCGTTAATTATATTCACTGTTTGAATGTCACGGATTAATTTCCTATATTGCTCATATTTCATGTATTTTTTACCCAATTTAAAATAGACAAGCATTAAATGGAGGGTGTAAATACCCACCAAATTGGATTATTTCTCTTGGGAGTTTTGTGATGAAATTGTTTAGAAAACATAAATTCTACTTGTGGAAAGAACGTGAACGATGCTCGAGTCTCGCGCTCTCCTCTCTTGTTCTGCAAAACAGAAAAGAGAGAATGGAGATTGGCCTCTCTTATTACGTGGACGCCACTGAGATAACTCAGGTGGACGACAAAACAAACGCCTCTTGAATTCCTCAAACCCCAAACCGAATCCCTCGTCAAGGGGCAAGGTTTTTGGTGCCGTGGCCCCACGGATCGCTCGTTCCCGTCTCGCCACGTCGCGTCGCGCGTGTCGAGCAAACAGAGGGGTCCGAGCGACTATAAAATCCTGACGCCATCGACACCACAGTCCATCGAAAACCCTGTTCAATTCCCAAGTGAGCGAGTCAGTGACTGTGAACGAAGAGTTGAACTTTGCATCTTGGCGTGCAGATTCAAGAGGAAGCAGCAAAGAGGAAATGGACAACTCCAAGATGGGCTTCAATGCAGGGCAGGCCAAGGGCCAGACTCAGGTCCAGCTCTTCCTCGATCGATTACCCTCTGCAACATTGCGTATTACGCGTTCGTTTCTGGTGTGAAGCATCTAAATTTTTGTCCTTCCTGATGTGGATGATTCAGGAGAAGAGCAACCAGATGATGGATAAGGCATCCAACACTGCTCAATCTGCGAGGGATTCCATGCAAGAGGTACAGCTTGTTGCTCCTTTTCCGTTTTCTTCTTTCCTCTCTCTTATGGCTGATTGGATGGCATTCGACAATTCGTAGTTCGACGATTCAAAAATCGAGTGCCGTGTAATCTTAGTGATCCTGGGGGTCTTGATCTTTTGCTGTGTCTCTTTGCAGACTGGTCAGCAGATGAAGGCCAAAGCCCAGGGTGCTGCTGATGCGGTGAAGAATGCCACCGGGATGAACAAATGAAGAGCTCAGACATGAATGAATAAATAATTAAGCTCTGGTTATCATTTGCTTTTCTGGTCGTTTATTGTCCTGTTTTTCCTTGTCAAGAGCTTATTATGAGGGTCCTTTTTCTCTTTCCTTAGTTCTTTTTGTTTCTTGCTTGTTCAATGAAGAGAGCAATTCTCTGTGTTTGAGAGTACTCATCTCGCTTCATAAGGTCTCAGGATGTAGTTGCCTTTCGAGAATGTTTTGTTCTCTCTCATAATGCTATTCTGATTTTACTCTCTCTCTCTCTCTCCTCTCTCCCCCACACACATATATATATATATATACACACACATCGATTTTTCATCAATTCATTAGTTCAAAATGTTGTTATCTCTTGGGCCATGCAATGTTTGAGATTGATATGTGGATTTTTACATACTGCAACGTTTTGATTATAAAAGCCATTCTTAAAATTTATATCTAAAACAATTATTATCATGGGGTAATCGTCATTGCCGAACTTAATGCCGACGTTGTGTCCGTAGATGATCAGATGAGGGTTCCAAAGAAGAAATAACTTATATAAACGAAACCTTACCAAAGAAAAGCGCAACAGATATAGTCGGCAGAGTTTTTCGTTTTGTAAAGCCCTAAGCGAGAATAACATAGCTTTTAAAGAGGCAATTTCACGCTTATTCATTTCTTTGTGTATTATAAATAAACCAGAAGTATTTGAAATTAAGTGATGCAACTTCTACTCTTCTTTATTTTGGAAGAAAGTCAAATTATCAGGAAGAGTTTGGAAATGCTTTCAACTTGAAAGCAAAACTACGAAGTTGCTGGCAGGTCTAAAGGTTAGTTTCAAGTCGTTCTCTTATATACATAAAGAAATTAAATTGCAAACATTACATAAACTTAATAATGATGAAACTATTTAATCGAAATGCCGAAAAATGAATTTATTTGATCTTATTTGGTGTTTTATTATTATGTTTTTGCTTCTCGGTTCTTTCGGTTGAGATATAATTATTTCGTTTTTCTCCTTTCCTTCTCTTCCAAGTTCAATAACCAATGCAAAGGAGAATATTGTGTCTGAACAAAAATGGCGTCTACCCACCAATCGGGCTTTGTAATCAGGCCGAATCATTCACGCGACCTCAATCATTGCACGGGTCGGAAGCAAAATTCTTATATTCAAAGCTTATGAGCGTGTTGAATGAAATCTCCTTCTAGAGAGGTTCTGCATTATGAGCAATGCATTTCCCTTGTCTGCTATACTCCTTCATGGGAAGCTTCAAGCCATTCGCGCGGGATCGGACAAGATGACCCACTTTCCCCACATATCCGTCGTCTGCTTCGAGTGCCTGATCTCTTGAACCCCCACAGTTACCTGTAATTTGCCGGCAACATGTTGGTTTCGTCATGGGCTACGATCAACAAGATCAGGGTCCTTAAAACAAATCGTCGTATATTGTGCGGGTCAATCCATTAATTTCTCAAGGTCATGGGTTGTAACAATCCGGTTAGACGAGGGTGGGGAATGGTCACCAAGGGCTGAAGGACTCGGACAAGAAACGACTCTTGGCAAGCTTCAAAAATGGTGAAGGGAATAGAAATGAATTGAATTGCACACTAGATAGGGGAACACAATGCTCGAGATATATTTGTAAAAACTAAAAATTAACTCACGGAGATATCTTTTGATGTAATGTAAGCTTTGTCTTGGCAATTCAAAGTTAAGCATGTTTAGATTGGAACTTTATTATGATAGGTACCTTTTTGAGAAAGTGTGCGAAAAGATAAAATTGTGAAGCTCGATAAACGGGCCATAGTAGGTAAGTTAATCTAGAAATATCACATCAGTGATCTTCTAAGTGATAGTGCAAAGATATTACGCACATGAAGCATTTGCAGCCCCTCCTCGACTCAGACAGAGGAAGTGATGGCTTTAATTATCTTAGTGATGTGGAAAAGGAACCTGCTATCACGTGGGGGGACATGCCACATTGATTCGGGTGGTTGCACAAAATGTTTCTATATAATATATGGTATCAAGTAATCTTTTCAAGCGTATTTGTGACTATTAAAATATGTCTTGAGTTTAAACTTGTCGAGTAAAACCTGTCTGACATTTGAAGTGGTTAAAAAATAACCGGTCAAGTGAAAGTAAAATAAAAAAGGAATCTGGAAATAAGTTTTAGAGAATGAAGTTTGGGAGATAAACTTTTGGGAGTCTTTGGCCACAAAAATTGGAAAGTCCAACATAGTCCATGATTCGGTCAAATTTGCATTTACTTTAGTTGCTTCCTGCAATTTTGATTGTTTTTTCCCCCCGAAAGTTGGGTTGTTTTTCTTGAAACGCCGTTTTGTCACTCTCTTCTCGCGAGTTCTAGACGTTGCAACTTGCACCCAATGGGAAGAATTCTCTTGTTGAGAGATCAACTTGGTGCAAGACAATTGATTTCACAACGTTTATGTTCTAACTGAGAAATTCTTGTAGTAAGAATACTATCCAAAAAGTCCTAAAGGAATTGTAAAATGATCAATTTAATCCTAAACTTTCAATTGTGCCAATTTAGTTATAAACCTCTTGGATTTATATCAAATTAGTCTTAAACATTTTAATGAATTGTAATATAGTCCTTTTAATTAATTTTGATCGAAAATTATTGATATAGTGATTCAGTTAGCACCAACCATCCTACATGGCATAGCGGATGTTGACGTGGATAATTTTTTAATTTTTTATCAATTATTTATTGATTGTTTATTTTATTTTTATTTATCTTTCAATGCACAGGTGGGGTCATTGGTCCTTGCCGCGAAGCCCTTGTCGACTGTGGGTGAAGGTGCGGCCCTTGTGGGATCTAGCAAGGTGAGGGTTGCCTTTGTTGTGGCTTGCGAGGGGCTTCGGTGACGCCCTCGCCTAAGGGTCAGTAGGGGTTGCTACCCCTTAGCTAGTTAAAAAAGAAAAAAATGAAAAGAAAAGAAAAACAAAAACAGAAAAACATTAATAAAAAATTTGAAATTTTCTAAAAAAATTTAAAAATAGTTCTCGTCAGCATTGACCACGCCATGTAGGGCGGTCAATGATGACTAAATAATCACGTTAGTGATTTTTTACCAAAATTAGTTGGAAGAATTATATTGGCAATTCGTTAAAAGATTTATAATTAAATTTGGCAAATTGTTGAAAGGTTTATGATTAAATATTTAGACCGAATCGGCCGCCGTACAATAGGTTTATGACTTTTTGGACAACTTTCCCTAAGAATTTGTGTATCATTTCTTTGTCTCTTGTGAGGAATTGTGTGACTAAATATCGTGCAAGTTATTATGTGTAATTGGTAGTTGAAAAATACCGAGAGTATTCGAATGACTCAAGTGTGACCATATTATCCATCATATCGCTTAATCTGTAATGAAATTTTTTACTACTCTGGTTGTGAACGTAAGTCACCGTAACTGAATCACGTAAATTCGGTATCCGATCAATTTTTTTACTCCGTCTATATTACAATAGTGACAAATGGATCCATCATCAAAGGATTATAGTAGGAGCTGAGGATGGGAAGCAAAGATACCTGGAGCTCCAGAGTTGGAATGGCGGGTTTGCTTCGGAGATCGCTCTTCCACATCGGTTTGGCATTATTTGGGCCTTGGATTTATGCGAGGAAGACCGGGTCACAGCCCAGTCAAATCTATGTGTCAGCAACTGCAAAAGAAGAGGTCAGGGTAATTTAATGTGCAGCTAATGGCAAATAATTTAGATTTTGGAAAGCTTTTAATTGAGTAACAACAGCTTTAGTTCCACCTGATGAAGTTTGATCTATTATTCATGCGGATAGCCCGAGGTGAACATAAAAACAATATAATGATAGAGAGAGGCGGGTCTAAGATAAAAATTATTGTCTAAGTATTGTTGTCTCTTTTGGAAAAAATTAGTAAAAAAATCCTAAAGTTATTACAATTATATCAATTCGATAATTTTGTTTTGGTCGGTTTTATTCTATTCCTATTCTAACGCTCATTCTCAGATCTTTGCCCTGCCTCATTGTAGGGCGTGGGAGTCGAAACCCACTCTTAAAACTATATCGTCCCCATTCCACCCTTCTAAGAAGGTGGAGATTCGAACCCCCCATCTCCCCCTTCCATGTTGGAAGGGTGGCTACTGAGACAAACCTCGGCGGTTTTTTTTTTTTTTTTTTTTTTTTTTATAATTAATTTAGTCATAAATTTTTTTGTATTTATGTCAATTTAGTCAATCTGGCTAAATTTGGATAGCCGACATTGATGTGGATGCTAGCCGGGCATTGATTGTTCGGCTAATGATGACGTGACAATTTTTAAATCATATTTTATTTTATTTTTCGAAATTTTATTTTATTTTCCTTTTCTTTTTTCTTTTCTTCCTATTGTTCTTCTTCTTCCCCTTGCCCATTATAGTGGGTGGCAAAGGCTTCGGTAAGGGTTGTAGGCCCTTACTCAGCCATGCCCAGATCTAGGTGAGGCTTGGGGGTCGCAAGTGAGGTAATCTCGCCCAAATCTAGGCGAGGGCAACCTTGCCAAGCCTCATTGGTTGTGGCAAAGACAGTCTCACCTGCGGTTGGGGAAGCCATGGCCGCCTCTGCTCGTGGTTAGTGAGGCCTTTGCGACTCCTAGGTCTTTGCAAGGTGCCTCATGGTCCTCTTCCCCCCCCCCCCTTCTCTCAATAGTCGTCGAGCCCGAGTGGGAAGAGGAATAGTAGGAAGAAGAAAAAAGAGAAAAGAAAAAGAAAAAAAATAAAAAACATCGAAAAAATGAAATATTATTAAAGATTGCTACGTTAGCGTTTGTTGAATAGTCAGCACCGTCCACTATCCATGTCAGTGCCGGCCAACCAAATTTAGCCGAGTGGACTGTATTGGCATAAATGTGAAAGATTTAGAGCTGAATTAGCACAATTGTAATAGGTTTAGGACTTTTTTTGTAATTTTCACGTCTCTTGTCATAACATTTAGTGTTGTTTGCGTCCACCAAATGTTCCACCTTAGAGTTTTGCACACTATCGCCACGACTTACTTCCATTGTCATCTCCATCCTTCTCCCTCAATTATCAATTTTCTTTCTTTCTAACAATCCCCTCTTTCAAGGCTGTTCGAACTTGGCAATGACGAGCGCTCACTCACATGCGGAGAGCGAGAGAGGGAGGGAGGGAGGGAGCCTAGGAATAGGGTCGAGCAGAGATGAGCGACGTTGGTGGTGCCACTCGAGGACGGAGACTAGTGGTGACATCGCTAATGAATGCTCTATTATGGTTGTGGCAGCTACAGATAGAGATTTGGACTCGGAATGAGGAAAGAATATTAAATGAACCTAGTCTCACGTTGGATGAGACGAGTTTCACGTGAAATCCAATTTTTAACGGGATACGTGAGAAATTGTGAATTCCAAGATTTATTCCTTGCTTTATGAATATCAAGTTAGGTAAGTCATTAGGCAATTAAAGGTAATTGCTTGTGATGGTTGGTTTGGCTAGTACTGCCAGTGGCGGTGGCATAATTCAAAGTACAAAATGGATGTTACTTGAAGCAAGAAATTCCCAACTAGCACCTGCGTGAAAAAAGAATAAAATACCAACTTTCCCATGTACCGTATGATATAAGAAGCCCATCCGAAAAGTTCGTATCATTTTGCATATTGATTGATCCCATTGTGCGTAAATGTGTATTTTGAAAATATGCTATGCATGATTGTTAACATGGAAAGAAACATTGAGTGAGACATGATTGAATGACTTAACAATTGAAATCGAATTTGTGAATGCAATTTTTGAATCTGTATGTTATGTTTTGAAATAATATTTTGAATGATGCTTTTACTGCAATTTTAGCACAGGCAGCATCCCAACAATCTAATTCAGATCTAAGATATAAGAAAACAATAATTACCACGGCGTAGATACATGCATAATTTCTAAAGATAATTCGGCAACATAATGACGTATCTTGATACCGGAGATTTCATTTCGACATTATAATGACCTAAGAATTCGCAGTTTATGACTATTTAAATAGGTGGCATAGTGACATTTTTTAAATTCTAAACAAGCATTACAATATCCTAGCATGCATATCTATTTGAAATTGAAATTGAAATCAAGGGTGTTGGTATTTATCTCGAAAGCTCTAGAATCTCTAGAGAGGACTAAATCGAGAATCTCTAGCGTTAGAATCGTGACTAAATTGAGAGTATTTCTAAAGAAGACTACAGGGATAGGGACTTCCAATTCCTTTCCTCTCAAATAAGTGAAAATGAGGGATGTTTATAAGCAAAATGGGCCGCCTCAAGATGAGGCGGACGTGCCTGTAGTCAAGATTCCATCTTTTGAGGCCTGTATCTTCTCTATCTAATTTCTGATTTTGTAATTTTTGTGATGTCGCAATGCTTGTGTTAGAATTTTCCGATGAGCTCAACATTGTTAGGTAAAATTGCAAAATCACATATTTGAGATTTTGATCCCTACCGGGGCCTAAGCTTGGGTTGATGAGTCGAGTGTTGTTTCGGTTATTTATCATTATAAAAAATCACCATTTATCATAACCTAGGGTTTGGAAAGTTTAGTTATATTCTGAGATCTCTAGATGTAGTTTCGGGCTCTGGAACCTTTCTTGCAAGCATTGGAAGGAATGGTCGAAGTTTGGCCGGTAATTGCACACTCGTCCAACATTTTGTTCGACCCAATTTTTGTTGCGTGGGGATGGTTGCCATTCCTAGTTTTGGGATGCGTGATCAAAAAGCATATATTCGCTAACTTTTCGACACTGCAAAAAACAAACAACCGACATTGAGGAATGAAAAATTGACTATATGATTGGGCGGCAATACGGGTGTCAAAGACACGTTTTGATGAGTAAAACCCATTTTTGAGCAGATTTGTAGCTCGTTAATAAAATTTTGGTCAACCCTCAGTTAACCCAAGGTTAAAGATAATGATTTTTGAAAATGGACACAAAATTTGATGAAGCAGGAGCACTGTCTCTCTTTGTGGTTTGTTCAATTCCAAGACTTCAAGGTATGACTTTGGGCTTTGGGACCTTTGTGTCGGGTATCGAAAGGTTTGACTCAAGTTTGATTGGTGATTACTTTTTCGTTCGACATTTATTCTATCCGATTTTTGTTGCTTTGGGATGCTTGCTACAAGTTTCAACAAGTGCAATTAAAATCGGGAAATCACAAAGTTCTTGAGGCTATGGGGGCGACCAATCTCAAGGATAAACAATTCACTAGTGATTCAGATGTATCGATGTAAAAAACTCATTTTGGTGAGTAAATTCTATTCATTAGATGGTTTATACATAAACTTATCTATTGAAATGTGCAACACTAGTCCCTAAAGTAATATTATAATTATTATTGTTGTGGGAGAACGGGAAAAGTATTAGAAAAGTCCTAAATTTATTATATTGATGCTAATTCAATCCTAAACATTTTTAATTAGGTCAATTTAATAATAAACCTTTTATATTTGTGCCAATTGAATTTATCCAACAATTTAGGCTGAAAATTGTCAACATGGATGTTGATTGTTCAACATGGCTGATGCAATATTTTAATAAATTTTATATTATTTTTGAAAATTTTAATTTTACTTTTTCTTTTTTTTTCCTTGTTTTCTCTCTTTTTTTCCCCTATGTGGCTAGTGATGGTCTTTGGCCCGCTTGTCGGCCACTAGGCGAGATGGTCTTGCTTGTGCCCTCGGTGAGGGTTGTGGACTTGAGCATTGACACCGATGGATCTCTGAACCCATTTTTCGATTTGGTCCCTTCATTACCTAAGAAGAAACCTTTGCCTTCACCTCTCTCTTTGAGATCCTCCGACAAGTCCCTCCCCCTTGCAGGAGCTGATGTTGCTCTCTCCTTCGCCTTAAAGGAGATCGAAGACCAGCCTTGGCCAGGGTGTGGGTGAGGCTAGGCGGGGGCTGTCGGTGAGGGCTTCATAGTCCTTGTCCTGTGGTTGGCGAGCTCCGGTGACCCTCGCTTTCATGAGAAATAACTTGTTGAAATTTGACGTCCCAATTAAGAATTGACTCGAGGTGTAGCCAAGTTTGAATTTTGGTGATCTTGAATATTTGTCAAGGAAGAGTTTGAGAATAAAATTGTAAAAAGATGAAGAAAAAGACAAAAGAAACAAAACATGATGAGATCGGGCTGCCTAACTTCTGGAAGGATGAAGACCTTAGAGCTATGAGGTGATGAAGAATTTTCAGCAGTTTGGCTTGAGCACGACTAGAAGACGGACAAGAGGAGCTTCCTTGGTGGTTTAACGTGGACTTTCGTAATACGACCACTGGAAAAAAACTCGAAAATACTTCGAAGGATTCAGTCCACAAAGGAGCGAATGGACTCTATCGTCAATCGGTGGGGTTATATATAAGACTTATTAGGACCACTTGAAGATAGGTGTGCCATCACTCACAATCAAGGTAAAAGAGGACGCTTGTGATCCCAAAATTTAGTCTATTTAATCGAAATCAAGAAATGGCAGACCTCTCGACACCAAGAAAAAAGGACGACCAGTCTGAGGGGTAACAGATCGACCATTTGATTAGTGTGCATGGGTATCAAAATACTTGTTTTGACAAGCTCACTCACTTGTTCAACACTATACTTTGATTCCGCCTCGTCTGTAGATTCCACTATATCCTTTGGTGACGAAAGGTCTAGTTTGTACAAATTTTTCCATTTTCCAATTTGCTTTGATCCATTAGTTCATACAGCTATTTACTTCATCGTAGACATTTCTAAAACACCTCTAATAGAGAGACAAATGATAACTTATTGTCAACATTTTTTTGATATGAATCTATCTGATTCAGAAGGAAAGAACTTATATTGATATCTTAATTTAAATTTAAACATGGGTTTGATTCACACTCCATATTCTTTTCGAGTGCTAAAAGAAGTGAGAAAGGAGAAAGAAGTTAAAAAAAAACTTTCTTTCTTCGGACTCTTTGGAATGAAAGACTAGGTTTTTGATAATCCTGTCTTTCGTTATCATAGGATGGATAGTTTTATTAGAGGGCATATACAATAGTTTCTCCCACAATAAAATGTGTAATATGGTCCCTAAATTATTGCAGAATGTGCAATCTAATTTCTAAACTGTTGCAGTATGTGCAATCTAGTCCCTAACTTTCTAATTGTTCAATCAACTCCCTCAACTTTCAATAAAAAAAAATAAAAATCAAATAAGTCCTTCGGTTCTATTACAACCTTTCATAATTACATTATTACCTAGATTTTCAATCTATTTTTTAAATCAACAAAAAAAAATGCTATATTTTTATTTTCTTCTTCATTTTGGAAGAACTTTTAAGTCAAATTACTTGGAAGAATTTGGAAATTGTTTATACTTAAAAGCAAAACTATAAAGTTGCTGACAAGTTTAACGGCTAGATTCAAGTCTTTCTTGTACAAAAAGAAAAAAATTGTAGCTGCTAGCTAAACTTAAGAATAATGACATGATTATCTCGACACGCTGGAAGATGAACTTAATTCGAATTCATTTGGTTTCTTAATTTGATATGTTGAAAGCTTATAAGCGTGTTGAATGAACTGTCCCTGTAGCGAGGGTTTCCACCTTGATCATTCTGGAGAATTATGGACAATGCATTTCCACTGTCCACTATACTTCGCTCCTTCACGGTAAGGCGACCAGGAGCTACAAGCCATAACGCTTGATCAGATAAGATGACCCGCTTTCCCCACCTTTTCGTCATCTGTTTGGAGTCTCTGATCTCCTGAATACTTCAGTGGGGCTCTTTCCACCAAATCTGGCTGGGGAATGCTGAAAAACAGGGACAAGCTATGAGTGAAGTTCTGGAGAGAAAATACTTGGCACGAGAGACCGTTCCTAGAGCGTACGGTCAGGATTTCAACATCATTTTTAACTGTAAAAGCCAGGGCTTCCACGAGAAACACGCCTTGTCGCGGCATTCTATTCCATATCAAAGATTTGCTTCCGCACCAGTTTTGGCATTATCCTCGGGTCTGGGCACTACACACTACATTCTGGCACCAAAGATCGAGGGCCATTTTGATGCTAGTTTTTAGGGTGGGTGATGATATTTTTCCTTTAAACGCGAGAATGGGACGGAAAATCCAGGACCTCTTCTTGCCAGCGTATTCCACTAGTATCGCAAAAGTGTCTGCCTCCAGAATGGAACCAGATAATGTGGTATGGTGGCCTTGTAGGTCTAGGGATTCCGTGGTGAAATTGGCATACCAGCTTCTTAGCGCAGGAACTCAGACGACACACTCGATCTGATTCGGAGGCAAATTGGGAAGGCCAAGGCACAGGATGTTGTTGGGGCGAAGAGCTTCCAAGACCCTATCGACAAGGGAGACCCTGAAGAACATGCTCCCCATCAGAGACCGATGCAGGGGCATGGCGTGGCGTCCATTCCAACTCGTCATGATTCGCTACACAAGTCAGCAAGTCAAGGCTGATATGTATCCGGTTCCTAGAGCATAACATATGTTATGCTTTGTTGGCTGCAAACTTGCTCAGCGAGTCGTATTATTCAGTTGCCTAGTAAGTTGCAGCATAGGAAGATATAGTCAAACCTTGGAAGACTACATCAATTACTCTGCTACTTTGCATCACATATATATACACCAATTCTCACTGAGAAGAAGAAAAGATTTTGGAATAAACTTAGAATGGCATCTTTCACATTTTTGGCGATTTTCTCCTTGTCAAATCAAGTATGTCACTTGAATGTTAATGCATAATGAGTTCTCCTTTAGGCTTTGCTCAAGGCTACTTGCATGGCGAGTCTGGATCATCACCTTTGTTTAAGCTAATCAAGTTCAGTAACTTGTCAATATCCTCAGTACAGTTGGAAATCGATTGATTGATCATTCCGTTGCTTCAACTCGTGAAGCATCTGAAGCAAAGTTCGCTTATGACCAAGAGGAAACAACTTCTCATCTAACCTCAGCTTCTTTTCAGCCCGAGTAGAGACCTTAAAATTCCCCTTCTCTCCCTACCCCTCTGGTATCGTTGCCACCATATTAGAGCATGGTGTTTCCAGTTTGGAGCAATGAACTGGACTTTCCTCGCATTAGGGAGATCTTTCTTATCAAAGAAAGCTTCAAAGTAAGCCTATCACATTGCTCTTCTGCACTTAGCTTTCCTTTGAAGTCTAACAAATTGACTTGAGTGGAGCGATTGGTGCTTTCAAAAGCTCTTGCTAGTCGATCAACTGACATTTGGTTGAGTACGGCTGGTTCCTGGACAGAACTTGAATAAGAGGAGTCCACATCACCACCAAAGTCATCTTCGAAAAATCATTTCGCCGGCTTTGAGAAGTTTAAGAAGTTCAAGTAGGGGATCCCGGAATGCCTGAGGAGCCTTCGAAGGGCCTCAGATTGGATTGGCACAGCTCAAAACCTTCTTGCTGCACGTCAGTGTTGTTTGCGTTTGCCTTTGCCACGAATCACTTTGATGACAACGAAAAGCTTGTGCAACGACAACAACCTTTTGCTCCAACATGAAACATGATGCAGGCCGGGTGGAGCTTACAATAAGGGATTGATCAATAATTGTTGATTTCGAAGAACAGAGAAGGAGTTGACAGCAAAAGCTGTGTGTCTTGTTCAGAAAACTGAAAAATGTTCAAAATACATACTAGAACTTAACCATAAACCCACGTTGCCCACTAATAGCTTGCTTGGTCCACAAAACCAGCAACAAATTAACAGAACAGCTAAAAAACGTGTAGCTAACTGCTCCTACAAGATAAGATTGACCAAGTAAAACAACAATTAACCAACTCCTAGAAAACGGGACATCAACAAACTGACTAAACAAAACAAAGAAAAAAAAAACAGAATGTGCAGTCTTGATACATCAACACTCTCCTCCTGGATCAAGTACTACACACTCCTAGCTTTGCCCTGAGAAGTTCAAATCGACCAACATGAAATGACTTTTGTGAATATATCTGCAATCTGGTTTTCTGAACTGTAGTACATAAGTTTCACCTCTTTAGCCTTTTGCACTTCTCTCAAGAAGTAAAACTTGACCTTAAAATGCTTTGTTCTTCCATGAAATACTAGATTCTGTGAAATGACCAGAGTAGCTTGATTATACACAAACACTTCTATGTCTTCTTCTTGCTGCATATGCAGATCATCCATCAGCTTCTTCAACCATAATGCTTGATTCATAGCTGCAGTAGCTGCAATGAACTCAGCTTCTGCAGTTGATTGAGCCACTATTTCCTGCTTCTTTGAACACCAAGAAAAACATGCTGACCCAAATGTAAAGCAATAACCTGAAGTGCTCCTCATATCATCCACCGATCCCCGCCTTGACCACCGTCGAATACTCCCGCAACTTAAACTCCTGAACTCTACAAAACTTAATCCCATATGAAAGAGTACCTTTTAAGTACCTCAACACCCTCTTTGCAGTTACCATATGCAACTCACTTGCACAATTGAGAAATCTAGATAAGACACTTACAGGAAACAGGATGTCTGGCCTAGTTGCAGTGAGATACATAAGACAACCAATCAAACTTCTATAAACTATTTCATCTGCAGGTTCTGATCCATCATTCTTTTGAAGCTTTTCCTTATGACCCATTGGAGTACTCACACTCTTGCACTCCTCCATGTTGAATCTCCTTAGGATCTCCTTCAAATACTTCTTCTGATAGATAAAAATTTCATTCTGAGTCTGCCTAACCTCCATTCTTAGAAAATATGACATCTCACCAAGATCAGTCATTTCGAACATTTTCACCATCTCTTGCTTAAATGCAGTAATCTGAGCACTATCACTCCCTGTCACCAGCATATTATCCACATAAAGAGACACCACCACTAAGTCAGATACTAACTTCTTGACATAAGAATGGATTCACTAAGGCTTTTCTTGAAACCTAGGCCCAGCAAGTGCTCATCCATCTTACTGTACCATGCTTTAGGAGCTTGCCTCAAGCCATAGAGAGCCTTTCTCAACAAATAAACTTTCTCCTCCTGGCCTGGTGTGACAAAGCCTTCTGGCTGCTCAACATAAATCTCCTCTTACAACACTCCATTCAAAAATGCAGATTTCACATCTAACTGATATACCTTCCATCCTCGTTGAGCTACCAAAACAAGAATCATTCTAATTGTGTCAAGTCTTGCCATGGGAGCAAAGGTTTCTGAGAAATCAACTCCCCAAACCTGTGCATATCACTTCACCACCAACCTGGCCTTATGCTTATTCACTGAGCCATCAGGATTAAATTTGGTCTTGAAAATCCATTTTACTCCAATCACCTTCCTATCTTCAAACTTCTCTACTAGCTCCCATGTCTGGTTCTATTCTATCATAGCCAACTCTTCCTTCATTGCATTCATCCACCTTTGATTGCTTTTAGCTTCCTCATAACCTGCAGGTTCCAAAATAGCCACACTGCACCTTTGATTATCAGTCAAAGATCTAGTACCTCTAACTGGAACATCATCCACCAGCTCGTCAAGTTCCAATGAGACCTCTTTATGCTTGCCTTGTGGCTCATTTGTCCAGTCCCATTTCTCATCTTCTAGGAACTGAACATCCCTACTAGTGATCACCTTCCTTGTCTGTGGTTGATAGATCTTGTAAGCTTTTGACACTAAACTGTAGCCAACAAAGATCCCAGGTTCAGTTTTCTCTCCCAACTTGTCTCTCTTGACCTGTGGAATATGAGAAAAATACAAACAGCCAAACACCTTCAAATTTCTTAGAATTGGCTTGATCAAACCAAGCTTCAAAGGGTGTCTTCATCTCCAATACCCTCGTAGGTAGTCTATTCAGCAGAAAAACTGATGTGTTTGTTGCTTCTGCCCAAAACTTTTTTGGTAGATTCTTCTCATACAGCAGATACCTAGTCATCTCCATAATGGTTCTATTCTTCCTCTCACTAACTCCATTTTGCTGTGGAGAGTAAGGAGCAGGAAGTTGATGCTCAATTCCAGCCTTTTCACAGAAAGAATTGAACCTCTGTGAAGTGTATTCTGTTCCATTATCAGATCTAATGACCTGAATCTTGCAGCCACTTTAGTTCTCAACCCATTTCTTAAACTTCAAAAATACCCGAGCAACTTCTGACTTTTGCTTCATAAAGTAAATCCAGCACATTCTAGTATACTCATCAATGAAAATAATGAAATACCTGCTGCCATTTAGTGAAGGAGTCACTTGTGGACCACATAGATCTGTATGAATCAGTTGTAACTTTTCAGTAGCTCTCCAAGTGGATTCCTTGAAGGGAAGTCTTGTCTGCTTGCCCAGCAAACAAGCTTTGCACCTTGTGATTTGCTCTTCCAGGCTTGGTAACCCAATTGCCATTTCATTCCTCTACATAAACAGCACGCCTTTATGATGAAAGTGCCCTAACCTCTTGTGCCATATTTTTGAATCATTAGCCTGACACTTGAATGCCATCTGCTCCTTCTCAAGAGGATTCAAAGAAAAACTCTTCTGTTGCATCTTTATCTTGAACAGCTCCTGACCACTGGAGTCAAAGATCAAACACTTCTTCTCTTTAAATATCACCTTAAATCCCTTTTCTACCAACTGCCCCACACTCAGCAAATTCTGATCAATTTTAGGAACATACATCACATCACTAGCTTAGTTCCAGCACAACTCTCCATTACTAACTACAGTCCATTTACCTTTCACTTCTAAGTACTCCCCATTCCCAATCCTCACTCTTGACTTCAATGACTTGTCAAGGTTTATAAACAGCGTTTCATCACTTGTCATGTGGTTTATGCAACCACTATCAACAAGCCAACTGTCACATGGAGTACTAGAGGAGAAATAAGAGGCAACAAACAGTTGATCTACCTCTTGCTGGACTGCAGCATGTACCTCACCCTGCTGCTGATCTCTTTTTTTTTTTTTTTGCAGAACTTCTCAATATGTTCAAGCTTATGACACTTTCTGCACCTTACATCTGGCCTCTTCCATCACCTAAAGTGTGGATGATTCTTTTTTCCACAGTGCTGACATGAGGAATATCTTCCCAAATTGTTCTTGGAGTTGCTTGCACTGTTCTCTCCTGCAGTAGCTTTTGAACCACTATTGCCATTTCCTTTCTTCCCTTTCCACTTCTTGACTTTTCCTTCTACATTCTGCTGTTCTTTGGCCAGTAAAGCTCCTTTTGTACTTCCTTCCAACCTCATTAACCTCTTCTGCTCTTGTGCTTGCAGAGCACTTAGCAATTCTGCCAACTTGATCTAAGACAAATCCTTGGTATTCTCCAAAGAGGCAATGGTTGCCTCAAATCTTTCGGGCAATGAGACATGAATCTTCTGCACTAGCCTATTATTAGAGAAGTCAATGCCTAGAACTCTTGCCTAATTTGTAATGCTTATCAACTTATCAGAATACTCCTTAATTGTCTCAGATTCCTTCATCTGTAGTCTCTCAAATTCTGTGATCAGGTTTAGCCCCTTCATGCTTCTGATCCTCTCATCTCCTTGATACTCAGCTTTGAGGAAGTCCCAAATAGCTTTGGCTGATTCACAAGCCATAATTCTACTGAAAATGGCAAGTGAGACAGCAACATATAAACAAGACTTTGCTTTTGTTTTCCTTGTTGTCATCTCCTTGTGAAACTTGATTTGATTGATGGTTGGATTGTTAGGAAGGGGATCAACTTCATAATCTTGTTCCACAGCTTCCCAAAAATCACAACCCTCTAGATAGGCTCGCATTCTCACTGCCCAGGCTTGATAATTTTCTCCATCAAACGTTGGTGGAGCCATTGCTGAAAAACCACTTGATCCTGCCTCCATCTTGCTTTTAACTTCTATGGATGCAGACACACCTCTCAATCAATCTCACAAGTCACTCACAGCCCCTTAAGATCAAGAAAGCTTTGATACCAGTGTTGTTTTCGAAAGAATAGAGAAGGAGTTGACAGCAAAAGCTGTGTCTTGTTCAGAAAACTGAAAAATGTTCAAAATACATACTAGAACTTAACCATAAACCCAAGTTGCCCACTAACAGCTTGCTTGGTTCACAAAACCAGCAACAAACTAACAGAACAGCTAAAAAAATGTGAAGCTAACTGCTCCTACAAGATAAGATTGACCAAGTAAAACAACAATTAACCAACTCCTAGAAAACAGGACATCAACAATAATTTCACATCTCGATGCGACCTCATGGTTTTGGAAACACCATTCTTGCAAACGAATCTACTTATAAAGAACAAGTCAGCAATATGAAATCCATTGGAAGATTTCAAGATTTCCTACTAGGAAGGAAGTTTACCATTTAGGAGAAGCAATCCACCACAACCAAATGATCCGGAAGCAGGGAAAGGCGACTCTTCATGGTTAGATTAGCTAAATTAGCAGCAACGTCAGTCATTGCGATTGCTTGTTTAGGCAGTTCCCCACTAGTCTTCTTCTTCCCATGACACCAAGGTTGAGGAAATGAGATAACAACTGTAAAAACATGCAAATGAGGACAAAGGTGCAACATAATTTTTTCCGTCCAAAAAGAGATAGAAAAGTTCAACAAATAGAGAAGTAAAAATTGGAAAAAGTGAAGGCTGTTAATGATGATTGTAAGTGAGAAACTGAAGATTGTAAGTGAAGAAAATTTGCCAATATTCCCAGCTTAATAAGAGTTTGTTAATGATACATCATTTTTTGACAAATGATTTCGTTAATTAGTTTTTGTATATTTTGTACTGATCAAATATCTTACACAAGCAATTCTCAAAGTAGATATTGATAGTGAGAAAAGATTTAGAAAAAAGTTGTATATTGCATTAAGGCACAAGGCCAGAATAAATAGGTACAATGAAGCCTAATCTATAAGATATTTTAGGAAAACAATCCTAGGGAATAAACAAAGAATAATTCTATAATATCCTAGAATATATACAAAATCCTTAAGATAATATATACATAATCCATAAGATATTGTAACACCCCATTAAACTCAAGGTGGATCAAATAGTGAGAGTTTGGAAAGTAGATACCGAAAACATGGCACTGCAAGAGCCTTTGTAAAACCATCGGCTAATTGATCTGCAGTCCCAACAAGAGGAAGAGAGATGGTGCGAGCCTATAGATGATGATGAGTAAGATGGTAGTCAAGCTCAATATGTTTGTGGCAATAGGATTAGCTCCAATATGGATGACACTTTCGTTGTCATGATATAGAGGAGTGGGATCTTGGAGTGAGATGCCCATGTCAACAAGCAAACGACAAAGCCAAACAATCTCAATAGTAGTGTTAGCATAACATGATACTTAAACTCAGTAGAGGAGTATGAGACGATCTACTATTTCTTAGCGCGCCAAGAAATGAGAGAATCGCCAAGGAAAATGCAGAATCCTGTGACGGACCGACGATTAGTTTCATCAGAAGCCCAATCAGCATCGGAATAAGCACATAACTTGAGAGGAGAAGAGGATGGTAAAAACAAAGACGACGTCAAAGTACCTTGAAGGTATTGTAGGATTCCCTGAACAGTAACATAATGAGTAGACCGGGGGGCAGCAACAAATTGACTGACAACATGAACTACATACACAATGTCAGGCCACGGAATAGTGAGATACACAAGACTATCAACTAGAGTTCGATAACGAGTCATATCAGAAAGAGACTCCTTGTCGTCAGGGCGAAGCTTTTGATTCAACTCAATAGGAGTGATCGCAGTACAAGAATCAGAAAGAGCAGCCTTAAAGAGAATATTAGCGATCTACTTCTGTTGAGAAAAAAGAATACTACGAGAATTGTGAGCAATCTCAAGCCCGAGAAAATAATGCAATGGACCAAGATCCTTCATGGCAAAATGTTGTTGAAGATGCCTCTTGGTATGTGCTATATAATCAAAGTCATTGCCGGTAATGATCATGTCATCCACATAAAAAAGAAGGATAGTATAGCCAGAAGATGAATTATGAACAAACATAGCATGATCTACCTCACTGAACAAAGTTTGCAAAAAACATAGCGGTAGTAAACTTCTAAAAGCCCATTGAAGATGACAAAATTGACTAGGGGCATGGGCAAGACCAGGTGGCTACATAAAGATTTCCTCTTGAATATCCTCGTGAAGAAAAACATTCTTCACATCAAGCTGATAGAAAGGCCAGTTGCGAACAGAAGCAATGGCTAGAAGAGTATGAACATAAGTCATCTCTGCTACTGGAGTGAAAGTCTCCTCATAGTCAATGCCATATTCTTGTGAGAAACCTTGCGCAACTAAATGTGCCTTATAGCGCTCAATACTACCATCATAATGAGTGTTTACTTTGTATATCCAATGACATGATACTAAGGAGTGACCAAGTGGAAGAGGGAGAAGTTCCCAAGTATTGGAACTTTGTAAGGCAGAAAGATCCTTAGCCATGGCTTGATGCCATTCAGCATGTTGTACTGTGATGTCCCGACAACGTCACATGCTAAGCGCAAGCGGAAAATATACAGATTATCATCATGACAGGACTTGTTTAATTTAATTATCGCACCATAGTATTCCGATCTAATTAGTTAGCATGTATAACATGGATACTTTATGATCTGAAACTTTTCTAATACAAGATCATCTTGTAACAATCTTGTCACCTAGCATTAGACAATCCAATTAAGAACACATACGAAGACCATGGAAGGCTTTGTTAGTTTTCCTTCAGAATTCATTCGGGCATACATATGTCGACTTGGATTACTTACAAGATCTGCACCTATGTACAACATGTATTTACAAGTCTACACTCAAAAGTATAAGTAATTAGCTAGGGAAAGGGTGAGAGGGGTTCTTAACTTCACTTCCCCTTATGCTAGCCCACGTTCATAAAAAACAAAAGACGTCTTCTCTAGCTACATCACGAATTGGCATCTAAGCACCTCCTGTCCCAACTCCATGTCCTCCAGTGTTAGACTAAAGAGGGCCAAACAACTCCCCTTCATGGTTTATGAACCATGCAATGAACCTCATTGGGATCCAATCTATCCTAACATATACCATCCAAAGCGTAGTCTTGTAGCATGTATAAGTTAGCTTGATATCCGGATCATATACGTCATGAAGAGAAACATCAATATATCATGCGATAGGTGGCATGTCCATATTAATGATATGAAAAATAAAAAGGAATGAGCAATGCCTAGTAAAGAAATAATAAGACCATATACTTGACAATCTGCAGTCTCCAAAGAAAGCAAGAGAACATAACCAAATAGCATATACTTACTAAGATTGAATCATCCTGGTATAGCTAAATGAATACTAAGTTGTCACATAAATGATCACTTCATATCAAACACTCTAGATATGCATGTATGCCTCCTGTTTCTAACTAGAACTAAGATGAGATGCAATAACAATAACATGAGAACTCACGCCAAGTGAAATTTATATTATAGTGTGTATATTAAAGTCCACCCTCGATCAATTTACCCAATCGAAACTCAAGCTAGTTCGATCAAGTCACTTCCAGAATCCTACATCCGGACTTCCGCGATATTGCTATCATGGGCATCTCACTCTGAGGCATCCTAGTATCACACAACTAAGGTATCTCAAGATCACATATCATGGGGCATCTCATTCTAAGGCATCTCGGTATCCCACAATTGAGGCATCCCTGATCACATAAAGGGGCATCTCAACTTCGATGCATCTCGGTATCTCACTCAACCAAGGCATCTAAGATCACACAGCATGGACATCCCATTCCTTAGGGCAACATTGGTATCCTAGTACCGATGGAAATCTCTTACTCATTTAATTCACACATTCCACACATCACACCTTTTAATTATATCACATCACGGCATGCATATGACCTCCACAGCACACATTTACTTCAAGCAGCACTCAAGGCTCACACACACTTTGAATTATGGAGGAGACATGCTCATGCAAAAACTAACCATTATTACAACTCCATTAGACTCCCTATATGCCATGAAAATTAGGTATAAGAGGCACAACATCTATTGCTCTGTCTCAGATCAAAGCAAAATAAAGGCTCATACGAGTAATTTTAACCACAGAAGCAGAAAGTGCATCAAGTCTCATCAAAATGCTAGGAAATTTTAATATGTTATAGAAGAGACATAGATTAACATTTTTTGTGAGAAATCTAAGACTATTTCTTGCTGTATAAAGAGTAGTAACTTGCTGTCTTTACCCTTAAATTTTGTAGTAGCTTCCAGTTTACGCACCTACTGAAGAAAATTCATTTCGCTATTCGAACCTCGACCGTTTGTTCTCAAATTTTGATATGTTGTTCCTAAAGATGTGTTCTACAACTTTCACGGGGGGCTTAAGGTCCAAATCCATCTAGAAAAATACAGAAAATTCATAGAACAACCTAAGATTATGCTGGTTTTTGTAGGTCAGTTTGCTGTTCTAAGGAGAAGAATGTTTGCAACATTTAATTCCACAAGAAATCTCTAACAACCAGTAATTGAAGCCTAAAATACTTGGTGCGCTCTTAAGAATTAGTTCTCTCCATCGACTACACATTTAAAACCCCAAAGTGATGCATAAACGAGCAATTTCTACCCCTGTCTCTCCCGAACAGAGCATCCCAAGCCCCTGTCTCCATCAATGGCTACATTCGGTTGTTTAGCTAGCCTATGACCTCTTTTTGAACCTAGACACCACACCACAGTACCCAAAAATGATCTCAACAGCTCATAGACTACACACATCAACCTAGTTCAACCCGAGACTAAAATTCGCCTCTTGACCACTCAAACCCAACATGCAACACTCGCTCATCACTCAACAGTCGTCTACCCAACATCTCGACCAACACAGCTCCTGCATGCACGGTTCTTCACCCATCTGAGCCCCGACCATCACATGCAAAGATCAAAGACACCATTCGGGCACTCATCTAACCTATTCCAGCCCAAAACAGAAACATCAAGACTCGATTATCTACTATCCGGCATGCTCCGCACGTTTCCTCGACAAACAACGGATAAATTGTAGTTTAGGATCTCATAATTTCCTTACCAATGGTTTGGCTTTGCTGGTGGCTCACTGCACTTTGGAAATTTACCCTCAAACGCGCGCAAGAAGAAGAAGAAGAAGAAGCTAGAGTCGCTAAGTTCCGCCTTTGTGCAAGCCACACAAGAGAGAAAAGAGAGAAATAGAGAGAGAGGATTTGGGTTTGTTCTTGGGAGAGAAGGAGGCGTGAATTCTAAGAAAGCCTAAATATAAGTGTGTAGATTTTGTTTAGATCCCAAGAAGAGATATTTTTTGGAAGAAATGATGATGTCTCCTCTGAAGGCTTCAGGTTGGAGAGAAATCGAGAGGGAGAAGATTAAGGTTGTGGCTTCATGCATGCATTATTCTTCATGCTCGACGCCTAGAGCTTGAGAATGGTTAAGATTAAGCTCTAATCCGTGTCGTTAGTTAGTTTATTAGTTTTTAACGTCTTCTACTTAGTTTTGTTTTGGATCCACAAAATTTTGGTCCCCTCATAACTATTCGAGTCTATGAGTTCGTATTAATCAAATTAATGCATTAACGTCTTGGCGCTAACCTACGATCACAAACAAGGAACAATCACGAGAAATTACTAAAGTTAATGTTCTATAACAAAATTACAATCGCTTAAAAGTTTTAATAGAATTCTAATTAAATATCTCATAACGTTAACCTTTAATCTTTAATCGAAAAATTAAAGTCTTTGGCCCAAATACCCGTCTTTGGTCCACCCGGGTTCATCCCATGGCATTTCACAGCCCACTAGACTTAATTCACAATTTTAACAAGCTTGACTCTTGGCCTGTTCCAAGCCAAGTCCAAGTCCATAGCTCATCCTTTGGCCCATCGAGCCTGTGCTCGATATCTTCATGCAGGCTGTTAACTTCTTAAGCCCATACTTTCCTCATGGCCTATTGGGCTAGTCATTTGGCCCGCTTTAAATAATCCAAGCCCATAATAATCCAATTATGCTTATAAGGTCAGAAAATTTAGGATGTCACATGTACTGCCTCGCAGTAACTAATAGGTTCATGCACATCATGGACAGTAGCAAAAAATGAACGAAACTCGGCAAAATAAGAAGTAGCATCAAAATATCGAGTGTGGGGGGGAGGGGACGACAATCCCGAGGAGGATTATGAAGTGGCTCTAGAGGGGCAGAATTGTCAATGGTAGGGGGGACAAGAGGGGTAATAGCGGGAGGTAGTTCAAGTGGAGAAGGAGGGGCAAGTATATCTGGAGGAGGAGAAATAGGGATAGGAGGTGGTTTAGGACAAGGATTAACCGGGAAGTACATGAAAGGAATATGGATAGACATTGAAGGTGTAGTGGTAGTAGAGAAGGAAGGAACATGCTCATGAAAAATGACATTATGAGAGATACAAATGTGTTGATCAATTGGATAGTAACAACGATATCCCTTTTGCTCAGTGTTGTAACATAAGAATGCATATGATATGGATTGAGCAGTCAACTTCGTACATTCAGTGGGAGGGAGAAGCACAAAACACATGCACCCAAAAACTCGAAGATGTGTATAGGTAGGAGAACGGGAATGAAGTCGTTGAAAAGGCGTATCCTAATGGAGAACGGGTGAGGGAAGGCAGTTGATAAGATGAACCATGGTGAGAAGAGCTTCAACCCAAAACTCAATAAGAACCGAAGTAGAAAGTAAAAGAGCATGAGTGGTTTCCAGAAGATGCCGATGTTTATGTTCGGCAACCCCATTTTGAGCTGGGACACCAGGAAAGCTGTGGCAATGTCCCATCACTAACTAAGAGATAACGAAAAGCATCCGAAAGATATTCTTCCCTAGAGTCAGAGCGAAAAACCTTGAGTTTCTTTTGAAATTGTGTAGATATCATGGTAGTAGAAGTCTGATAAATGGTAAGAAAATCACTACATTGAAGCATGAGATAGATTCAAGTACAGTGAGAATAATCATCAATAAACAAATCATAACATTTAAAACCACTCTTGGATGGAACAAGGGCAGGACCCCATACATAAGAATGAACAAGATCAAAAATAGCACTAGAGCTAGAAGTACTCGTAGGAAAAGGCAAAGTAAACTGCTTTGCTAAAGGACAGACAAAACAGGGAGGTAAAGCGCCAGAGTGCACAAGGCTAGGAACTCCTCGTTGTTGAACAATAGAAAGGCAAGAAGAGGAAGTGTGCCTAAGATGTTGATGCCATCGCACAAGATCCATAGTAGCCAGTATAGGATGAGGAGAGGAAGTGAAGGTGGGTGGAAGTTGGAGAGATTTCGTAGTGTACAACCTGCGGTTCCCACTGCCCTTGCCAATCATCCTACCACTTGAACGATCTTGCACAAAGCAAGAGCGATCAGTAAAACTCACAATACAACCAACATTAGTAAGCTAGCCGACAGACAATAAATTGAGCACTAGAGAAGAAACATGCAACATGTCAGGAACACAGAAAGCCCGAGGGTGGACAAGAGTCCCCTGTTGGATAGCCATAAGAGGAGAACCATCGGCTATAAAGAACCGTGCTGGAGACTTGAGCTCAATGAGACAGGCAGCAGAAGCAGACATGTGTCTAATAGCTCTTGAATCAAGAATCCAAGTGGTAGAAGAGTCACCTGATAAGGATGCGGTAGCCGCAGAAGAATCAGCAGGAGTGACAGCAATCGAAATGTCAGAACTGGATGACTGAGAGCTAAGTTGCAGCTCATTTAAGCAGGCTAATTGAGCCTAAAGTGCAGCAAATCGCTCATCCATAGAAGGAGAGGCGAGAGAAACATGTCGAGCCGAAGTAGGAACGGGTTGCGTTGGGCATAGCATCGCTTCTTATTACAGCGGAACTCGATATGACCATGGCGGTGACAGTAAAAACACTGAACAAATTGTTGAGAATCATGAGTTGAAGTAGGAGACAATGATGTAGGTCGAAGAGTAGTAGCGAGAATTGCAGTGGATTGGACACTGCAAAAGGTGAAAGATGACCCAATCGGGTTTCCTAGCATCAAGAAAAGAGGGCGGAGGATTCCGATAAAGAATCCGACTACAAACACCCTCAAAAGTAGGTCAGAGCGTCATAAGAAAATCATAAAGTCGTAGGCGATCCTAAGTCTCCAATCGAGAAAATTGACATGTGACACAACTAAAACATGTGGAACATAAAGTGGGAGATAAAATGTCAAAGCTGACTCCAAAGCGACTTCAAATGATTATAAAACTCATGGATAGTCAAGTGTCTTGAGTAGCAGTGGAAATGCTGTAACTGGTAGACACGGATAGAGCCAGTCTGAGTAAACATGTCGGCGAGTTGATCCTAGAGATTCTTCGCACTTGTGATTTGAGCAAACTGTGGACGAAGGGCATGATCAAGAGAGCCAAATATAATGGTCCAAGCTCTTCGATTAGCAACAGTCCAGGTCTGAATGACAGATTCACGCTTAGCAATCGCCTCAAAAGTGAGTTTGGATTGCTTAGCGTCCTTGAGTTGGGCAGGACAAACGCAAACACCCTCAACATGCTCAAATAAGTCACGATAAACAAGTGCAACCATAGCCGATGGTTGCCAAAGAGCGTAATGGGAGCTATCGAGTTTGACATCAATTCAGCTATCGAGTTTGACATCAATTCAGTCACTCGAATCACCCATATCAATTCCAATAGCACACAAACAACCAAAATCTCAAGAGCACTAATAATGGCGGCGTGTGGGAGCACATGCGTCGAGATTTCATCGGATGGTGAAGTATGAAGTGTGATATGTCACTGATGATGAGACAATGAACGTGTTGTCATCAAATTGATGAAACCACAAGAACCCACTAGCGAAGAGTCCTGAGCTTCGAACGGCAACGTCAAGCTATGGTGAACTTGATCGCCGGTGATGTAGCAGTACTCAAAGGCGTAGTGACGACATAGTCACAATAGAGAAACAAAAGTCTAGAGCAATCGCACTGATACCATGATAGAGAGAAAAGATTTAAAAAAAGAGTTGTATATTGCATTAAGGCACATGGCTAAAATAGATAGGTACAACGAAGCCTAATCTATAAGATATTTTAGGAAAACAATCCTAGAGAATACATAAAGAATCCCTAAGATATTGTAATAGATATTTTGCCTATCTTAAGGAATAAAAGTGCTACAAGAGTGAAAAATACGAAGGTCATTATTTGGCATCATGGATAGTATTATTGTTTTTCCATCGCTTGTGTACGATGGAAAGGGCTTTTTCTTCATTTTCTCAAATCAACTTATTTTGATTTGATGAATTTTTGCCATTTATTTTACACGAAAAGTCACTTATTGGAAACACACATTAAAATAGTAGAGCAAATGTACTTGTTTAAATCGAAACCTATTTTATAATTGTCGTTTTGTTAGTATAAGCGTCATCATTGTCTTAACTTGCTTTTGGTATCATATTACAAAATAAAAATTGCGAGTGAAATTAGCTATGAGTAATAACAAAAAGCCTGAAAATGTCAAAATAAGAACATTGTGGAACTACTTCCGGCGAGTGTTAAACTGAATCACTTTTGTCCATTTATAGACGCTTTTATTTTATCTGTTTGTTTACAATAAATAGACCCGAATCGAAAAAATGTACTTGCACGAAAGTTCCATTAGATGCATCCGGAGTTGAGCCGAGACTCTCCACTTTTTCACCATATTCATTGAATGGATGGAAAGGGGGTTCTTTTTGGATCCACTAGAATACATCGTCAATCGGGCTTTGATGTATTAGACCTATTCCAATCTATTATACATATAAGTTAAAATATGGATTCAGGATGTTTTGCCACTTCTTACACGGGGATAGTATGTAGTTTCGATGAATATATATGCGTAAAGTCTATATTGTCTATATCAATTATGTAACTTATTTCTATTATCCAAAAAGTTTTAAATTTATTGTATTTGACTAATTCAACTTAAAACCTTCCAATTTTACCAACTGAGTTTTAAATATTTTTGTATTTTGCTAATTGAGTCTATTCAGTCAATTTTATCTAGAAATTGCCGACATTGTCGCTAGCCATTCTACATGGTACAATCGATATTGATGTCAACAATTTTTATAATATTTTTAAAATTCTAAATTTTTTATAATATTTTAAAAATTTTAAAATTTTTATTTTTTTTTTTTAAATTTCATTTTTCTTTCTTTCCTATTTTTTCCTTCCAAACTCAATGAGGGCCAGCCAATCTTTGTCGGCTACGAGCGAGGGTCATGGCCCTCGTGGGAAACTTGGTTGAAAAAAAAAGAGGAAAAGAAAGAAAGAAAAAAAATCATTATTAAAAATTATAAAAAATTGCTCATGCCGATCTTAGTTGTCCTACGTGGCATTACGACATCCACATTAGTGATTTTAGATTAAAATTAGCTAATTGGATTTAATTGACAAAACGTTAAAAAATATTTAAAATTCAATTGGTAAAATTGAAAAATCTAAAACTGAATTAGTTAAAATGCAATATATTTAAGACTTTTTGGTCAATATTTCCTTCATTCCCTATCAAAAATTTAAAAAATAAATAAATTTCCAATCACCTGTCAATACTAGTGCAAATCATAATAGTAAAAGACAAAAGTTTTGTTTTACGAAGAATAAATGATGTGAAAAATATTTTCCTATAAAATGATTGCTTCATTACTAACAAAGATGAAGAACCAAAAGTATTTTCATTGTTTACGAAAACATTTAAACATGCATACCACAACTTTTATTGGCTAACTATTTCAAGCGAATAGATTATTTTCAGAAAACTATAATTTAAACTATTCATTTTTTACGAAATAAAACGGAATGTCAAATTATTGAATTCAAGTCTACAATTGTTTGGTCCCCTTTGCAGCCATCGTGATTCGAACTCCCAATCTCCAATCCACGGTTTCAACTGGTCAGTGTTAGTCCCCGCTAGAACCCTAAACCAAGGCCCCTCCTTCCTTCTCATCGTCGTCGAGCTCGCCCCTCCTTCTCTTCCTCCATTTCCAAGAACCCTCGCAGCAATCACATCCCGAAATCACGCAGACATGAGACATTCATGGCGTTCGCTTCTCCTCCGAACCCACCTCCGTTCAAGATCGAACCTCCCAAGGCACTCTCCGCACCCTTCCTCGCTCTCCAACCCGAATCCCCACTCGGTCCGTCGCTTCGCCTCGCTTTTCCGCGCCGACCCTCTTCGTAACTCGCCCTCGGGACCTCCGTTTGATGCCCAAGTCGCGAGCTTGGCGCGACCCAATTACCCCTTCGTAGCCAGGCCCTTCTCGTCGGAGCCGGCCGTCGAAGTGGAGGACTCGGATCACACGGTCGTCGCCGATGCTTTCGCTAAATGCGAGAACCCGGAGGATGCGGCGAAGGAGCTGGAGTTGAACAATGTCGCCGTGAGCCATGACTTGGTTCTGAAGGTCTTGGAGAGTCTCTCTGCTAGTCCTCGCGCTGCTGGTAGGTTTTTCGATTGGGTTTCGGAGGGGCATAGTGAGAATTTGAGCTCGAAATCGTATAATTTGATGCTGGGTATATTGGGTGTGAACGGGTTTATTTCTGAATTCTGGGGTTTGTATGAGACTCTGAAGAAACGGGGTTATGGCGTGTCGGGGCGCGTTAGAGATAAAGTGTTGGATACGTTTGAGAAAGAGGGGAGAGAGAGTGATGCGGAGAAGCTGAGAGGTATTTTCGCATCTGGATCGATTAATAACTCTGTTGAGAAGAATCCCTCCAGGATTTTTAGGATAGTGAAGAATGAGGTTTGGAGTGAAGATGTCGAGAAGAAGCTGCGGGAGTTAGATGTCGAGTTTTCGACTGATGTGGTTAAGATGGTACTGGAAAATCTTGCTACTGAGCCCATGAAAGCCTTGATATTATTCCGGTGGGTCAAAGAAAGTGGTTTATTTAATCACAATAAGCAGACGTATAATGCCATGGCAATTGTCTTAGGGAGAGAAGATTGTATCGATAGATTTTGGAAGCTGGTTGATGAAATGAAGGTTGCCGGGTATGAAATGGAAATGGACACTTACGTCAAGGTATTGGGTCGGTTTTGTAATAGGAAGATGATCAAGGACGCAGTCTATTTATATGAGTTTGCCATGGGTGGTGTCAATAAGCCTTCAGCGCAGGAATGTACATTCCTATTGAAGAAAATAGCTGTTAGCAAGGACTTTGACCTGGGTCTCTTTTCTAGAGTTGTGAAGGTCT
Source organism: Eucalyptus microcorys (assembly GCA_014182515.1). Lineage (NCBI taxonomy): Eukaryota > Viridiplantae > Streptophyta > Magnoliopsida > Myrtales > Myrtaceae > Eucalyptus > Eucalyptus microcorys. Next base: position 18,264,323 of record CM024571.1, on the reverse strand, counting down.
ATACGGAGAAAGGGAATGCGCTGACAGACACCATGCTTTATACAGTTTTGAAGTCTTTAACCAGTGTTGGAAGATTAGCGGAGTCTGACAAGGTTTTGAAAGTAATGCACGAGTGTGGGTTCTTACCTGGTGGCAATCTCCGGAGCAAAATTGCATTCCAGCTTAGTAGTGCTGGTAAAAAGGATGAGGCATGTAAATATATGGATGCACTAGAATCATCTGGGCTTACTTCTGATTTCAAAACCACTGCATCGCTAATAGAAGGGCATTGTGTTTCGGGAGATCTTGAAAAGGCTTCTGATTATTTTCATGAGATGGTTGAGAAGGAAGCAGGTTCTTCTGCTAGTCGCGCTCTTGATTCACTGGTTAATGCATATTGTGATAAGAACAGAGCACTCGATGCTTGCCGAATTTTGAAAGATTGTGCATCCAACAATGAGTTGAAGCCTTGGCATACGACGTACAAACTTTTGATAAAGAAATTGCTGGCTCAAGGAGGATTCGAAGAAGCATTGACACTTTTGAGTTTGATGAAGGAACATGGATACCCGCCTTTCCTTGATCCTTTTATTCAGCACATATCAAAGAAAGGAACCAAAGACGATGCTCTTGCTTTTCTAAAGGCAATGACCTCGAAAAAATTCCCATCTAAATCTGTGTTTCTCCAAATGTTTGAAGCCTTCTTCAAGGTTAGGAGGCATAATGAAGCACAAGAGCTTCTTTCTAAGTGCCCGAGAGACATACGGAACCATGCAGATGTTTTGGATCTCTTTTGTTCAAAGTCTAAAGGCACTGTTGCCACTGTGGCTGCATAAGCCTTAGTAAAAATCCTGTTGTGCTATCTGAGGATTAGGTAGAATATCTTGTTTCAAGAATTTTGGTTCGACAAAAACAGTTTTCGTTGGATTTGTTCACTTATTTCATGTCATCAGAGTGGCAAGCATCTCGATATTCTTGCAAATAAAGCCCCAGGTGTAAGTCTGTTCTTTACTTGCATTTATTTGGTTCATCATATAGCACCATTTCAAAGTTTTTGGTGATATGATTATATTGATGATTGGACCTAGATATTTGCTTTACACTTGCAACTTGGAAAATGGATGCTGTCACTGCTTACTTTTACCGTTTATCACATGTGCTTGATGTAGTTGTGGTGCATTCATCCAACCCCCCTTTTTTTTTTTTTGGCGATGTAAGCAATAGTTGTATTGGAAACAACTTTGGAATGCAGATCAAATTTGCTATATCAAAAACACACGAACCTTGCTGCAACGAACACCACAGGCAAGATGACATCAAGCCCGGTTATTGCAAATTTGAAGCTGAGCAGGGTTCCTTGCACTAGTACAAATCAATGTACTATTAACTATTGAGGCTATGCAAGACATCACGCTGGGCTGTAGAGAAAACTGGCCTACTGGAGACAATAAAAGCTAAATCATGCAACTTTTTATTCCTGTGAAGCCACTAGGGATATATGGTAGCACACCAGGCGGTTTTAGACCACAGAAGTAACTAAAAGCTACACTTCCTTAACTACTCCACATTCTGCAAACAGATGATCTCGTCTCAAGAGTGATCACCACAGGGCACACACACCTATCAACAGAGATACTCCATGTCCAAGGCCTACCTAGAATTTAATCTATTTTAAATAGCCAACCAACAGATGAATTTGTGTTTTCTAATATTAGGAGTAAACCAGACAAGTTTATGCCATGGAACTTTACTGCGGCCCCAGTTCGCAACGCACTCCACGCACTATGAATTGGGATTGTTTCTCGAAGGTGTAGCAATTTAAAGCATCTTATCGGAGAGCCTTGGATTAGGGAAGACAGAGTTACACAAGGCAGACTGAATGAGGACCAAATCCTCTCATCTTGCAGCAGGCCAAGACCATATGCCATATTATTCTACATGAATAAGTCTCAACAAAAGAGGAAGTCCGAGCCATATACAATTCTAGGAGAGAATTCTTCCAACAAGATGACCGATGGATGCCGAGGATCCAACCAAAGGAAGGTCTTCCCACCATCTCCAACGGCACCCTTAATAGAGCGCTTCAATTCTTGTTATAATTTGAGCAGTTTCCTCCAAGTGTAAGGCGAAGTAGCTGAAGGCTTAATACTCACTAAAGCTATTATGCTAAATCAAATATGTTCACCCGAGCAATCCACAAGGTGTCAGATTCAATCAAAAACATCCAGATGAGCTTAATTCGGCAGCCTTGCTCCTCTGAAAAATTTGTTTAAGCCCCAAACCACCCTCCTTAGTTCTCTCATCAGCTCTGTCCACAAGAAGGAGCTGCAGCACCTCTCCAATCTCCATGGCTTTGATGACTTCCTTTGGCAAAACAAAAAGTTGCACCAGTAAGAGACAATACTATAAAGAACAGAGGTTATAAACTGAAATGTACCAGCAAATTAGAGCCTTTGAGCACTCCAACCTTTCACTCTACTTACAATCTTTTAGGTCCAAGGTCTACAATTCTTTTCAGTGAGTCTACCTGAAACTCAAGGAATACCCAAGTACCTCACAGTCACAGGTGAAGAAGCCTCAACTTTAAAACCACTAATATGGGCCAACTCCTCCGGGGAATCACTTGAAATACCAGAAGTATAAAGCTGTGTCTTGGTTAAGTCTAACTCCAAACATCTTATATAAATTTCTAAACATATTCACCAGGAAAACAATCCTCCAAGGCACAATTTATAGCCACAGAGAAGTAAGGAGAAGTGACACAAGCCTTGGTACAGTCTGTGAACTTCTCTGGAGAACTCGTGACCTCATGAGCCAGCAGCACATCTTCCACAACTTTCCTCCCCTCCACAGAAGCGCTCCGATTCAAGCTAACAAAGCTAGACAAAACCACTCTTAGCCTTTTACTACCAAGAATAATCCTCTATTATGACGCTCTTAATTACATTTTTTTCTCTCTTTTCCACAAAAAAATGTTCTTTCTTTCCATAATACATTGAGATCGTCTTCATTTTCAATTGACATGTTAGCAACATAGTCTGTGTAATTAAGTGCCGATTGCAGAATTGATGTTAGAGTACTTAACTGTGTGAACCAGATTAAAGACCAGTGTAGAAACTAATTGCCAAACATGAATCCGTCACATCACTTAGTAAATCAATTTTATTTAATGTCTATTATTATTCTAGTAGGACGAGCAACTAGCACTAAAATTTGTTCATCAACCAAGAACTTCATGTATAAGGTTTACAATCTCAAAAACTAACGTTTAAATAGCAATGCATGCATAATCCTGATATATAGTAAATCTACTTGATCCTAAATGTTAAATGATGTGGTTTGTGTGAGACTCACATGATTTAAAGACTCAGATCACATGATTTTAAATGAGGAGCGTGCAAGAATTTTTTGACTTTTGTGCACATTGACTCTGTGAGATAATGTGTTGAAAGGAATGAAAAAAATTATTAGGAGCACTGCTAGCAGCGATGCCCACCTTTCTTCGAAGAAAGGGAATCGGTCGAAAGCAGGCTCAGGGGGCGTGACTTTCTGACATAATTGGGTGTTTCATTGATATGTCCATTTGAACTGCACGGGCGGGGACCGGTGAAGGCGTCATTCGTTGTTTTTGAATCCAAGTGAGCGTGCTTTCGTTGTTGAGGTTTCACACTGTTGTCTCCCTGCTCGTCTGGAACAGAGATCTGTTCCGGATGAAAAAAGAAACAAATTGTTTCAATGGATATTTTTCTTTTCATTTCTTTTTCTTAAACGGATCAGAGTATTTGGATCTACTCGACAAATCCCAATCGGATTCGAGAACCTTAGAGCTGTCCCCAGTCCTATTGCCATCAAAAGATCACGTCATGCTTCCATAGACGTAGTATGGTGCTGAGTTCTAACCAACTCGACAAATCTAGGTTTAATTCTCCTTCATTTTCGACTTTAATGTAGTTACTCTTTCATTTCTGATGTCCTCGAATGTATGCCTATTGTGAGGCCTAACTTGTACTTTGTATCGAGCTGGGAGCTGGGAGACAAAGGAGAGGATGGAGGCAAAAGAACCAATTACAACATAATCACACAGTAGACTTGGTTCTAGCCGTACTATGTCTTCGATGATAGACTGAAGATGCCTTCGATTGAACACACACGAACAAGCACGTGAGTCACTCGAATGGACATAGCTTAATTGCTATCTAATGTCTTCTGGTCTATGCATCAGGAACTTTAGAAAAGTTCTCAATTAATGGATAGTTACAACATATTCAAGAAAATTATCCAAAAAATTCTAAACGTATTGCACTTTTACTAATTTAATTTTAAATATTTTAATTGTGCCAATTGAGTCTTCAACATTTTCATATTTTATCAATTGAGTCCATCCGATCAATTTTGATCGAAAATCATTGACGTGGATGTTGATTGTCCTATGTGGCACAGTTGACATTGATGTGTACATTTGTAATAATATTTTAATATTTTAAATAATTTTTTTGGTTTTTCTTTTCTTTTATTTGGACTTAGGCTTGTGAGGGTGTTGCAGCCTTGCCCACAAGGGGTGAGTGGGGCTAGCGAGGGCCATGATGCCCTTGCCTGGGGTAGACAAAGGCTGGGGTCCTGGGGAGCCCTTGCCTGCTTTGTTTTTGGTGAGGGCAACTCAACCCTCCCTAGATTTGGGTGAGGGCTGTGTGCCTTCGCTTTGGCTGATGAGGGTGTCGTGGTCTTTACTAGCTGTAATGAGGGCATTGCAGCCCTTATTGGCTTTAGGCGAGGGGTATGATGCCCTCGCTATGGCCGACAACAACATTGGATGAGGGCTACAACACCGTCACCTAGTGTCGGCGAGGATCGCTAATCTGAATCCAAAGAAAAGAAAAGAAAAGAAAACGTAAAAAATTCAAAAAAATATTAAAATATTAAAAAAAAATCTATGTTAGTGCTAGCCATGCCATGCCACGCAAAACATCTAGCATTCAAGTCGATTCCTGGTCAAAGCTAGCTAGATAAACTCAATTGACAAATTGTAAAAATGTTTGAACTAATTTGGCAAAAGTGTAATAGGTTTAGGATTTTTTTGAATAATTTTCTAGGTATAGTTATAGGCTTAAACTAGAGACCCCAATTACCTTATTTCATGTAAAACTGAGTAATATCTCTTCGCTCTTCTATTTATAAAGAATTTGAAACACAAATTTTCGGGAAAATTACCAAAAAGTCATAAATCTATTGCAATTATCCCAATCAATCCTAAATCTTTTTTTTTTTTTGGCCAATTGAGTCTTAAAATTTTTGTAATTATGCTAATTTAATTCATCTGGCCAAATTTGGCTAGCTGGCGTTGACTAGCATAATTGACCTGATTGGAGTTGACATAGATAATTTTTTATAATATATTAAATATTTTTCAAAAAAATTTAATTATTTTTTCTTTTTCCTCTTTTCTTTTGTTTCTCTTTTCTTTTTTCCCCTCTTGTTGGTTGTCTCAATCTAATGATTGCCTAGAGGCGAGGGCTCAGTCCAACGATCTTGCTGGCCGATGGCTAGGCTAGCTCTAGCGGTGGTTGGGGTAGGGTGAGCTTGCCCTCGCCACTAGTGAGGGATGGGCAAGATCGACTCCCAACCACTAGTGAGGGCTCACCTCGCCACTAGTTAGTGAGGTCGTCGGATTGAGCCCTCGACTCAGTCCACTAACTGGCTAGAGGAAGAAGGAAGATGGAAAAAAATAAATAAAGAGAAGGAAATGAAAAAAAGAAAAAAAGAATCTTTTGACTACCTTGTCTTCTGAGTGTAAGCTTTTTGGCTCCGGGGTCCTTAGCTGTACAGTTGTATAGCTTCTTGGTTCTTAAGTCAATATATTACTTACATTTTACAAAAAAAAAAAAAAAAAAAAAAAAAAGAAAAAAAAATTCAAAAAATTAAATATTATTAAAAATTGTTTACGTTAATGTCGGTCGTGCCATGTCAGCATTGGTTATACATGTTAGCGTGGCGAGGCCAAATTTGGCTGGATGATTGAATTTGCATAATTGTGAAAGGTTTACGACTCAATTAGCAAAAATAAAGTTTATAACTGAATTGGTACAATTGCAATAGGTTGACTTTTTGGGTAATTCTCCCCCAAATTTTATGAGCGACTTCTTCAAGGTTGAGCTAGACCGTTTATCATCACAAGCTCAATATCAGCCTCTCGATGTTAGAGTTTTAGAACTTGACTCTTGCGGCACTTGTAATAGATGGGCCCAACAAAGCCCAAACCCATGTCTGCAATAGCCAACTCAGCCCACCTTCATTTTCCTTCACAGATTACACGTGAAGTCCAGGCAGCGGACAAAAGAGAAAAATGAGCTCGTTCGTGAGTAGGAAACGACAAAACGAGGAAAAGTGAGAGAAACTTTTGTGTGTACACGTTTCAGACTTCCCGACAAGCTAAATCAACTACCTTTTGTAACATCCGGTAAGTAATTGAACTCGGTGTCCATCTAATCAGAGTAACTTTCGAAGTTAAGTCATAAATTTGAAGTTATGTGAATTTTGAACTATGGAGTTCCATTTAAGAGTTGTTAAGCTGCGAATTATGTGAAAATAATAGTTTAGGCTGTTGTGGAGTTATGAATTTGACAAAAATTGATTCTGAAATATAGTTTAATTGAAATGGATTTTTAAAATCTCGTGTGTGAGTTACACATAACGGACAGAGATGAATGTTTGCTATGAACGAGTTTTTTTTGTTTTTGCATAAGACTCAATTGATCTATGAGTAAGCATAATTTAATTGAGTTGCTGTTAGAGTAATGTTTTACTTGAATTTTAATAATGTTTTTCGATAAATCGATAGATATACGAGTTTGTCGGTTCGAGTAACCTTTATAAATTAGTTTTCGGCTTTCCTAGATAAGTAGTGTCATTTTTTCTTTGAGTTTGTAAACTTATATATCGAAAGCGATATATATTAGATATATTATGAATTATGGAATGGTATTATTGTTGCATAAAAGTCTTGATCAAACAATTATTACTTTTAGTAATTATGGATAGTTTGAGAAATGTTTTAGGAAATGTATTGTGAGAGGTTTTCTTTTATGTATATACTTCTTTTATGAATCTGTTATCACTCATTTTCTTGTAAAGTTGGGGGTGCGACAAAACTAGATGGCATTAAGTGCATCTCTGTGTGAGAAAATGGAGGTCTAGGTGTTCTCGCTATGCGGAACAGGGGTTACATGCAACCTCTCATATGCACACTCAGGCGACATGAAAACCGTCCCATTGGTTTCTCTACACAATATTTCGGATGAAATAATCCAATTAAAAAACAAAAGAGTAAGCAGAGGTGAGCTGAGCTCGCTGAGGCGCTCAAAATTTGTCAGGATTCAGTACTGAAATTACCCATCAGAGAGATTGCAAATGCTTCTTCTCTTTACTGCTTATCATCAAACCAGCTGAGATCTGAATAATTTGCTGGGTATAGAAACAGAAACTAGCAGCAGATGATAGATTTCATCATCAAACACATCGCCCTTTCCAATTTGCGCTGTCAGTAGTGAGATTCAGCTGGATAGATCGAACGACGAAATGTGCCAATGTGTCGAATCTTGTCTCGACTGTCCAGTTCTGAAGGAAAACGACTTCTCAGATGCCTGCTACATAGTTGTTCCCACCTAGTGCAGCTGCTGCACGTATTTTTGGGACCGTCTGTTATCGTGCGTGAAGCTCTCCTTGGCTCGCCAATCTCTTGTGGCCTGGTTGTACAGAATAGACCTGTCGATGAGCAAAGCGAAGTGACCAAGACGGAACGAGGCCAAATTGGAGTAAATTCTTTTTGTCATTGTCCCAATATTTGAATTACCCCTCGATCACGTTATAAAGGAGTAGTGCAGCTTCCTTTGGAGCTTTCCATTTGACACCTTCTTCCTTCTCGTTGCGACGTAGAATATGTTTAGAGTAAAAGAAATGGAAGAGAAAGGGACAAATGATGAAAAATTACCCGCAGGAAGACAAAATCTGCTATCATTCTGTGATGATTGGTAGGTTTCATTCCCTCTCATCTTATCTCCTTCATCTGCATTGGTGTAGAATGGCTAGTCGAGAGTGACCGACTGAAGTGGGGGACCATAAGTTTGTGATCCAAGGCGGTCGAGGTAGCTAAATGAGTTTTTTTAACTCGTACTTAATAGGTATGGTGATAAATGAGTTGCCTAAAATTTTAAAACATGTCTTAATGAATTGGAAAGATAAATGCCTAATTACATATGGGTCTTAATGGGTTAGGACATACATTACAAATCCATTTCATTGCAACATAATTACTTTCGGGGAAAAAATTAAAAAAAAAGAAAGAAAAAGCAAAAAAAAAAGAGCAATAGAAATGGTTCCGGGAGAGAGAGGGGGGGCTAGATAGAGCGGCGATGGGCATTGATTGTGCCATGGCCATTGGCAACATCGTTTACATCGGTCGATCTTGCTGCCAACGTCGCCCGAAGTTGCGGTAGATCTCTCTGACAACAACGTTGTTAGCAACTCACCAATGTCCATGGCTCGCAGATGTAGTGGTGTCTCTCTCTCTGTTCTACTTTTCAGATATGATCGAAATAGTTGCTTGACGGTGGGATCAAGCTCGGCATCCATTGACAACGAGCTAGCGTCCTCGTGGTGAATTAGCAGTCAAGCATGATGGCATTGCGAGCTCGAGCTTGTGACCTAGTTGAAAGAAAGAGTAGTTAAGAGATGTAAGTGATGGCCCGGTGATGAGTAAGTCCCCGGTGATGACTTGGCAACAGCTCAGTCACACCGATCGTTTGACCGCGGCGGCAATGACGGCTCGTCGGTGGTTGCAAGAGATGTTGCAAATTTTTAAGGTGGATTTACAGCAAGACGGCAATTCCATTTTTGAATTTTTTCATATTTTAATTTAATTTAATATAGTTTAGGTATGCTTTCATTATTATTACAACAAAAAGCATCCCTTTATTTTTATTTTAAAAGATATATTTGCAGTAAAGGATTGTTCCCCTTTTCAAAATAAGTAAAAAAAAAATATTCTCCTGAAAAGATTAGGTCAAATTTCTAGCACCAAGAGAAATAATAGAAGATGTGTTAGTAACTTGATTCGTCAAAATTTACAATAATTTCTTATTTGCCAATTTTTTCATGTTTAATTTATTTTTAATTGATTAGTCTTTTTTTTCCTTTTAGTATGCTATTTTCCATATTTAAGGGGGTAAATTGTTAATAATTGGTTGAAAATGAGTTGAGTTGAGTAGGATATGAGTTGCTAGAATTGTATTATATAAAAATGGGTCAATATGAGGTGAAAATGTCTTAGATCCATTTTCTATACACCCAAATCTAACTCGGCTCGAACCACACCTGTTTGACCAATTTAGTTATCACGTAGTTTGTGCATTTGAATCTTTATATTCACATGGGTATTATGAGAAATGAATCAAAATTGGCTTTCACATATTAATTATTTCACTAATGTAAAGATTTTTTTTTGGTTTGTTCTATTCTAATTTTCAATTCACTCTCAAACTTTTACTCCGCTTCCTTGCAGAGTGCGGGAGTCAAACTCTACACTTAAAATAAGATGTCCTTACGCTTAGCTCATCTGATGAGGAAGGGAATCGAATTCCTCACCTTCCCCTTCCCATGTGGAAAGGGTGGCCACTGAGACAATCTCCAATGGTTAATCATGTGAAGATTAAAGCCAACTCAAATCCAGCTTTGGTTGGACATATGATATTCAAAAAGTAGATGAAATTCTAATTTTTTTCGGATGAAAGAGTTGGAAATGCCCAATTACCTTCTTATGCGCTACCTTGAAGCGAATTTATGTTCAAACATGAACTAGGAGATCAATGTTCAATTCAGAAAAGATCCATGCGTAAGGGAAAAGTGTCAGAAAGTTCTAAACCTATTGCATTAATGCCAATTTCGATTAATTTTGGTTGGATATTATTGACGTGAACGTCGACAGGCCTACGTGACACTATCGATGCTGACGTGGACAAGCAAGCCTTGACAAGGGCTCCCTTCGCTTGATCTGGAGAGGTCGGCTCTAGCCTAGGCTTGGGCAAGCTTGTCCAACTTTGCCTCCACTCGAGCGATACTCGGTGAGGAGAGCCCTTGTTGGGGCTTGCCCTCACTCAGCTGAGCCTCACCTGAGGTGGGTAGTGGTGGCCCTTGCCCAGGCAAGGCCACCAGCCTTGACCATGGTTGGTGGCCAACAAAAGGTTTAAGGCATAAATAAAAAAATGAAAAAAAAAGAAGAAGATAATATTAGAAAAATAATAACATATCAAAAAATTTAAAATATTACTTTAAAATTGTCCATGTCAGCGCCGGTGATGCCACATAGGCCGGTTGATCTATGTCAGCAATATCCTACCAATATTAGTGAAAAGGACCAAATTGGTACTAGATCAGTTATTTAGAACTAAATTAGCACAATTAAAATGTTTATGACTAAATTAACACTAGTGAAATAGGTTAAGGACTTTCTTGACACTTTTCCTCCCATGCGTACATTCTGAACTAGTTATAGCTTTGCTAGTATGAGCCATTCGTGGACCTATTTTTGTTGAATCTTCTAAGTTGCTTGAGATATAGAGTAATCTGTTATTCGGTACCCAGATTTCATTCTAGTCTCAAGGTGAAAGAATGAAGTATATTGAAAATTCAGCTCAGGTAAGTTCACCTTATGGGTAGATAAGGAGAGGAAGCTCGAGTCCGGTCGTGGAGGCATGAGAGTAGAGATGTGCAGTGAAATGAACTCACTGGCGTATCTTTGGATGGGAAAGAAAGAACGTACTCTCTAGCGTGCAATCAGTCCGCAAAAGTATATAAGGCGAAAGAGTAACTGTGTAGTGAGCGGTGTAAGCCAACGGACCGACATTGTGATGTACATGGTACATGAAGCAGCGGATAAGATCAACGATCTCTCAACAGGCCCGAAGACCGAATCATTACTTCGAACAAGAAAAGTTGCGAAACAAGCTAGAGAGATCATAAGTAGTTGTAATAATGCAAATGGGTCCTTTGTTAGAGTCTTTTGAGGTTGTTGCCAACATGACATCCATTTGCAAGGGGGCAAAGGCTCGGGGACCCCCCAATGTTTTCCTGCAGGGATCGTTGTTCTTCGAACTACCTTTTCACTTTCACTTTCCAGCATCTTAAATTGCCATCACCACTTTCTTCTTTCTTATTTATTTATTTATTTATTCCTTTTTCCACCGCTCAGGTGACCCCGAGATGTCCCAGAAAGGATTAGTCCAGAGAAAAAGCTTGACCGAGATGAACAGTGCGCATTGTAGCTGATGAACGCGATGATGGAGAGCGTCCATTTTTGCTTTTCTCTGTCACAGCTTTTCTTGGGATGCAACAAGCGAGCCATACAGCATGAGAGTCCTCAAATCATCCTTATTAACGGTTTATGGTAAGCCTTGAAGATTTGTTGCAGGTTACTCATTTTTTTGGGGATCGATAGTTCTTGCAATTTTACTCATCCGTGAATAGCTGCGTTGGTTGAGAGTCTCTCCCTCGTCATAGAGGTCGAGAGTTCGAAACCTGCAATTGCTAGAGATTTAAGTGGAGGCCTTGGCGGTGGGTTGCTGGGCTAATCTCCCCCGAGGTATAAGGGGCCTAGTCCTCAAGAGCCATTTGGGCACGGAAGGTCCGTGGTGGAGTCCTCGATTACAAAAAAAAAAAAAAAAAAAAAAAAAAATCATTCTTGCAATTTTTATGTAACTTTCCTTTCCGGGCGGATCTTGATGGTTCCATTGGTACAGACAAATTTTCCAGTGGTTTTAATTCCTAGGTGTGGCTACAGCCTCAAAAGCCTGGGAGCTAGAAGCTCATAATTGGAGTGTCAAGATTGAAGTGGTGCCTTAGCCCCGTTAGATGTATGTACTTATTTTTACCACGAGAATTATGTGGATGGGGCAAAGAATATGAAGTCAGCTAAATAGTGTTTTATCCAATGAAATTACGACTTAGGAACAAGAGATACACCTTGCCCTAAGCAACTGCAACATACAAAGAGATTTGGCATGATAGAGAACAATTTCAATGTTAATAGGCTTCCAAAAAAAAAAAAAAAGGTTTTTGACAAACACATGTGGATCTTCCATTTATCTCCAGATATGGTTATAAGCAATGAATGGATGGGAAGGACATTGGAATTTGCCTTTGAGATCGGCAGACAAGATGGGGTCTCAACTTTCTCTGAAGCCAGATTCTCTGCCTAAAGCATCATGTGGTTTTGTACCCGATATGTCTGGATGGATGTCCATGCAAATTCATGAACAACAGCAACAACCGAACATTGAGTGTGGTAGTCAAGTGGTGAAGGCTTGTGACTCTTTTTGAGGCGTCCTGTAATCCGACCACCGAAAGCATGACGGTTATGCAATCTTTATGGTAAGGTTTCCCGAACACCAGATGCGTGTGAAGACTTCTATAATAATGTCATGGGCACTTAACGTGACTGCCCCTTCCTATCCATTATTCAATAAAAGAAAAGAAAAGAAATTTATAGCAACCTACTCGAAAATTATGTTTTTGTTTCCTGAAAAACTGAAATAGTATTTATACTAATTGAAGTGTATGAGTTATTGTTTTAGGAATCACATAAATATATTTAAGTATACTTAAAATCGGAAAAAGCAAAAAATAAGGCCCAGGTGGCAGTTGCTTGGGTCACTCGACCCTCGCCAGATGCCCTTGCATAAGAGATGTACAGTAACAAGGGGGCAACACTGGAAAACTAAAGAATTGGTGAGGGTAGTTTGAAGAAAAAATTATTTTAATCCTAGCCTTAGCATTCCACAAAATGCTACTTCAAAATGCCGATCCTTATTGGCTTTAGGTTTTCAGCATTTTCAAGATCATCATTTGATCGAAAACTACTTCAAAATACTTACCAAACATCTTAGCATTTCTCGAAGGGCTTTAGAGGCCAAAAACCTCTTGAGAAAGCTTAATAAAATGCATCCTAAATTAGAGCTAATGTACATTCGTGCCTTGCAGGAGCTATCACACCAATTATAACCAAAATGAACCAAAAGAGAAAATCTAACAATAAAACAACTTCAAAGTTAATATACCAACTTGTATGGGTAATTGAGTATTCTTATATATTTCGAAGCAACTTATGTAAATGAAATTAACAAAGATGATTCCATGACCAATTTTATTTTACTGTTTTGGTCGGATAACCAATTTTAGTTCACGCATTTCTTTATCATGTCTTAGAAATGTAACTATTATTGTTATTATTATTTTCTAATTTTGATGAAAGTATGGGCGTATTCATGCTTGTGGTTGTTTACCAATGTTAATAATTAACCATTATACAATTTGAACTATTTTGAATTTGCCTCAAATAATAGTAAAATAAAGGGAAAATGTCACAAATGGTTCATGAATTTTCATCTAATGTTCAATTTCAGCACTGAGCTTTCGATTTGCTCAATTTGATCCATGAACTACTACTTAATGTGCAATCTCGTCCCTAGACTTTTAATTTGTTCAATTTGGTTCCTGAATTATCGATAATTGTCCGATCTAGTCCCTAACTATTTGAAAATTGACCAATTTCATCCTTATGTTAGTTAAAGTTAACGAAATTGGCTTCCATGGCTTTTAGTTTCTTAAATATAAAATAAAAAAGGACATATGGAATATCCACATGGAAATTACCTTTAAAATAGGTCAAATTGTGGCCACTGTTAAAAAAGAAAGATACAAAACCACTTTTTATCTTTGCTTTTGTGATCAGTGCTCTCATCTCTAATTGACCCCTAATTTGTTTTCCTTTTTAAAGATATATATTGACTCATAATTCTAGTAATCCAACTTAGTTCCACGTCATCATTTAATGGTCCACGTCATCACTTAACGGTTTGAACAAACGGAAGGACTAGATGGAGCATTTGTTAATAGTTCAGGGACCAAATTGAGCAAATTGAAAGCTTAGAGATGAAATTGGTCAATTTTCAAATAGTCAGGAACTAGATCGGACATTTATTGATAATTCAGGGACCAAATTGAACAAATTAAAAGTCTAGGGACGAGATTGCACATTAAGTGGAAGTTTAGGGATTGTTTGTGACATTTTCTCTAAAATAAAAGAAAATGTTGAAACCCTTTGATTAAAGAGTAATCTCCACCAACAAGCAAGGTTTGGTTCGATCTAATCTACAGGAATGCATTAACCATAAATTCCAATTAACTGTTGATTAGTTGGTAAGAAGTGCAATTAAAGTTGGATTAAAAATTATAATGTGATTTGAGTTTTGAGCTGAATTACCCTTTTTTTTCTCTGGGTTCCTCTCGTTATGCTGAACATCGAAATGAAGTGTATTATTAAATTTAGACGTGTAACAATGGAAAATGCAGGATAATTCAGGAAGAGAGGGGAGGGAGGAAAGAAGTAGCTAATAGGCAGTGATATGGCGAGAGACAGCAGAGCTCTTGAGAAACTCTATTCGAAACAACTTCAATTGCATTAATAGATAGGTAGCTGTTTTTTGAATAATCGAAAGCTCTCATCACCCTCTGTCGTCCACCATAATAATCCAGTAGTTGCTTCAACGTCACTTCAATATTTTCCATCTTTGTTTCCCCAATAATTTTGCTCATCTCGACTACTTTAGTGTTGTTCATTAAGAACCCGACGACCAGCGGGTCTTCTCTATCTAAATTTTAATGCATCTCCCATCAATATCAATACGCTTGCATTGAATGAACGCTCTCTCTCTCTCTCTTCCCGGAATTTCCGAATCGTAGACCAACGTTATAGCCACCCTCCAATATAATTTGGGCTCACTCTCGAAGCCTAATTACTAATCAAATCACACACGAGCCTCAAGGAAAGCTAATTAAACAATTATCCTTGGCACTTGACATCAACCCCTCTTGTCCAATCCCATATTCCATTTCTCATCAATCAATGTTAGCCCCTAAAAATTCTCCGTTTTTTTTTCTTCTTTTTTTTTTTTTTGGGGGTACCTTTTTTGTTATCATTCTGCTTGGAAAAAGCAGAAAAAATATCATTAATATTCTCACATTTTATACACAATTGTCGCAGTCCTCTCTATTTCCATCATCATGTCAATGTTTCCTTTTTCTACTTTCTTTTGGGGTATAGTCAAACATAATTTTTTTTTAAAATTATTATAGGAGTGACCAGTTGCAAGATGAGTACGTCCTAAAACATGAACTTGGAACCTAACCTATCATTGTTAGTTCTTAGTTTTTGGAACGGGAAATTGGCCTGGAATCGAAGAAATATAACTTTTAAGTTTGAAAGCACATCTTGTGAACAATTTATGGCATAATGGCTATGCATATTTTAACCTTCGCAGGTTCAAAACCTATCTTTAACATATTAATATTTTTTGAAATAAAGTGAAAAAAAGAGCACTAAAAACCGATTATGGGACGGTTCTTGGTATAAAACCAGGAACTGGATCGGTGAAGGAACTTACTCCGTCTCCATGTGTTCTAGCCTGACCAATTGGGTAAAGGCAGTCCATTTCCCTGGTCAAACTGGCCCGATTTCTCACCTCAAGAGGTCCTCTCTATCGGTGTAAATAAATGAAGTGGGGTTCAAGTTCAACCGAAAAAGGGTTGGATGGTTGGTACTTTGGGGAGTGATCGTGTGGGAGTTGCTAATGATGAGTGAATCCACAATCGAAAATGAGTTCGCTTTTATCAAGACATACGAGTAATTTTGGCAGCATTCTCACTAGTTTACATAAAATTCATGTCGTTCACCATGCGTCAAGCCTCGGAGGCTAAGTACAAGTTCCAATATACAACTTGCAAAACGTCTTTTATTTGTCTAATAGAGCAGATAATGTCTGTGTAATTATCCAAGTATTTCAATATGTCAGTACTTTTGCCCAAAATTGCTTATTTCCACTAGAATCTCCTGTTTTTTTTTTTGTATCTGGTAACATAAAATCAAAGAAATGAGTTTCAAAAACTGAAATTACCTATACCATTATTTTCGTGTAAGTCTTGATCCAAAACTAACAATTTAGGTAACTAGCCTCTCTAACAAATCTAAAATCTCTTTTTGGTTAGAATTTTATAGATATTCCTAGACCGCAACCTCAATGTCCACACAAATTCGTCATTATTCTCAAAAGCTATGAATTTTCTTATGATCTCTTGAAATAGTAACAAAGTATGAGACGATAATTGGCGTGGATGAATCGGAATGCCATGTTTCTAGAGTACGCAGAATTATTAATTTTCCTTCATGAATTGTTTTGAGTAAACAAGCCAATATTGAAGAAACGAGGGAGGGCAAAAAAGGAGTTAAAAGGAGGAAATTAAATGTGATGGTTCCTGGATTTCCTCTAGATTGAACTGACTCTTTTGGAGGGAGGTGATGTTAGACAAGGGGACAAAATGCGACAAGCTGTTCCCAGATTTTTTGGCCTAATCTCTGGGGGCATCTCCGTCATTTTATAATATTAAAGCCCCTCCTGTTCTGTTCTTATGTTCAGTCGATGTCCTCTTTTTCTTGCTTATGGTTTGCTTGGCCAATATCATGCAATTGCATTGAGGTCCCTATCATCCATCTGTCCCATGAGCAAGATGTTCTTTGGATTTCAGTTTGAGCTTGACCTAGTGACATCAAGCCATACGTCTCCTTCCCCACTCTTTTTAAAGCGGAAAAAGTTTTAATAAATGAAGGGAAAAAAACATGTTTTGGACAAAAAATAAAAGGAAAACAAAAAGGAAAAGGAAAGATGTGCGATGCAAGCATGATAGCATTTGAACTACACTACCGCGCCAGTCAATGCTTGGTGCTTTGCTCTTTCTAACCGGACTCCTTTCCTCACAAAAGCTAGAAGAAGCCTAAAATTAACTTTGTGCTCTGCACTAAGTTTTCTTCAAAGATTTTTGTACTCCAATTGAGTCTATCTATTGGCAGATAATACGTTATTTAAGGAGATAATTGATAACAATAGATTCTTCTATGGTCTCTCGAGGAGCTAACTCCTCGTCATACCACACTTGTATTCAAGTTTAGTTTGTCTTAATTCCTATGTAAAATATTGTATACATGAGTACTTGTAAATTTTCAATGAATTGTGTGTCACGATGCTGTACGAGGAAATTAAGACAAAAAATAAATGCCCAAAATAGAATTGCGCATCTCCACTGGCTAGTGCATCTCTGGATGCGATTTGCTCCCAGAAAGAAAATCATAGCTTGGTCTTGGCCACTAATCCTGTAATCCATATCCAGTTAAGTACAGTGAAAAAAGCAGAAAAAAGCAGAATTTTCTCTTGGGTCCACCACAAAGGGCAAAATCAAAAAGAGAGAGAAAAGAAAAAGAAAAATAAAGGGAAAGGGTAGCTGAAAAGTAGACCGAAACAATTCAACAGCACAGGGCATGATCTATGTCCCTGTTTCCACGCGGGCATAGCATTTCATGATTCTCTCTCATAATTCAAGAGAGAATGGTGTCAGCTTTTGCCTTTGAAAGCTTCACTCTTTTTGAACAACACAGTAGAGAGAGAGAGAGAGAGAGAGAGAGAGAGAGAGAGGGGGGGAGTGGGGTTGTTTAGCTGATAGTGGGTCGCGGGAATCAATAAAGCAAGCCTCTCACACTTACAGCACTAAAGTGAAAATAGGTATGCTTACATTTTCATTGCATTAAAAAAATTGAGAAAGATCCAAATAAAGATACTGCAGCAAAGCAGCGGCCATGGAGAGTGTGGGTAACCAAATCCATCATCTAATCTCGAGCCCCTCGAGATTCCCACATTCTTTTCTCAAATAAACAAATCAAAAGCACTGGCTGTTTTCTGCTTTTTCAATTTTTGAAGTACTTTTTACTCTTCTTCTCAAATGGCCAACCACAAGGAATGTTGGCATCCCATGGGCTCCGGCCACAGCCAAAAGCATTTCGGTGTTTATTCTGTGTCCAATGCACGCATGAACGAGTAACCAACAGTTAACATACTTAACGTGATTCTCACAGCTTGTTCTGTCCTCTGTCCGAATCATTGAGCAAAGGATAAGGGGAACAGGTTGTTCACATCTGTAAAAAAAGCAACGAAATAGAAGAAGACAACCACAAGGCTTCCTGCGCAGGGATAATTATATGACCCAATACAGATTTTGACCGCACTGGAGATTTTGGCACCACCATTTGTAAACTTCTATGGTCTTAATATTCAGTGCTTCATTCCTTAAAACATCCTGTACTGACCTCTCCTTTTTTTTTTTTTTTAATAAAGAATTTAGTACTTGAAATGAATTTTTTATTTTTAAGAAAAGAACTTGGTTGGAAATGCATTAATATTGAAAAAGCAAAGGGAATTACCCATTCTCTCCCCTGTACAGTCTTACCTTGATTTGGTAAGCCCTGTTCACTTTAAGAGCATGGGGTTTTTTGAATATTCTTTTCTTCATGACCTCCCCGTCCCAGTTTCGCAAAAGCATGCTTCTCTTCTTTTATATGATACAAGAGAAAGCAGTTTTTTCTCTCTCTCGGGTCTGACGCGAAACTGTGGAATACCTTAAGTTTCTATTCATACTAGAAACTCACTTCACAGCCAAGAGACGTTATTGCAGAGATTTATCATTCTATCTGCACCATAACTTGCTTCAAGCAGATTTGGACTAATCTAGCCTTGGCCCATCTGGGTTTTCTGTGCTTCTGATGAATCTCAATACAATGAGACTGAAGAGAGGTGAAGAAGCCGCTTTGTGTTTAGTGGCCTTCTTGTGGATTTGGAATTCGGCAAACGGATTGCTCTCTCCCAAAGGTGTGAACTTTGAAGGTAAGATGGGCGCTTTTTTACCTCGCACCTGGTTTTGTTCATAATTAGCTTGAAGATTTCTTCTGGGGCTTTAAGCTAAGAATTGAAGGTTGTCTTTCTTTCTTTTTTCGGCTTCATGTTGGAATGATTTTAGTGCAAGCTCTGATGCGCATAAAGGACTGTCTACATGATCCTCACAATGTGCTTGAGAATTGGGATAAGGATGCTGTTGATCCATGTAGCTGGACTATGGTCACATGTTCAGCTGACAGTTTAGTTGTTGGACTGTAAGTACTAAGTCCCATTCTTCCTCTTCTCCAACTCTGTTTGTGGAATTTGTGTCTGTAGGAGAATCATTTTTTTAACACAACAAATCAAATGGAAAAATTGTGGTGGTTTTTATTATCCTTTTATCTTGAAAAACTGAAGGGTGTTGGCAAAATTAGTAACGAGGTGAATTGAAAGTTCAGAGCGCTATGTTGTCACGTATTGCAGGGGAACTCCTAGCCAGAGTTTGTCTGGTACTCTTTCTCCAAGCATAGGCAACTTGACAAACCTTCAGATCGTGTGAGTATTTTAGAGTGCATTTTGATCAGAGCTCCCTTTGAAGAAGTTAAGCAAGGACTGCTATTTAAGTTTTATTCACGCCTGCAGGCTCTTACAGAACAACAACATAACGGGGCCGCTTCCTCCAGAGCTCGGGAGGCTTTCGAGGCTTCGCACTCTTGATCTTTCCAATAATTTCTTCACCGGAGAAATCCCCTCCTCACTGGGTCATCTGAACAGTCTTCAGTACATGTAGGCCTTTCTTGTACTGTATTAAGTAAAGAAATAAAGCCTATGTGGCACTTACACGAGAACCGTGTTTCTCGGCATTGATTTGCCTCTAAACATAACATGGTTGGTGTCAAATGATTGTAGGAGGCTTAACAACAATAGTCTCTCCGGTGCATTCCCGAGCTCTTTGGCCAACATGACTCAGCTTCAATTCCTGTGAGTGTTCTAATTCTGTGACTCCATGTGCACATGTTAAATAGGAAGTGCTTTGGGAGAGTACAACTTTCTCATGCCCATTGTTCTTGGTCGTTTCTACAGTGATTTGTCTTACAATAACTTGAGTGGCCCTGTCCCTAGAATTCTGGCCAAAACATTCAAGTAATGCTCTCTCTCTCTCTCTCTCTCTCTCTCTCTCTCTCTCTCTCTCTCTCTCTCTCGTCTCTGTGTGTATATAGATTAAAGTCACAATTTAATTTGGTTATCTCTGGAGCAGCATTGTTGGGAACCCTCAAATATGCGCAACTGGCACCGAGCCGGACTGCTATGGAACACAGCTGATGCCTATGTCCATGAGCTTAAATACTTCTCAAAGTAAAGCCTGAGCTTTGCCATATGCTATTTTCTGTTTGCCAGTAAAGTTCTATATCGTGTTGCTTTTGTGTTAAATAGGAATCTCTACACTATGTTTTTCAAGGTCTCTGTGCCTTCTTCCTAACCCGTCTTTAAACTTTTAATGCAGCGCCACCCTCCAGCAAACGTGAAAATCACAAAGTAGCCCTTGCCTTGGCATCAAGCATCGGTTGTGTCTGTCTCATCATTCTCGCCTTTGGCATACTTCTTTGGTTAAGACAAAGGCACAACAAACCCACATTCTTTGATGTCAAGGGTCTGTAAAAATTACAAAATCTCGAATCAATCTTTGTATTGTATGATAAATGTCTGGATGCCTGAATTTAACTGGGAACTTGGGCTTCTGTATCTTCCTTTCGGAATTTCAGATGGGCATCATGAGGAAGCTTCGCTGGGGAACTTGAGGAGGTTCCACTTTAGGGAACTTCAGATTGCCACAAATAATTTCAGCAGCAAGAACATTCTCGGCAAGGGTGGCTTTGGACATGTCTACAAGGGTGTTCTTCAAGATGGCACACTCGTCGCTGTCAAGAGGCTTAAAGACGCAAATGCTGTTGGGGGTGAGATCCAATTCCAGACAGAAATCGAAATGATCAGCCTAGCGGTGCATCGCAACCTCCTCAGGTTGTATGGGTTTTGCATCACGCCCGCAGAAAAGCTCCTTATATACCCATTCATGTCCAACGGCAGTGTTGCATCTCGCCTCAAAGGTAAAGCCTGCCTCTTTTCTAGAGTTGAAAAGCCAAAGATGATGACAGTTCTGGTGCTGCATTAGCTTTCAAAGGTATAAGAAAGACCTGCATTGTGTTTCTCAGGGAAGCCAGTCTTGGATTGGGGCACCAGGAAGAGAATTGCCTTAGGAGCTGCACGGGGATTACTGTACCTCCACGAACAATGTGACCCAAAGATAATCCATAGAGATGTAAAGGCAGCAAATATATTGCTTGATGACTATTGCGAGGCTGTGGTTGGAGATTTCGGGCTGGCTAAGCTTTTGGATCACCAGGACTCGCATGTCACTACGGCCGTGAGAGGCACAGTGGGTCATATAGCCCCTGAGTATCTCTCCACGGGGCAATCCTCTGAGAAGACGGATGTGTTTGGGTTTGGGATTCTTCTCCTTGAATTGATCACTGGACAGAGAGCACTAGAGTTCGGCAAGGCTGCTAATCAGAAAGGAGCGATGCTCGATTGGGTAAGTGAAACTTCATTACAAAGATTGTATTTGATCGATATCAATCCTATTGTTCTCATTCCTTTTTCATGATGTTTGGTTATCCTCACTTGGCTAACACTGAGCGATCACTTCAGGTGAAGAAAATTCATCAAGAGAAGAAACTGGAAATGCTTGTCGACAAGGACCTCCGAAGCAACTATGATCGGATTGAGCTCGAGGAAATAGTACAAGTAGCACTCCTATGCACCCAGTACCTTCCTGCTCACAGGCCAAAGATGTCGGAAGTGGTCCGAATGCTCGAAGGTGATGGCCTCGCGGAAAGATGGGAAGCCTCTCAGAGAGTTGAATCGAACAAAGGCAAGCCTCATGAGTTCTCATCGTCAGACAGATATTCCGATCTCACCGATGATTCTTCCTTGCTGGTCCAAGCGATGGAGCTCTCAGGCCCTAGGTGACTATGGTTCTTTTTTGAAGAATTGACAAAATCTATAGTTTTGGAACCGGAGGAGGTTGAAACAGCTTGTAGCTATTGCATATAGAGAAAATGAATTCATGTTAGTGACCTTTCGTATGACTTTATAGCATACCTGAGTTAAATGGGGTAAACATTGTAAGGAATTACATGAGAGATCTGAGAGCTATCTGGAATGTGTGAGCACAAGATGAGTATTTGTATTTGTATTATAGTCGATCCAATATATGTCAGCTCCAAACGGCTTCAGTGTTTGCAACTGTACAGAATTTGGTCTTTGAAATGGACACTCCTTTCTTTAACTGAAGTTCTAGTACGTAAGTTTTGACTGCAGTTTGTTGAAGTGGATTTGTCATTACATTTCTAACTTTGCCTCGAAATAATGTCTTGAACTGCGTGGACGCTCATGTTGGATTTCAGATATTTCAGGTATGTCTTTGCTCCCACATGGTCTAAATATGACTTGTGCTGGTACAAGTATCTCGCAACCATAAAGCTATGCAGCACGTTTCAGGTACATGCTCCCTTCCTTCATAAAGGAGCTCAAGTCGGTCCTAAATCTCCTTAGCTGTGACACTAGATGAAACACTACTAAATTTAGTAGGAGACAGCGCACAATACATGATACGAATGGCTTTAGCGATTAATGTTAGTCTTCTCGTTAGCTCTTCTTGTGTAATTTTTAGTTGTGTTGGATGAACTGACGCAGTAGTGGAGGTTGAATATATAAGTGGAATTCTTGTTATGGGAAGCTGAGGTGGAGGTGTCGGGATTATGATCCTCCTTGGTAGCTCAAATGGACTATTCTCGATCACGTTCCACTAATACTAGTCCTATTTTGTTGATTAAAAAAAATTTCATTCTACATTTCCAATAAGTAGAGTTATTTCCATCAAATTTTGGAGGGAATATATTGAGCTTCACCAAAGGATGCTCCCATGATATCAGCCATTATAGGTCTTTTCCTAGAAAGTAAAACACAATAAAAGTAATAGAGCACACGAGCTCTAACACCAATTGAAATGGACTGAACATAACATCCGAGGAGAGGATGAATTGGTTATTATACGAATTCTTATAACTTTTTGTGTTTTTATGCAAAACTACATGTAGAGGATGAAACAATGTTTGCAAATGAATATGCAATGAAGAGTAAATTTATTCTATCGACAGAAATGTAAAAGGAGTAAGGGATAGACGAAATTGTAAAGTAAGGTAGGATTCGACCTTTTTAATTGGTTTACTCTACTCTCCCAACTTTGCCAATTGGCTTACTACGCTCTCTTCGCTCTAACAGCCCAATAATTAAATTGGCATGCACTAGTGCAATCCTTGAAACCTTTGACAGCATTTTCAGATGAAATTACCCTTCTACGAGGGAATGGAGCTCACTCTGCAATTATTCACACTTCACCCTAACCTGAAAGCTCTCTTTATGATGATTATACCAATAGTCTTTTAGAGAATTACAATTAAAATCACAGGATTTCTCTCAAAGAGTAAGCAAACGAAATAAAACAAGTTTTGAGATCATTTTGACCCCTTTGGTCAACGTCAACTTTCAACTCCCATTTTGACGAATATGTAGGCCTCCAAGCTTAATTTCCACGTAAAGTTACCCGACCCCTAAACAACTCCGGTACCCTTGAGGATGGATTCCCCAGGTTTTCTCTCGAAATGTAGAGTCCTTTCTACCTTCAGGTAACTTTTTCTAACCCTAAATCTTTCTTTTATCCCCCATTTCTTCCACATTCACTTCTCCATTCGCTTGAATTATGGTCATTTTCACTTCGCCTTTCACTTCATCGGCTTACAATGTCAGGCTGGACCCTTCATCCTCCCACCGATTCTCTCTGGTTTGTTTTGCATGCCTTCGATTGCTCTCTATCTGCTACTAGAATGTGGTTACATAGTTAGTTGTGGGTCGAAGGTCACCGTTTTCGTCTTCTTGGCTTAATTCTGCTTCATCGACTGCTGATTTGGGTAATTCAACACTCTGCCTAGTGTTTCTTGTGTTTAGCAAGTCTCTGTTTTAAATCCTGTTTTGCCGACTTTGGATGGCTTCGAAAGACCATGCCAATTCTTCGCGTCTGGTAGCACTTTACAATAGGTTGGGTCACCTCACCACTGAATAGATAATCGAAGATTGGGATGATGACCCTTCACCTGAAAAATTAGAGGAATGCAGGTTAAGTCTCATTGGCAAAATCCTTTCCAATCCTTCCATTAACTTCCCAGCCTTCCAAAGCACACTAAAGAAAGCCTGGCGGATTGAACTAGTAGATATATCACAGCGTGAGGCAGGTATATATGTCGCAAAATTTCAATCTCAGGCCGACAAATAGAAAATTCTTGAAGGGGGCCCTTGGTTATTCTCAGTGCATTTAGTTATCTTCAAACCATGGATCCTGAACACACCATTACATTGTTACGACTTCTCTACTGTTGCCTTTTGGATACAGGTGTTTGGCTTACCTTTAGAATGGTGTTCTGAACGTATGCTTAGTAGGGCAGTGCAGCATATGGGTTGAGTATTAGAAGTAAAGGTCGACTCGAAGGAAGGAATATCGTCAAGAGCAGTTCGAGTAAGGGTAGAAGTAAATTTACAGGAATCTCTTAAAATAGGGAAGCTGATATGAATAGATGGCAAACCTCTTTGGATAGATTTCCGCTACGAATGCCTCTCGCACTTTTGCTACTCCTATGGAAAACTCGGGCACTATGCGATGTACTGCAAGGATATCCCATATAATGAGGCAAAGCATGAGGGTAGAGAGAAGATGGCATATGATCAGTGGCTTCGTGCTGAGGTTAAGGAAAACAGTCCATATTTGCACACTTTTTATGACCCACGGGACATTTTAGAACAAACGGAAGAAGTCGTACCTGAAACTCCGCCCTCACAGATCCCAACTGTCCCCTTATTGCCCCCACCAACTAATATTACAGCAGCAGATCTACCCAGCACAGTCAACGGATTCGATGAACCAGTAGTAGAGCCTGACTAGCAACACCATCAGTGAATTGTTGTGCACCAGCCCTCTCTCCATACAGCACTCATACCTATAGCAACTAAATTAAAAGGAATTCAGACTGAGCCCATGGATATACATGTAACAAAGAAGATGAAGAATCCAAGATCAACACCAAAATTGGGAGCTGCCAAAAAACCAAGAAGATACAACCCGTACGAGACTAGGGGCTTGATAATAGAGGACCATGATGACTCAAATCTTATGGAAACTCTTATATATGCAGCAGATGAAGCAGGAGCTTGGGCTTTGGTGGCTGGCCCTAAACAGCCACCTGCTGACAAATGATGATGATATGCTGGAACTGTCAGGGTTTGGGCAATCCTTTGATAGTTCAAGATCTTAAGGCCATGACGGCCAAAGAAAAGCCCGATGTGGTCTTCTTAATGGAAACCAAGAACCCTGAAGTAAGGCTTTAACATATTCAACGCTGCTTCAAGTTCAAAAATTCACATATTATAAACCCAGTTGGTTTTGTTGGAGGATTAGCGGTGTTATGGAATGATCTGGTTTATTTACAAGTGATTCGATCCACACCACACCTATTCGATATGAGTGGTAGGATTGGGCAGGTAGGCAGAACTATGCGTATCACATTTATTCATGCTCTTACTAACTATCAGCAGCGTCAACTTGTGTGGGATGAGCTCAGAGAGATAAGTTCTAGCAACAACTTACCTTGGATATGTGCTGGAGATTTTAATGAGATACTTTATCCTTGGGAAAAGATAGGAAAGCGACCTGCTAACCTGTCTAAAATGATGTCATTCAGAGCTGTCCTCAATGACTGTGCTTTTACCGAGTTAGAAAGCAAGGGCTGTAAGTATACATTGATGAACAATCGAGAGGGGGAAGAGCTTGTTAAGGAAAATTGGACCGGGTGGTATGCACAATAGAATGGCGATTATTGTTTCCTAGGGCAGAAGTTTATGCACTTCTAGCTGTGGGATTTGACCACAGTCCTATACTAATTCACACTTCAGCAACTTATCAGAGAAGAAGGAAACCTTTTATTTTTGAGGCTTATTGGAATGAGGATGATGAATGCCGCGAAGTTATCTCTAGGGCTTGGAATTCAATATGTCTCCCAGATTCGAGTTTTAGTACTAAAGTGAGGACGGTAATAGAAGCTCTAACTAAATGGAGCCGAAAAAAGTTTTTAAATGGACATAAAAAAGTGCTGACCTTACAACAACAGTTACAGAACCTAATGAACTGGCAGCATTACAATTATGATAGAGTAGAGGCATCAAAACTGAAAGAGGAAATTAGTCGGACTTGGAAACAAGAAGAACGGTATTGGGCCTTACGCTCCAGAATTCAATGGCCGAAATGGGGAGATAAGAATACACGTTTCTTCCATCCATCTACAATTCAGCGAAGGCAGAGAAACTGAATTACTATGTTGCAAACTGATAATCAGCAATGGGTATGTGATCCACCTACTCTTCAAGATATGACGTCCACTTTCTTTTCGCAATTATATACAACTGATGGTTATGGGGACTATGGACCTCTACTTGATCAATGCAGTTAGGTGGTCACTTGTGATATGAATGACCACCTGACTGCTTCGCTTACTATGGAAGAGGTTCGGCAAGCCACCTTTTAGATGGGAACTACCAAAGCCTCGGGCCCTGATGGTTTAAACGGTTTATTCTATCAAAAACACTGGGAAACAATCAAAGAAGATCTTTTCCTTCTAGTGCAGAATTTCTTGATGTTGGGGGTAATGCCTACAGGTCTAAATCATACGATTATAACGCTAATTCCCAAAATAGCTCAACTGAGAAGTTGGAGCAATATCGCCCAATCAGCCTATGCAATTTTGCATACAAAATTATCTCAAAGGTACTTGCTAACTGTCTCAAACCTTGGTTGCATTTTCTGATTTCTAAGGAACAGTCAGCTTTTGTGAAGGGACAACAGATCCAAGATAATATTCTAATCGTCCAAGAAGTTCTTCATTGATTTATAACCAGAAAGAGGACAAGTAAGTTCAATGCAATACTAAAAACAGACATGAAAAAGGTGTATGACAGAGTCGAATGGGATTTCCTCTATGATTACCTCCTTAAATTGGGTTTCCATCAAAGATGGGTTAGGTGGATTATGCAGTGTATCACGATAGTATCTTTTAGCGTGAAGTTTAATGGGGAGTAGTTGCCTTATTTCTACCCATCTCGTGGCCTCCGCCAGGGTGACCCCTTATCACCATATATTTTTATTCTGCTGGCTAACGTTTTATTGACTCTTATTACTCAAGCTGTCAGTATAGGACACATCAAAGGTATCGGGTTAAATAGATGGTGTCCTACCCTGTCCCATCTCTTTTTTGCTGATGATGCGATATTCTTCCTAATTGGTAGTGTTCCGGAGTGCCAGAACTTAGCCAACATTTTAAACTTGTATTGTTTGGCTACAAGACAGCTAATAAATCGCAACAAGTCAGGTATGATTTTCAGTAAAAATTGCCCTACTACTCTACAGGAAAACATGTCTTGGGAACTTTGAATTCCTGTGTTGTAAAGATGTGGCAAATATTTAGGCATACCATCAGAATGGGGTCGATCAAAGAAGGAAATGTTTTCCTGGATTATTGGAAGAGTAAAAGCCAAATTGGAGGGATGGAAAGAGAAATTCATTTCAAAGTGGGGTAAGGAAATTCTTATCAAATCTGTTGTTCAGGATATTCCACATTACGCAATGTCTATCTTTAAGATGCCTCTTTCTGTTTGTAAATCTATTGAACAACGCATTGCTCGATTTTGGTGGAGAAATGATCAGAATAAAGCAAGTATCCATTGGCAAAAATGGGAATTTCTGAAAGAAAGAAAGGATCAAGGAGGATTGGGATTCCGAGACCTTATTGCATTTAATAGAGTGATGCTTGGAAAGTAGGCTTGGAGATTGTTACATCAGCCCCAGTCGTTATGGAGTAAAATCTTTAAGGGTCTGTATTTTCATTCGACAGATTTCCTATCGGCTGTTAGAGGAACTCGGCCATCCTACGGATGGCAGGGCATCCTTATGGGCAGAGATGCTATTCTACCAAATATACGTTGGTCAGTTGGTAGTGGTAACAACATCAGAATCCGTGGAGATTGGTGGTTACCAATGGGTGTTCTCCATGGACCTAAATCTAGAGAAGAACCAGTTATGGTGGCGGATCTTATTGATCCAATCCAACACAATTGGAACCAATCTCTGCTCCAACGGTTCTTCAGAGAACAAATCATAGCAGAAGTTCTTACTATCCCAGTAAGACCTCTTTACTCAGAAGATAAACTGGTTTGGTCGGCCACGACTGATGGTGTGCACACTGTAAGAAGTAACTACCATACTATAATGCAGTCACTCATCAATCCAAACAGCAACAGAGCATCAATATCTCACCAGAATCCAAAATTATTATGGAGAAGTATCTGGGCCATGAAAACAAAACCGAAAATCAGAACTTTTCTATGGTCTGTTTGTCACAATGCCTTAGCTTCCAGAGCAAATCTATTTCAACGTCATGTCATCACAGATCCATTATGCCATCTATGTAAGTAGAATGCTCCTGAAACCCTAGAACACATATTCGTACAATGCTCATGGACTTGTGCTATTTGGTCTAACCCGCAGATCAATCTACTGACTTCATCTATTACAATCAATCGCGTAGATTCTTGGCTCACAGAAATGGTGAAATCACCTCAGCACTCACCTGGACTAGAACTTGTTGCTAATATCCTTTGGCAGATCTGGCGGATGTGGAATAATTTCATCTTTTGCAATCAGCTACCAGATCCCTCCCTCGCAGTAGAGACAGCAGTTGCATAGACCAAATCATACTAGATCTCCTCTGATGCATCTAAACCGAGATCTGGCCTTGTCCTTGCACAACTGTGACGTCCTCCGGAAGTGGGTACCCTAAAATGTAATATTGATGGAAGCTATAAGCCCGGTAGCACCAAAGGTTCGATGGCCTGTATTTGTAGAGATTACAACGGGAAACTCACGGATTTTTTCTCGAGACGATTCCCAGCGAAATCCGCCTTTGAAGCAGAGGCCCAAGCTCTTACCTTTTCCCTTCAACATTTGCTCCGGCAAGGACTCCATGAAGCTAATCTGGAGATTGAATCCGACTGCCTCAATCTCGTTGAAATGGTGCAAGGTGTGAGATCGCCGCCGTGGGAGCTTTGACCTATGATCAACGAGGCTGTCGTTTTGCTTTCCAGATTTTCTAACCTAAGGTTGCAGCACTGTCGACGTGAAGCTAACCTGGTTGTCGACTGGGCTGCGAAGGCCCAAACCTCAGCTTCGGTCCAAAACTGGATACTATATCCTCCGTCTGTAATGCTTGATTTAGTTTATGCGGATGCTTTATCTTTAGGTTGTAAATTTCCGTTGTCTTGAATACAAGCGGTGCTTTCGACCAAAAAAAAAAAAAGAAGCTTAATTTCCACGTTGAAGTCTTTCTTCTAGGTCAAAAGAGACATTGAAGTGTTTGGCTCTTAACTCAAAGCTTCACCTGGTGTGAGCTAATCAACATTGTCCAACATTGACAAACAACATGTAAACTTGTCCCACACTTTCTCTACTTACCTAAAATGGCAAAACCCATCTTCTCTAAAATATTTCTTTGTGGATTCCAAGACTTGGAATTGGTACCAAAGCATCAATTTGAGTTTAAATCAAATTGATATAGAGATGAATTTTCATTTTGGTTACGTGGAGTATTTGCCACTTCATCTGTAATGTGAACTTTCTCTCCAACATGATCCATCCACACTTTATGATTTTATCAATTCCAATTTGTTCACCTGCAATCCTTACGTCCTTGCAAGCATATTCATGTCCTTGAGTTATCCAAGTTGTTCTCCTCTTAGTCTATCCATGTTGCAAACCAATCTCTTATTCCCCAAAGATTCTTCCAATTCTAACACTTTCTATGAGTGCACTCCAAACACCAAAATTCGACATGGGTGGACACTTAGGGCGCGTTTGGTAACGACTTATGTTCCTAGGAACAATTTCTGATCATAAATGATTCTTTTTGATTCTGTTCCCGAGAACAATTTTTAAGTATTTTAAGCCGTTTGGTAACTATCCAAAATTTCAATTTCCGGAATAGAATTGCATCTTTTCTTTTTTTCCTTTCTTCTTCTTGGTTGTTGGCCTTGGGATGACTGGCGACTGGCTAAACGAGAGCCAGGGACCTCACCGGAGCATCGCTGGCCCTCATTGAGGTCGTGCCTCATTGGCCAAGCCTCGTCGGCAGCTAGGCGAGGCTTAACCGAGCTTCGGCTGGTGGCTGGGCTCGCCTCTGGCAAGCTCGCTGGACCTCGCCCTGGCCTAGTGAGCCTCCGGCGAGCTTGCTGGACCGGTTGCCGGCGGATGGCGACGGACGGCAATAGCGGCGGTGGCAGCAGATGAAGAAGAAGAAAGAGTGAAGAAGAACAAGAAAAAGAAAAGAAAAGAGAGAATATAGGGGATTTGATTCTAGAATTGTTCCCGGTAATAAAGAATCAACTATTTTTTACTTCTCGATTCTGTTCCAAATCTATTTCCGAGAACAAAAAAATAGAAATTTGTTCTCGGGAATGGAAATTTTACCAAATGGATTTCTGTTCCAAATTTATTCCCAGGAATAAAAGAACATAAATAAGCACTGTTTGGTAAGTTATCAAACAGGCCATTAGGTGCCAAAATTGGATAATAAAGGGACACTTAAGTGCCAATGGTGATAAATTTTGGCCAAACTATTGATGTGGCTTTTTCTAGCGAGATTTTAACTAAAATGACAATTCTTTCTAAAAAAATTATCCACATAGACACCAATAGTGTGCTAAACGACTTCATTTTTGGCACTTAAGTAATCATTTTATACAAAACTAGCACTTAAGTGTTTAATTTTTATCACGACTGGCACTTAAGTAATTACTTATACCATAACTTGGCACTTAAGTGATCCTTTTAAACTATGACTAGCACTTAAGTGAATATAAAAGACAATGTCGTTTTAGACAAGGATTATTGAGTGGACATTCCAATAAGCTAAAATCCGGCTTTGAAGTCAAATTTGGAATCTCCAGATTGGGATAGATTTGTAATAAGGTTACTATAGCACCGGTCACTGTTCACCATTGTAGCAATAGGCTTGTAATAAGGTTACTATAGCACCGGTCATTGTTAACCATTGTAGCAATAGGCTTGTAATAAGTGGGTCTCGAATGGTCTCGAACCCTAGTCTTTGATGTCCCTAGTCTTTGGTGTTGTCTTAATGCTATGTCGGACTTCCGGCAAGCTTGCCGGAATTGATACTTAAGTATCTCAATTTTCTTTTGTAAAAAGTGACACTTAAATGTATTTTTTGGAATTTTTGACACTTTGCTTACTTGTGCCAAGTTTTAATACTTGCGGTATACTTTAGCCCACTTTCTACTTAGTATCTTGTTCTCAATTTGCTGATTAAGGAAGCTCTCTGCTAGAATAAGCGTCCTGTTGTAAATAATATCAAAATACGAAATTGTGTGCGGAGGATATTTTGTTTGCACCCTCAGGTGCCCGTATAGTTCACATTGAATATTTCTAATCCTTTAAATACGAAAGGTGTTCTCTCAACAGTGTTGAATTGATATTAATGGTTTGAAACCAAACCAAACTGAAGTTTTAATTTGGTTTGAGTTAGGGCTAAAGATTTTTCTAAATGGAAATTGATTTGGTGATCTGTAACGCCTATTCTTGTATGGATAGACTTTTAGGGAAGAAAACGAACAGGTTCGATCCTGGGTTTGAGTTCGCATCAACAGTGAACTGCCCAAGTGATTAAAGTGCCTTAGAGGTCTAACTCTTGACCTTCGTGCCTGTGGTCACTCACTTGCACGTAACTGAAACTTCTCGAACTTTTAATGCAGTGACTTATGTCTAAAATTGGATTAAATCACAGTGTTTGAATACTACGGAAAGATGATTAAAACGTTTAATCTTGCTTGCAAATGGACAAAAAAGCCGCATGCTACGAAATGAAACTGCGAATAAAAATTGAAGAAATCCATCGTTGGAATATCTTTTTAAAGCATTTTATGCAACATCAAGTTAAATTTCGTGAAAGGACTTATTTTTTTGAGCAAATTCTGGCATCAATCTGGCACAACTGACGTTACCTTATACTCAAAATCCTTTAGCATCAGACTCCTACTTGACCTGCAACAGCTAATCTAGGAGCAGGCTCGTGATTTGGGATTCCAAATTGTGAAAAGTAACTACTAATTCAATCTAGATCTTTTTGTGAATGCATTCTTTAAAGTTGTTCGATGAGAGATCTGAGCATGTCACCACACCAGCACTTATTAAGAGTAAATTCATCAGTACACAATGATCTCCAATGAAGCTCGAGTTTTAATTCCCGACAGACCTCATCCGCTGAAGCCTACACAGGGCACTTACCAGAAGCAATTGATGTTCCGCTGGTCTAGTGCCCTTTTAACAAGTTCAATGTCACATTTGATGTCATATCCTAATTTAACCTTTTTTGGCAATTCTTTCCTGAGTCTTCACATTCATTTTTCCTGCCCCGAACCTAAAGCAACAGCTGATGTCTTCCTGACTTGGAACTCCATTTGCTCTTGATGCTGATTGGTAACAACTCAATATTCTTCTGATGCACTGAACAAGTACCTATTTGTAAAACTGCAAATTGTTACTAGCGCAAAAAGGGAATTGACACGAGATTTTATCCTATTTGAGATACTTAACTGCGTTTATTGCTCAAACCTCATGGACAGATGACAGCATTGAGATAATATTTCTTTCTTGATTACATGAGGGGAAATTTTACTTCAGTATATTTATGCGTCATCTGCAGATTTTACAAACTCCTGTTGAGAACGGATTTTGGGGTTTCATTAAAGAAAACAAGTGATCACTGTAACGAATAGCTAACAATGGATGAGAATTGAGAACTTCTATTTTGATTATTCTTTGCTGGACTTTCTAAACATTCTGTTAACAATCCTGATTTAGAAGGCTTCTCGCCGTATCCTTTTCTTGAATTATCAAATCTTTCCATCGTTCCATCGTAAAAATGTGAGAAAGGTGGTCTTATTCTTTCCTTTCCAACTAGTAGCTTTGATGTCGATCTCTCCCTCCCGGCCAGCTGTGTTCTAGGGGATAGTCTCTTCAAAGTGAATTTTCCCTAGATGATTCTTAATCACAGAAAAGAATTGGTTCAAAATCTACAAGAAATATGATGGTCCTACTCCGCATGTTCTCATCACCGCAACAACCGCCCACCTCATGCAGACTAGCCGATTAAAACACTGAGAATCGCATCATCCCATTAAACCAAACTCTTACACGCAAGTCCCTGTTCACTGTAACTCCAATAACTAGATAGATAAAACAAAATGCTCTTCAAACAACTCCTAGAATTAGATATAGAAGCCACTTAAAACAGATTATTCTCTGGGCCCATCCGAGATTTTTTAGTAGTAACCGATGACTGACCTGAAATGCACAAGCTGGCTGTATCTCCGTCCTGCTTCTGTATAAATAGATGCTCCAGTTAGTAGCTGAACACAAACCACATCATTTTTCAACGCTTAAATTTCCATTATAGATCAACAATATGGCTTTCATTCATCTCCTCTGCCTAATTGTCTTGCTTTTCAATGTCCATGACAACCTCTGTCTTGCCGATGATCTAGCATCTCTGACTCAATCAACGAGCAGCGACTTGCAAGCCTACATTGTCCAAGTGACTCCCCCCAAAGACCAGGGCTCTTCTTAATTGGTAGATCTCGAGTTTTGGTACCACTCACTTTTTGCTGACAAACTCTACCAACTCGGAGAAACGGCAGCGCGTGCTGTACTCTTACCAAAATGTGATGATTGGTTTCGCAGCAAGACTGACTCTGGATGAAGTCACTGCAATGCTGGACAAGCAGGGATTCATGGCGGCTCAACTGGAACAAATTTATCACCTCCAAACAATGCACAGCCCCCAGTTCTTAGGCTTACCACTGCATGGAGGATCTTTCAATGGTTCAACTGTGGAAAAGGGAATTATCATTGGCGTGGTGGATACAAGAGTAATGCCCGACCACCCTTCATTTAGCGGAGCTGGAATGCCACTGCTGCCAGCCAAATGGAAGGGGAGGTGCAATTTCAAGCCATCCCTATGCAAGAACAAATTGATTGGCGCTAGGGCCTTCAACAGCTCAGCTAAGAAAAATGCGACCATGCCACCAATGGATGATGTTGGGCACGGCACTCACCCTGCCAGCACAGCGGCTGCTGCTTCTGTGCTGCATGCCAATATGCTTGGGATGGCTGATGGCACAACTGTTGGCATGGTTCCATATGCTCACTTGGCAATCTATGAAGTGTGTTTCGCATTTTATTGTTTTGAGGGTGACATACTTGCCGGACTTGATGCTGCCCTTGCAGACGGTGTTGACGTTCTCTGAATCTCGCTCAACGGTCCCTCCCATCCATTTTATGTGGACAGCATTGCTGTAGAAACTTTTGCAGCCATTCAGAGAGGGATCTTCGTCAGCTGCTCTGCTGGGAAGTCTGGTCCTTACTCAGCTACTGTAAAGAATGTAGCTCTGTGGATGCTCACTGTCGGGGCAAGCACCATCGATGTGAATATAGTCTCCAACATAAAACTCGGGAGTGGAGAGGAATATGAAGGTGAGACTGTATATCAACCTTCCTCCCCTTCAACTTTATCGCCTTGTGTACCCTGGAATTGACGGTACAGCAGAATCCATACATTGTGTCCTGGGACAGTTAAGAAGCAGCCAAGTGGAAGGGAAGATTGTCTTTTGTGAATATGGGGATGTAAGCCAGTTTGAACAATCGATCAATGTGAAAGGAGCTGGGGGAGCTGATTTTGATGAACCCAGAATTATATGAATTCACTACGGTAGCCAATGCTTGTGTCCTTTCTGTGTCTCAAGTCAGCTACTTCGCAGGTATGAAGATCAAAGCCTATATTAATTCGACCAAAACTCCCTCTACTACAATCGTGTACAAAGGAACCATGTATGGATATCCAACTGCTCCCACACTTGCCGCCTTCTCTTTGAGAGGCCCAAGCTTGGTTAGCCCTGGAATTCTGAAGCCAGACATTATTGGTCCTGGTCTGAATATATAAGCAGCATGGCCATTTCTCGTCAGAAATGATACAAAAACAAAGTTTTACCTCGACA
The DNA here is from genome assembly GCA_014182515.1 of Eucalyptus microcorys. Taxonomy (NCBI): domain Eukaryota; kingdom Viridiplantae; phylum Streptophyta; class Magnoliopsida; order Myrtales; family Myrtaceae; genus Eucalyptus; species Eucalyptus microcorys. The sequence goes on along the minus strand of CM024571.1, from coordinate 18,229,266 downwards.
TCCTTTCTGGCACATCCACTTCTTGCCCTCATCCTAGCGGCATTGTGGCTTTGATAAAGGCCGTTCATTTGAACTGGTCTCCAGTGGCGATTAAATCTGCAATCAATGACTGCAGCTAAGCAGCTTAACGTCAAGGAAAATCCAATCCTGGACGAAAGGCTTCAACCTGCAGATGTCTTTGCCATCGGAGGAGGCAATGGGGATCCTGTAAAGGCCATTGACCCCGGATTCATTTACGACATTCAACCCGATGATTACATTCCTTATCTCTGTGGTCTGGGATACATGGACAAGCAGGTGGCTACAATTGCTCACGAACCAGTCAAGTGCTCATCTAGCATTCCTGAGGGAGAGCTGAATTACCCTTCGTTCTCAGTTACCCTTGGACCTCCGCAGACTTTTAACAGGACTGTGACTAATGTCAGCAAAGGAAATTCGTCTTATATTGTCGTGATTGTTCCCCCACAAGGCGTGTATATCAGCGTGACGCCTTCCATACTCAGCTTTTCAAAGTCAAACAAGAAAGTGACGTATTCAGTCACATTCAGCTGTGCAAATTCCACTGGCAAGACCGGTAGTTTCTCCCAAGGATATTTGAGGTGGGATTCTGGGAAGTACTCTGTCAGGAGTCCTATTTCAGTTATGTTCAACTAAGGATTTTTGGAGTGCAGAAACAAATAAATTAATCTGGATTGTAATTTTGCATTACCACAAGTCCACGACTCTCTGATGAAATAAAGCATAAACAGTACGCTCTGATTTCCCTAGGTGTGCAAAAATGTATATCTTTTTGCATTATTACTACTACTTTTCAGCATACAGTAGAACAGCTACATGAAGTAGTTTCCATTCTGGACCTTATATATTTACTCAGCTCGTTTGGAATTGATGATCTGCACAGAAGATAGATAGATAGAGAGAGAGAGAGAGAGAGAGAGAGAGAGAGAGAGAGAGAGAGAGAGAGAGAGAGAGAGGTTGGATAACAGAGTACTCCGAGTGCGCATGACATGAAAATGTTAGGATGTGGTGGACTAATGAACAGAATCCCAATCCAATCACATTCGGAAAAAAAATTTTGGCAGGCTTTTGCCATCGATTAATACAATAAATAATCAACCTCAGCAACTTGGTGTTCTTCGACATATGTTTCCCTTCAAAGTGCTGATACTCTCCAAAGTGCTCTTCTTAGTGTCAAAAGGATTACTGGTCGTTTAAGTCTCTCCAAATAAATTCAATAAACTCTATTCCTGGAGCATAGAGAATTCAATCGCCTCATCTGCGTACAAAATCTATCCCTCATCCGTTTGTTGGAGACTTCAGTCCAACGAGTTGAAATGAAGAAGGTTGAGAACATTGTTGCACCAGATTGGAAAATCATTCGCAATTATCATGACCTTCCTCTCGGTGGAATTCAGGTATCATCTGAATCTTCCATAGTAAGAAATGGCCGCTTCTCTTCGCAGCAGTCTCTTCATTGTTTGGTCTCCACCGTTTGTAATTCATTCTTTCTCACCGCAATGTAGCTAAATGTTTGGTTACTGAGGGAAAGCAACTACGGTTGCGGCTTGCAGATATAAGCAGGAGGATCTGCAATGTGCTTTGGCTTCTGATTGTGGATTTCAACACAAGGTCGAATAAATTAACTTAAAGCAACTTACGTGAAGCAAGGTCCATCCATATAAACGACGTTGAATAGTGCGTATAGAAAAAGCTGATAGCACAGTTGTTAACAATGTAACATGATCCAGTTTGGACTTTATATTCATGAGATAGATGGTCACATGTGTGTATGAAATATAATAGTAGTTCCCATGATCATAATTAGGTAGTTGATTATTACAATTCAATCTAGGAGCATTGCCGAACCAACAATGTAATTGGGGACGGGAATGGAACTTTCAATGATTTAAAATTAGGAGATAGTTTATGTCACATCTGGTAGGATTCAACTATTATCAAATTATTTTAGAGAATTGTAACATCCATTACTCTATTTCAATTTGGAAAGCTTGAATTGTGCGTGACGTTCTTTGTTTCATACATCTACTATCTCATATTGCTGGTCTTGATTATCACTTTCTGAAAGTAATTAATGAAGACTTCTTAAATTGCTATTTCATGAAGTTCATAGTTTTAGAAAAACATGTAAATTAATTGATGACACTATTTTACTTGACACAAAATACTCATCTTTATCTTGAGTTCTTACTTATGGAGATACAAAGAAAAATCCCAAATTTATTTTATTTACTAACCGATAAAGGCAATTATACAAAATTTATTTAATTGGCTTATAGTTTTTTTCTAGAAAATATAGAATTGTTGAAAAAAGGGTGAGAATGCCACCCCATTGTCATCTTTTTGAATGGCGGGGCCATTCAAGACTAATGGCCCGGCCCCGTTCAATTCACTGGGGACTGGATACCTTCAATTCTGGGCTGGGCTTATTTTCTTATGTGAAGGGGAAATACACCAATTTTATTGCTGGATTTTCAAATTGAAAGGGATCAATAACAATTTTCATTATTCTATTATACAAGGGTGACGTCAGAGCTGAGGGTGTGATTACTTCTGTACTCACCAAGTGGTACGTCATCTCGTCTGTGTATGCCACGTAGTATGACACGTGGTATGGTTTTGTCAGAAGCCCATATTCGACCAAAAAATCATCCACTTATTCATTAGTCTTCTTCAAATTTCCATTTTAGTTGTGTCTAAATTTCAGAAAATTGATATACACAAAGTATATCACTACTTTATATCTCATTGAGTTGAGCTTGAAAAGAAAACCCATTAGACAAAGTGTTATCATACATACTAATAGAGCTTATATTCTTGAATGATGCAATTACAGAGGATGGAACCTCAAATGAAAATGATAAATCAAATGCGCTGATTTTTATTCGCCTTCATTTGCATGAGAGCCTGCAGACTTAATATTTATCCGTTCAAGACCCTCAGATCCCGTGGAGGAGGTTGAAGGATAGGTATGATCATACCAAGACTGTTATCCTCCCTCAAGCACAATATGACTGACAAAATCTCAGACTACAAGATTTTAAATTAGTGTCTGATTATAATTCAACTTTATTTGATATTATTTCTTGGCTTAAGTTATGCGGTATCAGACTCGCTGATGCGGAATTGTTAGAGAAAACTTTCTCCACCTTCCATGATTCGAATATTGAATTGCAACAGTAATACCGGTAGCATCAGTTTGCCACATACTCTAAATTAATTTCTGTGCTTCTTACTATTGAGCAAGCTAATGAATTGCTGTTAAAAAATCATGATCTTAGACCTGCTGGCTCAAAAGCATTGCCTGAAGCACATGCTAACTTTGAAAAAAATATTGGCCATTTTAAAGGCTATAAGCACAGGCAAGATCATAATCCTAGAAGGGATGGTAGGAAATTTAACCGCCCTATGAAATCAAACTTTGGCTTGAATCATGGCAAAGAAAAGAAGTCAAATAAGGTGATTAATGAAAGTATTTGTCATTAATGTGGCATGACTAGGCACTGGTCACGTACCTGTCATACGCCAAGGCACTTTGTTGACCTATATCATGCATCTTTAAATACTACGGGCAAGCGTGGTGAATCTCATACCATTGAAATCAATCTTACTGCCATAACCACTGTTGAGACCAATAATATTTCCGTTGGTGGGACTCCTCTTGCTCCTGAAGTAGCAAATGTGAAGACCTCTGATTATTTTGATGAGACACCAGATTGGTGGATGATGATTTGAATTTTGAATTTTATGATTCTAATAATTTCTTTCTAGTTGTTTCGCTTTAAATATATTACTTTTTATTGTTCTTTCATATGATTATGAAATGTTTATGAATCTTATATAATATTTATTGACTCTATAACTAAGAGGCAAGATTGATTAACCCCAGAAGTGGTTATATAGCTCAATTGAGAGGGAGATATTATGATCTATGCATTGCATCATTGATATGCAGCGAGTTCACAAGATACAAGATTGATTAGTCCCAGTAGTGGCTATATATGCATTGCACTCTTTTTTCTTTTTGTCCGGTTTTTTCCCATAGGGTTTTTTCCGGCTTAAAATTTTTAACGAGGCAATTAATGCATCCATAAAAGGGAGAGATCATAACATTTGTGCTCTGCACTCTTTTTCCCTTTTGTCCGGTTTTTGTCCTACTGGGTTTTTCCGGCTTAAGGTTTTTAATGAGGCAGTATCATTCGATGCACATTCATAATAAATACAATGAATATTCAAGGGGGAGTGTTATGAAATACATGAATGAATGAAATATATGGATGAATGAAATACATGGATGAATATTCATTATGTTCATCTTATCTAATGTACTTATATGGTACATTTGTATCATACATTCTAAGTACATATTCTTATACAATGAACGTTCATCTCCCTTATCCAGTACATGTATCATTCGATACATTAATGTTAATGATAAGTACATTATTGTTCTCCTATAAATAGGAGTTTAGTTTTGATGTACAAGAACAATATAAAACAATAACAACAGAACAATAGTGAGATACTAGAAATAAAACTCTCTCCTCTGACTTTCTCTACTATCTCTGGTGTTCACTTGTTTTCTTTTCTCAATCTCTTTTCTATTATATATTCGCAATGCAATATTTTACAACAGAATAATATTTTTCCAAAGATATAGCTTATTCCCCCCCTCCCCCAAAGAAAAAACAAATGGTAAATATAAGGCAATTAAATTTAAAATATTACCCATTTGCGAATGTATCATATATGTCATTATTGAATGAACCACACTTAAAAATAACAATATACCTATTTAACAAATATACGGTTCATTATTTCAAGTATGACCTATTTCATTACACGCATAAATCTTAGTTAAAAATCTCATTTTGCTTACATATTACTAAATATAATTTGTATCGTAGCTTATTTTATTATGTGAATGAAGTTGTATTGATATTTAATATTTAATACTAATATCAATTACACAAAAATTTAAATATATAAATTATTAAATTAAAATAGAAAAATTAGAGGAAACCTAAAATCATATCTTATCAGCAAGACATCCATTCTTAATATATATATATAGATAGATAGATAGTATGTGTAAATAATAATTATGTTATCTGTAATTTAACCATAATTGATTTTATTCTAATAATTTGATTTAATGCACTAAAAAAATTGCATAAACAAATAAATAAACTTACCTTGATAAATGCACAAAATTTTAAACGAATATAGCTAATTTAGAACACAATTGTTTAAATTTATTTATTTAATAAATAACTCATGTTGCTTCGGTATTACCAAAAATTTATATTATCTTGAACTTGCAACAAACTTTGTTAAGTAAATAAAAGATTGAAATTGCAACTTATTATAAGATAGAGATTTTATATTTTATTTATTTTTATTGATTAGACTTAGTAACGTAAATAAAATTCAATGATTGTATGCTAAGAAATCACTTTATTCTATTAATATTTTAAGTGCTTAGTAAACATAATAATAGTGTCTATCTCCATCGTGATAATCTCAGGCCTCATTAATTTTGATCTTATTCTGAAAAACTTCATATATTACCATTGAATAAGTATCATCCCTTCTCTTAACTCGCATTTGATATTATTGGTGTTACTAAGGATAAAAAATATGCATAGAGCGCAAAAGCTAAGTTACCAGTTTTTATAATTTTCATTGACCTAATTAAATTGGGCTGAGGTTTTTTATTCACATTTTTCCACTAGAAACGTTCTATAAAATCCTTGGACCCTCAAAATTGGAGTATCTGATTTTCAGGCGATTCATAAGGTTCGACAAGGATTGCATACTTCACAATCAAACAACCAGACAACGAGGGAAACAAGGCCAATCTATAAGAAACACAAGGGGAGGAAATTAATATAGAGTACAAGTTCAGTAATATTTCCAATCATAAAAAAAAAAAGAATAAGAATTAGGTCATTGTGTTTAGATATATTAATACAAACATTCAAATCGTAATTTTGGTAAGACAAGAGAATGCCACCTTACTATAACATAAGTGGGCTTCTATCATTCCTTAACCGAAGCATTTATTCACTTACATCAACCATTGAATCGTGTCTACGATTATATCATATTCCTCCATTACATGTCCTTAATTGGTAATATAGTATATGGTATCATAAAAATTCATTCTAATGTAATAGGATGATAGTTTTCAGGCATGCACGTAGCACTTGCGCAATTAGTTTTCATTCCTCATGTAAACATCATAATGAGTTGATAATAATTTGGATAGAGAAATAAGATAATTAGCATTATTTTTATCCTTTTTTTTTACCAGTATATGATTTTTTTTTTTATACAAAACAAACATCGAATAACGTTTGTACACTTTCACTAAGTAAAATCTAACATTTACTCAAAATTTTGAAAAAGAAAGTGAGAAGGATGAAGTTGTTGCAAATTTGGGTAATTATGGAATTTCACTGTAAGGACAATTAAGAATGTATTAACCTTCTTATCCATTTTCTTGGCCAATTTACTTTTTTCTCTTTAAAACTAAGCGGGAAATGTAGAAGTGAGACAAAATCATTTTTGACTTAAATAGATCAATGAAAACATAAGTAACCCGAACCAAAATAAGTCACAAAATATATTGTAAATAAAACACATATTTACAGGCAACAGATTCTATCATTTGGCCCTCCAAAGAAAAAGGATAAAGAAAGAAAGGGCTGTGAGAATGAACAGAATGGTGGAATAGCAATGAACTTCAATTTATTTAAATGTACTAGCTAGATTCTAGCAATGTAGGCGACGCTTCGGAAGATTTGAGTATTGCTTCTTTTAAGCAGATATAGTAATCAATGTATGACCCGCCTGCGACTTAAAGGTCAAGTGCTAGGGCTCACCTGGATTTGATATCTTCATGTGGCTATTCAACTCTCTCAAGGGTCATCCACTGTTCTCTACAAAAGAATCAGATACAAAAGTGGATAAGGGTCAATTCGATCATGTAGAATACTTATATTAATAATGGATAAGTGTACCGAAAGTCCTAAAATTTATTACGAAGTGCAATTGAGTCCTAATATTTTTTTTTTTTTTAAGAAAATGCAATCAAATCCTAAGATTTGTCACGAAAATGTAATTGAATTCTAAAATTCTCAAAAAGTGTAATCAACTTCCAAAACTTATCAAATTGGTGTAATAAAGTCCTTTTAGAAACTCCGTCCAACTTAACAAATGGAAAACATTAACAACTTCTAGAAATTAATTACAAGAACTTGATAAGTTGTAATTCTTGATTGCATTTTTTTAAAGGTTTTACGACTTAATTACATTTTCACGAAGAATTATAAGACTTACAATGCATTTATCCCTATTATAAATCAACTTGACATATGGATATCTACCAAACTTCATGCACTAGGTTAGGATTAATTGATTGAAGTAGCTATTACATCATAATAGCTCCCAATTCATCGAATGAATCTTTCGAGTGAAATATACCCAATTACGTAAATGCTAATGGCTCATATTAGAGCTAATTATAGCAATCTCTCATCGTAATGTATTGGACTTACGATTTCCCACAGTGTTATGAGAAATTTGATTATGAAAATATGATTATTCTGGTGTCAAGTGATAAAACTGTCATCAACTTTCTCCGCAATATGCGATTTGAAATAAATTATACTGCGTAGCCTATTTTCAGAAAAATCTACTTTTTGCATCCTGCTATTGTGAGACTTGTTTCAAGGGAAAGAATGAAATCGCGTGGGCCAGCAAACTACGATCAATCTCAACTTTACCTTCATATGCACTTTACATATTCCTTTTCTTTGTAACCCGAGTTTTTCTCCTATGAACTGTGCATCTTAAATCTACATTTCATTCTAAGATATGTAGTTTAATATAGCGTCTGTCTAGTACAATTCTATGGTGTACATCTATAGCTGTATAATGAAATGACTTAATTTATGTATTTAGTGATACGTTCGCTCAAACTGCAGCACCTCAAAGTTTGCTGAGACAACTTTCTAAAGATATATATTTTTTTCTGCTAACACATCGAAAATTGGGTGGTTCATCTAGAGAACTTGAAATTAACAATATAACATTGAGACTTACATGGTCTACAACTCATTGATTCGTTTTCTCTTTTGAATTGTGAAGATCTCCAAATATAAAATTGGTTCATAAAGGTGTGTGCATGAATTAGTGTTGGGAGGCCTGGTGACACAAAATCAAATTGCATCGACTTTCTAATCTTAAAGGACCCCCACCACTCAATTGCTACTTTTGGGCTATTAGTGCATATCCCACCACCACTTTAGATTCTTCTGAATCCTGGATAATACATCTTTTAAAAGCAAAACCAGGGTTTTCAGCCAACAATTTTCCATGTTGGCCCTGCATGGAGATCATAATTTCAACAAACCATAGGAAGATGCGTCAGATAATTTCTTCTTCCACTCATTTCCTTTCGATTATTCTTTTTGTCTGATGGATAATTTCTTTGGCGAAGTCTATTGACCTCAATCTTGGCAATATCAACCTAGAGACCAGGGTAAAGGAGTCAGCTAATTAGTTTGACTTTTGATGCCAAGACGAGGAGGTCATATACTTTTGAATCGTGTGACCACATGTGACATTTTCTTCTTCCTAAGTGGACCTTCTGCAAATGCACTTTTTTGTCCTGTCAAAGATTAACGATGAGGGATGTCGAAATTTAAATGGAGGTAAGGGAGAAACATGAACATCACTTGCCTTTTTTTTTTTGGTATATAGTGTTTTGGAAGGACTAGACAATTGGAGAATACATGTAAAATATTACTTGTTAAAGAGTATGCTAAAAATATCGAGAAAGATTTGATTGTCATGGTAAATCAGTGGTCTTTGATGTTTTACCAGCAACACTTGAACGCTTAACCACAAGGCTCAGCAAGGTACTGATGTTTTTACCAGCTATGAATGAGATAATGAGTGAACAAATGGAATGTCTAAAGTGGGCACAGCCGGTTGTAGCGTTAGGCTGTGGCAATAACGGATCCAGGATTTAGGTTGGGAGGGAGGGAGCAAAATTTATTGATGAAATATGGAGTAAAACATTTTTTTTACACATTTTATTAAACTTGCACACAATAAGTGTTTACTATTTGATTATTAATTAAGAAGCATATAAATCTCAATGTGTAATGTTGTAAGTTTTGTTCTTGTACTTTTCAATATGTACCTAGTGTTTGAGCAAGAAAATAATTTTTTTCTTGGTGACTATATAATGATTTGAGTGTTCTTCTTTGCTTTGTTTTTATTGATAGTGACTGTTTGTTGCTAATAATGTCTTCATGAGATGATATTGAGTTGTAATCGTGATAAAGTAAAGTGTTCAATTGTAAAAGTAGTGTTTATTTTTTAATAGTGTGATCTATAAGTTGATAGGAGCAATACTTGCTGATATTGAGAATGGACGTAACCTTGAGGATAAAGCTGAATTGTTATAAAACTCTATATTCTATCTTTTATCTCTTCACCATTAGCATTACCCATTCATTATTATCAATATCTATTCATTAGCAGTACACTTGATTATGTTAATCTGTTTTTGCTATCGGTGAAGTTCAACTTGTTACATTCTGTAAAAGTTCTTCATGGTTCTCATTCAACCTATTTACCCCCTCTAGGTTGTACTATTAGCCCTAACAGTAAAGGGTAGTGGAAACTGAAATATTGCTAGAAATGTACATTATGAGGAAATTAAAGATAAACAGGCATGTTGTAATTGATTATAATTACAAAGTGGCTTTTATACCACGCACCCATAATTATTTATTACAAATTTTAAATCCACAAATAACCTCTTAATTTAATTCGACAGTTACAAACATTAGACACGATCTCCAATTATCTAGTGATGATTATCTACAAAAAGTTTTAGTAAAAAAATTGTTGACACAACCATTAAGCAGTAAGGGTGTGCAAAAGACCTGGGATCCGCCCGAACCACCCAGAACCAGCGGTTCTTGAGGGAACCGGTCTGGTTCCCGGTTCCATGGGTGGATCCGCCTGCCCGGCCGCTCGGACTGGACCGGTTCCATTTTAATATTAAAAAAAAATTACTAAAACAAACCTATGTCTCACCGTCTCATCTCACTTCTCTTCGTCTTCGACTCTTCGGTTTCTGTGGCTACCTCTCTCTCTCTCTGTCTCTTCCTCGGTTCCTCTCGCCATTTCGATTCCTCCCCGAGCGTGAACGTCGCCGCCGCTGCTCCTCTGCCGTTGCTGTCCGCCCCCTCGTGCTGGCCGCCCCCCGCCACAGCCTCTACTCCACCCAGCAGTGACCCGCGACGCCACAGCTCACCTCCGCGCCGACCACCGCACCAGCAGCCGCGAGCGCCCTTTGCCCACTCGCCCGTCACCACGATTGCCTTCGCTTCTGTTGCTTTCCGTCCGAGCACCACCGCCGTTGCTTCTGCTCCGGGCCCCATCCGCCAGCAATCCGACGCCGTTGCAGCCCTTACAGCCACGATGATCGACGCCAGCAGATCCCAAACCAGTCGCTGCGCCTCCGTCGCTGCTCCGCCGCCCCTTCGCGCGATCCTTGCAGCCATTTCGATTCCTCCCTGAGCGTCGATGCCGCCGCCACCGTTGTCCGCCCCCTCGCGCTGGCCGCCACCCACCACAGCCTCTGCTCCACCCAGCAGTGACCCGCGACGCCATAGCTCGCCTCCGCGCCGACCACCGCACCAGTAGCCGCGAGCGCCCTTCGCCCGCTCTCCCATCATCGCGATTGCCTTCGCTTCTGCTGCTTTCTGTCCGAGCACCACCGCCATTGCTTCTGCTCCGGGCCCCCTCCGCCAGCAATCCAATGCCGTTGATGTGAAGCCGAGGGAGGATGTTCTAGTCAAGATTGGTTCCATGGATCCACCCGGGAACCGGACCGGACCGACGGTTTGGTTCCCGGGTGGATCCATGCAACAAACGAGTGGATCCCGGTTCCAATTTTTCGGAACTAATCCTTAGCATGCGGTTCCTGGTTCTAGGTCGGGAACCGCCTGCCCAGACCATGCACACCCCTATTAAGCAGTTATGCACTTGTGTCGATCCATTAGCCCTATCCTTATTTGTCATGTTGGTATGCTTCTGCTCATTAATTGCATTGTCTCAACACTTAGTTAGAATTTGGGATTGCTTGTTGTTAATGATTTTGTCGATTAGTCTCTCTTAAGTCCTGATAGGGGCTCTCATTGATAACTTTCACACCTATACTGAACTAATTGGTGGCCTTATGAGGGCTAATCTACTACTTGACTCACTAGTTGCTCAATGAATCTCTTGATTCTTAATGATTGAATCGATTTCACTTTTTACTTTATTGAGATTGGGTGTTGTTGATTCTCTTAATTGTTGATAAGTTCATCTTGTTGACTAATGGCTTCTGATCTAACCAAACTTTATTCTTGTTGACCAAGCTAATTACTCATCCATAATGAGAATTTATAATTTTTCGGTGTCAACAAATACCAAAACTATCACATGCTATACGTTGCCCAGCTCTTGTGCCCTTGGATGCATTAGGTCGTCTGGATTTTTTGGCAAAATAGGATTGGATAGGATATGATAAGATTTTTTTTTTTTTTGGTCAAGATAAAATTGTATTCATCGCTTAAAAGTGTACATGAGAAGTGTATAGACTTTCATGACAAAGAAAATTGAAGCAGAGCAAAGGCCAGAATACTACAAAACAAAGCCAAATTGAGGAAATAAGGAGATTCAACAGAGCATCGGCAGGGTTAAGCACACACTTGTTCCATAAGAATAAATCTGTCAAGCAAAATAATTAGCTATCAATCACTGAATTAACTATCATTAGTAGTGATGAGCACACACTAGAAGTTCATTCTCTAATAACTACGGTGTTGGCAGTTGGTGATACGAGCCTAGGTTCAATTTTCTCTACATTATCGCCATACGGAGACAACCAAAATATGTTGAATAAACACAAATCTAAGAGTAAATCTTCATAATTCGGCAAGATGTTAGAGATTCTACGATCATCATTAAAACTTGAGGCGAAGGACCTTTACAAGGACAGAGCACAGGCATGGGGATATCAAATCCCCAAAAATATTATTAAACTCTCATATCTAAATCAGGAAAGAAAAACTAATAGGTTTAAAACTAGATCAGAAGAGTTCAAACTTTCTGATTTAAAATTAGACTGAGAGAAGAGAGCTATCGGATCTAGATGAGGAGAGAAGAAAAAAGAAGGAAAGAAGAAGAAAACCCAAATAAAATAAATGATAGATAGAGGGGAGGGTGAGACTAGCTTAAACCCTCCCTTGTGCCTAAAGGTTGAAGAAGACGATGGATAGAAAAGAGAGGGAGAAGAAAAGACTTTTTGGTTGCTTTGTAATCTAATTCTTCGCATAAGATAAGATATAAAATTTAGGAATTTTCTATATTATGTCCATAGTTTGGTGAACCGGAGTAATAATGTAAGATATTTTCACATCCTAGGTATGAACAACATATTGATGTAAATGAATATGAAAATGCACAAATGGAGATTGTAAGAGTTTCTCATGATTAATTGCGAAAGAAATCACAAATAGATAAATGGAGATAACCTTCATCAAGCAATTCATAAATATTGTATGATTACATCTTAAAAAAAAAAAAAAAAAAAAAAAGAGCTCATTGTAAGCCATAGGTCAACAATGATGAGAAATGTAAATGGGCTACAATAGCATTAATGAGGTAGGTCAGCCTATAAACACCAAATCTAGTAAAAGAGATAAAATATGATTATTTGCCTTCATGATTCCAAAAAGTATTGTGCTTTGATTTTGTCACTATTTTCATGAAACTTCAACATGATTCATAGAGCTGTAGAAATGAGGAGTTTCAACTCTTTTGCTAACGCTGAGTGGTTCTAATTCTCTCGAAATGTAGAGTTTTCCTTCTACCTTAATGGTAGTTTGTCTCCCAAACCCTAACATCATTGATGCTTCCCACCCTCTTCCCTTCCATTGTTTTTTTAATTTCCCCCGTTTTTCAATTCCCTTCCATCATCCCTCTAGTTCTTCCTATTTTCAATTCCCTGGTTTTTAATGATACGGTAATGGGTATCGAACCTTCCCATCTTCCTATCTCGACTATTTGGATTCCATCTTTTGTTGTCCCAGGTTGATCTGCATGTGGAACTCTCTGCCTGGTCCAACTCTCCTGTGAATTGCCCTGTTGCCTGACCTTCATGGAACATAACAACCAGGAGGGAGATTCCTGCCTTGCTGCTCTCTGCAACAGGTTGAGTTGCCTATGGTCCGAACAAGAAATTGAGATATGGGACGACACGGCGCCAATGGAGAAAATTGAGGAATGTAAACTGATTTTAGTGGGTAAGATACTCTCTAATCCATCCATTAATTTTTAAGCTTTTCAAAATACTATGAAGAGAGCATGGTGAATAGACCAAGTCGAGCTATCCCAACGTGAAGTGGGTCTGTATGTTGCTAAGTTTAAATCTGAAGGGGAAAAACAGCGGGTCTTGGATAGTGGCCTTTGGCTTTTCTCTAGTCACCTAGTAATCTTCAAGCCTTGGACACCAAATATGCCCCTACATTGTTATGATTTCTCGACCTACGCTTTCTGGGTACAAGTCTTTGGCCTTCCACTGGAATGGTGTACTACGAACATGATCTGCAAAGCTGTTAGACATGTTGGTAGAGTGCTGGATGTCAAAATTGAAACAAAAGAGGGAACAACGCTTAGAGCGGGGAGAGCAAGAGTAGAAATCAACTTACAGGAGCCGCTGAAAATAGGTCAGTTGATCCGTATAGAAAAGAAAAACCTATGGCTGGACTTTCACTATGAATGGTTATCACACTTTTGCTACTCATGTGGCAAGCTAGGCCATTATGCTATGTACCGCAAGGATTTCCCTTTTGATGAAGCAAAAATGGAAGGCAAAGATAAGATGTATTATGGCCAATGGTTACGCGCGAAAGTACGGGAACATAGCCCGTTTTGGCTAACTTTTTATGAACCACAGGACAAACGGGAAGAGACAAAAGAGGTTATACCAGAAACTCCTCCATCATCAACCTAACTAATCCCCGTGGCGCCTCCCAGCAATAGTATGAACAAGGGATTCTTGAAGCAACTAGCAATGCCTCCAATCATTACCAATGCCGAACCGATCTAGTGACATCATCAAGAAGGTATGCTAACAGGTACTACAACTATAAATGCCCTGATCACTGCACCTGAAAAGATGAAGGGTATTTGGGAACTGGCAGTAGGATCATCCAACACCAAGAAGCTGAAGAACACACATTTGAATACCAAAGCCGGTGCTACCAAAAAAATTAAAAGGTATAACCCTTTTGAGTTGCAAACTCGTATGCAAAAGGGGCTAGATGAAACTCAACTTATGGATACACCTATTTTTGAGGTGGAAGGGACTAGAAAGTGGGCTATGGTGGCTAGCCCTAAAAAGTCACCAAATGAGAAATGAAGTTACTAAGCTGGAACTATTAGGGTCTAGGCACTCTCTTGACAGTTCAAGCCCTTAAGGCCCTCGTGGCCAAAGAAAAGCCCGATATAGTTTTTTTGATGGAAACTAAAAACTAGGAAGTAGTGCTTAGACGACTTCAGAAATATTTGAAATTTCCAAGTTCTCATGTGGTTAATCCTATTGGCTTGGCTGGAGGGATGGCGGTGTTTTGGAATGATTGGATTTCCCTATGTGTGGATTGGCATACTTCGGAGTTTATAGATTTGATATGCACGGATGTGATGTGTGGCATACCTATGTGTCTCACCTGCCTTCATGCGCCAGCGGTGTATCAACAACGCCAAACTTTATGGGCAGAACTGCGTCAAATCAGCTATTCCAATACTTTACCATGGGTTTGTGCTGGAGATTTCAATGAAATTATCTATCGTTGGGAGAAAGTGGGCAAAAGGTTAGTAGAACCACACTGAATGCATTCATTTTGAGAAGTTTTACATGATTGCTCACTAATGGATATGGAAAGTAAGGGCTGTGCATTCACGTGGATGAATAATAGAGATGGTGATGACTTTGTGAAAGAAAGGTTGGATCGGGTGCTGTGTACTATGGATTGGCGTCTCACGTTCCCTGAAGCTGAAGTTTTTTCCTTACCTGCTTTGGGGTCTGATCATAGCCCTTTATTGTTAACCACTGAAGTAATACTAGGCAGAAGAAACAAGGCCTTTATGTTCGAAGCCTTCTGGATACAAGACCAGAAGTGTCGTGAAGTCATTGCAAAGTCATAGACCTCAGTACAGGTAAAAGACTCAGCACTACCAAACAAATTAAAGGCGGTCTCTTTCGCTTTAGCTCATTGTAGTCGCTTGAAGTTCTCTAAGGGCCATCACCAAATCACAGCATTGCAACAGCAACTTCAGAATCATATCAACCAACCTCATGGCCACTATGATAAAGCGACAGTTACTAAACTAAAAGAGGAAATCTAGCACTTATGACAACAATAGGAACAGTATTGGGCGATGCGCTCCAGGATTAACTGGCTTAGATGGGGGGATAAGAACACTAAATTTTTCCATGCCACTACCATTCAACGGTGGCAACAAAATCGAATAAGTATGCTATAGGATGACAATCAACGGTGGGTGCGTGATCACAAGCTTTTGAAGGAGATGACGACGGACTTCTTTTCAAGCCTATATAGAACAATGGGACATCGTGACTATGGGCCTATCCTAGCTCAATGCCCGCGTGTTGTCACAAAGGAAATGGACAATCTCTTAATCGCTGCGGTCATTCGAGAGGGGGTCCACCAAGCAACTTTCTAGTTGGGGGCTACTAAAGCTTCGGCGCTAGATGGTTTGAATGGACTATTTTATCAGACTCACTGGGATATACTACAAGATGAGCTTTTCCTCTCGGTGCAGGATTTCTTCCTCTCAGGAGTGATGCCCATAGATCTTAACAGGACCATTATTTCCCTGATCCCAAAAGTACCACACCCAGAAAGGCTGGATCAATACCGTCCAATTAGCCTATGCAACTTTGCCTATAAAGTTATATCCAAGGTGATAGCAAATTGTCTGAAACTCTAGCTACCTGAGTTGATCTCCATGGAGCAATGTGCCTTTGTGAGTGGTTGTCAAATTCAAGACAACATATTAGTCGTCTAAGAGGTGCTCCATCAGCTAAAGATTTGGAAACACAAGCGAACTTTTCAAGCAGTACTAAAGATGGATGTGCAAAAGGCGTATGACCAAGTGGAATGGGACTTCCTTAAATACTATCTCCTCAAGTTAGGCTTCCATGCCATGTGGGTACAGTGGGTGATGCAATGCATTACGACAGTCTCTCTCAGCGTTAAATTTAATGGAGAATACTTAAATTTTTTCCATCCAACAAGGGGACTTAGACAGGGAGATCCTCTCTCTCCTTACTTATTCATTTTGCTGGCGAACGTCTTATCCACTCTTATCAACCAAGTTGTTGACATGGGAAACATCAAAGGCATCAAGTTGAATAGGTGGTGTCCTACCCTATCTCATCTATTTTTCGCCAATGATGCTATATTTTTCTTAGATGGTAAGCTCCAGGAATGTCAGAATCTTGCAAATATATTGAATCAATACTGTTTAGCTACGGGACAAGCTGTCAACCGGAATAAATCGGGCATAATCTTTAGTAAAGCTTGTCCTATTAGGCTACAGGAAAACTTGGTGAGGGAATTTAGAATACCTGTGCTCAAAAGGATTGGGAAATACTTGGTATATCGTCTGATTAGGGGAGATAAAAAAAAAGAGATGTTTGCTTGGATTCTGGGGAGAGTGAACGCAAAATTGGAAGGATGGAAAGAGAATTTAATATCTAAGGGCAGCAAGGAAATTCTGATTAAGACTGTCGTATAGGTGCTCCTACAATATGCCATGTCCATCTTTAAACTTCTTGTGTCTATTTGTGAATCTGTTGAATAGAAAATTGGTTCTGGTCGCAAAATGATTGTAGTAAATCAGGAATCCACTGGAAGCAATGGGAAGTACTAAAAAGCATAAAGGAAAATGGAGGCCTCGGCTTTCGTGATCTAATCGCTTTCAACAAAGCCATGCTTGGCAAGGAGGTGTGGTGCTTAATCCAACAACCATTCTCCCTGTGGAGTACACTATTTAAAGGCCTTTATTTTCACTCAAAAGACTTCAGGAATGTGGATAAAGGAGCTTGACCATCCTGCGGTTGGCAAAGTCCACTGCTAAGGAGAGATTCAATCTTACCTCAACTTCAGTGGTCAGTTGGTGACGGGCAAAGGATTAGAATCCGCGAAGATAGATGGCTACCCAAAGGGATACTAGGCAGACCTGCTACTAGAGGCAAACCTGTGATGGTGGTGGATCTTATTTCCCTGAACCACAACATATTGAATGTCCCCCCTACTCCGCCAGCATTTCGATGCTCATATTACAGAGGAAATTCTTACCATTTCGGTACGACCCCACTACACACCCAATAAACTTATTTGGAAAGAGACGCAAAATGGTTTGTACACAGTGAAGAGTGGTTACAATACTATCATAAAAGTAGCTGATAGCAATATGCACAACCGTGCTTCGTCATCCTATCACACCCCACGGCTACTGTGGAGAAGAATTTGGACCATGAAACTAGCCCCTAAAATTCGCACATTCATATGGTCTTTATGCCACAACACACTGTTAATGAAAGATAACCTATATCGCAGACGAATCATCATAGATCCGGTATGTAAACTTTGCCATCATCAAATACCATAAACAACATAACATATTTTTCTGTTATGCCCATGGACGCACGGCATTTGGTCACACCCTCAAGTCAGAATCACGCTACCACCACAAGGAGTAAACAAAATTGATGCATGGCTTGTAGACATGGTCGAGCAAAAACAGATTTCACCTGACCTAAAGACTATTGCATCAATATTGTAGCAGATCTGGAAGGCGCACAATAACTTTATCTTCCACCAACAACGTCCAGATTCGGCATAGGTGGTGGAGGTGACCCTCGCACATGTCCGAATCGCCCAAAGCTTCGTATGGCTCACGTTGAGAACATGATGACATCCTCCCAACCTCGAACTGATGTGGCGGCCACTAGATCCTGGAATAGTGAAGATAAACATTGATAGGGCTTATCAAATGGCAAGAACTAAAGGCATTATGGCGTGTGTATGCCGAGATCACATTGGCAAACTGATCAACGGATTTACCAGAGGATTTTCGGCTTCCTTGGTGTTGAAGGCAGAGATCCAAGCGCTCAACCTCAGCCTCAACCATCTGTTGCAGAAAGGAAAAGCTCACGAATCCCTTCTGATCGAATCCGATTGCCTCGTACTGGTTGAAGCCGTGCAAGATCCCAGATCGACGCCGTGGGAGGCTCGGGCGTTGTTTGCCAAAAGCGCCGCACTGCTCCCCTATTTCCCTAACCTTCGCATTATGCATTGCAAGAGAGAAGCAAATTTTGTTGCTGACTAGGCCGCAAAGGCCCATGGTCGTGGCACTTTACCCCCAAACTGGGTTGTTTCCCCTCCCCAAACCCTTTTGGATCTTGTATGCTCTGAAGCCCTAGCCAAGGGTTGCTCTATTTCTATAGCTTGAATGAAATCATCTTTTTACGACAAAAAAAAAAAAAAACTCTTTTGCTACTTTTGTGTACTTTTGATGTAAATCAAATAGTTATAGAGGAGGAGTTTTGACTCTCTCATTAATTTCATTGAGCTTTGACATAAACAAAGAATTACTAAGGAGTTGTAAAGTTTCAATATGAACTAGATATAAAAAAAAAGAAGGACATGGGATGAATTAGAAAGATCCGTTTCAAGTTTGAATTTGTTTATTTAAATTCAGGGTTCTTATTTATTTCATGTACTTATCTTTTAATTATTTTTCCTCTCACTTTTATTCCCTTCCATCACTCCTTAATAAAAATTTCAGTAAGTAGTAAACTATACCAGGACACCTAAAATATGTAACTAATATAGATACTAAGTATATATACATAATATATAATATAGAATAGATATAAATTCAAATATATATAAAAAAATTTCATTATTTATTTTTTGAACTTTCCTTTTTACATTAGAATTCAAATATTGTTTTAAATTTAATTATTATTTTAAGGATTTTTATTCCAAAAATATATTTTTTTTTTTGCCATGAATATAAGAAATTCTATCCACCGTTATTTGACCTCCCTTACGGGATAATTTTATCCCGGTAATATTGCCTTATATCCATCTTCATCTTATCTTGGTTATAAACCAAACACAAGATAGGATAAAATTTATCATATTTTGACTTTTATCTTGACTACTAAACGTAGCTCGTGTGGTTCAGGACAAGATAAGGCTAATTTGTTGTTCTCTTCCAACTTTTGCAATTTGCGCAAATATGTGGCAAAGGACAACTGTAGAGTAGCTTTTATCTTTTTTTTTTTATTTTTTCATGGGGCTAATTATCGGATCATATTGCTTCAATTAAGTTGAAACTGCACTATCGTTTAATTAATACTTGATTTAACATATAATTGATAACTATCAGCACGAAGTTAAATGATGATATAAATTGATTAGATCCTACAACAAGAAATCAATTGGATACATGATTCCTATATAGAATGTCTCCTACAATTGCGTTTATTAAATGCTGAAGTGCTAAGATCATCTGTCACAAAAGCACATCGAGTAGCCTTAATACAATCAAATGACGAATAAAGCTGGCCGGGTTATGATTAGCACTCCAGTCAATGAATTAAACATGGCTTAATTAAAATCGAGAGAATTAATACTTGAGCCAAGAGGACACGCTTTGATGGCGGGGACGGGAGATGTTGGTATTGGCCGAGCCAAAAGCCATTAGGGCTCCACGGCACATATTCACCCCTCACTTTTCCGCCCCCGTTGGTTCCTTTCTCATCACTCATGGAACAACGTGAAATTTCTCACCAAGTCAAATTACGTCAATGCCCATGCATTTCCACTATAAAAATAGAAACGAGAAAACTACTCTAGATTTGATTCTCCACAAAGAACCTAAGCATCGCATGTCGGATCGGCATGGCTCAAGTCTTGACCTCAAATTAAGATCGAATTGGGATCATGGCAGTCGTATTTGAGCTTTTTGAGGTTTAAAACGCTTCGAGCCAAGGAGTTGAGCAATAGGGGAGGGGGCCAAGATAAAGAGAATGGCGAGAGCCGCATGATGAATTTAGAGGGGATTGGTGACATCGTTGTTCATGGAGGCTGACAGTCAGGGTGGGGAAGGCATCTAGGACAAAAGGAGGCGGCAGCATTGGATGGGTGGTGGCTTGAACATTAGTCAGGAATGAAAACAAAGAGAGGGTGATTAATTGTCACATGACGTGAATTCAATCATTAAAAATGCGGTAGCATAGGGGCTTGAAAATAGAGTCTCATCTCCCAATAATGTTCAAATAATTGGGAGGATTTTATTAAAAAATGCGCAATTCCACAACATTTTCAAGTTAATCTGAATAGGCATTACAAGGAAACCTCGAGGGCAAACTGGGCACCAGAAAAAGGCGAAGGAAACTTCGAAGACAATGAGAAAAAAGAAAGAAATACTTAGTATCGAGTGCAATGCGTACCAGCGAAGCACACGGAAAACCGAATCTCCCTTTCACAAAACCTCCTCTGCACCTTCTTCGTCCTAATCCAACAAGCACTGTGCATCTTTTCCATTTATTTTATTCCCTAAAAACACGGTTTGTCATCGAATAACATAATATCAACTCAAAAGCAAGCGTCTCTCTATTTATATCCTGGCGCCCAAGTATCACCACAGGCACGCACAGCACAACCACCCTGACCACATTTCACTGACAAAACCAGAGCCCGAAAGACAAACTTGAGAAAGCAAAACAAGACTGTTTGCTTCCCACTCATCAAAGATGAGCTCCGATGCCACCGTGGACGGTGGCTTCCACAAGTGGAACACGCCGATCCCGTACCTGTTCGCAGGATTGGCTCTCATGCTGGGCCTCATCGCGGTCGCACTGGTGGTCCTCGCTTGCTCCCACCGGAAGTCCTCGGCATCATCCGGCCTGAGTCGCGACCCCGAAGATCAAACCGGAGTGGATAGCGATGACAACAAGCCATCAAAGGTGGAACAAGAGGACAATGCGCCCAAGATCGTAGTCATAATGCCCGGGCATGAGAATCCCACGTTCTTGGCGAAGCTTGCTTCTAGTTCGACCGCGAACCACAACGGATGCCAACAAGTATGAGAGATCATCATCATCGACGATCAATCTTCATTTGCTTGCACTGTTATATAGAGAGGGTGCTGGATTTTGGGATCCCTTCTTCCTTGTTTTTTTGGGTTTTCCATTGTTTTCTAGAGATTACATCGATTCTTTCATTTTCGCGAATATGTATATGGATGGATTTTTCTTTCTTATATACATGCGTTGCGCTTCTTCTCCTTCTTCGCCTCAGATCATATTGCAACTTTAAGGCATGCTTGTTCGTTTCGAATTTCCAAAAAAAAGAAAAAAGACATGAAAAAATTATGTGCGACTTTACTGATTAATATTTGCATTTTGTGAAAGTTTCAAATATCTTGTTGAAAATGAAATTGAAGTACATGTGCCACAAAATTTTGACAAATAAATAAAGGTTAATCTGGACAGGTCCTTAATTTAGAAAGAAGAGACCTCCCAGCAAAGCTTTTTTAGAATTTCGATGTTACCAGAGATAATAAGAGATTTTATCACAATTACTTGGTAAATGAGGAGTTACAACTTATAAGTCAGATTATTTTGGCACTATTACCATCCATGCTATTTCGTCTAATTTTTAGGTTTTCCGTTTAGTCTGTCCATTTTTCGTGGAAAAAAAAAATCCTATGTCCATTCTGTATTGTTTTTAATACCTTGTAGCTATAAACACGCTTATTCAAACATGAAAGTGGTTGTATAATTAGTGCCACATAAAAGAAAAAACGGAAAATTCAAAAAGAGAAGAGGACTCGCGGCAATAGGAGATATCATTTTCCTTTTCTTTTTTTTTTCCCCTTTTTCAGGAGAGGGCTAACGTGAGGGTCGACAAACCCTCACCCTTGCTCGAGCAATGGCGGCATCATGCCTCGCCACTGCCGCCACCATTGCTTGAGCAAGTAGGAGTGGCGTACCCTTAGTGAGAAATTTCATTTCTCAAGGTCTAGTTATGGTCTATAAGAGGCAGACCAGTGTGGAGATTGGATTGCCAAAACCCATAAACTAAGTTCCCTTCCTACTAATTGGCTTTCTAAGCCCCCTTAGCCCCTTTGGAATTTATTGTGCTTAGATGCTAATCATAATTGTTCTTCTGGTTCTGCTATTTAAATGAAAATGGTTCGTTTTGACTGGGAAAAAAAGTTCTAATTATGGTCTTTACTTGCAAATACTTTTGTCCCACAAAATAACTAATGATCCACAATGGCATCATAAATTTGTTTGCTCCAACGACCGCGTCAACTCCAATTAACTTTTGAAGTCAGAGGATTTTGACTACAAAAGTTTAGCAAGTTTAAATATATAGATAAAAGAAAATTCAGGGATTTCGCAAACTCAGATATCGAACGTAAGAAAGGAGTGGAAAATTGCAGAGGGAGAGACAGATGAGAAAGGCAAATCTTTAATCTCAACTTGTTTTACATATGAAAGAAAACCCTTTTACTAAAATGATTTTAGTCTAATAATTCAATGAGTATTTACGGTTTTCAATGATGTCTTCGCTCTTACGAATAATAAAAAATTGAATAGGGTTGTAACCTGATGAAAAGTTTCTTGAAATTAGAACCATTGTCAGTAGAGACCATGAGCCCCCTTATCCCAACATTCAAGCTCAAGTAAGGGCCCTAGCATACTCATAAGGATATTAGGAAAGTACTCTAATCAAATAGCAAAGTCTTTCGGCTTTCAGTGCGTCTACAAACTCGTGATATGCCCAATCAATTTGTGTGGATTTGAATGATCTGAATAACATAAACGAAAATCATCCGCATCGGCTAACTCCGCTGGTCGGAATAAAAGATACCACCAGTCTGTTTGTAGATGAACCTTTTTGTTCCTCCTTAATGGACAAAGCTTTCTTCTTGCTCAAAAAAAAAAAAAAAAAAAATGGACAAAGCTTTCTTAAACAGGATATGGCAAGCATTTGCTGTTGCCTGTGTCCGCACATTCCGTACAGTTCCTAGAGTAGAGCTCAGGTTGATGTGGGGAAGGGACAAGCAACTAACCCAATTGTCAAATTTGCTGTGTCCCAGCAAAATATATTCACCTCATTATCATAGCAATCTAATCTTTTATATCTCATGAAAATTTTATTAAATTCAACGGTTCAGATTGAGTTTAATATATGTACTAGACTCTTGGAAAATTTGATTTGATTTGATTAATTTACTAAGAAAGAAAAAAAGAAAAAAAGAAAAAGAGATCCAACGACAATTCAAGAGAATTTGAGCTTGGGCTTTATGGTAGATTGTGTTTGTTTAAGCTTGAATTTGAGACATCAGAATAGACTCAACTCCCATGTTCAATTTGAAACCCGAAAATGATATATTACCTCTTTACAATGAGTTTTGACATTAAGTCGCTTTCGGCTATGGATAGGGGAAATTATGTGATATAATGTTCACTTATTTTGCTTGTTTGTGCTAATATGCAGTGAAAATAACCATTTGAGATTGCCACGATTGGTTGAGACATTGAGGGATTTTTACTGGGGAACTGGGCACACCCTATTCAAATATCATTGGTTATGTTTAAATTGTTTTGGGTTAGAGCCACGTACACAAGTTAAAGGCCTTTGGCCGGTTGATAGGGCTTGTAAAGTATTTCTCGAACTTCCAAATAAACAATCTTCTGTGCACATGCCCTGATATGATATACATCCCAAATACACCTTGTGTTGATCCATAAACTAGTTTCTCCCTTCCTTGCTATAGATTATAGTTTTTTTTTTTTGGTAAAGTTGCTGTAGTGCAAATTGATATCTACCACTAATTTTAAGTCAAATCACAATTTATGTCCTGTTTATTGCGCTAACTTTCGGTTCAATTTGCAACTCCAGCTACTACCTCAAAGTCATAAAGAAGATGCAAACACCATTCACTTTCGGATAAGCACTAAGAAAACCGGTTGAACTTCTCCAATTCCAAGCATTGGTGCCAAGGTAGTTGGAATGGGGGAATCAAAGTACGAGCAAATCAAGTGAAGGCAAAAGAGATATCCACCAGCAAAAAGTAGGATAAGAAAATATAAAGGAGGGAAGGAAACGGAGGGGCAAGTTCCAGCGGTGAGGCAAGGTTTTCTCTCCTTCTTTTCTCGATTAGGTACGACTCCAAGTCCTAGATGAGTACTACTCGGGGCCTTCATTGGGTCCTTAAGGCATAATTAGCAAACGAAGTTTGACAAATTGGGATAAAAATATAATATTTTAATCATGTCCGGGGGCTAATTGGATTAGGTCGATGATTAAGAGACGTGGGGGCTCGGAAATGTAATTTAGGTCATTATTTTGGCAGCTGTTGCTCTCTGGAAACGATCGGAAAGTTAGGTTTTCACATTGGAGACAAATGAGTAAGTAAAAAGATAGAATAAAGGAGCTTGTTAGTCGGTGTTTTCTGGACATTTTTTAATCATATATAATGAAGACATGTCCCCATCCGCAATGCACTGATTACACAAAACAGAGAAAAAATCTCGACACGTTTTCGAAAAATAGCAAAAAAGAAAAAAAATGCCTCTCGCTCTCTCTGGATGGGGCAAGGAGAAGAAAAATTTTCCAAAAGGAAAAGTGCAATCCATGTCATGATCTCACTTGGGGGCATGGGGAATTATCACCGTGTCCACTACGATTCTTTTTATATGCGAAACTTGCGTCGCGTCTCCCTCACAGGTCGCACGGGACAGTGACCTGAAATGATTGTCTGTCCGCGCCGTCAAAGTCATCCTCGCTCCTCAGAATTCTCTCGGCTCGTTTAGCTGAGCCGCAGAGTTTACTGACTCGTAGTACTCTTGAGCCGACCGCGCCCGAATTGCCCCTGGTTTTCGGACACGCCACCTCCAGATGATGTCATGGGTCTTTATTCCCTGGAAAATTTGAATTGGAAAAATGATGTATGATTTTTAAATTTGATTTAATATGTAATGTGATACTTTAATTTTGAATTTATTCAATATAATTATCAAAATTTAATCGAATATGCAACGTTGTTCCTGATTTTTTGGTTCATTTTTGTTTATGAATCATAATATGTATTGGATCAAAATTTAGGAATCGTTATTCATTTTGAAATAAAAATGTATTCTTAAATTTTTAAAAAAATCAAAAGAATTAATTGATTTTGTGATATTAGTCATAGAAACTTGGCTGCCCCTAATAGGATCAGGTCGATCAATTGCATTTGAAGTCGGCTCGATCCAATATTAACAGTCCTGCGTATTTCCTAGAAATTATTTTATTAGATCAATATTGAAACTGACTTTAATGTTTGAATTCAAACGGTAGCTCGTCATCGACTAGAAGGGTATCTCAACAATTACGTCATCCAGCAATTGATGAAACACTAGAAGGAAGTCATTAGCAAGTGCAACACTTACTTTAATCATCTGGGGACAAAGAATACATTTCATTTTTCATCCATGGAGAAAGGAATTGATGTTAAACATGCTTTAAATTGGGTTTAACACGGTGGATTAAACAGTTGGGATGTGGTTTGTCAACAGGACGGAAAGATAAATTCGTAGTAATTTAATAATGATATGTAGAGGAAGTAAATCGGTGACATCATAAAGTAATTATGATTAACAAATTTAATCAGCCTAAACATCGTTGACTTTTGAGGTGTGCATTGTGTAATTAATCATTAAGAAAGGATTATTAATGTAAAGACGTGTCTGTCCATGTGATATTGCTCTATGGGTAATAGTGAACCAATTAGGGCAATCTAATTGGTTGAGTTTGTCCAACTGCTTAATGAAAGCAGCATCCCAATGTGCCCACTGCCCAGTTGCATGAGTGACCAGCCTTACAAGGGACTAGCCTTCTATAAAATACATCAAAACCCACTTGGATTTCGGAAATACTATATTAAGTTATATTTTATCTAAAACAATTCAACTTTCAAGGTATTAACTATACATAATACTAGAGTAATCTGTACATTGAAAATTGCAATTTTTTTTTCATTTAGTTGCTTAACAAGTTCCGTTAAGCACTCGTGGATAGAATCCGGGAAACAAATTCCTTATTAAGTTTCCCTTTTGTTCTTTCATATGTGATTATTGAAAAAGGTTTAATTTTGCAAAAGGCTCTTTTTCTTCACTCCGCGCTTTGAATCAATTTCTGCAATTCTTTAATAATGGTCATTGATTCGATGACATGACGAGGATTGTGGCTAGCTGATATTCCTAAGCATTATTCATTTCAAATTTAACAAATTTAAAATCTTCAAAAACTTTTGGAAAGGGTATTTTTGAAAAATAGATTAACATTTAACATGAAAATAAATAGGAAAATTGTTTTTTCCAAAGAGAATAATGGCAAATAGGAAATATGTAGTTTTGATTAGGGATGAGTGGTTCCCGGTTCCTTACAAGTTCCGCCTAGAACCTAGAATCTACCCTCGGGTACAGGTTTCTCATTTTTTGAAACTTGAAACCTACCCGTTAGAATCAATAACCTAGAACATACTCTGTCACAAGTTCCAAGGTTAATTCCAGGTTCCAAAAGGTTTTTTTTTTGGGGTTTCATTTTTAGTTTTAAAAAAAGGGAAATGAACATAGCAATGATAAATAACCTTGTCATTCATCAAAGAGAATACAACACGAACACATAATCTATAATACTCGTAAGCATTTAATATTTTGGAATGTGAACCAACATTCTACATAGTGATACTAGCAAAAATGAGTATGCCACATACCACATCAGACTTATGCTGAATATTTTACAAATGACAAGTGATAATGGATACTACCAAGCAAGTGCCTTTTTGGTATTGCCATCTCCATTGTTGTCTTGGGAATTGAGACTATCTAACTTGCAACTTAGATGATGTATTTCTTTGCAAAAGCAAAAGAAGTAACATGAGCATTTTGTGAAGCTAGTACACATTGAGAAGCCTTTGAATCAGCCAAGATATACAAATCCAGTAAGTCTCGGGTGCTTTATGACTTAGATGAACAAATAATATAGATAGGATGTCTAAAATAAATGTATGAAACTCTGGCTTCTATACCATTTGAAGAAACATGGCCGATCACACTTCTGGGGCCATTTTCACCGCTTGACCGAGATCGGAATCCAAGAGCTACCCTTGCTATCGTAGCCTGAGCTTGCAAATACATATATCATGAATCAATAAGCCCCTTCTCATGAAGATCATATTCACTTGTTCTCTTTGTCCCAAACACAATTTTTTTTACAAACCACGAGTTTGAATATTGTACAACTTTGACCTTCTCATATGACAATGAGCATCCTACTACTTGATTTAGTAGAAATGTGCACCCTCAAACCCTTTTTAGAGAGGATAAATAGCCAAGGATCCTTAGTAGTAGCAACAACAGCACGCATGTCGAAAGATTTCCAACCTAAAGGGTTTGAGCTTTCTCCAAGGCTCTTGGAGTCCTCCATGTACTCAGATGCCTGTTCAGATATTGATACAATCTGAAACAAGAGAAAGAGGTCATTCATATTTCGAAAGGTTGGATAGTAATTAGCAATTTATGCAAGCGATGATTCATAAAAGCAATGACATGAGATAATAGAATCAAGAAGTAATAATTGGCCCAAACAGCTTCAAGAATATCTTGTACATGATAGAGAGCATATGTAGCATATTATCTCATAAACTAAATCCAATCACTAGATTTAGTCACCGATGATATTTCAAATTCCAAATCGATTGTAAATTGGCATATAGAGGCGCATTTATAAAATAGGCAAATAATGCAACAATTTGCTTCTCATTGTAATAACTCAGAGAATAAGCAATAGCAGCCCAACTAGCATGTAGGTCCAAGGATTCATGTTCCCAATAAAAGATATATCAAGTGACACAAATACCATAGAAAAATCTACATTTAGATGCAACTGGAGAAAAGTATACATTTCCAACAGTGTGCAATCATGTCCTCTATTAAAAAAAAATTGATCTTGCAAGGTAAAAAAATGGGACAAGGCAAAATGGCCCACTAGTTGCTCCAACCGATTCCATTTTATAGATCCATCATTTCGAATGACAAGTTGCCACAAAATTCTTCTCATATCAGAAGCCTTCCAATGACGAAAAGGTATGCACTCTCATTAACTTTAAAATCAGGGTCTAGAAGTTTTGCGGTCCCTTCTAGTGATCCTAGGGCTCTTAACACCAAGGCATAGTCTGGTGGTAGTGAAAAGTTAAATTCATACATGACATCTTACAGCTAATTGATTATTCCCTGCCATTTAAAATAGCAATAGTAATTCACAGTTTAATTTCATCCATATTATATAGCAAGATTCCATAACCTTTATGCAATAGATAAAAGCGAAAGGGATCCATTAGCAGCTTCAACAAATTTGACTCACCTCCCAATCATAAACTACACTTGACGGTAAACATACACAATTGCATCTTTTACGATTTCTTCTCATTTCAGAAAACACATAAATGCGCTTGACATACTTGCTCCTACACCCACAAAAGCATGCAAGAACATTATGCTCCACTTCTTGACACAATGCCATAACCAAAGGGATGTCAAAAATTTATTAGTGCATTTTATTTTCTCATGGACACAGGCATCTGAGTGTAGTTTGGGACCTAAAGAATGCACACTTATGCTGAGGGTCGAGCGACGTGGAGAAGGGTGATCGATGCGCGAGGGTCGAGTAGCATCAAGAGGGGTGAGTAGTGTCAAGGGGTGTCGACGGCACCAAGGGTCAAGTGGCATCAAGGTTCAAGCAGCGTAAAGAGGGGTGAGCGGCGTTGAGGGGTGTTAAGCAGCGCTAAGGGTCATGTGGCATCGAGAGGTGAGCGTCCTTGAGGGGCATCTAATGGCGGGGAGGGTCGAGTGGCTTTGAAGGGCGTTGAGGGTGGTGAGCGGCGTCGAGGGGTGTCACCAAGAGGAGTGAATCAAGTCGTAGGAGAGAGATTTTAAAGTGACATGGGGTAGTCGGGGATAGGAAACTGAGGGAAAAGGAAGAAACAAAAAGGGGGAAGGGGAAGAAACAAATTGAAATCTAGGGTTTTTAGGTTCCAGAACCTAGTTTCGATTCCTATAGGAACCGGGAATCGCCGATTCCCAAAAAAATGGACCCGAGAACCAGAACCTCCCCCTTTAGAACCGGGAACCGAATCGGACTAGTTCGGTTCTTTAGTTCCCGGTTCTACTTGGGAACTGCGCTCACCCCTAGTTCTGATCCTTTTAACTTATACTGCTTTTAGTATTCATTCATAAACTTTTGGGATAATCGAGGTCGCCAATTTCTCGATATTGCTGTCAAGTTATCATTAGTATATAGTTATTTTTGGCGTAATAACCTAAAAAAATCCAACTTTAGCTTTTGTTCCAGTTTCAGATTTTGTCTTATTAAAAATTCTTTAACTTTAGGTCTTGTTCAAATTCTTCCATAAACTTTTTTTTTGGTCCTATGAAAAACCATCACCTTTTATTTTTTTCTCAATTTTACCATCCAATCATAATTTTACCCTAAAATTTGTACAGTCTTACAAAAAACCACAAACTTTTAGTTGAGTCACAATTTTAGCCACATCAACCCTTTGTCCAAAATTTCTCATTGACAACTAAGAGATGGAAAACTCCCAAGCATAAGTTGTTTGAACATCTTGAGCACGAGCTCTTTGACTATGAGATATAGAACATTCCCAAGCATGAGATATCGACAAGTGCAAAATCCCTAAGGTTTTGATGGAAGGTTAATGAAAAGCTGATTTGAGACTTGAGTAAAAGTTTGTGATATCTAATGAGACCATAAAAAAAACAATTAGAGTGAAACTGAAACATGATCTAAATTTGAGATTTTTTTTTATGAGACAAAACAAGTTCGGGATAAAATTGGTACTTGACCTAAAGTTAATTGTTTTTTATGATATAAAAGATGTTTAAGATAAAATTGGGACTTGACTTAAAGTTGAGAGTTTTTTATGGAATGAAAAAAAGTTTAGGGTAGATTGGGACATGACTTAAAGTTGGAAGTGTTTTTTTTTTTTTTTTTAATAAGATAAAAGGTAGAATTGGGACAAGAACTATGGTAGGAGGTTTTATGGGTATTAGGCCATTAATTTTTGCCATTCGATGGGTAATTTGACTGTTCTTACATGGTAAAAAAGAAGAGCAGCGCAATATTTTTCAAATCTCGTTTTATATCAAGTCTTGTCAATAAGAGTTTTCGAGTCACTTGCTAGAAATACTTAACAAGAGTATATTCGATTTTCAACATATTGATTATGCATATCATGAGGTTGTTTGATGCTTTGAAAATTGCAATGTTTTCTCATTTAGTTATTTAACAAATATCTCAAAAGTACATTTTTTCATCTAAAACTAATATTTAGTTATGTATTCAACATGAATAAATTCAAGATGGTTTGTAGGATGTGTAGCAAAAACCTAGAGAGAAACTCGAGTTTGATCCACAAATGAGTAATGAGTTAAGTAGAATAATGTCAATTGCTCCACATTAGACCTAATCTCTAATATGGGACTCCTTTAATACAACTTACAAGTATAACTTAGTAAATGCCATTTGTATAAGAGCTCTAGTGTTAGGCATACCCCTTTTAATCTAGGTATCTTTCTCAAGATAAGTGTAAATTCATGTGATAAAAGTAATCTTCAATTTGCAATTATGTCTTTCCGTTAACCAAATCATTCCCATCAGATTGGTCAATTTATATTTTTCTTTCTTCTATTGCCATGGATTTGTTTCAACTTAGTTAAGCCTGACTCTAAGACCACTTTTAGAATGTGTAGTAGAAGCTCGACACTTTCATTTGAGAAGGTCATCTAGAAAGTGTTGTGGAAACAAACAATCAAACAATATAATGGACATAACAAGAAAATAAATTGGATATCATATTTACGTAGTTATATTGGAGTGACTTATGTCCACTAGAAGAGCAAAATAGATATCCAAACACTTGAGTCATTCAAAAGTCTCATTATTTTCCAACTCCCAATTACATCCAATAACTCACAAAATTTTTTAACTCCATAATTCTTCATGAAATAATCTTCAATCTCATAAAGGAATTTATAAAAAAAATTTATTGGACTCAAAAGACTTGATATGTAATTCATGAGTACAAGCTTCTATTGGATTGGCTTAGGGTGTAATTCATGAAGAAATTGCCTCTTGGATGCTTTTCACAATGAGGATGCTTCTTATTTATAGTATGATCCAAAAATAGGAAACATACTCAAACTAGATAGCCAATCAAATAGGAAATCAGTTCAAACTAGGAAAACTATTCAAATTAGGAAAGTTTATTTTTCGGGCTCAAACTCAAGACTATTTTGAACAATATCCACCTCGACTCAACATTTGAACTAAGTTAGAATCGCTTCTTTGAAAATCCAAACTTTAGTGTTACTCTCCCCCAATCCCTCATGAACGCAATCACCATAGAGGTCTTCCAAATCCAAGGCTCACTTGAATTTTGTCATAACTATGGATCTCATTATAACACTAACTCTACTTGCACCTTTAGCTATTTCACAAGAATACTCAGACAACTTCCTCTAACACAGAAAAGCAAAACCATCGTTGCATCCATCTATGTTACAAGATTTAGCACACACCTTAAAAAAATCAGCGGCTATAGTAATTGTTATATATACAGGCTCCACTTTGCTACAAGCATAATTCATGTCAATTACTGCACAGCTACTCACTAGCTCATGAGTTTGTGTTTACAATTCTACCTTGAGTAGAACACTTTCCAAATGTGAATAAATACTACCATAAATACCCCTACTCAAAAGTACTGGAGACTAATCTAATATAACTTTTCTGTTGACAATAAGTGAATATAACTCCGAATACCCCAACTAATAACCTTGCTCACCTTGTGCATAACTTGGGAATATGCACTTTCTTGCCATCCTATCAAGCTTATCATCATTCGCTCAAACATAACATGAACACCTAAATGTTCTTAGAACAAAATAATCAATAACGTACTCATCAAATTTCTCTGCTAAAGATAATTCTTAATTTCCATCTTCTAGAAACCAAAATAATTACCATTTAATCCGTCAATTTTTATTTTTTATTTCTTTTGTAGCCATCTATTTGGTTGAACTTAACCAAGCCTAGCTTTGATGAAAATTGTTTTAGAAACAAGCAATCAAACAATAAAAATAGAAAGAATAATAAAAAAAAAAAAAATCAAACACGAGTTTTACGTGGTTTGGTTGGTGTAACTTATGTCCATAGGGAAAGTGTCATAGAATTTCACTATTGATCGAGCAATCGACAAAGATTAAACCACACTCGAGTCATTCAACACTCTTATCATTTTCAAATTCTTAACTTCACCTAATAACTCACGGAATGTTTAGGGTGCGTTTGATAACGATTTTATTCTCGGGAGCAGATTTTGATCAGAAATTATTCTTTTTGATTCTGTTCCCGGGAACAGATTCTAAGCATTTTAAGCCGTTTGGTAACTATCCAAAATTTCTGATTCTGGAATAGAATTGTGTTTGGTATCGTGCTCATTAATTCTATTCTAAATCAATTTCTTTTAATTTTTAAATAATTTTTTACTTTTTTTTTCCTTTTTTCCTTTTTTTCCTTTTTTTTTCTTTTTTTTCCTTTTTCTCCTATTCTTCTTCTTCTTCTTCTTCTTCTTCTTCTTCTTCTTCTGACTGGCCAGATGAGGGCCAACGACCTCACTGGAGTGTCACCGGCCCTTGGCGAGGCTGGCCCTCATCGATCGAGCCTTGCCGGCAACTAGGCGAGGCTTGCTTAGCCCTGCCGAGGCTCGGCCTCACCAAAGGTGGCTAGGCAGGCCTCACCAAGGTTGGGCGAGGCTTGCCTGGCCACCGGCGGGGCTAAGCGAGCCTCGCTGGGGCTGGGCGAGCGCCGCCTAGCCACTGGTGGGGCTGGGCATTGTGAGGCTTGCCCAGCCTTGGCGAGGCCAAGCCTCGCCGGAGGCGAGGCTTGCCTAACCTCGCCTTGGCCGGTGAGCTCACCGGATTGGTTTTCGGAGACCGGCAATGGCGGACGGCGGCGGGTGGCGGCGGACAGTGGCGAATGGCGATCGTGGGATGGCGGTCGATGAAGAAGAAGAAAAGAGAAGAAGAGTTGGTTTTGATTCTCAAATTTGTTCTTGGAACAAAAATTTTACCAAATGTGATTCTGTTTCAAAACTACTTCCGGGAATGAAAAATCAGAATCAAGTACTATTTGGCACGTTGCCAAACAGCTTCTTAGCCCAACAATTTTCCACAAAACAATCTCTTAATCTCATAGAGGAATTCACAAATCTCACTACTAGATATATTAGCCTTAGAGCACTTAGGATTAATTGATAGTACAAACTCCTTTTGGATTGGTTCAATGTGTAATTCTTGATGAAGTTGGCTCTTGGATGCTTTTCACAATGAATTTACTTTTAGACATAGACATGAATTGGATCCATGATAGGATACCAACTCAAACTAGGTAACCGGTCAAGTTGGAAACCAACTTTAACTAAGAAAACTATTTAAATTAGGAAAGTTTACTTTTCGGGCTCACATTCAAGACATTAACATTTAGAAACAAATAATGCAAGCTTATATTGAAGCAATAGAATTCCTCACGGGGGACATCATTCAAAATGGACCTGCTATGCCCATACCAACAAGAGCTCCCCCTCAATAGGAAGGCAAGAAGTTGCAACCTACTGCTGCTGTTGCTATTGCAGCTCAATTTGAAGGATCATAGAGAAGACTTTCACAAAATGCAAATGCTAAAAATTTATTGTACCATGCAATGTCTCTAATTAAATTTATCAAAATCCCATTGCATGCGACAATTAAAGAGATTTGTGACTGACTCATAGTCACATTGGAAGGAATGGACAAAATGAGGGGGACAAAGATGAACATCCTTCTTGGAAATTATGAACCCTTCAAGTTGAAATCCAACGAAACAATAACACAAATGTTCACAAGATTTGTTGAGGAAACTCCTAGTAGGTTTTAAAGTTAACAAAACTTTTCTATTTCTATTTTGAGGAATATTAGACTTCTGTAGAATTCTTTCAAAGTCTATTTTATATTAGAAGTCTGCCCTACTCTGATGAAGATCTAGACATAACTCAAGTGAAGATTGAAGATATAATCAGACTCAAGATTATTTTTCTTCATTCAAGAATTCAATACGAACAAGATACATCTGGCTTCTTGGTTGAAAATCTCACTTACCTTCTTGATATTTTTGATGGAATCATTCTTTTTGGAAGACAAGTTTATTTGGAAAGAATTTACTTATGGAAACCTAGATCCTGATTGTATGGGCGACCAGGATTATCGGACTTTCATCTCAATCTTCAAACGGCTAAAGATCTCTTTGATTGATTCTGTCCAACGGGTTAATTGAAAGAATTCCTCTTGAAAGTGCGAATAGTCACAAAGGCATGGATGAATTCCAAAGTGTGAAGCTTCTCAAATCACTTGTTCTTCCTCATATAATGCTCAAACTTGTATTCGAAAGAGAGAGAAACACTAAAGAGTGACTTAGTGAGAAAAATAAACTCTCTACTTTATAGTCAGTGTTATATTGCTGTAATTCTCTTTTGATTCATAGTGAAAACCAGCTAGAAGGCTGTCAGTGTGGGAGAGTGAACGTAAGCTTAATCTAAGCCGAATCACTATACTTTTCTAACTTTCACTGTATTTGCTTGAGTCTGAATCTTTATTCAAAGTCTATAGTTTTATAGACTTAGTTTAAAAGAAAAAGTCTTTACTGGAATTTGAGAATAATTGTCTTTACACCTATTCACCCCCCTCTAGATGTTTATACTAGCTTTTTCAATTGGTATCAAAGCTTGTGTGCTTACTTTATTGAAGTGTTTTTACTTCTAAGCTAAAGATCTTCTATGGCTAGTATTTTGGCTCTAGGATTGGTTGAATGACAAAGCAACACCAGACCTCCTTATTTCGATGGAAAGTAGTGTAATGTGTGAAAGAACAAAATGAATGCATTCCTCAGATCCAAAGATCCCTTGAAGTGGGATGTTGTTAAAAAAAGGAATCAATCCAAAAGCAACATCAGCTTCAGACAAAGGGAAAGAAGTGATTGATGCTAATGAATAAGCACAAGCTGAAATTACCAAGAGACATGCTCTTGATGCAAAAATAATTTATTCCTTATACTATGTTTTGTCTCCCACTGAATATAACCGAATCTCCTCCTGTGAAACAACAAAAGAAGTTTGAGACAGACTACACATCACATATGAAGGGACTGATCGTGTGAATGAGACTAAAATAAATATTCTGCTTGGACAATATGAATCCTTCAAAATGAAGCCTGGAGAATCTATTTGTGAATGGCTTGGCTTATCAAGGTCAACCAATTTCTAGACCAATGAAAGTCAACAAACAACTACGTGGACTTTCAAAGGATTGGAATCATGTGACGACTTCAATCAGAGAAACTCAGAGGATCATGCCTCTATCAGTTGACGAACTGATAGGCACGCTTCAATCATATGAAGTGGAGTAGATCAATGATGAGGAAGATCCAAAATGTAAGAAATCAATTGCACTAAAGTCTAACGTTGATTATGGTGATACAGATTCGGATGATGATATGGACGATGAAGAGTTGGCCCTTATGATAAGGAAATTCAGAAAACTAAATAGAAAGGGAAGAAAACTAAATTGGAAGAAGCAAAGCATGCGAAATTCCCAAAAGAGACCAATGTAAGACATTGAAACTAGCAATGATGTAATATGCTTCGAGTGTAAGAAAAAGGGACATATCAGACCAAACTGTCCCTTGTTGAAAAAGAAGAAAGGGAAGTATGAAAAATATAAGAAAACTCTTAAAGCAGAAACCTGGAGTGAACTTTGCCTCAATCTTAAATCCTTTCTTAAAAGGATTTTCAAACTAAAAAAGGAGAATTCTATGCTCAAGCAACAGGAAGTGTCTTGGAAAGAAAAGCTTGAAAGTCTGAAAAGAAGCTTTGATGATTCGAAAGAAAATTTTGATTCTCTTTTAAAAGAAAATGTCATTTTGAAAAGGGATATTTCAGATTTTCTAAAAGATTTTCCAAAGGATAAAAAAAATTGGAGAAAATTCTTACAGCTCAAATATCCTATTTTAATAAATCTGGTTTGGGTATGAATAATGAAACTATTCCTCTAATTGATTTTCGTAAAGTAAAAGTGAGACTTAGACAAAAACCTGCAAAGACATTTTACAAAAATCATTTTCAAAAAGTGTTTGTAAAACCTATCAGCCGAAGTGCTCTAAGATATTTTAAGTGTAATAGCTTAGATCATTTTGAGAATGAATGTCCCAAAGTTAAGAAGGATTGATCAAAGACTGTTTTTAACACTAACTCTCTTGGACTCAAGAAAATCTGGGTACCAAAGAAAGTTTGAATTTTTCTTCGATTGCAGGTCACTATTAAAAGAAAAATCAAATGGTATTTGGATAGTGGCTTTTCTGGGCATATGACAGGAGACTCAAGCTGCTTCATAAAGCTTAATAGACTAAAATGAGGAAATGTTTCTTTTGGTGGAAACAACAAAGGAAAGATCTTAGGATGTGGAATAGTGAAGATTGGATGTTTGACTATTAATAATGTTTCCCCGGTGAAAGGTTTAAACTACAATATTCTGAGTATAAGTCAGTTTGTGATACAGGTTTTAGAATAAACTTTCAAGAAGGTATTTGTTCTAGAATAAGTCAAGATCTCTCTCAGTCCTTTATTGGGCGAAGGCATGGCAATATATATTTTTTGGACGTAAATCTAGAAAATTCTCAGTGCCTCATCTCAATATAAGATGAAGCAAGTATCTGGCATTGAAAGCTTGGTCATGTAAATATAAAGTAGATTGCCAAAATTTCATCAAAGAAGCTGGTTTGAGGGCTTCCTAATTTGGCTTATAAGAAGTCTGATTTGTGCACTCCTTGTATCTTGGGAAAACAGGTCAGAAGTTCTTTTAAACCAGTAAATCAAGTTTTTACTAGTTGTGTTTTGTAGCTTCTCCATATGGATCTTTTTGGACTAATAAGAACTCAGAGTATTGGCAGAAAGAAACATTCTCTAGTAATTATGGATGATTATTCACGTTTCTCTTGGGTATTCTTTTTGGCAAATAAGTTTGAAACTTTTTCTTATTTTTCAAAGTTTGCCAAGAAAGTTCAGAATGAGAAATGTTATGCTATTTCAAGCATAAGAATAAATCATGGAGGTGGGTTTGAAAATCATGATCTTGTAAACTTCTGTGATCAATTTGGTTTTCAACATGTTTTCTTTTCTCCATATACTCTAGAACAAAATGGAGTTGTGGAAAGGAAAAATAGACCTTTACAGGAGATTGCCAAAACTTTATTGATAGAAAGCAAAATATCTTCTCGATTTTGGGCAGAAGCAGTTTCTACTGCTTGTTATATAATCAACAGGGTGTTTTTAAGGCCTATTCTAAAGTAGACTCCTTATGAAGTATATAAAGGGAAGAAGTCTAATATTTCCTACTTTCACTTTTTTTTTTTTTTTTTGCTTTGTAAGTGCTTTATCTTGAAGAATGCAAATGATCAATTTGGAAAGTTTGAAGAAAAATCGGATGAAGGAATTTTTCTTGGCTATTCTATGTCAAGCAAAGCTTACAAGATCTTTAACAAGAAGACTCAATTTGTAGAAGAATCAATGAATGTCAGGTTTCAGGATTATGTGTAGAATCAACCAGATCAGGTTCAACTTGAAGAGTCTAAACTAGCTCCAAACTTAATAAAGTCTAATTCCCCCGGCGAAATTCAATCTTTTGGAGTACAGCAATAAGTAGAACAAAAAGATTCAAAAGTAACAGATGATTAATAGATTGTTAAATCAAATAGCAACTAGAAGCACAAATCAAGTCATTCCAAAGAACTCATCATTGGCAAAATTGATGAAGGAATCCACACCAGATCCAAAGGAAAAGAAGTTACTAGTGCAGTAGCACTTGTTTTTGAAATAGGACCAAAAGGAGTAGAAGAAGCGTTGTCTAACGAAAG
Source organism: Eucalyptus microcorys (assembly GCA_014182515.1). Taxonomy (NCBI): domain Eukaryota; kingdom Viridiplantae; phylum Streptophyta; class Magnoliopsida; order Myrtales; family Myrtaceae; genus Eucalyptus; species Eucalyptus microcorys. The sequence continues at coordinate 18,190,990 of CM024571.1, read as the reverse complement.
CTGGATAGAAGCTATGCAGGAAGAACTTAGACAATTTAGCATCAATGATGTGTGGGAGCTATTCCTAAACCCAAAAGCAAATCTGTGATTGGAACAAAATGGATATTCAGAAACAAGGTGGATGAAAAAGGTAAAGTGATCAGAAACAAAGCAAGGCTTGTGGCTAAAGGATACACATAGGAGGAAGGGATAGACTACGATGAGACTTATGCACCAGTAGTAAGGGTAGAAGAGATTAGATTATTACTTACCTTTGCTTGTTATCAAAATTTCAGGTTATTCCAGATGGATGTCAAAAGTGCTTCCCTCAATGGATTCATACAAGAAGAAGTCTATGTGGAACAACCCCTATGATTTGAAGATCCAAGAAAACCAAACTTTGTTTATAGACTAAAGAAGGTTTTGTACTGTCTGAAGTAGGCACCTCGAGCTTGGTATGAAATGTTGAGTAAGTTTTTAACAGACAATGGCTTTGAGAAAGGAAAAGTTGATACAACATTGTTTATAAAAAGAGAAGAAAAAGATTTTCTGCTTGTACAGATTTATGTAGATGATATAATCTTTGGTTCTCCTAACGAAAATCTCTGCAAGAAACTCTCAAGATTTGTGCAGGAACAATTTGAAATGAGCATGATGGGTGAATTGACCTTCTTTTTGGGACTACAAGTCAGACAATCAAAGAAAGGAATATTCATTCACCAGGAGAAATATGCCAAAGATCTTATCAAGAAGTTTGGAATGGATAATTGTAAGAGAACAAAAACTCCCATGTCAAACTCATCAAAGCTCGACAAGGATGAATGAGGAAAGAAAGTAGATCAAAAGCTATACAGAAGTATAATTGGTTCTCTACTTTACCTCACTACCTCTAGATCTGACATTTAATTCAGTGTGTGCATCTGTGATAGATTTCAATTTAATCCAAAAGAAATCTAAGTGCGGTTAAACACATCATCAAATATGTTGCGACTTTTCCAAAGCTAGGTTTGTCGTATCCAAAAGCAGGAGACTTTACTTTACCTAATTATTCTGACGCTGATCTAGCCGGTTGTAGAGTCGATATGAAGAGTACATCTGGTACATGTCAATTATTGGGACAAATGCTAGTATCATGATTTTCAAGGAAACAAAGTACGGTGGCACTATTTACAGCAGAAGCAGAATATGTTGCTCTTGAAAGTTGTTGTTCTCAAATTTTGTAGATTACACAACAACTAAGAGACTTCAGAATAGAAGAATCCTGCACAGAAATCAGATGCGACAACATAAGTGCTATCAACCTTACTAAAAATCCAATTCTTCACTCAAGAGCAAAGCACATCGAGATTCGTTATCATTTCATAAGAGATCATGTCCAGAATGGCGAGATTAATGTTCATTTTGTTGATTCAAAGAATCAACTCGGCGGATATCTTTACAAAACCATTGGAGAAAAGCTTATTTGAATCAATTCGTAGCAAGCTGAATATCATCCTTTCTCTTGACTAAAAGTCTACAGTTGGTTAGACTCAGAATTTCAACTTAAGGAAGTTACTTTAGTATGGAAATCTCTCCAACCCAAGTATTTTATTTTTGGCACATAAAAACTGAATAGGTATGATTATCTTTGAATCATTACTTGCCTTTTTTATTTTTTGGAAAATTTCATTTTCATTGCTAATTTTTTTGTAATATATTTCAAATTTTTTGGTAATTATTCTTTTTGAACTATTTTCTGAAAAGGCATTTTCTTTTGTGATGATTCATTTACCCCATTTCGATTTCCTCAAATTCTGTGAATTATTTCCTTTGAGTATAGTATTTTCAAGCCCTAATTCTCGAGCTCTCTCTCTCTCGATTTTTCTCGCAAATTTTTTTTGCAAAACCTCTTTCTCTCTTCCACTCGAACATGTCATCGAAGTCCTCCAAATCTACATCAATGTTGTTCTAGAGGAAATCTTCTCGCATTGCAAGTCACGGCCTTCGCAACATGCCCGAAGGACCAACTCACTTTGATCTTACTGGAGAAGATTCTTCGTGAAGTTCTCCTTGTCACTCTGCAGATGAGGAAATTACTCAAGAGGTGACTCCTATCTCAGTAATGAGGCCTGAGGTACTTTTCAGGCATTATAAGTTTTTGAAACAGGGTGGAAGTCCTATGGATTTTATCTCTAGTTTTCTAAAAGACAATGGTTACGGAAATGAAACTCTCTTTTTGAGAGTGATGGAAAGGTTAGGATTGGCACCAAAAGGAATAGTAGAGAAGGAATTTATGAATTTTCCTTCTGATCCTCATTTTGGGTTAGAAAATCAGCTTGAGAACAAAGATGATGATGAGAGAATCTTTACAAATTTCCAACCAAGAATGGGTATGGCTATTGAGATTCTTGGAGAAACAACGAAACGTTTTCGTTCAAAAGAGCATAAAAGGGTTTATGCTCAAATGTTGAACAGAGGAGTGATAAACAAACCCGTGCACAATAAACTTTGACTTTCTAGATTCTATAAAGGGTTGCCGCCGTGCTTAAGGATCTTGTCAGCCCTACTCAAAGTGCTTTCGTCAAAGGACGGAGAATTAGGGACAACATCCTCTTGGTGCAGGAGCTTTTCTTTAGTTTTCACCTTCAACCTTATACTTTGAAGTGCGCTATTAAAGTTGACTTCAGGAAGGCGTATGACACCGTTGATTGATGGTTCCTTGAGAATGTTCTGCTTGCCTTTCGGTTCCCTAATCGGCTCGTTCACCTCATGATGACCTGTGTGAGGACACCTCGTTTCTCCATTGCGCTGAACGGGGAGCTGCATGGATTCTTTCCTAGTGGGCGTGGTTTGCGGCAAGGAGATCCTATATCTCCCTACTTATTCACGCTGGTTATGGAGGTACTCTCTGGGATTCTTGGAAAGTGCTTGACTCGACCGGACTTTAGATTCTTCTGAAGGTGTAGGGTCACTAGCCTCTTGCACTTGTTCTTCGCAGATGACGTTTTCCTATTTTGTGAGGGTCACTTGTCTTCTATGAAACTTCTTAGGGAAGATCTCCAATTGTTTTCTTCCTGGAGTGGCCTTCTTCCTAACCCAAGGAAAAGCGAGGTGTTCCTCTTGGGGGGCTCGGCCGGCCTTGAGGAATCAAATTCTTCTGGACCTCGGCTTCGCTGAGGGCAACCTCCCAGTCCGTTACCTGGGTGTTCCTATCATCACATCGAGGCTTGGGAAAGCGGATTGTTCGGATCTTGCGAGGTGCATCACCTCCAGGGTTCAATCCTAGACTCATCGGTTCCTTTCCTTTGCTTGGCGACTTCAACTGATCAGGTTAGTTCTCCATGCCATCCAGGCCTATTGTCTTCATTATCCTTGCAGCAATGTTGGATAAGATTGAGCGTATTCTTAGACAATTCCTGTGGAAGGGACCTGAATTGGGCAGAGGGGGTGCCAAAGTCTCTTGGGAGGACGTCTGCCTTCCTAAATTAGAGGGGGGGTCTTGGTATCCGGAGATTGCGCGAGTACAATAAGACGACTATGCTCAAGCACATCTGGAATCTTTTTTTAGATAATGAGTCATTATGGTGTAAATGGGTCCATTTGACCTTCTTAAAGAACAGAAACTTATGGGTTGTGAAGCAACTGATCTGCTACTCTTGGGCTTAGAAAAAATTGCTACAACTCATGTTGGATTTCTGGCTTTGCTTCTACTTGAGGATAGGCGATGGTTTATCGGCGTCGCTCTGGTTCGATAATTGACACCCCTAGGGCCCTCTGAATCTAATTTTCACAGATTCGTTTATCTATAGCTCAGGTCTTTCTAGACAAGCGTCGGTGGCTGATCTCTTCTCTGAGCATGGCCGGGCTTCAGATTAGTGATTGAGTCTTGGGGATCGCCGCTTCCTTCATTGTCTGGAGATCAGGATTGTTTCGGTTGGAGGGAGGACTCGATGGGTGTGTACTCGGTTGCCTCTGCTTGGGAAACCATATGGCGGAAGAAGGAGAGAGTCAGCTGGCATCGATTTATCTGGAACAACGCTATCCTACCTCATTACCAATTTAACCTTTGGCTCATCACCAAGCGAAGGCTGCCTACAGAGTCTCTTCTCATGGCTCATGGTAGGATTGACGCTGCTTCCTGCCCTTTTTGCAACGGGGTGCCTAATTCTATTGATCACCTCTTTTTTGGGTGTTGTATTACTTTGAGTATTGCTTTCTTTTGGGCTACCAAGTGCAATCTACCTTAGGCCAATAGGACCTAGGAGGAGACTCTTAACTGGGCTATCTCTCTGCTCTTGGGGAAGGAGTTCTACAAAAGTATTGCCCGCTTTTCCTTTGTTGCGCTCTGTCACATCATTTGGAAGAACACGAACGATATTCTTTTCAGGGGAGAGCCGCTTTTTGTTCTGACCATTAAGAGGCATCTCCTCAAGGTCGTTAAAGATAAAGCTGCTACCTTCAAAGACGTCGAGGACTCCTACAGAAACAGAAGGATTTAGCGCTCATGGGAGTTAGATCCTTTTATCTTCTCTTCCATTGATTGTGGACCGACTGGCTAGGCATCTTGCTAGGTCGTTTCTGGTGTCGGTCTGTTTTTCGCTTTTGGCTATTCTTGGTTGCCTCTTGGGTTTTTTCCTTGGCTTCCTTCCACTCATAATGGGCATGTCCATCTTAAGTGTAAGTTGTTGAAGCCGTTTGGTTGTACAATTTGACTTTCCCCAATATATCTCTTACTTTCACCAAAAAAAAAAAAAAAAAAAAAAACTTGAGGGAAAGGTTAGCCAATCTTCAACTTGAAAAGTTTTGTGCAAAGACAGCTGAAGGATATCCCGAATTAACAGCATAATTTTACTCGAATCTCTCATTTTCGGATCAAACTCATATTTAGTTTACTGTTTGTGATAGAGTGTTTATTATGGATGTAGATATTCTGGCTGACATTTATGGTGTAGAACAGAGTGGTTTTCTACCCATAAATGTTTCCATCAATCAAGCTACTAGATTTCTCGTGAAGGACAGATTTTCGAGTGGGAGTATTACTTACTCTCGTATGCTAGCTTCAAACATTTTGCTGCATAAGATTGTGATCAATTGCGTCAGACCCAAGGCTGCCTCCACGACTAATGTCTTGAGATTTGAAGAGAAGATCATGTGGGCAATTTGCAATGGAATTCCTTTTTCTCTCCCACATACTATCTTTTTGCATATGTACATAAATGTGATGAAGGAAAAAGGACAACTGCCCTACTCTGCCTTGATAACGAGATTATTCAAACACTTTTAGATTTAGTTACCTTCTCAACTTCGATCAAGAACTCTTGCTCCTATGGAAATTGGAATGAAGATGATTTCCAAAGTGACGTTGAAAGATCTTGCTAAGGCCTTGGATCTTTTGAAGAAGGAATCATCTAGTAGAACCAAAGAAGGAACCGTTGTTGCCAAGAAGTGCAAAGGAAGTCCAAAAGACTTCAAAGAAAAGGAAATCTATCTTCTGCGGGACGAAGATGAGGAAAATGAAGATCTAACAATATCTACCATTGCTTTGCGTAATCTTCAAGGTTTTGCTGATTCTGAATAGATAGAAGAAGAAGAAGAAGGTGAAAAGGAAGAAGAAGAAGAAGAGAGTGACGCTGAATAATCTGAAGAGAAGGAGAATGAAGACTTAGAAGGAGACGTTGGTACAATACCAGAATTAGAAGAAACGAGGAAAATAGGGAAACTACTGCACCTAAAGAAAAGGAGACTGAACCAGAGAAGTGATCACATGCTGGAAAGGAGAAAGTGCAAGAGGGAGACGTTTTGTCTCAACTTGAAGGCACCAAAACAGGGGGAGAATGTGAGAAAACTCCATTAGATGCACCTACTGCTAGTGATGGTATCAGTAGATCTCCTGCAGATGCTGAAAATGTATTTGCATCTCATTTCCCTGAAGTTGATGTTGAAGAGGAAACTCCAAGTCAGGGTAAGCAACAAACTACACACATTCAAGTTGATGTTCCTTCACTTCTAGATGCTCCACAGATTCACTTTACTGAAGCTAGTGCCCAAATCGAACCTGACGCAAACTATCCAAGGATAGTAGACCCCCTGTTGGAGATAAAGGCATAGCAATATGCCATGGAGTTTGAAAATAAGAAGTTACATGCTACTTTAGGATCTATCTCAGAATTTCTTACTGGCAAGGTACAATCTCTTGACACTCAGGTTTAGACGCTGAATCAACAGGCTTCGCAGACTATAGCCAAAGTGGAGAATGTATATCATCAATGCCTACACAAGCTTGAGGAGACCGTGTAGTCACTAGAGGATTTCTGACTTGTTCGCGTTCCAAAATAGCTCTGATCATCTTTTTACTCACTCTTTTCCTGATTGACTCTATCTTTTCGTTGATGACAAAAAGGGGGAGAGTGAGAGCAAATTTAAAATTCTTGTTATTTGCTTGAACCTTGGATTGTGTTTTGGATTGTGTTGGATTGAACTTGTGGTTTAGTTGTGGATCGTGGTTAACTTTTGTGGTTGTGGATTGAATTTTTGCAGTGCTTGAACTCTAATTTTTTTTTTTTTTACTTACTGTTGAGACTAATGTGTCTTGTGGTTGTAGATTCTATGATATTCAGTTCTATAAATAATCCGTTCTTATTATAAACTATCATGTGTTGCTAAAGTGTTGTTTTGTAGGTATAAGTTTTAAATCTGCATGAAAGTTTTGTCACCATAAAAAATGGGAAGATTGTTGAGGAAACTCCTATTAGGTTTTGAAGTTGACAAAACTTTTCTATTTCTATTTCGAGAATTATTAGACTTCGTGGAATCCTTTTAAAGTCTATCTTACAACAGAAGTCTACCACACTCTAACAAAGATCCAGATTAAACTCAAGTGAAGATTGAAGATATAATCAGGCTCAGGATTATTTTTCTTCCTTCAATGATTTAGTCGAACAAGATACATCTGGCTTCCTGGTTGAAAATCTCCCTTACCTTTTTGATATTTTTGATGGAATCATTCACATAATGGTATAATCTTTTTGGAAGACAAGTTTTTTTGGAAAGAATTTACTTATGGAAACCTAAATCCTGATTGTATGAGCGACCAGGATCATCGGACTTTCATCTCAATCTTCAAACGGCTCAAGATCTCTTTGATTGATTCTGTCCAACAGGTTGATTGGAAGAATTCCTCTTAAAAGTGTGAACGGTCACAAAGGCATAGAGGAGTATTTAAGGAGGTTTTTTGAGTCATTCGATAGAGAGCGTGAAAGCTAGAATTCTAAAGTCTGAAGCTTCTCAAATCACTTGTTCTTTCTCATATAGTGCTCAAACTTGTATCCAAAAGAGAGAGAAACACTAAAGAGTGACTTAGTGAGAAAAAGAAACTCTATATCAAGTAGTCAGTGTTATATTGCTGTAATTCTCTTTTGATTCATAGTGAAAACTAGCCAGAAAACTGTCAGTGTGGAAGAGTGGACGTAGGCTTAATCTAAGTCGAACCACTATAAATCTTGTGTTCATTTTCTCTTCCCTGAACTCCTTTAATTTATCTGCTGTGATACTTTTCTAACTTTCATTGTATTTGCTTGAGTCTGAATCTTTATTCAAAGTCTATAGTTTTATAGACTCGGTTTAAAAGAAAAATGTCTTTACTGCAATTTGAGAATAATTGTCTTTACACCTATTCATCCCCCTTTAGGTGTTTATACTGGCTTTTTCAAGATTTACTAAGATCATGAATGGTTTGCAAATTAAGGGATAACTTTCACAGAGTTGAAACGATGAATAAACTTTTGAGAGCACTTCCAAAACAATGAAGTCATGTGAATAACTCTATATGAAAGACAATAAGAATTCAGCCCATAATCATGGATGAGCTTATAGTAATGCTGATGTCTTATTAACTTGAGCATATGAATGAAGAAAGAAAAGAAAATGTAAATAAGTTATTGCTTCTGAAGCTGATTATGACAATTTAGGTAATCAGACATCATAAGAAGATGAAGATGATGAAGAAATGAGGCTTATGTGGCATCCTAGAATTTCATGAAAATTCCTAAATATGCCATGAGCCATGGATTGACGATGGAAACACCGTTATTGTATTTTTTTTTTTTTTTTGTAGCCTTTTGATCCATGATTTGCAATGAGATTTATGGCCAAGCTTTTAATGGATAAATTTTGGGAAAGAAAGTTCTATCTTTGGCCATATGTATTATGAATAGGAACTTATGGATTTATGATTTGCAAGTGTATAGCCATTTAAATTGCAATTTAGTACTTTGATTTTATAGGGATTTAGTTAGTTTTTAAAAGGGTTAATCTTAGGTTATTTAAGCTTGGGTCTTAGGCCCAAGGGTGTTGGACCTAAGATGGGCCGAAATGGCCAGCCCATAAGCCCATGAAGGGCTGTTGTCGCACGAAGGAGGGGGGGGGAATTCTGGTTGCATGCCCTCCCCCATTTGTCCCATGGTGATGGCCAAGTGTCACCCCATGCAAAAGGTAATGATGGCTAATGATGAAGGAAAATTGGGGGAAAGTGATGGCCGGTTAAGTGAGAAAGAGAGAGAGAGAGAGAGAAGAGTTGGTCCGAGAGAGAAAGAGAGGAGAGAAAGAGAAGGAAGAAAGGAAGAGAAGAAGGAGAAGAGCCGCTCGTTGACCGTCCGCCATGCGTCCATCGTCCGTCGCCGTGTCCCGTCGCCGTGGTGCTTTCTGTTTGCTCGGTTTAGAGGCAAGTGGGATCCTTGATCTACTCTTGCATGTTGTGCCTAGTGTATGTGATTGAATGGTGGCAAATTTCGGATGTTTAGGATGTGAAAAACCTAAGTTTTAAGTGTGGTGGTTCTAGTCCAGTAAACTGTTCTTGAGAAACAGCTCGACCTTGGATGTTCTAGTGGCTTGCATGTGATGTTTGAGTTGGATTTTGGCTTTGACTTATGAATGAAAGTTGTTAAGGACTTCTTGAAGTATAACATACTCAAATTTGGGACACAAAAAACAAGTATAAGTGGGTGAAATATTTATTCTTTGGAAAGACTGAATCTGGAGATTTCGGTAACTATCTTTGGTGAATGCATGGACTGTAAGGCTATCTTTTGTTGAAATTTCACTTCGACTTCTTTAAAAAAGATGTAAAGGAAATCCTGAGGTTTAACATTTCAAAAATTTAGAGAAAACAAACAAGAATAGGTAGGTGAAATTGTGATCTTTCGGAGATGGTTAGATCTGGAAATTTCGGTACTAGGAACAGAAGTTTCAACCGACTATATTTCATTTCCTAGGATGAATCTGACTTCAATGTCTGCATTAAATATGTACCTTAAGGTCTTAGCTATCACATAGTTGAATTTCATAATTTTTGAAGGTCATTTGGGTATTTAATCAGAAATGTTTCTAAAACTGGGTAATCTGATGTGTTCGGACTTGGTAATGTTGCAATGCGTAGTCTATACCGTTCTGTATGAGATTCTTTTGGAAAAGTGTTCTGCATGAAATATCTCTGTTTATGTCTTGACTATCACACGTTCGAATTTTTGTAATTTTTGAATGTCATTTGGGTATTTAATTTAAATGTTTTCTAAAACTGTGCAAGCTGGATTGTGCGAATTTCAAAAGCTATAATGCATGGACTATTCTGTCTTGTATGAGCCCCATGAATTATATTGTTTTAAGTGATTGAATCTTATTGCACATGCAATGATATTTGGCATTGCATATAAGATCAAAAGCTAAATTGACTTTGTTGCCATCACATCATGTGACATGTTGATATTGAGACACAAATGTGAATATGAATTATGAGAAATGAGGATACTGTCGGAGGTGTGAGCCGACGATGCCCCGGGAGTGTTGGGATGCCCAGAGGTGTGTGCCGGAAGCCTCGGAGGCGTGTGCCGGGGGATACCTCGTGATGCTAGTTGGGGTACAAGATGCCCGGAGGTGTGTGCTGGAGGTTCCTCGTGACGCCAAGTTGGGTGCGAGCGATAAAATTTGGGATGCAAATTATTGGTCCCGGGAAAGAAAAATGTTGTGACTCAATTGAAAGATAAAAAGCGGAAATTGAATCATGCATGGTATGGTGATATGTATACATGGATGTATGATGTGATGTCCATGAGTGCATGGTGGTATGTGCACATAAGGCATGGATATGCATGAATGCTTGATGATGAGTGCATGGTTGTATATGCACCTATGGCATGATGGATATGCATGAATGCTTGATGATGAGTGCATGATGGTTTATGCACATATGGTATGATGACATATGCATAGCTGCAAGGTAAGTTATGTTTAGGTGCATGAATGATATGTACTCTATTACGATGTTATGATTGTTTGTTTGATGCATTGAGTAGTGATTAGATCCTTTACCTACTGAGTGGTTGTACTCACCCCTTTGGGGACCAACATTTCATATTAGACAGATGCCTCTCGCTCCGGTCATGCAGGGTACCTTTTACAGCCTTCCATCTGACGTGGAGGTCGATTGTTCAGAGCTTGATTGTGTCACCATCCCTAGTCTGACGTTCGTACGGGTTCGGGTGCTGGTTATGTATGATGTGGGCCTGGCTAGGGGCCCGGTCATCCAAGAGTTCTTGTCGGTCCACGTTCGCCGTGACGGAGTGATTCGGGGGATGTTGCCGCCGCCACAGCCCGATGCGCCAGGATGGGTGTGATGGCCCATGTGAGGAGTGGGAGCTGACGTTTTTTTGGATATAGCCAATACTTGTAGATGGAGGGTTATACATGATCGATATAGAGGGTTGAGGTCTCTTTTTGAGCTATAGCCAGGGTTAGCTAGAAGTCTTGGCTTTTTGGTTGTACTGACCCAAGATGTCCATCCTAAAGATGTAAATAAAAGTGGCTCGGCTTATGTTTTCCTTCAATGTGTAGCTGGTGTGTATTGTATCATCATTAAGAGAGTAGAGGGATGGTGAGACTCGTCTTTGATTTTGCTATGAGCTGCGCTAAACTCTTATGTTTTCAAAAAAAAAAAAAAAAGTCTATGAACTACGGTACTTTCGCTAAGAGATGTAACTGGTATTCAAGGAGGAGCGATAGGTAGCTGTGGCGACCTAAGGTGTTCGGGGGTGCCACAGCTTATGACTAGAAGATTGAAGAGCATGATAAGAAAAAGAAGAAACTTTTAAGGGAAAAGGCCGATGAAATTCACAGAAGAGAAAAAGCCCTCCAAGGCAAAGGATGAAAGCAAAGGTAAATACATTGTTTGCCATGAGTGCGGGAAACTTGGTCATATCAAACCAAACTACCAATTACTCAAGAAGAAAGTAGGCAAATATGAAAAGAAAAAATGTGCATTAAGCTGAAACTTGGAGCAACACCAAATGCGAATCAAGTGTTGATAATGTAAACAAGCAAATTTGTGCCTAATGCCAGCTCTAAGGTTGATAAAGAAGATGGGGGTAGATACTTCTGAACTCTCTTATGAAAAGATGCAAAAAATTTTAAGAGATTTTTTTTCGGATCACAAAAAGGCTTAAAATCTCTAAGCCAAAAAGAGAATTTTCAAAACTCACAAGCCGAGGCTCGTTACAAAAGGAAGAACTTATAAGTATGCAAAAGGAACTTGTCACTGTCAAATGTGAATATTAACTTTCTGAGAATGAGAATACTACTCTTAAGGAGAACATGTTAAAATCTGGACAAAGTTCTCTCTTGGCTCAAAGACAATCACATTATTTCCATTTAGTTTTCTTATTATAATAAGTCAAGCTCGAGATTTGAGGAAGAATAGGAAGAAAAAAATCCAGTTGCAAAGGCAAAAGAAAGGATTAGATGGAAACCTCCAATCTATAAGTATAAGAATCATTATGCAAGGAACTACGTTGGATTTATTGGTGGAAAGTTTTTCAACTGTTCCAGCTGCAATGAATGTGGTCATTTTATAAATGAATGTCCAAATGAGCAAGTTAAATCAAAGAAGATCCGTTGGAGATTCAATTCAACTGACAAGCAAGGACCCAAATTTACCTAGGTACCGAAGAGACAATGAAATCTTTATTTCTTGTCGGTAAAAAGGAAGAAGAACAAGTAGTACTTAGATAGTGACTGTTCTCGCACATGATTGGTGATGCTACCAAATTTATAACCTTAACTAGTCGATGGTAGGACTGTCATCTTTGGGGTAAAGATAGAGGAAGAATTGTTGGTAAGAGCAACATCCAAACAAAAAATTTAATCATGAAGGATGTCTCACTTGTTAAAGGACTATGTCACAATTTGACTAGCATCAGCCAATCACCCGACAAAATATTTAAAATTAATTTTGAGGAAAGCTAATATGTTGAGTTAGGTAAAACAAATTTCAATCGTTTACAAGAATGAAATGTGGTAATACTTATCTACTTGATATTGATTGTGACTATGGTTAATGCCTAATCTCTTCTAAACATGAGAAAGGAATTTGGCACAGAAAGTTGGGTCATGTAACCATGAAATGAATCTCAAAATTAGTAGCTAAAAAATTTGTGCGAGGTTTGCCCAAAATCAGGTATGAGAAAGCTGAGCTATGCAACGCATGTTCCAAGGGAAAGCAAGCGAAATGTTCTTTCAAGTCTATGAACATTGTTACTACTTATAGAGCTTTCCAGTTACTCCACATGGACCTATTTGGACCAATTAGAAACACAAGCCTCAAAAGCAAAAAGTATTGCTTAGTGGTTGTGGATAACCATTCGAGATTCACATGAGTAATGTTCTTAACACAAAAGAGTGAAGCTTTCCACTCATTTGTGAAATTTGCTCGAAAACTTCAAAATGAGAAAGTTCTATAGTATCTCATTTATTTGAAACGACCATAGAGGAGAATTCTAAAATCATAGCTTCTTAGAATTATGTGATGAAAATGACTATGAGAACAATTTTTCCTCACCTTGTAGAAAGAAAAAAAATCATTATCTCCAAGATTTGGCATGGACCATAACGATAGGAAATGGTGTTCCTACTAGAGACGGTTGCTACTTGTTGTTATATTATGAATCAAGTATTCCTAAGAGCTGGGATCCTTTCCCTACTCTTGTATTGTTGTAAGGGTTGCCTTTGCGCTGTTTGTTTTCCTTGTTAGCACCTTTTTTGGGTGCTTTTGCCGCTGTTTTGGCTTTGCCTTTGGTCTTTTTACCTTGGCACCCTTCCACTCGCTATGACTTTTGTCTTCGTGAGTGTAAGTTTTTGGTGTCGAGTTCTTGTTGTATAGCGATATATAGCTCTTTGGTTTAAAGTCAATATAATCTTACCTTTCACCAAAAAAAAAAAAAAAAGAAGTATTCCTAAGACCATTGTTGGAGAAAACACTATTAACTCTTCAAAGAGAGAAAATTAAGCATATCGAACTTTCACCTCTTTGATTGCAAATGTTACATTTTTAAAAATGCAAATGATAATGTTTGTTAAATTCCAACCAAAATCAAGTGAAAGTATATCCCTTGGCAACTCAACCACTAGTAGAGTAAATTTTGGGGAAAAGTACACTAGAAGTGCCTTAACTTGTCAACGGCACTCACTTTGGTGCTACAACTTTTCACCAGCTCACTTTAGTGCCAAAATTAGAGAAAAACAATCACTTTAGTGCTTCCAACAAAAAATTCCATCCATAATAATTACGTGGTATTTACAATTTTAAAAAAATGGTTGAGTTGGAGCTTTTCTAAATATTTTAATTCACGTGGACTGGCCAAACGGTGTTGCTTAGTCCAACGCGGCTAGGTTGGACTAAACAGTGTGGCACCACATCATTTGCCCATAACGATGCCACACGATGCTGCCCCAAATGAACAAAAATTAGGGCTCCGATTATGTTGCCTCATTGTCGACACCACTTTATGTTTGAACATTGCTCACCTTCACTTACTGCCGCTTGCTTGCCGGTTGTCACTTGCTCACTTGCCACATCCTTGCTTTCATTCTATCGAGTTAGTAGTCACTCACCGCCTCCTCCTTGCTTTAAGTAAGTCAGTCGGAGGGAAAAAAAGTTAGGGGTTTAGGAGGGAAAAAATTAGGGCTCGATGAGGAGGGAAAAATTAGGGTTATTAGTGCTCATCGCCTCATTACTCTTTTGGCTACAAAGCTAGCAATGTGGGGACCTCAATATAAAATACATCAACCCTCGATTGCTCTGTTGTTGCTTTATGTTCGATAAAAGATCAAGCACCGATTTATTTATTTAAAAAAATTTGATGTCATATGGGGACCTCCATGTTAAGTTGTCAGTCATCCTTTATGTGGTCCCCCAAAAGCTAATTTTTTTTATTGGGTCCAAAGTCGGCATAGGGGATAATAGTACTGTAAGTGTCATTGTCAGATATGGTGGGGAATTCCTCATTAGCATCAATGAATGGGAATATGCTGGTGGAAATGAGGGGACTATTTATGTCGATGTAGGTAAGCCATCATATATTAGTTTCACGAGAGAGATAGTGTATTAGTTACGTTGCAAAATAGGAAAATTACACTATTGTCTTTCTGGGAAAGAATTGAATGGGGTTTGAGAACCTTCGATGATGATAATGGTATAAATAATATATTTTACTATTATCTTCATGGCGAGGAAGCTACAGTATACGTTGAGTATTACAAAGACGATGAAGATGATGAGAGTACTCAAGTAGGAGAAGTAGAAGGTAGTGTTGAACTGACTACTTAGATTAGGTATGGATCTATTTTAGATGAAGGATAGTAGCTTGCTTAGGTTAGGGAGGAGATGGAGGCAGGGCATAGAGCACAATCAAGAAGAGTTTCTAGTGAAGACATAGGTGATGAAGAATTCATTGGATTAGAGCGGGAAGTTGCTCTATCCAGTGAATTAGATGATGAAACTTTGCAAGATGTGATTAACTCGAGTGATGATGATGATGAGGAACTTGTATAGTCAAGGCAAAAATTGAGGGACTTTTAGACAAATAAAATTGTAGTGTTGGGAGAATCGTATGAATCTAAACCTCTAAAGGGGGATGAATGAGTTCCAGTTGATGGTAATCATACCGATTATGAAGAAAGTGCCGGTGATGACGAGATTGACAGTTCAGAGAATGAAGATGCCAAATGAGCTGTGCATATTAGGAAGAGTAAGTATCCCTATTATGATCCCACTATTGCATATCCTATATTAACTATTGGTATGACATTTGATGATGCGAAGCAGTTGAAAGAAGCTATTATGAAATATTGAATTGCTGAACAAAGGAGTGTTGAATTCGTTAGAAATACCAATAAATTTGTGAGCATAAGGTGTTCACAAAGAAATTGTTCATGAAAGATCTATGACGTAGAGAATAAGAACATCAGATCATTCCAACTTAGGTTTTTCCAAGAGGAACGTACTTGTTCCATTGTGTTTGACAACAAAAAGTTAACAAGTGCATGGTTATCGAAGCACTTCTTCAACACCATCAATGTGATGCCTCAAATGAAGAGGTCTCAGTTCAAGCAATTAGTGAAGGAGCAAGTAAGAGTAAATGTGTCCAGGAACTAGTACAAAAGAGCCAAACAAAGGGTGATGAGTACATTAATGAGTAGGTACAAGGAAGAATATGCTTAGATTTGGGATTATGCCGCTGAGTGTAACCTTCAAAACCTATTGAGTAGAACATGTGTAGAAGTTATGGAAAGCCATTGCTTGACCATGGGACTAAATTTGATAGGATTTGTGTTTGCTTTGATGCATACAAGAGAGGATTTATGACTGGTTGTAGAAGAGTCATAGCGTTGGATGGATGTTTTTTTTAAAGGATTATGCAAAGGAGAGTTGTTGGCTGTTGTTGGGAGAGATGCCAATAACCAGATGTTTTCAATAGCATGGGCTATTGTGAGGGTAGACAACAAGGACACTTGGTCCTGGTTTTTGAAGAATATAATGGCCAACTTAGACATTAATAATGGGGAACATTGCGCATTCATGAGTGACCAACAAAAGGTAATGTTATTATCAATCATTTACATTTTCATATTATTTACTTATTTTAACTTACAAATATTTGTTTTTGGAGTTATTGTAGGGACTTGTTCCAGTATTAGTTGAGTTGATGCCATATGCTGAACATATAATGTGTGCGAGGCATATTTATGCAAACTAGGCAAAGAACTATAAAAGAGACAAGCTATAGAAGCAATTTTAGCTTATAACAAGAAGTACTAAGATGACTGATTTTAGAATACATAAATAAGTCTTGCTTGAGTTGACTAGAGAATGATTTGAAGCACTATTCCAAACTGAACCTAAATATTGGTATAGGGCATTCTTCAATGAAGAATTCAAGTGTGACATCATTAATAACAATCTCAATGAAACATTCAATAGGAGGATCTCAGAGACTAGGTGCAAACCAATCATCAGCATGCTTGAAGATATAAGAATAATAGTCATGACTAGGCTTCAAAGGCAGAAGGATGAGATTATAAAATGGACTAGAGAGTGCGGTCCCAAGATTGCAAAGAGATTAGAGGAGAACATGGTTGCTAGTAGGTTCTGTCATCCGATTTGAAATGGAGATGATGGATATGAGATAATGCACAATGCTAATAAGTATGTTGTCTAGCTGAAGGGAGAAAGTGGTCATGTTGTGGTTGGCAACTGACCGGAATTCCATGTGCACATACCATTTGCGCCATCCAATTGAAGCATCATAGTGTAGATGACTACCTAAATTATGCTACAAGAGAGGCACATATGTTGCTTCCTACAAGAACATGTTGCATCCAGTTAGAAGCAGCAGATTTTGGGAACCCACAACTCATGAACCCTTAGGCTTTTGCACCTAAAAAAACAAATGGGTAGGCCAAAAAAAGAGACAAAGAATGTAGGAGAGGGAGATCTCAAGTAAGAAGATAGGCAGGATGGGTCTAAAAATAAAGTCTTCTTATTGTCATAAGGAAGGACACGATAAGGCTAGTTGTCATTTGAAGAAGGTACATCAACAATAACGACCATCTGCAAAGGTTGCCCAACTGAAAGAACAACTACTGAAGAGCCAGCTAAAGAAGGAACGACTAAAGGCGCACATGACAACCATTCTGTTCCAGAAATAGGTTCTGGAAGAGAAATAAATTTTTCTATTTCTATTTCTAGAAGAGTTTCTGAGCAAAAAAATTTGTTTGATAATGATACAAAATTTCTGTTTCCACCTAGATAGGTAATTACGGTCAAACAATATACTTATCAATAGTCTCTATACAATAGAAAAAAGAGATCCATATGCATTACTCTTGAGCATGATAGAAGGTTCCCAAAACTCTAGTAGAATGAAGGTGGGCAACCATATTCTAATCCCCTTCATGCTAGTGTGTCACGTCGATTGCCGCCACGGTTTACGATATCGAGCAATCGTTTTAGAAAGAAACACAAAGAAGTGTATTGGGCAATTTGCGGCAAAATTTACAAAATCAACGAATTTTACGAAGTGTAATAAAGCTTGTCATAAAGGACCATTACAAATAAGGGAAATCCTCAAGTAGAACATCACATTACAAGAATTGAGATAGGAATCATCAAATACAGTATCACATTACAAAAGCAAAGATTGGAAATCCCCAAATACAAAATAATATAAATACATTACAAAAGTTGAAAACACGATTTCATGGAATCTCCGGCATATTATGATCCATTGCCATCTTATTGGCAATACTTTTTCTAAGCATATTCATCTCAATTTCCTCCTCGGTCGATGTATCGCCTATAACCTCGTCTTGTGTAGGTTCAAATGAGTACTCTGGATCTCCATATAATGAAAAATTTCTATCCCTCCTATCTTAATCACGGATGTAATTATGGATAGCACAACATGCAATTACAACATATACTTGCTTTCGAATTGCAAATGTAGGCATGTGTTTCAAAATAAAGAAGCGATTCTTTAATGCCGCAAATGATCTCTCAATGACATTCCTTAGTGAAGAATGCCTATAGTTGAACAACTCTCTTGCTGTTCTTGGTCGTCTTGCTCTACCCCTATAATCATTTAGATGATACCGTTCACGTCTAAAAGGAGTTAAGAATCTCGGAATTGATGCATAACCAGAATCTACAATATAGTATTTGCCTATAACAAAGTATTAATGTATTAGTAGTGATTTGTAAATACAACACAATCTTAAAGAAAATTGATAATTCTAGAATAAGTAAATACCTAGTAGTGGTCGAGGAAATTCCAAGCGAGGAGTCTCGAATGCTGCTGATAGCACCCAGCAATCGTTGGCAGATCCTTCTCAACCAGCATACACAAAAGTGAATTTCATATCAAACGAACATACACACATCACATTTTGAGTGGTAATTCATTTTCTGCTTCTAAATGGAATTTGCTTTGACATGGTATAGAAGCATGAACATGAGTACCATCAATAACGCCCACACAATCCTGTCGTTTTATCAAAGACTAGTGTTATATAAGATTAGCAACAAAATGAAACTGATATTGTAAATGAATGTATGAAAATCTTACCTTGAAGTAAGGTTTATGATTAGGATCCATAAGAATCTCATTTGGGACCACATTAAAGGAAAGTGGTACGATAATCTCTTTTGCAAGTTTGAGAACTGCTTTCAACACTATAGGAAGTATTTGCTAATAGTTTGTCCCGAACGTTGGAATCTCTCGCATGAAGTTCTATTCGAGTTCTTGTGACAAATCATAAATAAGAATATCCCAATTTATTCATTTACCTTTATATATCGACTATCTTCCAGCCAACCTCTTGCCTTTATTAAATCACCAAGGTTGAGAAAGACGTGTCTCTCCATTCTAAAAGATTAATATATTCTATCTGAATGTCCTGAAGAACCTCCCTCATCCATTCGGGTTCTGACAATATGCTATCCCTAATAGGTTCTCTCGAGTGTATAGACATATCCACCACAACCATGCTCAACCATGCTATCATAATATCGTTATCAAAATCATCAAAGTTTAATTCAACCGATTCACCCGTTGCTACTTGATCACTATACATGCTACTTTCATCCCCTCCATATTACCTATGCCACCACATGAAAAAATAAGATAAACACAATATATAAGTGCGAAATCTAATAATAATCAACAATAGCCATAAAGTTTTCATAGTTGCATCATAAAAAGACCAAAGTATCTCAAATACATAAGTCATAGAGTGAAATTAAACAAAATATATAAATCCATAGCATACTACTCAACATCTGTTTAAAGAGATTCAAGAAATCTACGTCTCCTTTCAGGTAGCATTGTGATGAAAGCCTCTCTCCAAGTGGCATTAAGACATGATTGGTTCATAGCTTTGTTGTAAATATTCTACTCTAAATCAGGCATGCCATTTAGGATGGCAACCACGGCTGCTGTGGAGTAGGGATCTACAGTTGATGGGGCATTTGAGGTCACAGAGCCACTTGTTAATTGAGTAGTCCTAATTTTAATCATTTCTCGAATGGCTTTGCAGGTGTCACTAACATCATATCTATTACTCTTCCTCCTCATCTTAGAATTTGGAGTCCTATCCTGCTTGTGTTTCTTACGATTTGAGGTAGTAATCGTATCAGGTATGAAGACTTCCTCATCAATATGTTGTTCATCAAATTCCTCTGGATCACCTACTGCATAACCACTACCACCATCACCATCGTCACCACCATTGTCATCTCTCTTCGAGGACACTACCACTTCTTCTGCATTTCCTGCTGCATACTCCCCAGTAGCATATGTATCACCAAACACGATACACAAATCAGGATACTGAGGAAACCCATCATTTCTAAATTTAGCCCATTCGCTATTATTCTGGAATTTATACAATAATGACAGATGTTAGCAACATAATCAAAGCTTGCAATACAATATGAACGAAATGACCCTGGTAAATTGATACCTTGATGTGAGACTCCCACACACTTTGATCCTCCACAACAACCTTATTGTTTATATTATCCCATCCAAATCCAGATTGTGACAAAAGTTTCTTGAAACTACTATACTGTTTCTTCAATTTGTTGACCCTATTCTTCAACTGAACTATACTAAAGTGGAGTCCCGTTCGTTTATTGAATTTAGCATGTATGTTATTCCATTCTGTTTTGTTGTAGGTAGAAGTGGTGCGATTTCCCTTTGTTACCTCTGTTACCAATAAACTTACAAGTTCATTGGTTAAAGGCTCAGTCCACTTTGCCATATAAACTTAACTAGTTGAGCATCAAATGAGCCATATCAATTGGTGTACCGGTTCAAGCGCATAGACTTTGATGTCAATATCACATCAATACAATGTTCTAGGACTATCAATAAAACAAAATGCACAAAGAAAATTAAAAGAGAATCATCCTCATATAAAATTTTACAAGCAACCATATATTACAAGCAAAAGGAACATTCCCACCAACCAATGCCCCATCTATTTGCTCATAATAACCAGCAGTGAACATTCCAATTAAAAATTAATCCATTCGCCTATATCATCGGCATTCTAAAGAGCCAGACTTGAAATCTCTATATAGAGATGTCAAATAATCCATCACACAAATATAACAAAATACAACAGCCACACAGAAGTTTCGTTTAAAAAATCCTACACAAAAGTTTCAAATATACGTTCCTAGTTCAAAGATGTTGAGTTATGCATACACTCATATAAAATTGCAGCATTTAATCTAGTAGGGCCCCTAGAATTTACAAATGAGGGAGAGATGAGGGAGAGGCAGAGCTAACTAGTGGAGGAGATGACGTCGAGGAGATGAGGAGAGGGCGTCGGGTGGCGTTGCTGAGGTTGTGGAGCGGTGGCAGCTTTTGGTCAGATGGAGCAGAGCAGGAATGGCTCAAGCATCGGTGCTCGGGATTTGCTGCAGAGAGCTTCTAGATGAGGCAAGGGGGCGGATTAAAAAAAAAAGTGAACGCATAGAGTTTCCAAGTGAAAACTCAGAAGCCATAGACATCCATCACAGTTAAAGGTCAGTGTAGGGGATCATGATCCGAACAGTCTATATAAGGGCAATTTTACAATGCATATGAATTAATGCATCCAAAACACCAGAAGAAACAAGAGATAGCTTTGGTTACAGAAGCTGGATTACAATGATTAAAAACAATCATTAGGCATATGCATTGCGACATCCTAGAATTCCTTGCCAATCTTTAATGGTGTTTTAATTTATGTCTTGCATTAAGACTTTGGCCAAGCTTATGGTGAATAATTATTTGATAGAAACAAATTCTATTTTTGGCCATGAGGGATTTTGGATTGGAATTTATTAAGATAGGTCACAAAGTTTTGTGATTTATAAATTTCAATTAGGTGTTTATAAAATTAAGGTTTAAGGAGGATTATTAGGATGAGGTGTGGGCCAAAATATTAGCTCAAGACCAGCCCACAAGAAGCCCCACCCCTCGGCCATTTGCGCCCAGCCGTGAAGCCCAAAGTAGGAGGAGGAGCCACCGGCCCATGACTAGCCTCAAGCTTGGCCGAATGGAGCCCCATTGGGCTGTCGACCAAGGAGGAACCGGCCCATGAGAGGCCCACTCCTTTGCATGAAGATTTTGCCAAGTGTTGATTCCCTTTGTCCAAGTGTTCTTCATGCAAAAGCAATGATTGTTCATCATTGAGGAGAGGAAAATTGAGGGAACCAGTGGATGATGAAGGGGAAGCGTCGCCGGAGAGAGAGAGAGAGAGGGAGAGCTACCGAGAGAAAGAGAGAAATCGAGAGAGAAAGGGGGAGTGAGCGTGCGGAAGAAGAGAGGAAAGGAGGAGAGCTGTCCGTTGACCGTCCGCCGTGTGTCCGTTGCTCATCGCCGTCCGTGTGCTTGCTGTTTGCTCGGAATAGAGGCAAGTTGGGATCCTTCATCTACTCTTGCATGTTGTGTCTAGTATGGTCTAGTATGTGTGCTTGAATGGTGAAAGAATTCGGATGCTTAGGGTGTTAAAAGTTGTAGTTTTGAGAGGGATGTTTGAGACTAGTATACTGTTCTTGAGAAACAGTTCGACCTTGGATGTTCTATTGGTTTGCATATGTTGTTTGAGTTGAATTTTGGCCGTGAATTCTAAATGAAAGTTGTTAAGGACTTCTTGAAATATAACATACTCGAATTTGGGACAAAACGAACAAGTATAAGTGGGTGAAATCTGTATTTTTCGGAGAGACTGAATCCGGAGATTTCGGTAACTACCTTTGATGAATGCATGGACTGTAAGGTTATCTTTTTGTGGAAATTTCACTTCGATTTCTTGACAAAATATGTAAAGGACATCCTGAGGTTTAACATATCAAAAATTTAGAGAAAAATAATAAGAATAGACAGGTGAAATTGTGGTTTTTCGGAAGTAATCAAATCTGGAAACTTCGGTATTGAAACAGAAGCTTTAACCGTCTATATTTAATCATCTAGAACGAATTTGACTTTGATTTCTTCATGAAAAGCCTACCTTAGGACCTTGAATACAACATAGTCGAATTTCATGAATTTTGAAGGTTATTAGGGTATTGAATCGGAAATATTTCTAAAGCCCTGTAATCTGACGCGCTTGGACTTAATCAGTTTCAATACGTGGATCATATCATTTTGTATGAAGCTCTTTTGGCAAAGTGTTCTTCATGAAGTATTTTTCTTTATGTCTTCCCTGAAACATATTCAAATTTCATAATTTTTGAAGTTCATTTTCCTATTTAACTAAAACTTTTTCGAAAACTGTGCAAGTTAAGTGGTTATGATAATGGTGCTGTGATGTTCGGTCTATACCGCATGATATGAGGGTCTTTTGGTGCAGTGTTCCGTATGAAATATCTGAAATTATGTCTTGACTATCACATGTTCGAATTTCATAATTTTTAAAGGCCATTTGGGTATTTAATGGAAATATTTTCTAAAACTGTGCAAGCAGGATTGTGCGAATTTCAAATGCTGTAATTTATGATTATTCTGTTTTGGATGAGCCCCATGAATTATATTGATTGAGGAGATTGAATCTTGCTGAGCATGTGATGATATTTGGCATTGCATATAGAATCAAATGCTGAATTTGACTTTGTTGTCATTATATCATGTGCCATGTTGATTGTGAGACATAAATTGGTGAATATGAATTATGATGAATGAGGAGACTGTTGGAGGTGGGCCGATAATGCCCTGGGAGTGTTAGGATGCCCGGGATGGGGGGTGCCTGATGCCCGGTTGTATTGTGATACATGCCCGGATGTCCTCGGGAGTTTTGAGATGCCCGGAATGGTTGGGTGCCAGAAGCCTCGGAGGTTTGTGCCGGGGGAATGCCTCGTGATGCCAGTTGGGATGTGAGATGCTCGGAATGTGGGGGTACCGGATGCCTGGTGGTGTGTGCCAGAGGTTTTCTCGCAATGCCAGGTTGGGGTGCGAGTGATAAAATGTGGAATGCAATTACTGATCCGGGAAAGAAAGATGTGGTGATCGATTTGAAGGATAAAAAGTGGAAATTGAATCATTCATGGTATAATGACATGTATACATGGCTGTATGATATAATATATATGAGTGCATGGTTGTATGTGCACCTATGGTATGATGGTATGCGTACATGAGGCATGGTATATGTGTGGATGCTTGATGGTGAGTGCATGGTTGTATGCACATATTGTATGATGACATATGCATGACTGCAAGGTAAGTTATGCTTGGATGCATGGATGACATGTACTATGCTATGATGTTGAGATTGTATTGTGTGATGCATTGAGTAGTTTATTGGACCTTTTACTTGCTGAGTGGCTGTACTCATCCCTTCGGAGACCAACATTTCAGATTAGGAAGATGCCTCTTACTCCAGTCACGTGGGGTACCTTCCATGGCCTCCCATCTGACGTGGAGGTAGAGTGTTCGGAGATTGATTGCGTTACCAACCCTGGTCTGACGTTTGTGCGAGTTCGCGTGCTGGTCATGTATAATGTGGCCTGGCTGGGGGCTCGGTCATTCAAGAGTTTTTGTCGGTCCACGTCCGCTGAGATGGAGTGATTCGGGGGATGTTGCCGCCACCACTGCCCGATGCGCTAGGATGGGTGTGATGGCCGCGTGAGGGGTAGAGAGCTGACGTTTTTTGAGAGTAGCTGACACTGATAGATGGAGGATGACACGTGATCATTATAGGGGTCGAGATATCTTTTGGGTTATGGTCGAGTGTAGTTAAAAGTCTTGGCCTTTCTTTTTGGTTGTACCAACTTGAGAAAATCCATCATGAAAATATATAAATAAAAGTGGTTCGGCTTTATCTTTTCATATGATGTGTAGTTGGTGGCATTGCATTATGGTTATTGGAGGGATAGATGGTGAGACTCAATTTTGCTTCCGCTAATAAGTTGTGCTGGGACCGTTTTCAAAAAAAAAAAAAAAAAAAAACAAAATGTCTAAGGACCTCGGTCCTTCTTTAAACCCCTTTTTACAAAAGACAAGTAATAGATATCTTTTGAGAGAAAGCGATTAGCAGGCTGTGGCGACCCTAACGGATTGGGGGCCGTCGAGGGGTGCCACATGCATAGCACTAGATAAATTCCATGGAAACTAAAACAATGATGACCCTTTGTTGATGAGATAATGCTGTCTGCCTAGTCACTAAGTAGGCATTGCCATTGCAGCATGGTGAGGTATGCTGGCATTATGACCATGGAGAAGCAATTCGGAGGAGGAGGAAGAAGAGGAGGAGCAGAGTTGTAGATTTATGGAATCAGAAAGCAAAGGGAGTGGCTTTTTTGCACAAAGTTGCGAATGACCAAGAGAAGGGGGACATCTTCTTACGGGGGAGGGGGGAAATCAACACAAGGGTAACGGCAGAACCATGAGAATCCCACATCTTCACACCAAAGCAAAAAGTGTTTGGGACTAATCACACCCGTTTCACAGGATCACAACCAATTCCAACAACTTCTCAAGACATAATTCGAGAGCACATATACTTTCTCTATCACAGATTCGACCTCACGAGGAAAACTAAGCAACCCAAAACTAGACATGCAGTAACAGAGCATTCGTCTCCACTGGTCAATGCTTGCTTGATTTGCCATCGTCTTTTCATCCTCAAAAAGCGACAACAACCAAGAAAATTCAAAGACAGGCGAATCTACCCATATCCTATTCATACCCACTAGCAACAAACCCAACTCCAATCCCAAGATTCATACGCAAAAAAGCACACGTACCCATGTAAAAAGAAAGAGAAAAACGAAAGACGCGATTTTGAAGATGGAATCGGCACGAACCAAAGAAGGAAGGAGACGGGTAGTTCTGCTTCTTTGCACGCAAACCCAACTCCAATCTCTTATTCATATCCACATGCAGCAAACCCAGTTTCAATCCTAAAATTCATATGCAAAAAGCACACGAACCCACGCAAAAAGAAGAGGAAAACGAAAGACGTGATTTTGAAGGTGGAATCGGCACGAACCAGAGAAGGGATGAGACGGGTAGTTCTGCTTCTTTGCACACTTCACGGTCCTAGGCCTCGTTGGACGAACTCGAGTTGTTTACAAATTGACCCAGGAAGGCAAAACCAAAGAGAGACTCAATTGGGCAGTTTGAAGAGGAGGGGGCTAAGTTCCAAAACTTGCATTGTGTGGATGAAAAGGAGAGGGCATCGCGCGGCGTTGCTGAGGTTGCGGAGCGGTGGCAGCTTCTGATGAGACGGAGCAAAGCAGGAGCGGGTCAGGCGTTGGTGCTTGGGATCTACTGTAGAGGGCTTCTGGCGTCGCAGGGGAACAAGTGGCGGGGGTGTAGGCGCGAGATTTGTTGCCGAGGGGTGCTCGGACGACAAATGGGGACAGTGGGTCGCGGCGAGGGGGCGGATTCACGAGCAGATGTCGATGAGATGAGGAGAGGCAGAGAGCGTCTAGTGGAGTAGACGATGTCTCGAGGAGATGAGGAGAGGCGGAAGAGGAGGATGAGGCATAGACGTCGTAGAGGAGATGAAGGAGTCACCAAAATTAGGGTTTAGAGAGTTTTGTGGGAGAAATTATTTCTGATTTCTGTTCTAGAAATAAAGAAGTAGAAAATTTCTACTTCTGATTTTTATTCCAAATCTATTTTTGGAACATAAATTATTTCATAAATAGAAAAACGAAATAGGTTTATCAAACGGATTTCTATTCCAAAAACAAGTCTAGAATAGACAAATTGTTTTTGGAATAGAAATAAGCAGTTGTCATGCATCCCCTAAATGGCCAAGTGAAAAGACAGTTGAAATATCATTTGAAGGTCGAATTACAAGGCCAACCCCTAATGAAATAGTTGCACATACAATGACTAAATATCTTGTAAGTCATGTAATTTCTCTTATGTGCAATGTTGTAAGTTGACTATGTGTGTTATATTATTTAATAGGCTGCTTGTGTGCTATATTCTTAGGTGAGAAGAAGATAAGCTGCACAAGTTGCTCAGGTTGCTGAAACTAATGCACCACTTCGAACTGGAGGATCTATTGGGAGAAGGGTAAGGCAATGTGACCATGATCTTTATACAGATTTCAACTCTGGAATAACTATTTTGAATGTAAGTTTAGTAGGTATTATGCATTTTATTTATAGTATTGGATTTTGTTGACAATATGATTATATTGTTATAGCTTGGGAGAACTTCGAAGGTGCTCATCTCTCAAGGTGGCCCAAGCCAAGAGTCAACGGTTGCACCCAAAGAAGAACCACAACAACGTCAATTGGAGCACAATTGAGTAAGAAGAGTGCTTTAAAACAAATGACTCGAGCATCAAATCCAACACCAATAACACAATTGAGAAAGAAAAATGCTCCAAAACAAATGACACAAGTGGCAGCTCCAAAACAACCATAAAAAATAAATTTGGTACTAGTAATATCTCAAGGAACTGATATTGGTAGTTCCAAAGCGGCCAATGACATCACCACTAAGAATGTGGTACCTACTAAAAAGAAAAAGTGAAAGCACAAGACAGAAAAGCTAGTGCAACAACCTCCAAGTTCAGTTGCAGTTAGGAAGAGTGCGAGGATTCAAGCCAAAGGTCTATAAAAAAATGGATTGGAGGGGTTGTGAATATTGACGAATGATGGGAGGGTGCTACATATGGTTGTTTCTACTTTTTGTTGGGAGGTTGCTATTAACTGAAGTTGACATTCTTAGGCGTCCAGTTACTTGTTTTATTTTTTTGTTTAGTTGGAAGCCAACCCTTAAAGGTGGACCGACGTTTATTTTGTCTATATTTTTTCCACTTACACATATTTTGCTTTTGGTTTTGGTGGTATGTTAATTATGCTAGTGGTGATGATTTTGTTGGCAATCCTGGTTGTGCTAGTTTATTCGTGGTCATGCTTGGTGTTGGTGCAGTACTTGGTGTAAGCACAAGGTGTCGATGCTCCTATCTTCTATTTATGGTGTTTGGTGTTGCTGCAGTAACTTGCTGTTGTAGGATGTACTGATACAAGCACAAGATGCTTGGAGTTGATACGATAGCTTGCTAGTATAGGGTATGTTGATGTTTGGTGTAGTAGCTTGTTAGTGTAGGCTGCGCTGGTACAAGATGCTTATTGTTGATGCAACAAGCTATTGATGTAAGGTGTGGACAAGATGCACGAATGACCACTTTTAGCCAAAATTGGCACTCTCTAAAACTTTAGTACCATGAAGGATCACTTTTTATTTTTTATTTTTTATCATGATTGACACTTAAGTGATCACTTTCAGTTAAAATTGGCACTCAAACGATAACTATTTACAACTTATGGCATTGAAATAAACACTCGAGAACTTTGTACTACTCCTTCATTTCGCCATCATTTGCATAAAAAATTACAACAAACTAGCAAACCCATTAACCAGCAAGCATTGCAGCAAACCATTACTAGTAAACAATTGCAGCAAACCAAATATCTCAAATGAAAACTAAACAAACCAAATTTCATACACAACTAAGCAACACTTATAAGTTCTTAGAAATAATATTTCAACCTTCCATTTCCACCATTTCCACCATAAATTGCATACGAAAATTGCAGCTTACAACAACACAATAATACTCACAAATTACCAATATAAGTATGTATTCCATTGATCTTTAACTATGGTAGATGGAAAAACTTATTCTCATCACTCACTTTACATTTGACCACAAAATATACCCAAGTGAATTAAAATATAATCAACACTTGAAAAAATAAAACTTCATTTCAATTTTTATCATTAAAACTTCCTTCTTTAATTGGTTGGTCAAAGATTTTGAAGCATTCATTCTCCAACTCACCCATCAATGTAGGTGAAGGTTCGCGTCATTGTTCAAGTAGCTCTAAGATCACCTCTTTCGCTTGACTAGAGAATTTTGCATTAACCCATTTGAAATATTTGTACTTTGAGCTTTCTTTATACCTACCGCATCCACAAAATCTTCTCCCAAGATTCAATGGAGTCCAAGATGTTCTTATTGGATTTATTAATCCACAATATGACAATAACACTCACCTTCTTCTTCGCTTCATTGAAACAAATTTGTGCCGCTACTAAAGCTCCTATCCTCCATTTGCAAGATTGAGTTGTTCACTTTGGGGACAAATCGACTTAGGGTGGGATTTTGGTTGAATGGCCAGTTAGGGCTTTAATTGTGGGTTCCTCTTTCAATTTATGGATTTAGGGTTCTTATTTGAGGGAAAGTGTGTAAGATGACGTCATTTGTGGTTTGGTTGTTGACTAGAGCCTCCGATGAGCCACGTCGAAATAGGAAATTAATAAAAAAAAACTCCACATCAGAGTTCCGGTCAAGTAGATTGGCGATGGCACTGAAAAAATCATTTTTCAAAAATTTGGCACTAAAGTGATTCCGACGAAAGGTTATAGCACCAAAGTGAGTGGCGTACACAAATCAAAGCACATTTGGTGTACTTTGTCCATAGATCTTGATATAGTCTACAT
This sequence comes from Eucalyptus microcorys, assembly GCA_014182515.1. Classification (NCBI taxonomy): domain Eukaryota; kingdom Viridiplantae; phylum Streptophyta; class Magnoliopsida; order Myrtales; family Myrtaceae; genus Eucalyptus; species Eucalyptus microcorys. The sequence continues at coordinate 18,162,188 of CM024571.1, read as the reverse complement.
TCCCTGCTAGGTTGTAATTACAAAAGGAAGAATTCACGATGGTTGAAGAGAGTAAAATGATTACATCTTCACATAGTGAAAATTACCACTTCAACTTGAGCTTAGGTCATTGCATTGTGGAGGATAAATTGGGATTTAGAATAAACTTTGTGAATAAACACGTATATGATTTGAGAAGTCATTAGCAAGTGGAAATGTAGAGTTATGAAGTCATCTCCTGATTATAGAATTATTTGTTGCAACTTGTATTTGGATGAAAATGTCCCTAATTCACCTGAAATTTTTGCCAATCGGCGAGCCAGCAAGACTAGGCTCTTAATTTAAAATAATCATAATCACTTCAGGCCTTTCTTTGAGACTAATATAACCACTTCAAGCTATTATTTAAAATAAGGTCCACTCCAAACCCTTATTTAAGAAAACAATGGCATTTAGGGCCCTTATTCCTAAAAAATAATATATAAATTAGCAATCAAATTCCATCCACCACTTTAAGACTCATTTGCTCTACTCAAAAAATAATTATCCTCACCCATTTCCTCTCTAAGGCAGCGTTTGGTAGTTAGGATAAAATTTGGGATAAGATATGATTTATTTTATCCTATATTTGGTGCTTACTTATGATAGGATAAAGTTGGATATAAATGGAATATAAGCAGGATAAAATTATCTTATGAGGGAGGTGGGATAAAGATGGATAGGATTTCTAAATTCCATAATAGGAAATTTATTTTTCTCAAATAACAAATTTCTTAAATTAACAAATTAAAATTATATTTCAATATAAATAATATTTGAATTCTAATTTAAGAAATTAAAAATTATTATTTTTAATTTAATCTTATTTAATTTATATATTCAACTTTAATTCTATCTTATAATAAACATTCAATCTATAAATTATATATTTATATTTATTATATATTTTAGATATTTTTGCATTTTAGGTATGTTAATACAGTTTACTATTTGATAAAATTTTGTTAACGAATGATGAAAGGGGAAAAAAGAAAATAATAAAGAAAATAATTTAAAAAGAGGAAAAAAATAAAAAATAAAATAAAAAAATTAAGGAATAGTGTCACGAGATTTTCACCATCTCCATTTATAAACTTTTAGGTTCATTTAAATGATATGCCGTTTATATTAAAAATAATGTATATGATATGATGTAAATATATTTGACTTTAATACTGCGATTCATCAAACATTGGATATGATATAGAAAAATTCCAAGATTTCATATCCTATCATATCCAATCTTATCTTGATTAGAAATCCGGATGACCAAACGTAGCCTTAAAGATTACTACCGTGCTAACTCGCAATCAATTATTTTTTCTTCTTACACATCTATTTAAGTTTGTGCATGTGTGAAGAGCATGGCCAAGGCCAACGCTAGTTCAGAAGTTAAACAACGGGCGCTTCTCAACTAGCCAGCATCAACAAGAGGTATCTCAGCAATCACGTCAGCTACCAATATTCGACGAGTACAAAAGGAAGTCAGTGCGGCACTTTCTTTAGTCTAGCTATTATTCCATTGTTCTTGCATAAATTATTCAAGAGCAGACCGGTGTTAAACGTGCATTAAATCAAAGAACAGACAGGCATTAAACGTGATTAGGATGTATTAAACTTTTGGACACAGTTTGTCATCTGGACGGAAGGGCAAAATCCCTGAAATTGTAGGTCCAAACGCTGCCAGATGTGCAGTTCCCAACACAGATATTAGAAAGCAATTGACTAGTAACAGAAAAAAAAAAAAAGATAAAAAAGGAAGTAACTGATTAACAATGTTGACCTGAAGCCATGTATGTAATGATAAGCATGGTTTGACTTTGAAGTGAATTTGTTAATAGAGATAGTGGGCAGTATATTTGGCCACTAACGTCAGTTGAAGTCCCAAAAGGCAAACATCAAATCTCAAAAATGAGTTTTTCTTCCAACTAGTAAGATAGTCCAAAATTATCCGCAATATTATTTTAAATATCCATATTGACATGAATTTTACCAAGAATTTCAAAATAAATATTCAAACCAATCAAATTTCCGCTCGAGTTTACTTGAAGTTCATGTCTGAGATTAAAATGGTTCCTTTGCTCTTCTCCATTGGCTCCTCTTTGTTCATAGAAAATTAGAGGTGATTCCTACAAGATCATCTTCCAATTTCAAATACTCAGTTTCTTTTTATGGGAATTCTCCATAATCTTTTTGGTAACCATTTGATGTCTATCTTTTTGCTTTCGTAAGAAAAGTGTATGGATATTCATCATCCATGATGACCTATCGCAAGGAGAATTATCGGATATCTTGTGGGATTGTGTGATATTCAATTTGAATTTTAAAAGATTTGCAATGATTCTTTCCCAAACAAGGCATAACTAGAATTTCCCTTAATTAAAAGTATTCCTACATTCGTTGGTTTTCTTGTGAAACTTTTGTTGCCAATAGTGCGTTGTTTATATATATATTTTTGGTAACTGAGTAATTTGCCTGAGCCCCGTTGCGTAATGTTGTTAATATATTTCGTATTCACTAATGGTAAAATTTAACTATTTTTTCAAACTTCATAATTTGGTTATATCATTATTATTGATTATTAACTTATGACTTGCATACTATATTTAATATGTCATATAGACATTCATGTCATAATAGTGTAACATCTAAACTTCCATACTTTAACAACTTGTGAAAGAAGCACAAGATATTGTTTCGAAGTTATAATAAGGTTTTATAAAATATATTTTAAAGTGTAAATGCAGACTATTTTTTGAAGTTGTTGCTGTGGTAAAAGTATGCTTTGGAGTAATAATATTAGCTAAACAAAAAGTATTAGAAACATTAAAAACAGTAGAACACCAATGGACGAAAAAAAAATATTATTATTGTGTTGACGCCCATTATCGAATTCACTGTAAATAAAATTTATGCTGAGGGCAAAATTCAACTCTTAATTTTGTTATCATTGAACTTTTGGCGTGAAATAATTACCTTGCCAAACTATGGCGGATTGTCGCGTGATATGTTCCCAAGGCGAAACCAACCCACCGACTCTCGAGGCATAGCTAAATGCGAAATTCTTGTATGGACCTAATTAATCAAATCGAATTAAATGATATCGTTGATCTTATTAGACCAAATTGGAATATCCATAGGACTGACAAAATCAATAATGAAATTCCACTCGATTCAATGCGCCCGCTTCTAGGGAAGAATTTCCATCGGTGGGATTTGCACTGGCCACCACTTCTCTCTTGATTTAATCATATGTATAATAGTATATTATATCTTTGGATGTTCTCCCAAAAAAGTAGTGTGTTTTTTTTTTTTTTTAATAAGTTGGTTGACAGTGGATTCTCCTCAATTTTCATATAAAATTTTATCTTGCCTTTCTGCTTTTCAAGAGTTAACTTCCCCCTTAATGTATTTGGTCTAAATGGGATATATATATATATATATATATATATATATATATATTTTTCCCTCATTTTTTCCATATTCAATATTCTCTCTGATTTTATCCCACCCTTTATCTGGAGTATATCCAAACATATCCAAATCCAGTTTTCTCCCGAACACTAGATAGGATATATATATAAACCCTATGGACTTGCTTGTTGCTCACCGTCGTCCCGCCAGCTGTCGGCTTACCATCACCGCCCTCGAACCTGAGTGCCATTTCCTTAGATCGCTGCTTCCAGCTTTGTCACGTGCAGCCATTCACAGCATTGACTTCGTCCAACAGGTTTTAGTTCTCTTTTTTCATGGCAGAAGTTGAGAAAATTTTTAGCGTCATCGCGAGGGAACACTGCTCTTGTTTTTATCATGCTCTTCTTTTGCTTCGATCTGAATAAAAGGATGGCAGTGATGATGGGTTAAATTGATGGGCTCACCAAGGAGGGTTCATCTTTACAACCCATTTGATTTGGTGATGATGGGTCATCAAAATGAGAGTTGTTTACCACAATCCAGTTCTGTTTGTTGGGACTTCCTGGATTTCTGCCTTGTCCCTACTTAATACTCTGTTTTGCGTCGTCAACAAGTTCTTGAGGTTAAAAAGTTGTGACTTTTATATATTTTTTCTTTTGATTTTCAATTTTGGGTGATGGTTAGTTTTTTTTTTGTAGAAAGGGTAATATGGGTGATGGTTTGTTTAACTCTATTTTAAAGAAGAATTTCACAGAAGAAATAAATGATTTGAGTTTACTGTGGGGGACTTAAGTATTGTATTTCATAACAGTAATCCAAAAGGCAACCTACAAAGAAGGAAGATTGAGCAATCAAAACGAGAAAATTAGCAATTGGGGCAGCATACACTAGATGTGGAATCATAAATTTCCCTCATTGCTAGAGGATGAAGATGAGGACGATCAGTGATATCTCATCTTCCTTCACCACCGACCATGAGAGAAAGAGAGATTAGTTGAGTGAGACTGTCCATATATTTCAAACTCTAATTTGGATAATATTTATCTGAATTCATATTATATTTAGATATTACTAAACACTGTATATGATATTTCAAATCCTATCTTATCCTATTAGGTAAAAATGTCTAGACACCAAATGTGGAGGCTATTCACACGTGCGTAGACTACCAGGTTTTTTTTTTCCTTTTTCTTTTAGCGGGGAATAAAGTCGCACTGATTGTTTAAGCATTCTCTGAAGCGACGGAGAAACTCCCATGGAAGAAAACGACACAGTGGACGGTGCAGAAATTCACCCTATAAATTCATTCGCCACCTTGCCTCTAAAGAAACTCCATCCTCCGGTAAGAGTCATCACCCACCAACAAAGAAAGAGCCAAAAAAATTTCAGAACCTCAGAGCAACATAGAGAGAAATGGAAGCTACAAGTTCTATGTCAAGCACCCACATATGGAGCTCTCCGATTCCATATCTCTTTGGAGGACTGGCTCTAACGTTGATCCTCATATTCACAGCACTGATCATATTGGTGTGCTCATATCAGAAGCACACAGCCGGAGAATTGCGTGAGGCCGATGAGAAGCTGCCGAAAGCCGTGATCATACCGTTGGATGCAGAGCCGAAGATTGTGGTGATCATGGCCGGAGATGACATGCCGACTTACATTGCGAAACCAGTCACTTCTCTGCCCATCTGCTGTGATCAAGTATAATATACATTCACCAATCACTGCGAGTCCTCTTTAGATCATGTGAACCGCGGCAAGCATTTGGTACAACTAGAAATTTTGTCTTCTTTCGGCTATTTGTGCTATCCGAATATGTAGAATTGAAGAGTATTACAGTGTTTCTCAAAGGATCGGTACAGTTTCTTCATTTTAAAATTGTTGTTGATCCTGAAATGATGAACCCTTTATTCATGGGATGGAGACACCACTAATCCCTGAATTTTTGCAATGTATAATCAAAACCAAGAAATTCACTCACTGTTGAATTGGAAGATTAACTATACGCATTCTTGTGCAAATTACATCCTTCGGTCAAATGCAAAATTTGAATTAGAAAACATAAACCCTTCAGAGAAGGGGGAGGGAGGATGAGGAAGAGCCACTGCTGCCTAGGCACAGGCGAAGGTCTGGCATCCCTCCCCGGGCTCAGCCGAGCACAACAACTGCAGCCCGGCGAGGGACGATCAAAGGTGCAACTTGTGGGACGATTTCCCTCTCTGAATTGGCCGTGAAGCCACTGCAAGATTATAATGTCTGGGTTGAGTTTGGGCTTTATTGATAATGGAAATGGCAAGCAAGCTGTAGATGAATCATTAGGCTGAGAAAATTCATGTAGTTATCTGGAAATAAGGTAAATAGCCTTATAGCTGGAGAAGCACATCTGGTCACAGCAATATATTTCGCTTCGCCTGTTGACAGTGCAACAACTTCTTGTTCCTTGGAAGACCCAGCAAGAATTCCAGAGCCAAGGCGTAAAGCATGGCATGAAGTGCTCTTAGTCGAATCAACGTTACCTCCCCAGTCACTGTCGGTGTAACCCACGTATCCTTCTTGGGGCACGCTAAAACATCCCATCACTTCGAGTGCCTTGAAATACCTCAGAATCCTTCTTGCAGCTTTCAAGTGAGACAATTTTGGATTCTGCATAAAACTGCTAACGAGGCCGAAATCAAATGTAATGTCTGGTCTGCTGGCTGTCAAATAAGGCGAACTTCCAATTAGACACTAATTAGGGACATCAATCATGGCTCCTTTTCCAAATTTTGAAATCTTCAACTTCGCTCCAACATGGCTTTAAAATATCTTTGGCATACTTCTTCTGTGATATAAAACTGTCGTTGTCAGTTTGCTCAACTTCAATGCCTAGAAAATATGCCATCAAACCCACATTAGTCATCTAAAGTGAAGCATCATAGCCTCCTTGAAATTGGAGACTTTTTTCATATTGTTGCATATGAAACAACTCATCAATATAGAAGCGCACACAATATGCAAGTCTCTTTGTAAATTCTTTTTGACATACAAAGTGCGCTCATAGGGACAATTATTGCAAAAAACCAAGTGATAAGAAAGCAAAAAACAGAATAAGTAGATAAATTTGATGCCATAATTACATGGTTTGATCGGCACTCTACTCCACAGGAAGAGTAAAACGTGATTCTACCATAAATCAAGTGACAGAATAAATATTACAATCATACTCGAGTCATTCGAACACTTTTAGTGTTTTTGACCCTAATTACACTGATAACCTGAGTACTTAGCCCTCACAAAATCTCAGGGAAAAGTATTATGCAAATGCCGTAAAACTTGGTAGTGGTGTACACTTTAAGTGCCAAAAGTTCTAAAAAGTATACTTAAGTGTCATTTAAAAAAAAAAAAAAACTTAGAATACTTGAGTGACAATTCCAACGAGGATTATTGGAAATCCAACGTGACATTATTTTAAGAATAAATTGATCTACATGGCTAACTGGAATTGCCTACTCATCAATGAATGTGCAAAACGATGTCGTTTTGCTCCAAAATCAATTTTTAATATAAGTATTGATTAAATTAAAGTTAAAACCTAAATTTTTTTTTAAAAAAAGGAGGAGTGACAACAAATCAACAAGGGCCTCTATGGCTCTTGTCGCCGTCGCCGCCCCACCATCACTAGAAAGGGTTGGTGACAATGGGGCGAAGGTCAGCTGGGGTGGCTGGCCCTTTTCGACAATAGTGAGGCGACAAAAGTGGGAGGGCCAATGTGTGGTTGCCTTTTTAAAAAAAAATTTATTTTAATTAATATTTATATTAAAATTTTAATTTTGGGGTCTTATAGTGCCATATGGATAGTTTTTTTTTTTAATTGCCATGTGGATATATTTTTTTTTTTAAATTTCCATGTTAGTAAGAAAAATCGTTGAAAAATGCCACGTCAATACTTTGGCCAGAATTTCTTGCCATTGGTAGTGTTTCACTCTTTTTCAATTTTGGCACTTAAGTGTATCGTTTGGAACTTTTGATACTTTAATGTCCCATTGTGTTAAGTTTTGGCACTTGCAATGTTTGCGTCCCTAAAAAATTTCACGAAATAATCTCTTAATTTCACAAAGGAATACACAAATGTTACCATAAGATTCATTGACTTCAAAAACACTTGCCATTTGATTAGGATGTAATTTATGAGCATGCCATAAGATTGATTGTTACAATCAATATCTGATAATTGAAGCATTATCATTGCAAGATTTAGCTTTTAAATTAGGTTTCTATTCAACAATTCCTAAAATGCTTTGTAAGACTTTCAAACTTGTAAAAGATGTGAAAAATTTGGGGCGCGGGGCGTACGAAGTTGAGGATATAATTGCAATTGTTTTGAAAAGCAATGGTTAGGCATACAATTATAACAAAGATATATTCCGACAGAACTCTAGATTCTCATTGTTTTTGCAAGTGTTGTAATGTGAAGTGACTGCCATACAAAGTATTTTTATTGACTCAAAGATACGAGAGCTAAGTAATATGTTATAAGTGAATTATTGACCTATTTTCTAACGTCTTAAACTTTTAGGGAAAACGGTTCGTCTGACATGGTAGCAGAACACAAATTATTAGTGCAGATTCTAGCACCTTTCTTGTTTAAAATGGTTTTAGAAAAAAAATTATTAGTTCAAATTCTAGTACTCCTTCTTGAATATTGTGTTGGTTACTGTTGTTCTCCTGTCTTTCTTGTTTTTAGGTGTCTATTTGACGTGGCTACATCGGGATCCTGTCTTGTGCGAATAAGGACGGATTCATGCCTTAAGCACGAGGGGAATTGCTAAAATATTGTAAAATGCCGACCCATTTCTTAACAGATTAAAATTTTGGGAGAAATGATTTGTCTAATAACGTAGATAGTGGTTCACCTAATTGTTTGTAGAAATTGCCTAGCGCAAATTTTCAATCTTACCTTTTTGTTAGGTTTAGTCTACATTACTCATTGTCACGTTCATAAAGCTAAATAATGTGTTTGATGCAGTATCTCCATACCTAAGTTTCCTTTATATGACTATGGAAAGAACCCGTGCCATCGATCTACTTGGTGCTAGCTATAGCATGTGAACTCTCCACGGAAGAGCAACGGGGCCCTCACAAATGTGCTTAGACCTGTCAAACTAATAGGATGTTTGAGCTTGGGAGGGTTAAAATATGGGTCCAATTTATTTAACTCATTTTTTTATGCAATACAATTTTTGCAATCCATATCTGACTCTACCAATACCAACGTGTACCCAACTCAATTGGGTTCCAATTATAAGCAAATTTTCCCCTTAATGGCTGACAAACCATCAGATGGTTAAAAAATTACCGACATGGATCCTTACTAATTGTACTTCAAATTGCATCTTCTTAGTCTCTATAAACCAAGATGGTAAACAATAGATATCGAATTGAAATCTCCCATTTTATCTACCTTCTTTCAATGATAAGAAACATTAATTCTAGGGTTCTAGAGTCACCAGATAAAAAAGACATTCATTTGTAATTTTTGGGTTAGCGTCGAGAGTAGTGATGAGAGAAGAACAAGATTGCGTCTATTGGGTCACTAGTGTCGAGATCAATAATGGATGAAGAGAGAAGGGTACAAATACTTTGAATTGTTGTAAAAAGTAAAAATTGCTTAGCTATTTTTGCACAAGAGATTGGTGAAAATAGGAGATGAGCAAGATCTTGGTCTAAGTTTTTTGAATTTCCTATGAGTAAAGTTGCTATAACTGTTTTAGTCTTTAGAATGCCAAATGAGTAAAAGTATGGATCATTTAAGCTACCCATCATGAGCCATCTTACTTTACCTTCTTTTCCTTTTAACTCATTTTACCCTAATGTATTATCAAACAAGTCATCCTCTCCACATGGGACCCATTAAACATGAGTTGGGATTCACTTAGTTGGCTTTACTGCAAATAAGTAGGGCTAAGTTGACATGGAAGGAAGAGTTTGAACTTGATACCCAAAGGTGGGATCAAAGCAACACAACTGTCTATGAATCACTACATGTGACAAGTTGGAGAGATGAGAAATCCAACTTGTGACATCCTGAATTTTTGCCCACTTATTTAGCAAAAATTTAAAAAAAGATTAAGGTCGGCGATGGTCAAGGTGGAAATATAAATTTTGCAAGATGCCTTGGAGAATTTATCTGACCTATTTGAGTCCAAGAATATAGGAAAAATTCATTGGACAATTATAGAATATAGCTTTGACTATATTCTCGTGTTAAATTGGAATATAATGGCCAATTTAATTAATGTGGCCATTGTACCTAAGGTATACCTTGTATCAAATCATGAATGATTAAATTAGGATAAGATAAGTCGCTATTAAGCCTTAATCACCCTTGGCCAGCCACAATATCACCTAACCTTAGCCCCGAAATTCCATCTTCACCCTTAAGGATTAAATGCATGTAATCATGCATGAATAGTGGCAAGACCACTAAGATTTCATGCACCAAGTGTTTTCAACAAGTCAAATGATGCATCTTCCCCTCTTAAACCCCGTGACCGACCCTCTCTCTCTCTCTCTCTCCCCCTTATTTTTCTTCACTTAGACCCAAGAATTCTCTCCATTTCTCCTCTCCTCTCTCAGCCACACCATCATCGAGCCCTCTCCTCTTCATTTCTTCTCTTTTCTTTGCCGTTTCTTGCTTGAATCCTCACCAAAAGTGAAGCTTAATATCAAGGGAAGGAGATGACACTCATTCCTAAGCCTTTGATTTGTCATTCTCTTGATTTTGTCTAGTTTAAGCCTTGGTGGATGTTTGATGTGTTGTATGTTATGTTTTGTTGTTTTTCTTCGTGTTTTGAGCAACCAAGCTGATGATCCGTTGATGAACAACTCTGGTCGAGGCATAAAAGAGAGGCCTGAGTCCTTCTAATGTGATGCATGTTGGTTTCCTACTGATTCTTGAGCTTGCATGTGAATCATTTAGCCAGGTAAGGCCTAGACGGTAAGTTATATGTTGAGTTTGTGCCTTGCATGTGTTATCAATGGCTTGTGGATGTGAGGTGAAGTAGAAAAGAAGTCTTGCATGGCTGTTCCAGTTTATGGTTTGATGCTTTAATGTGTGGAAGTTTGTGAGATTACAATAGGACTTGATTTGTGTACTTGGTTCAAGCCCAAAAAAATTCGTGCATATCTACCCTTCTATTTTGCCATTTTTTCTGCAATTTTTCCAGAGCAGATCTTGAGAAACTTCTTTCTTCAAGTTGCTTTTAGCATCCTAAAGTTTAACATAGTTAAATTTCAGATTTTTCTATGTTGATTTGGATGGCCAATTGGTCGTGTTTCTCTTCAGTTCTTTACTGACCAGTGCCGCTGTTAGTGTGACCCTCTCTGCCCTTTGATTTTCCATAGATTTTTCTTGCCAGAATCTTGATGGACTTTCTTAAAAAAGTTGTTCAAAACTTTTTTTTTCCTGCAAAATTTGGGAATTTTTTAAGGTGATTTGAGTTCTATGGAAGCTAAATACTAAGGCGATTACTTAATCTTTTTTGAGGTTCTGTTTTACTCCAACTTCAAGCAAATAAATGACAAGGTTGCATGTCGATTCTGACCTAGTGTTCTCATGAAAAATCTTTATCATGGTCTTTTCTATAACAATCCAAAATTTGTAATTTTTGAAGTCGTTTACTAGTTTAATCAAAGTAGTTTCTAAAATCGGGCAAAACTATTCTTTTCTTACCAGTTTTCAAAATGAGGCATTTATGAAGGGAAAACGTGAGAATCTTGAAACGATGTCTTCTGGAGAGTCAACCAGCACACTCTGAGCTTCCCAACAAGATATGATTCACTGTGATGTGATGATTCACTGTGATGTGATGTCATTTGATGATGATTTCAAATTATTAATTATAGTGGCAGAACCTGTAATTTCTAGCTGTTGAGTGTGTATGATATATCAAGTGTTGCAATAGTTGCATGTTATAGCCTATGCACGAAATTGATAGAATAGAATACCACATCATGTGTATGCCATGTGTTATGATGGGTGAGCATGAGGTTACGGATGGCAACCTGTGGCAATGTGTGATTGGGTTATCAATGTGGTAATCGAAGCCTGTGTGGTGTGATTTCCCCAATGATGGCCTGGAATGGATGTCGGGAGGATTTCCTAGCATGTTGTGTGTTACCTAGATGCCTCGAAGTGGGATGCTTGGGGGCAATAGGGTTCTCTAAAAGTCTAGCTAAGTGTTATGCTGGAAGTTACCCATATAGTATCGACTTGCCATCGATTGAAACCATGAGATGGGGGTGGACCAAATGATGTGGTATGCATGAATTGGAACATGTGTTGAGTGCAATTGCGGTTCATGTGATACACGTGCTTGTGAGTACATTATAGGTATTGAGTACTTGTCCTTTGCGTTATATGATCACTGTAGGTGAGTCTTAGGAATTAAGAGTGCGTTAAAACGATTGATTTATGAATTTGTCCTATCTTTTCCTAAGGTTTGGCTTACTCCTGTTGTATTACAATAATTTAGATAATTAGAAAAATGAACATACTCCTGCTAGCTCGTTATGGACAGCCTTACTACTTTGAGAGTATTTCGAAGTACAATACATTTCTAGAGTTTGAGCGTGTGTACGTACGTCAAATGTCAACGATATGGGTAGATATATGATGCATTCACATGATATCATACCGCTTTGTTGCTTGGTTCATTTGAGAGGGAGATGAACTGAAGGGACCTCTCTGATTTTGGGACGAGGGTGACGGCAGCAGCGCGGACAATTATAGTAGCAGCAGCAATGGACTTTCGGAGTATAGTTACCCCAATGAGGAATGGGATGGTGACGGTTGGGAGTGATGTGAGATGGTAGTTGTATAGACAGGTTGGTTTCCATGGCGATGAATTCTGCGACAGTTGCTTTTTGAGTTATGGTCGCGATGGTGGGCATGTGGATGGAGTGGCACGTGCATATGTCACAGGTGGGGTGTAGATTTTTTTTTGGTTACCCCAGGTGTAGGACTAATGGTTGTTTTGGCTGCGTATTGCCCATATAATTAATTAAGTGAGCCAACGAATGGAAATTGACCTTGACCTACTATGTTTTGATTGTGTTTGTTTGAATAATTCATGTTATACATACTTCCGCACTAAAGAAAAAATAATGGCTATTAAGATGGCATAATTAGGGTGGCATGCTTGGGCATCACACAGCTGATCACCTCGCGCGGGTTTCTAAAAGGGATCCTTATTGAAGTTTCCAAATTCACTTCCCCTAGACTACTTTGATTGAACTCAAAAGAAGGGAAAAGTCATGGTCAATTCTCTATTGTGCCTTTCTGAAGCATGTTGATAGAAAATTTTGCTTGTAAGTTCGAATGAAGAAAAACGATTTGTTTCCTCTTCTTCGCTAACTTTTATATAGAAAGAATTGTATGAACTCATCTGTAAGAAAGTTTATTGAACAATTTTGACTAAGTTAGTTAACATGAGTTTTTGACTGAATGGAGAATTTTAGGGATTGGATATTGTAGATGAGTTTGGTGGGTAGATTATGGATTCTGGTTACTCGTTCCATACTACACCAAATAGAAAACTGGTTTACAATTATCAATGCATAGATAATAGTAAACTTTAGTTGGGGAACAATGTTGAATGCGATGTAGTATTAGAATCAGAATGCATGATGGTATCATAAGGGATATTTTTGATTGGAGTAAGGCATATATGAGAGTTGAAGAAGAATATGATTTCGTTAAATACTATGGATTCAACTAAATACTATGGATTCAACTGGATGTTGATATATTTCAAAATGTGGAGTTTTGAAAATTATTCAAGACTCATTGGTGATGATGAAATAGTACAAACACAGTGGCTTATATGAGCTTCGAGGTGAGATGGTGACAGATTTCATTGCGGAAATGTTGGATGCATATGTTCAAGAGTTTGAATTGTGACATATGCGTTTGGGGCATAATGTGAGAGAACCCTAAAGGTTTTAAGTGAAAGCAATTTGCTATATGATTATGTTTCTAATGAATTGAATGTACGCAGGTGATGTGACTTTGATCAACAACGGGAAGAGTAGTTTAATATGACTATCAAAGAAATCACGAAAATTGCAAAGTCAATTCATTTGGATGTTCATAAGTTGTCGTTGTTTTTTTTTCAAGGAAGAGAATCATATATATGCTAACGGTGTGGATGACTACTCGAGGAAAATGTGGGTGTTTGTGCTTTGGCAGAAGTTTGATGCTATTGTCAAAAGCATGCAATCAATAGCTTTAATTGAAAAGGAGACTGGTAAGACAATGAAGCATGTGCAAACTAACAATAACTTGGAGTTTTGCTCAAAGCTATTAAATGATATTTTCATAAAGGAAGGCACAATAAACACCATACTAGTGCTAATGAATGACAACATGTTGCGGAATGAATGAGCAAAACATTATTAGAGATGCCATTAAATAATCTCTAGTGCTAGTATGATTAGGAGATTTTTAACGAATGTACTTGGTTCGGCAAGCTACCTAATGAATAGATCCACATTGATTGCGATTGGATTTTGGACTCCCAAAAAAGTGTGGTCATATACAATCGTTAATTATGTTGTTTTTAGAATATTCGGTTGCTGATGTTATATTTGAGTTAGTGATGGTAAACTTAATGAAATGATGAGAAAGTGCACGTTCTTAGGTTATGCATAGGTGACCGGGATTTTCAGTTGTAGTGCCTAGAATTAAGTACACTTGTTATTGATAGAGAAGTTACATTTAAAGAGTCTCTAGTACTTCTAGGTAGGGTGTTATTGGAAATGTCTATGTCGGTCTGAATGATGTTCAGCTTGAGGTGGAGTTGCAACTAGAAAATCCTGAAGTAGTGGGTACAAGAGGAGCAATCTACATAAATGGTGCTCGTAGTGAGATGGAGCCTATAGTGCTACCAGTTGTTGTAATTGTTCATATTGACAAAGTATGTGTTTGAATGGTAGAGGAGGTTGTGTTGAAAAATCCTTGTAGACAATTGAATGTGCATGTGAAGTTGGCGTTCTGATAAGGACCTCGGTTATGGTGAAATTCAAGAAAGGTTTAGATTTGAAAGATGTTTGTGGCAATTAAGCCCATTGGGGGCTATAGGGGAGTAGCAGTAGAGTTAGAATTTTTTAGTGAAGCAATTGTGACTTGGCTTGAAGGTTGAGCCATTGTGGAGGTTGTTAAAATATGTCTCAAGTATGAACTCAAAGCGAAAATTTGAATTTTGAAAATAAATGAATAAAGAGGAGAAACCTAAGACAAGCTTCGAAAATCAACTTTCCTACTGTACATTGGAATCCAAGTTGGAAAAATCTCACTTTGTGTCGGAGAAAGAAATAAAATTAAAGTTAAAAAAAAAAAAGGAGGAAAGTTGACCGTGGACTTTCCTAGACTTTCTTTGTCTATAGTGGACTCAGCATCAAAGAGGGTTATTCTCATCTTGTTTTATTGCTGCAAGGTGTAAGAAGGCACACTGTTGTCAAAGTCTTGAAGTGCCATTTTTTGTGAATGCTTGGTGCGATTGTTGATGTGTAGAGGACTTCATCGTGGGGCTTCAAAGTTTAGATAATCACATCTAGGTGCTAGTGTTCGAAGTCAAAATTAAATCCTTGTGGTAAGAATTTATGCATAATTTTTTTATGAGATTGAGAGATTATTTAGCAAGAAATTGTGAAGCTAAAGATTGCGTGAGTTATTGGCTATAATTGAGAGTTAAGAAACACTGAGGGTATTTAAGTAATTTAAGTGTGATGGTAATTTTTGTTATATCATGTGAACTATAGTGGAATTCGTTGTTGCTTTTCTTGTGGATGTAGATCAGTAGATTGAGCCACATAAATCTAATGTTTGATTTATTTTCTCATTCCGTCTAATTTATTGTTCGATTGTCTGTTTTCAAAATAGGCCATGTATTTATGATGAAGTTGATATATGAATGAAAGGTTAATCTGTGAAAAACAAGAGAAGAAGAAATAGATACAAACTTCTTTTTCCTTTACTCCGTATGCATGACGTCAAACCTAACAACTGTTTTGGATCTTCGTTTAGATTTAGTCTTAGATTATTGCAAACTCAGCGACCTAAGTTTGACAAAAGGGTATATTATTGTGAGAATACTCGGTCGTCGGATTAGGTAGATGGACGTGGGGACTCGGGAATGCGTTTTGGTTCTCTTTACCAGCACTGTTGCTATTTGGATACTTAGAAAATATTGGCTCCCGACGACATACATGGACCAAAAAAGTCAGCGAAAACAGGAGGGTCTTCTTTCTCTAATAAATAATTATTTTCTCTATTAAATAAATCGGTTCTATGGCCATTTTTTCCAAAAAGGAAGTGCACTCCACGCCATCATCTTGTCTTCTTTTGCTCTCTTTTCTGCATATTTTCCACTTGGGAGAGCGTGACCGGAGCACGTCTTTGGCTGCGCCGTCAAAGTCGTCCACAGTTTTAACTTAAGCTGCCAAGAAGTCTCCAGCCAACGACCCGGGTCTGAGCAGAACATTACTTACGCTGTACACACGTCGGAGAAATAGCACATACGTCGTAATTTATACGCACATCGTTTTCCTAGCCGACCAAATCAAAGTAACACCAAGAAGAAGAGGCTATTCGCAAAATTCTAATCAATGAAGAATACTCCCCAACCATTTGATCAACTCTCCAAATAACAAGAGAAAGAAAATCAGATTAAGCACACTTTGTCTTAATCAAATTCACGGACTAAACCGTCAGACCTGACTCATCATTTGGATCTTCCTCAAATCAAGGCTATGTTCGGAAGTATGGCGAGGAAAAATAATAGTAAAAAATACTTCATATTTGAAATTTCCCTCCCTATCTTAGTCAACTATTTAAAATTTCCCTAACTTTCTATTCCAATTTTCACTCCTCTCCGTTTCTCAAACATAGTCTAAAGGGTGAAAGTTTCCGTAAGTAGATAGACATGACTACAGTGCTCATCAACCCTGTGTTGACTTTAAAGAGATTGATATGATTTGATGACCAGCTGAAGTCACCAGAAGAGTTTCCTTCTTTCCTAAACCGCACACCACTTTGTTTTCTGGAGTGACAAAAATATTTTATGAGATGAATACTTTACATGACAAAATTAACTTTATGTAATCAATCAATCAATCACACATGGGACGAATATGAATATGTCTAGATAACAGACTTGTCATTTTTCATTGATTTATTAATTTCATAAATTATTATTTTTATCTTATTTTATATCCTCACATGCTCAAAACATATGACTGGATATAAAAAAAAAAAAAATCAATGTTTTGCTTGTCCCCTTTTTTATATTTTATTATAGTTCTTATTTGGACAACCGCATGCAGTTTATGAAGTTTTTTAGACTTTTGTCGGTTTTCTTACAATCTGTAGAAGATATTTCTATAATCAGGAGGAACCACCCTTTTCAAACTCACAAGTTTTTTCTTGTATGGGACACGCAAAAGTTCATCTTACACCTTTATCATTATAGCTATTCAAACAAATGTGGGCCAGAGTATTACGGCCTTAATGTTGCTGGGTATAATTGCGGAAGTGTGGTTTGTTATGCGGAGAAATGAAAATTTGGATACTCTATATTTCCTAACGGTAAAGGTTGGGTTGCGTCCAACATAAAATGTTCATAATAATTTATAGGGCATGAACAATGAGGGAAACGTGCTGCTATATCAGTACGATGGATGATTGCAGACGCTTTAAATTACGAGAGTAATGCCAAGGCATTCCTAAAAGTCATTGATTCTAGAAGCGAGTATCAGTTTTGGGTTTACTTCGATTACTTCGCATTTGGAGGGTGTCTACATTCCTTGAGGGCCATTAACCGACTAACTTTGGAACAAGCAGATCTTGGATACATACACCCAACAACATTTATTTTTTATATTCTCAAGGTCTAGTAAAATATCATTTAAAGTTTCTAGAGTTCCTATTTAATTTTTGTTGTTTTCTAGTTTGTCTTCCCTATGAGTCCTTTTGTCTTTGTAAAGAGTCTTAGTAATTACTCATACTTGGAGGATTGTTCCAAAGTTCATCTATACAAAATGCTATGATAAATAAGAAGGTAGACATGTTTTGACTCAAAACTTATTTAGCCTTTGGTTTGAGAATAAGAAGAATTTCTTGATTTGCTCTTATCTCTTAGGTGGATTTCGACAAGTAATGAGCAATTTATCCCTTTAAGTTCTCACTTGTATCATCTCTTATTTCTCTACACTTTCTCATGCGTCATAGAGCCTTCTCAAATGCATTGACTAGGCAAGTGGAATGAAGAATCCGTGTTTTGGCAAGTGGAGTAGGAGCATAGACAATTGGGTTGGTGGCAGAGAGAGAGAGAGAAATTAATCTGGTGTACATTTCATAGTGCTTGTTTGACCGGTTCTCTTTTTCCTTTAATCCCTTTGGCAAGAATTCCTTGTTATTGCCATTTCCACTCTCGAATGATAAAAGTGTTGTACTACATTCTCCTGAGATTTTGACCTAGTTAATTGTTTGGGATTTTAAGTGATTCTCCACCTCCCTTTTTTCAGTGACCACCATTTCCACATGAGAAGGGAAGGTGGGGGGGTTTGAATCCCCACCTTATTAAGGAGGTTGGAGTGAGGACGATTTAACTTTAGATACCAACTCCTACGCCCTACAAAGACGCATGACAAAACTTTTAAAGTGAGTTAGAGTAGGTAAGACTACCAAAAAAAATTGAGAAATTAGAGATCATTTATTCGTGTGTTCAAATCTTGCAAGGCACATGCATTTTACTTTGAGTCAAAGCTACCAGTACAGGTCATAAGTGTGGACTTAACTACTAATTTGTGGTCCTTCTAGGTGTTTTATAAGCCTTAGCAATCAGGTCTCTGCTCTTTTTACTCATGAGTCATCAAAGAATGAAAACATCATACATTTGGACGGGCAGCTTGTATGCCCCCCCCACTCTATAGGCTAAAACACCCAATACTTACGCAACTATGAACGAGAGAACATTTTTAGGTATTATATGAGTCATCGAGTACTATATCTCCACTCATTTAAGTCAATTAATATCATCGTATGCTATTTTCAAGTGACTTGAATTTTAATTATATTGTTCTAGATTATAGAGATTTTTTATTATGATTAGTCTATGATAGATGGAAAATGTCGAGCTCCAAAAACACCTAAAAGCTTTTCGAGGAACAGGTGTATTGAAGACGAAATGAAAGGGCTCATCCCCTTTCCACTAGTATCCTTCACCGTTAAGATAATCCAAGGAGGCTAACCAGTGCTACAAGCCTTCTCCATCACTTCAATATTACAACAATTTGATCAGCTAAAGTTTAATTTGCAGGAATCTTCCATTGTAGATCCATCTCAACTTCCCTCACCAAAATAGTCAATACCTTTAATCATATACATAATAAATTATTTCACTCTTTAATCAGGCATACCTTAACCATGAAGCATGTTAACCACTAACTTCCTGTAGTGCTATCCTTGACTTTTTCCCTAACTACTATCGCGACCTAACCCTCCAAACATATGATCCCAAGGAATAGGTTTAAAGATACTTGTTCAAAAGACAGTCCTTAAGGTGCATCACACAAATAAGGCTCGAAAGTGTCTTTTTTAATGTTTGTGCAGGAGGTCCATCAATCGATAACATGGATTCTCTCAAATCCTTATCTCGCATGACAACGGTTCATTTGAGATTTTAAAAAATCTTTAAAACGTTATCTAGGAGTAGCCACTACTAGCCTCGTAGTTGGGGGTTGGTTAGGAACCCAATCAAGAGTCAAGAGATTTCCCTTGATTTCTATAGAACCAGAGATTTCATGGGTTCGATGACTTGGGTAACACTTAAGATTTCTAAGTGTCCTTTTGGTGCCTATGGGTATGATTGTTATCTAAGGTGGTCATGCAGTTGTTTTACATTTTCGTGCAAGTTTAAAACTAGGCGATCACGCACAGATGATTCGTTCATATGGTTCTATACTAACTGTAAAAACAAATAGAGAAAGAATCAAACAAGTAAATTGAAATTGCGTTGTAGGAAATAAACACCTGCAAGACGATAAAATGAAGAAGTAAGAAAGAAAAATTCAGAGTACAAAGAAAGTAAACCCACAACTTGTCAGGTATTTTTACAATACTAAAGAAAACCCGAAACATATACCGGGAAATAAATGGGTATAAATTGTCAAAGCCAAATTGGACTTCAGCTATCCACCGTCTTCAAGTTCTTTTGGCCATTTCCTCCAAGGGATTGCCTTTGGAACCTATTTTCATCCTATACTAAAACTATGCTAGAACATAGGATCACATAACAAACAATATGAACACATGAACTCAAATAATGACAATCAATACAAAGAATCGGACAAATGTATTCAACTAATCAAACTTGGCCTTGGGATCGGCCTTTGATTTGCATGCATCGCGAGCCATCCTATGACCTATATTTGATTAATTATAGTCATCAATACTTGGCCACCCCTTATGGTCAAAAGTGGTGTGAAGATCAAGTGACTCCTAGAATTTGGGTCTAAGTGTGGCCTTTTGGTTTACTTCATGTACATGCATCGATCCTAAACCATTCATC
The DNA here is from genome assembly GCA_014182515.1 of Eucalyptus microcorys. Lineage (NCBI taxonomy): Eukaryota > Viridiplantae > Streptophyta > Magnoliopsida > Myrtales > Myrtaceae > Eucalyptus > Eucalyptus microcorys. Next base: position 18,142,146 of record CM024571.1, on the reverse strand, counting down.
TAACAAACACATGCAAAAGGAATATAAACTCATGCACTTATATCCTAAGACCTTGATTCTCAATCAATCAATCAATATACACTTAATGAGATCTTAAAGGAAGAAAACAAAACAGGTTAAACTTCTTAAACATCAGCAATCAAACACACAAGTTCTGAGAAATTGCAATCAAGGACAAAAGTTTGGAAATTTGCAATTTGAGGACAAAAGTTTGGAAATTTGCAATTAAGTCCTTAAAAGAAAATTTTGAAATTGCAAGTGATACTGACCGAGAATATTAAATTTGTTGAAACTTAGAGACAAATCCAATGTCCTTGAAAAATAAACTCCAGGTTCTAGGTACGGATAATATCGGCACACTAATTGGGTCCTCCATTGAATATGACTCGATTCCAACAAACTTAATATAAAAGGAAAGCTTAGAACGATGTCCGAAACTTTCGAATTTTGAGAATTTTCAAAAAAAAAAAAAAAGCCATTAACTTCGTTAAAATTGTGAAGTTGTTTCAGGTATTCAATGAGAATGGGTATGGAATTAACAGCACACTGATCGAGCTCTCTTTTGAAAGAACTTTAAATTTAACGAAACTAATGCCAAATTGAAGATTAAAAATCCTTTTAATACTTTCATGAAGCATGCATTCAGAGATTTGAATTATATGAATTTATAAAACTCAAATAGTGCATAAAAAGCTTTTCTGGAAAATGAATAGGAACAAGCCCTGCAACTTTGAGAAGTTTAGGAAAAATAGCAAATCAAGTTTAATTTTCTGAAATTTTTTTATACTGAAGTTCAACATATCCCAAACAAATCTCATGAAGACTTCTTCAACAGATTCAGCATGCATGAATTTCTAAAAATCAAAGAATTCAAGCATATCATTCTGGAAACAAGACGTCACAGAAGCAAACATATCTGGCTCACAATCATTTACATCATCCAAAAGTAACCCATTCAATCTAAAACTACACGACATTGGTCATACACTGTCCTGCTACTTCCATGAAGACATCTAAGGCAAATTCAATTCATTTGAATTTATAAAAATCAAAGTATAAGCATATGCCACTCTAGACAAACAAATCTCAACAACGGGCATGTTCAATTTAAACATGATCGACTTGTTCTAACGATGTCCAATCCTTATGAAAATTTTATAGAGCAACTTTCGTGAAGAAACCAATTCCAGATTCTTTTGTTTTTTTTTTGGTCGAAACGAACCATATATTAAATCAAACGGAAGTACAACTAGATGCTAAAGCTTCAGTAGATATTATATCCTGGAAAATAAAAGGAGGGAAAATAAGCCAGTTTCGAACCGGGCCATGATCCCGGTGGGCTTTGGCAGCCCAGTCAGCTGCTAGGTTTGCTTCTCGTCGAACATGCTGGAGTGAGAGATTAGGGCATCGAGAAGACACATCGCGAAGAACCGCGAAGAGATGGCGCTACGTCCATGGCGGCTGCTGTCGCTCTTGAACGATCTCCACCAGCGACAGACAGTCAGACTCAACCACAATGCGTTCGAGATGAAGCCCCTGTTGGATCAGATGTTGGATGGCCAATATGAGAGCGTAGATCTCAGCTTGGAAGGTCGAAAGGGCTGGAACAGTTCTGGTAAACACATCGGTAAGAACTCCGTTGAAATCTCTGTAAATACACGCTACTGATCCTTCCTCATTCCCTATTCGAAAAGCCCCATCAATATTACATTTGAGGCAGCCTTTTTCGGGCGGTTTCCATCTGCGATTTGGACTGACCAGTGTGTTTTGAATCCACTGTACAGAGGGGTGTAAAAGCATCATTATTCGACTCTGGGCTAGGGCGTTTTCCACGGCTTGGAGAGGATCCGGGTTTTGCTGCCTAAAGACTACATTGTTTCTCTGTCGCCAGATCTCCCACAGCAAACTGGCGAGCACGTCGAAATCAGGGGATGCCTTGGGGAGAATAGCTCGGGCTGCAACCCACTCATCAAAACGTCGCACCGAGGTAGGTGAAATCGAAACCCTAACTTTATAATGATTCCAGATGTTTCGTGTCCAAGGGCAGAAGAAGAAAAGGTGTTCTATCGTTTCTGGAATTTTGAGGTTGCAAAGGGTACAATAGGGGTTAGGGGAAATATGTCTTTGATAGAGATTGGCTTTAGTAGCAATGGCATTTTTACAGGCTAACCACAGAAAAACACGAATCTTAGGAGCAATTCTCATATGCCAGATTTTCCTCCATAACTGGATAGGGTTCTGATAAGAGGATGAAGCAATATTAAGTGGGGTATGTTGGGTCGAAGACACATAATGGTAACAGCTTTTCACTGTATAGTCACCTGAGGAAGTAGCGGTCCACACTAATTGATCATGTAGAAGCGAAGGGTTTAAAGGTATATTCAAGATAACTTCACTGACCTGGGTATCAAAGAGGGTGGTGATAAGAGAAGTCTTCCATTCTGTTTTAGATGATTCCATTAGATCAGCAACTACAACAGGTTCACCCTCCTCTGCTATTCCTCCTATCTTACCAATTGGTAGCCAGATATCTTCTCTTATTCGAATCTTTGATCCATCCCCAACTAACCAACGAAGTTTAGGAATAATGTTATCTCGACCCTTTAACATACTCTGCCACCCCCATGAAGGTCGATAGCCTGATTGGGCACTTTGGAAAGAGGAATTCCTAAAATATAATCCCTTGAAAAGCTTACTCCAGATAGCATTAGGTTGTTGAAAAAGACGCCAAGCTTGCTTACCAAGCATTGCGCTATTGAAGTTAATCAGATCTCGGAATCCCATACCCCCTGATTCTTTTGACTGCTTCAACTCTGACCAGTTTTGCCAATGAATTCCTGATTTACTGTTGTTGTTGCTCCACCAGAATGCTGATATCTTCCTCTCTATTAATCTACAGAGCGACAGGGGGAGCTTAAAGATGGACATGGCATACTGAGGTAATGCCTGAATTACTGATTTCAGTAGAATCTCCTTGCCACTTTTTGATAAAAATTTTTCCTTCCAGCCAGCTAATTTAGCATTTACTCTTGCCGGGATCCAGGAGAACATCTCGCGTTTGGAACGGCCCCAATCAGAAGGGATGCCCAGGTACTTGCCATATTTGCTTACCACAGGTATTCTCAGTTCACTTGCTAAATTATTTTGTAAGGTCATAGGGTAGTGTTTGCTGAAAAATAGACCAGATTTGTTCCTATTGATGAGCTGACCCGTAGCTAGACAATACTGGTTTAATATATTAGCAAGATTTTGGCATTCAGAAACTGTGGCTTTTAGGAAGAATACTGAGTCGTCAGCAAAGAACAAATGGGATAACTTAGGACAGGCTCTATTAAATTGAATCCCCTATAGGTGGCCCATATCCACAGCTTGCGTTATATTAGTTGACAGAGCATTAGCAAGTAGAATGAAAATATATGGGGAGAGGGGGTCACCTTGTCGAATCCCTCTAGTAGGCTGAAAATAAGGGAGTTGTTCCCCATTAAGACGAATACTAAAGGAAGTTGTAGTGATGCAAGCCATGACCATAGTAACCCATCTGTTAGTAAAGCCCAACTTCTGCAAATAGGCTGCTAGGAAATCCCATTCTACCCTATCATAAGCCTTCTGCATATCTGTTTTCAGAATAAGATTGAATCTTTTCTTGCATGTTCTCACTTTAAACTGATGAAGCACTTCTTGCACCACCATGATATTGTCTTGAATCTGCCTGTCACTTACAAATGCTGCTTGTTCTTTTGATATCAAACTAGAAAGCCAAGGCTTAAGTCTGTTAGCCAGAACTTTTGAAATAATCTTGTAAGCGAAATTACAAAGACTGATGGGACGGTACTGGTCAATGCTTTCTGGATGGTGAACTTTAGGAACCAGGGCAATAATCGTTTTGTTTAGTCTAGGAGGCATACAACCTGAGGTAAAAAAATCTTGAACTGTTTTAATGATAGTGGTTTTGATGATATTCCAGTGATGTTGATAGAAAAGACCGTTAAGGCCATCTGGCCCAGGAGCCTTGGAAGCACCCAACTGGAAAGTAGCCTAGTAAATCTCCTCCTCTGTTACCCCACTCATCAATTGTTGATTCATTGCAGGTGTTACCACAGCTGGACATTGCTCTAAAAAGGGGCTGAAATCACGGTATCCCACTTACTGATATAATTGAGAAAAGAAACCCATTGTCATGGCCTTGAGCTGTTCTGGCTCCCTTATCCAGTTCTGGTTTGCATCTTTAAGCATACAAATTCTATTTCTTTGTCTCCTTTGCATAGTACAGGAATGGAAAAATTTTGAATTTTTATCTCCCCATTTCAACCAGTTAATACGGGAACGCATAGCCCAAAACTGCTCCTCTTGATTCCACGAGTTTTGAATTTCAATTCGAATGGTAGTGGCTAGCTCCTTATTTCCAGTCTGATAGAATTTCCTGTTTATAATTGTCTGCAGTTGATGCTGCAACTGAGATATTCGCTGATGGCCATTACTAAACCGTGACTTGCTCCAGCTAGCTAGCTTAACAGAAACTGCTTGCAATTTAGAGACCAAAGAGGTATTCCTGCTCTCCCATGCCTGTTGAATTACCTCTTTACATTCGTGATCTTGACTCCAGAAAGCTTCATAATGAAAAGTCTTTGCTCGCTTGACAGATTGAGAACGAGTGTGCAGCAGAATAGGACAGTGATCCGAGCCTATAGGTGGTAGAGCAAGCACTTCTGCAGAAGGGTATGATAGCGTCCAATCCACGGAGCAGAAAACTCGATCTAACTTCTCCTTCACCAAAGCATCCCCTGCTCTATTATTAGACCAGGTGAATTCACACACTTTACTTTCTAGTTCTAGTAAAGCATAGTCATTGATTAAATTCCGAAATGATGTCATTCGAGAGTAAATAGTTGGTCTTTTTCCCATTTTCTCCCAGGGGGAAAGGAAATCATTGAAGTCACCTACACACAGCCAAGGTAAATGAGTTGTTACAGAGATTGCCCTAATTGTATCCCAAAATTCCTGTCGTGCTTGATAAGTTGAAGGGGCGTGCAGGCATGTTAAATGCATCGAAGCAGCTGTCAAAGGATCAAGGACTATGAGTTCTACAAAATTATCATCCGACTGTACAACAGTAATATCAAAAAGGTCAGTCCAAAACACAGCAAGTCCACCCGACAAGCCTACCGGATCCCTCAAGAAGGAGTGAGGGAAATGAAACCTACGCTGTAAGCTCGTCACGACTTTCTCTACATTCTTTGTTTCCATTAAGAAAACTATATCGGGCTTTTCAGAGGCTAACAACGCCTTTAAGGCTTGAATTGTCAGGGGATTGCCCAACCCCTGACAATTCCAACTCAGGAGTTTCATTTGGAAAGCGGTGGCTGTTGAGGGCCAGCCGCCAAAGCCCAAGGAGCAGGATTTTCTGCCACAAGCACAGGGGTTTCCAAAAGCTGAGTTTCATCCAAGTCGGAAGAGTAAGCAGCTCGAGTGTCATATAGTGAATATCTCTTGTTTTTCTTGATCCCACAGTTGTCATTGTGCTAGGGATTTTTGGTTTCTTTTGTTGAGGAATGTCCGATGAAGGTTGCTGAATGCTCTTCAACTTAGCCTTTGCAGGTAACAAGTAAGTAGTTCTCGCGGCTGGGTTGACAGGGTTCAGTCGAGAGGAAGTCACTGATATGGGTTAATTGACAGGAACACGGTACAGAAAACAAACCCTCTTGGGTTGCATCTCCAGGATTGCATACATGCAACTCTGAAATTGCGAAAACAAGTTAAATTGAGAAGACCAGCAGCAAGCAGATGGGGGTGAGAAGAAGAGAAAGGCTTCGATGACTACAGGGAAGATTAGAAACTTCACATGCAAGGCAACCCACCAAGACAGGGTTCAACTAGGATGGAATTTGAGAGAATCGGAGGTGATTCAACAAGAATGTAAAGTGCAGAAGAATAACCGAGAACAGGAAGACATTGGAGAAGACTCGAGCATGTCGTGAGGAGAAGCTCTACCATAAATGAGAGAGAAGAGGTTCTTCAATCGAGAGAACCCTATATATATATAGATCTTTTTTAGAAAAATAATGTTTTCAATTCCAGAGTCATAACACATGATTTTATAAGAAATCAAGGAATCAGTGCAAGTAAATCAACGAAGCAAAATTGCAGGGACGAGCACGGATATTCTAGACCTAATTGGCCAAAGCAAATGAACTTCCATCATCACAAAATTTTTATATGTCATGTCATTGATCTACATGTTCTGAAAAACTTTCATTTAGACACCGATTTAAGAATCCAACCACAAAAAATCATAGAAAATCAACAACCATCGAAGGTTACCAAAACAGAATAATAAAACGGAACACTAATCCTTTTTAGATTGCAGTTCGGTTTTGTAAAAATTATAAAACCTACTAAATGGCGACCAAATCATGCAAACTATATGTCAAAAGAAAACTCATGAAATCTCCTATGAATCCTTAAAAGGCCATGAACACAATTGAAACCATTTTCCAGCTCAAATGAAGACATTTAGCAAAGAGGTCCAATCTGAAACAAGATTTTGCAGATTAAGAACGATTAACCTAAACAAACGATTTGCAAACTTCATACTATTTTCGTATGATCTAGAACCAAATGTCGAGATCAACTTTCATTAAGATATCCAATATGAGATTATTATACAAAAACTCACGAAAAATTATCAAACCGAATGGGTCGGTTAACCATGACATTGCGGCAAAACATCCAAAATCCAGAATCAACACCGAAGTTGTAACAAGCAATCAACAAATCAAATGAAGTCTAAATCATAAATATGATATTCCATTGGAAAGCTTGTGAAATCATCTTCGAATCGTATGAAGACATCAATATTAAACGATATCATTTTCCAGCTCATTTGAAGATATTCATCAAATCAGTCCAAACGAGCTAGGATTCCCCAAAAATGGTAATCATGCTCAATCAAGCCACCAGCTAATCATAGATCATCATAAGCACATTATAAACCATATATACCATCTATATGAGCATGATAAAGCATTATAGGGTTCGAATCCTAGCCCTGGCTATCTAATATAGCCTTGCTTCATAGGATTCAAGTATGAGAAGGTTTACCTTGATTTTCCTTCGCATAAAGTTCAATCGAGCTAACCAAGCTTCACTTCCAAGATTAGGACACACCTAACATTGGCACCAGCTGAGGGACTCCAACCAATCACCAATGGACACCAGAATGGTTAGCAAAGTTGCTGGGAAAGGATTGGACGCCAAACACAGTTTTTGAACCGATCAAGAAGACACGCCGGATTGAGGTGGCTCCGGCAATGATTCAGCTAAATTCCATTCACCATAAAGCTTAGCACTCACCAAGGAACACCACGATAATGATCAAACCACTAAACCGTCAGCCATCGATTTCGCTATTTGAATCAGCCAAATGGACTACCGATGTAGGAGTCGGTCTTATCGGCTAATCAAAAAAAGAGTCTCGATCGGGGCTCTTTGGTGAAGAACTGTTCTGGCGAGCCGTGTGACGGAGGAGAAGGGGCTGTGAGGGAAGTCGGTGAAGTGGTGAGTTGCCAAAAAGGGGCTGGCATGTGGCAGTGTGCCTGTTGGTGAAAGGGGGAGAGTCGGTGGAGAGGCCCCTTTTCATTTTGGAGACTAAGCTAGTTTATGATTGGATGATAATACGCAGATGTCATTTTAAATGGCTAGGGTGAACCCTCAATGAATTACTACAATTAATCTCGAAATTATTAGCTAATCAGAGGTATTTTAGTAACTTCCTATTTTCAAGGGCAATTTTGTAATCTGGCTAGGGGTAAATTTGTAATTTTTGTCCAAGAGGGACATAGATGAGTCTGCTATGGCTTGGGCTAGCCGCAGGTGGTCGCCAGCCGGCAATTGATTGCTTGTTGAGAAATGGCCAAAGCCAAAAACCGGTCGAGCTGGTTGGATTGGACTGTTCTAGTTGGTTTTGGCCGGTCCTTTCGAGAATTTTATGCAATTACGTCCTAGACTTGATTGTGAAGAATTATTGTCCAATTGGAATAAAAATGGGCTAATTTGAGGAAAAAAAAGGTCCAAAATCGTTGAGATTAACCAATTAAATTGCTCAAAAACATCTTAATTGATTTTAATTGGTTTAATCTCCCTAAGGATATTGAATATTGTGCTTAAACTCAATGGGTGCGCAAATTTGGAATTTCTAGCCGATTAGTGCAATTTGTATAATTCTTGCCTTCAAAAGCCAAATTAATTGAAATTGAATCTAATTGATACAACATATCAATTAGTTCAATTACCAATATTCATAATGGCTTAATGCATCCAAATTGAAACTAGAATGGTGACACGAACTTTATTTTAAAATTGAATTGATGGTCAATGATGAAATTAAACCTCAACGCATCAAATTAAACTTTAGTCTAGAATCGGTCAACTTGAATCGCACTAATTAAAGCTCATTAGCTTGAATTTTCAAGTTCAAGTAAGCTAAATCCATTAAATTGGAGAGTTCCCTAGTGAATTTGCCAAAATCAACCCTAGATTTGAATTTAGTTTAAGAAACTAAAATGATTTGAAGTGTAAACTCCCTAGTCATAAAGAATCAATTCTAACCCTAATTAGGGCTAAAAATGGTAATTTTGATCCTGACATGTCAAATCTCAAAATTGGCCACACGAGTGAAAGAGAGATGACTTTCTAGATGAAATGTTATAAAAGAAGCTAAGTCAAAATGTGACTAGAAAAAAAGTAATTTTATTTTTGGTCAATTTACAACCTACAACCTAAAACTGAACAATTCGGAAAATGAAGTTTTTAATCGATTTTTGTAAAATTTTCAATGCCAAAGTCAAATTAAAGCTAAAATGAGATGATTTTTGAGCTTTTACATTTTTCAAGATCTTAGGTGAAAAGATTGTCCACCCATTAGTGATTTATCACTAAAAAGGTTAATTTTATGATCAAAACTTTGAATTTTTTGAAAACTAGTATGGTCAAAGTGAAATTAGGAATAATTGGAAACTTTTTGTGCAAAAAGCCATATTTTGATCTAGGGTTGACTTTTGGTTAAAGGATTGACCAAAAAGTCAACTCAAAAGTCAATTTTTTTAGCTTTCATTTAAAATAGCTATAAAGTTGTCCATAAATGAAAAGCCAAATAAAAAAAATGAAAAATGACACTTTCTGCTCAAAAAAGGGGCTCCGTCATGGTTGGAAACCCTAATGTTGAAGTTTTAACTTTTGTGACACGTCGACTAAAAATTAAGTATCAACAACTACACCGTTTAATTCCTAATTTCAAATCCCACACTTCAATTACTTAACTTTTTTCTTTTTTGACCAATATTATGTCATCTTTTTATAAGTGTTGGATTTTGAAATTAAATGGTGCGAAGTAAAGGGGAAAGTATTATGATTACTTCTATTATATTTATTCATCACACATAAAAAGTTACACTCCTTGTAATTAAGACTCAAAACACGTTATACAAAAATATGTTTGCCAATGGGAAAATTACAAAAAAAAAAAAAAAACCCCTAAACCTTTTGTAATTATACCAATTCAGTCCTTTTTTTTTTTTTTTTTTTGGCAATTGAGTCCTAAACTTTTTGTATTTACACCAATTTAGTCAATTAAACCAATTTTGGCTAACCTTTGTGTTGATGTGGACACCAACCGTATTACGTGGCGTGGTAGGCTTTGATGTGGACAATTTTTAATAATTTTTTTACTATTTTGGAATTTTTATTTAATTTTTTTTTCTTCTATTTCCTTTTTCCTTTTTTTTTTCCCTTCCCTTCCTACTACCTCTAGCAGTTTGCCAAACCTCTACGACCAACTAGAGCCAAGGACTACCGAGGTTGACCTCACTAGATTCGGCGAGGTCATGCCTCCCCTAGCCCCTGGGGCCAACAACCATGAGAGTGGCCTTGCCTAGCCCTAGGCGTGGCTTGAGCTTTTGCTAGAGGGGACAAAGTCAAAGGCTACGCGACCTCATAACCTCTCGTGAGGGCTTGAGCCTCCCTGGAAACTAGGCAAGGCTTAACCTCGTCGGCCCTTGCCTATTGCCGATTGTTGAGGTCCAGTGACTGGCTAGAGGAAGAAGGACGATAGGGGGAAAAAAAGAAAAAGAAAGAGAAGAAAAAGGAAAAAATAAATAAAAATTTTAAAAATAAAATATTATAAAAATTGTCTATGTTAGCATTGACCGTGTCACGTAAGATGGTTAGCATCCACATTAGTGCTTAAGGCCAAAATTGGTCAGATGGATTGAATTTGCACAAATATAAAATATTTAAGACTTAATTGCCAAAAAAAAAAAAACTATTTAGAATTGAATTGACACAATTATAAAAGATTTATATCTTTTTTTGGTAATTTTTCTCATTTGCCAACATAGTTTTCCATGTTCGTCAATTATGATATGGTTGAATTGCACTTGTAACAACAAAAATAAGGAGATGGATCATGGAAACCAGTTATATACTAGACTCTCATCGTGTATAAGTATGACACTAGGTCCCTGTTCATGGGGTTTGAACCCTACTAGGATAAAAGCTGTAAAAGACAGGGTATAATCAACTCTAACTATAGCTTGTTTGACGCATAGTTGTCCACGTTTGCCAATTATGATCAGTTTGAATTGCACTTGTAACAACTTGTAGGGAGATGGGTCATGGAAAACCAGTAATATAGAAGACTCTCATCATGTATAAGGATGAGATTATGTCCATGTTCATGGGGCTTGAACCCTTCTAGAATAAAAGCTGTAAAAGGCAGGAAACAATCAACTCTGACAATAGCTTGTTAAACACAAAAGTTTGGCTGCGACACCTAAAATAAAACACACAAAGTCGTCCTTCCCAAAAGTCATCATTTCCATGTTTGCCAATTATGATCAGTTTGAATTGCACTTGTTACAGCAAAATTAAGGAGATGGATCAAGGAAAAGCAGTAATATAGGAGACTCTCATCATGTATAAGGATGACATTATGTCCATGTTCATGGGGTTTAAACCCTACTACAATAAAAGCTGTAAAAGGCAGGGAATATCCAACTCTAACTATAGCTTTTTTAACGCATAAGTTTGTTTGTGGCGACTAATGTAGAGCACACAAAGTCATCACTGCCAAAAGATTACGAATTTTTGCATGACTTCATAAAGTACTTCGACTCACGAACACATCTAATACATTTTCACATCTTTAATAAATGAGCAGAAGCGAATCTACGAAGGAACAAAGAACGCTCTCCTAGAACCAAATGGCATTAGTGCAGATACCCATCTTGTCCCTCCCCCAAAGCTGTTCAAGTTTCACCCTATAAATACCCTCACCATCTTCTCTCTTCTTATTGCAAAAGCCCAAAGAAACTCTCACCAACTCCATCACCCTTCAAAACCACCCAAAGAAAAAATCAGAGAGGAGAGAGAGAAAGAGAGAGAGAGAGAGAGAGAGAGAGAGAGATGAGAGCTACAAGTTCTGCATCAAACACCCATTTATGGAGCTCTCCAATACCATATCTCTATGGAGGGCTAGCTGTAATGCTGATCCTCATAGCCGTAGCACTGATCATATTGGCGTGCTCGTACTGGAAACGCCCTTCCAACGCCTCGAGCGATGCCGATGAAAAGCCAGTGAAGCCTGCCATCCCGCCGTTGGATCTGGAACCGAGGATTGTAGTGATCATGGCCGGAGACAAGAAGCCAAAATATCTTGCAAAGCCGGTCACTTCGCTGCCCTCCTGCTGTGATAAAGTCTAAATAAAAACTTACGGTACCATTTAGTCATTAGAATGAGCTAAAAGGGCAAGATTTTGTAGTGCTTTTGATCTTTTCCACCCTCTGGCATACCCACCATGTGACGTTGTAGTCTGCCACACACGAACGCAAGTTATTAATCTTTTCATTTTTAGCACAAGCAGAAGCCGAAAGTATAAAATCAAACAGAATACAATAATGGATGAACGCAATAAAAGAACAAAACACCATAGCTTTCATTTCTTATCTTATTTATAAACATAGGTGATTTCATTGGGATTATAACTGGGAGGTCAAAAAGATATTCTACTCCCTCGTGGTATCAACATTACCACCATAGCAACGCCCCACAAACTATCCACATCGCCAATCACCCATCTGCAATAGTCCTATCCTGAAAAGTGTCAAGACCGTGCCTCAAAATTGGATCCTTACCACCTTCAGCTCCCACGTCTACGGCTCCCTAAAGCCGTCACCCTTGTCGCTACTGCTGTCCTCCGGATATGGCAGAGGACCTATCAGAATTCCTCTAATCTTGGCGTATATTGCGACAAAGCGATAGGCAATGCGACTTACAGGCGAGCCTATGTCTATCCGTAACGTGGACGTATCCCTCGTGAAAATCATGGAAGGGAACGCCGGATCGGTGAACTCATATAACTAGCCCTCAAAGTCTACGAGGGTTCCGTAACGTGGTCATTTCTCTATTGTGCATTTCTGAAGCATGTCGAGGGAAAAATTGCTTGCAAGTCCAATTAAAGAAAAATGATTTGTTTCCTCTTCTTTGCTAATTTTTATAGAGAAAGAATTGCATGAACTCACAGATAAGACAAGCCTATCGAACAATTTTAACTGAGCTTGCTAACATGAGTTTGTAACTAAATGAAGCAGGTAAGGGATCGGATATTATTGATTGTTAAAATTATGTCTCAAGTTTTCGCTGAAAAAAAAAAGAAATCAAATTTTGGCACGAATAAGGAGCGTGAAGGTGCACGCGTATAAAACTAAAGTGGGCCCAGGTCTCCTGTTCCTTCCTCGCGCTGCCGAATTCCTTTTGGATTTGAACTCTGCACGTGAACGGAAATAAAGGTGGGGCCCAAGGTCAAAAGTTTGACCTAGGGCACCCACGCACGCGTATAAAATAAGTAACAGAATTTTTGCAGGTCTCTCTTCTCTTCCAAAAAAAGTCGCACGCCGAATACCTACGAAGAAAGGAGCCACACGTCCGCGCCGCTTGCAGAAGCCCTACGAAGAGGATACGTATGTGAAGACGCTGTTCTTGTTTGTCGTACGTAGAGTGTTTCGTTCGAGCTTGAATGCACGGTAATTTTGTGCCGTGAGTTTATAACCAAGTGAGTTATTTATTTATAAACACTTTGGGTTTTGGGTTAAATCTAGGTGTGGGAAACACTTGAGTGATTGAGCGATTGTAAACTCCGATTCTCCGATTTTAGTGGATTATTTGCTGCTGGCTCTCCCCGTGGATGTAAGTACCGATACTCGGACCGAACAACGTAATTTTCTAGTGTCTTTATTATTTCTCGTTTATTTCTTTGGTGATTTCGCATTGACGTAAATTGCAAGATCCTGTCGTTTCCGCGTATTATATCCCAACAATTGGTATCAGAGCTTGGGGTTGGATTTCTTGATTGTGATTTGGAGCTTTTGCTTGTCTGATTATTATCTGGAAATTTTGTTACTGCAATTATGTCTGAGAGGAAATCTGAGATTGAGAAGTTTGATGGGAGAAATAACTTTGTGTTATGGAGCATCAAGATGCGGGCTTTATTGACAACACAAGGTTTGGCCAAGGCACTAAATGGCGAAGATGAGTTGCCGATTATAATGAAAGCCTCAGAGAAGGTAGAGCTTATGCAAAAAGCAAAGAGCATAATCCTGTTAAATTTGTCGGATGAGATTTTACTAGAGGTTATTGAGGAGAAGGATGCCGCAACATTATAGGCAAAACTTCAAGCACTCTATGTGAAGAAAGGTTTGAACAATCGCTTGTATATGCTAAAGAAGATGTTTCAATTTAGATATACTGAATGTACGTCTATCATAACCCACCTAGATGAATTTAATAAACTCATGTTGGATCTTAAGAACGTCGGTAAGATACTTGATGATGAAGAACAGGGCATGATGTTGTTAGCCTCTTTACCAGAGTCATGGGAGCACTTTACTGATTCATTGTTGCAGGGGCGTACTACTATTACCTCAGAAGAGGTAAAGTCTGCCTTATTCTCTAAGGAGTGGCAGAGAAAGTTACGAGATGACGGTCTGGCGAAAGGAGCAGCGCAAGCACTGACGATTTGGGGTAGAGAACAACATCGAGAGCCTAGTAGTAGCAAAAGTAAAAGCAGATCAAAATCACGCAATAGAAAGTCCAAATGACGCGTGAAGTGCTTTGAGTGTCACGAGGAGGGGCACATCAGGAGAGATTGTCCAAAGCGGAGAAATAAAGTTAATAAGCAGAATGTCACAAGCAGTGTGGCAAACGTTGCTGAGGGGAGCAATAGGGATGCAGAAGCTGTTTTTTATGTGTGACTTCTACTTCGTCAGGAGACGAATGGGTGCTAGATTCGGGGTGTTCTTATCACATGACGCCTCATAAGAACTGGTTTACTACTTACCAAGCTGTAGATGGTGGTAGGGTTCTTTTGGGGAATAATGCAGTCTGAAAGGCTGTGGGGATAGGGACAATTCGGATTCGGATGCACAATGGGGTGGTTCGCACATTGACAGATGTGAGGCATGTACCAAAGCTAAAGAAAAACCTTATTTCTCTGGAGACACTTGATAACATCGGGTGTAGGTACACCACTGAAGGTGGAGTACTAAAAATCTCACGAGATGCCAAGACAGTGATGAAAGGGAAGAAAATGAATACTCTCTATCATCTACTGGGAGAGACCGTGACTGGAAGTGCTGCTGTTTCATCAGGTGAGTTAGACTCTAACTTGACTCAATTATGGCATATGCATTTAGGGCACATGAGTGAGGCAGGTATGACAATGCTGAGCGAAAGTAGGTTGTTGAATGGTCAAAAGACAGGGAAGCTGGACTTATGTGAGCACTGCATCTATGGGAAGCAGCACCGAGTTAAGTTTACTACAGCTATTCATTCGACCAATCGACCGGTTGAATATATTCATTCAGACATCTGGGGTCCATCTTCAGTTCATTCTAAAGGAGGTGCCCGATATATGCTGACTTTTATCGACGATTATTCGAGGAAGGTATGTGTATACTTTCTGAAGCACAAATATGAAGTGTTTGATCGATTTAAGAAATTTAAGGCATTGATTGAGAAGTAGTCAGATAAACAAATCAAGTGCCTAAGAACTGATAATGGCATGGAGTTCTATGGTAAAGATTTTATCGAGTTCTACGAGAAAGAAGATATTGTGAGACACCGCACAGTACCTGGGACACCACAGCAGAATGGCGTGGCAGAATGGAATAACAAAACTTTGCTTGAGCGAGCTTGATGCATGCTTTCGCATGCAAGACTTAGCAAGGAATTTTGGGCCGAAGCAGTGAACATGTCATGTTACCTAGTTAATCGATCTCCATCATCTGCTATCGAGTGGAAGACTCCTGAGGAAGTATGGTCAGGGAAACCTGTTGATTATTCCGGATTACGAATATTCGGATGTCCTGTGTATGCTCATGCGAGTGATGGTAAGCTTGAGCCGAGGGCGAAGAAGTGCATATTTCTAGGTTATGCACATGGGGTGAAAGGCTACCGGCTGTGGTGCACTGATTCCAGATCACCCGGTTTTCTAATCAGTAGAGATGTGATCTTCGACAAGACTGCAATACTTCAACAGAGGAGTTCTGAGACACAACCAGCAGAGAAGACAGATCATGGTGTCATTAGTGAGGTGGAGCTTTAGGTGGAGACTCCGGAGACCTCGAAGGTAACAGAAGTTGAGACTGTAGATGAAGCCGTAGTTCTTGAAGTCGGTGATAGTGAACAATCAGCAAAGCCGCAGCAGACTATAGTTGTAGATAGAGAAAGAAGGCAAATTAAACCACCGGTACGTTATGGTTATATAGATATTGCTTATGCATTGACTGTAGGTGATGAGATGGAGACAGATGAGCCTTCGTCTTACTCTGAGGCGATGGCTAGTTTGGCGTCATCGCAGTGGCTAGGGGCTATGAGTGAAGAGATGGAATCATTCCATCTAAATCAGACATGGGAGCTAGTCAAAGTACCAAAGAGCCAAAATATTGTCAGAAGTAAATGGTCTTTAAACAGAAAGAGGGCATTCCTGGTGTCGAGGCAGCGAGGTATAAGGCGAGACTTGTGGCGAAGGGATATACATAGCGTGAGGGCATTGACTATAATGAGGTGTTCTCTCCTGTGGTAAGACATACTTCTATTCGTGTTTTACTTGCCTTAGTTGCTTCGCAGGATCTCGAGTTAGAGCAACTAGATGTGAAAACTGCGTTTCTTCACAGTGAGTTGGAGGAGCAGATTTACATGAGGCAACCAGAGGGATTTGCTATTCCGAGTAAGAAAGATCATGTTTGCTTGTTAAAGAAATCTTTGTATGGACTAAAACAGTCTCCTAGGCAGTGGTATAAATGTTTTGATACTTTCATGGCTAGTCAAGACTATTCAAAAAGTCAGATGGATAGCTGCGTTTACTTTAGGAGATTGGAGAATGGTTATTTGATCTATCTACTCTTATATCTTGATGATATGCTGATAGTAGCTAAGGATATGTCTGATATTGATGTGCTGAAGAGGCAGTTAAATACTGAATTTGAGATGAAAGATTTAGGTGCTGCAAAGAAAATTTTGGGTATGGAGATTTTGCGTGACAGGGCTGCAAGAGTTTTATGTCTATCTCAAAAGAAATATATTGAAAAGATCGTGACACGTTTTAATATGCAGTTGGCAAAATCTGTAAGTACACATTTGGCAAAACACTTTAAACTTTCAGATAAATTATCACCACAGATTGAGGATGAGGAGGAGCATATGTCCCGTGTTCCTTATTCTAGTGCCGTGGGTAGTATTATGTATGCTATGGCATGCACTAGGCCTGATATTTCACAAGCTATGAGCGTGGTTAGTCGCTATATGAAGCGTCCTGGTAAAGCTCATTGGGAAGCTGTGAAGTGGATCCTCGGATATTTGAATGGGACAACAGACGTGGGTATAGTATACCGAAGGGACAGCAATGGTAGTGAGACCACTAGTTTTGTGGATTCGGATCACGCCAGTGACTTGGATGATTGCAGGTCTTTAGCAGGGTACGTGTTTACGCTAGCAGGTGGTGCAGTTAGTTGGACAGCGTCTTTACAGGATCACATTGCCTTGTCTTCGACTGAGGTAGAGTACATGGCACTAACCTTTGTAGCGAAGGAGGCGATATGGTTACAAATTTTTCTCTCGGACTTTGGGTTAGAACAGAAAAGTGTGGATATACACTGTGATAACCAAGGTGCGATATATTTGGCGTATAATCCAATTTATCACGAGCGAACGAAGCATATCAACATCAGGTATCACTTCATCCGAGATGTCTTGGCTAAGGGTATTGTTAATGTTAAAAAGATTGCTACAGCAGATAACCTGGCAGACATGATGACTAAGTCTGTTCCTTTGGCGAAGCTTAAGCCCTGCTTGAGCTCTATTGGTGTCTGTGGAGAGTGAGTGCCCGTCAGGGCGTTGGGAGAGCAGCATGGATAATGAGCACTATAACTTGGTTTCAAACATCGAGCCAAGGTGGAGAATTGTTAAAATTATGTCTCGAGTTTTCATTGAAAAAAAAAAAAGAAATCAAATTTTGGCACGAATAAGGAGCGTGAAGGTGCACGCGTATAAAACTAAAGTGGGCCCAGGTCTGCTGTTCCTTCCTCGCGCTGCCGAATTCCTTTTGGATTTGAACTCTGCACGTGAACGGAAATAAAGGTGGGGCCCAAGGTCAAAAGTTTGACCTAGGGCACCCACGCACGCATATAAAATAAGTAACAGAATTTTTGGAGGTCTCTCTTCTCTTCCAAAAAAAGTTGCACGCCGAATACCTACGAAGAAAGGAGCCGCACGTTCGCGCCGCTTGCAGAAGCCCTACGAAGAGGATACGTACGTGAAGACGTTGTTCTTGTTTGACGTACATAGAGTGTTTCGTTCGAGCTTGAATGCGTGGTAATTTTGTGCCGTGAGTTTATAACCAAGTGAGTTGTTTATTTATAAACACTTTGGGTTTTTGGTTAAATTTAAGTGTGGGAAACACTTGAGCGATTGAGCGATTGTAAACTCCGATTCTCTGATTTTAGTGGATTATTTACTGCTGGCTCTCCCCGTGGATGTAGTTACCGATACTCGGACCGAACTACGTAAATTTCCGATGTCCTTATTATTTCTCGTTTATTTCTTTGGTGATTTCGCGTTGACGTAAATTGTAAGATCCTGTCGTTTCCGCGTATTATATCCCAACATTGATGAATTGGGCCAATGGACAAAAGTTCAAGTGCCTACTAGGGGTGTGCAAAGAAATCAGTACCCATTCGAACTGCCTGAAACTAGACTGGAATTGCTTGGAACCGGTGGTTCTTAAGGGAACCGGTGGGTACCGGTCTAGTTCCCGATTTCTTGGGTGGATCCGCCTGCCTATCCACCCAGATTTGACTGGTTATATTATAATAATATATTATTTTTAATATTAAAAATAATATCGAAATTAGCAAATCTAAAATTTAGTGCTCCAATTTCCATCTTGTCTCAATTCCTTGCTCTCTTACTTCATCTCGTCTCTCTCAGTTCAAACTATCCCCCAACTCCCTCTTCCTCTCTGATTCACCTTCAGATCTGCTTATCTCCCTTCGGGTCCTAGTTTGGACTCGGTGAAACAGTGAGTCGATACACTTTCCCCCCCTTGAACTTGAAGTCTCTCTCCACATCGTCGCCATCCTCATCACCACCTCTGCATTCATTGTCACTATCCTCCTCGTCATTGCTTGGCTCATCCCGCTTTTGCCTCCCCTCTTCCTCCTCCCCCTCCTCGGGCTTCTCCTCGTAGTCCTCATCTTTGGGGACAGGGGTGAACTCTAGGTCGAAGAATGGCCTGTCATCCCCGTCTTCCTCCTCATCGTCAGTCTTAGTGGAGGAGCAGGAGACAGCGGAGGCGGTGGCAAAAATGGTGGTGGTGGTGGCCGGGACGGAAGCAGCGTGAGGGTCATGGCCACTATGACGCTAGTACTTGATGAGGCTAAAAGCTACCATGGTTAGGACAGCCAGAATAAGCCGATGTGGGAGGGCGAGAAGGCGAAGGCACAAAGATTGGACCGATTCCATGGATCCACCTGGTGGTCCGATTCTTGGGTGGATCCATGCAATGAACGGGCGGTTCATGATTCCAATTTTTCGAAGCCGGTCCTTAGCAGACGATTCCCGATTCTAGGCCAGGAACCACCCACCCTGACTATGCACACCCCTAGTACCTACCAATTTACATGCCCTATTAGATCTAGATGGCCATGTATTTATGATGACGTTGAAATATGAATGAAGGGTTAAGCTGAAAAGCTAAAAAAGAGGAAATAAATACGAACTTCTTTTTCCTTTATGACGTCAAAACTAACAACTGTTTTGGATCTTCATTTAGACTTGGATTATTGCAAACTCAGCAACCAAAGTTTGACTCAGTCGTCGGATTAGGTCGATGGATGTGGGGACACGGGAATGCGTTTTGGCTTGTTGCTTCACCCGCACTGTTGCTGTTTGGAGACTTAGTATTTATTGGTTCTCGGCAACAGATATGGACCAAAAGAGTCGGTGAAAACCGACGGCGGGTCTTTTTTCCCTAGTATAATAATTATTTTCTCTAATAAATAAATCGGGTTTTGTGCCTTTTTTTCCAAAAAAGGAAGTGCGCTCCACGCCATCATGTCACTGGGAGACACAAATCAATATCATCTTGTCTTCGTTTGCTCTCTGTTCTGCACATCGTCCACTTCGGAGAACGTGACCGAAGCATGCCTACGGCTGCGCCGTCGAAGTCGTGCGCAATATTCACCTAAAGCTGCTGCTAAAAAGTCTCTAGCCAACGACCATGGTCGAAGCAGGGTATTAGTCACGTTGTCCACACGTTGGAGAAATTGCACATACGAGGTGTGCGTAATTTATAAGTACATCGTTATCCTAATTGACCAAATCAAAATAACACCAAGTCGAAGAAGCCATTGGTAAAATTTCTGTCTATTTGATCAACACCCCGAATAGCAAAAGAGAAAAATAATAATGTTGAGCACACTTTATCTTAATCAAATTCACGGATTGAACCATCGGACCCAGCTTGTCATTGGGATCTTCCCCAAATCAAGGCTATGTTGGGAAGTATGGCGAGGAAAGAATAATAGAAAAATCACATAAGCATTTGTCTTTAACAAGAGTCTATAGAAGATTTTTCTTTAATCACGAGGAACCACCCACGAGTTTTTCCTCCATGGGGCATACAGAAGTTCATCTCACAATTTTTTTTTTTTTTTAAATCATTATAGCTATTCAAACAAATGTTGGGCCAGAGTATTAGAGCTTTAATAAAGCTGGCTCTAATTGCAAAAGTGAGGTTTGTTATGCGGAGAGATGAGAATTTAGAGACTCTATATTTCGTAATGATAAAGGTTGGGTTGGATCCATCATAAAATGTTCATAATAGTACATTGGATGATTGCAGACGCTTCAAATTACGAGAGCCATCTCAAGTGCGTTGATCAGGCAACATCTGATTTTCGACGTATGAAAGGAATGAAGAATATGTGTTTTGGCAAGTAAAGTAGGAACAGAGACAATTGGGTTGGTGGCGGACGCGGTGGCTCGAGAGAGGGAAACGCATTAATCTTCTGTACATTTCATATTTGCTTGTTTGACCGGTTCTCTATTTCCTCTAATTCCTTTGGCAAGAATTCCTCATTATTGTCATTGCCATCCTCAAAAGATAGAAGTGTTGTATTATATTCTCCATGATTTGATGTGATTATTTGTTTGGGACGTCAGGTGATTCTAAATTGAGAAATTAAAGATCATTTGTTCGTGTGTTCAAATCTCACAAACTATTTAAACGTTGCTCTGAGTCAAAGCTACCAGCATATGTCATAAGTGTGAACTGAACTAATTTATTGTTATTGCAAGGTATTTAATGGGCCTTCAAGCAATTCGGTCTTTGCACTCTTACCATTGAGTTATCAAAAAATAGAAACATCATTATATTATCACCCCTGATACATTTGGATAGGTAGCTTGATTGCCTCGCGAGCCTATTAGTTAAAATGCCCGTAACTAAAAAAGGACAAAGAAAAAACAACTCTTCACTTAAATTGGATGAATGAGAAATAATTTTAGTATTATACGAGTCGTCGAGTGCTATATCTCCACTCATCCAAGTCAATTAATATCGTCATATGCTATTATCAAGTGATATGAATTTCAATATTCTGTTCTAGATTATAGTAGTTTTTTCATGGTGATTAGACTATGGTGGATGGAAAATGTCGAGCTACAAAGACACCTAAAAGCCTCTCTACGAACAGGTACATTGAAGATGAAATTAAAGGGCTTATCCCCTTTTACTAGTTTCCTTCACTGCTAAGATAATCTAAGGAGGCTAACCAGCGCCATAAGCTTTCTCCATCACGTCAATATTACAACAATTTAAATCGGCTAAAGTTTAGTTTGCAGGAATCTTCCTTTGTATATCCGTCTCAACTTCCCTCACCAAAATAGTCAACACCTTTAATCATACACATCATGTCTTATTTTACTCTCTAATCAGGCATATTTTCCATGAAACATGTTATTCACTAACTTCCTATAGTGTTATCCTCACCTTTTCCTTAACTACACCATGTAATTCCTTCAAATCCCTCACTTCACATACTTCATTTTTTTTTATAACAAATGTCATGTCATCTTTTTAACAAATGGTGAAAATTAAAGCGGAAGTTGTTCTGATGACTACTATTATATTTATTCATCCCACAAAAAAATAAAAAATAAAATAACACTCCTTGTAATTGAGACTCGAAACAAGTTCTACAAGAATATGTTTGCCAGCATAGCTTTTCATATTTGCCAATTATGATCAGTTTGTAACAACAAAATTAAGGAGATGGATCATGGAAAACCAGTAATATAGGAGGAGACTCTCATTATGCATAAGGATGACATAATGTCATCCGTGTTCCTGGGGTTTAAACCGTAGTACAATCAAAGTTGTAAGAGGGCAGGGAATAATCAACTCTAACTCTAGCTTGTTTGACGCACATGTTTTGCTGCAACCACTAATGCAGAACACAGAAAGTCATCATTGCCAAAAGATTACGAATTTTGTATAACTACATAAAGTGCTTCGACTCGCCGACACATCTTTTACCTTTTCATATCTTTAACAAATAAGCAGAAGCGAATCTACGAAGGAACAAAGAATGTTCTCCTAGAACGAAATGGCATCAGTGTAAATACCCATCTCGTCCCACCCCCAACGCAGTTCTAGTTTCACCCTATAAATTCCCTCATCACCTTCTCTCTTCTTATTGCAAAAGCCCACGGAAAGTCTCACCAACTCCATCACCCTTAAAAACCACCCAGAGAAAAAACCAGAGAGGAGAGATCGGGAGAGAGAGATGAGAGCTACAAGTTCTGCATCAAACACCCATATATGGAGCTCTCCAATACCATATCTCTTTGGAGGGCTAGCTGTACTGCTGATCCTCATTGCCGGGGCACTGATCACATTGGCGTGCTCGCGCTGGAAACGCCCTTCCAATGCCTTGGGCAATGCCAATGAAAAGTCAGTGAAGCCCACGATCCCGCCGTTGGATCTGGAGCCGAGGATTGTAGTGATTATGGCCGGAGACGAGAAGCCAAAATATCTGGCAAAGCCGGTCACTTCGCTGTCCTCCTGCTGTGATAAAGTCTAAATAAAAACTTACGGTCCCATTTAGTCATTAGAACGAGCTAAAAGGGCAAGATTTTGTAGTGCTTTTGATCTTCTCCATCCTCTAGCATACCTGCCATTTTTGCTTTGCGGGAATATCATGTAAATTGGTGATCAATAAAATCAAGAGATGTTTGTCATTTTTTCCTGATGATTACTTTTAGTTTTCGATCTTGTACTTGTAGATGCTGGTTTTTATTACATGCATGGAATTCTCTAGAACGTATGAGAACACGAACAGAGAACCACTCAAGTGAATATTTTCAAATGAAAGGACATACTGCAATTTCATATTGCTGAACTTTCCGTTCCCTAAGATTTCCAGTTGAATTAATTTCCTAATCTTGTGATTTTAAATGCCTGCAAAGAGATTGATTAAAAGCCAAAAAGAAGTTTCAAAGAGAGACGTCCAGATTACTTTTTCACATATTAAAGGCCTCTTTTTCTGGAATTAAATAACATATATGGAAATGGCAGTATTACCAAGATGATTAGTGGATGGTATATGCTGAATTTAAAGCATTAGATATTGTTCAGTTATCAGCAAGCGAATATACGTAAATTTTCATTTATTTTTTAGCTTTTTCTGGGAAAGAAGCTCCTCAAAGTTTAGAATTATTTAGAAGAAAAGAAAAGAACGAAGCACAAAAAGGGGTGTGCATTCACTTCCGATGGACAAGAAAAGGATCTGTTTTCAGCGAAAGGCATTGTTTATTGATTGGCTGATGTTTAGCGAGACGCGGATGCCAGAAATTGTAAGTGGGTCAATGATGACCCACTTGAAATGAGTGAGAGAGGATCATTTTCTAATGTGAGTAATGGGCGATATAGGTGACAATGATTCTTACTTATTTGTAAATGAAATATTTAGTATCGACGGCAATTTATGCATAATTATCTTTCACAAGTAATTAAAATATTTACCATTCGTTCATTTTATAAATAATACAAATAATACTTTAGACAAATTATTTTTAAATTTTAAGTTTTCAATAAACAAAGATATCCTAATATATCATAAATTCTTACTTTAATCTTAGAATCATATTTGTTAAATATTTTAAAAAATAGAACTACACTATTATCTCAAAAACAGTTGCGCAAGTATGTAACGCATGGTTAGTATACATTTAAGCCAATGCGCCACGTCCTCTCACTTTTATGCCTTTAAACTACCCTTCAAAAATAAATATTAAATGACATTGAAATTTCATCCACCGCTTGAAGACTTATTTCCTCTACTCAAAAAATAATTATCCGCACCCATTTCCTCTCTAAAAGATTATTACCATATTCCTTTTTTGACATAACTCTCATTCAATTATTTTTTCCTCTTACACATCTATCTAACTTTGTGCACGTGCCTAGAGCATGCCCAACACTAGTTCAGAAATTAAAGGAAAATGACACAAATAGTCTTTGAACTTGGGTCTAATGTGCAACGTGGCCTGTAAATTTTTAATTTATTCAATGTGGTCCCTAAACTTTAAACTAATGTGCAATGTGATTTTTGAACTTTTGATTTGCTAATGTATTCTCTAAACTTTTTGTTATATACTCAATTTACTATATAAAAATATTTAATGTTGTTCGTGATCTTGAATTATTAATGAAAGAATTACATTGAATATATATATAGTTTAGGGATTACATTGAACATATACCAAAAGTCTAGGGATCACATTGGATAAGTTAAAAATTTAGGGACCACATTAAACATTAAGTTGAAATTCAATGACTATATTAAATAAATTAAAAGTTTAGGGATCATATCACACATTGAGCCAAAGTTCAGGAATTATTTATGTTATTATCCCAAACTTTTCCCGCGTGCCATAAATGGCATACAAATAGAAAGAAATGACCTTCCTTTTTTTCCTTTTTGTTTATTACTAAACAATAGGCACCACTCAACTAGTCAACATCAACCACTAGGAGCTATCCTAATCAACACCCTTCTCTCTTGGAAATGGGTAGGTGTAGAATTCGATTCTCCACTTTCTCAAGAGGCTTGGGTGGGAACGCGTGAGTAAGAGATTAGGCTTTCACTACCTGCGTATAGAATATATTACACATAGTGAGTTGTAAAATGGATATAGGATAAGATTACCCAAAAAAAAAAAAAAAAAAAAAAAAACAGCAGGCATCAATCAGAGTTTTCTCAGCAATTACGTCAGCTACCAATACACAAAAGATTATTCCATTGCTCTTCCATAAGTTAATCAAGAACAAACTGGTGTTAAACGTGCATTAAATCAAGATCAAGTGCAGTTAAACATGATTACGATGGATTAAACTTTTCGACACATTTTGTCATTTGGACGGAAGGACTAAATCCCTGAAATTGAAGGCTCCAAATGCCGCCAGATGTGCAGTTCCCAACCCAGATATTAGAAAGCAATTGACTAATAACAGAAAAGAAGAAGTAATTGATCAACAATGTTGACCTGAAGCCCCGAATGTAGTGACAAGCATGGTTTTGCCTTCGATATGAATTTGGTAACAGAGCTAGCGTGTTGAATATTTGGCCGCTGACAACAGTTGAAGTTTCAGAAGGAAAACATCAAATCTTAAAAAGAGTTTTTCCTCCAACTAATAAAATGGTCCAAAATTATTCGTAATATTATATTAGATATCGATGTCGACGTGCGTTTTAGAAAGAATTATAATTCTTTAAAAATTATAACAAAATAAATATTGAAACCTATTTTCTGCTAGAGTTTACGTGAAGTTCATGTATAATCTTTTTAGATTGGAATGGTTTCTTGTCTCTTCTCCAGTGGCTTCTCTTGTTAGACTAAATCTAACGAAAAACTAACCTTATCATTCACAATTCATGTAAAATCGGGAATGATTTGCAGAAACGTAAAGGATCAGTAGATACCTCTAGCTATTGATAAAATTCTACAAACGTGGAAACCCCGAAATTCTGAATGGATGCGCAAAGCATATATTGATCGATTATGTGAATATGGAATTACCGAATCTGAACGTCCCATTCCATTAACCAACACCCCTCAAAACTCGATAGTGTATTTTCTATACTTATAGGGTTAGGTTTAGATGACCTAGCATTTTAATTTTGTTTCTCACATTACTAACGTATTCTATTAAGATCGTTATGATAGCAGTTAACGGGCATTTATCGCGCAAATAACGTGAGTAATAAATCGAGTAGTAAATCAGAATCAATTAGGAAATACTAAATGTGGGATCATATTAATTAATAAATATTATAATAGTGTCCCACTTGATCACAACATTTCATCAAAGGAAATATTAACCCAAAACCACATAAATTTTATGCTGAAATAAAACACATGAATCACGGCAATAAGTCCTCTTAGAGCGAGTATTATTTTTCGTGTATCACAATGCATTTCTTCAACCTATATGTGATAACATAACTTAATGAATAAACTTTATATTCATTTCAGGTCAAATATGATTGTTTTTCTCAGAATAACTGAATGTATACAATTTTATTAAGAAAAACATTGCAAATGAATAAAAGTCTCTCAAATTCTTTCATATAAAGAAAAATTTACATGAGTTGACCAATGGCCATTCTGACTACGTGATCCTTACAACTCATTGGTGACATACCTTTAATTAAAAAATCAGCTATCATTAATTCAGTACTTACATGTACATGTTCTATAACCACTTTCTTTTTTTTAATACGTTCCCTGATAGCTAAATATTTGATATCGATATGCTTGCTTCGACTACCACTTTTTATAATTCTTAGCCATGAAAACTACAACTAAATTGTCACAAAACATTCTTAATGGCCTAGTAATAAAATCCACAACTTTAAGCCCCGATATAAAACTTTTCAACCACACACCATGTGAAGTGGCCTCAAAACAAGAAATGAACTCTACCTCTATAGTAGAAGTAGCAACCAATGTCTATTTCGCACTCTTCCAAGACACAACTCTGCTAGCAAACATAAAATGTATCTCGATGTTAATTTATAGGAATCAATGCAACTAGCGAATTCTTAATCCGAATAATCAACTACCTCCAGGCTCTCAGTCTGTCTATACATAAGCATGTGGTGCTTTATACCTTGAAGGTATGTCATCACATTCCTTGCAACTCTCTCGTAGTCCATATTTGGATTATTCTGATATTTTCTCAACATTCCTATAGCAAAAATAAGGCCAGGTTGACTACAAACCTAAGCATAAATAAAGTTTTCAACAGTAGATGCATATAAGATGTTCTTTATTTGTTCCCTTTCAAAGTCTTTCTTCAGGTACTAGTTCAAATTAAACCTTTCAACCTTCATAATGAGTGCTATACTTGGTGAATAATCTTTCATCCAAAATGTCACTAAGACCTTATTAATATAGTTTTCTTGAGATAGTTTTAATATACCTCAATGTCTATCTTTATGGATCTTAATACCAATGACATAAGGCACCTTACCCATATTCTTCATGTCAAAACTTTTAGAGAGAAATAGTTTCACCTCATGTAACAACTCATTATCATTGGTTGCAAGTAAAATATCATTCACATATAGGACAAAAAAACAAATCATACTCTCTCTAACCTTTTGGTATATGCATTAATCCATGACATTCTCTACAAAACCAAATGAAGAGATGACATCATGGAACCTCAAGTACCATTAGCAAGATGCTTGTTTTAAACCACATAGAGACTTGTTAAGCTTGTACACCAAATACTCACCAGCACTAGAGAAAAATCCTTCGGATTGTTTCATATAAACCATTTCTTCTAGTTTTCCATTGAGGGATACTGTTTTCACATTCACTTGATATAACTCCATATCAAAATTAGCAATCAATGCCAAAATAACACGAAGAGAATCTTTTTAAGATACAAAAGAAAATATCTCCGTGTAATCAATTCTCTCCCTTTGAGTGAATCCTTTGGCAACGAGTTTGGTTTTATATCTCTCAATGTTGCCCAATAAATCCTTCTTAGTTTTAAAGATCCATTTACAATTAATGGCATTCGCACCATTAGGCAATTCAATTGAATCCCAAACCTCGTTAGATGCTATAGATTCATTTCTTTCTTCATGGCATTATACCACAAATTGGATTTATCACAACTCATAACTTGTGAAAATGTTTCGGGATTATTTTTGGCTGCAACATTATAGTCCGATTCTTGCAAATACACAATGTAGTCACTAAGGATTGTTGATTTTTTTAATTCTAGTAGACCTTCTTAATGTTGCATTAATATTCTCCTAAGGAGTTTGTTGTTTAATTGGATGCTCAACAGTATCTCGTAATTACTGTACAATTGGGTCTATCGAATGAATATAAACAGGTTATGGATCTTCAATGATTTGTTATTCAATAGCCGATTGAATTGAAGGAGCATTGTAAACAACAACCAACCTAGTATTTGAGGTGGAACGTTGAGTATCTAAATGATTTTCTTCAAAAGCAAGGTCCCTGATTGATCACTACCACTAATTAGGCCATTCTCAAGAAATTTAGCATTTCTCCATTTCATAAACCTAATGGTGTGACATGAACAATAAAACATATATCCCTTGAACTTTTCGACATATTTAACGAAATACTCACTTATAATCCTTGAGCCTAAC
Source organism: Eucalyptus microcorys (assembly GCA_014182515.1). Lineage (NCBI taxonomy): Eukaryota > Viridiplantae > Streptophyta > Magnoliopsida > Myrtales > Myrtaceae > Eucalyptus > Eucalyptus microcorys. Next base: position 18,113,838 of record CM024571.1, on the reverse strand, counting down.
TTCTTTTCATGTAGATTGCGAACTCTTACTTTAGACAGACATTCCCTAATACATGTCATAAACTCAATTTCCAACCTTTGACTAACTCAAAAGACATCTTTAAGATGGCCTTGGTCAGAACTCGATTTAATATGTAAATTGTTATTTTAAAAGCCCAAATTAGCAAGGACATAGGAAGTTTGGAGCTACTAAGCATGCTTTGCACCATGTCCAATAAAGTTCAATTTTTTCTATCTGCTACATCATTCTAGTTTGGAGAACCAGACATAGTGTATTAGGCAATAATCACATGCACTTCAAGAAACTTTGCAAATGAACCAAGTACTTGTCCATCTTCAATGTATTTACCATAGTATCCTCCACCTCTATTCGATCTCATGATCTTAATTTGTTTGCCATATTATTTCTCTAATTCAATTTTAAAATATCTTAAAGACATCTAGTGCTTTATGCTTATAACAAAGCAAGTAGAGATATATGAATTGTGAATAATCATCTATAAAAGAGATAAAGTATATCTAATTATATCCTTTACCAAAAAAAAAGTATATCTAATTATTTGAGTCCATATCTGAACTACAAATATTTGTATGTATGATTTCTAACATTTGCATACTCCTCTTGGCACATTTCTTTGACTTGTTGGTTTGCTTTCTCTTTATGCAATCCACACAAGTGTCATAATCAGTAAAATCTAGAGTACTAAGTTCTCCATCATTTACTAATTGTTTAATTCTATTCATGGAGATATGTCCCAATCTCCATTCCACAACATAGAGGAATCCTCATTCATAACACATCGTTTTATGCCAGAATTATCATGAACGTGCATCGCATTTTAAATGATATCGTCTTGTAAATTAATTCAAAAGAGATCGTCAAATAAAATACCACTCCCAACAATTTCAAATTTTATATGATAAACTAAATTTTGAACCTGAAAAGTCAAAGGAGTATCCCAATGGTACAAGCCTTGAAACTGAAATTTAATTTCAGAAAAAACTAGGAATATAAAAGGCCATTTATAAATTCAAAACAAAACTACTATCAAAAACTTATCTACATGTCCTAATAGCTTCCATAGCGAACACATCATGTTTCCTGAATAGATGCTTTGTTCACTTTCTGCTAGTTTCCGCTAGTTCTGGAAACCTTGCAAAGAATTCCAAATGTAGATTGTAGAATCAGAATCAATCCACCAAGTGTTGTGACTCACATCAACCATATTAAATTCATAACAAACACATGAGAGTAGATTATCTTTCTTCTCGAGCCAAGCCTTCAATTTAGTGCAATCTTTCTTCTTTTGCCCCTTCCATTTACAGAAGAAGCACTTGGATTCTTTCTTAACGTTAGCTTGGAGAGGTTTTTTACATTTTCCTTTCTACTTATCTTGCCCTTTATACTTACTTGTATTGCCATATGAGCATTTTCTCCCTTTTCCATTAGCAATCTCTCTTCATCTTGAACATACATAGTCATTGTTGACACCTAAATTTTAATTAGGTTATTAATTTGGCCTTAGTTTCTTTATTTATGTATTTTTCCCTTTTTTTTCGGATAATAAACAAAACAAACAACAAAAACAACAAAAAAATAAATAAAAACAAAGAAAAAACAAAAGTAGCAGCCCCATCCTTTTTCTTCGCGTGGGCTCGCACAACTCAGCCCACCCCCATTTTCTCCTTCTTCTTCCTTCTTCTTCTTCCTCGCTCCTTCCTTCTCCGCCTCTGTAGTTCACGCGCAGCGATGACGACGCGCTCGAAGACAACCTACGGCCGAAGAGGGTAGGTTGACGTCGGCCGGAAGAGACAGATCTCAAGCGCCATTATTGGCCTCCTTCAATGCCGAGCACGCCTTGTTGGAGGAGCGAGGATGGGACGCCGGTTCAGCCGCGAGCATCCGGTCGGTAAGCCAAAGACCGGCGGCCAAGCCCCTCCGTAGACCGGACCTCCTCGCCTATAAACAGCGGAGCACTTCCATCGCTGAAGGACACGAGGCCAGCAAGCTTAGAGAGGTCCCTAAGATACTTCAGGGAGCTCAAAGAGCGAGCACGGCCGAAGGATCGAAGCCGGCGAACTCTGAAGAACTTCCCCCGAGAGACTTCTAGGGAGGTTCGAGAACGAGCTGGCCGAGATCTGAGGGAGATCGGCCGGAGGGAGAGGGTCGGTCAAGGTCCAGATCTGGGGTTCTTGCTACTGCTGCTGCTGACACCGAACGCTGCGTCGAGCCGTGCCGCCGTCCCCACACGTGATCGAGTCTCGACGTTGTCGCCTCGAAGGCTCGTTGCCGTCCCCCCTGCTGAGCCGTGACCGATCCGCCAACGCCAGGTCAGATCTGGAACTCCAAGAGAAGGAAAGACCGTCTGGATGTCGGATCTGGAAGGGGGAAGACTCGTGGTCACCGTGCCGGACTCCCGCTGTGTTGCCACAGCCTAGCGAGCGAATCCCTGCAGCCGGGCCAAGCCGTGCCCCGACGCCGCTGCTGCCCCAGATCTCGCCGTGAAGCCCTCTGGTTCAACACCTCACCGCTGTTGTTCCCTCGACATCGCTACTGCCATTCCCAGACATCCTACCGCAACCCCCCCGACGCCGTCCTCGACGACTTGCCGAGACCCCCTACTGTGTTGGGCTGCCGTCACACCTCACACCGCCACCGTGCCGTCGCCTGCTGCGCCACCTCCGTCGCCGTGTCGCCGTCCTGCGACGTCCCGGCCATCCTTCATCGATGCCATCAAGAGGTAAGGAGAAGGAGAGCCTTGAATTCGGGTCAGCCGGGTCGGACGAAAGCCTCTGTCGGGTAGGGTTTTGGCCGAAGGCCGAGTCGGGCGCACCTCACCCGAGTAGGGTTTCGGCCAGCTTGGCCCAGGTCAAACCCAACCTGCGGATCTGACCCGGGTCGTTTTTTATATAATATATAATAATATAAAATAATATTTTACTAAATAAAATAAAAAATAATTTATTTTCCAGAAAAAAAAAAAAATCAAAAATCTCCATATTTTCCCAAAAAAGCCAAAAAAAGTCAGAAAAAGCCAAAAAATGATTTATATTTCCAGAAAAAGATAAAAAAATCCAAAAAATGCTTTTTATGTCAAAACATTAAAAAAAAAAAAATGTTTTTCCTCCACAAATGAATGGAAAATCCCTCAAAAATCCAAAAAGCCTTAGAGTTTAAACGAGATTAGGTAGCGAAAGGGCATTAGTAATTAACTAGTGTAATCAAGTCCTCGATCCTAATTTCTCTGGTTGCGCAGGAGCAAGTATTTCTCCCGATACTTCGCTTGGGTTTCTAATCGACCCACCCAAAACCGATTAGTGGCGACTCCGTTTTAAAATTGACTTACAGGTTAAAAATTTGAACCATTAAGTCGCGAATTGGTAGACTTGAGAGAGTCCGGGCTAAAATAGACCTAGCCGAACCATTACCCTCCGCAAGGCGCCCACCCCGATCAGGCGCTGAAAAAAGAGGTCGCGACAGCTTGGCGACTTCGCTGGGAACATTTTTGAGGACTTAGGCCATTTTATCTTTGTTTAAATGCTTAGCTGACTTGGGTTTTTTTTTTTTGTGTAGGGTAATAGCTTAGAGTTTTTTTTAAAAAATGTTTTGTGATTATAAACTGCTGTGCATCTTTAAATGTTTTAACACTACACATGGCACACACAACTCGGCTGCCGGACCTAGGCCGCCATAGGACATTTAGGATGGTGTTAAGAAAGATACGGCTTCGAACGCGAGACTGCGTTGTAGAGGTTGCCTTTCTTTTCCCTGAATTTCTCTAGCCGAGGTTAAGAGGGTACGCTGCCAACGCGAGACTGCGACGGGCGGATACCTTTTTTAATTTCAATAAACCTTCTCAGTTAGAAATCAAGCCACACATATCATGCGCATGTCTATGTGATTGTCATTTATTTTCTCACACGAAGTAAGTTTTTTTTTTTCCGTGCACCCTGCGATTTACTTACCTTCCTGTATATATTGAGCGGTCCATGATTAGTCTAGGATTTAATACCATGATCATTTAAATTTGAAAGTAATTGTCATAAAGTTAAAAAAAAAAAAAATTGGCAAAGGAAATTACTTTCAATTGGTGTTTTTATTTCTTGAAGCATGTTACAAAGTTCCTTTTTGGGAAAATTTTAATTTTTGTTTGCTTCAAAAAGGAATATAAGTTTTTTTCAAAATTTTTTGCAATTCATGCTTTCTTCGCCTTTTAAATTAAATATCTTTTTAGTCCATGCTAATATGTTGCATGTCTTTCAATCCTTGTTTAGGAAATCCTCTTCATGTATAAACTTTTCATAAATAAGCAAAAGGGTAAGATTAGGTTGTCATCATGGACTGACTCCCTACTTATGCCATGTATTTACACACGCTTTCTTATTCTTGGATAGGTAATCACGGAGCGTCAATGTTCGCCGATCCAGATTCGTTCAAAAGCAAGAGCAAGAATGGCCGAAGAAAATGTACCAAGCCGTATTGCGGTTGTGGAAAGTGAAATGAAGCAAGTCTTCAATGTGCTTCAACAACTTTCAAAGCAGATAGACTCCATCCAGGGCAAACTCACTCCCACCCCGGCCTCAATCGAGGTATTGTTGCCACAATCATCTATTAGGGGTGATCAAGGTGGAGATACCGACGATAATATGCCTGAATTAGAGGATGATCCGCACCAAACCGCGATTGAGAAAGCAAAGCCAAACAGTTTGTCTAAAACTGAGCATGACAAACGCCTCGAAAAGCTTGAGGAGAGGCTGAAACAACTGCAAGGCCTCCAAGATCCTACTTTGACGGACCTCTCCATTTATTCCAATGGCAAAATGCCGGAAAAATTAAAAATGCCTGAGTTTGAGAAGTACAATGGCACGACTTGCCCCAGGGTTCATTTGCAAATGTACTTGGTTCAAATGACTCAATACGTTAATAATACACCATTAATGATCCAGTTGTTCCAATCAAATCTAATAGGCCCTACCCTGAGGTGGTACATTACAAAGAACATGAATCTCCTCGAAACATGGAGCGAAGTGAATGAGGCATTCCTTAAGCAGTATAAGTTCATAATGGACATTACCCCTTCCCGTGAGGATCTTGAGCGTATCGAAAAGAAAAAGTACGAATCGTTCAAAGAATATACTATTAGATGGAGGAATCTGGCCGCCCAAATCAGTCCTGAACCAACTGATTTCGAGCTGAGAAAGATGTTTATCAAAACCCTCCCTTATGAGTACCGCAATCGAATGGTAACCACGATCGCCGAATCATTTAATCAACTCATTCCAGTAGGGGAGCAAATCGAGATAGGGTTGAGGGATGGTTGGTTCACTGAACCTGCATCCACGGGCAGGTTCAGCATGAAGAAAGATAAAGAACCCCTAGTAGATGTCAATGTGACCTACAATCATTCTCCAACAATTCAGACAAGTGCAAGACAGCAACAGACCACCAGCCGTCAGCCATCCCAACGTTACAACAACAAGAGACAATTCACTCCTCTTCCTGGATCTCCGTCATAGGTACTGGCAATCCTCCGGAAGAAGAACCTCCTTTCAATTGAGCCAAAACGACCCAACGCTGAAAGCTTTTTCAACTACGACCAATCAAAGATATGCGACTATCACATGGGAGAAGTGGGGCACTCGACTGATGAGTGCTTCGCCCTCAAGAGTCAAATCCAAAACCTGTTAGACACTAAAGCTTTCTCATTCCAGATCAATTCGCTCCCTGATCACACTGACAAAGTAAACGCGGTATTCAGTTCTGAAGACAGTCAGAGCAGAAATGTCGAAACACATACCATTGACATTTATCAAGGGCTAGTGGAAGCCAGGTATTATTCAGGCAATGAAGTACCACCCTTAGCAACAAAAAAAAGAAGGGCCAGATGACATGACCACCATGTTTGGAGACCTTTTTATGGGCACCATCAACGAAGGATCGTCAGGGGAAATGGGTGCAGGCCCGCTCAAGTAGAACCCTTTTTAATTTCATGGCATATTCCCCTACGTGGGAACCTGTACATTTTTCTTAAGTCTGGTTTGTTTTGTTTTCAGCATCAGTTCCACCTGAGGAACTAACTTTTGAAATCACTCTTCCAAAATGTAAATCCACCTATTAAATAAAGTTGAAAATATTTTGAGGGCATGAGGAGACACACCAAACCAGCCCGGTGATGCTATCCAACCATGAAAAGAAAATATCATCCAAGGAGAATACTGAGAGCTGGGTTCCCTCATGCTTCCTCCCCCCAAATACATGCTTTTGAAAACAAAGAACATTTCATTACCAAAACTTTTGTCAAAACAAGATGTTAAATCATGTTTGTCTTTCTAACTCATTCGCTTCCTGTCTCAGAATATCATCCCCATCCCCCTTGACTTTGTGTGACATGGGGCATTTGAAGCTGGCGCATCATGTGAACTCGCTGAATTCAAAGACAGTCTTTCAAGAAGGCAGTGGGGCAAACAAAAAAGATCATCCCACTTCAAAGAAAATAAGCTTTATTCTCTGAATATAATTTTGGAAATGATGTCATCTCTCTTCTATTTACAGGAAACGAAAGATAGGACGTAATAGGTATAGGCATACAGTTGAAATCAAGCCGTCCCCAGGAGCTCTGTACACTCCACCTCACTCCTACCCAACTCCTTCTCAAATCGGAGCAATATCTTTTCCCCACAACGTGCTCAAGCAACTAGATGCTGTGGTTTCATCAATGGGATTTCCAACTTTAACAAGCCGAGAAGTGCATATAAGGAATTTCTTCACTTTCTTTGAATTGGCTATTGTCAACAAGAAAGAAATCCAGACAGTTGAAGTGGTCTCTAGCCCTCTATTCAAATGATGACTTAGGGCCTAGAAACCTCACTTCGTGCTCCAGACACATGCTCTCCCAAGAAGTGATTGCTATCAGAGAATTGAAAGTTTTGATTGTCCATCTCAGATTCCATAGAAGCTTGAAGTACATGACTTTGCCCAATGTTGCTAATGGTCATATGGTCAAAGAAAAAAGAAAATTCCACAGAAGGATGGCGTTGAAGATAAATCGACAACCATCAATCATGCATACGTGGCCATGAGTAAGGAAGGCCAATCGAAAGAAATGTCAAACTGTGCCAAGACGAAAAGGCTGTCATCGACATTCAAATATCCCTAGGAGTCAGCAAATACAAACTTTGGAGAAGAGTAATTTGGTATCGTTTCCAATATTCCCCCCCTCTTTGAATTTGCTTTTGACATATTTTCCCTATCGGTAGGAAGTATCGGGATTCAAGAGCCAAACTTGATGGTTAGGTTTGGCAAATCAATATTGGCCAAGCTAGTATGTGGAAATGACCCACATCAAATTCACCTGACTTCATGTAAAAGGACGTGTCATCCAGGAGCCAATTCAGAGAATAATTGACCTAACGAAGCAAGGGACATAGGACTTCGTGTCCCACTCGCACTTTAGGTCCATCCAATCATCTGCAAACCAGTGAAGGGATCACCTAACTGTCAAAAACACAGATAACAAATCAATGAGAGGCATGACAAACTCTCCCAAGCAAAATGGCGTCTCAAGTATCGCCAAAGCAAATGACAGAAAATCTTCAGGCCTCAACTCACATTTGATTTTGGCCAGACTAATTGATCTACTTGTACATCTTCTCTTTTGTAGGGGCAAAAGCAGAGATGCCCGATTAAATTCCTAATCCTTGGCTGATCATTCATGTGTCATATTCCTAATCAATAAGGGCAACCATCGACATCCCTTTGTGAATAACCCTTTTGATATTCAAGATTTAACATATTTGAAAATACCATTCTGTTGACCCTTAAAGTTGCCAACAAGGTCTTTTTGAGCAAAAACCATTCATTTGTTTTGAGAGTATAAACTCTCTCATGTTTAAAATGCTACATATCGATTTTTGCATGATGATTTTGTCTCTCCAGATCACTGATTCCGTTGAGGATTATTATAATAGACAGCTAATTGAAGAATACAAGATTAATTGAGTATGTTAGATGAGGCGCGTCAGAATGATGACAGGCAAGCTATATCCTACACACAGCCCCCCATCTATACACTTGTGAGATGAGTGCAGAAGATTCCATGGCTATAGGGTAAAGAGTTCTCTCGCGCATGGTATGATAACCAAAATAGTGAGAGGCATTCCACCGCTCACCCCATTGAGCCCCATACATTGGTGAAATTTCTGTCCTACCCCCGTCAAGAACTACCCCACACTGGGGCAGATCGGAGGCGAAGCAGCATCACAAGGTGAGAAGAGAGATAGAAATTTTCTTGCTCGCACTTGCATCAATTTTCGGGTGTCTTTATTGCATATGAACACTCGCGTTAATTTAAATGCCTTAGAATGACGAAGAGCAATTCTTTCTTTATGCACTTGTATGCATTGTACAACCCAAGTGAGTCTGTAATTTTACCCTCACATTAAGACAAAGAAAAAGTTATTGCCGTAGCCTAAAGCGCCGGCTGAAGATGCAGACCCAATAGTCTAACCAAGGTGTTTGCTTGAACTTGTCTAGACCAATTCTTCAAGCAGCAAGAAAAAACTAGGGGCATAAAAAAGTAGTGTACCTAGTAAAAGCAAGGTCAATGCCCATGAATAAAAAATTGGAATGAGAAATAGGGGCATAAAAAAAGCAGTATGCCTGGTAAAAGCAAGGCCGATGCCCCAAATAGAAAATACAGCCATTTGTATTCCCAATAGAAGTTGCTATTGTGGTTCAATTGATAGAACCTTCATCTGACCGTGAAAAGAAAGACCTGTGACAAATGCCAAGGCAATCACCAGCTCTCACCCTCTTACACATGAGTCAAGCCTACATTGCGTCCCATTGTAAAAGTCTCTTCAGACTAGGGAGCTTCAATTAACGTAGGATTTCATATGTACATAAGCATCGCTCGAAGAAGTACGAGCAAGATTACTCTATCTCTTTTCGCAGGATTCTCGACTTGCAAACCCGGAGATGATCGTGCGGCACTTCGTTCATGAGCCTTGACCTTGACAGTCCCATTTGATGAGCCGTTAACCAAATCTTCATCACAATTTCAACAAAAACCTCTCACATTAGTAAAGTCGTACCACTTGCGAGAATACTCAGACCCCTGTTGACATGATGATAATGAGAAGTGTGGTCCTTATAAATCTTGCATCAATGGTCAGGATAGCCTTTTCCATGAGAGTGAACGGAAAGTCCTTTCAGATTGAAAGTCCCTCATCTAGCATGCTCAAGACATCTACATTCTAAATAAAAGTTGTCTTTCAAAATCTTCCCCAATAGAACTCAGATGATGCAAAACTGATGAAATTATCATGCATGAATCCCATTTGAACTCATGAATTTTCAGCATGTACAATCATGTGTGCATATTGTACAAATAGCAGACATACTTTCAGAAATTAGAGATATTGCTAGGTAAGCATATCCCTATCCCCATTTGTCTTAAAGTACCTACCACTGTTCAGGTGCTCTCTTCTTGACACTCGGCCTATTCGAGTCGTCCCTTGAGTTTGGGTGCTTACAACTGTCTAAGTATCCCCTTGTCTTTGAGTACCCACCACTTGTTGGGTACTCCCTTTTTCCTAACACTCGACTTGTTCGAGTTGCCCCCAGAGTATTGATACTTGTGACTGACCAAGTATCCCTTTGTCGTAAAGTACCTACCACTGTCTAGGTATTCTCTTCTTGACACTCGACTTATTCGAGTCGTCCCTTGAGTTTGGATGCTTGTGACTGTCCAAGTATCCTCTTGTCTTCGAGTACCGTCCATTGTTCGGATGCCCACTTTTCATGACACTCAACCTGCCCGAGTTGTCCCCAAATAATATTAGTAGCTATTCAAGCACTCCACTGCGTTGTGCACCTGCGGTTACCCAGGTATGCTCTCTTATCATCATGACACTTGGACCTACCTGAGTGGTCCCATATCATATCATTAAATACTTGTGTTCATCCAAGTATTCCAGTACTTTATACACCTGCGGCTACCCAGGTGTTCTAGCCCTTTTGAGTGCCTGCGGCCATCCAGGTAAGCCTCGTGCTACATTCAAGTTTATGTTGCTAGGAGGTGGGAGACCTTTACAAATATCCCAGGTACGTCCTCGATATTCCCAATTACCAGGAGGTGAGAGACCTTCATGAATATGCGAGGCACGTCCTCGATATTCCCAATTACCAGGAGGTGAGAGAACTTTATGAATATCCAAGATACGTCCTCGATATTCCCATTTACCAAGAGGTGAGAGACCTTCATGAATATCCAAGGTACGTCATTGATATTCCCAATTACCAGAAGGTAAGAGACCTTCACGAATATCCAAGGTACGTCCTCGATATTCCCAGTTACCAGGAGGTGAGAGACCTTCATGAATATGAGGGACACACCCTCGATATTCCCCTTTACCAAGATATGAGAGACCTTCATGAATATGCGGGGCACGCCCTCGATATTCCCAATTACCAGGAGGTGAGAGACCTTCACGAATATCCAAGGTACGTCCTCGATATTCCCCTTTACTAGGAGGTGAGAGACCTTCATGAATATCCAAGGTACGTCCTTGATATTCCCAATTACCAGGAGGTGAGAGACCTTCACGAATATCCAAGGTACGTCCTCGATATTCCTAGTTACCAGGAGGTGAGAGACCTTCATGAATATGAGGGGCACGCCCTTGATATTCCCCTTTACTAGGAGGTGAGAGACTTTCACGAATATGCGGGGCACGCCCTCGATATTCCCAACTACCAGGAGGTGAGAGACCTTTACGAATATCCAAGGTACGTCCTCGATATTCCCAGTTACCAGGAGGTGAGAGACCTTCATGAATATGCGGGGCACGCCCTCGATATTTCCCTTTACCAGGAGGTGAGAGACCTTCACGAATATGCGGGGCACGCCCTCGATATTCCCAATTACCAGAAGGCAAGAGACCTTCATGAATATCCAAGGTACGTCCTCGATATTCCCAATTACCAGGAGGTGAGAGACCTTCATGAATATCCAAGGTATATTCTCGATATTCCCAATTACCAGGAGGTAAGAGACCTTCATGAATATCCAAGTTACGTCATCGATATTCCCATTTCCAAGAGGTGAGAGACTTCATGAATATGCGGGGCACGCCCTCGATATTCCCCTTTACCAGGAGGTGAGAGACCTTCACGAATATGTGGGGCACGCCCTCGATATTCCCAATTACCAGGAGGTGAGAGACCTTCATGAATATCCAAGGTACGTCCTCGATATTCCCAATTACCAGAAGGTGAGAGACTTTCATGAATATCCAAGGTACGTCCTCGATATTTCCAATTACTAGGAGATGAGAGACCTTCATGAATATCCAAGGTATGTCCTCAATATTTCCATTTCCAGAAGGTGAGAGACCTTCATGAATATACGAGACACGTCCTTGATATTCCCAATTACCAGGAGGTGAGAGACCTTCATGAATATCCAAGGTACGTTCTCGATATTCAAACTACTAAGAGGTGAGAGACCTTCACGAATATGCAAGACCCATCCTCGATATTCCCACATACGAGAAGGTGAGAGACCTTCACGAATATCTCAGGTATCCTCCAAGAGTTTGTACTTGTGATCATCCAAGTACTATCTCCCAACAAACAGATGCCCTAAGAAAGGTCGGCGCATCTCCCATCAAGGTGACCGAAGAAAAGTTCAGGTCCTGGAAAAGCGATTCCCCGTCAAGGTCCGGGTCCTAGACAAACAACTTATTGCTCAATAGGCGACCGAAGAAAAGTTCGGGTCTTGGAAAAGCAATTCCTCGTCAAGGCGACCGAAGAAAGGTTCAGGTCCTGGACAAACCACTTATTGCTATAACAGGCGACCGAAGAAAGGTTCGGGTCCTAGACAAACCACTTATTGCTCTAATAGGCGACCGAAGAATGGTTTGAGTCCTGGAAAAACAATCTTCTCATGTCACCAGGTAAGATGACGCCTTGATACTTGCCAAATTCAGGGTTCACACCCTATCTCACTCACTCCTGGTAAGTAACTACATGTATCTTCTTATCTGTCTTACTATGTGTAATGTTATATTACTCATTTTCTGCATATGGCACTAGGTCACAAATAAGATATAATCTATTGCATATGTATAAACAAAATTTAGGTATCATGTTTGTCTTTGAATGCAACTTCTGCGAACTCACCTTCAAAGAAGGGCAGCTGTTGACACCTAAATTTTAATTAGGTTATTAATTTGGCCTTAGTTTATTTATTTATGTATTTTTCCCATTTTTTTCGGATAATAAACAAAACAAATAACAAAAACAACAAAAAAATAAATAAAAACAAAGAAAAAACAAAAGCAACAGCCCCATCCTTTTTCTTCGCGTGGGCTCGCACAACTCGGCCCACCCCCCTTTTCTCCTTCTTCTTCCTTCTTCTTCTTCCTCGCTCATTCCTTCTCCGCCTCTGTAGTTCACGTGCAGTGACGACGACGCACTCAAAGACAACCTACAGCCGAAGAGGGTAGGTTGACGTCGGCCGAAAGAGACAGATCTCAAGAGCCATTATTGGCCTCCTTCAATGCCAAGCACGCCTTGTTGGAGGAGCGAGGATGGGACGCCGGTTCAGCCGTAGGCGTTCGGTCGGTAAGCCAAAGACCGGCGGCCAAGCCCCTCCGTCGACTGGACCTCCTCGCCTATAAATAGCGGAGCACTTCCGTCATTGAAGGACACGAGGCCAGCAAGCTTAGAGAGGTCCCTGAGAGACTTCAGGGAGCTCAAAGAGCGAGCACGGCTAAAGGATCGAAGCCGGCGAACTCTGAAGAACTTCCCCCGAGAGACTTCCGGGGAGGTTCGAGAGCAAGCTGGCCGAGATCTGAGGGAGATCGGCCGGAGGGAGAGGGTCGTTCAAGGTCCAGATCTAGGGTTCTTGCTGCTGCTGCCGCTGACACCAAATGCTGCGTCGAGCCGTGCCGCCGTCCCCACATGTGATCGAGTCCCGACGTCGTCGCCTCGAAGGCTCGTTGCCGTCCCCCCCTGCTGAGCCGTGACTGATCCGCCAACGCTAGGTCAGATCTGGAACTCCAAGAGAAGGATAGGCGGTCTGGACGTCGGATCTTGAAGGGGGAAGACTCGTGGTCGCCGTGCCGAACTCCCGCTGCGTTGCCACAGCCTAGCGAGCAAATCCCTGCAGCCGGGCTAAGCCGTGCCCCGACGCCACTGCTGCCCCAGATCCCGCCGTGAAGCACTCTGGTTCGACACCTCGCCACTGCTGTTCCCTCGACACCGCTACTGCCGTTCCCAGACGTCCTACCGCAACCCCCCCGACGCCGTCCTCGACGACTCGTCAAGACCCCCTGCCGTGTTGGGTTGCCGTCGCACCTCACACCGCCACCGTGCCATCGCCTACTGCGTCACCTCCATCGCCGTGTCGCCATCCTGCGACGTCCCGGCCATCCTTCATCGGCGCCATCAAGAGGTAAGGAGAAGGAGAGCCTTGAATTCAAGTCAGCCGGGTAGAACGAAAGCCTCCATCGGGTAGGGTTTTAGCCGAAGGTCGGGTCGGGTGCACCTCACCCGGGTAAGGTTTCGGCCAGCTTGGGCCATTCGCGCGTGGGCCGACTATTCCTTGGGCCGGACCCTTTTTAGAAAATAGGGCTATTTGGGCCGGGCTTGTTTTCAAAAGGAAAAAAAAAAAAAAAAAGAGAAAATGAAACAAAACAAAAATCCCGGGCCGGGCCTGCAAAGCAGGCCCGTCCGAGTCCTGGGCGAATGGCCCAGGTCGAACCCAACCTGCGGATCCGACCCGGGTCGTTTTTTATATAATATATAATAATATAAAATAATATTTTACTAAATAAAATAAAAAATAATTTATTTTCCAGAAAATAAATATCAAAAATCAAAAATCTCCATATTTTCCCAAAAAAGCCAAAAAATTATTTATATTTCCAGAAAAAGATAAAAAAAAATCCAAAAAATGCTTTTTATGTCAAAACATTAAAAAAAAATGTTTTTCCTCCACAAATGAATGGAAAATCCCTCAAAAATCCAAAAAGCCTTAGGGTTTAAACAAGATTAGGTACCGAAAGGGAATTAGTGATTAACTAGTGTAATCAAGTCCCCAATCCTAATTTCTCTGGTTGCGCAGGAGCAAGTATTTCTCCCGATACTTCGCTTGGGTTTCTAATCGACCCACACCAAACCGATTAGTGGCGACGCCATTTTAAAATTGACTTACAGGTTAAAAATTTGAACCATTAAGTCGCGAATTGGTAGACTTGGGAGAGTCTGGGCTAAAATAGACCTAGCTGAACCATTAGCCTCCGCAAGGCGCCCGCCCCGATCGGTTGCCGAAAAAAGAGGTCGCGACAGTCATGAGTTCATTGATTAAGCATTTAATATTATGTGTATTGTAAGAGATCTTGAAAGGGGCATACTCTTGTGGGAGTGTTCAAGATATAGTATACAAGAAAGGATTTTGATATCCCAACTTCAAGATTCTTCAACTGAGCTACAATGTCTCTCATCTTCATGATGTGTTCATGCACACCTTTTGCACTAGCAAGCTTCAACGATGAGAACTTCATAATCAAGGTGCTCGCATACGCCTTCTCTAAAGATTCAAATTGCGCATTAATAGCCTCCAACAATTCCTTGGTATTGTTATGCTGAATGACTGAACCACGAATGCTAACAGGAAGTTTTGTTTTTATGTACATTATATTGAGGCGATTGGACCACTCTCATTGCACATAAAGATTAACTTCAACCAGAGTGTTAGCTTCAATAGAAGTAGGTGGTTCGTTTGACTGTATAGCATAATCAATATCCTTACACCATAATTGGAGAAACATTAATTATCTCCATTCTTTATAGTTATCACCGTTCAACTCGGGAACAATTATATTAGAACTAATCATAGGTGGAAAAACTACATCATAATCAAAAGGAAAACTTATGTATCAATATATTTGAGGCAAACAGACCTAAATCATGTTTTACCAACGTAACACATGTTATAAAATAATAATCACATAATTAAAAAACTACATGTGAGCTAAGTTTCTAATTTAAATTGATTCATAATTACTTCACTATAAAACTATCAAATTACATTCCCTTCCTCAATCCCTATAGATAAATTAAGAAAGATAAATGATATTTCAATCTAATTAATCATATTAATATATTAAAAATTCCCATAGGATAAAATTTATAATATTAAGGTGACTAATTGACTAATCACAATTAATGTCTTTGATTATATGTAATCCAAAAGTTCTTAATGTAGATAATTTAATATAAATAAAAAATGTCATGGCTAATCTTCAATTAATTAAATATACACGAATCACTAAACATTTAATTTCAAGAAAAAAGAGTCATAAAAATTGCATGTAGGGGCAACACAGTAAAATCATGCGTAAACGGATAAAACTGAAATTTTACACACAAGGGCAAAATTTAATTTCACTTATAAGGGGTGTAGCCGGAATTTTAATCCCAAAAGGACAAAATCATAAATTTTCACACCCAATGGGACAAAATTGGTATTTTTCACAGTTAGGGCAAAACCGCGATTTTCCTTTATGCGGTGGGGCAAAATCGTAATTTACGAGGGCAAGGCCAAAACTGGAATTCTACATTGCGGGGCTTCACATTGCACGTGCGCCATTAATAGTGCTCGGGCACTTGCCCACTGCTACATTGCACATGCCCGAGGTCATCTCCCTCGATCTCCTTTTGCTTGCTACTCCACCATGACCAGCTTCCATTCTATCACCTAGGTCTCCCTCCACAGCCCATATCTGATCAAAATGATTGGTGGGTTTTGAAGACAATGCCGGGATGAACACATAGTTCCAAGATCTGGTGAAAACAACCAACAAAATGATCGGAATTGAGCCTAAAACAATTTGCCCTAAAACCTTAACCACTGAAACTTTTGCCACTCAATTAACCTCTGGTAGTTAATAATAGGCCGAATTATCTTGAGGCTCTTCTTCCTAATGGTGGTGACCGAGCAAGTCCGTTATCGTGTGGTGGGTTGCCTGAATTTGGTTGGAATTTATAATTCTGTTTTAGGCCACAAAAGATTTGATTATTACCGATTCACAATCCAATAAAATATACAAAATTCCAAAAAATTTACCAAGGCAGAGATCATAAACCGCTTTGATACCAATTGTTAGACTAAATCTAACGAAAAACTAACGTAAAGGATTGGTACATACCTCCAGCCATTGATGAAATACTACAAATGCAAAAACCCTAAAACTTTGAATGGATGCGATGCGTATATTAATTGATTCTTCAAACATGGAACCATTAGATCTGAACATCATGTTCCACTAGTCAATACCCCTTAAAACTTGATGGTGTATTTTCTATACTAACAAGATTTGGTCTAGACAATCTGATGTTTTTATTCAGTTTCTCATGTTACCGATGTTTTCTATCAAAACCGTTATGGTAACAATTAATGAGCAATTATCACACAATTAACATAGGTAATAAATCACGCAATAGATCAGAATTAATTGAGAAATACTAAATGCAGGATAATATTAATTAATAAATATTATAACACCTCTTTGTTAACAGAAAATTAGAGGCGATTTCCTCATGATCATTTTCCAATTTCACATGCTCAGTTTTCTTTTTATAGGAATGCTCCATAATATGTTTGGTAACCATATGATGTTTATCTTTTTGCTAACCTAAAAGTTTCTGGATATTCATCATCCATGACAACAAATCACAAAGAAATTGTTCAATATCTTGTGGGATTGTGTGATATTCATTTTTTTTTTTGGTCGAGTGTGACATTCAATTTGAATTTTAAAAAAAATTGCAATAATTCTTTCCCAAAAAATGCATATCTAAATTTCACTTAATCAAAATATTCCTATTCGTTTTCTTGTGAAACTTTTGTTGCCAACAGTGGGTTATTAATATATTTCGTATTCATTAATGGTTAAAGTTAATTTTTTGTATATTGTCATTATTGATTAATATCTTATGACTTACAGAGTTAATATGTCACATAGATATTCATGTCATAATACTGTAATATTTAAACCTTCATAATTTGTCAACTTGTGAGAAAATAAAATTAAAATTAAAAAGAGTATAAGAGATTGTTTAAAAGTTATAATAAAGCTTTTATAAAATATATTTTATTGTGTTGACGCCACTATCAGATACCATATAAATGAAACTTATGGTGAGGGTAAAATTCAACTCTTAATTTTGTTATCATTGAAATTTTTTGGCTTGAAATAATTACTTTGCCAAACGATGGTAGATTCTCGCATGATCTAACCACGATGCAATCCCACTGACTCTCGAGGCATAGCTAAATGTGAAGTTCTTGCACGGGCCTGATCCACTGAATTGAATTTAACAATATCTTTGGTCTTGGCGGACCAGATTGGGGCCTTCATAGGACTCACCAAATCAATAGTGAAGATTCATTCGATTCAATGGGTCCGAATCTAGGGAAGAATTTCCCTTGATGGGGTTTGCACCAGCGCCACTTCTCTCGTGACTTAATGATATGTGTAGTTTTCGTTTACTTTATTTTGCGATATCTAGTAATAGTATATTGTATCTTTTGATGTTTTCCCAAGAAAGTTGGGTGTGTGTGTGTGTGTGTGTGTGTTTTTTTTTTTTTTAATAAGCTGGTTGACAGTGCATCGATTCTCTTTGATTTTCATATAAAACTATATATTGCCCTTCGGCTTGTCAGGAGTTAACTTTTCCACCTCAAAAGTCAATGTATTTGGTGGATCAAATATAGCCCTGCATCCTATCCGATGTCTGGAAAACACCAAATTCGGATATGTCCAGATATGATTTGGTTAAAATAATTTCATTTGAGATAAAAATAAATAGAATATCTAATATGGAACAACTGAGGAAAAAAAGTCAAAGAAGGAGAAAACTCATATGGACTTGCTTCACTACTAACCGCTCAACATCGTCCCGCTAGGTTTGCACATCTCAGCCAATCTCTCTTCTCAGCTCATCACCACCGGCCTCAACCCCAAATGACATCCCTTAGTTCGTTGCTTCCAGCTCCGTCACACGTGGCCATTGATAGTGTTAACTTCCTCCGACATGTTATTTCTAGATATTAATATTGTATAAGATATTTCAAATCCTATCATATTTTTATTCTATCCACCTTTATCCTATTAAGTAATAATATCTACACAACCAAATGCAAAGGCAATTCATACACGCGAACTGCTATGTGTTTTTTTCTTTTTCCTTTTTTAGGAGAAATAATGTCATGATGAGTGTTTAAGTATTCTCTGAAGCAATAGAGGAACTCCCATGGAAGAAGGTGGCATGGTGGATAACGTAGAACGTTCGAATTTTGCCCCTTTTTGGAATTTTTTGTCTAGTAAAAGTCAATTTTGATCAGATAGATGGATAAAGTTAGTTGAGACAAGCATTTTGATGGGTGGCGCACCTCCAGGGAATGCCACACACGCCGCCACATGCAGCCACCTACTGCTACACTATGCTGCCACCATGACCACGCGTAGGCATTGCCTAGCACATGCAACAAGTGCACTTGGGCTAATGTCAGTGACCCATTGACACGGATCGACCCAATTGACCTCAAGACCTAACTATTGACTCGACTTGGTTGACCATTAACAATATCGGTCAAACCAGTCAGATCAGACTATTGACCATTGAATGATCATACCAGTGATCCAGGTTGATTAAGGCACACAAGCATGCACTACACATGTTGCACACTCAGCAGTGCATGAGGGCTCCAATGGGAGCATACTCAGCGCAGATGTTCTTGTATTGAGATGCTCTACAATATAGTATATTCAGTTTACATGTTTGATGCTTCTAAAGATGTGCAAATGCGTACTAAACCAAAATTTTTAGGGTACTTTTGCGTATTTTCTTTTATTTCTCTATTGTTAAGTAAATATAATGCTTGCTCACAGGTATATCATCACATATATAATGTGTAAAGTGTGATTCATTGATTGCATGTATAAGGTTTAACATGTATCAATGAATCAAACAATGTCACTAGCATGACTCATGATTTTAGTGATAAAATACCATTGTCTTCAATATAAAGTTAACATTTCCGATATGAACGAGTTTCAAGGATTCAATCAAATTGCAACTGCCAAAGTAAACACACTTGATTAGATTTGAGAAATATTGATCCCATGTTGCGGTGGGATTTCTCCTATTCTAAAAGGTGGTCATAATCCCAAAGAAGATGATTATATATAATTCTTTGATGGATACATGTGCAACATATGATTGAGAAGTGACTGATCCTATTGTTCATACACACCAAAGTGGTAAATATACAAAGGTTGGAATATATTCTTATGGTCATTGTCATGTGAGGAGTATATAACTGCATATTATGTATTATGCCCTAGTGTGTTTATATGATGATATACGTAATTCTCAAGATATGTATTAATACAATTTCAACTTGCACAGTATTCACATAATGCTAATTGTATTCATTGCTTGAATTTTAAGTCACCTTCTTTGGAAACAGCATCTCTAGTATGATTAGGGTTCTTATCGTTTCAAACTTTAAGAAATGGAAAGAGGGTTTTCTGCTTGGGGTGGAGCTAGTGGATATTTATATTGCCCTTACTGAGAATAAGCTAGTAGAATTCATTGCTGATAGTATAGTACACAAGAAAGCACATTGCCTAGGAAAAAAGCAATCAGATTTGTTTGTTACCTATGAAGCGATCTATTCAGGAACACTTGAAGAGTGGCATACTAGCTAACTATACTGCTAGATAGATGATGGTAGCCTTAAAAGCTAGGAACCATGTCTCGTTTAATGCTGAAATAGGAACGCATCTACAAGGACTCTTCAACATGAGGTATGACAGTTCAAGTGGGGTTAGGGATTACATTATAAGGATGCTAAACCTGTAGATAAAAATTAAGATTCTCAATGTTTCTGTTCCTGTTGCTTGCATTGTTCATCAAGCCATAAATATCTTTCCACATGATTTGGGGATTAACAAGACTAATTACAACTACCATTATGAGACTTGGTCAATTTATGACCTTATAGTTAGTGTGGTAGCAAAGAAAGAGAACTAAAGAAAGAAAAAGGGCATTTTGCCCTGTATGCCTTTTGTTCCAGCAATAAGAAGAATAAGAGGTCCAAAAATTGTACTCACAAAAAAATACATGAAACCACTAGTCATTCTAACTAGGTCTTAAGAAAGTATCATTCAAGAAAGATGGTGACCGTTGCTTATTTTGTAAGAAGAAAAGTCATATAAAGAAAAATTGTAACAAATACAAAACTCGGTTGTCCAAACGTAAGCTTGTAGTAATAATTATTTGGCATTTGTTTGTAAGTCCAACCTATTAGAAATCTCATCTAGTTCATGGTGGGTAGATAATGGTGCAATTAATCATATTGCGTTTACCAAACAGGGATTCATAATACAAAAGAAGTCAAGTTGGGATGAATCAAAGCTCGCAATGACAATCAACATTAAAGTCGACGTCGACTTCGTGGGTGCTCATAGACTATTTAGGATAACAGTACAGTGGGGGACCACTATATCTTTATCTCTATCTATACAGATGATTATGGAGCCTCCTACACCACAGACTAAGCTTGTTAAGGTCCAAAATCCTATTGTTAAGGCAACTCCTAATGAAGTTCCTTAAGCCCTTCAAGTTTAGAATGAGATTGTAATGGGTCCACTTAGGAGATCCATCAAGTAGAGATGATTAGTTATACCACCAGACTATATAGTTTATCTAGGAGAGCATAGCTACAATATCATCTGTGTGGTTGATCTAGTGACTTATGTATATGCTACATCTTGTCTTTAGTCAGAATTATAGTCGGATGTGATGAAAAATAGTCTATGAAACATAATGATGTTTAGGAGCTAGTTGAATTGCTTAAAGGTTACAACCTCGTCCATTGTAAATGGGGGTGTAAGACCAAAAGGAACTCCAAAGAAAAGATTTAGAAGTCTAAAGCCAAACTAGTTATTGAGGTTTCATTCAAAAAGGAGTAGACTATGAAGTAACTTTTTCCCTAGTCTTTTCTTAAGATTCTTTTAGAGTGATCATTAGTAGCTCATTTTGATATGAATTTACACTAAATTGATGTTAAAACCGCCTTTCTGAATGAAGACCTAGATGAGGAGGTCTATATAAAGCAACCCAAAGGCTTTGCAACAAATGATTCAAATGAGCTTGTGCATAAACTGAAAAAAAAAAAAAAAAAAAAAGTCAATTTATGACCTCAAGGAAGCTTCTAAATAATGGTATTTGAAGTTTCATTATGTTGTCACGTCATTCGATTTTATTGAGAACAAAGTGATCACTGTATATACCGTAGGTCAGTAGGAGGAAATTTATTTTTTGCGTACTCTATGTAGACAATATCTTGCTTATGAGCAGTGATCTTGGATTACTACTTGAGATAAAGCGGATGTTGTCAATGAATTTTGACATGAAGGACCTTGGTGAGATATCTTTCTTCCTTGGCATTGAGATCCATGGGGTATGTTCTCACCATATGTTGGGTTTGTTTCATAAGGCATATGTCGATCGTATTTTAGAAAAAATCAGTATATAGCATTATAAACGAGGAATGGCTCCTGTTACTAGGGTGATAAACTAAGTTAGTCACAATATCCTCATTCAGATATTGAGAAAGTTCAAATGAATGAGGTACCTTATGCTAGTGCACTTGGGAGTATCATGTATGCTCAAGTTTGTACCACACTAGACATTGCTTTTGCAACTAGACTTCTAGGCAGATATTAGTCAAATCCAATGATCATTGCTACCAAGAAGGTATTGAGGTATTTAAAGAGGACAAGAGACTACATACTGATTTACAGACATGTTCAAGATCTACAAGTAGTAGGATATTCGGATGCAAGCTTTTCTGGCTGTCAGCATGACATGAAGTTGACAAATGTATATTAGTAGAAGGTGTAGTATCATGGAAAAGCGAGGAACATAAATCTATGTCATCCTCTACCATACAAGTAAAGTTTGTAGCATGTTTTTCGGATATTTACTCAGACTATTTGGCTTTAGAACCTCATTAAAGAGTTGACCATATTTGACTTTGTAAATAGGCCCATACAATTGTATTATGATAATAACTTTGCAATGTTATTTATCGACAACAACAAAGGTCTTAAGGGGTCTAAACATTTGGCAGTCAAGTTTTTTACCATGACAGAAATAGTTAAAAATTGTGACATTATAGTAGAGCATATATCCACAAATGATATAATTGTCGATTTTATTAACTAGAGATCTTTGTCCTTGTATGTTTGAATGACATGTCTTTAGCATTGGCTTGGGAGCACAATGGAATGTTATTTAGTGGAAGCTATTTAGAGGAAGCTATTTTGGTTTTATTCTAATAAAGTTTACATCTGTGATTGTTA
Source organism: Eucalyptus microcorys (assembly GCA_014182515.1). Classification (NCBI taxonomy): domain Eukaryota; kingdom Viridiplantae; phylum Streptophyta; class Magnoliopsida; order Myrtales; family Myrtaceae; genus Eucalyptus; species Eucalyptus microcorys. Next base: position 18,091,393 of record CM024571.1, on the reverse strand, counting down.
TGTATAAACTCTTTTGCATTCAATAAAGTACTTATGAATTTATTGTTGTCTTGTTGAATACATATATTTGATGAAAATTTCAAATTCTCGTGTAAACCTTGAGTAAAAGCTAGGGGGTTTAGCTACTAGCCTCAAGGATATGTAGGTTTATTGGAACCATAAGAATATTCTCTAATGACACATGAGTATGACACTTAAGAAAATGTGCACCCACAAAGGGAATGACACATAGAGTATCATTCTCTATAAGGTGCTATTCATTTGCTACACTACTATATAAAATTCACATCAGTAGAGTTAAAAGCACTCGTGATTATGAAAGGCTCCGTGTGTATTCAGGATGTAATTCTCAAGCACGTTGTAAAATTGATTGTTATGGTCAATATTTGATATTTAGAAGTGTTATTATTGCAAGATTTAGCTTATTAATTAGGGTTCTATTCAAACTTCAACAGATTTGAGAAATTTGGGGCAAGAGGGGTACACAATTAAGGATGTACTTGAAAAGCTGGGATTAAGAGTAAAATTATAATGAAGATATATTCCAACAAAACTCTTGATTCTTATCCAAATGTTGTCATGTGATGTAACTGCCATACAAATTACTTTTATTAAATCGAAGATACGTGTGTTTAGTAATATATTACATGTGAATTATAGTCCTATTTTCTAACAACTCAAATTTTAGGAAAAACAGTTTGTTTAATATGGTATTTAAACACAAATTATTAGTTCAAATTCTAACACCACCTCTTGAATAGTTTGTGTTAGTTACTGTTGTTCTCCTGCCCTTGTCTTTTTTGGTTGTCTATTTGACGTGGCTACAGCCGGATTTTGTCTCGTGCGAATAAGGACAGACTTTCATGCCTTAGGCATGAGGAGAATTACAAAAATATTGTAAAATGCCGGCTCATTTCTTAATAAAGATTTTGGGAGAAGTGATTTATCTAATAAGGTAGATAGTGATTCATCTATTTGTTTTAGAAATTGCCTCTAGCTCAAAATTTTCTATTTTACCTTTTTATTAGGTTTACATTACTCATTGTCGCGTTCATAGAGCTAAATAATGTGTTTGATGTGATATTACCACACCAAAGTTTCCTTTTTATGACTATGGAAAGAACCCACACCATCGATCTTTTTTATGCTAGTTACAAATTTTGAACTCTCTACGGAAGTGTGGCGGGGCCCCCATAACTGCGATTAGACGTGTCAAACTAATGGGATGGTTGAGTTTGGGTGGGTCAAAAGTTGGGTCCAATTCGTTTAACTCATTTTTTATGCAATAGAATTTTGGCTATCTATTCTCGGCTCTACCTGGACCAACATGTACTCAACCCAACTGGGTTCCAATTCAGAGTAATTTTTCTCCTTAACCACAATTCACAACCCCAAAAAGCTCAAATGATATTGAAACCGCCAAATGGCTAACAAACCTCTAGATGGCTAAAAAATTTTATACATTAATACTTACAAATTATACTTCAAATTGCACCTTCTTTTAGTTATGGAAAACTTTGACCTAGGGTTCTAGTGTCACCAAATAAAAAAGAAAGTCATTTGTAACTTTTGAGTTAGCTCGAGAGCAGTGATGAGAGAAGAGCACAAATGCTTCTATTGGGTCACTAGTGTCAAGAGCAATAACGTTTGAAGAGAAAAGGGCACGAATGATTTCACCCGCTACAAAAACTGAAAATTGCTTAGGTATTTATGGATGAGAGTTTGGCTAAAATAGGAGATAGGCGAGAATTTCCTTTGAGATAAGTTTCCATACCTTTTTTATCTTTAGAATGCTAAATGAGTTGAAATATGGATAATTTAAGCAACACATCACAAGCCATCTCACTAGACCTTCTTTTCCCTTTTAACGCATTTTATCCTAATTTATTGTCAAACGAGTTACCCACTCCACATAGGACCCACTAAACATGAGTCGTGATCCGCTTTATCAGCATTACTACACACAAATAGGGCTAAGCTAACATGTAAGGAAGGGTTTGAACTCGATAGCCTAAGGTGAGACGAAGCAACGCAGCCGTTGATCTGCATGCGGCAAGTTGGAAAGGTGATGAATCCAACCACCTTCCATGGGTTCCCTAGAGGGATCCTCGCCGAAGTTTATAAATCCACTTCCCCTTACACTTCTTTGTTTGAGCTCAAAGGGAGAGAAAGCTCATGGTCATTTCTTTGTTGTGCCTTTCTGAAGCATGTCGATGGAAAAAATATTGCTTGCGAGTCCGAATGAAGAAAAACGATTTGTTTCCTCTTCTTCACTAACTTTCATATGGAAAGAATTGCATGAAATCGTCCGTAAGACAATCTATCAAAGAATTTTAAAAGAGCTTGCTAACATGAGTTTTTAACTAAATATAGCATTTACGGGATTGGATATTATTGATGAATCGAGCCAGTTGACAAAACTTCAAGTGCTCAGCTGTCCACATTATCTATTAGATCTAGATGACCATGTATATTTGACGAAATATGAACGAAAGGTTAAGCTGAACAAGAAGAAAAGAGGAAGTAAATGCGAACTTCTTTTTCCTTTGCTGTGTATGCATGACGTCAAAACTAACAACTGTTTTCGATCTTCGTTTAGACTTAGTCTCAGATTATTGCAAACTCAGCAACCTAAGTTTGACAAAAGGATATATTATTATGATAATACTCGGTCGTTGGATTAGGTCGATGGACGTGGGGACTCGGGAATGCGTTTTGGCTGTCTCTTTACCAGCACTATTGCTATTTGGAGACTTGGAAAATATTGGCTCTCGCCGACATACATGGACCAAAAAGTCTCTGAAAACAGAAGGAGGGTCTTCTTTCTCTAATATATTAATTACATTCTCTATTAAATAAATCGGGCTTTATGGCCATTTTTTCCAAGCAGGAAGTGCGCTCCACGCCATCATGTCACTAGGAGACACAAAGCAATTATCATCTTGTCATTTTTTTATTTTTGGTCGAAATCATCTTGTCTTTGTTCGCTCTCTTTTCTGCATATTTTCCACTTGGAGAACGTGACCGGAGCTCTTTGGCTGCGCTGTCAAAGTCGTCCACAGTTTTCACCTAAGCAGCTTCTGAGAATTCTCGAGCCAACGACCGGGGTCTGAGCAGGACAGGACACTACTTGCGCTGTACACACGTTGGAGGAATTCACATTCGTCTTGCGTAATTTTTAAGTACACCGTTTTCCTAATTGACCAAATCAAAATAATACCAAGATGAGAAGCTATCGGTACAATTCTAATCAATAAAGAGTTTATGCCATATCAATTTAATCAACTCTCTCGAGGGTAAATGATCAAGTATATTTATGGAGACTAGAGATTTTCTTATTGAAAGATATTGTTAGAGATATTAGTAGATATTAGGGATATTATTTAATATTTCGCGATTCTCTAAAATAGTTAATTTCCTTTATACGCATATCATTCGAGTATAAATGCCCTTCTCTAATAGCTTGTAAAGCCAAGCTAATTAAGTAGAGTTGTAGTCTTCACTAATTTTCTCTCTTTCTCTCTTGAATATCCTCTAACATTTACATGGTATCGGAGCCACCAAGAGAGTGAATTAAATCAAACCTAAGCTTTTTCTTCATTTCTAGTGTCTTTAGTCATCTCATCTTCGCTAACTTATTTGTTGTGGTACTCTCTTCTAATTGCAAGCAACATTGATGAGCAAAGTCACCATCAAATATCCAAGTGGTTGTGAGCACCGGAGTCAAGCACACCTTCATGGGTAGCCAAAGATGAGTGTCGTGGGGTGATGACATCAAGAATCTAGGTAGCTGCGAGTGCCAGAGTCAAGCACACTTCATCAAGTAGCCAAAGATGAGCACTGTGGGGTGATGTGGTTTAGTTTGCTGCAATTCGAGTTAGGTTTCCATACAATTCTATCGGGGTTGTATGAGAACGATACGTCAACTTTTTAAGTATGCATTACTTTAGCGCTTATCAAATCCAATTTGTTTGGTGTAAGGTCCAGACAGCACTTGATCACAGACTTTTGAAGAAATTTGCACCAATCATATGCAAGCTAGATGCTCCAACTTGCAGTGATAAAGTGTATTTATGAAGGGTAGAGATTTCCTTATTAGAGAATATCGTTAGAGATGTTATTAGATTTTAGGGATATTATTTGATATTTCGTGATTCTCTAAAATAGCTAATTTCCTTTCTTATGCATATCATTCGAGTATAAATACCCTCCTCTACTAACTTGTAAAGTCAAACCAATTAAGTAAAGATGTAGTCTATACTAATTCTCTTTCCTTCTCTCTTGAAGATCATAGAATATTTACATGGTGTCAAACCTAGAGATCCTGAGTTCAAAGCTTATCAGCCCTTATTGGCCCCCAATTAAATATATCCACATTTAGTACTAAGCAAAAAGACCAAACTAAGCGTGAGAAGGAGTTTTACAATAATTAAATATTAAATTACGATTTTATCTAACAGCTTAAGCTTTTAGAACAGTCAGTAGTGATCCCACAAAATCTCATATGGTATTAGAGCTAAAGGTCCTGAGTTCGAATCTTTTCAAGCCCTATTTGCCTCCCCAATTAAATTCGATGCCTTAATACTAGACAAAAGACAAGATTAAGCATAAGGGCAAGTGTTAGAATATTTAAATAGTAAACAATGCATTCATCTAATAACTTAAGCTTTTAAAATAACTAGCAGTAGTCCCACAAAATCTTACATGGTTTCAGAATTGGAGGTCCTGAGTTCAAACCTTATAAGACCTCATTTGCTTCCCCACTTAAAATGCACATGCTTAGTACTAGGTAAAAAGATCAAACTAAACGTGAAAGAGAGTGTTAGAATAATTAAATATTAAATCATATCTTCATCTAATAGCTTAAGCTTTTAAAACAGTGTGTGGTAATCCCACAAAATCTCATAGTAAAAGCCACCAAAACCTTAAATTATGTTCATAGTGACATATTTACCAGAATTTTTTTCTACGACCGAAAAAAAAAAAAAAAATCTAAACTTATACCAATGTGACACATTACCCTCCATTAAAGTTTTACCAATGTGAACCATTAAAATTCTGCCTACATGGACACTAGAGAGCAAAGAGTATTCACATGATATTCACATGACTTAATTCAAATAAAAATAATGTTGTTTTGACTGAAAAATCATTTGACAAAATCTTGATGGAAGGTAAATATATCACATAAATACAAGTTTAGGATTTTTTATATTTTAAGAAAAATTTAGAATAAATGTGCCAGAGTGAACATGGTTAGGAGTTTTTGATGTCATATAAAAAATTAGGTGAAATATATCACCGTGGGCATAATTTGGAGATTTTTGTGACTTTTTACGCTCTTCAATGGCATAATAAAGAAAATAATGTCAAGCGCACTCCTTAATCAAATTCGTGGACTAAAACTGTCGGACTGGGCTCGTCATTGGGATCTTCCTCAAATTAAAGCTATGTTCGAAAGTTTGGCGAGGAAAGAATTCATATTTTGAAATTTCTCTCTGTCTTGGTCACAAATATTTTAAATTTGTTAATACTTTCTACTCCAATTTCCGTTCCTCTTTTTTCATAAACATAGACTAAGGGGTGAAAGTTCTGGTAAGTAGAAGAAATTATTACAGTGCGCATCAACCCTATAATGACTTTAAAGAGATTGATAGATTTGATGAGCAGCTGAAGTCGCCAAAAGAGTTTCCTTCTTCTTTCTTAAGTCACATACCATGCCATTTTCTAGAGGGACAAAAATATTTTATGAGTTGGATATTTTACGTGATAATATTGACTTTGTGTAACCGATCAATTTTATATGGGACGAATATGGATATGTCTAGATAAGAGACTTGTCATTTTCCAATGATTCATTAATTTCATATAACTTTATTTTTATCCGACTTCATATCCTAACATTCTCCAACATATGACTGGATATTAAAAGAAAAAAAAAGGGTTTCTCATATCCAATTTTTTCTATTTCATTCTAATTCTCATCTGGATAACCAAATGCAGTTTTGGAAGCTTTTAAAACTTTTGTCGGTTCTCTTTCCATATGTGCTCTTTTAACAAGAGTCTGTAGAAGATTTTTCTTTAATCACAATAAACCACCCCTTTCACACTCATGAGTTTTTCCTATATGGGGCATTCAGAAGTTCATCTTACACCTTCTTTCTTTTTTTGAAATCAGTATAGCTATTCAAACAAGTATGGGCCAGAGTATTACAGCCTTAATAATGCTGGGTCTAATTGCAAAAGTGTGGTTTGTTATGCGGAGAAATGAGAAGTTGGAGACTGTATATTTCCTAACGATAAAGGTTGGGTTGGGTTGGGTAATGTTCATAGTAGAACAACTTATGATTTTCGACATATAAAAGCAATAAAGAATGTGTTTTGGCTAGTGTAAGTGGGAACCCGGACAATTGGGTTGGTGGCGGACGCGATGGCGATAGAGTGAGGACATTTGGTGAGTACTATTCTTTTTTAATGTCAAAAATTGAACTAAGACCCACGGCACAAGCACGAGGAATTGTCCGGAGGAGCATCATGAGACTCGTTTGACGGGAGGTCATTGGTTTGTGGTCTGTGGGGGATTAGCTGGAGCCATTGACACTTCGTTCAGGATCAATCTCTTTACAGTGAAACACATTAATCTGCTGTACATTTCATATTGCTTGTTTGACCAGTTCTCTATTCCCTTTAGTCCCTCTGGCAAGAATTCCTTATTGTTGCCATTGCCATTCTCACAAGATAGAAGTATTGTATTATATTCTCCCAAGATTTGACGTAATTAATTGTTTGGGACATCAGGTAATTTCAAATTAAGAAATTAGAGATTACTTGTTTGTGTGTTCAAATCCCACAAATTGCGTACATACCGCTTTGAGTCAAAGCTACCAGCACAAGTTATAAGCATGGACTTAACTAATTCATCATTCTTGTAAGGTATTTCATGGGTCTTCAAGCAGTCCGGTCTCTCTTACCCTTGAGTTATCCAAAAATGAAAACAACATTATATTATCACCCACGATACATTTGGATAGGTAACTTGAGTGTTTAACGAGTCTATAAGTTAATATACCCAATACTTAAAAAGAAAAAAAGCCAACTTTTCACTCCACACTTACGAATGAGAGAAATTTTTTAGGTATTACACAAGTCGTCAAGTAATATATCTCCACTAATCTAAGTCAATTACTATTGCCGTATGCTATTTCAAGTGATATGAATTTCAATATTCTGTTCTAGATTATAGTAGTTTTTTCATGGTGATTAGACTATGGTGCATGGAAAATTTCAAGCTCCAAAAACACCTAAAAGCCTCTCTACAACAGGTGCATTGAAGATGAAATTAAAGGGCTTATCCCCTTTTACTAGTTTCCTTCACTCCTAAGATAAAAGGAGGATAACCAGCACTACAAGCTTTCCCCATCACGTCAATATTACAACAATTTAAATCCTGCTAAAGTTGAACTTGCAGGAATCTTCCTTGGTAGATTCGTCTCAACTTCCCTCAGCAAAATAGTCAACACCTTTAATCATATATATCATAACTTATTTCACTCTCTAATCAGGCATACTTTAACCATGAAACATGTTAGTCACTAACTTCCGATAGCGTTATCCTCACCTTTTCCTTAACTACACCATGTAATTCCTAATGTCAAACCCCACACTTCACAAACATAATTTTTTTCATTTAACAAATGTCATGTCATCTTTTCGTAAGTGGTGGGTTTTGAAATTAAATGGTGCAAAGTAAAGGGGAAGCTGTTATGATGACTTCTATTGTATTTATTCATCCCACGAGAAATTACACTCCTTGTAATTAAGACTCAAAACAAGTTCTACAATAGTATGTTTGCCAACATAGTTTTCCAAGTTTGCCAATTATGATCGGTTTGAATTGCATTTATGACAACAAAATTAAGGAGATGGGTCATGGAGAACCAGTAATATAGGAGACTCCCATCATGGATAATGATGACATTATGTCCATGTTCATGGGGCTTAAACCCTAGTACAACAGAAGCTGTAAAAGGCAGGGAATAATCAATAGCTTGTTTAACGCTTAATTTTTGCTGCAACCACTAATGTAGTAAAAATAAAGTCATCATTGCCAAAAGATTACGAATTTTGCATGACTACACAAAGTGCTTCGACTCACCAACACTTCTTATACCTTTTTCACATCTTTAACAAATAAGCAGAAGCGAATCTACGAAGGAACAAAAGAATGTTCTCCTCGAACCAAATGGCATCAGTGTAAATACCCTTCTTGTCCCACCCCCAACGCAGTTCGAGTTTCTTCCTATAAATACCCTCACCACCTTCTCTCTTCTTATTGCGAAAGCCCACAGAGAGTCTCACCAACTCCATCACCCTTAAAAACCACCCAAGGAAAAAAATCAAAGAGAGAGAGAGAGAGAGAGAGAGAGAGAGAGAGAGAGAGAGATGAGAGCTACAAGTTCTGCATCAAACACCCACATGTGGAGCTCTCCAATACCATATCTCTTTGGAGGGCTAGCAGTAATGCTGATCCTCATAGCCGTGGCACTGATCATATTGGCGTGCTCATACTGGAAACGGCCTTCCAACGCCTCAGGCGATGCTGATGAAAAGCCAGTGAAGTCCATGATTCCGCCGTTGGATCTGGAGCCAAGGATCGTAGTTATCCTGGCCGGAGACGAGAAGCCAAAATATCTGGCAAAGCCGGTTACTTCGCTGCCCTCCTGCTGTGAGAAAGTCTAAATAGAAACTTGTGGTCCCATTTAGTCATTAGAATGAGCTAAAACGGCGAGATTTTGTAGTGCTTTTAATCTTCTCCATCCTCTGGCACACCCGCCACTTTTGCTTTGCGGGAATATTATGTAAATTGGTGAGCAATAAAATCAAGAGATGTTTTTCATTTTTTTTCCTGACGATGACTGTTAGTTTTCGATCTTGTACTAGTAGATGCTAGTTTTATCTACATGCATGGAATTCTCTGGAACCTGTGAGAGAACAAACTGAGAACCACTCATGTGAATATTTTCAAAGAAAGGACATACGGTGATTTCATATGACTGAACTCTACGTTCCCAAAGATTTCCAGTTGAAACTCTAAGAAATTTTAATTCTCTAGTCTTGTGATTTTAAAAGCCTGCAAAAGTATTGAAAAAAAAGAAGAAGAGAAGCTTCAAAGAGAGACATCCAGATTACTTTTCCACATATTAAAGCCCTCTTTTCTGGAATTAAATAAAGATATATGGAAATATCAGTATTAGCAAGATGAGTAGTGGATGGTATTTGTTGAATTTGAACCGATGGCATGAGCATAAGATATTGTTCAGTTATCAGCAAGCGAATCTACGTAAATTCTCATTTATTATTTTTAGAATTTTTCTGGGCAAGGAGCTTCTCAAAGTTAAGAATTTATTAGAGAAAAAGAAAAGAAAGAAGCACAAAAGGGGTGTGTATTCCCTCCGATGGAGAAGAAAAGGATCTGTTTTCGGCGAAAGGGATTGTTTATTGATTGGCTGATGTTAGTGGGACGCGGCGGTCAGAAATTGTAAATGGATCAATGATGACCCACTTGAAAACACAGAGAGAAAGAGAGAGAGAGAGAGAGAGAGAGAGAGAGGCTCATTTTCTACTGTGAGTAATGGGGGACAAAGGTGACAATAATTCTCAGTTGCCCTTCTATTCTATATCTCGAGTGTGGATATGTTCTGAGTATATTCCAGGTCATATCTGTCCTAAAATACTGTGGGAAACATCGAGTTCCGAGTCAACTTCTAGTAAGAAGAAAAAGAAGACAGGCTCTCGCACCAAACGTGGGGGCTACATTCTCCTGTCCGGTCTGCTGGTGCAAGCGGCAAAAGGCGTACCACTTACGTTTTCTTCTTCTTCTGAGAACTAGATGACGACGAGTTCAAAGGAATGGAAGAATTAGCTCCATAGTCACCTTTGGAAGCCGTCTGTCTAAGTAATCTAGCACTTATTTTGGATACTGGAGATGGTTCAAGTTGTAAAGCCGTATCTCTCTCCTCCCACCCCCTTCTAAGTTTCAGAAGGGGAGGGAATTAACCTAGATCTCTCCCCACCTTCCCTCGTTGCTTTTCCTTTTATTTCCTTTGATTTCTTTCCTTACTCTCCTAATCTAGTTTTAAATCTAAGAACTTTTCTCTCCAATCGAATTCTAGATTTAGGAGTTTTAATGAAACCTTTAGTTTCAATCGTATTCACGGCAAACTCGGCATTAAATCTATGCTCATTCAACGTGTTTTTGTTAAAAGCTTTGGCGTCTTGCACTTGCTAAAGGGTTGGCTCTTACAGGTGTTAGATATGAGCTTGTTCAACTGTTTATGTTGTTTCTATACAATGATGGTGTTAGAGATGCCGAACCTAGGTGCGCACCACTAAAAGATAAGAACTACAGCTAGAGATCCCGTGGCATATGCTCATCACTGATGATGTGTGATTTGGTGATCGGCCGCCAATCTTTTCGCTTGGAGGTAGTGATAAATCTGTATATGAAGGACGAGCATATGATTATCTCTGTCAACTTTACTCTAATGATGTACCTTAATTTTTTTATTTGTGGTTTGTTTTAGAGCTCTATGGGCTTGCCTTTTTATGGTAATTTTTTAGATTTCCTATGAATCTTATGTATTACTTTGGTAATGAATGGAAATTTCTTTTAACCAACAAAAAAAAAAGGCCATCTACTCAATTTAACTTTGAGGCGACTCTAGTCATCTAGGTTGTGTTCTACTTGATGTATTATTACTTTGGAGTAACTATAAACACGCAAAGTGGTACTGATAATGTTGTATGACTGGCCAATCATCATTGAAGTCATGTGTATCTATCATGTGTTATTGCGTGTGCAATTGCAACCACGTTTATTCATTTCTAAATTTTTGCGAGAAGATGATAAGTAAAATTCTTAATACAATAAAATTTGGAAATTGACCACATCACAGGGATGGTACAATAAGAACATACACGAGTGAGTATTGTACATAGATGATGTCCGATTAAATGGGTTACTTAGCTTTTTCCCTTTTATTTACAAAATACATAAAAATGAAACATAAATCTAATACATTGATGCTAGACGTACATAAAAGAGAAAGCACCCCTTCAATCATATTCTCAACTATTGCATTTTTGTCATTTAATCATATCATTACCATAGTTTATTTCTATTTAATCATCTATCTATGAGATATACCTTTTTATATATTTTATAATTTTCAACATGACACAAAAAATCACAATACATCCCGATAACAAGAATTGATCTCAACATAAACCTAGAAAGTTTAATTTAAGTCAATCGTATTCACATAAACGAACCACACACTTCATATACTTAAAGTTATTTCTCTGTAATTGTGTAATAGTTTCCTACATAGAGAAATATAGATAAGTGAATATTATCACAAAAGTAGTGAAGTTGGGTTCATTGTGAAAACCATGTAGGCTATTTTGACAAATGTATGAGGTGAGGACACCTGGAGCGCCATAACTTGGCACGGAGGGACACTTAAGTGCCATAACTTTAAAATGGTACACTTAAGTGCCATCATCGGAGTAAAATGGAACACTTAAGTGCCAATCCGGCCAAAAACCGGCCAAAATGCAGACGTGACATTTTCCGGCGACATGCTAAACTGATGTGGCAATTTTTTTTTTTTAAAAAAAAAAAGCACACGTGGAGGAGGAAAATGACGTCGCCCCATCCACTGTGCATTTGGCCAAACTAAACGACGTTGTTTTTCCTTAGTGTTAAACGATGTCGTTTGGTTTATTTGGATTTTAACCTTTCGTCAGTTCACACTAGGTCTGACGTCCTCTCCATCCATCGCCGTTCACAGCTCGCCGTTCGCAGGTGATCGCTCGCCGTCGTCGCTCGCCTTCATCGCTCGCCATCGTCACTCGCCGTCGTCGCTCGCCGTCATCGCTCGCCGTCGTCGATTTGCTCAGGTTTTTTCTCTTATTCCTCTCCCCTGTGGTGAAATTAGGGCTCCGACTCATTTATTAGGGCTCGGACTTCAAATTTGGGGGTCGGCTGGGAAAGGTCAGGCTTGATGTGAGATTTATGGCTCAGATGTGATGCTACAATCCTATTGGGGGGTTCGGATTGACAGTTTAGGAGCGGCATTGAAATATAGGCTCGGTGTAGGGCTCGGCGGGGGGAAAATTAGGGCTCGGTGTAAGGCTCAACGTCGCCTCATCCACTGTGATGTGTGATTCATTCAGGGTGTTGAATTGTGATGTGCGAAAGTGATTTGTAGTGGTCGGATGTGAAATGTGCGATGATTGGTGATTGTTAGGGTTCAGACTATTGGACTTTGGACATGTTCGAATCGAAGGTTGTGGGGATGGGGACTTCTGGATATTTTTTTAATAAATTGCTTTGTTGAGGACCCATGCTGAGGAATCTCTCCATATTTTAAAGAAATGCGACGGCATAATCAAAGCAGTTGTCGGGTCCCATCTTTATTTTTATTTGTCCTTGTCCTGAGGCCTCTTGTTTTCAAGCTGCAGCTGTCGTCTGACCGCATCTTCCCTCTCTCTTCTTCTTTTCTTTTCTTTAATAAAGAGTGTAGGGACCTCCACTTGCAATTGTTTGTTCTTTGTGAATGTGGTCCCAAAAGTTAATTGTATATTTGTCCTCTTTTGTTGCAGAAATGGCGCATAAAGACTATGTTGCTGTCATCGTTTACTACGGTGGAGATTTTGTGATTAGGGAGGATGAGTGGGAGTATGAGGGGGGGAATGAGGGTACTATCTTTGTAGATATAAAGAAGGCATCTTATATTGGATTTGTTAGGAATATAGTGACATTTTTGCCTTGTAGAGTACAAAAGTTACTGTACTGTGTTCTTGGGAAAGGCTTGAGAGATGGTTTGAGAGTTTTGGAAGATGATAATGGTTTTAGGGATGTCTTATATCATTATCTTCATGGCGAAGAGGCGAAAGTGTTTGTTGAAAACAATAGTGATAGTGAGGACGAAGATGATGACAGAGATAACACCCAAGTAGGAGAAGGAGGAGATAGTATTCAAGCTAGTACTAAGGTTAAGGATGAAGTAGGTCATGATGGACAGGATGGGGAGGAGAGGGCTGCAGATGCTGTTCACCAGAGCGATTGTGATATGGGTGATGTCACCATCACTGAATTAGATTGGGAAGTAGCTGAATCCAGTGACGGTGATGATGACGATGACGATGAAGGGTTGGCTGCTGAAGCTGAAAATTTGTTAATCTTAAGTGACGCCGATGATGAGGAGCTTATACAGTCAAGGAAAAAACAAAGGGACTTTTTGTCAGATAGATTTGCAACTTTGCATGTAGCTGTTCATCCAAACAGAGACGAAGGCCCCGCAGATGTTGATGTTGCTGGCCGTGTCCTGGAGACAGATTATGAAGAAAGCATCGACACCGCAACTTCCCAGGACGAAGTTGAAGAAGATCAACAAGCTGTGCGTAGAAGGAAAAGTAAGTTTCCTTCTAATGATCCATCTGTTGCATCTCCTACTTTGTCAGTAGGTATGAAATTCCATGATGCGATACAATTTAGGGAAGCTATACTAAAGAACTCCATTGCTGCACAAAGAAATGTTGATTTCATTAGAAATACCAAGAAATTTGTAAGAGCTAGGTGTTCGCAGCAAAACTGTCCATGGAAGATTTACGGTGCGTTTGTTAAGAAGAGTGGGTCTTTTCAGATTAGAGCCTACCAAGAGGAACACACTTGTTCCATTAATTTTCAAAACAAAAGGTAACAAGTGCATGGTTGTCCAAGCACTTCTTTGATCTGATCAAGGTGATGCCCAACTTGAAACTTGCTAACTTTAGGATGCTAGTGAAGGAGCGTGTAGGCATCAATGTATCTAGGAATCAGTGCAAAAGAGCAAAGCAAAAGGTGATAAAGATACTTATCGGTCAGTATGCTAAGGAATATGGGCAGGTGTGGGAGTATGCTTGGGAGTGTAGGCTGTAAAACCCTACAAGTAGAGTGTATGTAGAGGTGATTGAGAGACCGCTTCCTGATCATGGGACCAAGTTTGATAAGTTCTATGTGTGCTTTGATGCATGCAGACGAGGATTTTTAGCTGGTTGTAGACGGATTATAGGATTGGATGGCTGTTTCTTGAAGGCCTTGTGCAAGGGAGAATTGTTGGCAGCGATTGGAAGAGATGCGAATAACCAAATGTTCCCACTAGCTTGGGCTATTGTAAAGATTGAGAACAAGGACAATTGGTCTTGGTTCTTGAAAAATCCGATGGCTGACTTGGAGATAACAAACGGGGAAGGGTGGGCATTCATGAGCGACCAACAAAAGGTAATGCTTGCTTTTTGAAAAATTTAGTCAATAGTTTGCTTTGCTTTGTAATATGAACATGTAATTTGCTCTAGTATTTCTTACTTTGAATTATTGCGGGGATTGGTTCCGGCAAAGTGCAGTTGTTGCCCCATGCTGAACATCGAATGTGTGCGCGGCACATATACGGAAATTGGGCAAAGAACTATAAAGGGGATAAGCTGCAATTGCAATTTTGGCAATTAGCAAAGAGTGCAAACATGGCTGACTTTAGAATAGCCAAAGAAGGACTACTTCAGTTGACAAAGGAAGGTTGTGCTACCCTATTTCAACTAGAACCGAAGCATTGGTGCAGGGCATTCTTCAGTGAGGAGTTCAAGTGCGATAACGTCGACAACAACATTTGTGAAGTATTTAATTCGAAGATAATAGATGCCAGATGCAAACCAGTCATCTCAATGCTTGAAGATATACGAGTTGCGGTTATGACTCGGCTGCAGAAACAAAGAGATGAGGCTGCAAAGTGGACAAGACAATATGGTCCTAGGATTGTGAAGAAATTGGATGAGAACTTGGTTGCAAGTACGCATTGTCATTCCATTTGGAATGGAGATGACGGATATGAGATAATGAAGGGTGCAGATAAGTATATTATCAATCTAGGAAGTAGGAAGTGTTCATGTAGAGCATGGCAAGTAAGTGGAATTCCATGTGCACATGCCATATGTGCCATCCAGTTGAAGGGCGACAATACGAGATGATTACATCGATGATTGGTACCATAAATCAAAATATCTTGCTTCCTATCAGTTCATGATGCAGCCAATTAGAAGTAGCAAGTTTTGGGAGCCCACGGATCATGAAGCACCTCAACCTTTGCCACTTTGAAGAAGAAAATTGGAAGGACAAAACGAAGACGAAGAATGGCGGAGGGAGAGGTCTCGGGTCAGCAAAGAATGAGCAGGCAGGGTGCAAAGATCATGTGCTCTTATTGTCGCCTAACAGGCCACAATATTAAAGGTTGTCAATTGAGGAAGCAACAACAACCGTTGAGGCAAGGTGAAGGGCCTAGTGAAGAGACAGTTGGAGAAATGCACACAAAGGGGGCCAAGTGAGTCGACTTGTTCTTCGATCAACAAGTAGAACCCCGGTAAGTCATGAAATTTATTTTATGTTTATGTTGTTTTCTTGTCGTTTATCATAAAAATGTACATAATATTCTATTTGGCCTTGTATGTAATGTGTTTGTTAGGTCACAAGAAGAACCTCAGTAAGTCATGAAACTTAACAGCCTGTTCGAAGAAGGTAAGGTAGAACACAGCCAGGTGAAGGATTGGCCCAAGCAGCATCATGGCCAGCTGAAGGATTGACCCAAGCAGCATCAGGGCCAGCTGAAGGATTAGCCCAAGCAGCATCACGGCCAGTGCAGTCGACTGTTCTTCAGCAACGAAAGAAATACCCAGTGGTAAATTCAACCAATTTGTATTCAGTTTTTATTATTATATGTCTCGATATTATATTTATGGTATCTTTTGGCCTCTTTCTCAGGTTCGAAGAAAGCAAGTTGGAACTCAACTGCCAACTGAAGGGCCATCACAAGAGCCACCTCAAAGATCATCACAGGAGCCACCAGAAGAATCACTGCAAGGGGCACCACAATTACCACCACCAGTACCACCAGAAGGCCCAACAGAAGGAGGTGTCACTGAAGTTGAAGGGCTACATAGAAGGACAACTAGAACAAGGCCAGGTGAAGGGGCAGGTACACAAAGGCCATCTAGAAGACGCCCAGCACAATTGGTCGAAGAAGCCCCGGCTGTAGTTAAAGGGCCCAAGAAAGCAGGAAAAAGGGGCAACAAATCACAAGTTCCTGAAAGTGACGCCCCTATTCAAACAAGAGGGGCACTTGGGAAGAGGTTAAGACAATATGGCTATGGCCTTTATACAGATGAGCATACTGGAACAGTCATTCTCAATATAAGTTTTATTGGCTGCATTTAATTTAATTTTTGCTGTAGATTTTTGCTAACAATTTATTGTTTTTTTATAGCCTGGGAGAAGTTCAGAAGTTCTTATCTCAGGCCCAACTCAAGAATCGACGGCTGCACCAACAAAAAGAAAACATCAACATCAACTGTGCCAACAAAAAATAAGAGAAAGAACCCGGCTCCGGCTCCGGCTCCAGCTCCGGTTGCACGTCCGGTTAGAAAGAGTGCCAGAATTATGAATCAAGTGAAAGGCCCATCGAAAAGAGCACGAACAGGGGGTGTTGTGCATATTGATTGATGAGATGAGATGTGATAGGATTTGTGGAGCTTAGGAGTCAAAACAGTTATGTAAACGTTGATGTTGTCGTGCATATAGAAAGTCTATGGATGGTTATCTTTTATTTTTTTCTTTAGTTTGTCATTCATTGATGTTGTCAGACTCAGACTTGATGAAATATCAATGAAATGATCTTGCGCTGCTTGTCAATTTATGTTGTTGTTTATCATGGATTCTGCTTTTACTTGTTGCTGCTGCTGTTGGTGTTCTGTGGTGATAGCTGGAGTGCTGGTGTATCTAGTGATGGTGGATGGTGATGTTTGGTGGTAGTCAGTTTGTTGTTGGGGTGCTAATGTGGTGGCTGGGGTGCTGGTGTGGCTGGTGGTGATGCCTGGTGATTATCGGTTTGTGGTGGGGGTTATAAGCTTAAGCAGCTGCACCTACACCTGTACAAGTGTGCGGTTGCACATCTTACACCATGTGTACTGGTGCAAACTAGTGCAAGGCTCAGCTTGCACTAGTATCTTGTGCAGCAACACCACCAGCATGGTGGTGGCTGGAGCGCCTAGTGTGTAGTGTGGCTAGTGGTGATGGTTGGTGGTGCCGCCGGTGCTGGTGGCTGGCACAATTTTTACAGAAAACCCACAAAAAAATTGACACTTAACTGATCCTATTCTAAAAAAAACTTGGCACTTAACTGTTCACTTTTAACTACAAGTGACACTTAACCGATCACTTTAACAATAACTTGGCACTTAAGTGATCCTTTTTTCATCGCGACTAGCACTTACGTGATTACTAAATACAACTTATGGCACTCGGGTAATCACTCATGTTTGTCTTGTGTATATGTTGGTCTGCATCAAAACAGAAGATGATTCTGCATCAAAACAGAGAAGATGATGGTAAACTTATGGCAAGTCCATACGACAACACAAACAACAACAAAGCCACAATGATCTTGTGGAACAACACAAACTTCTTTGCATCTTTCAAAAAGAAAAAACCCTGTTTTAATCCAGAACAACACCATTTTTAACTATGGCAGTCGGAGAAACTTTTTCTCATTTTCAAGTACTTTACATTTCATCATAAAGTACAATAGACAACAAAGCAACACCATAATACACGCTTGGTAATACTTTCGTTCAATTTTCATCATTGAAACTTCATTCTTGAAAGGTTTAGTTGAAGATGCTTGAGCGTGCATTGAGACTTCATTCTTGAAAAGTTTAACTGAAGACACTTGAGCTTGCATTGAGTCAACATCGTCCAAGTCGTCCACGAACACAGATGGAGATTGCTGTCTTTTATGAAGTAGATCCAATATCACCTTTGTGGCTCGCCGAGAACTTCTCATCGATCCATTTGAAGTATTTGCACTTCGACGCTTCTTTATATCGGGTGCATCCATAAAATCTTCTCCCAGGATTGATTTGAGTCCACGATGTTCTTCTTGGACTCGGTAACCCACAAAAACAGAAACGCTGGCCTTCTCCTTCACTTCGGTGAAAGGAAATTAAGGCGCTGCTGCGAGTCCTGCTCTCCATTTCCAAGATTCGACGAAGGAATTTTGGGCAAATGAAAATTAGGGTTTGAGACTTCAATTCGAGCACTTCAATAGGGATTTTGGCCGATTTAGGGTTTTAGATTTGGGGCATTTGGGGAGACGATGTCATTTTTGGAAGATTTGGGGCTTTTATTATGCGGACGACGTCGTTTCGGTGAGTTAGAGCCGACTCAGCTCTCCGGCGAGCCACGTAGGCAAAAAATAATAATAAAATATTGCCACGTAGGATTTCCGGCAAGGGTCGCCGGAGGTGGCACTTAAGTGTCCCACTAGAAAAAAAAAAGTGGCACTTAAGTGTACCGTTTTGAAGTTATGGCACTTAAATGTCCCCCCGTGCCAAGTTATGGCACTTGTGCTGGACTTCTACCACAAATGTATAGTTAACTTTATTGGAACTCAACCCGTATATCCGAAAACTTGTTACTGTAATTATGTAACAAAGATAATTAAAGATTTGCATTCATATACATCTCACACAATATATGAATTTTGCAGTCATATTGTACTCGATCTATATGCTAATTTTGTTTATTTCGATTTTGTTTACATAAAGCTGATATCTCCAAATTTCGAAAAGAGAAGGCAATGGATTTTGCCTTAAAAACTTGGCTGTCGTTACATCTAATATGAGATTTGTCAATTTCCATTTTGTAGTAAATAAATAATATCCCAAGTATTAGGAGATACTATTTAAGATAGAAAAAGGGACAGCATGGCTGATACGCGTTTTGCTCTTTTAACAGAAACAATATGGAAGAGATATAGATGGCAACTGTTGAACTATATATATATCCTTTTAAAAATTTATTTAGATATAAATCTATATATTAAAGCGATAATCTGGTTTTCTCATTTATTTGGTTTTCCTAAATTATCCTTACATTATATAGTAGAAGAAGAAAAATGACAAACACTCCCAATGGCTTCCCATCATTTTCTTGCAGAATTATTCATTTACTCCCTCTACATAATTATCTAATCGCGCGTGCCCGAAGAATAATAAACTTCAAACCGAAATAGCGATAATATGTTACATTGTGCAGAAGCTAACATGGGTTAAGTAGTGAGATACGGCTTATAAGTTCCATCAAACAGGATCGGAGATAGAATACCCCCAATTCATCCTCAAATCAGTCTATTATCCTTAAGATATAACCGGATCTCAAATGGGGTGACTTCAAGTTGAAACGACAGACATCCAAGAATAGGGGTGATCAATTCCGAGGGGTAGGTTCTAGAACTGGAACTTGAAACCTACTCTATTATAACTAGTTTCTAATTTTGGACTCTGAAATTTAGCATATTTGCCTAAAACGAGTTCTGGAACCTACCCTGTTTTTCAGATCAAGTTCCAAGGTCTACTTGAGAACTTGTTTTCTTTTTCTTTTTCCTTTTTTTGGTTCATTTTTTTACAACAAAATCATATAAAGTTATGAATAACAAAACAATTTGAAGTAAAAGATGAACAAAAGAAATCCATATCCACCAAAAACAGCAATCCATAAGATGAATACATAGTCACATACAATTATAAACGATAAAAAGTTTAAACACATAACATAAAACATAATTATAAAACTCCATTCCCCATTCAACCATACCGGCAAAGAATTTCGAGGAAGGAGAAAAGATGAAGGATTGTTAAGATTAGAATTTAGGGAAAAAAGAAATTAGGGTTTTGGCTTTTCAGCTTATAAATCTGATTCCAAAACAGGACAGTTCAATCTGGTTTCCAGGTGGATATTCACTCGGAACATGTTTCTAGGCCGGTTCCAACTGATTCCAAAAATTTAGAACCTATTCCCAAGCCATTTTTAATGGGAACTAGTTCCTAGATCTATTTTTTAGGCCCTTCAGTCCAATTTTCTGGTAGAACAGGTTTGGTTGCTCACCCCATCCAAGAAGATGGACCTGTCGTGTTTGTGGTCAAGTCCTACAGAAGACAACATCAAAATTTATCCAGGTGTTGAGAGGCTATTCCACTCAAAATGACATTGCTTTTTTCCCCCTTGATAGCGACTGGGAGAAACCAAATGACCTTAACCTAGTCGATAAAGAGTCCAATTCTAATATCTCATCCGAATTTGGCCAAAGGGTCGTCCTCCCCAAAACCCACCCCACCCCACCCCCCTCGGGCCGCGGGGGATGAAGATTCGAATTACCCCATTAAATATAGCAGATTTTGTCCCACACACAAGTTTCATGCACGGGATAATTACAGGCACACACGGATTGGTGCTCCTAGACGTGGCCACAAGAAAATAGATAAACATGATGATTTGAACTAGAATATTGAGAGGAAAACGAACATGCCTACCACTTGAGCAGCCTCTTGAATTCTTCCACTGTAATTGTGATTTTTCCCGATTATTTACTCTTCGTACAATGTTTATGCTTATTTTAAGCCCGTTTGTTTTGACTTCACTAGCAACATTGGGTATAATTCATACTTTCCATTGACAATAAAGCATGGGGCCCCACTCCCCAATGAGCAGGCAGAGGTGTAGAGGGGCTGCCCTAGTGGGGATCTTAGGGGGCAGCGCCCCCAAGATGCCATAGGGCTTTTAAAGTTTGGGCCTTTATTTAATTGATAGTTTGGACTTGAGTCTAAGAATAGATACCGAGTATATATAATTTATTTCGCTTATAGTTGAGAGTTAATAGAGAGGTAGGAGGTGCTAATTATAATGAAATCTTCTGCTGAATATAGCTTTAATCTAAGGGTGAATCAAGATTAACCTTCTATCTTGATTTCTCTTAGGCAACTTTACTCTCTATTTTATTGTGTTTGTGCATCTGATTCTAACAAGAAGCAAGTCTTTTAACTTTTCTGCTAAAAGGGTCAAATGCGTAATTCACATTACCATTTGATAAAAGCAAAAGGATAAAGTTATGACCAGGCCACGCAAAAGCTTTTATCTAATCTCACCATCCGTGATTGTTTAACTTAATCTATTAGTGGAGTTGAATTTGAATGGTTCATCACGTTAGTCCAGCTCGACCACCCAACAAAACACGTGACGAGTCCGAAAAGTCAAATTGGAATGGGAAATGAAATGTCGTCATGCCATAAAGGAGGTTATTACACACCACTTATCCTCGACGTTCGCATCACACAGACCATAAGAACAGCATGAGGATTACGACATCATCCACTGATTTCAGTTTTTAAAAAAAAAAAAAAAGGAGGCAAGTCAAAAGATGCAATCCTCGAAGAAGAGATCACGGGCCCAACAACAAGATTACGGTCCCATAATATAATCATACTTCAACGGCGTTTCTTGATCGCGCGGCTTTCGTGGGGGTTCCTTAGTTTTTGAGGATTTTCTCCCCCATATGAATGCTCTAGAAGACTATGGTGCGAACGTTAGTGTTAGAAGTCGTCGTAATGGACCGGATGTAGATTTGAAACTTTGGTGTGAGGGGAAGTTTAGCATGGACACTTTTAACTTTTTTCCTAAGTCGATTCCTTGGAGATGTACAGCTCTTCGAAATATTACATGTGTTAGACATGTACTAGAATATTATCACGAAAGTGTATTTGACTCTTAAAATTTTCTAAAAGTGCAATCAAGTCATTTCATTAATTTCATTTAACTTGACAAATGAAAAATACTAATAAGTTTTAAAACTTAATTGCACTTTTTGAAAGTTTTAGAACCCATTTATATTTTTGTGATAGGTTTTAAATTTGATTGCACTTTTTTGAAAATTTTAATTATCAATTGAACTTTAATGATATGTTTTGGGACTTCCTTTACACTTATCCCTTAATAATTTGGACTTCTTTTGGTTCAGTCTAATGGACATCTTCGACGATTTACTGATCTGATATCGACGTTATGTCTAGATTCTTGATATCATAGGTATTTCCATATCAGTTTGGGACATCTGAATCACAGTTGCTACAATTATGCATTCCGATAAAATACATAGACCCTTCATTTCTTTGTCTTTCACTAAAATATCGTCAGAGCTATGTCTCAAAATCGAAACCCACGGACACCCTTTGAAAACCACAGCCACCTCCCTAGAAGAGCAATCAAATAATTACCACCACTATCCACCGGTCAACGGAAGACTCCAAAATCCTAGAAAGTGTGCCATAAGAAGGACATCAACCACGACCCCAGCTCCGTGTTGAACGGACCTCCGCACATTGCCTAGTCACCCGGCCTCCAGATTTTTGCCTTCATAGACCAGCCACCAGAAGAGTCGCCAGAACTCGGGCAACTGCGAACTAAACCGCCCGCCCACCATCATGCGCGCATCGGGTCATAGATGACCCGATAGCTCTTATCCAGTTTCCCGGGCCTACACTGATTTGTCTCTGTCGTGCAACATGTGGGTCTCTGATTTGCCCACTGTCAATTCCCTGTCACTGCCAGGTCACCTCCACACCAGCACTGCGTAAGCTCTACATGACTTGTTCCATCCTCGACATCCTTCCCTCATAATTCATCCACTAGTTCCTCCTTTACTAGTCAGACTGTTGAGTTATTCCCTGTTGGTACAAATGGAGATCCTCCCATGGAGCTCAAGCCCACAAATGCCGATACATCTGCTCTTCCCATACAATTCGGTTCGTGTGAGGATCCGATTACCTCGATTTTGAACCTACGATGCGATACTCTGTAGGAGAAAGACTACCTTGTTTATCACGATCATCACTTTTATTCTTACTTTCATTTACCTCAACCCCGTCAATAGGCTCGTTGCGACAGTCATTTGTAGGAAGCTATGTTTGAGGAAGTGTAGTCTTTAAAAAGGACTGGTACGTGAACTTGGTTGATCTTTCGCTCAGAAAAGTTACCATGGGTTGCAAGTGGATTATTAAATGGCTGCCGATTCTGATGGTTTTATTGGAGCTAGTTCATTAAATTCAGTGTTGTTGCAAAATAGTTTGATTTTCTATCGAATCTCTTATGACCCAGCCTTATTTATAGGAAAATCTCATCAAGGTGGGAATAAGCACGCTAAAACTATCAAAAGTTATGTACGGCGCTCACTTTAGTGCCAAAAGTTTTCGCCAACTCACTTAAGTGTTAAATCAGAAGAAAAACAATCACTTTAGTGCCAACAGTAAGAAATTTCGGCTAAATTGATTACGTGTCATTTATAATTAAAATTATAATATGACTTAGTAAAGTTTTTAAAAAATCCAATCCACATGACCTTTTTACATGGCATGCTTGGCACTAAAATGATCACTTTAAATAAAATTTGATACTCAAATGATTACTTTTAATAAAATTTGGCACTTAAATGATCATTATTTACAACTTTTGGACAATGTCGTTTAGGGGTTATATGCTAGCGAGCTATGTAGAACTGAGAAATTAATAAAATATAGCCACATCGGATTTTTGGCAATCCGGACCGAAGTTGGCACTTAAATGATCATTTTTTTTAAAAAAGTAACACTTAAGTAATCCAATAAAAACTTTTAACACTAAAGTGAGTATCGTATATAATTTTTGGCACTTTTAAGTGTACTTATCCCCATCAACGTATATCATCTTACTACTAATCACTAATGATGACTCTTAGTATTTTGGATCTTAAGCGATTCCTCAGTCAACATATTGAAGATGAAACATCTATGGAAACTCGGTTATCTCTGTGGGCTTCTGATTTCTTGTGATTCGGCTGGATATTATAATACTGAAGCCAAGTATGTTTCTGATCGTCACTTTCGTGCCGGATTAAAAGATGAAGATCCTTTGACACCTCTCGAGCCGAATCCCTTGTTAAGCACTCGGGATGGTCAACAATCCAAGGAGACGTGTTCTTGTACCACCAAGGAGTGGACTATTTAATTTAGCTTATTGGTACTCAGTCTTGATATAGCCTATGCAATTCATACTGTTAGTCAGTTCATGTAGCCCCGGAAGTGCTCACTACGCAGCAGTTCTACTTGTCATTCACTATACTGAGTGAAAACTCTTCCATGGATTTCATTTCTCAATTGAGTCCTCTCTTGTCTTGAATTCCTTCTTTGATGTCATATTATGCTGGAGATACTGTTGATCGTCTCTCTACCACTAGCTTCTGTTTGCTTGTCGGAAATTCTCTTGTTTCGTAGCGCTGTAAAAAGCAAGATGGTAATTCCCGGTCCGTGCCAAAGCAATACAAATGCCAAATTTTTGGGGTTTCAGTAGCTTTTGAAACATGTGGGCGTCGCACAGAAAGGCGATACGTACTTTACTTTGTGACGATTGCCGTGCTATACAAATCACTCACAATGATACTTTCTATCAACAAACTCAGCACACTGAAATGATTATCACTTCGTTCAACAACATATAATCCGCGGCGTTCTATGTTCACTCCATATTTCCTCCGCAGGCCAACTGCTGACATCTTTACTAAAGTCGGATCATCCAGGTCTATTTCACAGCTTACTTTCCAAATTACAGTTGGCTTTACTGCCTTTCACTTTCAATTCGAGAGGATGCTAGATATATTGGATATATTTTATTTTGATTAGTCTCGAAATATATATTCTTCGCTTACTAAATCTCCCAGGTATTAGAAACAGTGTGCATCTTATATATAGAATATTATTTATTACTTATTTAAATTGTTATGATATAAATTTTCAAAATAAGCTAGGTATTAAAAAAAGAGGCAATACGTAAGTTACTCCCTTTTTCACCCACTTCCTACAAAATTACTTATTCTTTCCCATCACACATTCACCCGTTGCATCCATACGCAGAAGTACGTAAACACTAGTGCTAACGAAATCGAAAAGTTTGGAGGGGCCAAAGCTTCCGTCTTGCCCCTTTTATACAATCCCGATTGTTGATACCTCAAATTTCTTTCAAGTTTTTAAAAATAATAGACATTTGACTTATGGCTCACCGGAAGTTGACCAATTTTAGACCAGCGAGTTACAAGGCTCAAACTAACTCTGCAGCTTTAAAAATGGGTTATACTTTTCAAAACTAATATTTTGACATCCATGTGGCAATTTGTATCCAACAACTAACTTCTTTCCCCTTAGAACTGGTCGCCTGTTTTTCGCAGTATTGAGAAGTTTTCAATTTCCGGTTCGATCTCACCTTATGAAGCTAGAAGTTGCAAGCATTCTAATGCAGCAAAAGATTGGGTTAATCAGACATTGGATGAGGAAGTTGTTTCCGGTCACACGTCAGTCAAACTTTCCTAATTCCCAAATAAGGTCCCAATACACACAACCATACTTTAGAGATCTCGAAATCAAATCTAGATCTCGAAATCAAATGAGATTCTCCATATCTCTTAGTAGTGGTAGGCAATGACTTTTGAAAGCTTAAATTATGAATCCGACGCCAGACTCATGAACCGTTGCCTAAAGCCTCGACATGGTCTAAAATCTAAGGTCTATGATCTGGCGATTTAACGAAACAATATTGGGCTCATTGACGGAAAGGTTGTGCAAATCGGACGTCGGATGACGTGGTCTCAAGGCCAGAAAATCGAAGTAGCCTCAAAGGTTCCCACGCCTCAAGATGAAGAGCACGTAACGGTCCGGTCCAAGCGAGGAAACTCCGATGGATCTCACACGGGTAGAGAAAATGCTTGGAAATCATATCTAGAAGGTTGTTCTAGATTCTGGATCTCAAATAGTGTCATTAGGTTGATGATCAATGCATGTTCCAGGCCGTTATGCTGTCGAATCGAAGTCAAGATCTATTGATTACTAGGTCACTACTACTATATTCAAAATTTATTTTTCAATATTCAATTGTCACTGGAAGGAAAAATTACCACTAAAGTTATAAATCTATTATAATTGTGCCAAGCCAATTATAAATTTCTTTTTATTAATTGAGTCACTGACATTTTACATTTATGTTAATTCAGTTCATCCGGCCAATTTGGCCGGCCAGTGTTGACATAGACTCCAACTGTCCTACATGGGATGACCAGCATTGACATAAATAAATTTTTAATATTATTTTAATACTCTATATATGCACATTATCTTTTTGTAACTCACCTCATTGATGTTCATTCAAATTCAAAAAATTCAGATAAATCTCCATTGATAAGATCATTGATATATCTATGAATATGGATATTGGTTGGCTAGGTATATAAGTCATGTTATACTATTGAATAACAAGCCCCCAAATTATCTATTTCTATTCTATTAATAGAGAATTCATGTGCTTTGATTTATCCTTGGAGTTAAATACCTCATTCAAGAATTGTTTTTGACCTAATACATAAGAATCCATAGAAAAGGCAAATCCCTTATGATACACTAGATCTTACTTGCTTATTGATAGAGCGAAAAGATCTACCACTTCTTGAAATCTCTCTTCTGATTCAAAATCGTGGTGTAACGTGTATCCCTCCATTCTTATTCTTTTCTTTTCTTTTTCCTTTCTTTCTCTGTATTTCTTTTTCCTTCCCTTCCTTCTTCCTCCAACCAACCACTAGCAAAGGTTCGACCATCGCTAGGGGCCGAGAGGGGCTTGCTAGAGGCCAGCAAGGTCAACCGGCTCGAGGAAGAAGGAAGGGAAGAAGAAAAAAGAAAGAGAAAGAAAAAAAAAAGGAAAAAAAAATCAAAAAATCAAAAAATCAAAAAAGATTATTAAAAATTATCTATATCACTGCTAATTGTACCACGTAGGACGGCCGATATCTACATTGGTGTCAATTGGCTAAAAGTAGCTGGATGAACTAAATTGACACAAATACAAAAAGTTTAAGACTCAATTGGCCAAAAAAACAAATAGTTTATGACTAAATTAACATAATTACAATAGGTTTAGACCTTTTTAGTTATTTTCTCTCACTGGAATGCATATTGCTATTGTTGTCACCAAATATAAACTATGCAATCATGATAAGTAATATAAGGCAATTAAATATTCTAAGTGCTGGAACAAAACCTAAATTTTGTAAAGCTAACCCTTAGGATGTAATAGTGAAGACATTGGGTAGATGTATAAATAAGCTAAGGCAATGAAGCTAGAGATCAAAAGTCAATTGCCATCTTGACTCATACCCATGAATTGAGGCCCCATGCATTTGAATAATTGTATCATTGTTCAAAAATTCAAAATTCAAAACACAATTCCACACGGGTTTCAAAATTGCATTCTTGCATCTTTAAAATGTAGCACATAAGCTTTTGATAGATCACACATATCCAATTGACCCACATATTATCCAATTTGTATGTCACAATTATGTTTTACTTGCACATGTCATATTTGGTTGCCATGTTTTCCCATACGTCATTCACACATGTTACTTCCGATTGCCACACCATTTGCATGTCATACACATATGTCACGGGTTGATTAATCTAGCGTTCTTTAACCTGTACAGCCTTAAGAATTTCTTCTTAGGTCAACCTTACCCACTCGACTCACAAGGATATTAGGGAGAGAAAGAGAGAGAAACTCTAGAATGTATTTCACTTGTGAATGAAATATAAATGAAGGGGAAGAGGCCCTTATATACACAAGTACGAGATTAACAGTAGTCGTAAATCTCCTTTTGATCTAACGATAAAGATTACATCTACCTAACTACCATTTACTTGCATTTATTATAGTTGTATACAATACCCCCAAGAGTATTTTAAAACACTCAAGAAAACCCTATGATTTAGAGAGATAGGTTGAAGATCGTTCATTCATGGATTGATCATAGCCTTCATTCAGAAAACCTCTAGATCGTGCCAATTCGTCAAGCCATTACATTATCCCCCATCTAATCAAGTAACGCTCTCATCACATCTTCAGCATGGAAGGCATCGATATGTTTCTTGAATTTTCAAAATGCTTCAATGGGTTCCCAACTTGCTTCACTCCTTGGAAGACCCTTCCATCAGACCAAATACTCTCACTTCGGCACACGATACCTCTTCCATACGACTCAATCCACCATGATGCATTCAATGTCTCGATTATATGAGGTTTTCACCACAAGTGGTGCCCATTGTGACTACTCTCGATCCGGATCTTTCTTGTCTATAAGAATAGGTTTAAGCATGCTCACATGGAATACCGAATGTACCTTGAGTTTTGATGGCAACTCCAGCTTGTGTGTTACCTTCCCGACTCATTGCAACACTTGCAATGGCCTCATAATAACAGATCAACCCCTTATAAATGTCAATGTATCAAAAAACCAAGTGAAGTTTAACTAACACTAGATCCCTAACTTGAAACTCCACGTGTCATCGCTTCTCATTAGCTCACTTCTTTGTGTGCTTTGAGGCCTTATGTAGACAAGTTTACACCAAGTCCGCTTGCTCGTGCCAATCCTTAGCAAACTTGTACACGAATGGGCTACTTCCCTAATAGCCCGTGACAACCACACTTGGAGTGAATGGTTGTTGCCCCGTTCTATCTCGAATGGACTCCGATTCGTAAACTCGCCTTGTTGCAAGTTGTATGAATACCAAGCCACGTTGATCAACTTTGCCCAATTCTCTTTCATCGTGCTCACATTATGTCGAAGGTACATCTTCAAGAGTGCATTTACCCTCTCCATTTGACCATCAATTATAAAATGCAAACTCATGGAGAAGTTGAGGTCCGACCCCACTAACTTTGAAGAGCTTGGTCCATAAACAACCTAAAAATCAAAGATCATGATCATCCGTGGAACTCCCCAATACTTGACGACGTGCTTAATGAATAGCTTAGCTGCCTCCTTGACGGGCAATCCTTCATTACAGGCACGAACATTGTGTACTTGGAGAATCAGTCAACCACAACCATGAGAGTCCAATACCCTTTGAACTTTGGTAGGTTCACAATGAAGTCCATTGAAACATTCTCCCATGGACACTCTGGCATAGGAATTGGCTCAAGGAGCCCCAGCAATGAATGTTGTTCCAACTTTTCTTGTTGGCATACAAAATATGTCTTCACATATGTATTAACATCATCTCGAAGGTGAGGCCAGTAGTATTAATCCTCCACAAGCACCATGGTGCGGTGGATCCCTGGATGATTTGCCCACTTTGAATCATGGCACTCGGGCAATACTTCTTTCCTCAATTTCCCGTGGAGCAACACATACAAACATACCCCTTGGTGTTGAAAAGATCATCCTCACACCAAAATTGTCAAGTCTTGCCCTCCTGCACATACTCAAGAAGTGTCTTGGCCGTTAGGTCATGTTTTAGCCCATCCTTGATACGATTGATCAATGGGCATTCAGGTTGACCTATGGTGCCTACCAACTCCATCTTTCGACTAAGTGCATCGACCATGACATTAGCCTTCTCTAGCTTGTACTCAACACATAATCAAACTCTACTAGGAAATCTTACCAATGAGCTCACTTTAGACTTAGCTTCTTTTGGGTCTAAAAATAGCTCATGGCCATTTCATCCGTCCACACAAGAACTTGGATCCTAAGAGATAGTGCCTCCACATACGAAGGCAATGCACCACCCCGCCACTCGGCATCACTCAACTTTCAAGACTCGAACACCACCATCCATCCTACATGAGAACACCACCTATAGCATAATCCAAAACGTCAATCTCTACCTACAAAGATTTGGTGTGATTGGGTAGCATGAGTATCAACTTCTCCATCCTTGCTTACTTTAACCAATCAAATACCTTTTGGCATCAAGCCGTCCACTCCCAAAACTTCTCCTTCTCGAGCATGTGTCCATGAATGGCATGGCAATTATTGAATGACTCCAGATGAAGTGCAAATAATAGTTCATGAGGCCAAGGAACGACCTTAACTTCGTCACCCTAGTCAGCAGCTCCCATTCCATGATAGCTCAAATCTTGGTTGCATCCATCCACACTCGTCTACCCCTAATGATGTGCCCCAAGAATGGCACTTCTTTTTGAGTGAAGGCACATTTCTCGTGCTTGACATACAAGTCATTCTCGCACAAGACTTGAAAGACTTGCTTTAGATGCTCAATGTTCCTCAAGCATCTTGCTATAGATTGCAATATCATCAAGGCAAACCACTACAAACCGATCAAGGAATGAGTGGAGTACCTTATTCATTAGGGTGCATAATATGACCAGAGCATTGGTCGAGCCAAATGCCTAACAAGGAACTCATATGATCCATACCACATCACATAAGCGGTCTTTGGCTCGTCTCCTTTGATGATCCGAACTTGGTAGTAGCCCAATCGAAGATCAAACTTCGTGAGCCATAGCACTCCC
The DNA here is from genome assembly GCA_014182515.1 of Eucalyptus microcorys. NCBI lineage: Eukaryota > Viridiplantae > Streptophyta > Magnoliopsida > Myrtales > Myrtaceae > Eucalyptus > Eucalyptus microcorys. The sequence goes on along the minus strand of CM024571.1, from coordinate 18,061,092 downwards.
CTAAGTAGATCCGTAATGAGTAGGATCAGACACTTGTTCTCGATTAGGAGCTTGTTCAATACCCGATAGTCAATGCACATTTAAAATGACCCATCGGAATGGAGCTTTTGACAGCTGAATATAGCCCGCATCGAGCAATTTCTTCAACTACTTCCTCAATTCTTCTAGTTCGGAGGGTGCCATGCGATAAGGCGCCATGGTAGCTGATCAAACATTAGGCACAAGCTTAATTTGATGATCCACTTCCCTTCAAGGAGAAATTTCTTCAGCAATTCGAGATGCATTACGTCCTTGAATGAGTCAAGGACTTGGGCTACCTCCATTGGGACATCATTCCATTTGCCCTTTTGATCGAAACCACACATTGGCAACGTGCATCCCAGATGCACATACAAACCATGAATGACATAATGACAGCATTGATCCTATCTAGAAATCTCATACCAACAACAAAATCTTAGTCATCAATCAAGATTACCTTGATAGTTTCCTTGCTCATCCATTGGCTGATGTGAAACTCCACCCCCTAGCCAAGCTACTAGTCGGGGCTCATTGGAGTTCACGGACTTAAGCCACCCAGCTCCTTTCTTGATCCAAAGATTCAGCTTCTTTACGGCCTCTTCCAATATGAAGAAATCAGATGCTCTAATGTCCATGAGTGCACTTGTTGTGGTTTCTCTGATCTTCACATTTAGAAACATCAATCCCTTAAACTCATTTGCCTTCTTGGACTTAATGGTGCTTAGGATCTGCGATGAACCCAGTCGCATCTCCTCATTTTCCTCATCCTCCTTGAAGATGGTCGCAAGTTTGTTTTCAAACAATCTCAAGCCATATATAGACCATAAAAAAAAGGAGCATTTATAGGTGTGTATCTTCCTTTATCCTCTTCCCTTGACTCCGATTGAGCCTTAGGAAGGCCGGCTAGTGGTTTACCTTTATTCAGGCAATGGAACTTGTTTCGATCTCCTCCAGCATTAGCCTTGTCCTTCAAACAAAAGTCTAACTCACTTGCATATGGCGACTTGTACTCCATAAGGGTCTCAACCATGGTCATGGCCATCATGAGATCCCTTGCGTTGCACCTCTTGAGCTCTTGTTTAACTAATGGTTTGAGGCGGCTCATGAATTGATGATACGCCTCCATATCACTCTTCAATGGGATTTGAAGTAGCAACTACAAGAATCTCTTTACATACTCAAAAACTCCTCCCTTTTGCTCAAGGCATTGAAACTCATTGCCAACTTCCTCCTCCGCGTGAGTGGGATAGTAGTTTTGTCAAAATTCCTTGATAAACATTGCCCAAGTCGTGATAAGATCACCACTCCTATCACCGCACCTATGACGTCACCACAACGATGCATTATCAACCAAGCACATAGCTGTATTGTTTACCTGTGATGTGTCGTCAGTTATTCTCATGGTTTAAAAGTACCGCTCCATGTACCACATAAAGTTATCCACATCTTTGACCACCCATGAGCCTTTGAACTCCTTTAGCTTCGGCGTGTCCATTCGTGAATTGGCTTGCACGATCATCATCCCATTCACACTTGCCGCTTCAACCTCCACAAGTTTCCCCTTAAGCTCAGTTATTCATGCATGGCCGCCATCATGCCCTCCATGGCATCATCTTGTTGTTGGAGTTCTTGAGTCAAGGTCCCCAATAGCTCCCCTCAAACCTCTCTCATACCAATCTTGAGCTCTTGCACCTCGACCACGATTTCTTCCCTTTCAGCCTCAACTCCTTCAACGGTATAGGTCAAGTCCTCAATTGATACTTGGACTTCTAAGACAATGAGCTTTATGTTCGTTATTCAATGCTCCAAATCACCCATTGGATCCCTCGAATTCGAACAACTGTGGCCATTCTTTGCCTTAATGCCAACCTTCTTGTAGCCCTTCCATGGTCCTCATGATCCTCACCATGAATGATCACAACATCATAATATGGATCAACCATTACGCCTTGGAACAACTTGCTCCGATACCACTTGTCACGGATTGATCAATCCAGCACTCCTTAACCCACATGGCCTTAGGAATTTCTTCCCAAGTCGGCCTTATCCACTCGATTCACAAAGATCTTAGAGAAATTCTAGATAGAGAACCTTTAGAATGTATTTCACTTGCAAATGAGATACAAATAAAGGGGAAAAGGCCCCTATATATACAAATACAAGGCTAACTGTAGATATAGATCTCCTCTTGATCTAACGATTGTAATTATATCTCCCCAACTATCATCTACTCACATTTATTACAATCATATACAATTACCATATTACCCACCTCTAGATCATGTCGACTCATCAAGCCATAATACATACGTCATTAATTACCATGTCATTCGCACATGTAACATCTAAGAGTCATGTCATCATGTAGACTTATCATATTATATTGTCAAGTTATTTAGCATGCCATTCACTCATGCTATGTTTGCTCATCATTACACATGTCATTCGTTCTTACTCCATCAATTTCTCCTCGTCACTATACATGTCAATTTGCTGATGTTGTGTTTGATAACTGCTACACATCATTCACTCACATTGTATTAGATTATCACATCAGTACGCATGATGTTTACCCATGTTGTATTCAATTACTATGTCATATTGCACACGACTTATGAGCCATATATGATTTGGATTTCTATATCCTTCATATTTGATTTTTTTTATTATTATTATTTTTTTTTTTTTTTGTATTCAATTATGACTCTTAAGTCATATTTGACTCTTGCAAATTTGACCTTAACTTCAATCACGTCACATTCATTGTTGCATTTGATATCACACACTACACATAACATATTTCAAAATATTCATGCACGCGCAATTCGGTCACCTGATAAGTAAGATGATGCAATCTTTCCTCTTAATTGCGCCTTGGCCATATTTCCATTTTCAAACTCTTTCAAAGAAAATGCACAATAAATGTGAATTAGGGTGTAACCAAAGACTGTAACGAAAGTGGGTTGTGAGAAGCTAATTCATCATTCACATTACTGAAACATTGGACCTCAACCTTTAGTTGACGCATATAGACCAGTCATCTTGCATGTGCAACTTAGATAGTTAATTTTCCTGTAACTATTTAAGCATTCTAGTTAAACAATCACTCAGGTTAAATAAACTGACCGGTGGCAACTTCCTCTCTATTTTTCTATTCACGTATTTGGTTTTAGTGGCCAATTCGAACCTACGATTTGAGAAAGTCTTAGAAACTTGGAGGCGCAATAGGGTAACAATTGGGATAAAAACACTACAAGTGTCATAACTTGGCACAAAGGGACACTTAAGTGCCACATTTGAAGAAAAGTGGGACACCTGAGTGCCACCTCCGGCGAAGCCGGCCGGAAATCATACATAGCAATTAAATATTAATATTTCTTGCTAAGATGGCTCGCCGGAGAGCTGAGTCAGCTCTAATTCACCCCCAAACGACGTCGTTTCGGGTGTTGGCCAAAATAGAGCCCTTAAATCAGCTAAAACGACATCGTTTTGGCACAATTTGAATTTTAATGTAATATAAAAATTAATTAAATAAAATTTACAACAAAATAATAATATAGTTTATATTTTTTTTTTAAATTAAAAAAACGGAGGAGGAAGGCAACCGGCGGCTAAGGGCTAAGCCCTCGCCGCCGCCTCTCCTCGCCGTCGCCGTAAGGTAGGGGAGGGTCAGCCGGGGCCGCCGAGCCCGGGCCAAAGGCTGGCGGCCCCAACCAATCGACGGCGAGGGCCTGCATGCCCTTGCCTAGATCCGGGGCGAGGGCACGCAGCCCTCACCGCCGGTCAGCTAGAGTCGCCGGCTCGATGGCCCTAACCCTCACCGCCGGCCACCCTTTTTCCTTCCTCCTCCTTCCTCCTCCTTCCCCCTCCCCACCCCTCGCGGCCGGATCTAGGCGAGGGCCGCAAGCCCTTGCCAAGGCTCGATGAAGGCTCACGGCCCTCGCCCGACCGGGCCAAGGGCCGCCGCCGACCCTCACCGAATCTAGGCGAGGGCTACAACCCTCGCCCCAATCTAGGGCAAGGGCTCGCGAGCCCTCGCCGCTGGTCGGCCGAGGTTGCCAGCCCCTAGCCAGGGCCCAGTGACCCCAGCCGACCCTCCCCCCTCCGTCGCCGGACCTTCCCGATAACGGCGGGGAGGTGACGGCGTGGATCGACGGCCGAGCCCTCGGCGCCTTCCCCTCCCCCCCCTTTTTTTTATATATTAAAATTATTATTTTTAAATATTTTAACTAAATTTAATTTTAAATTTAATTTAATTAATTTTTATATTTTTTTTTTACCACGTCGTCCAAAATAACGCCATTTTTGCATTATTGGCCACGTCGCATGAAAACGACGTTGTTTTGCACTCGCTACGCCGGAAAAATGCCACGTATGCAATTTGGCTGGATTAACACTCAAGTGATCAACTTTACTCCAATTTTGGCACTTAAGTGTATCTTTCGAAAGTTATGGCACTTAAGTGTCCCTTTTCTGCCGAGTTATGACACTACAGGGGTCTGCACCTCGGTAACAATCTCTAGTTTGCAAAACTCGTAGTGTTACACCGGTTGCCAAGTAACAAAAAAAAGTAAAAAAAGTGAAGAAAGAAAGGATTTTGTGGTGCTTTCCACAAAAAAGTTTTAAGACTCTTTACTCATACATAAAGTTTAGCAATTTCAATTTAATTATCCTATTAGATGGCACATGTAACATTTTTTTTTATAAAAATAAGTGCCATAAAAGTCATAAAATTTTTCACAGAAGCACAATTAAGTCCTAAATTTTTTTTTAAATGCGATTAAGTCATGAAACTTGTTGAATTTGTTCAATCGGATCTTTCCGTTAACTTTATCCAAGTTGACTAACGGAAAATGCTCACGTGATTTTTTTATTATTTTCTCTCATTTTCTCCCTAACATCACTAAAACATAAAACATAAGACCAAAATGACTTAACTTTTTTAATTATTTTATTTATTCTACCCACTAACTTGGCTAAAACATGAAATACATTAAAATAGGCTTGCACTACTTCCACTCCCTTTTCGACTCCTAACACCCATTTTCATATTGAATTGACTATATTATCCCTTTCAGGTTCCACTATTAACTTAATATTATTTCTCACTTTTTTTCCCGTTTTCTTCTGTTTCAATTTTACCAAAAGACAAAACTATCCACATCCCTTTTAAGTAACTTTTCTTTCACCCTAGTCGCTTCTTCCACACCATTACGTTCAACATTTCCTTCATGTTTGAGTTCTTCTGAAGTTATTCTCCATTGTTGTAATATGAGCAAGCACTAATCATATATTAAATTAAAAAAATATTAGTTCCATCTACAAATTGTTTGTTTTATTTCCCTAGATTATCCTCACGATCATGAATTCTTCAACTTCTATAATATGGTTAATGTATGCATTATACACAACTTACTTATTTTTCATTATATTTTTTTTTTTTTAGTGTAGTTATCATGGAAGAAAATACAATATTATTTTTTGCTAAATTATTTTTTGAAGATGAAACTACAAATAAAGAAAAAAATTAATCATGTCAACAATTTCATTTGAAACTTTACCAAGTAATTTTATAACACAAGAGGATCCTTCAAGTAGTGTGTGGAAGGTAATTATCGTGATCAACATATTATTTCTATACAACATATTATTTCTATAGAACGTTAGAGAAGAAAGACCAGCCCTAGTTTGATTAAATGTTCTTTTGAAGTATGTTACTATAAACAAAAAAACGGATCAAGATCACTATATTTAATGCATCACACAATAAATAATTAAAAATTTGACTATTAGATTCACTAAACAAAATGAAAATTGAGTAGTTAAAATACACAAATCACAAGAATAATAACACATACTAAAGTTATAATTAAACGAAATGCATACTAAATTCTAGTAAAAAAAAAAAGAAATATACGACTCATTAACACAACAATTAGCTTTTGTTGTTCAAATAATTAGTTAGTTATCTACCAAATATTTTTTTTTAAAAAGAGGTACACAAATATTGTTTCGAATGGAGAAAAAAAGGGGAAAAAAACAAAAAAGAACAAAAGAAAGAAAGTAATAATTTTAAATCAAGAGTAGACCCCATATTTAACCGTAATAATTGTTGTTTGAGAGGAATATGGGTAGTTTCATTTCTAGTAAAATTGAAAAGAAAAAAGAAATAATCTTAAGTCAAGAGTGGGACCTTTGAGGGATAATATAATCAATTTTAAGTGAAAGGGGATGTCAAGAGTTAATAAGAGGGTAAAAGTAGCACAAGCGTTAAAACGACGTCATTTGGTCCAAATATGATCTTTCAACTAAAATATTATGAAATTAAATTGAAAATTAAGGTAACTTAAAAAAAAAAAAAGGAAAAGGAAAAGGGAAACCCCTCACCTGCTTTTCCTTTTCTTTAATTTAGCCTACTATTTTAATCTAGTTTAAATAAAATTTGGGAGGAAAAATCAAATTTGGACTAGAATAGTGTATTAGTAGCCTAATACTTCATGTTTTAGTCATGTTATCGCAACCTATGAGAAAGAAAATAATGAAAAAATCATTTTAATGTTTTTCATTAGCCAAGTTCTTTTTTTTTTTTTTTTGTCAAAAGAAATTTCCATTCATTACCAAAAATACATGAAATAATTAATGGGAAATCTCAAAAGTCATCATAACAAGGAAGCCTATAGAAATCCAAAATAAATCAAAAATCAAAATTTAAGGTACATCATTATGGCATGGTTGGTAGAGATAATCATACGCTAATCTTTCATTAGCAAATCTATGACTACATCCAAGAAAAGATCCACAACCAAGCACCGAATTACACATCATCATTAGTGATAAGCACATGCCAAGATCTCTAATTGTTGTTGCAGCTTTACCTTTCGGCAATGTCCATTTAGTTTGAATGTCTTTTACACCATCACCATAAGAAGATAACAAGCTCAAATTTGACATTTGTAAGAGCGAGCCATTTAGCAAGTGTTAGACGCCAAATTTTTTAACAAAAACACATTGAACAAGCACAGATTTGCCACTAACTTTGAACCCAATTGAAATTGGAAGCAAAATACTTTTGTATTAAAACTCCTAAATTTGGAATTAGATTGGAGCGAAAAGCTCCTATATATAAAATCGGGAGAGCAAAACTCACAGATCTAAAACTAAATCAAGAGAATAAGGAAAGAAACAAGAGGAAATAAAAGGAGAAATAGGGAGGGAATGGAGAGAGAAATCTATGTCAAATCCCTCCCCTCTAGAAGTTGAAGAGACAAAATAAGGCCAAAACTCAAGAGAGAGATAGAGAGGAGATCGTTAGCCAAGTTGGACAATGTTAACAGAATGAGTTGTTTGCATTAATTTGACAAGTTGCAATACTTGATTGCACTTTTCAAAAGTTTTAAAATTTCCAGTACATTTATCCTTATTTATATGTAAATCATAATAGTAGCAATAATGAATTGGTGATAATAAATGAGCAATACTAAAATCTAACATATGAAGAAAGCGTGATCTTTAGTATGCCTGACATTCTTGAACTTAGATTTATGATTGATGGATTTTGCCTCAATTTGTGCTAACTGTCAGCCGCCAATTCAAACGATGGTTATCTTGCTCACTTGACACCTACATAGCAAAAGTGGCTAAGTAAATCAACTTAGTATGATCAACAAGTAGAAATGACAGATGCAGAGTATAGATCCGTTAAAATGGAGAAGCTATGCCCACACTATGTTGTATCACTGTCATTGGTTTGGAAGAATTGTTCTCAAAACAAGGAACAAATGCCCAAAAATGGAGTACACCCCTCAAACAGTTTGAGCTCAAAACAGCAATGTCATGTCCATTCAGTTGGGCCCAAGAAAACCCATCTTTATGTCAAGGTAAAGGACAGATTGAAAAGACCAATGAAATCTCTGTATCCTGATCCAGAACCCAAAGATCCAGTTAGGTTCTCTGCACTTGAGGTTGAGGGAAAGAAAAATAAAGCTGATTGATATTGATGGACAGACAGAGAATTTAAGGAATGAAAGGTAAGGGACATGGTCAGAGAGTGTTTAGGGGCTTGTATTCATCATGGGTCTAATTTTGTTCCAATGGCAAGGTGCTTGGATTGTACAACTGTCATGTACCCAAAGGAAAAAGAAAAAAGAAAAAGGAAGAGAAATGTAGGTTTTGAATAGCAAGAGGGAGAGAGAGAGAGGGAGAGAGAGAGAGAGAGAGAGATTGCTTGAGGACGTAGGTCTGCTGTTCAGTCCAGTTGTTGGAATGGGCTCACCTGTATTTCACACAAAAAGCTGATGTTCCCATTTAAGAGTTGTATTTTTTTAGGACAACTGTAGCTGAAATGTCTCTTGCGACCAAAGGGAGAGGAGGCCTTAATTATTGCATTGCTATCAGATTCTTTTCCTTTCAAAATTAGAAGGTTTCATGTCATTAGAAGCTGTCTTCTGCCAAACACATCAGTTTTGACATGTGTGCGTTCTCTCTTTTGTGCGCAAAAACTGAACGACCATGGAAATTGTACGGTATGAACTTATCATATAAATTTTGTGGTGGGCAATATCAATCCTAATACATGAAATTCTTGGTAACACTTGTTTCTTCAGAATTCTAATTATGCATTCTTCTTCTTCAACACATGGTTGGTTTGCCCAAATAATATAGTCGTAGATAAAAATTTTGCAATCCATTTTCTCAAGTACATCCATCTCTTTAGAAGTTTGTCTATTGCTGCTTGTCCATTTATTAGAACAAATTCCTTTCACCACTTAAAGTGTTTGATGGTTGATAAATTTCCCAATACCTTATGTGTTGACGTGACATTTATATAGTTCCAAATTACACATATTGAGTATAAATTAGGGCGTGTATCTAGAAATAGGTGTTGCAAGAACCACCTAACTCTCTCATTCTCTTCCCCCTCCCCTCCCCTCCCCTCCCCCTTCTCTCTCTAATAATTAAATGGTTTGCCTTTGATTTTGAACCTCCCAGACAAGAAGTAGAGCATCCCCCATGTGTGCCCTCCAAACAACTGTGTGGCCATTCCTTTCCCTTCAACATCGGTAGATGGAGCACTCTCCAAACCATTCAGGAGCTGAGGGATTCAGCAGCAGCGAATCGGGTTGGACCATGTACATTGCTTCTCCAACGAAAGAAGATGATTCTGGATGCACCGAGGTGAGTTGGGTCACTCAGAAGGACCAGATCACCACCATCAGCCCCTCCGGAAACAGAAGAAAAGAGGGCAGCGACGACAGCGACGATTCGATGGCTTCTGATGCTTCCTCCGGCCCGAGCCACCATTGGCAAAAACATGGCAAGGATGGTTCTTCGAAGCCCGATAAGACGCAAGTATGGTTCTCTAATGAGAAATCGAAACGGAAAGAGAAGAAAAAGGGAAAAGGAAGTGCAGTGAAGGGTCCGAAGCGATGAGGACTTGTGCTTGCTCTTGAGAGATACCTATTTCTTTTCGTTTTCGCTTCTTGATGTTTTGACTTAGGATTAAAAAGGCGCATGCATAACAAAGAGTTTTATTTTGAATGTAGCTGGAGATTTGAACACAGCATGAGCTTCTTCATATTTTCATTTATCCGAGCAAGGCCGAGGGAATGAGCATATTGTCAAGTCTTTTCTTATTTTCTTGAACTTTCCTTCTATTTTGGTCCTCCCTTTATTCATTACTGAAACATCATAATCTGCGATTTCCAAGGGGACCCAAGGAGATTGACAAATATTTCTGCTTCATCCATGTTCAATCAAGATTTCGGGTTCCTAAACCATAGGCTCCAGTATGACCAACTGGCAAGTACTGACTCATAAATTTCTTAATCCAAACTTCTGTTGTTCGATTACATTTGCGATTTTGCAATTGTATTGTTTCTGGCGATGCAGAATTACCAGTGTAAATCAAACTATTTCAGATCAAGACTTACCAGGAGGAATATGAATAATTCAAGGAAATGCTTTTGTTCCAAAGTGAGTTGGGGTTGGAGCATGCAGAATTTCAAATGTTCTTTCTTCTCATCTTTCGTTTCATGTACGTCCCTGATTGCATACTAGATAGAATGATAGAAGGGGGAAAATTTTGGTAGTGAATAGAATCACGAGGCGTGTCGCTGACTTTTTAAAATTCAAGCATTACCCAGAAATAAATTTTAAATGGATAATTGTCAGGTAAAGTATCATGTGAAAGCCAGAAAATAAATGGAATTGTATCAATCGGTTAGGCAAAGCTTAAAGCAAATTTGGCTGTTCCTGCACCATCTGTAATAATTAATTAAGCTAATGAATCATTGATTGTGATGATTTTGCGAGCTTTTTTTCCTTTATTTTTCCTTCCTCTCTTTTTTTTTTTTTTTTTTTTTTGGAATTTTATAATTTTCGGGTTGAGCTGCGAATCAGAAGAATATATAAGCTGGAAAGTGCGAAAATCAAGCTAGAAAGACAATCGTCCCAACCATACGGAGCAACAGAAAATGTGCGGACAGATATTGAGGAGGAAAACAGAACAAACATAAGTGGTGCAAAAAGACATTTCCAACCAGCTAGGCAGCCCCTAATTATGTGCTGTGCACATAATGATGCAAGTTGTAAAATTACTGCACCCCACATGATTTTGGACCATTTCTAACTTCCCGATTTAAAATTCCTAATTATTACAATCATTGGCCGTCCATCGCGAAAACATTTGTGTTTTTTAGGGGGAATTTCAATCATCAAGCCTCTGGCTCGACATCCCATATCTTTAAGGGGTCCAACTTCTTGTTTCCACTTTGTAATTCCTTTCTCTCCCTCGTAAGCATGATGCACAAAACTCAGTTTAGTTCATTTAAAGCTTCTTTACTTCGCTAGAAGATAATCCTTTCTAATTATAGTTTTGTGGAACATCCCCGTTAGTCAAATCCTCGACCTTTTCCCATAAATGCAAGTTATAATGTAGTTGATTTTTTTTTTCTTTATTGGCAAAAAGGACGGTGGAGGGGGCGACCGGTATAAGCAGTTGGGCATTTTACAGAGTGATATGTTTGAGCCATAGTCACTCCGTACACCCATGATTTGAAGGTTGAAACGTGCGTGTCCGTCTTGATAAACCTTACCAATTAAGCTGTTAGCAATTTGGAAGTCCCTCCACATATAATATGCCGCATTTAGACATCACATAGCAAACCGATAAAAGATTCTTTATTGGGGAATTCTCATAGAAAATCCAAGTTATTTTCTTTCAAGAACAATCTCCCGACGGTCAATCCTCCGCAAAACTTTCTATTTTGCAGGCTTTCAACACCTTGTTATTAATCCAAGGAAAAAAAAAACTCGTTATTCCCAACATCAATAGACAACACTGTCTGTGGCAAGAGCGACAAAAGGTTCCATATTTTGAGAACAAGACGCGCACCATCGAAAAGCGATAATAATAATAATAATAATAATAATAATAATAATAATAATAATAATAATAGGCTATTTCTAGCTAAGTCAATGCCGGTAAGGCCCTATGAAAAAAAAAAGGGGAAAAAGGCCGATCAGGACCAGACTGGAGCCATGTTCCAAGCTCTAAAATAGATGAAGGCCCAAACACGCTGAAGCATAAGAAATGGTTGCACAAAAGTTTAGGACTTAGGTTGATTTAAGGATTTAATTTGAATATTGCACTTTTTGTGGTGGTGTTATATACCAGAGTGAGATTTGTTAAATGTGCCTTCACTTCGCAACCATTGATCAGGGTCCGACTCGAAATGAAACGTGCAAATGTTTAAATGAAGACAAACTCATCATCGTCCACGAAGCTAGATGGTTGAGACCAACCAGTCGAATCAAAAAGTGGGGACACCTTCCATGTCACGCCCCGATCTTTGATCACATGTCCATCCCTCGGTGGTCGATTAAATTTGCAACGTCCCAAGACGCGTCGCCGGCCCATTCGACTTTTAATGCACATGCGGAAGTAAATAAATAAATTCTCAGACAACAACAAGATGGGATAGAATAGCAAGGCCGCAATTTTTAAAAACCACAACACCCTTTTATACAACACAGACAAGGTCATTTACAAGCTAATCCATATTCACAAAAGTTTACAAAGGGTCGATCCTCAAAATGAGCTGTCTTAAAACTAGCTAGCCGGACTCATTCGCCAATTCTTCAGTCTCCACAAGAGCTAGGCGAGATGTCGGGTTCTCCACTACGCCATCGGGAGGGTCAGTTGGATCCTCGACTAGAACAGCATTAATTACCACGGTGGGGATATAAAAAGTCCTAAGGGGATCTAGCCTGACACCATTGGGAGCGTAGCGAAACCACGCTCTAAATCGATGAGGGAACACATAATGTGGATGCTCTTCAATCCAGACAGTGGTTACTACAAGCCATAGACCCAAAAGCTTCCGGGATTAGAATAACTGTAGATTCGCTCAATGACTCTCATCGGCCGACCATAATGCTCAGGGGGATTCGCCATCTAAGAACCTGAAAAGTTAAGCCCACGACGGGGTGAGATAATGTCTCAACAAGTTCACCCCATAAACTCCAACTAGGAAGGAAATACACCTAATGGCTATCTATGCACACAAGAGATAGGTGATTTACTTTTACCTTGGTCCCTTCCTGCAAGTCAGTACAACTCATATATTCAACGAATCATTTCAATTCGAATCAAATCATCAAATCAAATCGAGTCATCGATCAATCGATCCAATCGATCAATTGATCCAATCGATTCCATGCCATCAATACCATCTCTCTGTCAACTCGTTCAAAACCTATCTATAAAATTCGATCACATCAAGATATGCTCACCCTAAGCTGAAGATAGATAATATAGCTCACCAAAAGCTGATAATTAATATAACTCACCAAAAACTGATAAAATATGCTGCTCACCCTAAGCTAATATATCAAGGCCCACAGGCTGATATAATATACTAATAATGCTCACCAAAATTGTGCGGTACTTAATTTCTATTATACCCAATAAAATTATCGTATGTGGGTACACAGTCGACCTTAACCAAAACACCATATCTTTCTTTTATAAAATCCCACCAAATATAATAGTCCATAAACACATTTTTGGCGCTGTAAACCGACGCCCGGTAATTTCTAATTAAATACCAAAATTACCCAATTTTAGAATAAATTTCCAAAATTACAAACATCATTCAAATAGCACAAATTAGCATCCAGATGAATAAACTAAATAAATCATTGCAATCAACACGAAATTCCGGTCCCCGGCTATCTCGGTATAATTTTCGAAAAATAATTAATAATTAGATAATTACCAAAATTAATTAAATAAATACCAATAAATGCTAAAAATACAAACTTAGGCTGGAAAAGCCTAATTAAATACCAAAACGGGTCTAGAAAATTTTTGAACCTATCTAGATAAATAATACAACATATCTAGTTGCTAATTATGCTACTCTAACCACATAACATGAATAAATGAATAATTAAATCACTAATCCATTCTAACTAACCACATAAACCATACTTAGCCTAAACTAATCAACTCTTAAGTATCATTAACTCCCTAAGTAAAGTTTAGTGAGTAAACTCACCGATTTTGAAATCCAATGAGTCCACAACGACGGGGATGTGAAGGTGGGCAACAAACTCCAAAGCGGGGGCACCAAGCGAGGTCTAAAAGCGGTCCTAAATGGGCCTCAAAGCCCACAGCTCCTTGCTGGCTTCGATTTCTAATGTTGGGCCAAGGGAGCTGCAACGGGCGACTCGTTCGGGCTAAAACGGCAAGGACGAGTAGGCGAGGCTACTATGGGGTCGGCAGCCAACGGCGGGCGACAACGACGACCTGAACAACGACCATGATGGCGGAACCAACTCGGGATGGTAGGGGCGACAGCCAAGGCACGATAGAGGCGTGGGACGGCGGGAAGGTTGCGCGGGCTCATACGTGCGAGCGAGCAGCTCCGGCAATGAACGGTGGCGATCCGGCGAGGTTGGCGACGGCAAGGGGGCTTGGGGCTCGGTTTTCTGCAAATTTTGAAGTTCCATAAGTCCAACAATGGAGAAAAGTAAAGCAAAGAAGAAGGATAAGCTCTAGAAATTGGAGGGGGCCACTTTGGTTTCAATTCTATCGTTTTGTCCCCTTGAAGACGCCCCACTTGGATGGGCTGGCTTCCTTAGCCATTTTCTAGCCACCAAGCTTCCCTTAGAAGCCATTGAGGTGGTCCGAAAGGTTGAGGACCAAGGGGCTACGAAATTGCAACCATTTTCCCCCAAATTCACTTCAATCTCCACTTAAGTCGATTCAATTCGACCCCTATAAATCCAACTAGGATTCCCTTGACCAAATTGACATTTTTTTCTCATCAATAGAACTAACTGGCATCCCTAAAATGCAATTAAAAATGGTCCCTAAATTTTCCGCACAAAAACGGCCATATTTTGAATTTCCACAAAAAATCTTGATTTGTAGAAAAATCTTCGGAAGATGAGTGGACATTCCTAAAATGACTCGTGACATGGCAGAACTTTCAATTTCTGAAATTGGATTTAAATTCGCGGTAAATTTCAATCTGGCTCGATTTTAGCGTGACCTAGCACACCGGGTAGTTTTTCGAAATTTTTAGTGCAATTCACCCATGATCAATTTATTTCGAGTCATAATGTACATCTTCAACACATTAGCAACCCTTTGTGGTCGCGAAAATCTCCAAGTTTCAAATATGGACATACGGTACCCAAAACAACAGAAAAATCGGTCTAGTGTCATTGAACGAGAATTTTGCAATCAGGTGGAATCACCCACACTTCGATCACGTATCTTAGCCAAATTGACCTATCCCTGATCTCTGGTCGATTTTGACAATGTCGTAATGACCCTCACAGATTAGCACGGTCAAACAATCAATTTCTGGTCAAATTCTCAAATATATTGTATTTATATTTCTTAATGGCTTCACTGGATAGGCTAGTTATCTCACGAGCGGCCAACTCTGAAAAAGAACTATAAGCGCATCAATGAAAAGCCCAACTTATTCAATCAAAAATAGAACTTGAAAATTAGGATGTCACAACTCTTCCCCTCTTATAAAAATTTCATTCTCAAAATTTAAACCTTTATGAATCCTTAAAGCAAAGGGTGGGGACACAATCATCTCACTCAATCTTTACTTTCCAAAGTTGTTCCTTCTGTCCTGTGGTGTTGTCAGACCATTTTGGTCAACAAAATCACCTTGGTGCACAAAATCTGTTCTTTTTTATCCACAATCTAGACTCGGCTTTCCACATACAACACTCTGTCGTTCACGTCTAATTCTTCAAGATTTAGCACGGGGGTCGGGTCAGACTCATACGTCCTCAACATCAATATGTGAAAGACGTCATGCACTTGCACCAACCTTGGCAACAATGCAAGACAATACGCTAGGATCCCGATTCTTTACAGAATCTCAAAGGGACTTACATATCTCGGACTCAGTTTCCCCTTCTTTCCTAAGTGCGAAGTACCCCTCATTGGTGACATTTTCAGAAAAAAGTGATCACCAACTTGGAATTCCGACCTTCAACGCTTATCAGCGTAACTTTTGTGATAGCTCTAAGCGATCTTTAATTTGTCCCCAATGACTGCAACTACATCCACTGACAGCTGAACCAACTCTAGGCCTATAATCTTTCTTTCCTCGACTTCATCCCAACACACTGGCGTTCTACACGCTCTGCCATACAACGCTTTGAAGGAAGTCATTTAAATGCTCTGCTAGTAGCTGTTGTTGTAGGCAAACTCGACAAGATGAAGTTGTTCCTCCCAGCTTTCCTTGAAATCCAACATGCAAGCTCGCAGCATGTCTTCAAGGGTTTGAATAGTCCTCTCAAACTTGACATCCGTCTAAGGATGATATGTCATATTGTACTACAACTTCGTCCCTAAAGCAGCTTGCAAACTCTTCCAAAAAGCATATGAATCTCGGATCTTGGTCTAATGTAATCGTCACTAGCACTCCATGAAGACGAACTATCCGACGCACGTACAACTCCGCGTGCCTATCCAAATCAAGGTCCTTCCGTACTACGATAAAGTGAGCCGACTTCGTCAGTATGTTGACCACTACCCAAATGGAATCATTACCTCTCCACCTCCTTGGTAAGCCTATCACAAAATCCATCGTGATGTGCTCCCATTTCCATTTGGGAATCTCAAGAGGTTAAAGAAGTCCTCCCGACTTACAATGTTATGCATTCACTTGCTAACACGTCAAACACTTGGCGACATGTTTGGCGATGTCCGCCTTCATACCAAACCACCAGCAGTGTTGACACAATTTCAATACATCTTCGTGCTGCCAAGATGAATGTTATAATTGCAACAATGAGCTTCTGACAAGATCTCTTCCCCGAGTGCTACATCATCAAGTACACACAATCATCCTCGAAACTTCAGTGTTCCGTTTTCAGAAATTTGAAAGTCAGCTTTTCTCTTGTCGGTGTCTCTTGCAGGATCTTCTGAGTCTCTGGGTTTGTCCACTGAAGTATCTTGATTTTGATCTACACTTCCAACTCAATTATGAGGGTGGCCATAAGATTCAAAATGTGGCCTACCTCAAATTTGAAAACCAAATTTCGAGTTCCTTCAAGTAAAACCCATTCCTTAACCATCATCTGTGCGACTAAAGACTTCCAACCCAACGCGTCTGAGACCTTATTCGCCTTTCCAGGGTGACATAGAATATCACAATCATAGTCCTTCAGAAGTTTCATCTAGCGGCATTGTCTCATATTCAACTCCTTCTAAGAGAATAAATACTTGAGACTTTGATGGTCAGTGAAGATCTGAAATCTTTCTCCACACAAATAATGTCTCCAAATCTTTAGAGCGAAAATAATCGCTAAGGGTTCTAAATCATGCGTCGGTTAATTCAATTCACAAGGTTTCAATTGACGAGACGTGTATGCAACAATCCTACCATGTTGCATCAACATACAACCCAGTCCTCTAAATAACGCATTACTATAAATCTCATACCTTCCACGACCAGATGGAATGGTCAGCACAAGTGTAGTAGTCAGCTTCTGCTTAAGCTCTTGGAAACTACACTCGCACTTGTTTGTCCAAACAAACTTCTCTTCCTTCTTCAAAAGTCAAATCAACGGCGACGTTAAAGCTGAAAATCCTTCCACAAACCTTCTATAGTAACCTAAACCCAAAAAGCTTCTGATCTCTAACACTATTGTCGGTCTTGGCCAACTGATAACTGCTTCAATCTTGGACAGGTCCACGGAGATTCATTCGCCTAAAATCATGTGACCTAGGAACGCAACACAAGTCAACCAAAACTCGTACTTGTTAAACTTAACGTACAATCCATGAATCCTCAAGGTCTAAAGTACTATTCTCAGATGACTCTCATGCTCCTCAGCACTTCTTAAATATACCAAAATATCATCGATGAACACGATCACAAACTGATCCAAGTACTTTTAAATACTCGGTTCATCAAATCCATAAAAGCAGATGTAACGTTTGTTAAACCAAACGGCATTACAGTAAACTCATAATGGTCATATCAAGTACGAAATACTGACTTCGATATATCCTCATTTATGATCCTCAACTGATGATACCATGTCCTCAAGTTGATTTTTGAAAATATCGACGCTCCTTGCAACGGATCAAACAAGTCGTCAATCTTCGGCAGTGGATACTTATTCTTGATCGTCACCTGATTGAGTTGACAATAGTCAATGCATAGGCGCAACGAACTATTTTTCTTCTTCACGAAGAGAATTGGTGCTCCCTAAGGTGATGCACTAGGGTGTATAAATCCCTTGTCCAACAATTCCTACATCTATACCTTCACCATAAGTTCTTTCAACTCAGACAACGACACCAGGTAAGGAGCCTTAGAGATTGGCTCTATCCCGGGTGCTAACTCGATCACGAATTCTATTTCACTCTCCGGCGGTAGCCTTGGCAATTCTTTTGGAAACATCTCAAAAGCTTCCGTACCATGGTTATGATTTTCCGTTTTTGGTTCCTCAACTAATGTATCCATTACACTTGTCAAGTAGTTTTGCAACCTACATCCAGAACCCGATCTTCTTCAGTGACGAAATAATAGGGATCAAGGTCCTTTCCGACTCAGTAATTCAAAACTTTCATATGCTAACTGTTCAAACTGTATTATTTTACTACCACAATTCATTACAACAAAAGCTCCTCGAGCCAAACCTTTTCATATAACATTAAAGTTATACATAAGCAACCCAATCTAGTACAACTATATTCAGAGATTCTTCTTTCTACTACTTTATTATAACAACGGAAATTCTACAACCTTCACTCAACATCCTATTGCGCTACTTTGATAAAGTCACCTCAAAAACATTCTTCCTTAGATTGATGCATGGTTGGTCCATTCATGCTTCTCTCATCCTCCTAGTGGCGCCTTATTGCGGTAGCGATGCTTGTGCTCCTCTGGACCTACGCGGACAATTCCTCGCCAGATGGCCAGGCTGGTCACATTCAAAACACATTCTAGTCATACCAAGACACGGGTTGGTCCATGATTCATTCTACAAATTCGACATTTGTTTGATGAGTCATCTACCTCCTATTGGTTCACGGCAAGCATCCTTCCTTACACTAGAGGCCTGTTCCAAGTACCCCACTGAATGTCCTGCAGTGCATTCCCTCTATTCTGTTCTATCGGCAGCGGTGACAGCAGCAGCTATGGTCTCACTTGCTTGCGTAGACAATCCTTGATCAGATGGCCATGCCGGTGACACTTGTAACAAGTCATTTCCTTTTTGTAACACGGGGCAGATCCATGTCTTTTCCTATAGACATGACACACGGCGTTTAGATTGGGCGTTGGCTTTCCAATCTTACTCTTCCGGTTGGATGGGATGGAATACCTTTCTTCTGACATCAGTTTCTTCCCCAATTGGTTGTCATCTCTATTCGAACCGAATCTTGACTCAGATGCGGTAGCTTGCTCTCCAATCACCACTTCAGGTTGGGACTCAGCGGGTGCGGCAACAACAATGGTTACGGCACTAGCGGCAGTGGTGACAGCGGCAACAACGGCGACTCGGTCCTATGCTTGCTGACCCAACAAGTTCCCAAGAGTCACTAGCGCCTGAACAATCCGGTCGAACCTAGGATCGCTCGGTGCTGCTACACTAGTACCGGCTTGCGGCGATACTCCCTCACTCGCGTTGGCTTGAGCTGGCACTCTACCACGACCACAACCTCCTCAGGTATCGACCCATGTTGACGTTCTACCCCGAGTAACAGGTCCGATGGTACGCCTTCTAGGAGTCCTCTGCTCCTGATCGCTCATTCTATAGATTCTTTAAAGAAGCCTACTTTCCAATTCCACACAAAATTAGAAGCTAAGAGATCCCAAACAAACAATTTATCAAACAGCTATCATAGACATGCGCCAGCATAAAATAAAGGCCAATCCTACTAACTATCCCATAAACTTATCGCACCTTATCACTCCAACTATCGACCAGCTCTAATACCACTCCGGGCGGGGATGTCACGCCCGATCCTTGAGCACATGCCCATCCATCGGTGGTTGATTAAATTTGTGACATCCCAAGACACGTCGCTAACCCATTCGACTTTTAATGCACATACGGAAGCAAATAAATAAATCCCCAGACAACAACAAGATTGGATAGAACACCAGGGCCATAAATTTTAAAACCACAACACCCATTTATACAACACAGACTAGGTCATTTACAAGCTAGCCCATATTCACAAAAGGTTTACAAAGGGTCGATCCTCAAAATGAGCTGTCCTAAAACTAGCTAGCCGAACTCGTTCGCCAATTCTTCAGTCTCCATAGGAGTCGGGCGGGACGTCGGGTTCTCCACTATGCCATCGGGAGGGTCAACTGGATCCTTGACCAGAACAGCATTAATTACCATGGTGGGGATATCAAAAGTCCTAAGGGAACCTAGCCTGACACCATTGGGAGCATAGTGAAACCACTCTCTAAATCGATGAGGGAACACGTAATGTGGACGCTCTTCAACCTAGACAGTGGTTACTACAAGCTCATAGACCCAAAAGCTTCTAGGATCATGATAACTATAGATTCACTCAGTGACTCTCATCACCCGATCATAACGCTCAAGGGGATTCGCCATCTAAGAACCTGAAAAGTTAAGCCCACGAAGGGGTGAGACAATGTCTCAGCAAGTTCACCACCTAAACTCTAACTAGGAAGGAAATATGCCTAAATGCTACCTATGCACACAAAAGATAGGTGACTTACCTTTACCTCGATCCTTTCCTCCAAGTCAGTACGACTCATATATTCAACGAATCATTTCAATTCAAATCAAATCATCAAATCAAATCAAGTCATCGATCAATCGATCCAATCGATTCCATGCCATCAATACCATCTCTCAGTTAACTCATTCAAAACCTATCTATAAAATTCCATCACATTAAGATCTGCTCACCCTAAGGTGAAGATAGATAGTATAACTCACCAAAAGCTGATAATTGATATAACTCACCAAAAACTGATAAAGTATACTGCTCCACCTAACCTAATATATCAAAACCCATAGACTGATATAGTATACTAATAATGCTCACCAAAGTTGTGCGGTACTTAATTTCTATTATACCCAATAAAATAATCGTGTGTGGGTACACGGTTGATCTTAGCCAAAACACCATATCTTTCTTTTATAAAATCCCACTAAATATAATAATCCATAAACACATTTTTGGCTCTATAAACTTACGCCCGGTAATTTCTAATTAAATACCGAAATTACCCAATTTTAGAATAAATTTCCAAAATTACAAACATCATTCAAATAGCACAAATTAGCATCTAGATGAATAAACTAAATAACCCATTGCAATCAACATGAAATTCCGGTCCCCGACTATCTCGGTATAATTTTCGAAAAATAATAAATAATTATTTAATTAATTAAATAAATACCAATAAATGCCAAAAATACAAACTTAGGCCGGAAAAGCCTAATTAAATACCGAAACGGGCCTAGAAAATTTTTGAACCTATCTAGATAAATAATACAATCTTTCTAGTTGCTAATTATGCTACTCTAATCACATAACATGAATAAACGAATAATTAAATTACTAATCCATTCTAACTAACCGGTTTTGAAATTCGATGAGTCCACAACAACGGGGACGTGAAGGTGGGCAACAAACTCCAAAGTGGGGGCACCAAGCGAGGTCTGAAAGTAGTCCTAAATGGGCCTCAAAGCCCACAGCTCCTTGCTGGCTTCGATTTCTAATGATGGGCCGAGGGAGCTGCAACGAGAAGCTAGTTTGGGCTAAAACGGCAAGGATGGGTAGGCGAGGCTACTACGGGGTCGGGCGACGAACGGCGGGCGACAGCAACGACTTGAACGGTGACCACAACGGCGAAACCAACTCGAGATGGCAGGGGGCGACGGCCAGGGCACGACAAGGGTGTGGGATGGCGAGACGGTCACATGGGCTCGTGCACGCGAGCGAGCAACTCCAGCAATGAGCAATGGCAATCTGGCGAGGCTAACGATAGCAAGGGGACTTAGGGCTCAGTTTTCTACAAATTTTGGAGTTCCACAAGTCCAACAATGGAGAAAAGCATGGCAAAGAAGAAGGAGAAGTTGCTGGAAATTGGAGGGGAGAGTTGTAACATCCCAAATTTCACCAATCTTCATTAGTGTAATTAGATCATTAGGAACTTAGATTAATTAGATTGGGCCAGAAAGTGAACCCAATGGATCGTGAAAAATGTGTGGGCTTGAGAAATAAGTGGGCCACACGAATTGGACTTGAAAAGTCGAATGAGAGATTATGGGCTTGGACTTGGCTTGAAGTGGGCCAAGGTTCGGAATTATTAGATTTGTAGATTTAGTTTAGTGGGCCGAAATTGTTATAGATTAAGCCTGTTGGGCCGAGATGATTATTTAGGCCCGAATGATTTTATTTTATAGATTATAGTTATGATAACTTGATTAATGTTTATAATGCTAATATCAATTTCTAACTTTAGCATTTTGTGATGAATTCTTTATAGATTAACAATGACTAGTCGATATGTTATGTCATGACTTTGTATAATCATAAAAGGATTGAAATCAAGTAGAAACAAAAGGAAATTAATTGAAAAACATTAGAAACTAATGAACCGACTAATGATATGGATTAGAAACAAATTGAATTTGAGACAACAAACTTAGAGGCCACGACACTTCTCTCTCTTCTCTCTTTGTTTTTCCTCTTCACCCACGGTTTCATTCCCACAAACCGAGACATGCAAACTCAAGAGACATAATCATTAGCAAATTTCATCATTAGTCTAGGCTAGGGATTAGCCTTGTAGACCTATTTCCCCCTTAAGTTTCGTAACCCCCCCTCTCTCTCTCCATATAAAAACCGAGAAACCCATCTTCATCTTCTTCTTTATGTTTTCTCTCGGTCGAGCAGTGAAGAACCAGAAGCAAACCAGCGATTTCTTCTTTTTGCATGCGAGATTTTGGTGTTGATCTTGAAGCATCTTTGTGTTGTCTAATAGCTGAACAAGGTAAGGAAATATATAACTCTAAATTAAAAGTTATCCATTGTTTTGTCAAGAAAGATTGCGGGTCTAACCAAACAGTGAAGGATTTGGTTTGTAGTTGCTGTTTTGTGGTTAATCTAAGCTGAGTAAGTATTAGATTAAAGGTAGAAGCCATTGCATGTTGTTTTTTAGCCTTGCATGTTTCGAAATCCAAGTGTGAGTATGCTGTCTTTGCTGAGTGAAGTGATGAAATGGATGCCGAGTGGATGGATGTGGTGTATACTGTGATGAGTGAACTCATGGATGCGTTTATACTTCGAGCCGAGCTATGGATGGGCTATTTGTTAAAGAAAAGCTTGCCGAAAGTACTTGTAGTTGCTGTGATTAAGTAATGAAGTGTTGTAGAAGAGACTTGTGGAAAAATAAATGGTTTGGTTGGGCTAGGAGTGAAGGAATCGTGTATACCTATTCTGTTCTAGGAGAATACGGTTAGGGAGTCTTCTGTTTTGTATTATTTTCTTTATGTATATTGATGAAAATAAGAAAGGAACCATTCTATATAATAAAACATCCTTTAGATAGAATTAGGAACTTAGTTATAACCATATGAATATAAAAACTTAGAGAGAAGAGAATTTGGTAAAAACCAATAAACTGTTTGTGAGAAACGGTTTGACCTTTATTGATTATACGAATTTTCTGTATTTACCTAGTTATAATTTGACTTCAAATCCTTAATAAAAATTGTAGAAAACATCTTAAGGAATGACGTGTCAAAATTTGAGATTTAATGGATAAGATTTGGCTAGTGAAACAATTTTCTTTGTAGATGAAGAATCTGGACGTCGATACAGGGTGCTAGTAAGGATTATGGCAATTGTTACTCTTAATACAGTGGGATTCAGACTTAAGTTTCTTCACAGAAAATTTCAATATATGTCTCTAATATAACATACTAAAATTTGGTAGTATTTCGTCAAGAATTGATATACCTTCTGTGTCTGAAACCGAAACTGCTCATTTAGTTAGTAAACTGTTTAAACCCAAAAACATATATTAGATATTGTGTCTTTTACATCAGGCTTTTGTGATGCACGTAGAGTCTAATAAACCTCATAATAGATGTTAGTCATATAAGATTAAGTCTCATATTTTATTTGAGATATAAGTGCATATAGTATCATGCGTGTGCAATGAGTGCGGTGCATAGTGCTTGATTATGGGGTAAATATCTATTCGGCATGGAATGGGACATGTCGTAATGGGTTTTATCTTATAATTTGGACACGCACGTGTGCTAGGTTCATGAGAGTTAGATATATAGTTAGATACTTTGGAGTCTTTTCTTTTGCATACGATGAATGCATTAATAAAAGGTGTGGTGGTGTGAAACGTGTGCATAAGTGAGTGAATGAACCCATCGGTACAGAGATACCGATGATGCCCCCGGAAGTTTGGGATGCCCTTGTTGAGTGGTCTTGGATGCCTCGGTAGAGAGATACCGGGATGCCTCGGAGTGAGATGCCCTTTTGTGTAATCAAGGATGCCTTAGTTGTGTGATACTAAGATGCCTCAGAGTGAGATGCCCCTTGCTAAGTGGTCTTGGAAGGACCTCGGTTGTGTGATACCAGGATACCTCAGAGTGAGATGCCCATAATAGAAATATTGTGGAAGTTCGGATAAGGTAATTTCCGGAAGTGACTCAATTGGGCCGGTTGAATTCCGGTTAGTGATTGATCGAGGGTGGATCATTTGCACACTAAATATAATTCTATTTGGTGAGTGAGTCCATTTATTATTGTTGCATTACATCTTGATATAAGATTGAGCTTGAGAAAGGTAAGCATAGAAATGGATGCTCATAAGGTGATTATATACATAATGTGTTAATATCCAATTGTTTATGCTTATGATATACTTCATTTACCATCCTAAATTGTTTGATGATTCTCTTGTAATCTTGATGGCTGTGGATTGTTTAAGTTAGAGTTTTATCATTCTTTACTAGGCAAGGTTGTTTGCTCATACCTTACATTTTCAGATTGATAGCATGGATGTACCGCCAGTAGCTTGATACGGGGCGGTAGTGCGTTTTAATGTTTCTCTTCATGACGTGTATGATCCTGACATTGACATGATTTTCTCCAAATATGAGGCTACTTTATGGATGGATGACGGTAGAGCTGACTTGATACCGAGGATGTTCGTTGCATGGTTTATCAACTATGAAAGGGAGATGTTCGGACCTTTACCCTTTGGAGCAGGAAGACCTGGAACCGGTATGGACGGCGCCTAGATGCCTTGGATCGTGTAGAGGCTGACTGTCTTTTGTTTTTCTTTTGTTAGATGCAGGCTTGTGTGGGAACTCGTGGAGTAGACACCCTCACCCTTTATCCCTGATTTTTGTTACGCCTTACTTTTGTTATGTATATGTTGTATATATAGGCGATGAACATGCAAAGAGTCCAAGTTGATAAATTTTGTAAGCCCTAATGATGATAAGTAGAAATGAAGCTTCTTGTGATCTTGTTTTGTGCATGAATGATTTGGCCAATACTTAGAATTGAAAGTAGAGTGATTGCAGGATAACCTCATAATATAAACTTGAGATTTTAAATAATCCATGTTATACATGCTAACCTTCAATGGTAAACACTATAGATTATCTAAAGAAGGTTACAAGTTAGGCAAGATGATAATAATAATTATAATTCCGCTTGCGCTTAGTACGTGATGCCCTGGGACGTCGCAGCTCGTTACACTACTTTGATTTCAATTCTATCCTTTTGGCCCCTTTAAGAGGCCCAACTTGGATGGGCTGGCTTCCTCAGCCATTTTCCAGCCACCAAGCTTCCCTTAGAAGCCATTGAGGTGGTCTAAAAGGTTGGGGACCAAAGGGCTACGAAATTACAACCATTTTCCCCCAAATTCACTTCAATCTCCACTTGAATCGATTCAATTCGACCCCTATAAATCCAACTACGATGCCCTTGACCAAATTGACATTTTTCCTCATCAATAGAACTAATTGGCATCCCTAAAATGCAATTAAAAATGTTCCCCTAAATTTTCCGAACAAAAACAGTCATATTTTGAATTTCCGCCAACAATCTTGGTTTGTAGAAAAATCTTTGTAAGATGAGTGGACATTCCTAAAATGACTCGTGACATGGTAGAACTTTCAATTTCTGAAATCGGATTCAAATTCGCGGTTAATTTCAATCTAGCGCGATTTTAGCATGACCTAATCCACCGGATAGCTTTCCAAAATTTTTAGTTCAATTGATCTGTGATCGATTTATTTCGAGTCATAATATACATTTTCAACACATTGGCAACCCTCTATGGTCACTAAAATCTCCAAGTTTCAAATACCACAGGGTACCCAAAACGACAAAAAAATCAGTCTAGTGTCGATTGAACGAGAATTTTGCAATAAGATGGAATCACCTACACTTCGATCACGTATCTCAGCCAAATCGACCTATCCCTAATCTGTGGTCAATTTTGACAATGTCATAATGACCCTTGCAGATTAGCACGGTCGAGCAGTCGATTTCTGGTTGAATTCTCAAGTCTATTGCATTTATATTCCTTAATGGCTTCACCGGATAGGCTAGTTATCTCATGAACGGCCAACTTTGAGAAAAAAACTATAGGCACGTCGATGAAAAGCCCAACTTATTCAATCGAAAACAGAACCTGCAAAATCAGAATGTCACATTCCAAGAAACAAGCATTCCACCAAGCTTGAGATGGCACCCCGTTTGTAGCCATGGGCTCAAGAATGTTCTCCCTCTAATCCCAATTGCAAGTTTTCAACATGTCCAATTCAGCAAGGGAACTTTAATTTCAAGGTTGCGAGACTTCTTGGTGACGCTGAGAGTTTCTTTTTACAAGAATTGGGTGAAAAAACACTTAACATATGTACTACTAAGGTCGAAAGGACAGGTGAAAAAAGAAATCATAACATCGAAGTAATTTAGAAAAAGGATGCTATAAGCATTATAATTTTCGTATGACACTCTCGTTACTATCAAAACTTTTTTAGTGATCATTTGAATTGTGGGACCAATAAGCATTGTAGATGGCCATAAAGAAAGGGCATATCTACATCATAGTCGATGGCCATAGGGCAATGTGGTAGCGAGCCTCTTTAGGATTTATCTCCACCGGTTCAATGAAGTTCCGTTGCAACGAAATGGGTTAGACCTCTATAGAAATGATGGCCAAAATAACTAGGTTTAAAAAGTCATGCTGCGAATAATAATGTGACCTACTCCAAAGGGAGAGCAATATAGAATTTCACCACAAATCAAGTAATATAATAAAAATACTCGACTTAGTCAAATATTGTAGTGTTTTAAGAACTCTTGTTTACACTCGATAACTCACAAGGAAACAAGCAATCAAATAGTAAAATAAATTGAACAAGGAAATAAAATTGAATAGCTAAATCAATTATGGAGTTCGATTGTAACTCTTTCAGAGAACGTGTGATACATAGTAAACCTACTTTCATCCGACCGAACTTTTCTATGTAACTACGGTAGGCTTTATCCTTCATTGAATTCATAGAGATTCAGATCATTATTGAATGCCCTCAATGCGTACTTCACCTGGATTATTAGATTAGGTGTGTTAACCTGCGAGAATCCATCGAATTTTATTTTAACTCACCAAATAAACTTTGGGAGTAAGATGTACACAAAAAGTGCTTATTAGGTTCAATAGAGAATTAATAACAGTATCTAGCTTGCATTATGTTGTCCTACCGTCCGGCAGCTTCCGTGGGCGTGGATCAGAATCGCACCCGTAACGACCGGAAGCATGTGTAACAGCCGCTACAGTATCATTCCCAGCTGCTACAATGAATAACGCATAGTAGTTTATTTCCTCAGATACCGAATGTATTAGAAGTTCGGAAGAAGCAGTAACCCTAAAAGATTAGGGTAAATTGGTTGGTTTGTGCATGGGATTATCTTGTTGAAATATTTTGGATATAAGACTTATACAAGCTTTTTTAACCATCAAAAACCCATATTGGTATGCACATGCTGAGGATCATTTAACAAATTGTGATCCAGCTGATAGATTAGATGGGTATGAAGTTAGTAAAAAGACTTTTGGGTTTTAATACCACAAAAACCCTTAAATAATACATTTATGATAAATTAACCCATACTAATTTATCTTACTACCAAAAACCACCAAATTGATACTCATGTGAGAAATTTATTCTCCATTAATTTCCGTTAAATTTTATCGTCAAATTGATGAGTTAAATAAATTGACGGGTATACCGAATTTAAGATTTACGCTCTGCTTGTCACGGATGTAATACTTTATGATTTTTTGCAATATTAATTCAATTTAATATAAACTAACGGAAGATAAATTTGTCACAAATATACTAATTTGAGATTTTTAGTAGGGTTAATACCTTGAAAAACCCCAAACTGGTACATCTATGACAAATTTACCCCAAACTATTTTTTTGACCATAAAAAACCCCAAACCGGTACACCTGTGACAAATTTACCCCAACTGATCATAAAAAACCCTAAACTTGTACATTTTTGACAAATTTACCCCAAACTAATTTATTTAACCATAAAAAACCACAAACTAGTAAATTTATGACAAATATACCCTCCGCTAAAAAAAAATCACAAAAGTGTTAACTGTGATTAATACAAATTAACATAAAAAATTTAATAGTAAAATTTAACAAAACTAAAAAGTAAAATTGTTAAGTATACCAGTTTGACAAAGGTATACCAAAAAAATTTAACTTAATAATTTAATAGTTTGGGGTAAATTTGTCACTTTGGGGTAAATTTGTCAAAGGTATACAGTTTTTGTGGTCAAAAAAGTAAGGGGTTTTTTAGGGTATTAACCCTTTTTAGTATTAGAGAATAAAGAAGAGGAAATTTATCATCTTTTAGGAATTGAATGGGGGATTGTCATAAGTATACTAGTTATGAGTTTTTTTGTGATCAAAAAATTAGTGTAAGATAAATTTATTACGAATATACCAATTTGAAATTTTTCGTGATATAAAACCAATACTTTTTAGTACATAGGACAATCCACTTATTATTTGAAAAATAATAACTGGATGGCTACAATACAAGCCCATAAATTTAGGATTTTTCGTGGTATGAAACCAAGACTTTTTAGTACATAGGACATTCCATTGATAATTAGAAAAATAATGACTGGATTGCCACAATACAAACCCGGCTTCTGTACTAACTAATGTTTATGCGATGCTGTTCCAATTGACCAAACCCGAAACTTTCAGATGACGATTAGGAACGGTGATGTTTCAAAGCAAATTGGGAGCGCTCGACTCATATTCACTTTTACTGCACTCACGACCCATTACGTAATACCGACGATTCGTGCCCGAAACTACGCAGACGCGACCTCGACGGCCCCCGGGACCGCGATTGAAAGGATTGGGGCCACGAAGTAACCTTTCGGAATGATCAATTATCGGCTTGGTCCTAGTCATCACCACCGGCATGCCGTCTTGGCGACATCCGGCCACATAAACCTCGATAGATTGATGCGCCGAAACCCCTTCCTTTCTCCTCATGAACTCCGGAAGCAGCGACTCCGGGTGCAACTGCAGGGTGAACCCAGTCCTCATGTCCGTCTCCAACCCAATGCCCTCCATCGTCTTCCAGTCGCACAGCCACTTCCCTACGTTTGCGCATGCCACCGTGAACTCGCCCTCGATTATTTCGCAATTGACGCCACACTCATTGATTTTGACGTAGTCGGTGCTCGTGTACGTGACGGCCGACCCTTCTCGGTTGATGCAGGTCTGGTGAAGGGGCACGGACCCCGACCAGTCGGGCATGTGGTTGCCATTGATCTCAATGTGTTCATAGGGTTCCTGTCTGATGTAGCGGAGGGCGAGGTGGGGAGGAGAGAGGTCGATGTCGCATCCCTCGATGCGGACATAGAAGAGCCGGAACTCGAAGAATTCGGGGATGTGGTCGTCGGGTTCAGCGTCGCTGGCGGATCGGGGCTCTTTTTCCATGATATTGGACAATTGGTGGCCGAGCAATTTAATTTGTGAAGAACCTGTTGATGAACTGCACGCAAGTTTATATCAGTTGTGAGAATGGGAATCGAGCGGTATGTATAGGGGTGTGGTTGACTCGACGGAGGATTGAATTTTCAAGCAGCCGGATGAAGAAAATTCGTCGTCTAAAAATTGAAGATCATTCAACTTTGACTTTTCTAACAGAGGAGACATTGGTAAGCGAAAATGCGTACGCAAACCACTCGTCAAAAAACATTTGTATAGAAAAACTTTGTATGAAGCCAACCCATAGGTATAATTGTAAGAGTTTTTCTAATGTAACTTATATTAATTGAGATTGATATTTACCATTTTATGGAATTAGTCTAATAAGATAAGATGTAAATATTCTTAATTAGTCAGATATGGGACTAGTTAGTATGAGTCGAATAAGAGGGCATATAATTTAAAACTCGATAAATAGTGCTCAAATCTCTCCTCTGAATAGGATGCACAAATAACCTCATATAGATAGACAGTCTTATTGAGTTAGTGATACAAAAGGCAATAGAGGAAGAGCACTTGCTTGAATTGTTGTTATTCCATATCAAGAACAATGGATTTCAAATTAGATTTACAAATCTATTTTTTCTCGATTATTGTGTTTAAGATTCTAGTTGTGGAGATCGGGGTTCTTTTTCCATGATATCGGACAATTGGTGGCCGAGCAGTTTAATTTGTGAAGAACTTGGTGATGAACTATGCACAAGTTTATAGACACCCGGACCCCTTGAGTGTCAAAAGTTGGCACAAAAGGACACTTAAGTGCCAAAAATTACGAAAGTAGCACTTAAGTGCCAAAATCGAAGCAAAATGGATCACTAAGTGCCACCGGCGAGAAAATCCGACCAAAACACTAACATGGCAATTTTCTGGCGAGCTGTGCGCAAAACGACGTCGTTTTGTATGCTAATGTGGCTAAACAATGTCAAAACGACGTCATTTTAGTATAATTCGAATTTTAATATAATAATTAATTAAAAAAAAAAAGGGGGGAAGGAGGAGGGAGGTAGCCGGTGGGCGAGGGCTCAACCCTCGTCGCTGCGGGCGACGAACCTTGGGTCGGCCGGTCGAGGGCCGCGAGCCTCACCGCCAATCGACTGGGGCCGCCGGCCCTTAGCCAAAGTTTGGCGGCCCCAGCCAACCCTCCCCCACCTTTCAGGGATGGCAAGGAGGCGGCGGCAACGAGGGCTCAACCCTCGCCTGTCGGCTGCCTTCCTCCTCCTCCTCCGTTTTTTTTTTTTTAAATATAAATTATTATTTTGTTTTAAATTTAATTTAATTAATTTTTATATTATATTAAAATTCAAATCATGCCAAAATGACGTCATTTTGGCCGATTTAAAGGCTCTATTTTGGCCAACTATAGAAACGACGTCATTTTAGGTGAATTAGAGCTGAGTCAGCTCTCCAACAAGCCATTACATGAGCAATATTAATATTTAATTGACACGTATGATTTCTAGCCAGCTTCACCGGAGGTAGCACTCAGGCGTCGCACTTTTCTACAAAAGTAACACTTGTCACTTTCGTAACTTTTGGCACTTAAGTATCCCTTTGTACCAACTTTTGGCACTTGAAGCGATTTTTTGCCCAAGTTTTATATCAATTGTGAGAATAGGAATCGAGCGATATGTGTGGGGGTGTGGTTGATGCGACGAAGGATTGAATTTTCAAGCAGCCGGATGAAGAAAATTCTTCGTCTGGAAATTGAAGATCATTCAACTTTGACTTTTCAAATAGAGAAGACATTAGATCAACCTACCTTTGCCAAAAAAATTCTCTCAACATGCAGAGCACCGTCTACCCTCCGATGGTAGTTTACTGCTCCATCGCAACCCTAATCTTCCAATAAACCACCCAATTCTTCTTGTTATCTTGTTCCTCTCTTACCCAATGAAGCTTTCGCCCATGGCATCTCCAATTAACCGCTTCTCCTAGATGGTTTTCGCACCTCAGGCGGTACCCAATTTGACCTAACTATCTACTATCTTTGGATTTTGGACGGTTGCTTGCCTCATCTCTTTAAAAATTCACCTCAAATGTTACTCGATTCCTTGGATTCTAGATGGTTTCTTGCCTCATCTATTTAATAATTCACCTCAGTGGTGTCTCAATTCCATTTGTAGAACTGTGTTTTTCTGGCCGAATCTTCTGTCCTTAGATATTGGCAGAATGTACACCTCGCCTTTCTAGAAATTGAATTCAGTGAAGACGTATTTCCATTTGAAGGTCTCTGTTTCCTGCCCGGTTCTGTTTTATCTCGGTCTTTCCTTCTTAAAGTATCATCGTTGCTCCGCTGAAATTTGAACTGATTGTATCATGGTATCTGCTCTATCTCAATTTCACTTTGATAATTCTACTTTGTGACTCCCGTCATATGGCTTCGGATAATCGAGATGACTCCTTACGAATGGCTACCTTGTGTAAACGTTTGGGACGACTCTGCTCTGCACAGGAAATAGAAATATGGGAAGAGGAACCCCCACCAGAACAATTAGAGGAATGTCATTTGCTACTAGTGGGTAAAGTACTATCTAAATCGGCTATAAACTTTCAAGCCTTCCAGAGTACCTTGAAGCGAGTTTGGCGGACGGACCAGGTCGACATTTCCCAGCAAGAGGGAGGCCTGTATACAGTGAAATTTCAGTCAGAGATTGAGAAACAGAGGATCCTGGAAGGTGGCCCATGGCTCTTTTCAAGTCAGTTAGTAATCTTCAAACCATGGATTCCTTACACGCCTTTACATCTTTATGATTTTAGCCATTGTGCTTTATGGGTTCAAGTCTTTGGACTGCAGTTGGAATGGAGTACAGAGCAGATGATTAGAAACGCATTGAAACAGGTTGGTGAAGTTATAGAGGTTGAAGCTAATTTTCATGACGAATCAGCCTTAAAAGCTGGGAGGGCAAGAGTAGAAGTCAATCTGGACGAACCTTTAAAGTTCGGCAATCTTATTCGCCTTGATGGGAGAACACTGTGGATTGACTTCCGATATGAATAGCTATCTCATTTCTGCTATTCATGCGGGAAAATAGGCCATTATGCCACATATTGTCAAGCATATCCTTTTGAAGATGCAAAACTGGATGGTAAAGATAAAATGGCTTACGGTCAATGGCTAAGAGCGGAGGTTGAGAGCATAGTCCTTACTAGAAAGTGTTCTATAACCCCCCCCAGAGAGTGTTGAACAAAATGAAGAAACAGTTCCTGAGACGCCTCCAACTTTGATGCTGACTGTGCCATTGTTGCCCTCACCTCATAAAGATTTAGTTGTCACCTTGCCCATACCAGCAGCTCAGCCCAACTCTGACAAAGCAGCAACTCATCAGCACATTCTACAGCCTTCGATGCAAATCGAGCAGACTCTTACAACAGCTTTAATCCCTGCGTATGCAAAACAAAAGGCCATCATCAATCCATCCATGGGACAGTAGCAAACAAAAAAACAGAAGAGTACTATGGCCCTTCCAAAGTTGGGCTCAACCAAAAAACCGAAAAGTTATTCCCCATATGATATGAAACACTCAGCATTTAATGATTTCGATGATACTTAGTTTATGGATACACAATTCTAGAAGCAAATGAAGCGAACCAATGGGCAATGGTGGCTTGCCCTAAATAGCCACCGACGCACAAATGAAGTTAATTTGTTGGAACTGTCAGGATTTGGGCAATCCTCTGATAGTTCAAGCTCTAAAGGCCTTGACAGCCAAGGAAAAGCCAGACTTACTATTCTTAATGGAAACCAAGAACCATGAGACTGTGCTTCATCGATTGCAGCGCAGATTACATTTCAGCAACTCTTTTGTATGAAACCTAGCAGGTCTAGTGGGGGGTTTGGCAATTTTTTGGAATAAAACTCTATCTTTAGAGATCGAACAATGTTCGGAGTACCTTTTTGATATGCTCTGTCGTGATTCCATGGATGATCGGATGATGCGGCTGACCTGTCTTCATGCTCCATCATCCTACCACAATCAACAGTTACTTTGGGAGGAACTTCGAAGGATCAGCAACGCTAATACTTTACCTTGGATTTGTGCTGGGGACTTCAATGAGATCCTTTATCCTTGGGAAAAGGTCAGCAAGCGTCAATCAGATTGGTATCATTTAAACTCCTTTCAAACTATCATCAATTACTGTGCCTTGATGGAATTAGAAAGCAAGGGATGTGCCTTTACTTGGATGAATAACCGAGCCGACGACGAATTAGTAAAGGAACGCCTGGACCGTGTTAGGTGTACGATAGATTGGTGACTTCAATATCCTGAGGCGAAGGTGTTCGCTTTGCCGGCCCTGGGATTAGAACATTGCCCGCTTCTTGTATCCACTTCAGCTAAATATAGAAAAGGCTTCGGGCCTTTTATCTTTGAAGCTTATTGGAACCGAGACCAAGAGTGCCGAGAGGTCATCTACAATGCATGGAACTCAGTTAAGGTAAGCAATTCAGACCTTTTACATAAACTAAAACTGGTTTCTCGAGCTTTACATGTTTGGAGCCATTCAAAATTTCATAACGGCAACCTGAAGGTTTAAGCCTTACAACAACAGCTTCAACTCATTATAAATAAACCATATAATTCCGGCACTGAAACAGAGGAAGCTTCTCATCTTCGGGAGGAGATCAGAAATATATGGCAGCAAGAAGAAAAGTATTGGGCTATACGATCTAGAATTAATTGGTTGCGATGGGGAGACAAGAATACAATTTTTTTTTCACGCAACTACTATTCAACAAAGGCAGCGAAACAGGATAGGTATGTTACAAGATGAGAATCATAACTGGGTGAGGGACAATCAGGCCTTGAAGGAGCTCACATTTGCTTATTTCTCACAATTATATACAACTGGGGCCCACGTAACTACAGTCCAATTTTGGATCAATGTCCACAAATTATCTCTGCCGAAATGAATGATCATTTAACAATCCAGTCACTGTAGTCAAGGTGAAACAAGCAACTTTTCAGCTGGGGAAAACGAAAGCATCGGGTCTAGACGGATTAAATGGGCTGTTTTACCAATCCCATTGGGATATAATTCAGGATGACTTGATCAAATTAGTAAGAGACTTCTTTAGTTCGAGGGTGTTGCCTAGCAACCTCAACAAGACAATCATCGCTCTAATTCCCAAAACCAATCACCCTGAAAGTCTAGATCAGTTTAGACCGATCAGCGTCTGTAACTATGCATACAAGGTTATTTCCAAGGTCATGGCCAATCGCCTAAAACCCTGGCTTTGTGAGCTTATCTCAGAAGAGCAAGCTACCTTTGTGAGCAGAAGACAAATACAGGATAATGTCTTCATCATCCAGGAGGCTCTACATCAATTTCGAATAAGGGAAAGGAAGCGACATTTCAACATACTCCTCAAGACAAGCATGCAAAAGGCATATGACAAAGTTGAATGGGATTTCCTAAAAGATTATCTACTGCGTTTGGGATTTCATCCGAGATCGGTTTAGTTGGCAATGCAATGCATCACTACATCCTCTTTAAGTGTTCGATTTAATGGAGAACAGCTTTCTTACTTTCGGACATCAAGAGGAATCCGTCAAGGTGACCCTCTTTCCCCTTATATCTTCATTTTACTGGCGAATCTTTTGTCCACCCTCATTAACCAAGCAATTAACATGGGCCACCTCACAGGTATAAAGCTAAACAGGTCATGTCCGACCCTCTCACATCTTTTTTCGCTGATGATTCAGTTTTCTTCCTCAAAGGCACTTTGATGGAATGTCAGAATCTTGCTAATATCCTAAATCAATACTGTATGGCAACAGGACAAGTTATAAATCGGAACAAATCAGGCCTATTTTTTAGTAAACAATGTCCGTTGAGTCTACAGGAAAATTTAGCAGGAATATTTAGAATGCTGGTGTTGCAGCAATATGGAAAATATTTAGGTATTCCTTCAGAGTGGGGCAGATCTAAAAAAGAGATGTTTGCTTGGATATTAGGGAGAATAAATTCAAAACTTGAGGGTTGGAAAGAAAGATTTCTCTCCAAGGGAGGCAAGGAGATCCTAATCAAATCTGTTGTACAGGCAATTCCTCAATATGCAATGTCAATTTTCAAGCTTCTTATATCTTTGTGCAAACTTATTGAACCAGAAAATTTCCAGATTTTGGTGGACGACTGATCATAGTAGGGTTGAGGTGCATTGGCAGAAATGGGAATTACTTAAAGCTGACAAGGACGGTGGAGGACTCAGCTTTCGAGACTTAATGGCGTTTAACAAGACGATGCTTGGGAAGCAGGCTTGGCGTTTAATTCAACAACCTCGCTCGTTGTGGAGTCAAATATTCAAGGGGCTGTATTTTAACTCAGAGAACTTCCAAACAGCAGCTAGAGGCACATGCCCTTCATGGGGATGGTAGAGTCTTCTCCTCGGCAGAGAGGCCATCCTACCTAATGTACGATGGTCGATTGGGGATGGTAAGAAGATAAAGATTCGGGAGGATAGCTGGTTACCTATAGGGACAATAGGCAGACCAGCAGCACGAGAGGAGCCAGAGAGGGTGGCTGATCTTATTGATCCTCTCCACCAGACCTGGAAACTTCCTCTACTTCAACAAATGTTTGATACTCCGGTTATTGCAGAAACCATTAAAATCTCTATCTGACCTTCCTATGCTACTGATAAGTTAGTCTGGACACCTACTACAGATGGAAATCACACAGTGAAAAGCAATTACAAATCCATGGTCAGCACGGCATGTACAGCGAATGATCAACAGGCATCTACCTCACACCAACACCCCAGAATACTTTGGCGCAAGATATGGTCTATGCAAACAGAACCAAAGATCCGACTTTCTTATAGACAGCTTGCCATAATGCCCTTGCTACTAAAGCGAATTTATTTCATCATCATATTACCCCCAATCTTATATGCAGTCTCTATACTCAGCGGTCTCCAAAAACTCTCGAACATCTTTTCTTTTTCTGTTCATGGACTAAAGAAGTATGGAATCATCCTAAACTCAACATTTCCGTCTCACCTTATACAGTACATCATATGGATGATTGAATCGCAGAAAGGGCCACAAATCAAAGGCTCTTACCTGGACTGGCAACAATTGCACAGGTCTTGTGGCAAATCTGGTGTATGCGCAACAACTAGATTTTTCGCCGACAGTGTCCAGACCCCAATCGGGCAGTTGAAGACCCCTTTGCACAAAACCGAGTCCAAATCCAATCCTCTTCTGCTCAGCGCCGACAGAGAACACGGGCTGCTACTGTCAAAGCAGGACATCTGTGGCAACCTTCAGATCGCGACTTCTTGAAATATAATATTGATGGCTCTTATTATCCTGGTAGTCAAGAAGGAACGATGGCATGTATTAATCGAAACCATAAGGGAATACTTACAGACGTCTACACCAAAAGCTTTCCCACAGCTTATGCGTTTCAATTGGAAGTGCAAGCGCTTACCTTCACTCTACATCACCTGCGGCACCAAGGTATCCATACATCAAAACTTGTGATTGAGTCTGACTGCCAGATTTTGATTGATATAGTTCACACGAGAAAGAAGCCGCCATGGGAAGAACGTATACTATTCAACAAAATAGACGCTTTGCTTGCCGTTTACCCTAACTTGCAGATGCAGTTCTTTTGAAGGGAGGCCAATGGAGCAGCCGATTGGGCTGCAAAAGCCCATGAAAGATCCGACGTAGCCTGCAATTGGAATATATTCGCTCCTTTTATTTTGCAAGATATTGTATCTACCAACGTAATAGCTTCTGGATGTAACATTGTGACTACTTAAATAATATCGACCTTTTCGACCAAAAAAAAAAAAAAAAAAAGAGAAGACATTGGTAAGCGAAAATGCGTATACAAACTACTCGTCAAAAAATATTTGTATAGAAAAACTCAATATGAAGCCAACCGATAGGTATAATTGTAAGAGTTTTTTTTTTTATGTGACTTCTATTAATTGAGATTTATATTTACCATTTAATGGGATTAATCTAATAAGATGAGATGTAAATATTATTATATTGTATAATATAAGGCTGACTAGTGTGAGTCGAATAAAGCTCGACTTGTGATAAAAGGGTATATGGTTCAAAACGTACTCAAGTCTCTCCTCTAAATTGCATGCACAAATAACTCACGTAGATAAGCAGTCTTATTGAGCTAATGATCAAAATGCAATAGAGGAGAAGTACTTGCTTGAGTTTTGGATTGTTGTTATTCCATATCAAGAACGATAGATTTCATATTAGGTTTGCAAATCTATTTTTCTCTATTACTATGTTTAAGATTCTAATTATGGAGATTTTGGGGTCAAAATTGATGTGCAAATCTATTTTTCTCAATTGTTGTATTCTAAATTCTAGCTATAGAGATCTTGGAATTCCATTTTTGAGGCTTATAGGAAATACCTAGGGATCCAGACGGACACAAAAACGAGAGAACTAAGACACGCTTATTTCACGAAAAAAAAGATTATTTGAATAATATTTTCCTAAATATAATTGATTGTATCGCCTATAAAAATAAATAAATAAATAAATAATATTTTCTTTTTTATAATAAGCTTGTAATTTAGTTTTTTATGCAACAGGTAGAGGAAAACAATTTTTTATTGTTGGTACCAAGAATGAAGCAATTGATGCAATAGGCTCAAACAATTCCATCTCCGTCAACCAAAACAATCAAAGTCGATTACTTATCCCTCAGCCTTTTTGTGCACATAAAAAATAATATATGCATACGTTCAATTATGAAAAATATTTAGATATAAATTATTACCATTAATGAAAATAATTTTCATTGACTAATTAATTCAAGTGATTCAATCGACCGTCTTTAGAAATATATTTTCCGAATTATTCATTTCCTCTTAATCAAATAGAGCATAAGAGTCCCGAGAACATGATTCGACGTGAGTCAAGACCTAATTTTTCAAAATATTTTAAAAAATTATAGTTATTTTCCCTTGAAAAGTATTTTATAATTCAAAGCCTTCATTATAATTGGACGGAATGATGAAAATACCCATGTCTAAGTAAGTCGCATTATAATATGTTTCCGTCAATTTCAAAACTAAACACGCATCATTAAAAAATACACCGTTTACTCAATTGTACATGCATACACATCACGAATTAGAATTCATGCATACTTGCACATTATTAATCATGTTTTTAAAACATAAATTGTACGTGGCCCACGGATAATGAGGAAGTATTTTTCCTGATTACATTTACGAAAACATCAAAATTGCATTAAAATTGTAGAAAATTAATTGATTATTGCGTTGAAAATAAATATGTTTGTTACATAAAAAATGAATGATTCGAAAAATATTTTTCAAAAAATGATCACTTCTATAACTTACCAAAATAAATCAATATAAAATATTTTAATCATCTTTGAAATTATTTAACACAAATTATTGTCAATGATAAAAGTAGTTTTCATAGAATAAGTGATCATTTTCAGAAAAATATTGTCCAAATCATTCATTTTCCTCAAAACAAATGTACTCCAAATTGGAAAAAGTAAATAAATACATTGGAAATCCTAAAACTTATCATAAAAGTATAATTAAGTTATAAAATTTACAAAAAATACAATCAAATCTTAAAACTTATTAAATTGGTACAACGAAGTCATTTTACTTTATTCAATTTGACTAACGAAAAATGCCGACATGACTTTTAAATATTTTCTCTTTTCTACGTGGCTTTTTTAAATTATTTTTTCTCTCCTATGTGACATTGACCTTACTAGAGTATGAAATATATGACTAAAACGATGTCGTTTTGGTCTAAATCCTAATTTTTTAACCAATAAAATAAAAAGACCAAAAAAGGGAAGAGCAAGGCCAAGGGCGACTGGCTTTTGCCATCAGTACCCTATAGTCACCTCTATTTTCATGAGTGCTTTCGAGATTGAGAGAGCCACCCATCCTGAGGAGTACAAAATTGACCAAACTCATGGAGCGATTTAGGAATCGAATTATTGATTTTGATGCGTGAAACCCATTTATGAATTTATTTTTTTTTCCATTTACAAAGTTAGAAACACATATTTGAAATACCTTGGTCAACCCTGCACTAATTAATTGGCTTCTTTTAGAAAAAAAATAAATCAATGAAATTTGAGTCAACCACACTCCTTTAAAAGTCAAAAAGAAAGGACAGGAGTCCACTGTCTAAAGTAGTTTCAAGTGGTTGTTCAAGAGTTCTTAGCTAAGAAATTATGAAGTAGGCCCCAAAAATAAACCATTGTCCTGAATGAAGTGATCCGTGAATTGACTATTCCAATACTGAGAAGAACCACCAAAGTTGCAGGCTTTAATAAGGATACGTAGACGAACGGTTTAAACGATAATTTTTTTTAAAATATTTTTTTAAGAAATGAATGAGCATAAATAATTTTTATCATCCACGAAAATATTTAAATATAAACTGTCATCGATAATGAAAATATTTCAATTAACTAATTATTTTAAACAATTATTCTTAGAAAAATATTTTCTAAATATTTCATTTATCGCCAAATGAAACGGAACCTAAGCTTGAGAACTTTTATATACCATAAAGGCAATACGAAAGAGCAGTGGAATCCTTATAATCTAACAAAGATATCTCTTGTAACTTGACTCACCATTAAAACTATTTCGGGAGGCCGCCTCTATAATACTTCAAGGAGCCATTCTTTTTTTCTTTTTTTTTTTTGGTCGAATTTCAAGGAGCCATTCGCCGAGGGCTTAGTAGTTGGAGAAAATTTGCGGTTGAAACGTAAAGGTAGTAGGTCTGGACCTTTGATTGGAAACTTTGTAAGGTATACATACTTTAACCAAGAATTAGGACAGAGTTCTTTAAATCAAAATGACGAGACAACAGGACAGGAAAAAGAAAAGAAGAAAAGAACTCTTTGGGCATTAGGGGATTAGATGATAATGCTCAAGCGAATGTTATTGTCAACTCAGTAAGACTCATACATGGAGCTCTTGAAGAAGTAGGTGAAGACACAGGGACAGCACTTTCTACAAGAAGGATCACAAGCGGCTCTTTCTCTCTAATTTTTTTTTTTTTCCTTTTTAAAATGATCTCGTTTGTGGCCGTATCTAGCCCAGCAAGTCCATGGAACCCCCAATAGAGTGGCTCGACGGTTCGGCTCTGAGATAACCAGCGTTGCACTGGACGTCGTCAAGGTCCCCCAGCACTGAGATGGGGCTGCCCAGCCTCATGTCGGTGAGCATCTGGCGGAGCTCGGAGGCCTCCTCCTTGAGCTGGACATTCTCCTGGACGGCCTTGTCGTGGTCCTCGGACACCTGGTTGAGCTTGTCCACGAGCTGGTGGTTCTCGTGCCGAAGCCAGACGACCTGCGACCACAGCTCGTCAAGGTGCTTCTGCTTCCTCATCCGGGAACGCCGCGCCGACTCCCGGTTCGATATCATCCTCCTCTGCCTCCGCTCGTTGATGATGCTCATCTGCTGCTCCTCGGACTCGTCCGAGGTCGAGTTGTTGCTGAGGCACGAGGCCAGCGCGTTGCCGCCGATGCCGTTGAGCTCCTGGGCTTGCGGGGGAAACTGGAAGTTGTAGAGCGAATTGGAGAGTCTGGTGAAGTTGAATGCCGGAGATTGGTCCTGAATCAAATTTGTCACTTGAGATGGGTATGGAGATGGGTTTGAAGGGCAGTAGTAATACAATCCTGACACTCCGCTGCTCTCCATCTGTTCTTCTTCTTCTTTTTTCTCTCTTTTTCCGTTTTTTTTGCCCCTAAGATTCAAGAGTTTGAAGAGGATCAAGTTCAAATTGGATCAAGCTTCTTGGTGTTTTGAAAATGAGAGACCTCAAGTTGCAAGAGCGTGTTTTTATAGGCCGAAGAAAAGTTGAAGTTGGCCCCACTGATGGCCATTATCGCACGTCAGGGAAGAGATTTAGGCCGGGGGGGAATAATGCTTATGCGAGATTATGTGCACATTTCATGTGATGTAGTGACCATTGCATTGTCCTTTATGTGGCGCATGAACTAAACAGCGATCCATAAACTATTGTCCTTGACTCCAATGGGGCATGTCATGGTCATACGCGAGCCTGCAAAGCACTAGAAAAACATCAATCATTACGTGGTGGATGAGATCCGAAATGTGGAAAATCATCACCCTTTCTGTGATCAGAAAAGCTTTGCTTACATAAGAGAGAAGGAGAGAGAATTCAGATAATGGGTGGTATAATTATATGGATAGCGTAAGCGTGTGGTTGAATAAATACGAGTAAAAAGTAAGAAATAAATTTTATTTCACGTCGTGTCATTACATTTTAATTAAATATATTAAGTCGCCGAGGAGGAGTGCAAGAAATAATTTGTATTTTTGCGCTATTGATTAATAATCTAAGTTTTCGAATTTGATAGTTATGAAAAATGAGAAATGAAAGCTTTCAAGAAATGCCATATTCAATCCCTTTTGAGAAATACACAGACTTGTGCGAGGGAAAAATACCAAAAAAGTTTTAAACCTATTATATTTGTGTCAATTCAATTTTAAACATTTCGGTTTGGTTAATTTAATTTAAAACATTTTGACAAATGGTCAATGTAGTCCAATCGGCCAATTTGACTAGAAATTGATGACATGGACACCAATTGTCTTACACAGCACGACCAACGCTGATGCGGAAATTTTTTTAATTTTTATTTTATAATTTTTCTAATGTTTATTATTCTTTTTTCTTTCTTTTCTTTTATTTTATTATTAAGAGCCGGCAAGGGACCGCCATCGTCCGTCATTAATTTCCAGCCATAATTGGTCGGATGGATTGAATTAGTAAATTGCCAAAAGGTTTAATTTTAAATTGATCAAATTGAAAGGTTTAAGACTTAATTGGCACAAGTATAATAGATTTAGGATTTTTTTGGTAAATTTGCCGACTAATGTGTCGACAGGAGATGAGCAGAGGCTGGCTACTGTATTGGCTTATCTACTGAGTTTATCAATGGAAAACAAGGCTACAAGGGTCCGAGAGTCTCGGTACACTAAAATTGATATACAAAGCTAGTGTATCAAAATGATATGTCCGACTGAAGTGGGACATTTTCAATATCCAATAATAGTTTGCAATATCAATTAGTGTACTAATTTCGTGAACGGTCATAACTAACATAGTGCTTTTTCCCCTTTTACTTTTCAAATTATTAAAACCGGGTATGAAAAAGTTAATCTCTAGGTGGAGATTCGAATGCCAATCCAAATCCAGGTAACATGGATTACCTCCGACGCTCTCAGCCAATGAGCCACACTAACGTACGGAAGTGAAGCAGGGAGGGTTGGAAGAGGCCATATCTTTCCCACAACTACAAATTCCTTTTGTGAATTAGTGACTCATTTACCACTCAAAGCAGACATTAACACGGTCTCATTCATTTGTTAATGTCTGTGGCTGATCGTGAGCGTCTTCCCTTTCTTGCCAATAGCAGCCATTTTTTTATGGTATTGCAGTTAGGCAGCAGGCACAATGTGGCACGCTCTGATGGGGAGAAGTTTCGTTAGACAATTGAAAAGCGTGTTTTTGAAAAGTTGAGCGCAATGAGACTTGATCTGCTATCCCTAATTTCTTGAGTTTTAGGACAGCTTTAGTTTAATCTCCTGCAAAAAATACCCCGTCCCGTCCCGCCTTGGACGGTGGCGGGGAAGGTTTTTAGCTGATGAGCGAGGATGGGGAACGTAATCTTCGACCTGCCCCATGTGCAGTCCTAATTTCCGAGAGATTTGACTACAAATAAAGAACATCTTTAAACTCTCAGTTCGTCTCAATTCTGGTTTTAGTGTCCTAATTAAATAAAACACATCACATACTAATAGGATCGTATTATAGCATTACAAAATCCAATATCAAATAGGAGAGGAGAGGACCGTTCACCAATTTGTGTGATTATTCGAGTACTCTATTTATGATTTGGCTCACGTGAAACAATAGATCAATACA
This sequence comes from Eucalyptus microcorys, assembly GCA_014182515.1. NCBI lineage: Eukaryota > Viridiplantae > Streptophyta > Magnoliopsida > Myrtales > Myrtaceae > Eucalyptus > Eucalyptus microcorys. The sequence goes on along the minus strand of CM024571.1, from coordinate 18,017,497 downwards.
AACAGCATCTGAGCGGGACCTATTCAATGGACAAGTGATATGTGTACGGTATTTGATTCGGACCAAGCAAGTGATTACCTAGATGAGAAGGTGAAGATAAGCACCGGCTCCGATAGATTTCTGAAATGATGAAGAATGGTAATATCAAATCACCCACTGGATGGGGGAAGTATCACCGGGGTATGAACCAACATTGAGGTGTCGGTTCTTTGAGTGGTGGAAATATGATGTTCCATAGTTCCACACACCGGGTGGGGGTGAGAGAGACTTTAGTTAGGTGATTTGTAAATAAGATTATAAGACCCACCTCAAATGACCATCATGTTATGTAATTAAAGTGAATATTCTTTTGGCTTAGGTGAAAATGTCCAAATTGCTAGAAGCACGGTCTACGAATTTCTGGCCACATGAGGCAATAATTAATGAATTTTAATGAAGAAAGATAAAGGCGCGGGGGTCCCCCAATTATTCACATCATACGATCTCAATCAGATATGAGAGTACTTGGAGGGAGGAAAAGAGAAAAGAAAAAGTAAGGCAAGATCTGTAAGTGGCGGCTTTTTCCTGTCCCAGTTGTTGAATATAATAGCATACTGGGAAGGTCATGAGTCTCTTGTGGCCACTCATGGCCGTATGTTTATCCGTATGGAATTAGGGTTAGTAAGACAAATCCTTACTTCAAAAAGGACGACTATAATTGTGAGTTGCTTGTTTAAAAATAGAGAATAAAAAAAAAAGTGGAAGATACCTTAAAAAGAGTCGCAAAGAGAAGAGGCATATCTATCATGAGAATATGCTCTAATCAAAGATATTTTATTTGCCTGAGATCGAGCAGCAGAATTTGTTCCATGTTCCTTTGCTACATCATCTTAATTTCTCAAACCATCTTTATTGATATTGATTGATTGATTGATTGATGACCAATGCAATTATATGTTCCGCAATTTAGGTCGTGCGAAAAATACAAGAAGACAAGAGAAAGGTAATAATAAACCGGGTAATTAATAAACCAATTTGGGTTTATTCATCTAAAATGCATTTTTCATATAATGAATAAAGAAAAATATGGTATTATATAGAGTTGGCATAATCTAGAGCTTGTAAGGCAAATCTTTCTAATGCATCCATGTCCAGAAATGCAAAATGGAAAGAATAATCCTCCAGCGCAAGTAGGATCGAGTGGGGCAAGTTACTACTCGATTACATCATCACACACATCTTTCTCTTCTTGTCTTGGTGATTGAATGATTACATTCTCCCAAATTCCCAACACCTCATGAAACAAGCTGTGTGAAAAACAAATATATAGTTGGACGGACGTGCATTTGTCCTTTGTACTCGAAGGGTCCAACTTCATTCCTTTTTTTTTTTTTTTTTTGAAAATTTATATCACAAATAAAAATATGAGCCTCTTAAAAGGATACCACCCGAATGTCGCATCATGGGAGGTGTGTATAAGTGAAGTTTCTACAATAAATCGTCCCATTGGATTGAAAATTGACCTAAGTGTTGGGCGCCTTTGTCGATGGAATTATTGGAGAAAGGTACATTAGAAGGATCATTCTCTCATTGATTTGGTCAAACGTTGCGGCTAATTAGAAATAACAATTTTTTGTTGAATTTTTTATTTTTTGTTCAACAAATCTTTTTTTGGGTTGAAATTGGCTTGGTCAATTTTGTCAAAATTTCGAGGCCTCCTTCTCGTGCTTGGGTTCAGATAAAGAAAAGAAAGGAGCAAAATTAGCGCTCGTGAGAGTGAAGACCCGCTTTTCATTTTCCTAGCCTATTTGGTGATAGTGCATCCGTTTTGCCACCTATAAAAAGAGACCATAACTTCTTTAATAACATGCGGAAGTGAAATTATATAACTCGGAACACGAGCAAGTATATATTCTCATTTTCTTAAATGTACATAAAAAAATGGTTTTTAAAATAAAACGAAAAATGATGCTATCATGACTTTATGTTGAGTATATTATCATTGGGAAAAGATTGTATATTAATGCGGGACAACTTTAGATAAAGCATTTATATAATGAGTAATGCAAAAGAGGGCTAAGTATTCCATGCCATATCTAACAATTAACTTTTGTGGCTAGCACGTGCTACTTAATAACAAAAAAATAATAGCAATACTATGTTTATTTGTATCTATGGACATGATATCACCAATTTTTTTGTATATGAATTAAGTTACAACTGAAGCATCTCTATCGGATTATATCTAAATGATTTTACTGCAAAACAGCAAATAACTTTTCGTATGATTCAGAAAATGTGTAGAAGGCAATAGTTTTCGTTGAAAAGAATGTGTGTACAGGTATTACATGTGAATATAAAAATATAGGAGTAGGTTTACTGATAGAGATGGAGACCATCCAATGATGTTATCAGCTAACTCACGTGAAACATAATCTCTTCTTAACGGAGAAAAATTGGTGCTTCTTCATGCCCCAATTATTTCACAAAAAATATTGTTCTCATTTCTAATGTTTGGATCACTTAGAAGAATGAATTAATTGAAAATGTTTTCGTTGAAAAGGATGTGTGTACAGGTATTACATGTGAATATAAAAATATAGGAGTAGGTTTACTGATAGAGATGGAGACCATCCAATGATGCTATCAGCTAACTCACGTGAAACATAATCTCTTCTTAACGGAGAAAAATTGGTGCTTCTTCATGCCCCAATTATTTCACAAAAAATATTTTTCTCATTTCTAATGTTTGGATCACTTAGAAGAATGAATTAATAGAAAATGTTTTCTCAGTCAATAATAAACTTATACTTAAATTCATAAAAATAGTTTTGTCTTTCAAAAATCTGAAATCATTTAAACTTATACTTAAATTCAAAAAAATAGTTTTGTCTTTCAAAAATCTGAAATCATTTTCCAAAATATGATTAAATATTGACACTTAAACCGGAAACTCTGTACTTGAGCATGGGAACTCTAACTCTCTTTCCAAGCCCTTAGGACTAGACTCAAGTTTAGAGGCGGGGCTAGGTCCACTAGGGTCCATCAAAGCTGATCCTAGGTCCAAAGAGGCCGGGCCTTGGACTCTGGTGCCCCTGCCAAGTCCATGATGCTCATGCTTGAGTCCAACAAGGTCGGCTCTAGTCCCTGGCACTCAGGATCGAGTCCTTGACACCCAAGCCTGAGTCCTCAACCCTAAAGACCAAGTCCATCAAGGCCAGGTTTGGGACTACGTACCCAATGCCCATGCCCAATCCCATCAATACCGGGCCCGAGACCCCAACGCTAGTGCCTGGTTCCCTGATGCCTAAGATTGGGACCTTAGCTGCCTGGCACCCGAGATCAAGCCCCCAACATCAGTGCCCGGGTCCGCCAAGGCTAGGTGACGGTCCCTAACGCTGATGCCTAGGTCCACTAAGGTCGAGCTTGGGACCCCTATGCAATGCCCAGTTCCTGGGCAGTCAAGCTGAAGTCCCCTATGACCGAACCAAGCCCAATCGACGAGGTCCTTAGCCTAGCCTCAATGGACCTAGGCCCAAACACCGAGGACTCGAGCCAAAGCTTGAGCCTGACGTCAGTGGACCTCAGTCAAGCGCTAGGGACTCAACCCCAGTAGCAAGGTCCCAAGCTCAACCTCAATGGACCCCTGCACCTATGCATCAATGTCTCAGACATCGTCATTGGGGTGTCGAGCCTTCATTGACATCTCGGGCCTAAGCCTCAATGGACACAAGCTCGGGTGTTGGGGAGCTATGCATAGGCACGAGACTCTAAAGATGAGATGTCGAGGACCCAAGCTCGACCCCGGTGGACTCTAGCCCAGACACTACGGAGCCAAGCTTGGTTGTTGGGGAAACAAGCAGAGCCTAGGCACTAGAATCTTGACCTAGCCTCGATGGACCAAGGCTCGAGTGTTGGGAACCCGAGCACAGGCACCTTAATGCCCAATTCGAGGTCCATTAAGGCCAAACGTGGGACCCCCGTGTCCATGCCAACTTCCCCGGTTTCCCATACACAAGTCATTAGTCCCTGAACAATAAATGTTTATTTAGGACAACTGAATCAGAATTTCCTTTCTAAACTATAGACAATAACTTCTTATTTATTTTCAGGTTTCGACCAAATATTGACAATATTGTCATTTTCTAGAAAAATGTTGTCCTGAAAAATGATCATATTTTTCGCGAAAGAAACGGAATCTTAGTATAGGAAAATTGATATCGTTCTGTGTTTTCAATTCATTTAAAGGTGAATTAGTACTGAAAATATAATTCTCGCGTAGAGAAAGTCGTTTATAAGTTAAAAATATGGAAATTGTCCTCACTATTGTAACTCTAAATTACAACAAAAAAGGAGTTTTCAAAATATTACGTACTGAATGGGGACAGTCATTCTTAAAATGTAAACACAATTCTTAACTTCAGTTACAACACAACCAAAAAATTTAGATGAAAAATTTAGATGTCAATAAATATAAATTACATAATATTGTATCATCTTAATCAATATAAGTATAGCAATTTTTGTTTGCATGCCTACTCATTCTTATAGAAAATGGCAAAGATACATGATTTTGTTGACAAAATGCCTCTAACCGTTAGTTAAGCATCCACATAAGAAGGGATAGCAACATTCAGACGATGCTTTTATCGTATTATAGATAATAAATATTAGGAAAAAAAAACTAAAAACATACTTGAACTTAGATTTAACTTACATTCATCAACTTTTAAAAATGCTTGTTTACATGATTGCTTGAGCAAAAATTTTCATGTTGTCATTTCCCTAAGCAAAAGCACCAGCTAAATGACAATAATGTCAAAATTTGTGTACAGCGCTCACTTTAATATTAAAGTTTTCGACAACTCACTTAACTACCAAATCAAAGAAAAAAATAATCATTTAAGTACCTCCAGCAAGAAATGCTAGCTAGAGAAATTACGTGAGTTTTATATTTAAAATTTTATTTGAGTTAACATTTTTTAGCATTAAAGTGATCACTTTTTCATTGAGATTGGCATTAAAATAATCACTTTTTAACAACGACCGATACTAAAGTAATCTTTTTTTTAATAACAACTAACACTAAAGTGATCACTTTTTAACCTATTACATAACATCGTTTAGGGGTTATATATTGATTGAACATACTAGCAAGCCACGTAAGACTGAGAAATTAAAAAAATATAATCACGGCAAATATTCGGCAAATCAAATCAGAATTGACACTTAAGTGAGTGTTTTCTAAAAAGATGATATCTAAATGATTCAAAAAAAAAAATTGATACCAAAATAATCGTTGCACATAACTTTTAGCACTTTTAGTATCCTCCCCAAAAAGCACCGTAACCCCCCCCACCCCTCTCTCTATCTCTAATAGGGTTGAAGTATGAAGTCTATATTTTGAAAATTAGAGATACGTAATCAATATCTACATGAGAACATACTTATATTTCCATTACTATATGAAATTCGATGCTTAACTAGTCACTCTTTTAAGGACTAGAAGGGGGATATACATCACGCTCATGATTTAATTCTGGAGAACTTATCAGCAATCATTTGACGGAATGGCGAAGAAATTGTCCGGGCATGCGACAGTTGCCCTAGAATAACGGCTGAGGTTATGCACGGACGGGTACTTGATGTGAGGGCAGCCCCCTTTACCTTGGCGTGGAGTACCAATCACAGATTCACATCCGCAAATGGCCACCCAAACAAAATTGCAGAGGCAGGCAGACACTATGTGTGTGGCCGGTGCACCACATGCAACCATTATCCCCTCCTCATTACCCCACTTGTCAACTCAATCCAAAAGCCTCTCTCTCTCTCTCTCTCTCTCTTTCTCTCTCTCATGTTCTTCATGTCTCCTTTCTTGCTTAAAGGGGCTTTTCCAGGTTTCCCCCACCCACCAAGAAGGTTGCAATTTAAGGGCAATGTCACTTGCACCCTGTGGTACCCCACTTAGGTGACCTAGGCAAGAGTCATGATGGATCCATCAGGATCTGTTGGTTTTCAATTGACAAATTCCATAGGAGGCCATAATCAAATGGATGACATGCATTAGAAATGAAAATCATGACTTGGCACTTGAGTCGATGTGTGAACGAATTCATTAGATTAATTTCATCCAATTTTATTATATTGATTAAGGCAAAGATTGGTGAATCTTGGATAAACCCCATCATCAGCTTGTATCATCTTCATTCATCCCCCCTCCTCTTGTCTTTTCCCACCTTTTGCTCATGTGACTACTAAAAAATCTTTCATGTTTTCATCATCTCTAGGGCACAATATATTATAATGGGGGCCGTGGTGCAACATTTTGGTGAGTTATTCTAAAGCTGCACGCATTTTTACAGGGTGCTTACGTATTTGTGAATAAGGTCTCGATCCACTAACAATGTGGATAATAAAGGTGTTGGGTTATTTTAAGCAAATGGGCATCTTTTATTCTTTTTTATGGGGCAAACAGGACACACATTTTCGGGCCTCTCATTTGATGTTTGCCCCATGTCCCTGTCACCTGGTAACTGCTGCCGAATAATGAATCGTCTTAGGAGAAACCAAGCACTGTTCAGCATTGCCAAGTGTCGAGCTCAAAATTGTGGGGTTTCTTGATTATTGTGCCTGGACCGCAACGCTTTTAAGGTTTTTAACCTCGAATTAGGGTTGAGCAGATGGCCGAAGACCTGGTGAAATAAGGGCTAAGCCAATAAAGAAATGATAACAAAATGAGAGGCTGAGGGAGTTCGTCTTCCTAGTCGCCCAAACAATTAAAATGTATTCTAGTGGCAGAACTTCTTGAGACTTGAACTTTAGTACCTAATCCAATCTGCACGACCTGTCCTATTTTAATGTATCAACAGTTTACACGGCTCCTGCAGCAAGCTAATCCACACATAATCAAATCTCATTTCTATTTTTCTGTTCGGTCAAAAGTGTGCTCTGATAAACTAATGAAACGTGCCGAAATGTAGTGGCCATTGCCTCTTCTAATGCAGGACTAGGCTCACAGTCACAGACAGCATTTTTCATTCAAACGAACCGAGCAGGGAAAAAGGAAAAGCGAAGTGTAGATGGCAATTTAGACCCGGACAAAAGCAAATGCACTTTCTGTTCAAGGCAGACAGATAATGTAGAGGAAAAGAAGAAGAGAGTTTTTATCAGATTCAGGAAGGACATTTCACGTTTTTGCTTTCTATCCTTTCCCTGATGATAAGAACACTCTTAAAAAAGATGATACAGATTCCTTTCCTATGATGTGATATGCTGCAACATGCATCAATGACCCTAGATTGTTCGACTGCTCGCACCTATCTATGTTCTACTAGCCTTTGTTTGATTCGCCCAATTCTTTTGTCTTTGCGTTTCCCTTCTCCACCTTTCGGTGCTCGAGATATTATCTAAGATATCTTTTCCATCAAATCACAGATCCAAATGCTTGATCTCGACAGCAAAAGGAAGATCCACGGGAACTTGGAGATGAATGGAAATGTTTAACTAACCAAAGCTTGAGGTGTTTCTTAAGCATGGATGATTGAAGAGAATGTCCCAGTGAAACATCCTAGAAACTATTCACTTGCTCCATGATACTTTACTGCTGTTTGCAGATCAATTGCTATCCAATCTACTATAAACTTACCGACACAGGTTTGAGGAGATACAATTTATCTTTTGGCCACAGCTAACAAAAAGATCTCACCCGACGTATGCTTCACATATCGGCACAAATTGAAGATTATCGAAAAGGAAACAATCCACAGATCTCATCTCTAATGTTGATAATCAAAAGACTGCATTCATTTAGTAAATTGAGCAAGGGTCAAAGAAAACTTAATGAATTCCGCAGTTATGGACTAGACTCCAAGCATCATTCAGACGTGCCAGGAAGGTAGTTTCAGGGGAAGGAGGAGTATTTATAGCAAAAACAGGTAGTTGTATTCTGCAGACTTCAGAATAACATGCAGAAGTTAGCCAAAATGAGAGTTACTCTTATAAGTTTCTCAAAAGGTTATGCCAAAAACAAAAATCAAGCTCACACCATGTCTGCACTGGAAAATTGGGCAAATTGCATGGTTAGCACTCTCACCTCTAAATCGGGTCACTGGACTCTCAAAACTTCTAGCCAAGAAAAGAACTCCAAAACCTTCAACCAGAAACCTCGAGGTGTACTATTAATCAGCTTGCTCCATCAGCCATCCATTAAAACAATCATACATGTGTCGATGCAGCATGCATTGAATGACTGGATTGAAAGCATTCCATCAGTCTAGTAACCGGTTGATAGCTTGAAAGTTCAATAACTTAATTGAAAGTAGCTTCCAATTTAAACAAGATTAGACTATCAAATCAAGCAAATCTCCGAACTCATTATATATCTAGTCCAAGCTGAACCTCATTATACACAAGTTCTTGCAGGGACCAGCACATGACAAGCTTCAGTGAAAGTCGGTGCAAAGTTAAGCAGTAAGAACAGGTGACCAAGAGTGCCAGAGATTAGGAACACAAGCAAATAGGGAAACATTGGAAAGACACTCCTGCAGTAACCCATTCCCAGTCCCCCATCAACCTTCAATACCTGAAATAATTGAGATAATAATTCATATGTTCCCACTTTCTTAAAAAGTTATCGCCCTGAATCAAAGGAGTTACTTTGCAGGAGGTGTCACAGCCACTCCCAGGAGTCACACAACCTCAGTAATGGTTTCTAGACAGAGTGAGTGCTTTGTTTGATTGCCTCAGTGGACACTATGAGGCCATAGGGGCTTCATTCCATCACTGACAATGACATTTTTGTTCCTTTCTACTTTCACACGTCCTCTGTTTTTCCCTTGTGATGTAACATAATTTCCTTTGTGCAAAACTACAGAAATAAAAATGTAGGAGAATTAAATAACTGGTCATGGATTGATTGCCACTTTTAATATCTCAACTTGGGCAATCATTCCAAATTCATGAAAGGAGCAATTATCCAGCAATATCATCAGTAATGATATTATCTCTGTTGATGACACTAAATGCACTGCTACTAAGAAAACCAATAGATAATACAAATATCTGGAACGATATTGCTCAGATGACATCAAACCTTCAAAACAGTAGCAAGTGAACTCCTGCAAGTTACAGACCAAAAAAAAATTCCTGAAAAGTGCAGAGCAATGAAAATCCACTATAAAAGGCATATAAACATTAGCAATGTAGGAACTTGATGATAAAGCTCAACACAACCTATTGCACGACAAAATAATGGAGTGATGAAAAATGCCATAAGTGCTGGATAAAGCTGCTCCTTGTTTGTAATTTGTAATTTGTAATTTCCTAGATTTTTCTATTTTTGAGAGCAAAGAAAAGGTTTTGCAAGAACATAACCATACTACCGACCCTGGAAGCATTTGCAGACCTGTTACTCTTCGTGCTTACTGAAAAACACACAAAAGCTTAGTTTTGCACATCTTTGTCGAAATGCAGGTAAAACTCGAGTAAATATTTACCAATACCCACCATCTAATAGTGAGTGACTTTGCTTTACTGAAGTACCTTAAGAAAGGTGAAAACTGCAGGAGAAATCTCAACAGAAAGTTCAATTTCTTTTATCTTCAGATGTATAATATATAAAACACTCTTACTTATGATAATCAACTGAATCTAAATGTCAGAAACCAAGTCTAAATGCTCAAAAATGGTCCAGCTTGTCACAAGTGCCAAACCACCAATGTAAAGGAAGACGGCCTTCCCTGTGAAAACCTAATGACTTTGTTCAAACCTACTATAAAGACATTAGCACATTTACAGTCTGTCAAGGATAAGAGTCTCTTCCTAACAGGATTAATTTTGTTGAGCAAAATTCTTTTCGCTGACAGCACTTTTTGGCTGAACTGTAACAGCATTTGAATCACAAACTCAGTTTGTAACTTAAACATGTCTAGAATTCTAATATTGATTAGTTCACCCACACTCCTCAATAAAAAGCAGAAAAGTTTAAGCAAAATCTAAAACCTAAAGCTACCTTCATTATCTCATTATTTTTTAATGTAAAAATAAAGAAAGTAATGACTAAAATCAAAAGCCACAGTACGTTCATATGGATAAAATTCCTGTCTACCTGTCCATACAAGAGTCAGAAAGCCAGTCAAGTTTCTGGTGTTAAAAATAATTGTTTGTTATAATTTGTACGAGAACTGCAATCTCTTGATCATGCTCACCAGTCAAACACAAAATTTGTTGAGTTTCCCCAACACCTGCAAGAACAATTTATGGAACTATGCTCCCTCAAGGCATTCTAATGGCGGTTTAAAGTTAAAACCCCTTCCTGAGCCCTGTCCAATATAAGTTCTCAGAAGACTAGCTTTCATCTTCATATCACATCATATGCGGTCTTTCATCACTCTGAAAAAAGCAGTTGAAATGTACTAAATCGGTTCACAAAATGGTGGTTATAAGCTGCTAAAGAAAATATCAATTGGACATTGTACTTAGGAAGAACCTCAGAGACATGTTACCAGTCAACTGTGATACAACTTAGGCTATACATAGAGGCACCATATCCGGATGAAACTTCAGAATACATGCTACTCTGGAAAAAATCACATCATTTCTTGGAAACAATCATCACTGAACCAATAAAAAGCTCGATGATAATCGCCATTCAGATCATTCATCAATCACACTGTGTTTCCATGTAATTTGCACCTCTCAAATTGGCGTATCACTGTGCAGTCCTCCCCCACTCATACCTCCATCCCTCACAGTTCTCCGGATTCCCGGCCTCGAGTCATCTCTCGGCAACTCAAACCGGCAAACCGGGCACGTGTTACGCATCCTCAACCACGGCAAGATGCAGTCTTGATGGTAACGATGCACGCAAGGCAATGCCCTCAGCTTCTCCCCCTGCACGAACTTGTCCTTGCAAACCGCACAAACCCCATCACCATCTCCCAACCCCTCTTCGCTCACGGTAATCAGAGGCAGGCCCTCCACGACTCTCGTCGACGCCGGCGAGTCGCCTCTTCTGGTGATCTCATTCCTCCGAATCCGCCGCGCCGCCGCCGCCGCCGCGAACCTCTCGTCCGGATCGACGTGGTCGCCGCGGATGACAAAAACAGGATCCGAATCCAAATTAGGGTTTGCGCCCGACCATTCCGGGTAGAAACTGAACGAGAACTCCCGATCGGGGTCTCGCGATCCCTGCTCGCGCGACGCCATCGCTTGCTCGATCCCACCAATCGCTCCTCCGAACGTCTCTTCCCAATCGAACTCTTCCCTCACATCGAGCAGCGAATCCGACGAGACCGAGTCCGAAGGCTCCGAGCCCAAGTCGATTCCGATGGCCTCGACTCCGCTGCCCGCCAAGTCGGCCCCCCGGGACGACGGAGAAGGCGCGGAGGGCCCCTCGGCGCGATCGAACCCCGGGTGTCCCTCATCGTCCGAAAGGTCGGAGGTGACGTCGAGGACGCGGTCTTGGTCGGAGTGGCGAGGCGCATCGACGAGGTCGAGGTGGTCGTCGAGGTCGAGGCCGAGGTCGAGTTCGAGGTCGACGTCGAGGTCGGAGAGGACATCGAAGCCTTGAATTTCCGATTCGGAAGAAGACATGGCCGGGGAAGATGATTCGACGGCGGAAACTGCAGAGCTCCGCCGGAAAATCTCGGCTCGCTTCACGCTGGTAGGCGCTACCGAGTTTACAGTCCAGTCGTCGAGGATACGAGGGAAAATAACAAAAATGATCATCCTCTTAATTATTAGTAAATATTTTCGACCCAAAAAAATTATTATTTGGAAAATATTCAATTTGGATTCTATAATATATTAAAAATTTCAATGCCGTTCCTCTGTTAATTTAAATTAATAAAATCTGCCGACTTCGCTTACAATTCGTCAAATATGAATGGTGGACCAAAAAAAAAATTACATTTGGATTATCTATTTAAGATATTCATTTCAAATCAAAATACGATAATCTACATCATTAGATGATGATGGACATGTTAATGCCGCCTTGATTTGTTTTTCCTTTTCTAAAGTTGACTAATTCACATCATCATATAATGTCTAATTTGTTGTTTGAGCCAACAAAATTGTTACATTGAATATTTTTCAATAGTTTAGAGCCTACGATCAAATAAACTTGAAGTTTAAGGATGACAATAGATATTGGTTTAGAGTTCATGCATTATTTGTCATTTTCCTAGATTATAATTGGAAGTGGAACAGTCTTTATGCAACCTTGAAAATTTGTTAATTAAGGTCATGATTTGATAGAAATTTATTTTTCAACTAAAATTTTGCATTTTGGTCCTCGAAATTTTATTTTCTGCAATTAACTCCTCTAACTTTCTCATTTTGCACAATTGTATTCTTTGGTCAACTCTCTCTCTAAACCATCGTATATATTAATGGCATGGCATTGTCAATATAGTATGAAATGACATGCAACGCTTATGTGACGCCAAATAAGTAATAAACAAACTGGGAAGAGAATGGGAAAAAACTCTAATTTGATCTTATTGGTTACAACGAATAAAGATTGCATAAAATTAGAAAAATTGAGGATTTTATTGAGCAAAATAAAGTTTGTAAGAACGAATTGCATACATCAAGAAAGATAAAGTACTCAATTGCACAAAATGAAAAAAAAAAAAAGGACCAAGTCGCGTAAATGCTGCAATTTAGAGAACTAAAGTTGTACTTTAACCCTCAAAAGTCACAATGTAACATTAAAACTTACTAAGTTTATAAATAAAAGCCCAAAAACATGCATGAATTTTCAGTAGGGTGTGTGTATTCAAATGACACCATGTCATTGCAAATATCGGGTATGAATAGGAACTCATCAATAACTTTCAGTTGAATAGTTTTCGGCTCAAACCATGCTATTGAAAACTGTTACTACAAAATGACAAGAAATAGTTTCAAGCACAATCACAAGTCATGATACTTGATAGGCTTCAGGATTTACAAAAACACGAAATAATGCATCTCCAATCAAGATTGCCGTCAAATCAAAAGTGAATTAGAATTGAATTGCAATGTCGAAACAGAAGGGTGGGTAAAAGGAAAAGATTTTGACCTAGAAGGGAGGAGTAGAGGTCGTCAAGGATTGTGTCAAAAGAAGGGCGGAGAGCATCAAAGTGGGGGAGACACTAAGTGAAGAAGGACACTGAGCCTTATTTATTAAATGGGTTGGAAATGAGTTTATAACATTATCTGTTTAAATCTCAGAACCATTATGATCAGCCTGTTCAAATTGAGATGGTCCACATAAATGACCCATTTCAACAACTTTGGTTTAATAAATTATTAGACTGAAACGAACCTTTCGCTTGCTTGCTCGAAGAACATGCATCACAACAACTTCCCTTGCCCAACTTGGTATCGGGAAAACCACGAACAAGGTTATTCTAAGCAAGAACAGAGAGTTGCTTGAAGTTGCATATCCAAGCTTTTGTTCTACCGACCAGTTTTTCCTCATGAGAATCCTTCGACAAGCAGCAGATTGTCAACCGTAAAATTTTACCACGAATAGTACCACAGCCAATGCCCTTTTCTTGTTGGTTGTCATTCAAATGAGAGGCTGTTCCTCCATCTTTATCTTCCAGAATGGTGAACTTTTCAGCACCCCAAGTCGTGTATGTGTGTCAGAAAGAAGGGATTCAATTAGCAGATCTCGTAGCGTCAAAAAAAAATTTGCTGCATCTCTCGTACAAAGGTTGACAAGACAAAAGACTGATTCAACAGAAAAAAAGAGACCGAGGACTGATTTAACACCATCTACCTTTCTTTTTTTGCATTACCTTTTCAGCGTCCTGCCACTCGAACTGATTCTATGCATCTCTGGTCAGGCCCCTTTGTTTTCTAATATGAATAATATGAAGTATCCTGCAACTAATTTCATCTCACTTACTCTCTTGATTTGATTATATATATTCTCTTCTTTTCAATAAGTTCCGCATAACGTATAAGTATTAAGGAAAATAATAGGATGCGGCATAACGTGCGTGTCCTTTGACTAGTTTTTAGAAACAATCGACCAAATGAAACGATTAGGATCCAAATGACCAATTAATTAAAAAATTTAAGACTCTGTTTTCTTGCTTTTCTTTATTGGCTGGTTCAAAGATTCTCTCTTCCTTTTGTTTCATGTTGTGGTACTTGTTAGGAGAGAGCATGGTTCTAGGCTAGAAGTGATAACCCAAAAATCAAACGAAATTTCAATTCTAAAATATGCAGAGTAGATTTCAGATACCAAAAATTGAAGAACTTATTCCAACCGGTAGATTTCATAACCCGGAACCTATTACCTCAAACAGGTTTTTGTGTTTTTCTTGCTTATATATTCATGCGATCCTACGGCATTCCACGACGTCTAATGATAAATGTGTAATTTGAAACCACTAATTTAAAATTCCATTTCCAGCGATATCTTATATCTAAATATGAGTTATGATCAATGGATTATTATATAAATGAAAATCATGAGATGTGGTCATTCATTCTAATTGTTAAGTTAAGTATACATGAGGAACCTTGATAGACTTTGAAATCAACCCTAAACTTGTGACATAATAATTCTAAATTCCAAAAATTAGAGAACATGTTCCAACATGGTCAGTTTCTAGGTAAAACATGAACAGAACCAAAAATCTTTCATCCCTAGTTAGGGGGATATATCATATACTGGGAAAAGAAAGCACTTAAATTAAATCTCTGAACCAGGTACACAATAATACAATAAGATCTTTTGAGAATAGAACCTTGAACTCTCTTTCGTGTGTGCACGTGCGAAATGTAAGTACGACTGTAATTGGAACTTATCATGCAATATATTCCCAGCCAAAGTATTCAAAACACAAACATTTCACAACCATTTTCATTCATCAATCTCCGTTTAGTTGTTGGTATGAGTTCATTTTTGGTCCTCGAACTTACGCATTTTTCCATGCAAGTCCATGTACTTCTATTTTTGCCTAATTATATCTTGAACTCGCATACCATTTCCTAACAAAGCCTTTCTCCTTCCCAATCGACCTATTTGGAAGTGACATGTTTATTGAAATCGGGTACGAAACGAAAAGCTCGTATAGTGTTCATGCCGGGAAATCTCGTAACCTTAGAGGTCCAACGGTTATGATCTTTATTTTCAAATCTTTTGAGTCCCATGGATGAGCTGATAATCGACATCGACCAAAGGTTTCACCTTTCCTTCATCTACGATAAATTTTTTAAACATCAACTTGATATCCACAATTTTTCCCCTTTAAATATCTCAGTCCTAGCTTTATATTTACAATTAAGAAGGCAATATGATAACTATTCTATCTCTCATCAGAACTATTTTTCTGTTCTCAAAATAAGTTAACATAAATTAGAAGTAAAAATATTTTACTTCTCTATTTCTGGAATAGTGGAATAGAAAGGAGAAATGAAAACTCTTCTTATTGCTCGCCCTCGCTACAAGTTGATTGCCCACCTGCTACCGCCCAAGAGGGAGAAAAATTTGTGTCATTATCACATGAATTTCTATTCCGGGAGCAAAAATTTGTGTCATTATTAAACACATATTTTTGCTCAAAAACTCGTCCAGATAATTGAAACAGATTTTTCTATTTCTGGAATAGAAATTGATTTCTACAACAAAATAATTATCATTTACGCACTAAATCAGCACAGAATTAGGACGAGAAGATACCTACCTAAATTTCCTCGACGAGAAACAGATTAGTTGAATAAACAATCACTATCTTCATTCGAAATTTCATGTGTAGTAGCATACTCAACTAAAAAGTTCGAATACAGAAGATGGACATGCCGCACATGAAGAAGCTGAATAAGAGATCAAGAGTCAGTAAACGTACTCGATAGAGAAGATAAACAGATCATATAGTACTAGATTGGCCTTAAAGTTTCAAGGGGTACAAAATTTAATTGCGCTCAGTATGGAACAGCTCAAGGCAATAGTTTGGGCAAGTACAAAATCATGGCTAAAGTGATCTTAACCTGTTGATTTAACATGCCTGAACAGTTCGAGGCACGACTGATCTTCCGACTTATATTTAGACCGAGCACCTTGTATCTAGTTCAGCTTTGAGTACTCGTACTTCAACTTCCGGATGTGATTCTTCAGCACCGGCGCCTTCAGATGAATCCTACCAGAAACTTCTGCCATGAGATAGAAAGGCCGCAATACATAATTAAGCTAGTTATTGGTATTCCTCGCCTTCACAGTGTTGGAACATGTCTTATAGAAGGGAAAAAAATTGATCCAAAACTGATCAGGGTAACGTACTTGGAAGATGGTGGTTACTTACATCAAAAAGCCAGCCTAAAAATGACGCACTTGTAAGTGCTCTCCAGGGCCCAAAAAAGCTCTCTCAAGGATTCTTATGAAGGAGAATTTTGTTGTAGGAACACGTAAGCTGCCGATGCAATTAGCGCTATCAGCCCAGCAAAAAGAACATGCTTGTAGTTGAGGGATCCTGCATCTACCCTCCTCACAGTTTCAAGCTGAGATGTCACTTCTCCAGGCTCTGCTTGTGTTCCAACAGCTGATGGATCTTTGGATTTGTCATCTACCTACATTAGATGAGGACAAATGTCACACAACAGTTGTTCCTGGTGGAACACCTACATCAAGAATTCACGACCCTAGTAACAATTAGTCTATGTTCACATTAATATATTATCAGAAGACAGATTATGCTGTTTAGGCAAAAAGACCTGTACTATGGATGAAATTACTGAAGACGTCGAGATACATGATAATACTGGAAAGGAAAAGAGAACTAAAGAAAATATGAGTTTTTCCATCCAAATATCTGAAGATGTAAGTTTATGCATGTAAAAGGACAATAAACTACCAAAGTTGAGGTGGCTAAGGATTCGTTTTCTATTTCTTTGCATTCTCTCGCAGATGCAGCCACAGGAAACTCAAAAGCAGGATCTTCTTGTCCACCGTGGTTTCTAGGTACAGTCAAACCCTTGCTCGTTTGCTGCAGCTTCACCACTAAAATTTTGTTCTCAATTGCTACTGACGTCAACTGCACATAAAGAACGTACTTCATTTACTCAATGTCAATTTTTTATAGGGACCAGATCATGCAAACTGATACAGGATGAACTACAGCGAAAAATTTAATCAGTTTCAGCTGCATGAGGAAGGACCATCTTGAACAGACGTATGCATATGACAAACAGATTTACCTGCTTATGGAGGCGTTCTCTCTCGATTGCCAGCTGCATGACAAGATTAGCAATAACTTTGGTCCGAATTCCAATGTTCTTGGCAGTTGCTAGTTTTGACTCCTCAGCATGATGCAAGGACCCCTCCAAGCCTTGCATTCTACCCCTCAAGAAAATTAGTTCATCGTTTAGCTCCGCATTGGATTCAGATAGTATGATGCACTTCTCCTCTGCACTATCAGCACGACTTTCAGCTTTTGCAACTTTGAGCTTCAGATCCTCAATTATATTCTCCATATCTTTAATAGCAGCATAAAACATGGCTTGCTTCTCCTCACTAGCATCAGCTGATGCAACGGCACGTTGTAGTAGAATATCTGACTCCTTCAACTGCCTCTCAAGTGCTTCAGCCTTCTCAGCTGTCAAGCAATTGCCTTTTATAAAAACCAACTCTTCATTAAGCTCCTTGTTTGTAACTTCCAGTGATTTGTAATTGGTTTCTGCATTCTCAACTCTACTTTCTGCTTCTGATAACTTGTGTTTAAGATCTTCAAAAAGAATATC
This sequence comes from Eucalyptus microcorys, assembly GCA_014182515.1. Lineage (NCBI taxonomy): Eukaryota > Viridiplantae > Streptophyta > Magnoliopsida > Myrtales > Myrtaceae > Eucalyptus > Eucalyptus microcorys. Next base: position 17,999,779 of record CM024571.1, on the reverse strand, counting down.
CGTTTCCGACGTTCTATGAACTGCAACATTAGTTCCTTCCTGACTTCCATCTTTGGACCCCTTAGCAGTTTCAGATTCTTCCACCTGCCTCTCAAGTGAACTCACCTTGTCCTGAAGAATTGAATTCTCGGATTTGGCAAGATTTAGTTTATCTTGAACTTCCTTCAAACAGGCTCTTAAGCCGTCCGCCTCAGCAGAAAGAGAGTCACTGAGTTCCTTTCTACTGACTTCAAGCTCTAGCAAAGCACTTTCCTTCGCTTTCAACTGTTTAGTGGTGTCCTCCAACTTAGACCTTAGCTCAGCTTCTCGCTGAATCAAGCCATTTGTATTGAACTGTGTGACTTGGAATCGACCAAGTAGATCTCTTGAGATGCCCAGAAGAACCTCAGCAGAATTATCTGCCTCAAACAATCTCTTCCATGCGTCAAATACTTCTTCTTCTAAACAAAATGCTTCTTGCTCAGCAGACTGCAGCCTTAGTTTCATGTCTTCATCAATTTGCTTTGTCTCGCTTAATTGCTTCTCAAGATCTAATTCTCTGGCCAAAGATTTCTCCAGCATCCTCAAGAAATGCTTATGCTGTTCAGCTGTTTGAATTTTGGTTTTTGCCGCGACATTCAACGATCCACCATTTTCCAAGAAGCCCGCACCCGTCTCCCTTTCCCCTGTCAAATAGATTTAGAGATCATCCACAACTCTCTTTTTTATGCATGTAACGAAATTCATCTTCATATGCAGCACAAAGATGCAGATCAAAATGACACGGCAACTATTTACACAGATTCCTGATTATAGAGACCCTACAAATTAACTGCCTCAGTTAAAATGGTGAAAATGGAAACTATACCACGACTAAGACCCAACCTTATATCATTATAAGATATTTTGTGTGAGCATCCATGGCAGTGACACTTGGTATAACAAGTCAACCAAAAGCAAGATGCATAACACACATGGCGCCAAGTAGAATAAGACTCAAAGTATGTGGGCAATGGTAATTGATCAGTTAAATTATACCATCACTGCCATGTGGTGAGAAAGTCACATAAAATACTTTCTCCTTATATCACTAAGTAGGCATCTGAGCAAATGGAAGGAAAGGGGGGTAACCAACAACCCCTATGACCCTCAAACAACGGAGGCCTGTTTCAATTTATATATTTATCATCTATCTTATTGAATACTCTAACATTAGCCTATACATATACCAAGCTCAAACTAAGTTCCCAACTACTGCAAGTTATACAGAAAACAACAAATAAATAACTGAAAAATGAAAGAAAGAAATTCTAACGAAAATTGTTTCTGTAACTTACTCCTCTCTTGTGCAATAAAGCATGATAATGTCTTCTGGAACGTGGAAGATTGCGCTTGCAACTCAAAGACCTGCTCCCGCAGCTGCTCCAATGTTTTCTCGGAATCACTTAACTTCTCCTCCAACTCTAGGACAGATGTTCCTAGGTTTTGGGACGAAGATATCCACTTATGAGACTCCTCAATCTCTTTTTGAAGAATGGTGATGAAATCATCCAATTCTTTCACCTCTGAATCCAAAAACCCAGACAAGATATCGCATTCCAAGCCCTTTTCGAAGGAACTTGGCATCTTCTGACATCTCTCCAAATCAAGTACTTCGAATTCACTCTCTTCCGTTGCCACGTGCATCATGAGTATATTAAGGTTGTAAAACTTCTCGGTAGTACATGCCAAATCAAGTTCTATCCTTGTCAGAACCTCCCCAGCCCTTCCCAACTCGCCATTTATTTCTCCACTAAACGTAGCACCAACAAGCGAATCAACTTTACATGACCCTAGCTCCGAGCGATTAGTGTCAATATCATCGACAGAAACGCTCACATCCGAAATAGGATCCACATCCATCTTATAAGCTCAATGTTCCAGATGCCCCTAACACCTGAAAACCAAATCGAAGGACAAAAGGGCCAACAATCAAGCTGAGAAACACAATGGAGAGAAAAAGAAAAATGACACAAGCGCGAATTGTAAAACTCTGCCCAAAACAAAAAAAGGCATCATCCAAAATAAAAATAAAAAGACTCGTAAGGGCATCTGGAATATGAAGCTGCAAAGAGAAAAAACAAAGAATCGCCACTTTAAAAAAAATATAAAAAAAATTCCTCCATCGATCCAACATATCCATAAAAACGAAATACAATCCATATAAACCATCTTCAGAAGAAGAAGCAAAGAGGCAATAAGAACATCTTCCAAATGAGTGGATCGAGCAGAATCCCAGAAATTTCCATCAAAAATACAAATATATAAATTTACATTCATCCAGTAGAAACGTTACCCATAAACAACCGTCGAGTGGTCCGCACAACTCCATTAAAAAAAAAAACATTCCAAAGAATTCGTTCCACCCAATAACCCCACAGACGACCTTACAACATCCCTCCAAATCAACCAGAACGAAGCACCCATCTCAAGAAAATGCCTAAAACAAACGTACGGAAAGAGCGGATAGCGTTACAGCAAGAAAAGATCCCTTGGCGGAAGATTTCATTCGTTAATCGGATAAAGAAAAACAGAACCCAGAAAACTTCAGGGAAGAAATGAATCAAGAAGCAAGAGATGGGAATTATACTCAGAGGAGAGAGGATCGCTCGCCGCCGACGCACCTCGACCTCGCGAGAAGCATCGCCGGGGGGGGACAGTTTTTCTATCTCCCCTTCGAGCACGAGGAGCACCACGGAACAGGAAACGGAAGCGGTGCCAGAGGCTTTCCTCAAAAAAAGGGAAAGGAGAATGTGAAAAACATTAATGGAAAAAGGTGGCAAGTGTTCGAAATTTAATAATATTTTAAAGAGGAATAAAGAATTAGTTTAAAAAAAAACTACAACCTCGGATGAAGCGGTTTTCAGGTTCGGGTGATGATGTTTCGTTGCTCGATGCGCCGTGATCGGTCCGAGGACGAGGACGTGGCCAAGCCCAAGCCAGCCCACAACTGGCTTCGCCGCTCCTTGTGGCCGGGCCGAATATTATTAGGCGCACTCGAGACCATATAAACTCGGTGAATCCATATCATTGCATCTTGCGATATCTTAAGACACGATTCAATAATTTATATCTATCAATCTAATTATGTCAATAATGGTTCTCAATACTTTCTCTTTTGAGAATATCATTTGGGATCCATATGATTCGGAGGGGCAAAGTACATTAAGCACAGAAGAGCCTAACTAATCGTGTTATTATGACTCATTTGCTCCGATGCTAGGCTAGACTTTGTAGTGGTTTGTGCTAGCCAACCCTGTACTCTAGCCCACAAACAAAGTAGGATTAGGTTGTTCTTGTGCACGTATCGCTCTTGCTTCATGCTTGTGGCCCTATAAACAACAAATTCATTGCGCAATCATGATGAAATATATCTCATTATAGTAACTAATTACTAATGAAGCTATAAAATTTTAGAAGTAATATGCATTTTGGAGTAACGCATTAAGTTAGATAATCAAAATTTGCGCCGATGAGATGCTTTATCTAAGTCAAAGAAGTTGAACCATCCATATCCAGGGTTTTGAGAGGACCTAGAAATGGCAAAATGGGTCAAAGTTTTAACTTATATTTTAGTAAACTGATTTGTATAGGCTAGCGAATATTAAAATAGATTCTTTTGGGTAAAAAAGTAGCAAAGCCTAACTAGATATGTGCTTTTTATATGTGGTTGGATCGCATTATTCTCTCGACCAAATCAAGTTATTGCACACTTCACAAAGAGATACTGCTATGCTTGATTCTCGGCATCGAATGCGGCGATCTTTTCAGCGACAAGTAAAGTGTGATGCTACTACCATAAGAAGATTTCCAGACCTCTGCCTTCTTTCTTCCGGATACTTTCCAGAGTGTTCGCTTCAGAATACTGATTGAAAGCACTTTGTCTTGGGAGAAGTCATGTTTATTGTTTATTTTTCTATGACGATTGAAGCACCTCTGCCTGACAACTCACCTAGACATTATAATTTTCCCAAAGAGGTTGTTCACAAAGTTGATTTGAAATTGTATGTGTATGTTTCAATACAAAAGTCTACTTTTTTCTAATTTTTCCTCTATGCATAATTTTTACCTTAAGTGCTAATTGTATTGATTGATTCTCTAAAAAAAAATTTCATGGTTAATTTGTTTTTAATTAGTTAGTTTTTTTTCTTGCAGTATGCTATTTTCCATATTTAAAGGAAAATTTGCTAAGAATTAATGCCCCATTTAGATTGGATATAAGTTGGATCGAGATCGAGCCGAGTATGGAGCGTTAAAATTGTGTTATATAAAAACAAGTCTGTATGAATTAAATGGGTTGATTTGGAACCAAATCAGACTCAACCCAACTCGCGCATTTAATAAGTCCATGAGGATTCAAATGTATTCACCTATATTCAGTCAAGACGAGACCATGAGTGTGACTTGCTTGTCTTCTGTTGGCAGCATCCAATGTTTTCCACACACAAACATTAGAAGATGCCTTTTCTTTTATTAGTAGAACAGTGGGAGGGGCTATCAACATCATCGACACTCTTCAATGCATTATCATAAGAGTTAAGCATATTATGGAATATTCGACTTGGGTCATTACTATCATGCATTACCTACGACCTAAGTTCAAATATTAGCAAGAATGTCATCATCACACCATCACCAAGATACTAACAACCATGAAATCTCTCTATTAGTTTTTGCACATAAGATATGTTATATTAATTTGAAGGTACTAGGTGGCTAGCTCTTTTTTGTTTAATTACACACTTCAACTTTTCAAGCGTGAGTCAAAGGGATAGCTCGATTAATATCACTACTGGAAAATACCAATTTGGACACTGACGCCGTTTAATAGTTGTTATTTTCCACAATGGCATCTAATTTGTCGATGAGTTGATGTCATGTTGTTAGAGACATATTGGACAGCTAAAATCGTCCAAGCCGGCACACATGCACTTTCTCTCTCTCCCCTCATCACCCAACACTTAAATGGAAGTGGCATATTTTTACTTACTAAGCAAACCACATCACCAATTTTGCTTAAATTGGGTCGATTAAGCGAGTCATGTGAGCAAAATCTGATGACATGGCAATTTTTGTAACAAAGACCTTAAATCGAGTAGAAGCTGAAAAACCTGGATACTTGATCGAATAAAAAAAAGAGTCTAGATACTCGATTATAAAACAGGCAAAATCTCGCGGTGTCATCTTTTCGGATGGCGTTCTCCCAGCTACAATAAAGGCGAACTCTGATACCAACCTCGGGTCAAACTCCAGGTTTTGATAAAGATTTATTAAGTTCAAGCGTCATAGAATGAATGAATTTTCTTCTTCTATGAAAAAGATGAAGTCCACGAGCCAAAAACTTGTCCAGAACCTGATGCTTTACTCCTTCGCTGGAAGCAGAATTTGGTTGGTAGAAGAAGATGATTCAAGCGCCTGAGAGATATCTGCAGAAACAAGACAAGCCCAGACCTTAAACAATATCGGACACCATGTTCCCTGATTGCAATCAGCTGAAGGACACAAAATCAAATCACACGCTTTGAAGTAACCCGCAGGATCCAGAACTTAATTCCACGATTTCAAAACTGAAGTCTCAAATTTTGAATCATAACTTCTTTCAAGAATCCCATTCCCATTTTGCACTGGTCACTATAGTCGCAATCCTCCACAGGCTTCTCTAATCTACATATCTAAACAATGCTTTCTCATTCCCGATGCTCGTTCTTCTTGCAGTATATCCCTCGAATTAATCCTAATTCAGTGTCCCCACCCCCAAGTTTTCATTCTAATCTTGTCAGAATCAGTTTGCCACTTGATTGTGTCAACGGAATGCATTGAAAGACAAAATAATCAAGAAAAGAATCTTATCAGCACTTAATAACTTTCCAACAGGCAAGGTTCATCAGCACGAGGCAACCTTGTAATCAACTCAGTATGCAGAGTAATTACACATTAAAACACTACAAATCTTCTCAATCTGCATAAGCTTTAGCTGTTCTAGAACCAATAGGCATCTCCATAACCTAATCCTCAAGTCTTGAAAATTATTTTCAACTTCACCATTGCAAGCATTGGCGAGCCTCAAAAGCTAACAAAACCCAGAAAGGATGAGAGCAGTAATTTGAAGTTAAATCATAGGAAACTGCAGCACTGTCCCTGAATTAGGAATGCAAGTAAAGCCTAGAAAAATAAAACCAACCTCTGTACACACCTCGTAGGGAAAGTTTATTTTTGGCATAACCCTGACAAACCTTTCAGCATAAGTTGAAAAGCAACAATGCCTTCTCATGTGAGCAAATTACAAAGCTTTTTCCCAGCTATTGAAAGAATAAAACCTCAGAAAGTACAACATATACAGGAAGGCACCAAAAAAATAAAAAAAAAATCACGATTAATATCATGGCAACAAAAGAAAACTTTGTAACAGAGCTAAGTATTTCAGTCCTTCAAAAATGATGCCCTTTGAAATGTTTAGAGTCATGGTATGGTAACACTATGCTATTGAAACTTTTAATCTTCTGTAGCCTAAATGCTATAATACACACACAGCTATGCATTGATCTGTAAAGTTACAAAATAGAGAGAGAAATGTTATTGAAAAGAACAGAATGGAATCGGCACATAAACTGTAAAATATGCTCGATGTATATGAATCTGTTTTTGCTGTGATATACTGATCTCTTCTTGAACTGGTTTCAAATCATTAGTAGGCATAACCACTCTTAATTTCCAACTTTCTCAAAACTCAATTGCATATAAAAATCATCCCTCCCGCAAGATGTCCTCCATACTCTCGGTGTTGGCTTTTGCTAAGAATGCTAGAAGATTCTGCTCTCAAGTCATAATGGAAGCTCTTGTCTAGCTAACTTTTTTGCAAGTTTTGAAGCATTAAAGCTCGTGTCTTTCCATCAGGCTTAAGCCCTTTATCACGCATTCTTGTGTACATCTTCTTTGCAGAATCAATCTTGCCCCTCAAAGACATCCCTTGAATGACAGCATTATACAGAGATGCATTTGGTGAAACCTGCAGCAAACAAGAAAAGTGTCACTGTATAATAGATCTTTTACATTCTTCATGAAGCATCACCATATTAATGGCAGACATCAGCAACTGTTAGAAAAAAGGTGCTGAAATACTATAAGATAACAAAAACCAAGAAAGGAAACAACTTCATGTTGTTGGGAGCGTAAACAAGCTGAGGATGTGAAAGGAAAATGAAGATACTGACAATTTTCCAAAAGAATAGACTGTCTCATCAAAACCAATAGATGAAAAAGCAGAACTTTAATATTCCAGAAGAAAATGGCACCTATCACTCATTTTGAAATAAACAGAAAGATGGATATTGGTATGATGGTGAAGCATGCAAAGAAGCTCACTTCACCTTCAGAATTTCCTCTATTTCAGTCCAGAGAGATCCCCAAATGCAACTTCTTACAAGCGATAGATGGGTAAACATATTGGGAGTGCAGTTCTTGTGGATCATGTGTTCATACACTTGCAAAGCTATTTCTGGCTTTCTTGCAACCTCACAAGCGTTAATGACAAGATTACAAGATGCCGTTGAAACTGATAGCCCAGAAGTTTCCATCTTCCAAAGAAGTTGAAGAGCTCTATCCCATAACCCGAGTTTAGAACAAGACATCAAAGCATTGTTGTACAGATGAATGTTGAGCTGAGAGGGCTGCTCTCTCATTATGTTGTCAAAGAGCCAAAGAGCATCACCTGGCCGGCCTGCCCGATACAAAGCACTAACAAGTGCATTCATTGTGTAAGCATCAGGAGTGTGGCCAAAAGATTTTGTAAGGTTATAGACCTTGAATGCTAACTCGACTTTTCCAGCTTTGCCAAGCAAATTAATCAATGCATTGCATGTGATCAGATTTGGCTCAAGGGCATTGCTCAACATATTCTGGTAGATGTTGAGTGCCAAATCCCATCTACCTTCTTTCGTGCATGCTTTGATTATAGCTTGCGATATATTGGCATTGGCTTCATATCCATTTAAAACCATCTCCTCGTAAGCATCAATTGCAAGCTCGTACTGACCACAACGGACGAACACGCTGATTAATATGGAGTAAGTGACTTTGGTTGCTGTAAGGCCATTTTCCTTCATGCTCATCCAAAGCCTCTCACACTTTTGCCAATAATTCATCCTTCCACAAATGGATATAATGGTGTTGTAAACAACGGCATCAAAATCTTTATTCCCATTTCCTTCCTCTTCTAATTCCATAAACATTCTGAGCGATGAATCACAACCTTGAGCATGTGCAACCGCTTTAAGCATTAAGCTATAAGTATGCTGCGTGGTGATTGTTTTGTCCTTCATAAATTTAAAAACTCTCATCGCGTCGTCATTAAGACCATTCCTCAGAAGGGAGGATAATAGAGAATTACAGGCATGCGCATTTGGATGCAGACCTGCCAATTCCATTGACCTAAACAACTCCAATGCACTTCTAACCTTGTTTCTTCTGCTAAGCACCAAAACCCGCTTCGACAACACCTCTGCATCCATTTCCTCTAGAAATTGCACGCCCTGTTGGTTCACAATAACCAATTCTGACGTCACCGGACCCTCATTTACACCTCCAAGCCCCGACCCAGAGCCATCGAGATCCGAATCTCTCCATGGAACCAACCCATTTACGTGGAAACTCGACTCTAATTCTTCATTTTCGATCGGAACCCCATCTTCGTCTTTTTCTTCCTCACCCATTAACCCCGGTATTGCTGCGCTAAGCATAGCCCTTACAGCACTGGGCTCATTCAACCTCACCAAATTAGAACACGAAGTCTGGGCCTTCACATCAGAAACCAAGCTGAGCTTATGCATCATCACCGAACCGAACCATAGAAGATGCCTAGAGCGGATTGTACATAAGCAACCCGCGAACTGAGTCGACAAAGTTGCTCCGGAGACAAAATTGTTCGACAGTGTTGCCATGAACCCGTCAGGGATTGCGTCTCAATTGCAGCCGAACATCAAACTTTATGGTTCCTAAAGGCAGGGGATTGACGAAGAACTCACCTCCAGATGCATGGCCAACTCGAAGAACAGCTCAAGCACCGAGTACTTTGCGCTCAAAACTTCGTCCACCGATCGAAATCGAGGGAAAAAAAAAGTGGGGTCGACGAAATTCAGAGGAAGGAACGTCGGGGCACTACCGAGTCGGAGAGATTGGGCAGCGAACGCTGATGGGTGCTTCGTAAAGAACCCCCAAAAGAGTATCCTGGGCACTCGTCGGATGGAGTGAGAGAGATGAAGGGCGAGAGGCGTGCACCGAACCGGACCAAAACGGTTGGTTCTTGGCGATTCCCGTTTTCAAGAGTAATTGGTCCGCTCCCAATTTCAAACGACGAATCGAACTGATCAGAGGAAATGAATGCATTTTCTCAAAAAATAACCTGAGTAAGTAAAAGTTATCTCAAATAAAAATCTGAAGTGATCAAGTCTTAAACTCACCTTTTTCTTCTTCTTCTTCTTCTATTCTTTAACAACAATGACGTCCTCAAGCTTACCAACAAGACAAGCCTCCCGATGGGCCACATAGGGTGCATTTGGAAAGCTTTTTAAGAAAACCTTCGGAAAAATGCAAACACCATTAGTCTAAAGAGTTCAAATAAAATGCAAAAATTATTTGATAAACTGTGAGTAAAAAGTGTCTTGGGAAGCAACTTCGGGGAAATGCTATTTGGTAAACATATATTTGAGAAGTCCTGTAGCATGACCGATTTAAGCTTTTTAATTTTAAATTTTTCAAAATTGAAAATAAAAACAATGACTATTTTTTATATTTTCGTGAGATGTAATATAAAAGGGATACATTAACAGCTCCATAAATAAAAAAAATAAAAACATCAAAGCGGACTTTTTCTCAATAAAAAAAGAGAAATTCCATTATAATAAATATGGTTACATATGCATCGAGAAAAGAAATAGGTTATCATTGAAAATTACAAACATCTTTAAGTATTTAGAAAATAAATTTATCATTTGAAAATAAATTTATCATTTGAAGTATTAGCCTCCTCATTTGTATCATTAAGATCAACTGAATATCCATAATCGGGATCCAAATTTGGGCTTGCAAAATGTCTTCCATTGATGATGTTTCTTCATACATAATTATGTAAAGTCATTACTGCTATAACAATTATTCCTTGTTTTTCAAATGGAAAACTTGGCATATGCTTTAGAATCTTCTACTTCTTCTTCAACACACCAAAGGCTCACTCAACTTTCAATTGTAGCGAGGAATAAGTATGATTGAATACCTCTCAATAACCTATAGGTGAAGGACCTTGTTGAAATTCTGGTAAATGATATATAACTTCTTTGTATGGTCCTAAATAACCTGTTGGATTTGGATATCCGACATTTACTGAATAATATTTACCTACACAAATATAATGTAAATTTAATCGACATAGAACATATTAATACATATTAATGTACAAAAACCATTAACTAACAAACTTAGAGGATAATGAGAAAATTACATATCACGTCTCCCTATGATTTCATAGAAAATATGAGTATCATGGGCTTGTCCCTTTCAACTAGCCCAAACATAAATAAATTCCATGTTAAAATTACATACCGCTAAGACATTTTGAGTCGGTGTACCTTTTCGACCAATAAAACAAATTTGACCTTTTGTAGGCATCGCCACTTGGATATGTGTGCCATTAATAGCTCTGATGCAATCCTAAAACAAAAAAAACAACTATTATTGTATAATTGAAATTTATATTTAGTTCTTTCTTCCTATTGTATAATCAAAATGTACCTTAAAATATAGATAGAATCTTTGATTATTCTTGATCTTCTTTGGAACATCCCTAAATTGCGAATCAGCTCGTTGGATCAAATATTTTCCCATTTCACATATTTCATCTAATACTAAGTTAAAGTACCTACCTATGATTTTCCCAGAGTGTTGAAAGTGCTCTTATGTTTACCTATTACCTATATCATGTCTTAAAATATGAAGAAATATTCCAAGCATTTTTGTAACATCAATATTCATAGTTCCTTCAAGATCATAGTGTGTTACTAAATCATGCATGAAAATATTAAATACAATCTTATTCATTCTTCGCTCATCAACTCTCTCAACCATGCATTTAATGTATATGATGATGTCATACAATATTTTTTGTAATTATATATTGCTTGATAAGCGATTGCGAATTAAGCGACTCCCACAAGTTGTCAATATTCCCTATCCTCTTTTTCATGGATTTCCTTTTCAGGAGAATTGTCCATATCTATTTAAAGTTAAGATATATATAAGTATAGAAAAAAAGTTATAAATAATCTAAATCATCCATCAATTGAGCAATTATATACAAACTTTACCCAATCAAAATAACACAAACTAAAAACACATATGTCTCACATTAGAACATAATTAGCCAATTGAAAAATAAGTTTCACATTACAACAATGTAGAATATGAAAGAGTTCAAACTAACATCCTATTGAGGACTATTATGCTCTTCCAACTTAAATTTCAGCCCCTAAACTTTTTCTTCATTTCCATCCAAGTTCATAAAAATCAGTCCGTTGTCTTTCTTTTTAGTAAAATGTGAAACTACAAAGAAGAACAACTTCCGATCTTACTTAATCTCATATATGAATTTCAATATGTGCATAATTTTTTTGTAAGGATCAAACTCTCTAGCAATTGGTGTTGCATTACTCATACTTTCAACAGTTAAATAAAGTCTATTAATATGTGATTCTAACTTGTAGGTCCGATCAATTTTTTTCTTTCTTTCCTCGAGCTTGCTTAGTTGAACTTGGCGCCACTCTTTTATGACTCTTACTTTGATTTGGTTGGACATTCGTTTCATCTACATCACGCTCTAAAGTATCATTAGTAGATCCTGAACAACCATTAATATCATCATGTATGGCCTCAAGATTCTTATTATTTCATAAACCTTGTGTGGGATTTCAAGTAACGCTTCCAATAGCAACTGTATCTTGGATCATTTGATCCAACAAAACTTCAACATCCGAATGTATGTCTTTCGTTCGAAAGACTTTAAACTTATGATTGGCCTGTTATAATAAAATATTTTCATGATTTATATCATAAAAGATGAACTTACAAAAAAAAAGTAACAAAAGAAGGGATAAACACCTGAATTTTTCTCTGTTACCATTCATCACTCGCGTCAATTGTTTTTTTCCTTGGATCGCATCTTAGTCCTATTTCCTTTTGAACCAATTGCTTCCGTATTTTCCATTCTTCCTTTAAATTATCCCACTTACTCTATATTTAATTTTTATCATACTTTTTTCCCTTTAGTTCCTCAAACTTGTTAATTATAATTGTCTATCCACTCTTTTGTTGTTTACAGGACGATTGCCTTTTTCAATTTATTCAATACACAATTGATAAAAAGTTTCTACTTCTTTAAGGCTTCGATATGCCTTTTCCTTTGATTAATTGCCATCTTCCAATAAAATGAACACGAATATATTTGAAAAATGAAAAAAAAAAATGAGATCAACTATGGCCCAATCTGTGGACATGGATGAACACATATGTATGTAGATTTTGACATACCATTAAGATAGACATAAGGCCACTTAATTTTTATGAAAGTCTTCACTAAATATACATTTTCCTTCAAATTAAGGAAACATAAAGCTACATCATAATGCTACTTGCAACAAAATCACCATGGCGTGCTTAAAACGGTAACGACAATTTAGACACGATTGTGGGAAAATAATTTTTTTTTTCAAATATGCAAAGATAGAACATCAAGTTGTCATTATATGTAAGGTCACAAGATTAGATAATGGTCATCAGCCCTCAAATCTTAGAAGTTCATTTTGAGCGAAACAATCATATTGTCCAAAGAAATTCAACAATACAAAAAAAAAAAAAAAAAAAAAACAAAAAATGAAAGAGCTTCAGATTTTATGAGAAAGACAATCAACCCATCCAATAACAACAAATGCCTTGATTCACCAACAATAATACAAATTAGATACGACTTTCATATTACAAATGCATACACTACATGGTCTTAAAACCGGTAGAGAAAACTCTAAATATCAATCTATTCTCAATAGAATGACAATCATTTTCAACGAAAAGCACAATATGACATTTAGATCCTCTCAAAAACCCATTTTCCCAAGACAAGAACGAATATGTCCTGTGGAGAGACTTAGTTCCCAGACAGAAAGCACCAACCTTTCACAAAAGTTGATCAAAAAGAACAAAACCCAATTCAAATCTTAGGCATTTAAGCAGATACCTCATGTATAGAGAGAGGACTAACTTGAGAAAATGCTTTGCTCCTTGACGAAAGACAACCAAATCTCAGAGCCTGGCAAGGCATCAATGCACGAGGTTGGTGATAGAAAAAAGGATGCCCTCTTATGGGTGCTTCATATGGAAGAGTGTGAAAAATATGATATGGTGGATAATTAACAAAAAGGGTAGTGTTTTATTTTATTATTTTTGAGTTGGTGAGACAAAAGGCGTATGGGTGGAGGAGGGTTCCTCTTTGCCTAGATCAAAACCCATTGTTACTAAGTGGTGCTCAGCAATGGGAGCAACCCTATCTCATTCCCTAGTTTTCCTGTGCCCAAATCAACTTCTAACATACCATTTCAAATTCCAATAAAAGAAGATTTCTCTACTAGATGCAAGGATTCAATAAAACAGACACAAAGATGCGACTTTTCATCCACCGCACAAGACAAGTGATTTGCACCAAACAACACATCACTCTCTCCAATCAACAAATAAACATGAAGACAACCCTCTGAAATTTACAAAGCAAGGGACACTGCATATAAATTCAAAATCCAATTCACATGAACCCATGAAAGAGCACACCAAGTTGGACATATAAGTGAGGAAAAAGAATTAAAACCGAAGGAATAGAATCAAAAGAACTTGGATTTGAGGTGAGATGAGCAACGCCTTTTGAGCCAAGAGAGAGGCAAGTGCTTCAGTTCTAAGTGAAGAGAGTTGAGCACTTGGATTCTAAGTGAAGAGAGAAGCGAGTGTGAGAAAAGCCAACAACTGTTAAACGAAGAGAGAGACTACTAGAGAAAGGCAATAAAAGAGGCGAGCTTTGAAGTTGTAGAGAAGATTGAGATCTCATTAAGAAGAGTAGAGCAAGACAGAAGGTGAACAACTCCTTGGAGTAGAGATTTAGGGTTTATTATTTGAAAAATGATTAAATTTAGAATTTTAATAGAATTTTTAGGGCAATAAAGGAAAAACGAAAATTTTCCTTAATTGCCTTAATTGGCTTGTTGAAATTGTTGGAAAGCCAAGGCAGCCTCCTAGCGGCCTTAGGTTTTTAGCCTTTTAAAGCTGGCCTTTGCACGATGGGGTTTCAAAAAAATTTGTCAAACACCTATAATTTGGCCCAAGGGCTTTGGGAAAGTGTTTCCCAAATGCACCCATATTTAACTACTCCTACTCTAGTTCAAGAACTCTCGGGACGGCAATGTCTCCTCCTTCTCCACCTCCTTCATCTTTGTTGTTGTCCCTTGAAGCTTGGCGGCCACGACGTTGCCTTCACCGTCTTCACCGTCTTGGACCTTTAAGCCCTACCCAGCCAGTACCTAGGCCTCCTCAATGCAAGCGATGTCGGTTCTTCAACCATCTCTTTGCCTTCAAACTCAACACCATTCTAGACTTCGAGTTCAGCAACATCAACAACTATCACATCGAGATTGATTAGCGGCCAGGTATCCAATGCTTATACTCCAGGTGCCTTTAATGTCGCTAACTCTAACTCAACCAAGTTAGACTTGAATCTAAAGATTGAGGAATCGATTTAGGCATGAATTGATTACGATTCAAGTGAGAAGGTGATCAACATCACAATTGCTCCTGATTTGGCAAAACCCAACAAGCAAAACTTGTTCTTCAATGTGGATCTCTCACTTATTTTCAATGAGTTTATATATATTGGCTTCTTTGCTTCAATTGATGTGCTTGCTAGCTCTTATTATGTGATAGGTTGGAGTTTTGGCATTGATAGGGTAGGGAGAGCTCTTGAGATTTCGTCTTGTCTTCAAGACATGGATATCACCAGACGGATGAAATTGAATATCATTAGAAGCCAGTTATAATATGGATATCAACAAGACAAACAATGGATATTATTAGAGTTTTCACTTGAATATTCGTAGACGCTAAATATCATCAAAGTCATATGATGGCTAAATATTAGCATGACATCTACTCTTCCTATATCTTCAAGCTTATCATTTTTGAGATATCTAATCTCATTTCTCATAGTTAGTAATCTAATTGGATTCTCACATTAAGAGATATTGATTGATCTTCTATCCTTGGATTATCTTTGCGACATAATGCAAGATATCATGATTGATTGACAATCATCTCGAAAAACTCAATGTTTTTTGTAGTTGAAGAATCCCATTTTTAAAAACGAAGATCTATTTGGATAGGTGACCAAATTAGCAGGATCTCTGATTGTTCAATTTCAACAACTACCCAATCTTCTCTAACAATTGTCCAATGGGTGGATTGGAGATCAATCCTCAAAAAATATCCAATGCGAAGTTCGGATGGTAAGGTGTATAAAAAAATATCAAGGCATAGAGAGCAAGATAGATCAAGAGTGAGCTTCACATATTTTGAATTGTCTTCTAAAGCATATTGTTGTAATCTTTTGAGAGGTGTGAACAATGTTATAAGTGTGTGCTTAAGTGTGAGATTGAGAAACTTATTAGCTTAAGTAATAGCAACACCTACTTTGTGGAGGAGTACTTGTATATAGCATACTCATACGACTATAACTTATCGATTTTAGTGGAATATAGCAAATAGACTGTTAACGTGAGAGAATAAGTGTAGGCTTACACTAAATCGAATCACTATAAACTCTGTGTTCAAAGTCTTCTATCTTTCTACTCATATCTACTACCCAATAAAAATATTGCACTCTATAACTTGAATATCACTTGTTTTTTATCATATTCATGCTCTGTTTTACTTGTTTTTTTGATAATATTCATCTTGACATTTTTAATTTGGCAACATCGCAATCACATGTGACTTGTGAGGCGATGATGGCCACTGAGTAGTGGTGGTATTATGTGTGGGTCAAAAGGAGACAAATCATAGTTGTCCATCAACAAGATGAAATGTAGTTAACTCCACATTAGTAAAGTTTGTCCACGTATTCCTCCATCAACGAATGGTGGAAAATTGTTCATAAGTTTGTCAATGAATTTCATGCTTGAAGTTTGAACTATCCAGTTGGTCTTTAACTTATGTCACATCCACTGAATAGGTTTAAACGAAATACTAAATAAGAGGAATACTAGACATGTTAAGGAACTTTACTAACTCCTTTACCCGATGACATGTTGAGCTTCTTCATTGTTGAAGCAAATAGGACCTGTGTATCAAATAATCAACAAGTGATAAAGAAATTGCCGCATCACTTCATGAGAGAATTTCAGTAAGATTTTTTAGTATACATGACATTTCTTTAACTACTACTATTTTTCGTTTCCAAAAGGATTATTTAATTATTATTTTCATTGATTAATTATTTTAATTAGATAAAAGTCTGGAAATGATTGAGATAATGATACAAATGGACCTTGAATTTTGGCAAAATATGCAATGTGATCCTTGAACTTTCAAATTGTTCAATGTAGTTGTTGAATTTTACTTCAATGTGTAATATGATCTATGAACTTTTAATATATTCAATGTTGTCCCTGGAGTTTTCAAGTTCAAAGACAATATAACATTTTTATATAATTCATGGACTAAATTTAATATATACTAAAAGACTATGGACTATATTAAGCAAATTATAAGTTTAAGGACCACACATTGCACATTAATCTAAAGTTCATGGACCACATTGAATAATTTAAAAGTTTAGGGTCCATATTATATATTTGGCCAAACCAAGGTAAGGGAGTTTCCTCCCTACGTGGGCTTCCTTGACTTACTTGGTAACCCAACGGCCTATAAGGATCCGTTCCTTATTTTTACACGTGAGTGTTCGCATGTCCTGTACCCCTCATCTAGGCAATAACCTTTATGCTATTTTACACTTTAGGGATCTCGAGGTCCGAACGCAGCCTCAACTGTAGCTTTTAATGTAATGCTAAGGATGTAAATTTTAGGGATTAGATGTGTCTATTTTTGAAAGGGTTTTTAGAAGGGCCAAAGCTTTGGTCCCTAGCTTGAGAAGCACGAATATTCATCCCATGTAGAATCAGCTGTTCGTCTCTATATCTTCATCCACACCACCACCAACCACAATGTAGTGGACCCCAATCACCAAATTTGAACCGATTCATATCCTTCTGTACAAATTATCATATTAAATAGCTGGGTCGTATTGATTGACAGGCATCAACGTTACCAAACGATCCACGAACCAATCGGTTGATTCCTGGCCCTCGGATTCACCGACGCCTGGTGGGCAGCAAGATACAGTTTCAATCACAAGCAAACCTAGTCAAGTCGATCCGCCCCGCTCGTTTGGTTTCAAGTCTTTTTCTGGTCAAACTTGCAGGAATTTTTCTGCAAAACCGATAATTTCCATTCTTCCGACCTGGTAAGCTATGTAAATCCTAGATTTTTCAAATAATCTTGGAGCGCACGTACTCACTTTTTTCTCTACCCTTTTCCTTTTCTTTTGTTTTATATATGAATGTCTGTTCGGAAAAAGCAAACCCTTTTTTAATATTCGAAATGGAAGTCAAAATTTATGAGAAAAAAAATAAAATATGGTTGAGGGTTTCAAATTCTAATATGTTTCGAAAGATTTCTAATGTTTCGAATTTGAATAAAAGTTAAACAGTAGGAGCTGTAGAATTTGAGGAAAAAAAAGTACTGAAGTGAAATCTTATGAAAACACATGTAGACAATTAAAGCCGTTTGAGACGGTGGAAATTTTCTTTTCATAAATAACTTTAATATTTTGTTCCTTTAAAGATCTCTTCCAACGTTCAAACATGTCCTCTCGAAACAAGAGAGAAAAAAAGAGGAAATTAGACCAAAAGATAAACAGGAGGAAATGATAGTTCCTGCTCCTCTTTTATTTCTACGTCAGAAATTGATTAACTTTACTGATCTCGGAGCCGGGGAAGTCTCTATGTGACGAACCCAAGGCAAAATCTGGATGGTTCTTCCAGTGCGAAGCGTGGTCCGCCCAAGAACCCTCGAGCTCCCAATTGCATCTCTGACGCAGTAAGTGATTTGTCAACGTTGATTCATCTCTTTCTTGATCTGGGTTTCGGTGCTTGCTCCCTTTGAAGATACCATGCGAGGGAAATGTCTGAGCTTGTTGGGTTTTTGCGTGCGACGCTCTAAATCGACGTCTCGCGGCTGCGAATTTCTGATCTTTGTTGTGTCTGAACCATGAGGTAGAGCTGAAACTCGTCTGGGTAGGGCTAGGTTAATGGAGTCAGCACACGCGGACGAAGTTGGGTCGTCTTCTCCATCTGGGTCTGATGTTTCCAGGTCCCAATTGACCAAAGATGAGGCCTTTCGCGTCGATGACAGGTGCCCTAAACAAGTATCGCCCATAAGGGGTGGTGGGTCGAGAAATACTAGCCCCTTAAGCCGGGCAGGATCAAGAAACACAAGTCCTTCTAGGCAAAAGGTTATTAAGACGAAGCCCCGTGGTCTAGATGAGGAGACAGCGGCTACATTCAGCAAAATAGTGCACCCTGATGTTCCAATGGAGGATAATATATGGGCGATGTTGCCGGAGGACTTGCTGAATGAGGTTTTAGCTAGAGTCCCCCCATTTATGATTTTCCGGCTTCGTTCAGTTTGTAGGCGTTGGAATTCTATCCTCCAGGATAGTAGCTTTCTAAAGTTCCATTCGCAAGTGCCGTCTCATGGGCCATGTCTTCTTACATTTTGGAAAAATTCACAAACCCCGCAATGCTCGGTTTTTAGTTTGCCTCTGAAAACATGGTACAGGATTCCATTTAACTTTTTGCCACCTTGGGCATTTTGGTTGATCGGCTCGTCCGGAGGTCTCGTTTGCTTTTCTGGGCTTGATGGGTTGACTTTTAAAACTTTAGTCTGTAACCCTCTTACTCAGACATGGAGGACACTGCCAAGTATGCATTATAATCAGCAAAGGCAGTTGATCATGGTTGTTGATCGGACAGATCGGTCTTTCAAAGTAATTGCAACGAGTGATATATATGGTGACAAGTCGTTGCCAACTGAAGTGTATGATTCGAAGCAAGACACTTGGTCTCTCCACCAGATTATGCCTGCCGTTAATCTGTGCTCCTCAAAAATGGCGTTTTGTGATTCTACATTGTATTTGGAAACTCTCTCACCTCTTGGACTGATGTTATTTCGATTGGACAGAGGGCTATGGGAACATATCCCCGCTAAGTTTCCAAGGTCCTTGTTGGATGGCTACTTGGTTGCTGGTACTCAAAAACGTTTGTTTCTAGTTGGGAGGATAGGCCTATACAGTACACTTCAGAGTATGAGGATTTGGGAGTTGGATCATGGAAAGAATACCTGGGTGGAGATCAGTAGAATGCCGCCAAAATACTTTCGGGCTCTTTTTAGGTTGTCTGCTGAGAGATTTGAGTGCTTTGGACAGGATAACTTGATCTGCTTTACATCTTGGAATCAAGGGA
This sequence comes from Eucalyptus microcorys, assembly GCA_014182515.1. Lineage (NCBI taxonomy): Eukaryota > Viridiplantae > Streptophyta > Magnoliopsida > Myrtales > Myrtaceae > Eucalyptus > Eucalyptus microcorys. Next base: position 17,980,106 of record CM024571.1, on the reverse strand, counting down.
AGGGTCTCATATATGATGTAGATAGGAAGGTTTGGTCTTGGATTGCTGGCTGTGCTCTTCAGTCATATAACAGCCAGATTTGCTTCTATGAGCCAAGATTTGATGCTTCCATAAACTGAATGGAGAAACATGGTATCATGCTTCTATGTGACAAGAACTCTGTTGGATTGTTGGCTTCATCGGCACATGCATATATCAGCTACCTCTCGCTTCCCTTTTCCAATTTTTAACTGACCTCATGAATTAGCGGCATTTCTATTGTTTGAGCTCTTCTTTGTGGATCATCCTCTGACATGACTGTGATTGAAAGAAGTAGTTTTGTCTCCATTCAAGAGCACAACTAGTAATGACACTATCCATCAAGCTTTTCGTGCTGATTATTTGAGGATCATTGTGTTTACTCACTTGTATGGAAGTGGCTCTTGAGGGTCGTTAATTCATGGACAATAGCCTCTGGGAAAGTATGTAATTATATCTCCTTTTGTACTCTTGGGGGCTATTATATATGGAAGTTGTATCATTTTGATTACTGGGCTCATTATTTGGCTTTATTTATCATCACAATTGGCTCCTGATTGTGTCCCCATGTCAGAAATTTTCAGTGTTTTCTATGCGTCCATTCTCCAGCTATTTCTTACTTGTTTTATGGAAAATACCTTGTCTTCTTTTCTGGTTTACAGATTTCGATATAGCCGGTTCAGTTGAATTTTGCTTATTATTAGCATGTTTGTGTGCACCTTTCCTTGTGCTGTAGTGATACCTGCGTCAACTTGAGATGTGCTTTTACTGCATCTGTGTGAGGAGTTTTGCATGCCAATTTTTCAAAGTTCTTTTTCCCTTGTAATGGTGCCTTTTCCTTGATTTAAAAATGTTTCAGTATAGACCTTCCTTTATGGTAATGTTTAATATGCCAACGGCATTTTTACCTGTTGACAAAAGCGTATGCAGGAATGCCATGTTCATAACAATCCAGGAAGAGTTCGATTTAGTCTTCTTCACTTTCATGTCATATAGTTCCAGCTAGTCGTAATTTAGAGAATAAGAAAGTAATAGGCACATCAATGCCTTATAAAGCACAACTCTTAGAAGCTGATTTGACTTTGGGCACTAAGTGGCATATTGTGAAAGGCAAACTCCTCGTCCTTAAACATGAAGGGGATGAGTGTTATGTTAGTGCTTATATTGGTTCTGACAATATTCATCTAACATAATATGGCTCTTTATTTGTTTTCTCTAGCTGTATGCTATGCCTTTCCTTTCTTGTTTAATTGGGCGTGTGGTAAATGGACTACCAGCTTTTAGTTAAGTCCGGTACAATAAAATGGAAGTAGGCGATTGCCAGCTTTTACTTAAGTTTGGTATGCTGAAATGGAATTAGGTTAAATGGATTGAGATGTAGAATAGAATGGAACTTGAACTGAAAATCCATAAATGGAGTGGTCCTTCTTTTACTTATGTGTGGTCAGCTTCTTCATGGCCATATCCTTACTTAGCAGGAGTGCGCTTTCTATCAGAATGAGCTTCCTGCTTCCAAATACCTGACCAAACAAAGAAGAAGAAGAAGTCTTACTCAGAATGCAATTCTAATTTTGCTGATTCTTTCAAACTAAATGTGAATTGACTTGGCTTATAATTGTGTGTGCAAAAGGGTGCACATAATACAAAGTTTCATTCATGTCAAACATTTTTTTAACTGTGCTGAATAATCCAGTCGAATTATGCAATCTGAGCTTCTTGCTATAAAGTTTTCTTTGCTGAGAAGTTATGGGTAAGACTGCTGGATATGGACGGTGGAGATTGTTTGATGTGCTATATCTACTAAGAACTACTAATCAATCACTCATTAATACTGTAACAATGGGATCAATTGCACCTTGGTAAGAATGTCGCAGGAAATGTTTGAGATATATGAAGTGTACTGGAAATGTTTATAGGTGCTAGTTAGTTCTCTTAAATCTGCTGAATCTTGTTTATCTGCTATTATGTTCCCAATAGCAATATTACTTTGCTGAGGCTCTCAGCTAATCTGAACTAGAAGAGCATACTCTTTGAGTTCCTGATGATAGGGTTCTCACTTTTGGGTTTGGTCTTTGAAAGCTATAAAATGAGCCATGTATTTACACTTTTCTTTAATTCCTGTATAATTGCCCTGTTTGGGTTGTGTAATTTACTGTTGAGGGAGACCATATGGCCTAATTGGGATTTCATCTCCTGGAAATTTCATGTTCTTTATGAGGGAGGACTTCTGATTACGCATCCTGGTAAGTTTTTAGTTGGTTAGATGTCCTGCTTGTAGCTATCAAATGAGCCGTGTATTGTCTACTGAATGCTTTTGAGACTTTTCCTTTGGGTTGTTTTTGACCTCAAACGCATGTGACATAGTCTTCTCAGTTTCTCAACGCTAGTCCAAAGTGGTTTTTTTCAAGTAACAGGAGTAGCCACAATTTTATGTCAGTCCTTGGAGGAAGTTCATTCCAAACCAAATGTGCATGAGAGTTCCATTTATGGAAGGTTTCGACCTAGCTCTTAAGGATCTAAAGTATTCTTTTTCTGTACACGAGATTGACGATGCAACTAGTGTGAGCTAAAACAGTGGAGTTGATTAGTCGTTTGGATTTTGAATTCTGTGTGATCATTAACTTGTCTGTGTCTTTTTTATGTTTAACTAAACAACCAAGCTGAACTTGAGAAGTTCTTGATTCCGGAGATTAAATAAAAGAAGACCAAACCAGGAAGATAGAAGAAACCTTGCTTGCCAAACGACATAAAATTTGTGAAGGATCACAATAAGACCTACCGTTTGTTGATATAGCAGAGCTTTTCAGAATGTGAACTCACAACTTCCAAGTCTAGTTACTGGTTGTCAGGTTAGACAAGATAGGTAAATTTGGCCTACAGTATCGAAATGAATGACCTTGTACCAGCAATGCCAGTGATTAGAAATTTTCTGTCGTCCATCATTCCCTCAATTAACCATTTTGTATTTTACTTCTGACAATCTGCAGAAGAGGGACATACATCCTCAGGTGTAGGCTATTTCTGTGTGCACCTTTCCTGAAATTGAAGTTTTTTTCTTTAATATGATTTCACCTTTGTAGTTTACGAACGGGTAATGTCAAATGATTCAAGGAGGAGGTGCAGACATAGGGAGGCCTGTATATTGCCCATACGTAATCCTTTATATAGACGTGGGATTGTGCAAAGACAAAATAGAAGCTTCTAACATTTGGCCCTTGTGGGGGATAGGAATGGGAGAATGCTTGAAACTGCAAAGAGTGATTTTGTGGATAACCACTAAAAGCCAAAGGAGACTAGAAGTGCTTGATATCATAGATATAGGGAATAGTCCATCATGTCATGGGTCTTACCTAAGGGTGAGGCGCTGCGTGATGCCATCTCAATGATTTTTTTTTTTTTTTATTTTTGGGTACTGACAAGGAGAAGGTTCTCCTTTTTCTTAACTGCTGCAAAATTCGTGAAGAGATGGGTCTATTTTATCTTAACATATGATCTTTTAGGTTATCTGCTTATATCTCATATTGGCCGAGTCTTCTCATGCTTTTACGTGCCGCAGAAGTTTGAGCTTTGGATTGGGGACTGTTATTTGAAGAACTAATCCAAGCTCAGGAGATTATTAGAATTTATGAATGACGTGCTCTGTATTGATGGAAAAAAGAAGAAGAGAATACATTCCCTCGCATAAACAACCACTCTCTATCCGTCTGAATTGTCGATGGTACCTTGAGTTAGATTCTGCATGCCTTGCATATGCTAAGTCTAGTTGGGACCAGATTGAAGCTGAACCCAGTCTGCTGCATTCTTTGCATGCATTCTGAACGCAGAAACTGTGAACACAATGGATCAAGATTCAGTTCTAAAGTCTGAGGCACAAGACAACGACCCGAAGAAGGGAAAACTTATTAGATGTGAAAATTCGCTAGTAGTTTCTCTTTAGCATGTGGTTCCGGGAGTGAGGATTCAGTAGTGACAGTGATACATTTCATCTGGCATTTTTTGAAGTAGGATATCACCACGAAGCTTCTGGCGCTTGACTTGCTACCTAACCCCCCATTGCAATGTCACTTTGTCGGTATCAACCTCAGAATCTTTTCTAGAGAGATGTCAGTGCTGGAGGGTTTCTCTTTTGTTTACACAAATGGCTACAAAATTTTTGATAGTGGATACGTTGGGAAAAAGGGGTAAGTAAGGAACAGAAAGTAATGGATAAGCGCCGTTGATTACATAATGAAGATAAGCATATCAGAGGTTGACTTTTGAGTATAGTTTGGTCTCTAGCAACGGAATGCTATCTCCTCACCAGTCACCAACATCGTTGAGGAATTGCACCATATGGTGCTCTCTCTCGGTTCAACCAAAAATGCATGTTTTGACTATATTATTCAAGGGATTGGTCAGGGGCCAGCCGGCTCCCTAATTTGTCAGCATCCTACCAAATCCACTATCATGTATTCAAGCGTTGATATAAATGCTCGAGAGGTTTTCTTAGTTATTTCAAAAAAATTAAAAATCCCCAAATTCTTCAGCAAATAAATAAATAAAATAAAAGATTTGCAATTTAAAATCGGACAGGTCAACCATCACATTCCTGTTTCTCCATGGATCCTACTAACTTTGCATGTTTGTGGGGTCGTGAGTTTCAGAGAATTCCCTTATTTGACCAGCTAGCTCCAGTAAACCGATTTATTTTTCATTTATTTATATATTTTTCAAGAAATGATTCATGAATTGATAAAGTATGTTTGGAAATGGAGATCTTGAATAGTTAAAAGTAATATGGAAACAAAGATGGATTAGGAAGCCACTGGAATCAACCTTTTGGTTGTCTTGTCAGGGATTTGATCAAACTATGTCCAAACGTTTTGATTTATAAGGTATGTTCGTGTGGTTTTGGCACAACTAAGATTAAGTCATTTAATTTGCTGCAGCATTAAAAAAAAAGATAGAAAAGGTCTACATAAATGGTCCATGAATTTTGGCATAATATGCAATGCAGTCCATAAACTTTTAATTTATTCAATGTGGTCCTTGAACTTTTGTTTAATGTGCAATGTGATCTCTAAGTTTTTAATTTGTTTAATGTGGTCTCTCAACTTTTGATACTGTTCAATTTAGTTTTGAATTATATGAAAATATTCAATATTATCTTTCAATTAATTCAAGTTTATGAACATTATTGAATATTTTCATATAGTCTAGGGACTAAATTGAATATGTACTAAAAATTCAAAGATCACATTGAACCATTTAAAAGTTCGGGACTACGTTGCACATTAGACAAAAATTCATGAACCGCATTACATATTAGATCAAAATTTAGGAACCATTTATATTATTTTTCCAAAAGATTTTAACATACTCATTATAAGTAGAATTCGGAGAATTATCAAAAAAATCCTAAATCTATTGTAGTTCATTCTAGTTTAGTCATAAATTCTTTTTTAGCTAATTGAGTGCTAAATCTTTTGAATTTGTGTCAATTCAATCTGTCCGAATAATTTTGGCCAAAAATCGCCGACATTAACTTCTTTTATGATATTTTATTATTTTTTAGAATTTATATTTCCTTTTTCTCTTTCTCTTTCTTTTTTTTTCTTCTTCCTTCCTTATTCCTCCAACCAATTGCTAAAGAAAAAAAGAAAGAGAAAGAAAAGAAAAGAAAAATAAATAAATAATTTGAAAAAATATCAAAGTATTATTAAAATAAGGGTTAATACCCTAAAAATTCCAAACTAGTACACCTGTGACAAATTTACCCCAAACTATTTTTTTGAACACCAAAAACCCCAAATCGGTATACCTTTGACAAATTTACCCAAAACTCGGTACACTTGTGACAAATTTACCCTCCGTTAATTTTCATTAAATTTTACTATCAAATTATTAAGTTAAATGACATGCGACAGTTAATTGATTTACCAATTTGGGATTTTATGCTATGTTTATCACAATTTATAATTTTTGTGATTTTTTTGTGGTATTAATACAATTAAGTGGATGGTATATTTGTCACAAATTTACCAATTTGAGGTTTTTTGCGGCGAATAAATTATTTTGGGGTAAATTTATCATAAATGTACCGGTTTATGGTTTTTTATGGTCGGTTGGGGTAAATTTGTCACAAGTGTACCGGTTTGGGGTTTTTCATGGTCAAAAAATAGTTTTTGGTAAATTTGTCACAAGTGTACCAGTTTGAGATTTTTCAGGGTATTAACCCTTAAAATAAATATGTACTGACCATATCATGTAGGACGTCCAAAGATTCATGTTAGTAATTTTTGGTCAAAATTTATCGGATAGACTAAATTGATACTAATGCGAAAAATTTAAGACTCAATTCGAAAAAAGGTTTAAGACTAATTAGCATAATTATAATATTTTAGGACTTTTTTAATAATGCACCATGTAGAATTCTATTAGAGATATTTAGGAATTTATAGTTTGGGGGCGTACAACATCAATATATTCAAATTGTCAATCATCAAAACAACAGTTGAAAAAGCAAAATCGGCCTAAGTATACACATGCATGAAGAAAGGAACTATTGAAAAAGGTCGTAGGTTTTTTTTTTTTGGGGTCAGAAAAAGGTCGTAGTTCAGGCGCGACAAAAGAAATGACAAAAAGAGAATTATTTTGTAATCCGATTAAGTAATCATCCAAAAAATCATTATCTACATGTACTAAGATAATTACCCATATAAAGAAAGTTGAGATTTTATCACGAATTTATTTGGCACGGGACAGTGGATGATCCTTTTTTAAAAATGCCATTTAGAGAAATCGAATGTATTAAAAAGAAATCAACAGGAGCACAAAAAGAGAACCAACGATTGAAAAAGAAGAAGAAGAAGGTAACGTGATTGAAATTTACTCGTATTCAATTCCAATAAGAGAATTACCCATATTGAGAATGTTAGAATTCTACATTGATTTTTTTTTTTTGGAGTTAATATCAAGAAAAACTTCAAAATAGTACACATGTAATAAATTTATTCCAAATTAATTTTTTGATCATAAAAAATCCTAAACGAGTATTAAGTATATAATGACAACCAAAATTCTAAACTGATACATTTATGATAATTATCCTCTATTAAGTTTAGTTAAATTGGATTAATATCATGAAAAATCACATACTAGTAGGTTTGTAATAAATGGAAAGTAAAATCCAAATAAATACATTACTTAACTACCACTTTTGTCAAACTCAGTAATTTAATGATAAATAAAAGTAAAATCACCCATGTTGAGAAAGTTATAAATTCAGGATTAGGATTCCATCCTGCAATCGTAGGATCCCTTTCGAACAATGCCATTCAGGCGAATCCAAAGCATTCGAAGGAAACCAATTGAGTACAAGGATGAGCACCAAGATTGCAAAAGGCATAATAAAGTCCCTTGTTTCTTTGCACGGTCCCCTCCTCGCAGATAGCTCCAAAAGTACCATCAGTTCTTGTTAACCGGCGGCTACACAACAATTCGGCCAACGTTGTGCGTACGTCCCACTTGCGCAGACACACGTTCATTCCAGGTTTAAATTTAATTCCACATCTTTTTCCATGTCTTCTAGATCACCATTGGCCCATACCCACCTCGACTTTCCCTCTTGCCAATAGCCGTGTTTGTTTATTTTCTCTCTCTCTCTCTCGTCTCTGCGCAGTCTCTTTCTTGAACTGGGTCGTCCCCCTCCTTCCCCCACTCCCCCCCCTCGAGCCTTGACTCTTGACCCAGAAGCCACCCTAAAGATGGAGGCTTGCGGGAATGATCGTGCCGGCCCAAGTTCAGAATCTTCCCTTCGGCAGGAGATGATCGAGGGAATTTGCTGAATTGGCTGCTGAGCAGGTACGGCTCACGGTTGTTGTTTTTGGGTTGCTAGGAGAAAAGCAGAGGAGGTGATTCCTGCGCGTTTATTGCTTTCTTGGAAGAAAGCGTCGTGCCTCGGTTGTTCTGAATATGATTCTTCCGTTTTGTTGGGGGGTGTCTAGCTTTCTGGGATCGGTCGGAATTATGTTCTGCTTGTTTTTTAATGGTTGTCATGTTTGAATGCTCAAGTTGGGGAGGTGATAGAGTGTATGTGGTGGAATGGGCGTTTATCTTGTGCCTCCGAGCACGGAGGGTGTGTGCCCATCTGGGGCTTATGATGTTTTTGTGAAAATATGTGTTTGCTTAGGCCATGGCTAGTTGGTGTTCCCCTGATTCATTGAGTAACAGAATCGATTTTTCTTGGAAATGAATAGTCCACGCTGATAGTTGGGAGGCCATGGAAGGCAATTTGTCTCCCCTCATGTTGCAGTTTCACATTCGTCATATATCCTTCAATGAGATTTGAATGAGTGAGAGAAATTGGCCAAGAGGTTGTGTAATTCGCGCAATTGTGATAGGACTCTTCTTCAACCCTGAATCTTTCTAGTCTAGTGAACAATACATCTTTCGCACAAAAGCACCATATCCAACTTTAATTTCTCCTTCTTTCATTCTGCCGACCTGAAGTTTGTAGACTGATTATCTGCAAAATTGTCTTTGCTTGTTTCGATGATATATGCCGCTTCAAATGATTTATTTCCACTTTGTTATTAATTCTCGATCAGGTACTTGTCAGTTGTACTAGACACAGCTTGTTTAGACTAGCATGCACATCTTTCTATGAAAATCATTTGACTAAAGATGATAATGTCCGATATATGACAGGGATTCTGCAGCATATCTGCCCTTCAAGATGTTTGATTTGTTTGAAGTCCAAAAGCTGTTGCAGAATGAGTCGATCTGATTTTATTATCATTGGTGTCTCTGTCGGTCTTGCTCTTGTCATTTTGCTAGCTTCGCTAGCATTCTTCGGCATAAGATGGTACGAGAAACATGCTCATCTTCGCAGATGTGCGAATGAGCGTAGTGTGACCACCCTTCCCATTCGCATGAATGGATTAGACGCAAGCACTGACTTCAGTGCATCGTTGTCGATCTCAATAGCCAGTGGGGCATCGGATAACCACCAGAAGAATTCTCCTTTTAACTGGCGGAGCCACCAGAACAAAGAATGGCTTGCATCTGCATCAGGCATACCTCAATATTCTTACAAGTATGCAAACTGACTATCCTCAATAGCTCTATTGTCCTTAAAATTCCCCTTCAACTACATATTCATTGAAATTTGAAATTTGATTCCCAGATATTTTCACTTCAATTCAAGCTTTTTTGAAGTTTATTAATTATATGGCGAAAATATATAGATGGTTTCTGTTGTGTCAAATGGAAGATCAATGTCCCATAAGTTAATGCTCTCTTTTCTTATTGTACGCATGTATGGCTACATATTTAGTCTTTCTCAATGAATGATATTGTTGCTTCATAGCAACTCCTGATTTGGGAAACAGGGGAGCATGTCTCTTCCATGCTACATTTCAAGCCATGGGCAATAGTTCAAATGATTGCAGGGTGATCAGATCTTTTCCACACGTATCATGTTCCCAAAAACTCTTGTGAAAATTTTGTATTTTCATTAGTAAAGTTGTGTGAGCCTTTGTACATATGCAGGGACGTACAAAAAGCTACACAAAACTTCACTACTGTCATAGGACAAGGTTCCTTTGGTCCTGTATATAAAGCTGTAATGGCAACTGGGGGAACTGTAGCTGTCAAGGCGCTTGCCTCTGATTCAAAACAGGGTGAAAAGGAGTTTCAAACAGAGGTATGGGCTGAATCAACATTAGGCTGAAGGAGCATATAAAAGTTTTATAAATATAATAGAGTACTTGTCTTTAGCCATGTTCTTCATATTGCAAAATGTTTCTGAATAAGTAAATGCATATGTGGACAAATAGGTAGCTGGATAATAGTCACAGGAGAATGTATGGCAAGGTTCGGAATGGTGGATATTATCAGAGTTTTGTGGGATTATTTTCGTGCTTCTATAAAATCAACTCAATCACTGCAGGCAACTTTTTCATAGCATCTTCTAAAAGAATTTGCCCTAAAGCATGCCAAGTAGTTTTTGACTTTGTTGATGCTATTATAACTTACTCGACTAATGCAGCATGAATACATGAGTGAGCATGTGTGCACTGTGCTGAAATTGAGTTCTTAAATGAGGGGACCTTCTTATATAATCCAGGACCAAGAGTAGCGAAAGGCAACTTGATATACCAGTTACCGACCATGTGATATCCTTACCATTGAATGCATTTTCCCTAGCCTCTTTTATATTTCAAGTCTTTAGCACGAGCAACCTTTTCTCAAGTATGGATAGGGAGATTAATATAATATGCTTTCTGAAATAGTCAATTATCATAAATCGCATTTGGAGCAAAAGTTTGCCAATGACACAGTCTCCTCTTTTGCAGGTGTCTCTGCTCGGTAGATTGCATCATAGGAATCTTGTAAATTTGGTGGGCTGTTGCGTAGATAAAGGGCAGCACATGTTGATTTATGAGTTCATGAGTAATGGAAGCTTGGCAAATCTTCTTTACAGTAAGTTCAAGGAAACTCACTGATCTGGAACATGCTACACCTTTGCTATGTACATGTAAATTTCAGCCTGACGTGCGATGCATGTAAAGTTTCCTCAATTCAAACTTCCATTTTTGTGATAGGTACAGAAGCTGCTTCACTGTTTCGTCATGACTGTTTCTTTAACTTTATTTTGGAGTCCCTGTTGATAATTTTCTTGTTGAACATTCGTAAAATTAGGGTATTGAAATAAACTTCAACAAATTTCTATGACCATTGAACTGTTAGACTCAAAATTAGGAAATAAAATTTTATTGTTGGTTCTCTTTAATTCTCCTCTTATGCTTATTCCTTATGTCAAAGTTTCTGGCTTTTGTGGCTGCCTACGTTCTACATCTGTAGCACATTTTGCAGTAAAATACGAGATATAGGTAATGATGGCCAAGTAGAAAAGGTTGGTAAAGTCTTGGCATCACTGTCACAAAAATTGGTTTACTCTATTTGTAGCTAGTACCAAATGGCATCCACTTCCTTTGTTATATTGATTGGTCATCTTAGTATTATTGGTTATGACTTGTGACAGTAAATGCCCATGTCTATTTCTCATACCTGCTTGTTTCCTCAATTACGCAAGTGTACAGCCATATGCTTATTGTAGATGCTCAGCCTATTATTTTTCCCCTTGTTACATGTTTAATGCTCCCTTTTGTACATGTTGTAGTGGATTTGCTAATAAGATTTTCTGCTGCACAATGATCCAGATGAAAAGGAAAGGGTTTTGGATTGGGAAGAAAGGCTTCAAATTGCTCTTGACATATCGCATGGAATTGAATACCTTCATGAAGGGGTATGTTTGCTGACATTAGCTCTTGCTTTTTATGATAAATGGAATATTCGGTTCTCTGACAAAAAAGTTTTGAGCAGGCAGTCCCACCTGTCATACATCGTGACCTAAAATCTGCAAACATATTGCTAGACCGGACCATGAGAGCTAAGGTAAGAATCTTGTGCTCTTTTACATTCAATTTTTTATGTTTTTATGTCCTATTTATGGTATATGATGATGAAATGTAAGCTGCCCTGCACATTTTGTAGGTGGCTGATTTTGGTCTATCTAAGGAAGAGGTATTTGATGGACGGAATTCTGGCCTGAAAGGTACATATGGCTACATTGACCCAGCATACATATCCACGAACAAATTCACTACAAAGAGTGATATATACAGCTTTGGTGTTATCATCTTCGAGCTCATTACAGCAATTCACCCCCACCAAAACTTGATGGAATTTATCGATCTCGTGAGTATTCTTTTAAATCTTCACAACCTTTTTTGTTCTGTCATCTGTACATCAATTCAAACTCATTGGTTGCATATTCTGGTTTATAGGCTTCGATGAGTGCAGATGGTGTTGACGAAATACTCGATAAGCGACTGGTTGGGAAATGCAATCCCAACGAAGTGCGAAGACTAGCTAACATCGGTCACAGATGTCTGCATAAATTACAGAGAAAACGGCCTTCGATAGGGGAAGTTTCACGGGCTATATTGAAGATAAAGGAGAGGTGCCTCGTTAAAAATGACGAAGCGTCTTTTGCAAGATCAGATATATCCAGAACTGTAAGCTTAATAGAGGACCATCAGGTGGAGCTGAGTAATATGGCCAGCATGAAGGAGAGAGATTGAACTACCGCTTGTTTTTCTCCCCTCCTGGTTCATCACTTCTTTTCTTCCTTTCTTCCTTTGTTTTTCTTTTTTTTTCCCTTTTCTTCTCTTGTCTTGTTTTTCTTTCAATTTTCTGGTTTCTCCTGTCATCCTGATCTGTTCTAATTTTTGGCAAGCTTTGCCATAGCATATAGAACGAGGATGTAGGTAGGTAGATGCCGATAAGCTTTTTTACTAGATGAAGTAATCAAAACGAGTGGTGTAGATGACCATCCATGATGTTCAAGTGAGCTCAGCTGTCTAGTTCTTGCAAAGCATATTGCTTTTGCAGAGTTTCTTGCTGGCCCAAGACGCAAGAAACGGTTCCTCTTCTCCTGTGCACGTCTAGTTCCTTGTCTGATATCATAGTTTTTCTGCGCACCTGAGATGCACTTGATGGATCTCATTTCTCAAAGTTGCCTTCACGTTCTTCGTTGTATGTTGTGGCTGACCTGAATAAAGGCCCACATTGAGCACAAATGCGACAAATTATAACTGTAGACGCTTTCGAAACTGGCGTGCTGCCTTCACCCCTCTAACGAGCCATACACGAGCGAATACTTGAGTAGACCAGTAGTCAAGTGTCATCATCTTTGCTCAGCTTCTAGAGAAGTACAAGCATCATGCGTGGTAACTACAAAAAATGGTTTAGCCTCCATCGATAAAGCTTCCATAGGTTACTAGGGTCCAAATTTGTGCGGAGAATAGGAAGATAGCATAATCTATGGTTGTCCCACACTCAACTCATCCCAATCAACCCTTGGATAATTTGACCTCAGAACAAAAATACCTTCTAGTTCAGAAAACCTCATTACGACAAAAGTTCAATGCAGTAGATCTAAAATCGCATTATTATCATTCATCGCTTAAGAAAATTAGGGATCAAATCGGACTTCTAAATAAGAATATCAGATGCATGATTCGCATTTGTAATACGTTTAGGTTTCATGTTGCTTTTCTTTTCATTTTAGGACTAACATTTGCCATTGGGAGCCCCAGATGAACTTGATAAGTGGCCCGGCGAAAGATTCATTGTCATTTTTTTCACTTAGTCAAAAGTGGTGGGGCCGAAACGGAGAAAAACCACGAAAAAGGAGGGAAGACTCGGTCAATAAACAAGGAAGGTGGGCGCCCAGTCAATTAAAGGAGGCCAACAGCTCCCAAAGCGGAAAGAAAAGGAGGGAAAGAAGAAAGTAGAAGGTTTCAGCCGCGCAAGTCAAGGAAGCTTCGCCAAGCCAAAAAGGAGAGTGGTTTCACGCGTATAAGTTCAAGGAAGTTTCGTCAGGTCAGATTTACATCGCATCGCAACGTTCGATAAGTATTTGCGCTTTTAATTCTTTCAATCAAAGTAGTTTTTGGAATTAGCAAAGTTTTCTCAAAATAAAGCTGCAAAGTATAATTTTTGAGTTGATGAGCTATGGGATGTCATGAAAATGATGGATTGTGACACCGTGAAGTTGTGGAGTTTGACGGGAATTGTTTTAAAGCAATGGTGTTGTTGAAGTAAAATTTTAGGGTTTCATGTGTGAATTACGCGTTGCATTTAGATTTGAGTGAGAATCATTTTATTAGCTATTAAGCTTAGTCTAGTCGTTTCGTAGTTGAGGTAGAGTTTTTCTCAGTTTTGATGTTGATTCCCATTTATTGTTAAGATTACAAGATTGTTGCTTGCATTAGGGGTAATCGGTTCCCGGTCCGATTTGATTCCACCTAGGAATTAGAAGCCAAATCGGGAGAACTGGTTCTTAATTTTTGGGACCGAGGACTGGCTCGGATGATCCTAAGATTCAGTCAATCTAGTCTGGTCTCATAGAATAGATCACTTAGCCTAAAAAATTAAAAAATTAAAAAAATATATTAGAATTGTTACTATTTTGTAGGTTTATCGCTATTTTAAGAAATTAAGAATATATATATTTTTAAAAGAGTCAGTCCGGTCTGCTCCAATTCCGGCCCCCCAAACCGAGAGCCGGACAAACAATCACCAGTTCCATTTTTATGGAACCGAGAACCAGACTGATTCCTCTAGGAACCAAACCAAACAGGCCGGTTCAGTGCACTCCGAGCGGTTTCTAGTTTGGGCGGTCCGACATGCTCATCCCTAGCTAGCATAACTATGCATTGTTTGGTTTGAGCATTCCTAGATGAGCGGTGCTATTTCTTCTACGAATTTATAAGCTCATGTCTTGAAAGTGATAAAGATTTGAGTATCGTATGAGTTATTAAAGTATAATTTTTGCATAATATCACACCCCAGAACTAACAAAAGTGGGGGATGACATAGCCACCCTTTCACCCAAAAAACACAATCTCAAACATAACCAATAACTTGATATCAACATATATATATCTTGATCCAAATATATTTTAGATAAAACAATAGATTGATTACAACATCATAATTTCTATAATCCATAAAAAAATATATATATGTCAACCCAACAAACTATCAATAACTATAATATAAAACTCCCTCATGCTGCTAACCAAGGACTTGAAAACATGAAATACGAGTTAAATGAACAAATATAGTCTAGTGAGTAATACATCTCTTCTAAGCATATCGAGCAATCACTATACACATTTAAAACGCACACATAAACTCATTTACATCAAATCAAGAATACAACAAACTTCAAGATCAAAAGGGATTATATATATTATAGCAGAAGTACTCATTTATATTAGTAATATTGAAGCAAACATCAATGGTCCAACCCACTTATCAATCTCAATACACATGTCAATGATCTATTCTAGTGACCAATCTCGAGCTCAAATATCACACATGACTCCCCGTGACAAGCAACCGAGCTCCCCCCATTGGCAAGGTCTCCATCTATATTCAACTATCCACAATGATAGTCTAAACTAGTATGCATACCTACAAGTCCCTTATTGGGTTTACAGTAATATTAAGCATCAACATCAATCAACAACAACATCCTCCATAATCCACGAAACCAAATCCAGAAACTATTTCATATATAGTAATACATTTCACAAAAAATTTTAAACTCCATTTTATAGATCAGTTTACAAATCTATATATGTATAACCTTTTGCAATAGATTTCATAAAACATTTATCAGACCATTCACCAACACAAAAACGTAGTAATTGTCCAATGTAAACTTTTATGCAACAAACATGTTTATTTATAACTCATAATATATCGAATATTTATCGCTTTCAAGACATGAGTTTAGAAATTCATAGAATGTATAGCACTACCCATCTTCAAACACCTACAACCAAACAACAAACATTCCTCAAATTCTCGAACTCGCGATCCTAACATATAAGCGAGAAACAATGTTAAAGTTGAGTAATAAACTGCCTCAACTACAAAGTGGTTATACCGTGTCTAAACACTAACAAAACGATTTCTATACGCTAACAAATTGCGTACCAAAAGCAATTATTCAAGCCATTCATAATGCGAAACTTGCACATGAATTCCTAAAATTTGGCTCCAATGTAATTGTTGCTCTAAACCAATTCTCAGCAAACCCTACGGCTCCATAATATTATAATCCACCGTTTTCATTAAATTTCAAAGGTCCATAACTCAAAAATTAGATTTCATGACTCAATTTTCACAAAACTTCGAATTTTGACTAATTTTGAAAACTACTCCTACTAGAAGAACATGGGGCACAAACACTGTATGGGCATTGCAATATATAGTTGAGTTGACTTTGCGAGACATTTGTAACAAACACACGTGAAAATCCATTTTCTTTTCCTCTCTTCTTCCTATTTCTGTCCTCTCCTTCTGTGAATAGGCCACCGGTCTTATAATGCAGTCCATTGTGTACCTTTGTTGACCGAGTCTTCTTTCTTTTTTGTTTTTGTTTTTGCTTTTCTTTTACTTATTCCCTTTGACTTTTTGACTTTTTGAAAATCTCATATTTTACACAAAATCTGGATCAAATATTTACTACATTGTGATATTTTTGAATGGTTTGAAAATTATTTTAGGAATTGTGTTGTGAAATATTATATATATGTTTGTGAACTTGGTTAATGAAATAAGTTGTTAAATGGTATATGAAATATAGTCTAGTTCAAGAAACAAGTTTTGAAATGATTTGAGAAATATTTTACGAAGAAGTTTTTTCGGTGGTTGAGCTGAGTTGCGAAAGATTATATGTTTGTTTGTGAAATGTACCTTGGTTGATGAATGAAGTTAAGAATGTTTATGAGTCCTATTTTGAGAAATCAATTTGTAATATTGATCTGGATTTGATTCTTGATATTGAAGGATGTGTTAATGCTCAATATTGCTATGAGCTATTGAAGAGTTTGTGGATATTCATACTAGTTACATTTCCAACATTCTTGGAAGCCGAACTTAAGAGATAAACTGGTTATTTGAATTTCCAACATTCTTGGAGCTCAATTGCAAACTTACAAGAAAAGGTAGGCCCAGAATCAAATTTCTAACAATGCAGGAACTTGAAAATAGCTTGATAAGCTTGACAATATGCTTTTCAAGAATGAAAATTCCGAGACTCTGGATAGTAAGTCAAGCAATAATTCAAAAATTGTGAGAATCATATGAGATTTGGACATAATAGATAAGGTGACATCACAAGATACCAAATGGCATGATCTAAAGCCTCCACATGCCACCCTAATTCATGACCTTTGTTCCCCTTTCTATAAAACATTTAGATCAAATTATAAATTCTCAAATAAAACACCATTTAACCTTGCAAATGGACATATAATCTGAATGGTAAATACAAATGGTTGTTTCAAACGAGATTTCATTTGCTAACTTCGCAAACGGATCGTTAATTATAAACGTGGGTCCTCTCAAACCAATGCTTCGCGTGACATGGATTCATTTTAAGTGTTTAGACAATCTAAAACATTATCCATGAGTTGCCACTAGCCTCTTTGTTGAGGGCCGACTAAATGCCTAATCAAGGGTAGAGAGACCCCCCTTGATTTCCGCAAATTAGAGCTATGTGGGTTCGGAGACTTGGATTACGCTAATGATTTTTATTAGCGTATTTTCGGTACCTATGAGTTTGATTGTTTATCTAAGGTGGTCAAACAATCTTTTTTACATTTTCATGCAATTTGTTTGGAAGGAAAAAGTGACCATGTATGGATAATTATTTCGTGCAATTCTATGCTAACTAATAAATCATGCAAAAAATGAAATTGTAGTATGGGAAAGTAAACAGCCAAGAAAGCGTGTAAACAATTGTTCTAAGTGCAAGAAATGAAAACTCGCAATTCATCGAGTATTTATACATCGCAAATTGAAAACTAGAGACATAAGTCGGGGAATAAATTGATACAAATGAACTAAGGTCGGCTTGACATTGACCATACCGCCATCTTCAAGCCTTCTTGGCCATGCCTATTTCAAGTCATTTTGACAATCTAATACTAAACTATGCAAGCAATTTGAACAATGCAAATAAGCACAAAATAAAGATAATCGAGGATACAAGCAATAGCATTCAATGAACCTATAAAACTCATTCAAATGGTCTCAAATGGCCTTAGGGCAGCCTTTGATTTGCATGTATAGGCCCATTTTGAAGACACATATTTGATTAATTTATGACCAATAGAGATTGGCCATCCCTTGTGTTCGCAAGTGGTGGTCAATTCCATTTTGCCTCACATTTGGATCTAATTGTGTTCCAAGGATAACCCGCAATAATGCATTGTCCCTAAGCCATACATTTAAAATCCACATGTGAAAAGAATGAAATTGCATGCATTTAGGCCAAAAGGCATTGTTTCTCATTCAATCAAGCAATGGAAGTAAACCAAGATAGGTCACTCAATCAACATAGGACAAGTTGTGGCTATTTCAATCTTTACAATCAAGGACAATAATTTTGTATAATTGCAAAGGAGTTTAAGGAAGATTTTTCATCAAGGACATCAATTTTGTTGAAATTATTAAACAAGTTTGATGTTCTTGGGAAATAAATTCTAGAATTTGGGTGCGGATAATTCAGCACACCAATCGAGTTCCTTAAACGATCAAACGTGTGTTAATTTCAACAAATTTTGACATCAAAAGAAAGCTGAGATCATCACCTTCAACTTTTGTGTTTTGAATATTTTCAAGTACGAATATTAACTTCATCGAAAGTATGAAAGCACCTTTACGTATCCAAGAAAAATTTAGGTGCGGAATAAATGACACTCTAATAATGTCATTTGGATGCCTTAGCGATTTTCAAATTCAATGAAATTAATGTCAATTTGAAATTTCCTTTGCAACTTTCATGAAGAATACAATTTGAGATTTGCATCACAGAAATTTATAAAAATTCAAAAATTACTGATGGTCAGTTCTGAAAAACAGAATTTTCAGAGTTTCTGGGACTTTATAACACTCATGAAAAATAGAAAATGACATTTTTATTTTCTAAAAAATTTTGACAACAAAGATCAAGATATAACAAGAATCTTTCATGGAGACATCATCACCAGATTCAATTCACATGATTTTACAAAAATGGGGGAGAGCATGCGAAGGTCATTTTGGGACAGCAATCTCACAAACAGAACCGTGTTCAAATCAAGGCAATTCTCATCTATCTAATTAACCTCATTTTATTTGACAATTTTACACAACACAAATCTCAGAAGTCCTACAACTTTTATGGAGAGACATACTCCAGATTCTCATCACACAATTTTGTAAAAATTGCAAAACTCATAAAAGCCAGCCCGCAAAACAATTTTACTGAAGCTAACATGGATGATTTATAGGTGATTGGACCTATCAAATCATTTTCAAATGAAATTTTATTGTATATCTAGATCTAATGAACAACTTTCATGAAGGTCCCAGCTTAAAAACTTAACACAAAAATTCCTAAAATATTGACAAACAACAAACGTCGGTTAGAACAGGAAAACCAAAACAAAACATTCAAAACAGAACATGCAACATTCCAGATCTGATAATGATATTTCGAAATAAGTTTAAGCTAGCAGGCGATGCCAAGTCTAGAAGTATAATATGTCAAATGAAAGCTTAGTAAGCATAATTCGAATGTCTAGAACATATGTTCATAAGATTTCATCATTTTCTAGCTCATATCCTAGCTCGAAACAGATCAGTCTAGAAGTGCTATGAATTTTCAGAATAGGTAATCAATCATCATCAAGCAATGATACATTCATTACTAATCTTAGCTCATTCAAATCATCATTCTAAGCACATATAATCCCCTAGATATTAAATCCTAGTCCTGATCATCTAGAATGATCTCGCTTCATCGGATTCAAAGGCCAGAGGACTTTACCTTGACGCAATTGATCTTCAAGCTCAATGAGCTAATCGGCCACCGGATCTAGCTCAAATCCTGGCTGAAGTAGCTTAGCAATGATTTAGATTGAGATGACAAGATTCGAGTAAGTTTGTGTTCGAATCAACTTTAAAACAATCAACAAATGAAGATTAAATGAAAAGGAAGATGATCAAGGATGATTCGTCAAAGAATCAGAGGAACTCCGGCCACCACAAGGTCATAGACTCGTCAAGGCTCACTGTCGGAATGATCAGAGCACCTATGGACTACCGTCGACCATCGGATGATGGCTGCGAACTGTTGGATTCCACCTTCGACATGGAGATCGTCACTCGGTCTAAAAAGGAAATATCGTTGGCCTAGTAGGCTTTGGCAAGAGACGCGGGCGGCAAGGCTTACGACTGGCAAGGGGACACCGTGAGGGAGGTTGGCACGTCAGTGTTGCTTGAGGGAGAACGACACACGGTCGGTTGGGCAACGGGAACACAGAGAGAGAGAGAGAGAGAGGATATATGAAAAATGAAGCATCTCTTTTTGAAATTCGGAGGGAAAAGTCTTATATACCTAGGTCAAGATTGAATCCTTGATCAATGGCTAGGATTTGATCTATGAAGAAGGGCTAAGCAATCTTATGATTGGCTAGGATTATTATCACATGGGTTAATGAGATGTCACATCCAATGGTCTAGATGATATTTTGATGAATGGCTAGAATTACATCTCTTCTTGAACCAAAAATTGAACCAAGGACATTTTGGTAATTTTGATACCCTAAGGGCATTTGGTTAATTTCACTGCACTAGGGAGTGGGCTAGCCACTGGCCATGCCTTGGCTGGTCAAAAAGGCTAATTCACCGTCAAAAAATGGTCGGAGACAGCCATTGAACGTCGATCGGTCAACGCCAATCAAAACCGAGCTAACCAGGTCGGACCAGATTGAATCGATTTGGTTCTAAACCTAATTTTGTCCTATTTTCATGGATTTATCCAATTAAAATGAAATTAAAATTATCCCATGCAAATTGGATTAAATTTAATGCAATTGGATTACTTCAAAGCTGTCAATTGTACACAAAATGACTTAATCAGATTAATTTCCACTAAAACGAGACTGCAAGCTAAAGTAACATTTGTAATTGAACTCTATTAATTGAAGCTTGCTTATGTCAATTGGATGTTAGTCTAGAATGGACTGAGTCGAATTAGCTCAATTAGAACTCATTTACTCGATTTCATAACTTTTAGATGGGCTCAATCTATCAAATTGAGAAGTTCTCACGTAAATTTGCCAAAATTAATGTTGGGCATGGATAGCCACTAAGAAATTATGCTCATTGGATGCATCATGTCACTAATCATGAAGAATGACTCAAGACCCTTGATTAGGGCTAAAAATGAAAAAATTTATCCTGACATGCCAAATCACAAAATTGGTCAAGCGAGTGGATGTGAAACGATCTCTAGATAATATGTCATAAAATAAATTAAGCCAAAAATATTATTAGAAAAGAAGTAATTTTATTTTTGGTCAATTTTGAACCTAAATTTGGAAAAAAAAAAATCAGAAAAATAGATTCTTAATCGATTTTTGATAATTTTTTGTGGCTAAAGTCAAATTGAAGCAAAAATAAGATAACTTGTGGATTTTCACATTTTTCAAATTTTTTTGGTTAAAGGAATTAATCACTAAAATGTTAATTTATGGTCAAACCTTTGATTTTTTTTTCAAAAATTTTTATTGCCAAAGTGAAATTGGAACTATCTAGGAACTTTTTGTACAAATAGCCAAATTTTGAGCAGGATTGATTTTTTGGTCAAAAGGTTACAAAAAAGTCAAACTCAAAACCCACCTCATTGGTGGTTGCGTGGTTTGCACTCAATCCCTTTACCGGAAGGGAGCAAGTTCAAATCCCCATGTTCACTTATGCGACTAAACTGCAATCCGTGGGAGGTGGGTCCCCACGGGTCGCTCCGAGTTTACATCACCGACTACCGGCTATATAGCAATTCCCGGGTCATCAAAAAAAAAAAAGTCAAACTCAAAAATCAATTTTGACTTTTTAATTTTTTGATGAAAATAATTAGGAAATTACTCATAAATAAAGGGTCAATGAAAAAGAAATAAAAAACGACACTTTGTGTCTACTTTTTGCCCGAGAAACAAATTCCATCGCGATCGGAAATCCTAATTTCGACATTTTACCTCTGATGACATGTCAACTAAAAATAATGTGTCAACACTCATTGAAGATCACTTAATAAGGGTCTCTGCAGAGTTTGTCAATGCCAAGGTTCCTCAACAGCAGCCATTGTGAGTCGTAAGAAAGTCCGTGGGGAGTAAGCAAGTCAGGAAAAAAAAGGTGCATCCAACTACACGACAATGCCTAGGACATCACAAGAAGTGTAACACAAAGCGTGGACGCACAACTAAAGGGAAATGAAAAGAACCACAATGTGCTCATAAGAAAAATTAGATCAGTCCATCCACACTTCGCTACTAGGTATTCACGATGCTAATCCGCCAAGTCTAATGGCAAGAAAACCAACTTTTCCACATGTGACAAACAAAAAAGTCCACAGCCCAGCATTTGGATGAGGTCCTATCGTTGCAGTTTATTCTCGCAACTTATAAACAGTGGGCAAACTGTAAGTGCCCACACATTAGAATCCAGCTATTGTTGATCCTGAAGATGTTAAAAAGGGTACATTGCAGCACCGGACAAATAAGTAAAATATATTGAAACTCTGGTAAACTTCATTCTCATAATTGGATATATAAAGACATCACCGTTCCCCTTCCAGCCTCCCATTCTCAATTTATTTCCGTAAAAACACATAAAGTGAAAGATATAAAAACAGATCCTGTCCCCATTACACCATATAATTAGATGCAGCAGCAACTCAATCCTAACCAGAAATGGTCCTGCAAGAGGATAGACCTGTAAAGCATTCATCTTTTCAGGTATGTTCGACAACTAACATTTGCCTTGAACATTAGCTATTGTACCGTTATTGCTCAATCTCCCTAGAATTGGCAAGAAGTTCCAAGCCTCTGTCTCTGCATATGACCCATACTCGCAGATCTACGACTAGCAAAAGCAGTTAATAGCATCTCCTGAAAATTTTCAAGGAACTGATCCCACCCTTCTTTATCCATATCAGCCAACGTCACAAAATTGCTACTTGCAGGTAGCTGCTCATTCACACTCCTGTTTCCAGATGATGTGCCAGCCAAATAGCCAGTCCTCTGCCAGGTGCCCAGGTGCTGCCAGCTCTTCTCTCCATTGTGAACACATTTCAGTGACTTGTACAACTTAGGAATGCGTGGATCTAGGTTTCTTGTGAGGTCAGTGTGCTTGTATGTTCTTAAAGCTGAGCTATCATTCCCATTTTCAGCCCCCTCTTCTTCTTCATTATCCTCTGTGCTCTCCTCCAGCTTTGACAGTGGATTACATCCATTTCCAGCTTTTCTGCCGGACCAAAAAGGTTTCGTTTCCAAAATTTCTTCTATGTTAAATGTGCATTTTAGTTCTTCACCCTCACTGTCAGTGTCAAACTGAAATTGGTTTTCATCTTCTGGCTTAACCCCTTCAAATGCTACTTCTCGCTTGTCTAAACGATGCCTCGCCTCAATGCAAAAAGACTCAAGTTCACTTGGTTTCTCCTCATGGCCACGAAACTCCCTACTCATCATCTCACCAATTTCTGCAAGACAAAATCCAAAATCCGCTGCTTTCTT
Source organism: Eucalyptus microcorys (assembly GCA_014182515.1). Taxonomy (NCBI): domain Eukaryota; kingdom Viridiplantae; phylum Streptophyta; class Magnoliopsida; order Myrtales; family Myrtaceae; genus Eucalyptus; species Eucalyptus microcorys. Next base: position 17,956,902 of record CM024571.1, on the reverse strand, counting down.
TAGGAAAATTGTGCAAATAACCAAGACACGACGGGAAGCCTCTCGGACCAAGACACGACGGGAAGCCTCTCGGATCATTGGCAACTCCATCCTAAGCATGTCAGAGTCCTTATCCGGGTCAAGATTGCTTATGTACTCAAGTTCATCCTCAGAGAAAGGGATTGATGCCTGTGGCCAATGTATCCACTCAAAGTATGGGTCCTCCAAGCTTTCTGGAAGACACAGTCCATGATCAATGGGAATAAGCTCCACCTCAGCCAGGCTGCCAGTCCCTTCAAGCTTTCTAACCAAGAGGTTTCCAGCATGCCTGTCGGTGTTTAAAATTCGAACATCCAGTATTCCAATCCTATGAACTGCAGAAACAGGAAAGCTTGATGTTCCATGATCACTTGCATCAAAATCATGGGGGATGAACTGCTGCAGTGAAGCAATCTTGCTGAACTGCTGCAGTGAAGCAATCTTGCTGATCTGCTTCTTAAAATAACACTTATTTATACTCACTCCATCATTTACATTAAAGATGGAGTGGGTGACCTTCACAAGCATCGTAAAGGGTACATTCGCAGAATGATCACGGTCAAGTAGGTAAGCTGCCACTTCTCTAAATGCTGTCTCGCCAACTCGTACTGAGCGCTTCAATCCAGGTTGTCCAAGAGCTTTTCCCACAAAGCCCTTTGGGTTGTTAGGAGCATAAGGTTCCTCATCCGTTGGCTTCACAATTGCGACGTTATCTCCATCCGTGTTTCTGAGATAGTATACACCGCCAAGACCACCACGAACAGGGATTGGATCGATACCATTCTTCATAGCCTTCACAATCTCCTCAATTAACTTTTTCTTTCCAGCAGAGCTATCAGAACATTTTAATATCTCAATCGGACCACTCTGATCACTCTGGTGAAGATCTTTCCCAGTTGGTGATAGACATGGAGTGGAAGCGCTTCTGTGCAAAAAGTTCTTCGCAAGGAGCAGGGGAGAATCATTTCTAACAGCACTTAGATCATATCTTAACACCATATCTCCATAAAACAATGAACACTCTTCAGTTGGGACATCGAGAGCAAGCTGCAATCTCCTCTTTACTGTATGAGCATTGTCGCTCCTGTCTAATTCTATGCCCATGACACAACCAATTTCAGTTTGAACAAAAACACGCCTTCTACTAGAAGGCTTCCTGTCCATCCTATCCCCACCAGACTCGCCTCTCAAAGTCCTCTGAGGGCAGCAGCAGCCATTTGGTTATGTACAGATATTTCCAGATCAGGAGAAACAAAAGGAAGAGAAGTACTGGTGTCGGAGGAGGCAGCAGAAGAGAGCTGCTCTCTGAAACAGACAACCACCGCAAATGCCAGCAACAAGTGAATCTGGGATACCTTTGTATATATGAAAACCATTTCAGCTTGGCAATGGGTTGAATCTGATCTGTTTATCTTACATCTGATCAGAAATGCTGGGAGCTGTAGAATTAATCAGAAAAAAAGGCTACATTGGAGACTTCGGCGGATATAGCTGGCTGAATAAAAAAATACTAAATGTTAAAAGGATTGATGAGGAGAGAGATAAGGTGAAGTAAATGCAAATCAAAACATTTACGTTGGATCATAAAACTTTCTCCTACGAGTCAAAAACAGTAAATGCTTTAACAGTCTTGTCAACCTCCCCAAAATCCTAGATTAACACTCTATTTAGGAGTCTACATTGCCAACAAAAAACCATCCTGACATTTTTTATTGGAAATTAAGGGTTTGTTTGATCATGAAAGTGTTTTCTTTTTCGATGAAATGAAAGGGAAAATTCCACTTTTCGTCCCTGTACTTTCTTGACTTTCTAATCAAGTCCCTCCACTTTCAATTTTCCTAATCAAATATTCTACTGAAGCTCTCCACCCTCAAAAGGAGAGGACTGGAGAAAAAGGAGAGACACAGAAAGAAAAAAAAAATAAGAAAGAGATCCGGAGCATACGCAATCATTTTAGTTTATTACATGCATAGCTATACGACCTGTCCCATTGTAGAACCCCATTGAAAAATAAAACCTAAAGTGACAGGAAGACCTTCTTAGGTTGGCTCAATAAACAACCAAACTTCATCGCCCTCTTAAAAATTATATTAGTTTCCCAAAAATGCCAGGTTAAGGCAGTCTTCACTGAAGTCTGGTTATCAAAACCTCAAAGTTCTTGGGAAAATTTCCATATTCCAAGTTCCATATAAGTAATACATTGCACCACGCACATTTTCACTTTCTTTGTGATAGATGAAAACAGAAACAGGGCAAAAGCATTAGAGGCAAATCAGCATGAACAACTGCAAATGTCTTATAGCCCGAGAAGGAATCAAGTTCAATACTAAATGACCTTTGCATCACATCTCCAGTATATGCATAAGACATATAACTTGTTCTCTTTTGTGATGGTCAGAAAAGTTGGTTGCTCACTGTTTCAAACCTTGATGTCCCTATACTACGTTTCAGAATTGTATTAAAATCTAGAGACGACTCCCTTGGGTTGTCACAATCTTATATGATCTCTATCACCTCTCTTACACTCAGAAACAGTAATACCATTCTATCGAGGAAAAGAAAACAAGGCATGTCATTACCTACTAGAACATTAGTGTTAAAAAAGAAGCAACCGCAAAAACCCAATATCAGAATAAGAAAGAAAACAGAGACAAACCAAATACTAAGAGAAACAAGAGTGTTCACCGAGAAAGGATTCTTGCCCTTGACTCAGCCTTCCACAGGGCTAATGGAGAAGTAGGCCTCACTGCCAAAAAATACCCACAAAGCCAACCTTGGATTATCCCTATGTCCGCTCCTTTTGGCATTCATATTATCTGAAACCAGGCATTCAGCATTTAAGGAGAAAACCCAAAACAAGAAAAGCGAAATGCACAGCATGAATTCCCAACCTCGACGCTTAAAGTACACGGCGAGGAAACTGTTACGAAACCCAATTCCACATGATCCATTAATGACTACAATTCGACTCCGAAGAGACAAAAAAACCGAAAATTTCATCACTTAATCCGAGCTAATGAGTTACGATCCGCCATCAAGACGCACGCGCACGCTCCGAGAGAGAGGGAGAGAGAGGGGGATCAAATGCGAGCATTAAAGGGGCTTCAGAACCATGAAGAAGAAGAAGAAGAAGAAGCGAAGAAATGCTGACGCTTCCCGCCGACGAGCAGAAGCTCGTCATCGGCAATGGAAATGCGATCGTGATCACACAGCCCCCCGCCCGTTCAGAAATCAGACTAAATTCGACGATCGGAAAACTCGCTACATCAGTCCAGGTTCGGATTCTCCGGCGAGTTCGCCGGCGCAACCGAATCTACTCACCGGAGGAGTGGAGGCCAGGCGGCGGCGGCGGCGGCGGTGCCGCCGACGAGGGATCCGCCGCCGCGGGAAGGGACGGCCGAGATTCGCTGCGGTGAAAGATGAAGGGCCGAGATTCGACGATGTTTCCGGGCCTGAAACCCCTTTGTCAGTCGCCTGTCCCACTCGGTCCGAAGCTTCGAGAGTTTACTTTTTGACTCCTTTGCAGATGTGCTCGTGAGTTAAAACTAACTAGTATTTACTATTTGGCAAAAAAAAAAAACTATTAAATCCTTTTTTTACATTCACCATTAAATATAAAAAGAAGAATATTTAAATCATTAACAATGGATGCAATAATAACTTAAAAATTTTTATCCTACATTTTAAATCCTATATTATTATTTAAAACTAATTAGTACCCACTTTACTTTTTGGAGTTGGAATTTCCTATCAATTTGTCTCACCGTGTTTTATTCCGTAAATATTCAACATCTTCGTCAGAGTGCATTTTTAATAAATTTTATTTATTTATTTTTAACTGAATTTCTGACATTTTTAGAACATGTAACATAGAAAAAGAGGCGCAATAGTCAGGGGTTTGCAGATGTGCCCATGAGTTAAAACTAACTAGTATTTACTATTTAGCTAAAAAAATCCTTTTTTTTTTCACATTCACCATTAAATTAAGTAAGGAAAAGTATTTAAATCATTAACAATGGATGCAATAATAATTTTAAAAAATATTTTATCCTATATTATTATTTAAAATTAATTAGTACTTGCTTTACTTTTTGAAGTTGGAATTTCCTATCATTTTGCTTCATCATGTTTTATTCCGTAAATATTTAACATCTTCGTCAGAGTGCATTTTTAATTAAGCTTTTTGTTTTTATTTTTAACTGAATTTCGGACATTTTTAAAACATGTAACATAGAAAAAGAGGCACAATAGTTGATGTAGATCTTGACATCTGCCAAATGATGGCCGAAAGTAAAAAATTAGGTGGATCTAAGCCACTTAAAGACAATTAGGTAGCTCTATTGATGATGAATAATTGAATATGTGGCTTGGTTAGAAATAGAAGCAGGTGAGAGAAATCGGCTAGCATATAATGGCACGATTCAATTACGCCAAAATAAACCAGATTCATCATGTTCTTTTTCTGCAACTTCTTGGGTTTAGGTGAGGCACCAGATTTTTTCAACCCCCTCATCTCAATCTTTCCAATTTGCTCCGACAGAACCGGAGGTTGAAAAGATTCATGATCAACCCTAATTATGGATTCTTTTGATGTGATCGTGAAGCAAGGTCCGTTCCTAATCTCGTATATTGTATGCATCTTGATCATAAGAGCCGTAAGCAATGCACAAATAAGCGGAGTCCGAGTATAGTATAAAATCATGAAATTACGAAATAACCCCTAAAACAAATGCGGAAGTGAAGCCCGGGAAAATCACGTATCTACAAAACTTAGTACGTAGCCACAGATTAAACACCAATGCCGAAGATAACGTCCGATGATGTCAATTTGCCTTGAAAAGGGAAACGTATATGGTATGATTTCTATAAAAATAATTAATCGTGCCCCTTCATCCAGTATCACGGACGGGCCTTAAGCCCATCACTTATAAAACCATCAAGTATAAAATCATGAAATTACGAAACCGAACTGATCTCTCTCTTGTATTTTTTTTCAGAGAAAGATGATAATTAATCACTTTTTTGGTCGAAAAAAGTTAAGAGTATTTAAAACAAAAGTCTTGACGAAAGGGCATCTAGACATAAGAGATTCTCTATATGTTGGCAAAGGTTAGTTTTGAATGATTAAATTTGCAAAGTCGGTCTCCATTTGATTTATCAAAGAATGATTAAATATTTCTTGTGCTTTTAGTTTCGAGTAAAAAGTAAAGAAAATTATGATTTCTTTTGTTAATCGATAAAAACAAAAAATTTAACTTCTTTTTTTTTTCCTCTTCGACAAATAAAGATCATGTTCGCATAATCGAAACGAGTACATTAAATGGGCCGAAGGCCATAAGGCCTCGAACAACAAATAAAAGGGCACAAAGGCCCAAACCATAAAACAGGAAAAATTAGGGCCAGAACCAGAAGTATTTTCAATGTAATTAATTGTAATTCTATTTAATATTATATCCATCATGGGTCGTAATTCGGTCATAGTCGTCCTTTTCTCTAGCGTCTGTAACTTACATGCAATACTGTAAACTTCCTAAATTTATTGTATATTCTTATTCTCTTCTTCCAACTCATACCGACTTCCCTCAATGACCGTAATATATTTTACAATTCACAAATATAACGACTTTGTCAATTAGTAATTATTCTCATGTGTCATAATTCAAAAAACTCAAATAGCACATATAAGTTGCACTTTGTGAATAAGAACAAAATGGTTGTTTTATTAAGTGATGTGTTCAACTATGAACAACTCTTTAAACAAGTAAGTCATATTCATGCGAAAATCATCGACACATCATTTAGTTAATCTATTTTGTTCGCCGATTCTAACGGGTCTACCATTTTTCTTGCTGACATAACTGTTGAGTCCCAAAACAATCATATTTCCTAAGCATAAAGGACATTGCCCAAGTCACCGTGGCAATTGGACTCTCCAAGCGCATCTTCCTAAACAGTAAACACCAGGGCTTTCAAACATGGGACAAATTGGAGAAGACGGCGGCTGCTTCCATTCGCGCCCGCGAGGAACTCGTTGGTCTTCGATGGATTTCACAACAGACCGACATGAATATCAGCCAAGAATCCGCGGTTGTCCTGGTGCTCCAGCGCCGCCAAATACACGCCACAACCACCTCTTATCTTTTGTTCAGCGACCCAAGAAGATAATGTCACCATTCCAACCTTATCAGCCTTCTCTTTTTTCTTCTCCTTCTTCTTCTTCTTCTTCTTGTTGATGTTGACTTTGAAAGTTGGAAGTGAACATAAATCTGGAATTTACCCGAACGTTACCTTGTGAGGGGCTGAGAAATGCTTAGAGGCAGCAACAATGGCTGCTTCAGGCGCGGTTCGCTTGATGGGACGCTTCCTATGATCCGCTCTTACTAACGAAGCCAGGAAAGAAAAGAAGGTCTTGAACCAGGGTATGTTCTTCCCGTCGCCCGTCATCTTCTAACTCAAATTCTACTACTCGCACACCGGCTGAAAGTATCAATTAAATAAGAAATAAGACAGAGAAAGAGAGTGAAGATGGAGGGTGAACTTTTGAACTTGCTTCTTTGATGGGTGATTTGCCGTGTGCTTTCTTGATTTTACAAAATCGATCTTATGGGTATATATAGAGGTCACGTTGCTTAACGTCCAAGGCTATAGCACTTAGCAATCAGCAAAGAGACGGGTCCAAACCCGCGTTGAAACGTGGGAAACGAGTTTTGGACTTCAGGACGAGCTGGTTGACTCGGTCCATTTTCGTGGTGTTACTCAGGCAATTTCTTGTGACCTTCGGTGCAGCAACAATTTCGTGGGACTTAGCTGGAAACCATAACTGAAGCTTCCACTTCCGAAATTAAAATTGGTTGGGTAATCGAGGGCCGGCGTTCTAATATCATTTTGTGTGCTAAATGCAGAGTTGTTATGTCATTACTGGTCTTGTGGAGGTTGTCGTGAGATGACGTTTGTGGGTTTTCGATTATCGTTGTAGACATAGGATTGGAATTATGCTGTTTTTCAACGTGAAGGGTAAATTTATATTACACATGATATAGAATTGGAATTTTATTGCCTTTCAATATCACAAAAAACCCCCAAGTGATATTAAATTTATCTTAAATTAATTTTTTAACTACCAAAAATCTCAAACCGGTACACGTATAATATGTTTACTCTTCGCTAACTTTTGCCAAATATTAAGGTTAAATTGTTAACTTGGATGCTACGTGGACTTTGATCAATTAACCGGTTAATACCACAAAAATCATAAATCGGTACATTTATGAAAAAATCATCATAAACTAATTTTTAAGTCACTAGATATTTCAAACTAGTACATGCATGCATGATACATTTACTCTCTGTTAATATTTGTCAATATTAACTCAAATTTGTTTACCTCATTTTCTTGTCCATGGTCAAAATCAGTCATGAGGTAGAGATTTGCTTCATTATTATCGTCATATTCGCATTCAGTATCACTCCATGTTTCAAGTTTTAGTGCCCGTTTCTTCCTTTCATATTTCCCTTTCTTTTCTTCAAAGATTGGTAGTTTGATTCCAGATAACCCGGTTTCTGCATTCATAATAGACAACATCCTTACCTTTGAACTCTTCTTTGCTTTTGTATGGCTTTCTATTCTATGAGAATTTCATTGGCTTTGTGCTTTTAAAGTTTCCTCATTTTCCCATGAAGCTTTTGAATCTTCTAGTCAATAATGCCATATCCTCATCATCATCTTCACTTTTTTCATGATGTTTGTTCACCATCATCAAAACTTTTGGAACAACTTTCCCTATCTCGGTGCATTGGCTAAAACTCTATTATTATATGTATCCCTAGCAAACACGGTAGATGAAAATTGCTCTAAATTGGGAACTCCGTAATTTCACTTGTTTAAACAGCAGCGCTTGATTAGTGGACCAATTCAAAGGCGAAGTGGAAGCTCCGATGATGGTCTCCAAAGAGAAATCCACGAGCTAAGTCAACTGAATCTTCTTGTAGTCAAAGCGTTCAGGCGTCTCCTATTATTCAACGCCGCCAGGTCCAGTGTATTTTGCCAATCGCCAAGTGCTAAAGCCTTGGACATCAAGTAACATGACCTCTATATATACAGAGAGATCGATTTCGCAAAATCAAGAAAAAGCACAGCAAATCACCCATCAAAGAAGCAAGTTCAAAAGTTCACGTCCATCTTCACTCCCTTTCTGTCTTATTTCTTACTTACCGATACCTTTCAGCTGGTCTGTGAATTAGAAGAATTTGAGTTAGAAGATGACGGGCGACCGGAAGAACATACCCTGGTTCAAGACCTTCTTTTCTTTCTTGGCTTTGCCAGTAAAGAGGATCATAGCAAGCATCCCGCCAAGCGAACCGCGCCTGAAGCCGCCATTGTTGCTGTCTCTAAGCATTTCTCAGCCCCTCATAAGGTGACATTTGGGTAAATTCCAGTTCTTTATTCACTTCAAACTTTCAAAGTCTACATCAAGAAGGATCGGAGGTTGAAGAGTGCAATTGTCACGAAGACTCGTCAATGTCCCGGTGCTTAGGAGATATATTTGTATTGGGACTCAATTGTGATGTGAATGACCAAAATGCTACACTGATTAAAACCAGTTTGAAATATTGATTACTAACCGATGTGTCAATGAATTACAATTTGACATATCAGTTAGTAAATCAACGTTGAAAACCGGTCTCAACAGGTGTAAGATTGCTCGATCAATACATAATAAAGGGACTAGTTGTCATTTTCTCTTAATAAATCGCAAAGTGTGACTTATTCGGTCGTTCCATTTCATGGGTGCAATTGGGCTATGAATTGAATGAAACGCTTTCATCTGCTGATTTTGGCCCCCATCTTACACCAGAACTTATGCCCCCGGTGCAAAAACCCAACCAGAGAAGTTGGACCTGAATGACCTCGAATCCTTTCAGAACAGAATTTTATCTGTTATAATGCTTAATTTAACGTGGAGGATGACTAAAATAAGTATAGCCTCCATATAAATTCTGAGCAAGAGGACTTATATACATATAAGGCCTATAAAAGCCCCAAAATAGTGATGTGGGATAATTTAATAATACCATAATGATATGATATTATACCATATGTTCCGACATTATGTAGCAGCCCAAGCGGGTCATTTCCGGGATAGAAGCAACAAGAGTACATGGCCCTAACCTGTTCTCAAAAGTTGAAATTGGGGGCTAGATTGGGCGGTTTTTGTTTAGAACACTTTATAGTTCGAGATAGATTTCAGTTCTATCCAAGAATCCTTTCTATGTTATTTTCAACTTTAAACTCTTAGTCGGTTACATTCGCTCAGAATTATAACAAAAGAAAAATTAAATTCTAGACAACCCTGAAGAGGAGGTAAATGTGTGAAATCTTCATGTAAATAACTCTATGTTTTTCCAGAAAATGAGATAAAATTTCGTTTATTAAGTGGTCCGGGCCGGTTGACTTGGAATTAGGTTGGCCGGGATAATGTCACGGTGGAATCAATAACTCTTATTCCAGACATTGCCCCAGTTAACACGACATGGGCCTTGCCGGTTCGACCCATTGGGGATATGGTCGTGCTCTGGGCCAAGGGCCCATGTTCATCGGCACGGCCCAAGAGAGAACGATCCAAGTGGCGGAGAACCCGCAATAATTTTCTTACCTTTAATGTCCAACAATCTTGCAAGTATCGTGTTGGTGTACCATTTAAAAAACCATTGAATTACAAATTCCTTTTTCTTTCTTTTTTTTTTTTTGGTCGAACATTGAAATACAAATTCAAAAAGAGGAATAAGGCATGCTCTAGGGGTGAACATATCAGACTGTCCAAACCAAAAACATGCTAGACTGCACTGGACCAACTTGTTTGGTCCTGTTCTCGGGGGTATCGGTATGGTTCTGGTTCCATAAAAATGGAACCGATGAATTTCAGTCCGATTCCCGATTCCAGGGAGAAACCGAACTGGACCGACTGTTTTTTAATATATCTGATTTCTTAAAAATAGTAATAAACCCTAAAATTATAATAATTATAGTATTTATTTATTTTTATTTTTTTGCTAAGCAGCCGGTTTCATTCAATTGTACCATGAACTAATCACCCCTAGTATGCTTCATATTATTTTCTTGTTGGGCTAGCATGTTTCCGAGCATGAGCATGATAGGGAGACAAGCACGGGCGTAACACGAGCGCTTGCACTGGCGCGCTTGACTACCTGATACAAAGTGGAATGGTTGCCCCGTTTTGCCATGTCTCCGTACTTTTAAGTTCGTGACTATACATTATCTTTTCATGTTTGTAATGGGCTATGCTGAATTCAATTAAAAGCTTAAAGCTGCTGTTCCAATTCACATGGTTTACCGTAAAGATATAATGGTATTCCATTTTCTTATTAGCGGTCGAGTGATGTCCAAGTTAGTTTTCATGTTACTCAATTAATCTATTTTCCTCAACGATTTTAAGGACACACTCCTCCACATTGGCTTGGTGCATTCGGGATTTTAATCCTCGACCACTCTCAACAATGCTTAAACCAAGACCGTAAAGAGAGAAGAAAACTCCATTGTCATTTAAGTCAACATCTTATTAGTGATACGATAATATTCTATTTATGTTTAAATGTAGACAATTAAATAACAATATATCAAATTACTTAACGAATTAATTTTTTAAAAAGTAGATCTTAAATTGATGACTCCATGATTACACATTTATTAAGGCTTGACAATCGCGAGCACCTGTGCCGATGGAAGAAGACCCTACTTTGAGGAGCGAATTTTCTTCGAGAAAACAAGTAACTTTCAAATGAGTTGGTGGATCTAAGTCGTTGCCAGATTTTCAAAGCGTTGCCTTATGGTGTCATGAATAAATGATGAATTACCAAATTCCTCTCACTAAGCATCCTATGTGCTTGCCAAGCAATTTCGCCGTCAGCATCATCTACCCTCACGTTCACATTTTGCTTGTGCTCACTTTAAAAAGTGGGACTATGACCTATATACATAGTATAGCGTGAGAATATGTAATCCTCCTATTGCACTTCCCACCACCCTAGTTATGCCTAGGTTCCCGAATTTTTTTTTTCTTTCCTTATACTTCATTTTTACTAGACCAAATTTATTACAGTCATTGATATAGGCATTTGTCAATCCTGTCGGCCATTTGAGATCCACAATATCAACAGTTGCAGTGAATCCGAGAATAGTCCATACTTGACGTTTCAAGGCACCACTTGACGAAGAAACGGTTTGTGTGGTGCGAATGCTCCGTTGACAAGGCACCACTTGACGAGGAAATTTGAGGATCACTAGCCCTTAACACACAACTAAATCTTCAAAAAGTTAAGTTCATCAATCTTGTAGGTCATGTGAGATCCATATATCAACGGTTGTACTGAATCCCATCTTTTTTCAGTTAGGTTTAAACAAGAATATTCCACACTCTTGCAAGACCTTTCCAAATGGTAGCCTCCCAAATTGAACCCGAAGAAACGGTTTGTGTGGTGCAAAAACTCCATTGAAGTGGACACCACTCTTAAGTCGAAATTGAGGATTGCTAGGCCTCAACATATGAGTCATATGACCAAAGTCATTAGAAAGCTACATTTGTCAATCTTGTAGGCCATGTGAGATCCAGAATATTAACGGTTGTGAAAATCCAGTCCTTTTCAAGTCGGGTCTAATAAAAAATATTCCACATTCGTGACTTACAAGACTTCTCAATACGGTAGACTCCCAATTGAACCAAAAGAAACGGTTGGTGTGATGCGGAAGCTACGTTGAAGAGTCACCACTTGAAGTCGAATTTTGAGGATCGCTAGCCCCTCAACACACGACCAAAGTCATTGGAAAGCGGCTTCTTGGATCGCCCATCGAAAGGGCACGGAAAAACAAGGTCCTCGGATCACCCAGAAATAAAGCTCATCGGATCACTCATTCCTCTCTCTCTCTCTCTCTCTCTCTCTCTCTCTCTTTCTCAATAATTCTAATTGCTCCACCCACGATCCCATTTTCTCGGTATCTCTATCGCATCCTCCTGGACAAACTCGTCGGGACCTTGGTGATCGCACTTGAGATTATTATATTCTTGTTCCACTTTGAGTGGATGTTAGGCAATCATTGATTCATTTTGGGATGATGCCATAGGGCACAATCTCTTCTCCCACTCCACACAACAGTCGGATGTGAGTTTCGCCGAATCGTGCGCACAATGTTTATTATGTAGAATATGATGAAGACATCTCTGGTTTCTGGTCAAACTAGCAATACTTAATGCAGATGAACGGCCAACCATGTTGACCGTGGCTTATCCTAAGTCACACGGCAGTGGGGGGGATTTTGTGGACAGACCCAACTAGTATGACTGAGTGCTGCTGAGGAAGCATGAGAAATTCTTGAAATATATAATGCATTTGTTGAATTCTTGAGTTCAATCTTTCTCTAGTTCCATGATGTTGACCGAGGATTGATTGGTTTGGTGGTGCTGCACCTTCGAAAAGGTTTTCCAGGTTTTGAACTGATGAAGGAACAACTCTTTTGTGCAGCATGATGTTAGCATTGCGTGATCCAGTTTTGTTTGCTTCATGTGGCCGCAGATTATGAAAGCAGTTAACACGCTTGCGAACTGGGAAATACTCGTGTAACAACAAATAAATTGATATGAGAGAGAGTCTGGTCCACAGTTCTAGGAAGGCAAATTTTTGCAACATGTATAACTTGACATTACATCCATTGAAGTATTACAACTGTTGGACATCTGCACCACCCCCTAATTATCTTTGCAGCTCATGTATGTAATTAATCAATGGCAAGTTTGGAATGATACATGAATCTGATTATTTAAAATTCAAGGTATAACTGTTGGCCAACACTTCTCGTTCATTTACAGTAACCGCCGGTGACTGGAACTCTGAAAAACTTGACCCCGATGTGTTTCTGAGTTTTGACTATGACGTGCACATCGATGCCATTATTGTGAAGGGCACGTCCTGCCGCATTTGTATTCCGATGTTCAGTGGTTGTGATCAGATCATGTACTTACTAGTGGCTCATCTAACAGTTGCAAGCACTCCTGAGGATTGGCATAGAAGTAATCTTCTTCCTTCGGTCTATCCGGAATCACGACTCGCAACTTTGGGCTGCCCATCCGAAGTGAATGAGTTTCCTTAACGAGATAAGAGAACTCATCCCAACCCAACGATCCATTCATGTACCGATCGACCAAACCGACCAGAAGCTTTCTGTCTAGCGAAATAGTCTTTTTGAAGCCCAAGAATCTGAAACAGAGTTTTCAAATGAGGTAGAGACTCAAATTTCACGCACCAACCTTAATACTAAAGAAGGTTACAAGAGTACCATAAACATATAAGAGACTACACATTAATTTACCTTCGATGGCCTTCAACAACTTTGGCCATATTCCCATCGTACGTTGGAATAAATATATCACTTGCCAACGAGACTAAATAATCTAGTGCAGCCATTTGTGACGAGTGATTCTGGAAAAACTTCAAATCTACGGGTTTCAGCAAAGTCTCTTTCCTTACCTGAACCAAATCAACAGAGTTATCTAAAAAACAATCACAGAGATAATAGGCGGATAAAGAAGATTCAGAAAATCTGTTTACTTCAACTGACCAAGTTATGAAAAGACGACTTCAGAGTTGCCATCCTTCTCTCTCCACCATATATCTCTCCAGCGGCAATGTATATTTGGACGTTTCGATCAATACCCAATGCATCTAGAACAAGAGCAGTTTCTTCTGGTGTTAAAGGGCAGAAGCCTTCTCTTCTTTTCATCTCTGAGTCTATCACTTTCTCCTTCCACCAGGGGTAAGCATATCTATAAAGTGCGAAATGTCAGACGATTTCTAGAGTCATAGTAAAGAGGTGCCAATTCGAAGATGCAAAGAAGGATTACCTGAGTCGTGTCAACTCCTCTACCTCCTCACTGTTGCAACCATGAGAGCAGCCGGAGAAAGCGAGCATGTCCATTTCGTATCTCAGATGCAGGACCAAGAAGGGACCCTTTTCCCTCAGGATACTGATGGCTTTTCTACCTAATTCCTCTATCTGGGGAGTAAATCTCAGAGAATTAAAGTTTACTCGACACCGCAGCTTCTGAATTTCCAGAGGCAGCCCATTGTTGGCGAGCCGAGTGTCCGTTCGAGTCAAATGTAGAACTTTGTACTTTCTCACCAGAGGAAGTATCTGTCGTGGATGTTTCAAAATTGAGATTCATTCCCCGACAGGACTGATCTAAATAGTAGCTTCGTTTGTATGGACTTACTTGATCAGGGTAGTAAGAAAGGTCAGACCAACTGATGGGCGGCAACGAGTGGATAATTCCTAGTTCCACTCTTTTCTTGAGCCTCGGGGGTAAGTCTTTCAGTATACGGACTTCATCTCTCAAAGAAGAGATGAAATGATCAACGTCAAATATGTCTTGGAACTCACTGCCTCATCAAAATTCAACAAAACTTTAAGCTTCTTTTATTTGGATGCATCATCCATACATTGACAAGTCCATGGAGAGATGGAACTTACCTCGGGTCAGCCCAGAAGGAGGTCTTGTCCAGTTCTGGAACAATTAGAGTCACATTCAAGTATCTGGCGATAGCAACCATGTCACATATCTGTCAAGCAAATTCAAAAGTAAGAGAGATGGAAATTCACATGAGAAATAGCAGGTGAGGATTAAATGATAACCGAAAGTCGACATGGTTCTTTTATGCAACTAAGTTGAGAAGACTCAAAACAACTCACAGCAGCTCGCATTTGATTGAGCCCTCCATTGCATGAAACCATAAGATAACCATTGTTGATGTAAACCCCTGAAAGGAAATCATGGGGTTAAGCTAAACAGCAACAATGGAAGCGTCAACCTGATTGAGACATGGTTCTAAGAAGCATACATATTATCAAGAAAATTACCAACCTAGAAAAAACTAAATACAAATGTCTGGAGGGTATCAAAAAGCTCATGTAAACAAATTTCTCGAAATTCTACATCCCCAGTGAGCAAATTAATCCAGATGAAGGCTCAAGCACACGCATAAAGAAGCATCAGTTGTTTGGTGACTAAACTTTTCATTATTCTGTCTAATCTTTTCTTTTCACGGAAAAGGTGTTCACAAGCCAACTTACTCTTTGGGGGAAGCCGGACTTTGGCCGGTATAGAAGATGATTGAACTGCCAAAGAATGATCTGCAGGATTAAAACAAGAAGGCCAGCCCTTCAACAATCTCGGACCCCAAGTCTCCCCGATCGCCATCAGCTGAACGACGCAAATCCAAATCAATGCCGTTGTGGTCGCTCGCAGAATCCAGAGCTTCATTCCGGATTTCGAAACAACCGAGCTCTTGAATTTCTGAACCTTACCCTCTTTCAAGAGTCCCATCCCCATTTCACACTCGTCTCTATGATCACAATCCTCCACGCACTTCTCTAATCTACACATCTTAGCATCTCTCGCTCATGCCACGAAATTCATTCACTCGTTGCTCTTGCGATAAAAACCCAGAATCAGTACCAAGTAACTGTCCCTATCCTCGTAAATTCATCATGACCATGAGCCAATTAGTGCCACTTGATTGAACAGTGAGAGGGAATCGAAATGGTAACACAAAAATTCAGGAATCTAATCTACTCTGACCCAATCTGAGCTCTCGTAATATTCTAAGAGCCACCATTTATCACCACGAGGCGACCACATAATCAATAACTCAACCAGCAGAGTAAAGACACCTTGAAACTCTAAAACCTCCTCGATGTACATAAACTTATTCAGCAGTCACAGAAAAACCAATGCACATCTCCATGTCCTCATACCTCAAGTCTCCCAGAAAAAAAACAAACGACGTGATATTTCAACTTCAGCATTACAATCTCCAGAATTTAACAAAAACCCAGAAAGGACGGGAGCATCAACTCGTGCTTAAACCAAAGAAGAGCGTTACTCCCTCTGTCTAAGTCACCGCCCGATCCACAAGGCATTCACTGAAGCAAGAAAAAGCCTGGAAAAAGCTAAAACCAACTTCCACCCACACTCTGCAGAAAATAAAAGAAAAACCCTTTTTGGCTCCTGACAAATTCTTTCCCACCATAAGTTCGAAAGCAAGAATGCCTTCACATGAGCAGATAAACCACAAAGCTCTTTCCTCTTTCAGCTTTCACAACAACCCACGCTCCCGAAATGAGCACGGACTAAATTCCCGGCGAGACTTTCCGAGCAGATCCCGGCCAGAACACCCCCAAGAAGAGAGAGACAAAGACAGAGACAGGGACAGGGACAGAGACAGAAACAGAGAGGGGGGTGGCAGTAAATAGCACCGCGGAGGGCAGTGGGAAAAGCCTATGATTAAGGCGCAAGCGTTGATGTGATATCCAAAAACAAAAAAAAAAAAAAAAAAAAACGAAACGCGCATTATATAAAAGCGGCGTGAAAGGTGGGAAGAAAAGCCGTACGGGGGGCGGATCGCACCGTTTGTTGGTATGCTCTTCTTGTCAACTTAATCATCATAATCATCCACATGACCCCCGCCCGACCTAATTCTTTACAAGACGTCTCAAGAAATGATGACCATGCATCCTAAGCAAGAGGGTCAAACACTCTTGATGACAGACAGCCGGGCGGACAGAGCATCATCAGTCCTTGCCTTGCCCTGATCTAAAAATTCTTCAAAATGGGGTTCGCGTCGGATCCTTGCTGTTTTGCCGAATTATAGCTTGACTCGACTCGGGAGGTGTCGAAAGGGCGGAGCATAGTAGCACCTTGTTTGTTTTTTTTTCTGCTTCGTAAGAGTCATCGCCATCGTTATTTCCTTAGCGTGCAATTTTTTGGCTTGACCTCCCGACGAGAGTTGCGTATCCGTCACTAGTCAAATGGACGAGGACTGGAACCGTCACATTGACAGCCTCGTCGGCGTCCACGAGGGGTTTGAGAGCCGTTGAACCCCCTACGGTTTCCATGTACTTTTTGCGGCAATTGAATCGGTGAATAGTTACATCACGTCTTCTGTCTCTCTCTCTCTCTAACATCACGACCCCCTACCGTCTCCATGTACTTTTTGCGGCAATTGAATCGGTGACTAGCTACAACAAGTCTTCTCTCTCTCTAACATCACAAAGAATCTTAAGTTGATATATGTGCAATAAATTTACAACTCCAAACCAACACACCTATAACGAATTTATTTACTGTTAGTTTCCATTAAATATTACTGTCAAATTATTGAGTTAAAATATATCGGTTTGGGGATTTATCATATTTATGATTTTCGTGATATTAGTCCAATTACATCAGTTTTGGATTTTTTGTAGTCAAAAAATAAGTTTGCGGTAACTTTGTGACACGTGTACCAATTTTAGGTTTTGAGTGGATAAAAAATTAGTTTGAAATAAATTTATCTCAAATATACCAATTTGAGATTTTTCCTAATATTAACCATTTAAAAGAAAAAACTATTGGCTATCAATTTATTGGTTGGTAGAACTAGACCTATCAAACAAATCGGTTGGATCGAGTTTGGGTTAAGTCGAAAATGATCCAACTCACATTAACTTGTTTTAATCCATTATATGAAATCTATCCATACATGACTCAACCATACCTAACACATACTCAACCCAACCCATTTTGCTAAAACACTTTATATTTAACTAAGATAAAAGCACGAGAATAAGTGAGTGCAAGATTAAGTGAGAGCGAGAGAGACTCATAGAGTTGAGTTGAATCTAAATAAGTTATAAACCCAATTAAATCAATTTATAACTTGTTTACTGAATATAACATATTCATATAATAACCCAATTCATCAAACATAGGTCAAGCAAGTGGTTTATGACCCATTTTAACAGGTTTAGGTAGGGCTTATATGACGCCCAATTAGCACCACGTGTCCATTTCATAGCATAGACGCCATAAGGCAATTGGGGCTATTGACTAGATGACTTAATTTGACAAATCGAAAAAAAAAAAAAAAAAATAGAGGATGCGAGTATGAATTGAAAAAGAAAAAAAAAGTCATATGGTCAAGTGGCAAAAACGATGAAATTTAGAGAATCAAGATCGTACTTAACCCATGAACAAATTTTAAAGCTTCATCTAGCAATTGTTACTTGTTTATACCAACGTAGCAATAGAATTAGACCCAATAATAACAACAACAAATTAGATTACAATGATCGAATCATAGAGGTTATCCTTTCTATTTATTTGCAATTTTTTCTTTGAACATCCAACAACCATCCTGTTATGGACTTTTCCTCTCCGAATCCAAATGCTTCGAACGGATCTTTTTTCAATGTTGGAATCTCACAAAACTAGAATTCTGATTTGATTTGTAAAACCTGCGTATATCATCTCAACACGGATTGGGATTGCATGTTATTATTACATGCGAATACTGGATTGTACGTTAATTGGGATTGCACGATGAAATTAAAATCGAATGCTATTTTGATGGGATTGGATTTATGCATGTTGAACAAATGCTTCTTTTGTTGGGATTAGACCAGTCCTTGTTGGTCGTTTCATGGTAGGACATTGTCCGTATACGCCAAGTGTATCGATTAGTTTGGCATTAGATTCACGCATGTCTGATTGCACGTTGTTCGAACGGGATTGGATTCATCCCTATTAGTTGTTTTCCGTACATGAATTGGATTCGTCCCTATTAGTTTTTTTTTTTTTTTTTTTTTTGGTCGAAAGTACTTCATTGATTAATACTAAGATGGTGGATACAACTAGTACGAAGATCTAAACATAAGATAAGATAAAGTTCGTGCGGGGGATTAGATGCCCAATTACTAGAAGAGAACCGGTATTGTGGGATTTCGCGATCCAATCAATAGCTCGGTTTGATTGGCGCGGTTCAAACCTCAAAAAGACATTCTTCATTTGGGCCATCATATGTCTGCAGTCAAGAACGTAAGGATGAGAGGCCCAGGGGATTTCAGTTCGGCCCAAGATGGAGTCCACAACCGGGAGACAGTTGCTAGAGATATACACGGGCAAGTCGGGCAAGTCAGTTCGTGCGTCTAAAGTAGTTCCTGTCAAAGCAGTTCGAGACTTCCTCAGCCACGCGAGCGCCTGTTGAACAGCTAGGGTTTCTCCCATGTGAGCCGATTGAGCTGTGATCTTCTGCATGAAGCCTGCAATACACACCCCATCTGCTCCTCGACATATTCCGGCGATGGGGCCCTCCAATTTATTTTCCTACCAAGAACAATCGACGTTTATCTTCAAGGCGCCCGGATCTGGAGGCATCCATGTGTTATGTTTTGAGGTAAGCTCTTTCCTTCGTGGATTCCACTTCTCATATAGCTACTGGGAGAGAAAGGCTTCACTGATTATCTGGGTTTGTTTTATTTTTCAGCCTTGAAAGAGCAGAGCATTACGTGCCTTCCATATTTGCCAAAGAGTAGTCGCAAAAATTGCATTTTGGCTTGCCGAGATGCCAGACAGAAGGTATTCACTTACCCATTTATCTGTTCTTGTTATAGATGTTGGGGAAACATCTATGTCGACACTATAATTCAGCCATATTTCTTTTGTCCACTGACACAGCATGAAAAGATGCTCGGACGACTTTGGAAACTAGTGACAGAATGGACATGTCGGCTTAGGTATGATTTTTCTCCGGCATAAATTGATTCTTGTAGGAAGACCCTCATTACATAAACTCCACATGAAGTGCCTGATTCTGGGGTAGTCCGTAGATGCCGTTACTGTCCATAATCGTTTCGAGACTTGATATGAAGAGGATGCCTGGTTTTCTGTGGTGGTTGTGTTTGCTCCTCTTAGTTTATGATGTCCACTTTTGATTTTGTAGTTCCCCGAGTAATGCCCTATCCATATTAAACGGTTAGGTTTGGTAATTATGTTGAGTGTGGTTGCCTGAATTTCCTCTGAGATGTTGTTGTCGAAGAGCTCATTGATAAGTTGATTGTTCCATGCACGCATATTTGGTTCAATGATATCTACTACTAGCTTAGGGTCATTTAGATTCGCCAGTCCTCCAATCTTGCCTGACAATAGCCAACGATCTTCTCTCAAGTTAATAGATTTGCCGTCCCCGACCTCCCATTTCAGATAAGGTTTTAGGGCATCTCGGCCAATTAGGATACTCTGCCAACCCCAAGATGGTCTGGCACCCCTTGTAGCAATCCATAGGTTACCATGAGGGAAGTAGAGGCCTTTAAAAATTCTGCTCCATAGGGCCTCGGGAGCTTGATTTAGTCTCCAGGCTTGTTTTCCCAACATAACCTTATTAAATTCCACTAAATCTTTAAACCCCATTCCTCCTTGTTTCTTCCTCATCTTTAAAACATCCCAACTTTTCCAGTGAATACCTTTTTGTTTTGCATTCTGCTTCCACCAGAAAGCCGAGATTTTCCTTTCAATCGCTTGACAAATTGATAGAGGTATTTTAAAGATATTCATGGCATATTGGGGTAATGCCTGAACAACCATTTCAATTAGCACTTATTTCCCCGCCTTCGATATTAATTGTTCTTTCCATCCCTCCAGTTTTCTGTCCACCCTTGCTCTTATCCAATCTAACATCTATTTTTTAGTTTGGCCTCAATTGGATGGTATCCCTAAGTATTTTCTAGTTTTTTCTAAGATAGGAACCCTTATTTCAAATGCAATATTTCTTTTTAAATCCTGTGGACAGCTTGCCCCGAAAAACACCCAGATTTGTTAAGATTGATTGACAGACCAGAAGCAAAACAATAGCAATTCGGTGGATTCATCCCTCTTGGCTCTTGCATGCGTGGCAGCGTAGGGGAGGTGTATTGTCCATTGGTTAGGCTTGGATTTATGTCTTTTTGAGCTTTTACTCGTCCTGAATTGGATTTATCCCTTTGTTTAACTTTTTTAGAACAAGTTGAATTTTTTTTTCCTGAAAAGATGCTAATCACAGCACGACCAAGCTGACTATATATATAAATACTAGTATCGTGAAATCCCATGATATTACATGATAGAACTCAACAAAGGAAGGCGGTACCAACAGAGCGATGTCAAAGTGCTAACTCTTCCCCACGAGAAATCGAACCCCTGGAATAGATTTTAATTTGCTTAGAATAGTTGACCTCTATACCTATACGCAATTAATTGACTTTTCCCAATACATAGGATTTCGGGTTCCTAATCGACCTAAAAGAAATAATTGGTAGTGACTCCTGAAATGATTTAAGATTTTAAATCACATTAGCACACCTAGACCTAGGCAAACTCTAGGCCATAGATATTTGGGACGGATTTTCAAATTTTTTATTCTTTCTACTTTGATCCTCGATTTCAAAAATAAAGTACTTGCAAGATCCAAATCGCAGGTCGCGAGGCGTTACAAAGTCAATATTCGAAAATCGATTCCGAATGAACTTTAACAGTGGAATCTAGGTTTCACATCGCCACGCCATTATGTCCTACACATGATTTTGCACATGTCATCACATCATCGTGGAGATGTTCTTATGTGATTTTATCACATTACTTTACATGTCATCATGCATGTTCGAATGGAGGACACATTTCATATGATAGTCACATCATATGACAGAAAATATGTGATGAAACAAGTCAACAAAAAACCAGTTACTAGGTGGCAAAATGGGTCTTAGACCCCTAGATAACCCATTTAAATCATAAATTGGTCATATATGGGTCACTTATTTTTGAAGAAACTAGTTAAATAGGTTTAACAATTAAAGATTAAGATATGTGGGTTTTAAGTGGGTCTTAAATGGGTTGGATTTAGAACCCATTTTCAATCCAAACCACACAATTTCTCTATTCCCTCTTTAACTTTACAAATTTTTTTTTATAAAAATCGAAATTATAATTATTTTTTATTTTAATTTTCTTTTCTTTTTTTTTTTTTTTTTCTTCTTCTTCCTTCTTCCAGTGGCCAGCACGGCAATGGTTAGCGACCGGCCAGACGAGCCTCGAGCTCACCAAATTTGGCAAGGTGGAGGCCTTGCCAACATTCGGTGAGGCTTGAGCCTCACCGATCTGGCGAGACTTGAACTTGCCGGCGTCAGGCGAAGCTCGAGCCTCGCCGATCAGGCGAGCCTCGAGCTCGCTAGATCTAGCGAGGCGGAGGCCTCGCCGACATCCGGCGAGGCTCGAGCCTCGCCGATCTAGCAAGCCTTAAACTTGCCGGCGTCGGTGAGCCGGGTAAGCTCAAGGCTCACCTGTGGCCGGTTGCCGGCTGTCGTCGTGGGGCGGCCAGCTAAAGAAGAGGAAGAAGAAAAAGAAAAAGAAAATTTTAAAAATAAAAAATAAAAATTAATTTAAAAATAATAATTTAAATTCGATTTTTTAAAAATAATTATTTTAAAAATTATAAAAATTGTCCATTAAATTTGTGTTGTATAAAACCATGTTAGCAATACCATTTAAAATATATATAAAAGCTTTTTTAGGTTTCGTTAAATGGGTCGGGTATAGATCGAGTCGGGTATGGGTAAAAAATTTTGCATTGTAATAAATGGGTCATAAACGGGTTAAATTGATTAATTTAGGTCAGACCAGTTATGACCCGATCCAAACCTAACCCGATTCACCCGTTTAACGAATCTAAACTAATTGCTAATTTAAGCATCACATGCACCATAATAATTATAGGATGATGACAGTATAATCGATCGATCACATTACATCGGTTCGTAACTCACACGATAAAAATTATACCATTCAGAGGTTACGACGTACCTCCGAACCCTCCTTCCCTTGAAGGAATTAAGGTTACTAACCTCGGCAGGAGATGCTGTTTTTGGGCTTAGAGATGGGGATGAGATAGATGTACAAAGCGAAGGATAGGAGGAGGGGCGTAGGGTTTCCTAAAAGGGCGAGACCCTGGGAGGTCTCACGTAATACAGCCTGTTCTTGTCGAAAGATGTACAGACCCGGATGATCACGTGGAGAAAAGCCGCATCTATCGCCGAATCGCAGCAGCAGACAGGGACAAAAGCACGATCACGGATATTTGTCGCGAGTCGTGACTGTAAAGCGCCAACTTTCTACTACACCGGCCTTTCTCCTCAGTAATTTTATTAATTTCTTAAAATTGGGCCCATGGAAAAAGACTGTCTCTTTATTGAGAAGTAGAAATCAAAAGGTAAAGATAAAAAAAAGTTATCAATTTCAGTTACGCAATAAAATCCTGTCAAGGAGTTTAATGAAACTCCGTTAAGAAAAAACTCTAATAAAATAAATTGTCCAATTCGTTCTCTGTGAAATTTTGATAGAAAGAGAAGGAATATGGAGTTGAAAGAGTGGTCGGGCAAATCCGAAGACAGCTCTGTCTTGTAATACGTATAATACCCATTATATCCAAGATCTAGAAATGGGCATGGGACCGGAAATCTCATTACCCATCTCTGCCCTGTGGATGGACGAATCGCCTCCCGCCACTGCCCCGCACCCCATGTAGAGTGGGGCTAGGATGCAACAAAAGGTCGAAAAGGATTTCAGCCACTAGACTAGAAAGAGAGATCGAGAACGTGAGGATGACAATGGAGTGTTTATTTGAGTATTGTTGGTTGCTACGATAATAAAGAAGCTCGAAAAAAGAATATGATAGAGAGAGAGAGGACCACGACGAGATGTGACTTTAACTAAGACTCCGTTCGTTTCATGAAAAATGTAATATTTTTGGAAAATATTTTCCGGAAAATGTAGTTATTTTTCGATATTTGGATAAAACCCGAAAATAAAGTGAAAAATATTTTTTTGTTATTCGATAAGGAAAATATTTTCCTCCATATACTCTTTTTTATTTATCTTATTTTTTAAAATGGATTTTTCATATTTTAAAATCGATTTTTAATTATTTTTATTTTTTAAATTGATTATTCAATTATTTTTCTTTTTTTTTTTTTTTTTTTTCATTTTTTTCTTTTTCTTTGCTTTGTTTTCCATCTTCTTCTTTCTTGACCAATCGGCGGCCACAGCGATGGCTAGCGATCGGCCATAGGCGAGTCTCGAGGTCGCCGATCTAGCGATGCTTAAGTCCAGCGAGATCGAGACTCACCATATTGGCGAGCGCAAGCTTGTGGGCGACAAGCGGCAAGCCCGAGCTCATCGAAGGTAGGCGAGCCTCGTGCTCGCCGGCGAAGCTCGAGGCTCGCTTATGGCTAGTCACCGGTCGTCGCCATGGCAAGCGATTGGCTAAGAAAGAAGAAGTTGGGAAACAAAGAAAAGAAATAGAAAACTAAAAATTAATTTGAAATAAAAAGAAAAAGAAAATTAAAAATAATTTGAATAAAAAAAAAGAAAAGAAGAAGAAGAAGGGGGAGGAGGAAGTGAATGATTTGTAGAGATGTGAGATAAGAGAGATAAGTGAGGAAAATATTTTCCACTTTTCAAAAGTGAAAAATATTTTCCTTCTAATTTAGAAGACGTTTTTTTTTCATGGAAAATGTTTTTTTCAAAGAATTTATTTTCCGTGAAACGAACATAAGAAAATCCAGAAATTTTTTCCTAAAATTATTTTTCAGCGAAAAGCGAATGGAGCTTAAATGTGCAAAGGAAGTGAAGACGGCCTTGACGATAGCGATGAAGCTCGAAGAGGATGGTGACGGAGAGGAAAGCTCGATAAGAAAATGGGATGGGACAATTCTTAGGTTTTTTATATTCTTTCTTGGCTTTCTTTTTCAGAGAAATATAAATAAAAATAATCAAGCGGGAAAGGGGAATGGCAAGATGCTGGGCTCTAAGTATAATCCATCATGTCTAAGATGGGTTGGCTTCGAGTACATGTACATATTACTACAATACATGTACATATTACTAATTCTTTCTTATAAGTAGCTTCACGGCGTGAGGCAAGGTACCAACTCGCCTCCCATAAATCCCCGATCCGCTGACCTGTTTCTCATTTACTTGCATACAATTTCCCCCCGAATAGGACAGGGCACCGGACTCCATGTCCATCGCCGACAAAATCTTCATATACATGGCCAGGTGGTCGAGTGCCCTCGCATCAAAATCATCTTTTTATGTTAAATTGGTGAGGGTATGCTCCCACGCACCCTTTTGCCGTTCGTGCAATTTTCCCTTAAGGATTTAACCATGCCTAGACCACTTCAAAAGTAATTTTTGAAATAAACAAGTGATAGAAGCTAAAAACGCATAAACTTAAGATGTATTTGGTAACCATTCTATTCTCGGGAACAATTTTTGATTAGAAATTATTCATTTTTATTCTATTCTCGAGAATAATTTCTAAGCATTTGAAAGCGTTTAATAACTGCTTAAAATTTCTATTCTCGAAATAGAATTACGTTTGGCACAATTCTCAAAATTTCTAATCCAAACAATTTTCTTTTAATTTTTTAATAATTTATTACTTTTTTCTTCTTTTCTTCTTTTCTTTTCTTTCTTCTCTTCTTCAAGCTTTGGCTAGTTGGCGACCTCGGGATGATCGACGATTGGTCAGATGAGGGCTAGCAACCTTGCTGAAACGTCATTAGCCCCCAGCAAGGCCTGTTACATCCTCAATCTGACTCCTATTTTCAAAACGGGATTATGTTGGCATCCAATCTTTAGACAGGATTACAATGTGAATTGATAGACCCTAAAAATGCTGAAAATGCTACTTTAAGGTGAAAACTCAATTTTTCATTAGCGGGATACAAAAGTTCAAAAAAGTGGAAATGGGCCACGAGCGAGGGCCTAAGTGGGCCCAAGCCCACGATTGGGCATCTCATGGGCTGAAGCCCACCATGGACAGCCCAAATGGGCCTAAGCCCATGTGGGTGGCCCAAGGGCCTCACGCCCAAGATGAGGGGCCCAAAGGAGCTATTGGGCCACCCCAGACATTTTGATCATTTGAAATCCCTCATTAATGATTCATGTGTGTGAATAGTGTGTGACTAGTACCCAAGGATAGTGAAATTACCATTTTGCCCTTCTAGCCTAATAAAACAAAAATCCATGTGCATAAAAAGGTGTTGGACGTTCAAGGGTGAGGAGGAAAGAGAAGATGGCATCATCCCTACCCTATTTACCTTATTTCTAGCTTAGGCATGATGGGTACGTTAAATGGGACTTGGAGGAGAAGTTTTGCAAGAAGTAATCTTGGTTGTCCATTCTTGTTTTGGGAAACAAGGATGCCTCATGGCCATCCAATAACTTGGACATGAGTTCACCTTATTCTCTTTCTCCTTTAGCTCATTCAACCACCCATTTTCTCTCTCATTCTCTCATTTCTCTCACTCTCTCTCACTCACTCTCTCTCTCTCTCTCTCTCTCTCTCTTTCTCTTTCTCTCCACCCCTTTGGACGAATTTTCCCTCAAACTCTCTCAAGTTTTCCCTTTTTGGTCGAGCCCTCTCATCCTCCCCATCTCTCATCTCACGCCGATATCCCTCTCTTTTCCTCTTGGTTGGATTCGCCGTGAACCATTAGTAGCTGCATGCCCTTGTCGTTGCTACGACTAAACCACCGTCCTTACTACCTCACGCCGCCATCCCTTGGTTGTTTTGGCTTTGTTGTGGGCTGCCAAGCACTGACCAGCCACCGCCAAGCCTTTCTGAGCCTCATCGTGAGCCGTCCTGCAACCCACAGCCTTACTGTGATCTATTTGGAAGGTAACCAACCATCGTCGAGCACCACAACAACTGTCCAGCTCTTGCTGCACCTTCGTCGTCACTTGCCGAGCTTAGAATCGAGAGTGAGTGGCTTTATAGCCATTGAATAGGGTTGTTGTTACATTTTGGAGTTAGTTTAGGATTAGATTAAGGATTAAATGATGTTTTGTTGATGTGATTAGTGGGTTTTGTATGATAGGTTATCATAGGGTTTTGATGGGTTATCTCGATGGGTTATCTCGATAGCTTATCATGTTTTGGGCGATAGCTTATCATGTTTTCGCCGATAGCTTATCTTGTTTTAGGTGATAGCTTATCATGTGTCAACTGATAGCTTATCATGTTTTAGCCGATAGCTTATCAAATTTTCGTTGATAGGTTATCGCAGTTTATCAATAAGTAGTTATGCGATAAGCTAGTATGGTGTGATATGTAAAATGAGTCATTGGATAGTTTATGATGGCATGTGATAAGTGAATTTAATAATTTATGTACAAGTGCAATGACTTATCCTATATCGATGAGTGACTTATATGCCATGAATTTGTGAATTAGATGGTGCATTTATGTGATATAATATGAGGCACGCGTATGACATGATGGCATATGGCAAGGATTGTTGCATATCGTGTGGGCATCATATTGGCTAATGAGAAAGAAATACAATAAATTGTGTGATCACCTAAAGACCCTAATGCATTTACATGGGGTAATGAACCCGTCCTGATGCATTTATGTGGAATGATGCCCGATTAAGTTCGGATGCCCCCAAGTTAACAGGATGCCGTTCACGAATGGATTTCGGAATGAAGCTCCTTACAGGAGTATTGTCTTAATGCATTTACGTGGGACGATGTCGTGTTTGATGGGGCGAGACGATGCCCAGTTACGCTGGATGACTACGAACCTTCGGGTTGGCCTTGGGCTTTGAGTGGCTGTAATAATCTAGGCATAATTGTGTGGAAAGTGCATGAGATTCGTATGTGATCATTGCACTTGATTATGGGATAAAAACTGTGAGGCACGATATGAGACGAGTTAAAACAGGTTTTACCTTATAATCGGGACATGTGTAAATGCATCGTGCATAAAACTTATTGGAAGTGTTCTAATTTTGCTTGACACTGCAGAAAGCTATGGCACATTGTAAATTTGATTCTAAGCAATGCATGTGCTTATGTAAAAATTTAAAATTTTTACATAAATGAGGGATTAAAATTTAAATATGTAAAAAAATAAAAAATAAAACTAATAAAGAGGAAAAGAAGAAAAAAACCTAGTCTTCTCCTCTTCTTATTCTTATTTTCCGTGACACATGATTCCCCCTTGGCAAGCATCGCTTCTCTCATTGGTGTTGCTCAAAATTGAAATAATGAATAATATTAACAAATGGCAAAATAACGTTTTTAGTGTAAATTCATTTTATACTCTTTTTTTATTATATATTTATCTGTGAATTTGAATCAAATTAATTTAAATGAAATAATCATAAGAATGATAATTTATCATGTATATGTAAAAATATACATTTAATATACAATGTGTTTCAATATGTCGGGATTCTCTATATTTCTAGAAATGACGTGTCGACATGTTTGTATTGTTTGTTAATGTCGGTGCTACTTGTTTACAAGTAATCAAATCTTCAAAAGTAATAATTTTACTAAAACTTTTAAAATTGTTATACGTCAATTTACTTGTTGTCTTTTATGTCATAAATGTTTGAGGTTTTTCAAATCGAAAAGAGTCAATGTGTACAAGTTGCAAGATTTCGATTAAATATAAAATAAAAGCTAAAGATCAAATCTAGGCACGCCTTCAATAGCTTAATTTTTGGTAAAATATGGTTTCAAATTGGGTAGAACAATGAAGTCGGATTTTAGAATAATTAAGTTAGACTTTGAGGTGTGATGTCACTTTTTTAAGGATTTATTTGCCCCACAAAGTTGCTAATAGTTTTCGGAAAATTTTCTCCAGAATACAACAAAGTCTTAAATGTGAATATTATATAACAATTATGGTATTTTTCTAGGATCTCTCTAGGAAACAATTAAAAAGATGGCTGCAGTTTTTTTTCAGAAAGAATGCTTGAAATGATAAAATGATCACACACTCTATTCATCTGAAAATTGACATATATATATATATAAATAATTTAATCTTAAAACATAGGCAACTCTTCATGAAAAATTACAAAAAAGAACAAATGTGTCCTTTCGAAAATTGCCTAAATGAACAAAAGCGTCCATTCAAAGAAGTTAAAAAAAACGAACAAATGCAACATTTTGGGAAAAATTGCAAACTAAATGAGTATCTTTTCCAAAGGTTGTCTTGAAAAGACACAAACAAAAATTTGAAATAATTAAAATAAAATAATAAAATTATTTTTTTGGTAAAATATTATTATTATTTTAATAAATAAAAATTCGATTTTTTTAAATAATTTCCAAAAATTCTCAAAAACAAAAAACAACCTTTGAATTGATTAAAATTAATAAGATAACCGTAAAGAAAAATAAAATAACAAAGGGGTTAGTGCTAAGTGCACCTAATATTCACGCACCCGCATGCGGGTATGGTGGGGTTTAGCCCACAATCAATCATTTCTTTAGGTACACTAAAGAAACCCTACACTTATTAATTGCCTACTTCCTCTCACTTTTTCTATGTGGGACAAGAAAACATGCACTTAGTTTGTTTTTACAAACAAACTTCCAACATTAATTAATATTCACTAACTTTTACATCAATCTAAAGTTTACGCAAAAATGTTTCATCAGCTTCTTTTTTTACAAAAGTACCATCAACTTGTTTTAATTTGGGTCAAGTACATATCTAGTCCTCCAAGTTTCAGTGTCTCTACAATTTTGATCTTATTTTATACAATCAAGTCCTTTAACTTTCTAGATTTGTCCAATTTGATCCTCTAAGTTTTATTTTGGGCAATCAAATCCCCTTAACTTTCTTGATCTGTGCAATTAAGTGTCTTGTTTACCCATTGTAATTAATATTGCCAAATTACGATTTCTTTTTCCTTATTTTCAGACTTGCTTTTTTTTTTTTTTCAAATAGCTATGCATCACGTGTCGTATTTATCGCATGAGCAATGCCACGTCACTAATTAATCTAACGGTTTAGTTAGAATAGCTGACCAAACAGTTTGATTAAAGGATCAAATCGCATAACTTGGAAAGAGAGAAGAGTCGACTGAACAAATTAAAAGTTAGAGAACGATATTGCATGAATACCGAAACTTCAAAGGATATAATCTGTACTTTAAACCTGAAATTTCGATTCGATTTGATTTAACGGGGTGACCCGTCCGTTTAGGGTGCCCGACCCGACCTATGATTCGTGGGCCTGACTTCGAATCCAATTGATTCGGATGGGCCTCGTAGCCCACCGAGTCGGCGCCTTTCTAGGTTTTACATCTCCTGTTCTGTTCAATCTCCCTCTGTCTCTCTCCTCTCTCTTTCTCTCTCTGCGTCGTCTCTGGCCTGTGTCGAATTCCGGTGAGCCATGAGGAAGCTCAAGTTCCACGAGAAGAAGCTGCTGAAGAAGGTCAACTTTCTGGAATGGAAGAGAGAAGGCGGCCACAGGGAAGCTCAGGTTATGCGCCGCTATCACGTCACCGGTCGAGACGATTACAAGAAGTATCTTTCTCTCTCTCTCTACCCTCCCTTTTATCTCTACATGCCCATTCTGCCGTGCTTACGCTGCCTTTCGTTCCTATTTCGCCGCAAAAATGTTGGGTCTCATTCAAATTTTGGTGATGGTTTTGTTTGGGGGGGTGGAAAAGGTACTTGAGCTTGTGCAGAATGGTGCAGAAGCTGGTCAACATACTGAAGCAGATGGACCCGAGAGACCCTTATCGTGTTGAGATGACCGATTCCCTTCTTGAGAAGTTGTGAGTTCTGACTCCTCCCCTTTTTTGGTTCGCCTTATGTTTTTCTTTTGGGCTAAATGAAGTGATGGTTCCGTTTTTGGGGAGTTAAATTGGAACTTGTCGTGGGACCTTGTTGTTCACTTCATGTTGTGGGGAAACTACAATTGGAAGACTGGTTTTTAGATTCTTGTTTTAATGGTGATCAGGCTGTTGATTGTGTGATTGTTTTACATGAGGGTTTGTTGGAAGTTTTCCTTTTAAGCAGAGCTATTTGCTTTGGGGTATGAGTTGTGGGAAGGGTTAGGATGGACAAGAAATGGCACAGTTTTGGTTTTGCGTCTTCGTTTCGTTGTAATCTTTTGCGTGACGTGCCAGAAGATCAGCTTCACATATAGACTGGAGTTTTCCCTGGAAGGATTGACATTGAGTTAGATGTGGCTATAGCTGTTACTTGGCAAGGCCTACTCTGCGAAGCAATTAAACATCTTTCTCCCGCATTTGATGATTTCCTGCTTTGATTTTCCTATGCTACTTGTGTCCAAGCTAGGATGCTCTGCCCATCCAAATATCCTTTGAAATTCTTGTGAATGCCGAGGATGGAAATACCAAGTACTTGTCAAAACCACCTTAGTTGATGATTGATCAGATGGAGTGATTATCTGGACATGTGTGGAAGCATCTATAAACCGTTGCTTCAGAATTAGTTGAACTATGGTCATGATCTGGGATTGTTAAATCCAATCTTCTTGGTAAAATATGAATCATAAACAAATTAGATAATTTCAATACCATGAAGGGAGGGCCAACCAAATTCCTAATTTTACTTATAGATGTAATAGCAGTACATCAGAATTTCTTTAGGACTGTTACTTGGTTTGCAACTACATCAGAGTAATCCTGGATTTAGATGTATATTTTGACCAGACTTGATTACCGGAAGCTTCTCCTAGGTTCATGTCTAGACATTAATATTTGCCAATTTGCAAGTCTTCTAATCTGAGTCCTCATCTCCTCTGTTTCCAATTGAGGACATTCAGGCATGTTATTCCATCGAGTGGTAAGGTGTATGGGATTGGTCAGGCAGCTTGACAATGTGTGCTGGGTGTTTGTCTGCAAACTTTGTGCTTCAGACGGTCTTTATGTAGTCAGTAACCTTAAAATGATGGTTAGAAGTAACTCATCAGCCGCTCAGTTTCTCAGCTCCTTACAATGCTAAATAAAGTGCTGCTTTGTCCATAATTGGCCATCTGGTTTCTTTGTTTAACAGCCTCCCTTCCATCCTGAAACAGCTTTTTTTGAGCTCTAAGATTGCTCACCACGAGTCTTTTAAATGTGTATATGCTTGGTTTTTCCCTCTGATTAGAGCAGTTTGATGCAATACTGGAAATTTTTGAATTGCTGAAACTATTGCTCTTGCATGACAGGTACAACATGGGAGTAATACCAACACGAAAAGCTTGGCATTGTGTGATCACTTATCAGTTTCATCCTTTTGTAGGTGAGTTCATTTTTGCAATGTTATGTGAGTTACCGACTGATTACCAATGGGACGGAAAATGGTGATACAATCCAACTCTTCCGTTCCACATTCTTTCTGTGTGGACACAAAGATTTGCTCCTTTTCATAATTTATCAAGCACTCATCATGTTTGCACGTCTGTTTTGCTCTCAGACGGAGGCTTTCGACGGTGCTCGTGCGTTTGAAATTTGCAGAGCACCTGAAGGAAGCGGTTACATATATTGAGCAAGGTCACATCCGAGTTGGTCCTGAAACGGTTATGGATCCAGCATTCCTTGTGACGAGGAATATGGAAGATTTCGTGACGTGGGTAGATACCTCGAAGATAAAGAGAAAGGTCCTCCAGTACAACGAAAGTTGGACGATTACGATGCAATGAACTGCTAAGCTGTTTGCTGGAGGCTCTGTGTTTACATACAGTTAGCCAGCTCACGTCAACGTTCATACCACATCCATACTTCGTAGGTTCATATTCCAAAATTCGGATGGCTTGCTTTGCATTGTTTGGCTGTAATGGGAGATGGGAAACAAAATGGAAAAGGTGTTAGTCATCCAAAGCTCCTACTAATATTTGTTACTCATTTCTTGATGGCCAAGTTCACAGTAGGCAAATGAGTTTCTGCTGCATTGAAATTTCATGTTTGTGAGTGGATTCATGGTTTGAAAGCCTTTGCTGGAAACGCATGCTTGAAACAATTATTGCAAATCCAAGGAAGCCTAATGTTATGCATTTTTTCACCTGGGGGACCTTCTAAGTTTTAGCTGTTTTAAAGGAAGTTTTAGGCCCTTTGGATAAGGTGATGTTAATTTTTTTACACCTGGCCGGCGCTAGAAGTAGTGTTTTCCTCTTTCGCTGAACATAATCAGGACTTTGTTGATGAGCGCTTTCTCAAACTCCGGACTGTTTGAAGAACAGAGGAAGGAAACAGAACACATTTATGGGTTCATGATCATTTGACTTTTTTTATCTCTACTGGACCTATGTGAACTGACAAGATCGGGTTTTCTTTTAGCGTGCTGCTGACTATCTTGCGGGATTGAATCAACCCATTCTTTCCTGAATGAAATGTATTGGTTATAAGAAAAATAAATGGAAAGACATTATTCTGCGCAAAAAGATAAAAATTGAAATTCTTAATTGTAAATAAATTTTAATGAAATGTTAGTACATATAGAAAATTATCTGTAAAAAAAAAAAATGCTAATCAGAGACGTTTTTGCCTGATAACTTGTTGATTAACTATAAATACTTTTATGAAATTATTAATTTTCTTTGATAGTTTGAAAATTATAAATTTTTATACTAACTTACTAATTTTTATTTGTTTGACTTACCAACATGTTAAATTTATCAACTCTTATATATCATTACTAACCTAAATTCGAATGCCTTATGACATTAAAGTAAGTTGTCAATGATCTGAGGAATTTACGAAGGACAGTTTTAATGGCAAGTTATCTAGCTTTTTAAAAAAAATTGCCATGGAAAATAAAATCTTACCATCGAAACTAGTAAACGTACCTGGAAAAAATTTATTAACTTACTATGCCAAATGGGCTTACTTCATAAGTGGTAAGTTATCGACTGAGTAAGGAATTTATTACCGTTCAATTTAATAGTAAGTTGTCAACCTTACATGGAAATAAAATCATACCATTGAGTTGGTAATTTACCATTGGAATTAGTAACTTTTCTGTGAATGCTAAATATTTTGGGGAAGTAAGTTAAGTAAATTACCAACGTTTATCAATTGTAAGTTATCGACCTATTTATATGGTTTATCATTGCAAAAAATAGTCTTATCAATGAAATTAGTAACTTAACAAGGTGGGTCCGCTTTTTAGCGTGTTACCGACGATGCAAGAAATTTACAGAGTTATTGGGAAAAAAAAAAGGAATTTACAAAGTTCAAATTATTGTACTAGTTGATCGAGGGTGGTCAAGTCGTCATTTCCCCGACAAGTTTCACCTTTTTTTTTTTCTCCTTTTGAAATAATCATATAAATAGTTTTTGACTTTTTAATATATGATGTCATCTCTAAATTTTTATTTTGCTTTATATGGTTCCTTAATTATTGATAAATATTCAATCTAGCTTTGAATTATATGAAAATACCTAATGCTATTCTTTCATTAATCTAAGATTGAAGACAATATTAAACATTTTTATATATTTTAGGGATTAAATTAAAGATGTACTAAAAATTTAAGAATCATATTAAACAAATTAAAAGGACGAAATTGATATTGGATTAAAGTTTAAGTACCATATTAAATAAATAAAAAATGAGGGACCACATTACAAGCAAAAGTTCAGACACTATAAGCTGCACATGACAACGTTTCTTAGGTGAGGAAGAGATTTTTTTTTTTTTTCAGAAATAGTTATTTTTATTTCATTCCTAAACAATTTCGAGTAAAAGAATGCGTTTGGTAATTTCTACAAAATTTCTACTCTTGAAATAAAAAAAAAAGAATAGAAATGCGTTTGGTAACGTAACAATTTCTTTTTTTTTGTATTTATTTGTTTTTTATTCTTGTTCATGGATCGTTGATCGCCAACCACCGGCCGTGGTGCCACCGTCGCCGGGTGGCGGGGGCGCGGCGATCGATGATGGCTCGGGTGGTTGGAGGTAGCCGCTGCAAGAGAGGAAAAAAAATAAAAAAGAAAATTGGCTTATTTCTAAAAATTATTCCCGAGAACAAAAATAATTTTTTTTTTTTTTCGTTTCGCTCCAAATCTATTTCCGAGCTAACTTTCTATTTCAAGAATAAAAAATAAGATTACCAAACGGATTTACATTCTTTTTTTTTTTTGGAGAACAAAAAAAAGAAATTCGGAGGAGTAGAAATGTTACCGTGCGCTGCTATATTCGTCTCATGTTTACCTTTTTTTTTTTTCGGACAATTTATTTATTTATTTATTTATTATTATTATTATATTTTTAAGTTCTTCAAAAGGAGGAAAGAAGAGGGAAATATAAAAGGCGGGGAAGAGAGGGGTGCTCCTTCCATCGTTCAGTTTCATTTTGTCTGACGGGGGGGATGAGTCGCCAGAGGAAGAAGAAGGTTTCCCGCGAATCTCCTCCTCCTTCCCCTCATCTCCTCTTCCAAGCCCTAATCTCTGCTCTCCAATCTCCTCCGGTACGTCTCCTCCTCCTCCTCCTCCTCCTCCGTCTCCCCTCGCGTTTCGGATTCCCCGTCCGAGGCGTTTCCGGCCCCTCTCGCTTGCTTTCTCCGTCGCTTCTCCCTAATTCTGTCGGTAGAATCTTGCTCTCTCGTTCAGTTTATTGCATCTTTCCAAATCGGAACGCGAGAGAATTTCGGGTGCCGCACACTATTTCCTATGCCTCGGCCGATTCGTCGGTAAAGAATGATCCTTTTGCTTTCTTTCTTCCCACCGTTCGAATGCATCCCTGCTGCTTGTCACGAGCTCGGAACGCCTTGAGTTTTCGAACTTTTCTCGAGCTTGTTCTCTTGATGTGATTCATTTATAAGGAGATTGGTGGGGTTTAAATAGCGAGAACCCTTGCTGTTCGCTGAGTTTATCCATCATCAAAGTCGCGTGAGCTTCCATTATCTGGTTACGAGTTGACTAATATAAGGAGCGAAATGTGACGTGGGTTTTCTATAATTTCTTACCAAGGTGAATGGCGTCGCTAACAACTACTGTGTAGAAGTCTTGCGCAATGGTAGTTCGATTTTACCCAAGTAGCTGCATATGGGTGTAGACTGACATCTCTATAGGATGTGATGAGTGATGAATGAGAATGCTTGTGCAGCTAGTTCTTTTTGTTAATTGCAGTGGTTTGTTATTGCAGTGTCCGAAGCCACCGCTCTTGAAACGATTGCGTGCACTGTTGATGTGCTTCTCTTTGAGAACGCCGGACAGCTCTTGCCTTGTCAATGTTTTACCTCAGGAGGATATATGTGAGCTGTCCGAAATCCTATACGAGGAACTTTGTGAAAAGTCTCAACAACTATTCTCTGCTTTGCGGGAAACTTCCATTGGTCAGGAGCATGCAAGGACGCTATCATCGCCCAAATTGTGTAATAACGTGGAAGAGCTAACCTTGTTGTTAAGGTGCTGTTTGTCAGTATTAACTCTTCTCAGCTTCGACCAAAATCTGATCCTTGAGAAAGCACGAGTTCTTCTTTCAATACTCAGCAAGTTAATTTCTTTTACTTCAAGCGGAAGTGATGAGGATGCTTCTATTTCCTTTAAGAGGTTCCATCGGGAATGCAATTACTGTGAAAATGGTTGCACTACTTCGGTTGCAGAGGACCTTGTTGCATCCTTACATTTTCTTCAACCTTCGGATCCACTCAGGTCACTCTTAAGTGCGCTTCTAGAGGTACTTTGATAATTTTTGCATGCCCTGTTATGTTATTGTGAAAATATCAGGTGTGTTCTCCAGTTTAGATTTGTTATTTTCTTTTGCTTTTTAGTGCAACTGCTCACTGAGAAATAGACTCTATTGAATTTCCACTTTTTGGGTTTGAGAAGTTCTTATTATTAGTGCAATATGCATATTTACCTGTTGATGGGTGAAGTAAGTTCTGATGCTCTCATGTACCATTTTTGAAAACCATAATTCATCAAAATTAAGAAATTCCATTGCTTATTGACAGGTCTCTATTAGAGTTAAGACTGAAGCGATTATGTCTGGTACAACCTTGTTGAATGGGATGACTTGTCACTAGATCTAGAAACTAAGAAAAAAGGACTTTGCCCATATCGCTATCAATGTCTTTATGTTGCACAACCTCTAACCTTTCACCGTTCAGCTTTCTTATGGTGTAAGGGCTTGAGGCTTGTTTTCAATTAGGCATTTATTATTGTACTATTCTTGTTGGGAAAGGGCCATTATACAAGCTGAAACATGAGATACTCTATGCAAATAGATCAAGATGTTCAAATCATGCTTAAAGTTTTAGAGGCTAGGGTTGAATTTTGGAGGTGGCACAAGATCTCATTTCCTCAGCTTTTAAAAGTCCTTCAGATGGTTTCGAGTAACACTTTGTATGAAGTGTGGATATTCTAAAAATTTGTTTTACTTGAGACGAATCGCAATAACAAGAGCCTAAAGATAAGTAATTACTGGTGTGATTAAATGTAAGAATCCAATAAGACTAGCTCCTTCAGGAGTTGGGATGTGGAGTTCATCAGGGATGATGAGGATCCAGAATGGGATACTAAATCCTTTTTCTTCTCTTTTCTAGCTACTTTACATGTAGTGGATAAATTCTTTGTCGGATAATCAACTGAGATGGATGTTAGAGTCGATCTAGCTTATTTACAGTAAATCATTTTTAAGCAGGGCTACTTTAAGAAATAATCTGCATGGCAAGTCATATATGACATGCAGGATTATTTTGTTGACATCCCCTCTCATGTGCAAACTGGATTGAGAATGGCATGTGAGAACCTCACACGAGACATAAACTGGGTGGATCCTGGCTTTGTTATTATGTAAAAAGGTCCAATTTAAAAGCTTAAATTATTAATTGTGTGAGACTACATTAATATAAGGCCCCTTAATACTCCATAGACAAGTGATGTGGGAAACTTAACAAGAACCATGTGCCAAACGAAATACAAAATAGGAATGAAGAATTGAGCTACAATAGCATGTTAGAGATCTCACTTGGTGCTCATAAATTAACTTCCTGGGTAAGGAGGGAAAAGGAAAATAGTAAAGGTGTTTCCTTTACTTGTTGATTCCTTTTTGACTTTAATTGTGAATCCTGTTGAGCATTGTCTTATCTTCAGGTTTTTGCAGATGAACTCCTGTTAGAAGAATCACTGAGGGGTCTCTTGGTATCTGTTGATTCTGCTTTCTTCCCTAGTGAAAATCTATTTATGCTTAATGGTAATCATCATAATGTTGGAGTGGTGCTTGAACTGATGGCAGCTCATCTTATGCTGCTGGATTGTAATGAGGAAGCAATTGAAAATATTTTGAACAGAATAGATGGGCGCCATCGGAAGGAAAACGAAATTCCTGAACTTAGTTTGACTGCAGCCTTGGCATTACTTGTGAACCCTATTGCGCCTTTTGTGCCAAAGATGCTGCAGGCACATTTAGTTCTGCTAGTTTCTGAAGTTATGGATACTCGCATGTTCTCTTCAAGCAAAGGGCCAGATCTTGCAGAGATGGATCTCTATCTGAAAGCATTTGAAAGGTCTGTCAATCTGTACAAGATGCATATGTGTAACGTTCATGTATGTTGTTATGCTCCAAGTGCTGAAGATCCATTTCCTTTGTGCATGCTTGGGAGAAGTCAGCCATCCTTTCAATCTTGTATCAAGCACGTGACCAAGGAGAAACTTGATCTTTTTGTTGCCAAATTAGAAAATTCATGGAACTCTTACAGGCAGAAAATGATTTTGGAAAGCAAAACAGACATGTTATCTGCATCTATAGCATATGTCAAGTATATTTGCAATGTTGGGAATTGGTCAGACATCAATGAGATCTTATCAGTTTTAGAGTGCATGATTATAAAAGCGTATAATCATGACCCTAGTGATAGCATCCCTCACAAAAATGGGGGGGAGTGAGTTTCCAGGATGTCTATCTCCTTTCATCCATTCTGAATTTGATGAGCAATTCCATGTTCCAAGTAATATGGCTCTTCAGGATTAATGGGTACACAAGATGCTTACAGACCTCACGGGATTTATCTTTCCAGAGACAGCACGATTTCTTGCTTGAGATGGTTCGCTGCTTTCAACAATTTGGCATTCATTTACCAGTTCAACATTTCTTATTTGAGAGGATGAAAGTGCACAAATTGAGGCATGAAGAGTGTACAGGGCACTCTTTCATTTTTTGGGACTGCTATCATTATGCTTTGACACAAGGTTTGACTTTCTAGTTAAGGCTTGCTTGTCCATGATCATGGTGCTCTTGAATCTGATTATTTTGGAAGAAGGGGATTTAGTTGCAGTAAGGTCGTTACTGGCTCCAGAAGGAGAATCTTCATCTCACGGATTTTCTCTAAAGAAGAGGTAAGTTTTGGTTTGATCCTTGTGGTCTTATGCATTCATTTGTCAATTTTTTGATCTTTCATGCTTCTAAAATTGACAGATCCCTGTGGTTGATAATTCTACTCAAAAAGTTGCGTCCACATTTCACAAAATTCAGAGACAGTATCTGAGGTTAGAGGTTTTTTTGTCTATCATGCAGAACAATGGTTGCTTATTAGTTTAATTTGTTGTGTATAAGCTTTGTTGGATTGATGATAAACTGGCGTTTCAGTTAGAACTATTCTTAGTGGGTGATTCAGTTGAACTTATGATCGGGGATGTACAAAATACCTGGTGAGCCCCAAAAACCAATGAACTGGTTGAACCTAACCGAAATCTTGGTTTTATGAAGCTCATTTTGCTTTTTGGTGGAAATTTCTTTTGCTTATCGGGTTTGGTTCAGGCCATTAGATCTAAAAATTGCGGACCATGAGGCACGGTCTGACCATGTATGGCAGAACCTCTGGTTTTGTATTTCCAAATTGTGATAACCTTTCATCTATCATTTTTCTCAAAAGGCATCATTAATTTTTTGGGTGTTAAGCCATGACTCGACAGTCCACATCTAGGAGTTTGACCCTCTCTCTCTCTCTCTCTCTCTCTCTCTCTCTCTCTCTCTCTCTCTCAAGAGGAAGATGAAAGAAGTGGGATGAAACCCGTGAACCAAACTAATAGAACCAGTTCTTAATGGTGACGCTTAGCCTTCTGCATCTGTCTGTCTGTCTGTCTGTCTGTCTGTCTCTCATGTGGGAGAGAAAAGAAGAAGGGTGAAACCCATGGTCCGAACCGATAGAACCAGTTCGCTTGAGTCTTTGAGGCATGTATCTGATTGTGGTTTCACTTTTGATTGTTTCAAACTCATGCAAACATTCACACCCACACTTATGATTATAATTCCTTTCTCATTGGTACTTATGTCCATGTTAACCCTGCTTAATTTGATTCTAGCGGGATTTTGCTTGCTTTCACATTATTATTCCTGGGCACCCAGAAGAGTATACTATCAATCTAATACTATTATGATCTGCTCTTTGGTTCATGGGCTAGTCATGTCTTTTCTAGTCTGTCAGTGTGAAATTCTGTTATTTGGCTGGTCGCCAGTGTTACATGAACAGACTGAAGTAGGATCTCCAAAAT
Organism: Eucalyptus microcorys; assembly: GCA_014182515.1. Taxonomy (NCBI): domain Eukaryota; kingdom Viridiplantae; phylum Streptophyta; class Magnoliopsida; order Myrtales; family Myrtaceae; genus Eucalyptus; species Eucalyptus microcorys. Next base: position 17,916,713 of record CM024571.1, on the reverse strand, counting down.
ATTGAAGGCAAATAAGAATATGAAATGTTTACCTTCTCATAGTATTCTTGTTCTGTTTTTTACATGTAGCCCTCTATGATAAAATGCACCTTCATATATTAGTTAGGTTAGTTTCTACATCTTTTCTAAAGTTGCCAAATATTGTCTAATTGCTTTGGTTCAACACCCATTTTGGTCCAATTACCAAACAGAACTCATTATTCTTGTTTGACATATTTTACCATGCTCCAATTCAAAGAGTAAGGTCTTGCCATCAATTCTCTTTTTTTTTGGGGACAGCATTTTATGCTTCTATATAGTTTACAAAGACATTTGAAAGCAAGATTTTAGAAATGAAATGCATGCAACGCTGTTCTTTTGACCTTGCTATCTTCAGTTTTTTATTCCCCCCTACTGTGTATACAGGATGGTTCCTACCAGTTGCTTAAGCAGCAACATCCAAGAAGTGCAGAACGATCCTTCTAATATTGCCTCGGGACTGAATCATACAGAGTCTTTCTGCATGGAAGAGAGTACAGAAGAAACCTGCAATGGGAAATCTTTCTTAAGTGTCTCCTAGAAGAAGGCTCAAAGAAGTCATGTGATTATGATGATTTAGTAGATTTCATTGAGCTGAAGAAAGGGAAGGATTACGTTGGCTGGTTGAGGAATAGGGCGAAATACCGAAGGAGAAAAAGCGAGAGGATGGCTGTCTTGAGGTGGAAGAAAAGGAAAATGACTTGGAGAATGATGAAAGGTAAGAAAAGCTAAGCTCGTGTTCAGTGTCATGTCCGTCACCATTTTTCTCGGGAGACAAACAGCAAACTCTTCTTTGTATGTCTACATGACGTGTTATTTATTGTCCTGAGCAGTTTCCCAGAGTGTTGTACATAATAGTGACTGTATTAGGATCCTGGAACAAGTGGTGTGTCAAGAATTTAATTCGCCTGTTTATAGTGTATTACAGGGTTTGTATTTGTTCTAGTGTCAGTCTTCATTTGTCTAAATATAATATCAAAATTTCTCAAGCATGGATCAAGCTTAGTATATGGGTAAATCAGACTTAAGTCCGTTTCTAATTTATTTTGATGGTTGCAGTTTCATTTTCTGCTCGACGTCTATTCTTGTTATGCCTGACCTTTCTTTGCACTCTTAGGACCTGTTTGGTAACCGGCCAAATAGTACTAATTTCTGTTCTTTTGTTTTCGGAAGTAGATTTGGGACAGTGCGTTTGGTAAAATTTTTGTTCCCAGGAACAGATTTGGAGTAGAATCAAGAATAAAAAAAAAAAGTCGATTCTTATTCTTGGGAACAATTCTAGAATCAAGCATCTAGTTTCAAATTTTTATTTTCTTTCTCTTGTTCTTCCCTTTTTCTTCTTTTTCATATGTTGCCACTATTGCGGTTGCTATTCATCGGCCATCACCACCGTTGGCAACCGGTCCGGCGAGCTCGCTGGAGGCAAGTCTAGCCATTGGCGAGGCTCGGCTTCGCTAGATTTGGCGAGGCCCAGCCTTGCCGGTGGCTAGGCGAGCCTCCCTTGGCCAGCCACCGTGAGGCTTGCTTGATTGGGCGAGGCTCGGCCGCCTCTGCCCCGAGGCTCGGTCGAGCCATGGCTGGCGAGCTCGAGCTCGACGCTCGATGAGGGCCCTGACGCTCCGGTGGTCGGTCATCGCCCCTCATTTGGCCGGTTGCTAGTCATCCCAAGGCGGGTGATTGGCGACTTGAAGAAGGAGAAGAAGAGAAGAAGAAAGGAGAAAAAGAAAAGAAGAAAAAGAAAAAAAAAAGGAAAAAAAGTAATAAAATTATTTAAAAATTTTAAAAAATGATTTGGAGAAATTTTGAGTACGGTATCCAAACGTAATTTTATTTGAGAATTAAAATTTTGGACAGTTATTAAACGAGCAAAACTTTAAATTATTCCAGGAACGAGAATAAAAAATTATTTTTATCGAAAATTTTCTCAAAAATAAAAGTGTTACGAAAGGTGCTCTTACCTGAATTTCATTCTAGCTCTTCCTGGCAAAGCTTTCCCTTTCCGGGCCGCCGCCTTCATCGGGTCTAACATTTGTCGGGATATTTATGAGGTCTGTCGTCTGCTGAGAAAATTCTCATTTAACATAGGTAGGTAGATGGTATAGGTGCATTCCAGTTGGTTTTATTATCCAATTTCGACGTTGCTCGTCCCCATCACGTAATTGGGAAGTATACAATAGTCAAAGAAAATGGATGATATCGATGCATTCCCCCGACAATTGTCCCGAAATTGCAAAGTCTGGAGTAGGGGCGTAATTGAGTCAAGCTACTCGCCATTAGGTCAAGCTCCCACTTGATAATCACTCGAGATCGACCGAAATGCCTTGGGCAGTTATTCCGAAATTGCAAATTCTGGAGTAGGGGCATAACAGAGTCAAGCTACTCGCCAGTAATTCGGGCTTTGCTCGATGATTACACGAGATTGTGTCGTCTAATTTTGAGTCTGAGTTTGAAGTTGAGGTACTTGAATTTCTTGTAAAGTCAAGCTCGATTTTGCCAATACTAAACTTGATAGGCCCTGAGCAAAATCGACCCTGATCAAATTTTTATGTTTATTATATTTCTTTTGAAAAAATGTTGTATGATTGAAGGTGACAGAGAAACCTTTAAATTTACTTGTTGTACCCACGTAGATATGAATGCACGGCCAGTAGTCAAGCTTATTGAGTTTTTTTTTTTTTTAAATTGTCATAGAGTGAAATATTTCATTAACTAGAAAAGATTGAAGGGTTTGATAAATGGGCTTCAGTACAAAAAAAGCTCTCAAAATTTTTGGGAGGGGACAAACCCAATTCAAAAGTAAAGAGTTTCTTCTCTGAACCTTGGCAATTCAATCTGCGATTGAGGTAGCCTCTCTAATGCAATGGCTGACATTAATATTTGAAAAGGACAATAACAAATCTTTGTACTCTAGGATGATAGCACGAGCTTTCGACGGAACCTGTCTAAACTCTCCACAGCTTTGATCAAGTTTAAGTTCTCAGACACAAGTACGAGGACTTTGTTTCTTTGAGGATTCATATGAGCTAGGGCTTTCTAAGAGGGCAAGAGCCTTAGCCCCGAATGTTGACGACGCTTATTAAACTTGAGCTTGAGTTTATGTATAACTCTTTTAATGGGGTCGAGCTCAGTATTTGGAATTTCTATCCAAGTCGAGCTTGAGACTACATTTTCAATGAAGTGTGGGTTGAGTTTGGAGCATTAAGCACACAAATTGAGTTAAGTTCGAGCTTGGCACTGTATTGACTCAATTACGTTGCTAGTTTGGAGTAGGAATGTAATTCAATTAAAAAAAATATTGAATAAGGAAGTGATTGATCTGATTGGAAGAACATTCTTTTCTCCCACTCATGCTCAAAGAATTGATTAATTTCAGATGGTAGCATTAAAAGTTTCTTCAGGAGGTTATTGGTTGGGCAATCAGCGCACGTACGCAAATGTGGTTAAGAAATTAGAATGGGTAACGTAGGAGCAAATTAAATTAGTGATGGGAAGATTATAAAAGGAGCCGGCCTTTTGTTTTTCCTCAAATTTGCAACTGTAAACTGTCCGACCCAAGGCTTTCGGAAAAAAAAAAAAAAGGAGAGAATTTTTTTTTTTTTATTATCTTATCCATTACACGTATATAAAAACTTGATTTATTAATGAGGTCAATTGATCAAAAATTAAAAATCTCTTAGTTATTATTTAGTTTTCGTATACAAAATTGACTCCTCCTCATTAAGGAGGTCAATTAATTTTAAAAATTTAAAATCCATATCATCATTTTGATTTTTGTATTTACATAAACTTGACTCTCATTAACGACACCAATTAAGTATGGATAGAAAAGTGATTTTAATTACTTATTGAAATTCCAAATAATAATTAGAGTTATGTGTTTTTTTCTTAGACGGGCTCAATAAACTTTTCTTCTATGTAGTTTTTATTTGTTTGGGCTTTTATGTAGGCGTCGTGGATAACTAGACACCTTAGTTCCGTATTATTAACATATAGAGCAGTTTACAAAAATTAGATGCAAGATCGCTCGTTTATGTTGTCAAGTTCATTTAAAAGAAATAAGGAAAAATTTGCGGACCGACGTCATATTTTAATTTGAAAAATTCCAAATAAGGGCATAAGTGCATTTGTTTTCTCAAATAATGACTTGAAGTGAATATTATTTCAAAGAAGAGTTTGAAATGCCATCATGTTTTTCAAATAAAGATTTGAAGTGAATATTGTTTCACATGAAGTCTGAAGTGGCATCTCTCTCTTATGTGCAAATATTTATACTTTTCAGAATTTTAAACCAACCATGAAATAAATTCCAAGCACGTTAAAATAACTCATCCTGAATCTTTTTTTGGTCAAAACTCATCCCTAATTTTTCTTTTTCCGGAAAACTCACTCACTATAATTGACTTTTTTTTTTTTTTTTTTTCTGGCTCATAAGATATGTTGCAATTCTTTCGGATTTCGTCATGTTTCTTCGGTTTCCATCAACACTAAGATATCTATCTTTCTAAAATTCTAGAATTTGAAATATGTCCCAGTGGATTTTGTGACTTTATAAATTCCTTTAAAAAGTATCCTTCCTGATTGACAGACAAGGTAAGAAGTTCTCGGTTAGTTTGATTTCAAATTATTTCCTATCAAACTAAATGAGTAACTATGCAATTACACTGATGAAAAGATGAATAATGTGGGTCTGCAAATTGACCTTTTGTATGATGCACTAGACAAAATCCCATTGGCAAGTGTTTGATAGTAATATAACATGTTATCTTTGCACCGTTCTTTTTCTGTGCTTGGACCGAAGGGAGCTCCTCTGTTTCTTCTCTCTGTGAGCGTGTGCGTGTGGGCCTGCCCAAGTTGAGAAGCCTAGTGCGTCTCTGTTGTCATTGTTGGAAATTATGGGCAGCAATCAAAATTTCACTCCTTGTGTATATAGGTTTACATGTACAGTTTATTTCCTTCATTTTCTCTTTGTTTTTCGCTTAATTTCGTTCCGTGGACAACGGATTCGGAGCATGTTAGAAGAGTTCTTAAAAGCAAATGTTATTTTCATATCAATGATTAGCTGATTGGACTTTCTCTTATCAAGTTTGCTTTTGCTTAATTTCGTTCCTTGGACAACGGATTCGGAGCATGTTAGAAGAGATCTTAAAAGCAAATGTTATTTTCATATCAATGATTAGCTGATTGGACCTTCTCTTATCAAGTTCTTTATAAGTATTTCGATTTATAGGCTTTTTACGTTCTTTATTTCATTTACTAATTATTTTATTGTTTAATATATTTTTTCAATTTGATATGAAGTTTTTTTCCAAGCAAAATATACACGTGGAGTTAAATGAGTAGACATGTGCTTTCCTAGACTGTGTTATATATTAATATGTTTAGTTAATATGAATCGGGTTGGATATAGATCATTAAATTTATATTGCATGAAAATGAGTCAAAACGGATTTAATGGATCAATATAAATCGGACAATTATCGACTCAACTTGACTCATCCATTTGACAACCAATCTAGTATTTAAATCATTTCTTTTTCTTTGTCATTGTGATTATGCTCTCGCTAGATCAATATTAACATACTACTATGGTTTTTTTTTCCTTCCAATATCCGTATCAACCCCATCAGGTAATAAATTATCAAATACTTTAAAATCTAGTGCGAGTAGTAGATGATCAAGTATTTTAAAATTACTAGTGGACGCATCAATGTTTTATAAATTACGAATAAAATAACGATGTTACCACAACACATCTAATAGTATACTATCAAGTGCTTACATTTGTTGCGAGTGGGTCCCTTTCCTAAGTGATAAAATTTTAAAGAAGTCAATAACATACTATTCCAATTGTGTTGGTAAATTCCTTAAAACGTTTTCAATTTCACTAGTAAGTTCTTAGTTTCACCGATTATATATATGTTTATTTATTTATTTATTTTTCCAACAAAGGACATCCTTCATAGAATGATAAACTTTCTATTGAATTTGATGTTGTCACATTTCGTACTTCTTCTGGCACTTTCTACCTCAAAAGCACTTATTTCACCGGTACTTCTATTAACATCAAAGGTGAAGCTTTACAACTTAATTTTGAATTTAACGTCAGTAAGTTTTTCGAATTATTGGTAACTAACTACACTAAAAGAAAGCGCGTCTATGCAGGCATGTAACTCATTTCAATGATAGGTTACTAATTTCAATTTTATTTCCAATGGCAAATTCCTTAGTTTGTTGATAATTTTACTAACTTTAAAAGACCGGCTTTGGTGGTAAGTTATTAATTTAGGCTTTGCCTACGTGTTACGATAGAGAGTTGAGTGAACAGTAGATGAACCAAAACGACGTCGTTTTTTTTTTTTTTTTTGAATAAAATTTATATTTATAAATTCATAATATTTATTTTTTTAAAGGAGAGGAGGAGGAGGCAACAGGCTAGGCAGAGCCCTCATCGGCGCCTCCCTCTGTCGCTGAGAATGGCGGCGACGATGGGGTGGTCAGCTAGAGTGGCTAAGCCTTGGCCAAGGGTGGGTCATGACCCTTGGCGATCAATGGCAAGGGTTTGGGAGCCCTCGCCTGGATCTGAGGCAAGGGTTCGGGGGCCCTCCCCCAACCCTCACCCTAGATCCGCAGGGTTGCTGACCTTCTCTTGGTCACAAGGGTCGTCGTCACGTCCGCTGCACCAACCTCTCCATCTTACCCTTTTTAAATATAAATATAAATATAGTTTTTAATTTTAATTTAATTAGTATTTATATTAATTAGCTACCCACGTCATTAGGAAAATGACATTTTTGCACTTGTCTAGCCACGCGTCTAATTTACAACGTTAGCATTTTGGCTAGATTTTCTCATCGTAGACACTTAATTGATCTATTTTGCTTTGATTTTGGCACTTAAGTGTCATTTTTGTAACTTTTGACACTTAAGTGTTTATTTGTGCCAAATTTTGACACTCCATGTGTTTTTTTCCCATCATTTCTCTATTAATTTCACCGATAAGTTGCTAATTTTGCCGTAAAATATTTACAGCGGTAAATTTCTGAAAATAAGTAAATACCATGATTGTCTTTAATGTTGGTGAATTGCTAATGTTGTAAGTAATTACCATGCATGGAGAAGTTGGTTCCGCTTTCGGCAACGGACTATTAGTATTCTGCTAAATTCTCATTCATGTTGCAATTAAACAAGAAGGGACATTCACTCGCAGGATGCTGCAGCTTGTGCAAATGGAAGGTTATTTTTAGCACTATTATTCGCAGGTTACAATATAAAGAAGCCCAACAAACTTTCCTACAACATCCGGTCCGGAATCCTCCAGCCACTTCCTCCACAAAGCCATTACCGGATTCATAGAAAGGCCACCAAAAAAAAAAAAAAGGGACGATGCACAAGGCAGTATAGTCTCTCCGAGAGAGCTTCACGTGGACATTTATTAAATGCCACATGCTCCATCAGGAGTAGTCTTCGTTGGACGAGACGAAGTGGGTGGGACTCCCGAAGCCCGGCGGAGGCTGAGCGGGAGTTGAGGAAGGGGAGCCGGCAAGGACGGCAAAGGGGTTGGTAGTCCTGAATTTGCGGAAGTGGGGTCACCGGCTCCAGTGGTGTCTGGAGCGGGTTCGGTGGCAGGACTGGGTCCGGCTGAAATGGGTCCTCTGCCAAATGATGAGTAGTGAAGAGCTTCATGAACTCGTCTCTCGATCAAGTGATGGACTGACGAGCGTGGGTTTGGAACCGTCGTTGCCGGGTTTGCCTTTGGAAGGTGGCCAGAAACCTGGGGGCAGGTTTGGGAGCCCTGGAAGAGGAGGAGTTGCGGCAGCGGCGGAAGCTGAAAGCAGCGGATCGAAGGCACCCGGGTTGGTCAATGGTGGGAGGTCCGGCGTGGCAGGGTCTTGAAGTGGAGGGGGAACGTCGGGATCATAACTAGGAGCTGGAAACCTGAAGTATTTCTCGGAGCCGAATTCTGAGCTCGGCTTTTCGTTGCCACAGGTGGGGTCGTTGCAGGGGCTTGAACGTGAAGAACCCGGCCGAGAACACGTGGTCTCCGTTCTTTCTCATTTTTAAATGGAGGGAGGACGAAGTCACAGGAGGCCACGGCGCAGTTTGGCTCGCTGCTGCTGATCAACTTCACAGAGCAACCTCGATTCTTCTCACGTGCTTGCCAACGGAGAAGGGCAAGGAGACTTTGAACTCCCCCATGCTCGTCAGTCTTCAACTTCTTTGAAAGCTCAGTTTGGCCTTCCGTCTTTGCATTCGACTGCCACAGATGCTCCTGCACACAACAATTACCACACTATCAGCCGCGATGTACCCATGAAACCGTAAAGTTCACAGAAACAACAAACCAAGGCTATTATGTCGTATAGCCTAGTGCGAGATTGGACCCTGGAATGAAGTGGCTGGCCTTCAAGAACCCTTGCGTGAAGCATGTGTTGCAGTAGAGCGTGTGCCGACGACCACGGTGGAAGGAAGCTTCTTCTCGTGAGTGGCTTTGGAGACACTAAATGAAACTCAGAACAAGAATGCTATCAAGGCAAGACATTGTATGGTCTATCTAGAAGTTATTCTTGAGACAGAACCGGGAAAAAGACAAGGCCCCGAACGATATTCCCGCTGCTGCCGTCTTGTTCCTCTTTTAGCAGAGTCCGAGGCGTATAAATAACATGCTCATCAGCTTGTGAAGAAGCCATTACCCCTACCAAAGTCCTCCTTTATGACAGTCACGCCGAAGCCAGTCAACTAAAAGCACAGCAACAGTGAATGTAGGAGCTGGTTCCACCCACCAAACACCCCCGAAGCATGCGAATTGGATGATAGAAGGCAGAAAAAGGTAAGGGAGGAAAAAAAAAAAAATTGAAAAAGAGAGGTGCTGGCATGATTACTAAGCTGGGCGTTAGAATGTGAAGTTACACTCGACATTTATTGAGTTCATTCCTTTGTTGGTCTGGGAACTCTGTCCAGAGAATAGTTAGGTCATTTGTTGGCTCACGAGATCCTGTTAGCGAGGCCACAAGTCTCATGGGTTCATCTTGGAGGAAAATTCGTGGATCCTGGGGAATTTTCAGGGAAGTTACCGTCCTGGAGCACCTACTTGTCCTTTCAACGTCGATCTAGCTGAACATCTTTTAGAACTAGGACACGAGGTCCAACGAACTAAGTAGCAGCCTTTGCATTTGCATGTGATGGATGTGGAATGGATGGAATATATTGGGCTTTAATTGGGCAAAGAGGGATCGATCCACTTAAACGTGGAGAGATGCCCAATCAAAGCCAAAACATAAATCGACTCCTCTTTCATGTTACACATGAAAAATTATCCAAAATCTTGAATCTGTTATCACGAAAATTAATTTAATGCGTAAACCTTTTTATTGTACCTTTTTTCAGTTGTACCAATTTGGTTTTAAAACTTTGACAATTTGTTAGTTAGTCTCAAATCTTTTATTGATTTGCTAATGTAGTCATTTTTGCCAAATATCTAAATAATGAGTTTTAAGACTAAATTTGCAATCTTCAAGATTTTGACTAAAGCTAACAAATTGTCAAGTTTTAAAGAGCTAAATTGGAAATTGCAATGGATGAAAAAAGGTACAATAAAAAGGTTTAGAAATGAGTTGGCTGCCATTAATAGGTTTCAGACTTTGGAACAACTACCAATGTTATAAATAG